>OX456990.1:26644024-27915899 GCA_949752705.1 Callimorpha dominula | reverse complement strand
GATTGTTTGTAGGTAATTGAGGTATAACCACCTCAATTACCTACGTAGAGCCATGTCCATTTCTACGTAGGTACATATAAAATTTTCATAATTAATCAGTCTGTTGTTTGGCGCCGATTCAAAATAAGTTTATGTAAAATTTCATAGTTTATGTAAATAAGCTCAATACTTAAGACTTGAGGTTTATTTATTATTTGCTTTTTAGTTCTTTTCGTCAGTTTATTTTTTGTTAATAAGATTTTTTTAATACCATATTTCATAAGAAATTAAAAAATTACCAAAAACCCATAAATAGCATTTAAAAAAAAAATTTAAAACCTTTATTTCATTTTTAAGTTATTTCCCAGGTGGTTTATTTTCTGTTATCAAAAAAACTACTATCAATTTTGATTCAGACAAACCACATTTAGATAATCATTTCATAATTAAAATAATTGTTTGTTACTTTTTTTTTAATACTCTATAAACTGGAAACACAAGACAAAATTATTTTTGATTTAAAAAAAAAATATTTTATAAAACAATATCCATTTTCAGTATTGTCAATAACTTTTTTATTCTTGATATCCCTAGGCAAAAATATTTTTTGTTGGATGACAGCCAAATTCAGGGTCATACAAACAGGTAAGATTGTTCTGACAGTGTCAATCTATAACCGGCCTAAGTACTTGAGAGCTTTGTGAGAAGAAATTTATTGCTTGGTTTACAATAAAATAGAGAAGTCAGTAAGAAACAAACACCAGGCAAAGAGAACTAACAGACAGTCTTTTCCATTTGCCACACACACACACAATGCTACCCTGAATGTCAAAGTGCTAAATGTAAATAACTGACATTGACATTGCGAGAATATCTACATAAGTCAAAATTCAGTTGAGTTGAACTAAATATGCCAAACAATCATAAATCTTTAATATTTTATGGTGAACAGAGATGCAATACCAATTTTGTGCTAACTTTTGTTAGAAAGTGACAAGCTCATTATATATTTAGAACAAAATACTCTAGCGGAAATCACAAATCATTGCCATTCTCTAAAATCAATCATTTTAGTTCCGTTGCTATTCTCGCAAACCTGCGACTTGTCTGTGATTAAATTAAGTATATTATACTTTTTGTCAGTCTCTTTAAAGTGTCGTCAACTGTTGATAGATTCAGGTTTGATACTATCAAACAGGAAAATGTTCTTGTGATTCACAGATATATGTTCTGAATCGGACTCCACTTTGTGTCTCTTTGGCTTTGACTGGCTTGTGTTTTAGCCATATTCTTTACATTACTGGTTTATGAGTGATGATAATTAACTTACTGACCAGTTACATTTTTCATTTCAAGTTCATGTATTTTCTTTCTTCTTTACTTTCCTGAAGTTGTTGGTACTATATATATTTCTAAGTAACTTTTTTAATTGTTTTGGTAGCTAATATGACACCATGGAATAAAGTAGCTATAGATTACTTCCCTACAGGCTCTTGGCTCACTGTTTGCATTAAAACATACATTGGTAACTCACATGAATTGTAACTTTGATTTGATAAGCTAAAGAGAATTGTGCACCTCATTCCTTTCAACCCATACAGTATTGTTCATTGAAAGAGGTTGGTTTTTCTTGAAATATGAAAGTATTATTTGTGTATTGCTTAAGTGAACAAGTGTGTTTCTCATTGATGTTTAACATGTACCTGAGTAGATAGTATATCTTCCTAATGTCATATTGCATTTGAATACAAAGAAACCACTCTCACTTTCACATGTATGAATTTCATATTGTAATATATCTCAGCAGGTAGTCTATAGCTAAATATATAAATAACTGGGTGATGTACAATTACCATAACAGATTATGAAAAGATTATAAGTATCATATACTATGTTAATTCTTTTATACTCAATCAAGTCAATCACTTTGTTATATTATTTCCAACTTTGACTGTCTAAACTCAAGTTTCCTGAATAATGCAGTCATGACATGGTCATGACATTATATTATCATTTATAGGTTATGTTATTGTTTAACCAATCTCAGTAGTAATTAACTAAATCCTTACCTGACTGATCATCACAGCATGCCCCACAGGTACAACTTGTTGCATGAGGTGTGAGAATACCTTCATCTATCAATGCTTGTATGCTTCTTCCACCAAACCTTATTGATCTTTTCCAGTCCTTGCTAGAGGCCCGGCCACATAATGCTTCAAATTCACTGGGTGTGTACCATTCCATACCATATTTAATGCATCTGCCACGGCCACCAGAACCAAACCTTTGCTTGTGTAGCTCAGCTGATGTATTCTTACATCTAATGGGCAGAATGGGCATGCTGGCTGTCTCAGCCCAAGATCGCGCACTTGTCCGCGCATTTGGGGTACTTGGCCCGCTATCCTCATGGCCTGACCTCGTCGGAGGCGATGGGGGGTTCTGTATAACTATATGGGTCGGCTTAATGTCATCACTCACTGGCCCACCAGATATAAAACCGTTGTCAACACATATCATAGGCTTGAAATGTGGCAGCTGGTCTGACGTTATCACGTTGAAAGTCGTTCCAGTGATGAGAGTACCGACGGGTAAGGATACTGGAACGGTGACCACGCCATTAGAATCGCCCGACAAACGCGTACTTTTGATTCCACTAGCCAAAACAGCTCCGCCATCAGATCGTTCGGCATCGTGATCGGCCCCGGCCGACAGGGGATCGGCTTCGGAAACTTCGGTAATGTCCGGCATAACGACGTTGTCCGAACCTCTGTTCTCCGCCATATCTTGTTTCCTCCCGCCCCTGTGTACACCCTCTTGGTGCTTGCGTATTTTGAAAAATCACACGAATATTCAACAGCTTGTATACAGCCACACTAAGTGAATTGGTACATAGTTCACCCACCGTCCGCCATAATTAAATCGAAAAATGAAAAACATTTCACGTACGCTACTTACAGCGGGAAGTTTGAATTTCGATCATCTGATCATAATTTTATATGCAATTTGGTGTAAGAATCAAAGAACCGTCTGACATTTTAACCTTTCTAACCTCTATCGAGTTGCAAAGAGAAAGAAACTTCGTAACAATGCCAAAATTTAAATAGTAGTTAGATATTATATATTTTATGGATGATTACATCCTTCAACAATAGTCATCTTCGCAAAGTTGACGAAAGATGTCGTTAGTATTGCCACAAATAAAACCAAGCATAAAGATACCTACTTATTCCTTTTCTAGTAGGTGCCTAGAGCTACTAGCGGCTTAATTTCCTTTAAGAAAAGAGCGTACTCCTATCTCAAAGGCCGGCAACGCACTTGTGACTCTTGAATTGCAGGTGTCCATGGGCGAAGGTAGTCACTTACCATCAGGTGACCCATTTGCTCGTTTGCCGCCTATAATATAAAAAAAAAATGGCTCTTCATGACCTACTCAGATGACAGACCGGACGGGGCTGTCTTAAGTTGGCGGGGAGAAGTCGTTTTTTTACACTTTTTTTTTTGCTCTTTCAACTATTCGTTAAAAAATTACCCTCAAGTTGGCGGGGAGAACTCGTTTTTTTTAATTTTTTTTTTTGCTATTTCAATTGTTCGTCATTGTTCGATCAAAATTTTTATTTGTTCGATCTTAGTTTTTTTTTTATAAATAAAATAAAAAATTTGCTTCTTAAGTTGGCGGGGAGAAGTCGTTTTTTAACCTTAAGTTTAAATTAAGTTAGAACTGTGACCATAACGAATGTGCCAGAACCGAATTTTATTTGATCGATCAATGACGAACAATTGAAACTGCAAAAAAAAAATGTAAAAACCTACTTCTCCCCGCCAACTTGAGGGTAATTTTATATTTTATTTTAAAAAAAAACTAAGATTGAACAAATAAAAATTTTGATCGAACAATGACGAACAGTTAACGACCAATTGAAATAGCAAAAAAAAAATGGAAGAAACCGACTTCTCCCCGCCAACTTGAGGGTAATTTTTTATTTTATTTAAAAAAAAAAACTAAGATCGAACAAATAAAAATTTTGATCGAACAATGACGAACAGTTAAGGAACAATTGAAATAGCAAAAAAAAAAATGTAAAAAAACAACTTCTCCCCGCCAACTTGAAGATAATTTTTTAGTTTATTTTTTTAAAACAAAACTAAGATCGAACAAATAAAAATTTTGATCGAACAATGACGAACAGTTAACGATCAATTGAAATAGCAAAAAAAAAAAATGTAAAAAAACAACTTCTCCCCGCCAACTTGAGGGTATTTTTTTAATTTATTTTTAATAAAAAAACTAAGATCGAACAAATAAAAATTTTGATCGAACAGTTAACGAACAGTTGAAAGAGCAAAAAAAAAGTGTAAAAAAAAAAAGTCGTTTTTTTTCTCCCCGCCAACTTAAGACAGCCACCGGACGGCCGGTGCGATCATCACGCCCGCAATGTGACATCGAATTCGCGCCGCCCGTCGCCGCCGCGCCATGTGGTTGGATCGCGTTACCGTCCCGTTAAGGTTTGGGGCGTTCGGGCAACCAGCGGGTGGGCGGGACGGGACGGCGACGCGACGTGGATTTAACTTATGAGTTCATCACACAACATACAACCATCTATATCTGATTTAGAGTCTACAGTTAATTTCAATTGCAGATCAGCACACAGTTAAAAGAAGGTCTGGTTTTTCTGGAATATTTTTTATATTGTTAAAAAAAGACCAAGCGGAATCTTCATTAAAATGTTAAAAAATCTTTCATTGAGTGAAATCAGAATTCTTCTTTGAACCCCAATATTTTTTCCTTTCATATTCGCTCCGTTGTCGTAACCCTGGTCCCTGCAATTGTTTAATTCTAGTCCATGTTTATTTAAAACATTAATAATGACTTCAGGTATAAATTCTATAAAATGCTCTTTTACTGATATTTAGTCGGCACCTGATTAGTCAACAAATCGTATTGTCAGAGAAAGTTATTCGACATGATTAATGTCTGGGGTGCAGTCTGCTATAAATATTTTGATTGTTTTGCGCGTGTTATGATCTCTGACTTTACTTTTTACCCATCAGCTCTATTAATTCATTTTGAATATCTTTTCACCAGCAGTGGTCAGAAACAACACCTTTTACAGCTAAATAAAAGTGCTCCTGCATAACTGGATCGAAGTTAGCTAGTTGTTGTACTAAGCCCAAGAACTTACGTTATATGTGGCGTATAAAGTTTAGCAGAAGTAAATAAAGTGTTATAATATGCATGAATCTAGACAAAACATTATTCCATCTTGTGGTTTCTTTTTAACCAAATTTTGTTCTTGGCAATCTATTGTTTCCTGTTTTAAATTCAGTCTCAATCCATGAATGGTAAAACTTTTTATGAGAAGTGCTATTTTCATGATTTTTTAACATCTCAGACAGGTGTTTCCAGTCATTATAACCTTCAGATATTAAACTCGACGTCGAGCTACTATAAAATAGGCGGCAATAAAAACAATAAACGTGATCTAAGAAACGGAATATATTGACCAGCGACGCTGAACTGTTTCATTGTTTGCAAGTTTTTGTATGAAATGGGAATTAGTGAAATGTGGCCCCATGTCATTCTTTGGATAATTATCAATGTGACTTTGCACTGGGCCAGTAGCTATTATATGATCAATAGTTTTGCTATTCCGAGTGAGTGGCCAAGTCGATGGATCCGATATATTCGTGACAACATTATTAACGTCATCTAGAACTTGTGCTTGATGTATTTTACCAACGGCGTCGTCTTGAGTCTTGAACTTCCGGAAATTTCGTTCACAATCTCTTCAATAGCTACTTGATCTAACTTGTCAGACAGATCCACTACCAATACACCCGTTTGTATTCCAGATGTAGATGCCACGTTCAGGTCTTGGTTTTTTATATAAAGGGGCGCCTGCGGCGCCCCTATATATCTGGCGCCCCTGGGCGGTCGCCCAACCGCGCCCTACCCTAACGCCGCTACTGATTGTAATGTACTATAATTAAAAGAAATCCGAAGGGGCGATAGCAATTTTTTATGTAATGTCATCCGTTCTTTTGGGTTTTCCAATTTTTTTTCTGTTAAACAACCCCTGTAGTAGAGCGAACAAAACAAAACAAACATTATTTAAATACTAGCAGCGTCCCGCGGTTTCACCCGCGTAAGTCCCGATCCCGTGCAAATATCGGGATAAAAAGTATCCTATATGTTAATCCAGGTTTCCAGCTATGTACATACCAAGTTTCATCGCAATCGGTTCAGTAGTTTTGGCGTGAAAGAGTAACAAACATCCATACATCCATACATCCACACATCCACACATCCATACATCCATACATCCTCACAAACTTTCACGTTTATAATATTAGTAGGATGTCCACTATGTCCAGCCATATTTCAGTTTTAGTGAGACTAACGAACAGCTATTCATTTTTATATATTACTAGCAGCGCCCCGCGGTTTCCCATTCCCGCAGTTTAATCCAGGTCACCAGCTATCTACATACCAAGTTTCATCGCAATCGGTTCAGTAGTTTTGGCGTGAAAGAGTAACAAACATCCATACATCCACACATCCATACATCCATACATCCTCACAAACTTTCACGTTTATAATATTAGTAGGACTAGTAGGATTACGATCACGAAACAGGTAGGTAGGTAATTCAGATGTATGTAATATACATACATCTGAATTACCTGACGTTTCGACCAGGTTGCACTCTAGCTGTGGTCACAGGCCTCAGGCAGGTCTCTCTCAAACATATGAAATTCAGGGTTGGAGCAACTCATAGGTAGAGCACCTGATAGGTGCTGTACCTATGAGTTGCTCCATTTAATCTTCTTTTTTGTAGTATCTGTTCATTACTATTTCACCAAGACGCCGCGCCGTACGAATTCAGCTTAACCCTTCTTTAATTAACTCCTTGACTTTAGCCATTTCAAAACTTGTTGTTCTTCCCAATATGCGGTTTTAACTGTGAATGAAGAATGAAATTATTTATTTGCTCGAATATGGTATTACAGATGTCAGTTTATAAATATAGTTCATAGCATATTCTATCCAATGGGACGTGCAAATTGTATAAAATGTATTGTATATTGTATTACATAACAACATTATTTGAATAACTTTATCTATGGTCACATAGATAAAGTTACAATTAAGATATGGATGGATTTATCCTCAAAATATTCCTTAATGCTATAATATGTTTTATTTATTAAAAAGTCAAACATTTTTTTTAAACTCTGGTGTAGGCTGTTTCCTAATAGATTGGGGGAGATGGTTATATAATTTAATTGTCATGCAGTATGCGTTTCTTTGGAACAATTTTAGTTTCATTGTGGGTAATTTTAGTTTGTGTTTATGTCAACAATTAATACCATACCTGAGCACGGGAGATACGTATGCGTGATATGCTGTAAGCGCTGTCTTAACATTAACGGTGTGCCCATATTAATTCAATTGAGTTTCGCAGCCGGTTATAGCTGGCCGTGGTAGACAGTGGCTCGGCTATACAGCATTGCTGACGTCCATTTGCGGCGGTTATCACTCTATAAGGGCCGGCACTAGCCACTTAAAAAAATAAACCGGGCGGATCTCGGCTCTTAAAATTCGGTCAAAGCCGGATTTATCCGGCCAAATGGTGATTACCTATCCTCGGCTAGACAATATCACTTGACTATTAATACTTTACTTTTCTAAACTTTGTGTCAAGATTTTTTTTTGTCTTTAATTAATTATTGTTAACTTCAAAATCTTTATTAAAATTATTCAAACCTTTTTAGTAAAGACTTTGAAGTTGGAATTAGGACAGAGGACGGATTAGTCAAATTAACCATCACTTCATTTATCTGTTGAAGTTGATTCTGTAAATACTAGCACTTAATTAATCTGTGGAAGTTGATTCTGTAAATATTTTTAAGTCCAGATACCGTGACCAATACAAAAGTCACCGTTTACTTTGAAGCCACTTTTTGGAGCTGTGTGAGTGAATCCCACCCAACGCGAGTGTCAACACACAATATCTGCGCTTGTGTGCGTGACGGTTTTACTACCTTTATTACTTTTATTTAGGGACTTTTTTATTAAACATAATATATTTTTTTTTTATGTAAGTAATATTAAATAAAGTCATTTTAAATGTATTTAAATGTGTATTCGTTTATGTCATTTTTTTTTATTTAATCGTTTAGTTAAAAAGACAAATGTAAAATAAAGCTATTTATATACTTAATGTATCAGGAAAGCGGGGCATGGTATCCCAATATTATTGCATTTTAATTCAGCCACTCAAACCATGCAAATTTAAAGACATATTTACAACAATACTTGGATATATATATAGTTATAAATTTTTTGTTGTTTGAAATTTGGTCACGTTCCAACGAATTGACAAGTTGTAAAAATCAATACATATTTTTGTAGGAAATTAACCGATCTACGAAAAAGGTCGGAAATGATTTTTCGATATAGTTCGATCGAAGTATATATATACATACATATATATATATATATGTTATGAACTATCGAGAAACTAGCAAAATTTTACGGATTCCAGTTTCGCGAACATTAACAGTAAACATATTTCTCGTCTTTCTATAAATAACAAGTTTGGCAAAGAAAATTATACATACTGCTAGAATGCGTTATGGGTAAATGAAATTCACGTCCCTGGCAATATCTCTAATAATGGCGTCCGCAATTTTATTAGTTTGAAATTTTGTTCTATTGTTTATAAATTACATTAGGAAATATAATACTTACAAGTGAAATGTGATGTTCGGACACTTAAGATTTTTTTTTTGTATAATTTTTACAGGATGTAACTGCACAACCCGGCATTTTTGAATATTATATAAATAGCGCCTCTAGACTTACTTCAGCGGCGAACGTTCGCTTGCGTGTGACGAGTGAGTCGCTTGTATTTCTATTAGTCGCTTGTATTTTTTGGTGTGTATTTATTCGTATTGGCTTGTATTTATTCAGTTTTGAGGCGCTGATTAGGCATCTGGACCTTATATAATCTAAGATTTTTAAGTATTTTAAGAAAAATAATATGTTTGAAAACATATTTCACATTCACATATTTGAACAAGACTTTGTTCTTTGAAGAAATTCTTATTTGTTTAAGATTTTATTTCGAACTATATGCAATTTATTTGAGGATTTTCATATAAACTGCTTAGAGTCCCAGGTTCCCGGTCCTTAATCCTGTCTCAAAATCCGTTAAAAAATAATGTGTTCTAGCTATAAACTACGTCCCTGTCAAATTTCATGTCTTTTAGAAAAAAATGAGAACTTTCATAATTTTTTATGCGATGCCTCTTTACGCGAGAGCCCTTAGACCTTAATCGAGCCCTGTCGTAAAATCCATTCCCAGTTGTCGTGTCTTACGTACCTATATACTACCTCCTTGTAAAATTGTATGTATCTAGTAGAAAAAACTAAGGACTTTCATACAAACCCGCGAGAGCCCTTAGATCACTTACACTTTAATCCGGCAATGCCGTGAAGACCGCTCTTAGCTCACATATCTTACCTATTCACCACCCTTTCAAATTTCAAGTCTCTAGTACAAAAAAAAAACAAAGACTTTCATATCATATAATGTGGCCTTAAATCTCCTTGATCCGGTCCTGTTGCAAAATCCGTTCGTCTGCTTCAGTCAACGGTTAGAAAGGAACGGATTCTAGATTTTTATTTTCCAAAAACTTTCAGTGTGACCCCTGTATAAGAAGAATTTTCTTATTTTTTTTTTTTTTGTTTGTTAGTGTCTTATAGGCGGCAACGGTTAGTCACCATGGCAACCATTTCTCGGTAAAGTTTTCAACACTGAAGTAGGTACACATTATGTTGTAAATTCTTCAAACACAAAAAATTGTCCTGTGGCTAAACTACTGAATATATTCCGTTCATGTTTTCTAATTCATCTCAGAATGGTATATACTATCTTCAGTACGATTTAAAGTGATAGGTAGGGCACCACCTTGTATAAATAATAGATTAAAATAATATAATAATAATAAACTTTATTTATTTCTCTCTTCAGAAAGATACTGGTACAAACAATTAGGTAATGTATATAAAACTGGTTTCTTTGCGAGAGACTGGAGTCTATACTAGGGTTGCCCCTGTGTGACAGATCTCCAGGCTCCATCCCTAATTAGTACCTATTATAGTTTTATAATAATACCGATAACCACAGAAAAGTTATTTTTATATGTTTATTTTGTAGGTATTGCAAATATTTCGAATTTTGTCGGTCGTTGCCGTCTGTACAGTCGTGGGCACGTTTTCATTTGTCGGATATGGCTGACGGTGGCGTTGAAAAGTTTAAAATCATCTCTAAGTTTCAGCGCTAATGCGCTAGTGTCCTCCTCTTGTAAACAGTCCATTAGGATTAAAATAAAAACAGATATACCAATCAAATCAAATAATTTGTTTTGGGAATATGGATACACAAGGCTTGCAAATTATTTGTTCTTACTAACTTAAAAAAAAAAAATGGGTGCGTGTACTTATGTACGCGCGTCAGAAGTTATACTTCTTTGACATCATTAAAAAAGTACCTATATAAGCACAATTTTTTTTTACTAATATTTATGAATGGTAAATAATATTTTTCAAAATATTCAATTTAAATCACTACTGAATATAATTTATTAGCACATATATAATTCGCACTTGTGTAAAACTAAAACACGATAGAGGTTCTATTTCTATTTTGTTTGTAGCCTTAAAACACAATAGAGGTTCTATTTCTGTTTTGTTGGTAGCTTTTTTTCGAGACTTAATGAGCAGTTTAGTGGGCAACTTCACTCTCATTAATGGGCGGGTGTTTGTATACTCTTTGATGGGCGGTTTAGCGGGCAGCTTCCACGGTTCCTAAATTAGTACGGTTGCCTGGTAAGTCTGTGTCATGGCGGCCGTTACGTCAGCGTCTACGTCATGGGTATGCTTCGAATCAGCTGTGTAACTAATTTGTATAAATAATGTTATGGTATTATGGGTGTAAGTTGGATATTTGCGAGGATCTTAGTGTCTTATTTCAGTTTGTTAGTGTTTAAGTATTCTGTGGTTGCTAAAAAATGTATGAAAAACTAACTAACAGAGATTTTATCAAAAGATCAGGTATAATTTAGTGCTTAAATTCTAAATTAATTAATTAATTAAATTCTAAAATCTCAACAACCGAATCGAAGGTAAACAATAAGTTTACGTATAAATTAAGGAAATACAAGTAATTATTGTTTTATTTTAATTCTGTTTAAGATGACAGGGACGATCTGCAGTATTGCAACTTGTAAGAATAATTATGAAAAGGCAGATGGAGAAATTGTTAGGTTTTTTACATTTCCGAAAAACACAGTGAGTTCCTTGAACTCGGTTGCTACACATATGAAAATGAGGCAAGAAATATGCATTCATTTGCTATGCCATCTTGGGTGCAAAGTCTTTCTTTTGGAAGCCTTACTGAACCTTCACTTTCATGGAAAGAAAATATAGAACAACTTGATAAATGGTTTATGAAATTACATGGTAGCAACTTTAAATTTAAAACAAATATTGTTTTAAATTACCAGCCAATTTATATTAAAAAAAGTATCTAATATTCAATATAATAAATATACTCATTTGTAAAACAGGGGCAGTTAACGAGGGGCTCGTGGCTAAGTTGTAACCGAGTAGATTAGCACATTAAAAAGTCAAGTAATACGAACCAGGTCAGTCTAGGATGGGTGACCATTCTCAATCGGTCCCGGGTGCCATACGAACATCTGTGGCATTTTGTTACGGGTAGTTGGAGCCCTAAAAAGTCCGACAACCTGTCTAACTACAGAACTTCGATATCGCCTAGTACATGGGCTGCGGAGGTCTGATGGCAATCGCTTCACGTAAAATATCAAAGTTCGGCCGTATCGTAGTTACACTGAGAGCCGTACCCAACTTTGTTACTTAGGAAAAAGGCGCGTAGGATGTTGACTCATTTGTTAAACAACGCGTGTTCTTAAGAATTAAATTCATTAATACAAAAACAGAAGAATCTACAAAAAAAACGAAAGCATGACGACCCCGGGACTGATGAAAGTCGAAAAAGGGCAAAAGAACTTTAAGGAATTGTAATATAATAGATATAAGTACTTAACATGTACATTTTATTGTAACTATTGTAAATTTTTGATAAATGCCGTATCTTTTCTAAAAAAGAAAACACTGAAAACAGCAATCAATTCGTTTTATTTCTATTTTATTATAAAACTTTTAAAAACAATAATTTTATTACTTATCTACAAATATGAAAAAAACCATAATAAATGCAAACAGTTTACAGCATACTTGTTTCGTCATCAGTTGCTGTGTTCTGATTGCTCAGCAGTTACCCGACAACCGTACTAATTTAGGAACCGTGGGCGGCTTCAACGTGTTAGTTTTGTGTGGTGATGCGCGCGCATCTTAAAATTTCACTCTCATCACTTTTTCATAACGCGTCTAAAGAAGTATAACAACGTAGTGTTTGTATACACTTTGAGTATAACTTCAAAACTTGTAAAACAATAGAGTAGACATATTAATATTATAAATTATCTAACAATAATAACAACATATATTATGTTAAAACTTATCATCTTTTATTTACTGAGAACTTTTATTTCAACACCGAGAAAGTTATACATAATATAACATTTATAGGTACATGGATATAAAACATACAATTTGAACATATCTACCTAATATCACCTCCATATAAATAAAATACTGAAGCACCTATTGCAGTTAGAAACTACAGAAATCGTTCGTAAAAGAAATATACCGCGACAAGGAATTTTGGCGAATAAATGACGTGTACAAGTGACCAGTACACTGACCTCTATTATACAAGTATGTATAATAGAGGTCTTTTATATCTAAATTCGTCTGTAATAATTTAATAACTAAATTTGTCTAAACTTCTTTTTCTTAAAGCCGTGCAAAGCCAAGTCATAAAAAGAACTCTTTTGAATTATTTTTTTTGATTTGATTGACCTTACGGCAAAGGTGTAGGTGTAGGTACCTACTTGCAATCTTCATTACACCCTAGTTGCAAGTTGTTGGTTCCATAATTGAAGGTTTCTTATTAGATTATTATTAATTGTTAAGTTTATTTTATATAAATTACAAGATGTCACCCAAGCGAACCGGTAGCCTGTGCTGAGAAGAGTCCTCACTGCAGTCGCAGTAGTGACAAGCGGGATTAAATTCCCTCCTAGCGACCTAGTGCAGGTACTTCCCGAAAGAACCTGCTTCAGTCGGGAAGGAAAGGGTGCCGTGCTGCCACCCTGCCCACTCGACGATGACCGTCAGGGCTCCAACTACCCGTAGCGAATGCCACAGATGTTTGTATGACACCAGGGACCGACGGTTTAACGTGCTCTCCGAGGCACGGAGGGGTCTCAATGTGTTAAGAATGGTCACCCATCCTAGACTGACCTGGCTAGCATTACTTAACTTTGTAATGTAAACTCGGTTACCACTTAGCCACGAGCCCCTCTACCTTGTACTATCTGTATTCTATGCAAATAAACATATTTCATTTCATATAAAAATTCGACTCCATAAGTTTGCAAGTCAACCAACTCCTACTTGAAGATTTGGCTCAATTATCATTCTTATATAATATTACAGGCAAGAGTACCTTTTTTTCGCCGTCAGTGATAGATAAGGATGCATCTAACCAGACATTCAACGGTTTTTCTATTACGAAATTAACCAAAAAAGCAAGATGTCTAGAAATGTGCACGTTAGACATCAAGGGGCTCACCGGGTGCGAAGGGCTAAAAGCATAGCTGGCTGGGATTTGTAAACACCTTTGCCGTAGTAATCAAAATTAATTTGTATTATTACACAATCAAATACGATTAAGAATGTAAAATCAAATCATCCGAAAGACTTGGCTGCATACAGGTTATGGTAACGAGGTTTTTTTTTAATTAAAATAAGTTATTAAACCCTTTTTTGTGTTTAAATTTGGGCAACAGTAAACAAACTGAAAATTTATTAAAATTTAGTTCAACCGATAAACAAGCGGTGAGTGAAACGTTTTACATTTTAAATTCTTATAATTACATTCATAAAGTAAAATTCCCTATTGTATATCTCGAAATTTGACATATCTACTTAAGACACAGTATTAATAAATATACACAACACATAGGTACAACGTGCTTATATATTTAATAAATCATCTACGTGATGGTGAAAAAACCATCAATTCCGACTTAAGAACAATAAAGCTTACTTTTAAACGACTTTGTCACGTCTACCTACATATACTGTTGAGATGAGACATATTTAACACTTTAGGGTTCTATCTTTTAAAAAAAGACAATTATCAAGGTAGGGAAATATCCAGAGTAAATGGGAAACTAACACCCAGACTCACAACAACAACTTGGATCTCCGAGATAATGTGTCATAGTGAGTTATCATTTTATAACATAATACAATTAATAGTCCTGCCGATGGTGCCGTATATGTGAGGTCGTACGGTTCCCTTCAATATGGTTGATCTGTACGGTGGCTAGCGTGTGCGTCATGCTCGTGAACGGATGCCGTTGGTCGGGGCTGGTCATCACCGGACTGCTATTACTTGAATATGTATAGTAGTAATTAGCGCATCTATTTATATTTTAGAATAATAGGTATGTTACATTGTCCTCACATTTCATTTACGCTTTTATGTAACCCAGAAATTTGTAAAAAATATTTTGAAAAAGAGTGTTCTTGGAGTTTCTTGCCTGTTCTTCTCCATAGGATCTACGTATTGGAACAGGCAACTAGCTTCACGACTGACTTAGTCTGACTGACTCCTTCTCCTGTCAATCCAAAAATACCTATTATTGGTTTAATTGAAATAAATGGTTTTGATTTTAATTTTGAATAGTATTACATACATTGATAAAATATCTCCGACAATACTCTCGGTAAACACTGTAGGCGTCAAACAACCAACACACATTTAGTTGTAGATGCATTAGGGTTTAAATGCAATGTTTTATTATAATTATGACTTATTAATAAGATTAAAGTGACAGATATGAACCATTCAAAACTTATTCAGCATAAATCTTTGAAAATACAACCAACTGCAAATCGTAGACTAGAACCTTCTATAAAATAATAATTAAAATAAGTCGTGCAATTTCTGGTAATATGGCACACATGTGTTTAAACATTTAGATATAGAAGGTCCATTTCATGAAGTCGGTAGATCATTAATGTGAAAACTATCTCCTTCATTTCGTTTACGTCATTAACATTTTTTAATTGACGTGAATTAAAATTAACTGCAATGTTCGCCTACCCACATACTGGTTACATTCATATCAGTATGCGAAAAGAGTCGCTGAAGTGAGTGAGTGGGTACTTATGGGAAGCGTACCCAGTGGGTTTTGATACCCATGTCTTTTGTATATCTGGAATGTTTTTCTTAGCACATACGAGTGAGTGAGCTACAACATTATGCAATATCCAAAGATGAGAAACCATGGTAGTTACGTCTTTACGGGACGTGAAACGTGTGGGTTTTTGAAGTAACTTTCATTCTGAATCTTAATCATATATGCGACGGCTATGTTTAACATCAGATCATGCAAATTATTATTATTATTATTTATGGTATAGGGGGCAAACGAGCAGACGGGTCACCTGATGGTAAATGACTACCACCGCCCATGGGCACCTGTAACTCAAGAGTCACAAGTGCATTGCCGCCCTTTAAGGTGGGAATAGGGGAAGAGGGGGAGTGGGGGGAAGAGTGCCGTGGTATCGAGCGGAGTCGAGCCGGCCCATACGTGCCGTAGCATGGCTCTCTCACGTTCAATATTTATAAAATAAATTATAAAAATATTATCACAATAAAAAATCTTCAATATTATTTCCAGCCTTGTAAGGAATGTAAGGATAAACAAAAATATTAAACTAATCTCTTCAGAAACATTAGCTCAGCACTTTAGTATTTAGATAATTAGTGAATGATTCACTTTTCTTTTTCATGTTATAGTATATTATCAAAGAAAAATCGCTGATTTTCGTTTTATATTCTTGCAATCGTGCTTATTATACTTTTATTAAATCATTATTTCCTATACTTCGACAATGATGTGTTGGTTTGCACTTACTTAATCTTTCCTGCTCTACCTCCTCATCATCTTATTAACCGCCACCACCATGCAGGACTTTCTTAGCATATTTAACATAATATCACATTTACAGAGTACATTAACATTTGAACACATTTACTAAATACATTAACATTTACTAAATACATAAACATGTACTAAATACATTAACTATAAAAAATATTTACTAACAGATGTAAAAAGTGTGCCCAATAAATAGGTACTAACGATGTTTTAACCCCCGACGCAAAAACGACGTTACGTTGTTGTTACGGTCACGTTGTTATAAGTTTGACGGGTCTGTGTGTGTGTGTACGGATGGTCCCTTGAACCTCCAAAGAGTAACAAGTTTGTAAAGGCTCTACAAATCTCCTGGTTTTCGATAGTCCTTAGAGACATTTAATTTTTCGGAGAACCAGAGACCAGTGGGTCTACTTGGTTATTCTCAAACTTCACACACAGAAATCGCCATATTTATAAGCAACTTGCTATTATATAATGGGTGGTCGCACAAATACTTCTGTATCTAAGGTTAGGGGATCAAATTCGACGGAGAATCAATGGTCCACGAATAAACGGCTCTGTGTTTATAACACATATACAAACATATAGTTGCCTAGCACTAGCGTTCCATGTAAGCAATGGGGGGTCATGTGTAAATAAGAAAGAGTGTTCGTGCATTCTGTTTTAGCAGTAGTGAAAATGTAAAATACAAGGATCTTTCGTAGACTTAGGAGAGACATATCGCTTGCAGTGGTATAGCAGAGGGCACAATGAAGAGACGGTTAAAAGGTGGGAAGATACGATGACTGTATTCCGCTGACGCGGCACTTTCAAACCATAATCCTGACCATCGACGCGTAAAAATGAGGAAACTCCTCGGAACTGTAAATAATTAAATCTGTTTCCAAGTTTTTAGCAGGTTCGTACGGGTTTGCTCTCTTTCTAGAAGTGAACGTGGCTGGGTATAACCTATTCTAATGGTGGTCGAAGCTAGCTAGCGAGCTTAGTCTAGCTAGTGACTTGATGTACAGATTGGAGATGGTCATGGAGGATGTTTAGAGTGGGCAGTCACCAGAAATTTAGGTCCTAAAGCGCCATTTGCATCCGAAATCAGGATCATCGTATAAGTTTAAGTGGATTCGACATACACCACCAAGTAGAGTACCCGATAAAAACTGAAGAAACTGTACCAGTAATGGCATCACAGAGCCTTTCTTGAATTAGTATCGTCGAGCTGGGGAACATCGTCTTACAGAAAACAGCCACAAAGAGTTATGAATGTTTATGCTGGCGGGCTGAGCTTATTGGCCAGCGTAGTATTAAGTACGTAAAAGTTCTGCACACGGGAATGCTTTGTTATATGGTGGCGTTACTCACTGGTCACCCACGTTAAACATTGCTATCCGTCAGTAGCCAGATCGTCGGTAGTCCGTGACGTCAGGCAATTTTATTAATTTAGTAGGAAGCTGTGTAACTTCTCACAAAATTAATAAAATTGCTCTCCCTTTTAATCAATAATATCTTATGTCATTGTTTAATACTTGCAAGTCGTGTGACCTGCTTCTGAGTTGTTAGATTGATTGATATTTAGTTTAAAAGGTTATAATTTTCTTGTATTCTATATGGTTCCTTGGTTTTGTATTCTTGATTGAATTACATAGTCACGTCATGAATCCTTCGTAAAGGGTTTATTTGGTTTTGTACAAACTGTCTTTTACAGTTACAGTTGTGACAGTTATCCACACTGCGGAGACTCCATACAAGCCGCCTACTCCATGCATCAGTATATTCACACTTCGCACTATCACGATGATATTGACCCAACTTAATCTCACCTTACTACGTACTATCATCACCCATATTCTTCTTTTTTGACATTGTGAACGGTATGTCTATTTTTAAGTTTAAATCTTTGTACTGTAACATATTTAAAATTGTAATACATTTATTACAGTACAAATTTACACATCGGAAAATAACACAACCTTACCGAACACATATTTGTTTCATGTCTATATTATTATGTAGTCCCCACATAACTTTTTATTCTTCCAAGTGACCACTGATCCGTTTTCTTTGTAATTTTTATTTAACCCACCCAACATTCACTACAATAATTTTAACATCTTCCAAAATAATGTTTCTCAAATCACAATCTTCAGTCCTGTATTTTGTAGCTCCATTCAATTTCTTCCATAGTTATACTAAATAAGCACCCAATTTGTCACATCTCGTCCTAAAATAACAAAACACTGGTATAATAAACTAAAATTTTACATTAAAAATATCAATCTCAAAACCGCTTCAACCTTTGTATACAATGTATATGTATTATGAAAATGTAAGTAGTTTGAACCTAGCTTTCACGAGGGGTTCTCATAAAAAAAAACCGGACAAGTGTGATTCGCGCACCAAGAATTCCACTTGTATGTCGATAGTAGGGAATGAATTCCCAAAGATTTTTGCCCGTTTTTTCCGAACGATAAACTGAACTTAGCCGTTCTAAAAATTATTTCCCATATATTTATATCCCTAAGTTTAAGTTTGTAATCACAAAAACCGGAGGTGTAACTATACCATCTGAGGCCCGTGGCTAATTCATCGGATGTGTGTGAGTCTAACTCGCACTTGACCGTTATTTTCTTACGGATGAGTTAAAATCTTCATTATTAATTTAAAGAACTCGGTTAAATTAGATAAGTTATATATATTTATATATATTCGCACTGCTATTACAAGAGTGTATCAACTCAAAATGAAGCTTTTTTCAGAAACGACAGAAAACTGATTACTCGCTTCCTGTTAAAGATTATAAAAAGTGAACACTGTATATAGATTATTGGTAAAATTAAGCGATTTCTGTATTCATGAATTATTTAAATGATTGCAGGTTATCAAGTTATTTCCAATTTTTGAGTTAATACTCTAATATCTGAACAAATAAAAAAAAAGAATTATTTTTAGTTGTTTTGTTGAAAAATTTGGCTTATTACAATTTATTATTATTATTTTATATTTATTGACGCGTGGGGAATTGATATTTACGAATGAAAAATTAATTATCTCAAATTTACCCTATTTTGAATTGATACAGTCTCGTAATAGCAGTGCGATATATTAAATACAAAATCAATATTTTTTAAATGAATTTTGCAATTAGTGCCTCCTGGGTCTTTGGTGTCCAAGGGCCTCTCGGGCCGTGGGCCAGAGGCATTTTGCCCGCTCTGCCACCCTATACTGTTGGTTACGCCACTGACAAAAACTATTTTTTTATGTGATACAACAACATTAACTAGTTTCGGACCCGACGGGGGCCCTTTTTCAAGTAGTTAAGCGTCCTGCCGTGACGGTATCAGGCCTCACTCAGGCTTAACATGTGAAGTATGTACTAAGGATTAAAATAAAGATACGTAAGCTTGTAACTTCACATTTTTTGTGTACGTATGTACGTATCAAATATTTGTAACGAAAGAAGGAAACGAGGAAATGAAAGTTTCGTTAACTTTGGAAGTACACTCAAAAATCATTAACAATTTGCACACTTTTCTATTCAACGAGAAGTCTAACAAACACGATTATTAAAAAAAACTTTTGGGAACTCAAGGAGAGACTTTCGCAATGTTTGACTACTTTGCGAAAGTTTCTTTGTCGATGGAGGTCATAAATGTTTTGCGAAATTAGTAAACAAACCTCTTTTAAACTGAAACGAGAAACATGAACGTAATAACGTCCTTGAAAAATCTTTTTACTTTTTTTTTCTTTTACAATTTCTAAATTATATTCGCTGGCTATGCAAAATATTTAATAGAAGAGGAAAAAGATGGAATTTTACTCGACTGGCATCCGTGGTGCTATTTTTTTTTCTGGCGAGTATTGCCATGTTGAGGGAGATATGTACTCTTAGCAACACACAAGTATTTGAAATCTCTATTGGCACTATTTCCTGATTACAAAGTTCGTTAAATAAAAAAATATATAATCAAGTTAGCATTGACGGCAGGTTGAGACCGATACGACTTACAAATTCACTCTTCTTATATACTTGTAAAAGTAGTGATGACAAGTTGTACGTACCTAGAATATCTGTGGTCCCAAATTACTCGCTTCCGTCGTTTTTAATGTTTTCGTCTTCTTCCTCACGCACCGTGGCCAAACGCTGCAAACGTGCCCCGCACACCGTGGCCAGCACGTCGAGCTTGTGGTCTAGAGGGGCAGCAAGTTTGATAAAATCATTGTTTAGACTATAGATACTAGCATAGCTACTATTTAGATTTTTTAAATTTTTTTTACAAAATACGTTAACGATAACACGAATGACTCAAAAGCTCTATGGTTCAATTTAAAAAAGCATGTTTTACCAGTGAGCCGTGACGACGGCATGCTTTTGAGACAATTTGACGAGCCGGAGGCTATCAATGCAGCGTTTCTTGATGTTCCGGGAAGCTCAACAGCAAATATTTCTTACCTCACCTTTTTTGAGTTCAAACAATACAGCCCTGCAAATTTCTCTCTAAAACCAACTAATTCAGAAACTATTTTTGAAATTATCAGAAATATATCGACTAATGCACAGGGTGTTGATGGGATATCAAAGGAGATGCTGATGCTTACGCTTCCACAGTCGCTGACAGCCATTACAAGCATTATCAACCAGTCAATAAAATAGAATACGTTCCCGGAAATGTGGGCACATGCGATTGTACGACCGTTGCCTAAAAAAAATGTGTGTGTCAGCTCCGACGCACGACTGGAGTTTACAATTTACTGGAGTCTCTCTCTCTCTCAAAAACTAAACTAAAAACTGTCTTAAAACTAGAATTAGCAAATAAAAAATAACAACTATACGCCCTACAAACCTATAACTTTCGCAGATCAACAACAATTTGGTTCTTTATAATGAATATGTATGAAAATATGCACAAGAATCCGCAATACAATATTGGAAATGAGTTTTACTGTCCTATTGATAATAAGAGGTAGGTTTTATAATTTTTATTTTCATAAATCAATAAAGTATCAAACATGTCGTGGTCGTTGACATCACAGAAAAAGTGAGCCGAAATGGCAGCATTTAAATCACACGAAACTTTTATTTTTTGTAATAGTAGGTACCTATAGTATGTGTTATAGTACATTTCCGGTTATGTAATGACATATAGATTTTTTTAATAGAACATAAAGAACATAATTATTGATCATCAAATTTAAGAAGGTCTGCAGCAACAGTATACTACTATAACATAGCGACTACCGTTTTTATGTGTGAATGTAGCACTTTTAAAATGTGAATAAAATATTAATCTCACTCAATTAAAATAGAGTGCAAAATCTATCTATCTATAGCTGCGTGCATTATATTACATATAGGTAAGTATCTATTAATTAATTCAGTTATTAATTCAGTCGTTACTGAATTTAGAAATTAGAAGCTTCTGATTACACTGTCCTAAATTACGATACTGAATCAATTACCAGTTAAAGCGCAACCAAGTTGGACATGTCGTGCGTGAAGATGGCTCCAGTACGATAAAACCCCAAAAAAATTGTAGCCTTGTAAATGTGTATTTTATAAAGAAATAAAATAAGTAAAACTTTTTTTTAAGTTAAACATTTTTTTTTTAAATAATGATAGAAGATAATGTACTAAAAGGTAAAAAATAACTCGGTAGGTCCTAGGTACCAATCATCACACCACTCTCCTCATCACTTTAGGACAATCTTGAATCGTCAGACAAATTTGATTTATCGAACGCTATTTCTATTCAACCTTTCTCTTAAAAGCAGATTATTGTCTATGGTTTGTTTCACAAACGTCAAGGTATATAGCGCGTATTATTTAAGGGGCATCCATTAATTACGTGAGGCTTGAGAGTCGGTTTAATTTTAGTTAAAAACATTTTTATTTACGCAAAAAATATGCAGTTTAAAAAATCTCACGAGAGATTAGTGGGGGGAGGGGATTAGGAAATCGAGCTAAAATCTACACATCCGACATCTCATCAAAGGGAACGAGGACGAAAAAATATTAATTGGAATTGGAAAGGTGAGTTTCGCGTACCTAGTATTTTAAGTTTATTTTAAGTATAATTCCTCGCTAAGGGCAGCCTACAAAAGTTGCAACGAGCGCATTTTACAGAAATTCGAACAATTATCACTACGTCAATTATCAGCTGATTTTAAAATCACCGTTTTGTTTCGTTTTCTACAAGGCTTCACTCGGTAGCTATCGCTTCGTACCGAAACCGTTATACAAAACAAATATGATATTAATGATCTCTAATATAAATAAATCACTCAGTACTCTGTGCTATGTTGTTATTATGACAATTATGGTAAAAGTATTCGCACTTTGCACTCGAGTAAAAGTGGTTGATTTTTTAAATTTTATATTTTTTTGAAATTTGAAATGTTTGATATTTTATGTAAATCACATAAGTACGAAATAATCTTAGTGTAAAATGTTTGAAAACCTTTAAACACATATAACCTAAAAGAACAAAGCAGATAACTAATATTCTAAATGGCAAGAAAGTTTTTGATCTTCAAAACCAAGAAGTAGAACATATGATAGTGAGTTTACGTACTTGATTTAAATGTCGCAGTCTTAGTGGCACGCATGCGCTGTTTATGAGGTTCGGCTGCCACTTCCGGAGACGGTTTGATAGGTTCAAAGGCAGGTCTCGCTGGTCCAGCGGTCATATACGATGGATCAGTTGTCATAAAAGATGGTCCAGCAATCTGACTAGGCAAATTGGCGGTCTGAGTGGAAAACATGCGCTGTTTACGAGGTTCGAGTGCCACTTCCGGAGACGGTTCGATAAATTCAAATGCAGGTCTGTCTGGTCCAGCGATCATATACGATGGATCAGTTGTCATATAAGATGGTCCAACAATCTGACCAGGCAAATTGGCGGTCTGAGTGGAAAACATGCGCTGTTTACGAGGTTCGAGTGCCACTTCCGGAGACGGTTCGATAAATTCAAATGCAGGTCTGTCTGGTCCAGCGATCATATACGATGGATCAGTTGTCATATAAGATGGTCCAACAATCTGACCAGGCAAATTGGCGGTCTGAGTGGAAAACATGCGCTGTTTACGAGGTTCGGGTGCCACTTCCGGAGACGGTTCGATAAATTCAAAGGCAGGTCTAGCCGGTCCAGCGGTCATATACGATGGATCAGCTGTCATATAAGATGGTCCAGCAATCTGACTAGGCAAATTGGCGGTCTGAGTGGAAAACTCAACGTTCTGGTGCGTCGTCGCCGGGCTTGGGTACGTCGAAGTAGGACTTGGGTATTTTATCATAGAGCTGGCAGACGTTAATGTAGGCTTCTGGTATGTAGGCAAAGTGTTCTCATATTTTAATACAGCAGCGTGCCAATCTTTAACACATATGCTGTAAAGACATTGTCTCTTGGGCACAAACTTCACATGACCATCATACCTGCGCTTCAACTTAGTAGGTAGTCGTAGATGTTCCGCATCTAACGGGACAGAAAAATTTCAAGACAACTTAATAAATAGTAGTTACAGTCAGAATTTCTTTTTTTAACTAACCATTAAAAGACCCACCGACAGTTAAATCTTGTTATGTACCAGTTCAATCAGAAAGTAAGTGTAAATAGATATCAGTCCAACGAGCACTGGCCACATTTTGTATCATTTTAATATAAAAGAAAACGAACGTGTTAGAATCGAATCAACTTAAGGCAACTCAAAGCGAAGTAAGTGAGAAATCTATTGAAAAGCTATTGATGACAAAATAGTATTTCATTAGAATGCAGTATTATCTGAAAAACACCTTAAAAATTAAAAGAAGTACTACTACATATAACTATGTGCTTAATTGCCATCTTAGTACCTAGTCTAAAATAGTGTTTTGGTCAGCAAATGAAAGGGCTGTGGCTCCGACATGAGACGGATGTAAAATTCCCACACAGTTCTGTCTGAGGAGGAGTCACACACAGTTCTGTCTGGGTGGGTGGTTAATTCTATGCGTTGTTTGAATGTTGTTAAAATCCCCCGCAACACAGGAATCATTCCATTAATTGTCTTTCAGTACTAAGAACTGAGAACTAAAAACTTTAACTTGAACGATCACTAGAAGTTTCTTGTAAACGTCTAAGAGTGACTTTAGTTAGTTAGGACTTACATTGAAATACTATAGCAGTATCCCTAATCCTTCTTTTTTCTATATTAATATTGGTTATAAAACTTGGACAAGGGACTCGGATTAATATCTAAGCGCGGTAAATCTAAACGCAGCTGGTTTTGTTTATAGTAAGAACGAATTCATGAATTGTAGAAAAAATCTATTCAAAATTTTTCGAAGTTAATTGTAATGGTCTAGAACTAGAAGATTAAACAAATTTTCATACGGGGATTAATTCTACACTGGCCATAATAAATAATAATTTAAGATTGAATACCAATATGTATTTTTTTTTATTCTCTACAGAATATTTATAATTTTATACATGGACTTTTCTTTATTCAAAACTTATGAATTTATTTTCTGGAAGATGTTTGATAATGTAATAAAACTCATTTCAAAAACCTTTGCCTTTCGAAATTAATCATAACAATAATTAGTAATTTTAACTATGTTTAAAAATTATTTGTTTGCAACCTACTTACTTACATAATAAGATATTTTGTGACAAAAAATAAAGTGATATAAGTATGTGCATTACTACTAGCCATGGCATATTAATCCTTACGTAGGACAGTTATTACATCATCAAGGTAATTTTATAACGATAAACTTTGCCATTTATTACATGTTATTTGGACGCATACTTTAGGAGATAATGGAAAATTTAAATAATTCTTCACTCGGCTAAGGTCTATGACTACAATGATAGGGGTATGAGTAAACGAATTAAATATGTAATTGTTTATAAACTTTCACGACTTTTATACATGATGACTTTCATAGATGTATAACTCGGGACTTAATTGCAATCGAATTGCACCGACCGTGGCCACGGGCGGACTGCACCCGTGACTGGCGTGACCACCATCGGTGCACTTCCACCGAAACGTAGCGCCTCGGGTAACTAAATGAGGTATTTATACCTTATAAAAAAATAAAAAAAGCATATAAATTAACTAAGTAAATTAATTTCGATTAAGTCCCGAGTTACACATCTGGCAATTGTAATTAAATGAAATGAAAAGTGTAAAAATGTACGTTTATTGTGCGGCGGGGCACAGCTAGTTATACACTGGTACTATTATGTATTCTGTGGTTATACTAACTTTTAAACTTTCGCGTTCCATGATATAATTATGTATTTCCACGGGAATTAACGCGATCATGAAAAGGTATTACATATTAATTGGCTGACGTTTCGACCAGGTTGCACTGGCCGTGGTCACAGGCTGACTAGCTCAGGCTGGTTTTCGTAATCGCATTAATTCAAGTGGAAATACATAATTATATTAATAAAATAATAAAAAGGTAAGTAACTAAAATGAGTTGTGTGTTGTCTCATTTTAAAATGATTTAACAGATGATAATAATCCTACTAATATTATAAACGTGAAAGTTTGTGAAGATGTATGGATGGATGTATGGATGTTTGTTACTCTTTCACGCCAAAATTACTGAACCAATTGCGATGAAACTTGTTATGTAGATAGCTGGAGACCTGAATTAACATATAGGCTACTTTTTATCCCGATATTCCCACGGGATCGAGACTTACGCGAGTGAAACCGCGGGGCGCTGCTAGTGATAACATACATCTAGTAATGTTGTAATATAACATAACTAGCTTCTTCGCGAATTCGTTTGCGTGGAAATTGAAATGTATCCCACAGGAACCGATTTTCTGTTACATTTTCTTAATTTATCGTTTTCTTTCTTTCTACAAAATACCTACACACATCAAAAAAGTCTAAGCAACACGCATCATTTACAGGAATTGCCAGTTATTTTATTTTTTTCTTTGATATTTTTTGATTTTTTTTTAAATTTGTTAGTTAGATAGGTTGATGTACGATCTTTTTTGTTCTCGGAAACATATACCGGCTGGCTTTTAAAAATAGAAACTTTTCGATTGTGTTTTGTTTTCATTAAAATAAAAGCTCATAATTTTTTCCCGATTTCATGAGTTTTCGTTGCTTGATAAGTTACAGTGGCTCCACAGTGATGGTATAGGCGGGTATTAAGAAGAACAGACGAACTGAGCTCGTTTTTAAACGACTCCAAAAAAGGAGGCGGTTCTCAATTTGTCGGAACCTTTCTTTTTTTATTTTCACTGAGTACTCAAACACGCCTGAACCAATTTAGAAAATTATTTTTTGTTTCAGAGGGTCCCTTCCCAGATGGTCCCATTTAAATTTTATCGAAATCGGTTGAGCGGTTTCTGAAAAATCAACAAATATCTAAAAATTGTATACATGAATGATATTTTCGTTTAGTCCAAAAGCTCGCTGTGGAGCAGTGCGCTTAGTTGGCCTTCCGATACCATATTTAAAAAAATATTTTTAACAAAAAATTAAAAAGACGAAAAGAACTAAAAAGCATAAAATAAATAAACCTTTTAAGTCTTAAGTATTGAGCTTATTTACATAAACTATCAATTATATTGTATATTTTGAGTCTGTGCCAAATAATAAAATGATTAAGTACCTATATGTAGCCGCGTCCATTTCTACGTAGGTACATATAAAATTTAGATAATAAACCAGTTTGTGGTTTGGCACCGACTCAAAATTAGTTTATATGAAATTTGATAGTTTATGTAAATAAGCTCAATACCTAAGACTTAAAAGGTTTATTTATTTTATGCTTTTTACTTCTTTTTGTCGGTTTAATGTTATGTTAAAAAGATTTTTAGTTCTTTTCATCGGTTTAATTTTTTGTTAAAAAGATTTTTATTTTATGATTTTTTTCATAATCAGTTCAGCTACATGATGTGATGATTTGTAAACGCAAATACCTGATAAAGTAATGAAAAGTAAACAGAAACACTATTCGTTCCTACAATTTTCGAGGGTTTCTCTCAATTCTTTCAGGATCCCATCATCTGATATCCCTGACTTCCTTGACATGGGACCACCCTTGAGGTATTTAATGAAAGGTAATTAAACCCTATCTAACAAAAAAAAAACCGGGTCATAAATAACGGCGAGAGGGCTGAACATAAATAAAAAAAAATATAGATACGGGCGAATTGAGAACCTCCTTTTTTTCGTCGGTTAACAAAATACAATTTATCATGATTTAGGCACATTTAAGTCGGTGATACTTTTTTTTAAAAGATAATTATTGTAGTTGGCAATATGAACGCTGAAACTTACGTTGAAGATGTCCTCGGGCCTTATGACAAAGCGCGTTCGTACACAGCTCGGAGGACCAGAGAGTACTTGGCAATGAAAAACATCCGCGAATAGCCGTGGCCTGCACAATCGCCAGACCTCAATCCCATCGAGCACGCATGGAACATGCTCCAGAGACGTGTTCTAAAGAACCTGGACGGAGAGTCGACAACCCAACAACTGAAAGACTTGTTAAACCTCTATTGGGAGCGATTGCCGTAGGATCAGATTTTAAATTATCTAATAAAGTCAATGAAAAATCCGACAAGTTTTAAACAACAGAGGCGGTCACACTTTGTATTGAATTACCAAATAATTAAAAAAATCTCGTTATTTAATTTTGTAAAACATGAAAAGTTTAATTTCGTTTTAACTTTATTTTATACTAGCAACCCGCCCCGGCTTCGCACGGGTCGCAGAGACATGTTCAATAATCATCATCATATTTGAGAGAGAGGGAGGGAGGAAGGAAAGGAGGGAGGGAGGTAGGGAGAGAATTGTAAACTCCAGTCGTGCGTCGGAACTGACACACACATTTTTTGATGCTTTAGTCACAAATTTTTCAAATTCAAGTTTCAAGTTCAAATTCAAGATTTATTTGCTCATAAACAAGGTAACAATAGAAGATCATATGGTATGTACAACAAGCACATGTTTAGCCGCAAAGTGGGCTTGCAAAATTTAATTATTATTACAGTAAACACTTAAGTAGCCACATGCAGCGTAAGAAACATCATTTTACATTAATTTACATTTACATTAATAAATTGAATAACATTGAAAAATTATAAATAGATTAATTAAATGTCAACAGAAAATACAAATCATTGTAATTATGGGCTTATCAGCATTCAGACAATTAATATAAAACAAAATGCATTACAATATGATTAAATTATGATGTTACTATGGTTTACTTTATCTTTACAACTGAAAAACTCATCAATATTATAGAAACATCTCTGAATAAGCCATTTTTTAACGTTGTAATAAACAGGCGTTGCGGTAGTTCCCTTAACGTCTTCACTTCTTCACTACATATTATAAAATACTCTTCTTCACTACATATTATAAAACAAAGTCCTACGCCGCGTCTGTCTGTCTGTTCGCGATATACTGAAAAACTACTGAACGGTTTTTCATGCGGTTTTCACTAATATATAGAGTGATTCATGAGGAAGGTTTAGGTGTATAATATCTACCCGTGCGAAACAGGGGCGGGTTGCTTGTATATTATAGAAATGTAGACTGGCCTGTTGGTCTAGTGGTTAGTGACCCTGAATGCTGTGTCCGTTGTTTGTATGCTTGTAAAGTCCCCCGCGACACAGGAGTAATTCCTAATGCGGGAGTTGTCTTTTTGAAATAAAAAAAAAATATATATATTTACAGAGCCTTTTAAAAAATCGCTAGTGTCTTGAAAATTCCCATTACGGGCACAACCGTCAACAACGTCTGCCCTAACGCGCACAGATAACTATATATTGTACTACGTACTCACGCGTCTGCCCGGCCAGCCCGCGTCCCACGCCACACGCCACGCAGCGGCGATTCCCCCCCCCCCCCTCACCCGCTATTTTATATTATAGTCGTAACTTTAAAAATATTTGACCAAACTACGTACTTTAAAAGACAAAGTTTATCTACTTTGAATATCAGAAGCGATAAATATTTATTTTCATTAAAATCAATTCGTTACTGCTAAATGTGAATTGGGAATAAAAAATCAAATTTTATTGTATTTATGGTTCACTATTTTGGTAATAATGGGTTACACATAAAAGATAGATATATAGTTTCGCGGACTTTTTTGTAGAACTATTTAGGAGAAACAATCCCACCGTACATTATATTCGTGTAACTCTTACAGTTTTTCCACCGCACGCCAAAATAGCTCGCAGACGACAGTTTTTTTTCCGACTTACTTAACACTTATCGTTATATTTTGGCCAATATACACAATATCTTCATAAATTATAGCCTATGTGTTATTCTGATATATAAGCTATATTATTGTAAAGTTTCATTAAAATCCATTCAGTAGTTTTTGCGTGAAAGAGTAACAAACATCCATACATCCACACATCCACACATCCATACATCCTCACAAACTTTCACGTTTATAATATTAGTAGGATAAACTTAACCTAGTTATATTACAGATTCAGTCACACAAGTAGTTATACATTAAAAGAGTTTACATTTACGAATTAGCCAATCACAGACAAGTACAAAAATAATGTAGTTACTTAATTAGATGCAAGCACGGGCGCGCGCGTTCGAAGCACGCGTATTTCATAATTAGAGGTGACACGAAAAATCTAAACAGTTTGCCGCTCGGTGCGGCGGTGTGCGGATGTATGTCATGTTTTATGTATTGCAGCTACAACACAATAATTAATTAGAAATGATACCAACTCGATCTGTGCATATTCCACATGTGTTTAGTATTCCCACAAGTAAAAACAATGTGTCTCAGAATAATCCTTTGCACAGAATGTCTGAAAGGTGCGGCATGAAATGATTTACGTGCTATCAGCGTTGCCAGATTGTATAATTGGAAACAAAATTCTTATAATTAATCGTAATCTTATGTATCCTGTTTCTATTTATTTATTTTTATTTATTAAGCAGCATCAACAAAGACTCCCACAGCATTCATTTTCGTAATATTTATATTGAGTACTAACAATTACTAAAACTAATACTAAGCACTAAAACATAAGATACAAAATTATAAATAATAGATTGCGCTCTTCACTGTACTATCTGTATCGACTGAATAAAATGATTATACCAATCGAATGTCATGCTGCATGATGGACTCTCAATAGGTCCTTCATGCAACATGATGATGCAGCATGTTATGCTGCATGATCGTCTAGGGAGCGCATTACACTAGTCCACTGCACAATAACGTTTTGTTTTTTCGACATCTTGTTTTTAACATATCTTATATTTCCGCCATATGAGCGCTCGGCTAAGCTTGTGAGCTTGTGACTTGTGTTATAATAAATTGTAAATCCGAACCAGTAGGTATATAAAACGCGACCTCGAGCGAGTGATTTAGACCTGATCCAGGTATCAAACTAAGGAATCATTTTCTAAAAAAGAAGTGGATGCAACGCCTTGGAGTGCAAAAGGGACGTCTTTCTCGAGACTGAGAAGAGAACAAAGTTCAGCACAGGTCCCATTACCCATTAGATAATGAAAATGGTCAAGTAAGAACTAGCAAATAATTGGCAAAATTAAGTCTACAGAATTTTATATATTTTTTAATAATTCCGACCTAGTTTTCTAAAATCAGAAGTGGGATAGGAGCCACGTGATTGTATCTTACGCGCCTACCTACTATTTGCTATAAAAAAATGGTGTTCATCGATTTATAAGACGTTATCACGCCAAAAAAGTGAAAACGTGTCGGAACATAGAAGAAAGTTTGGTATCTTGAAAAGGAAAAGTGCAGGTACATGACGCGACCTATCGGTACCTTCAAGTGTAACCCTCGTCGCGGTGACGGGGTCTTATGCTACAAGTATCATCGTATCCGTGCCATTTACAGGCGTTTTCATTTCAGTGCCGAGGTGGTAATAGGTGAAGTGACCTAAAAGCTTGTGAGTGTGATCCACGCTATACCGGTGTAAGGTCTAATCACATTTTATATCGAATTTTGATCCTTCATTGAATAATTTCGACGTATGGAGGTTGATCATGTATCACGTACCTACATAGATTAAATCAAATCCTTTACCACAAGTGTTTAACACGTATAACGTAACGTAATATACGTTTAGAATGATGCTAAGTTGTAGCTTCACAAAAGGGTAATTGGATCGCAAAGGATATTTCAAGTGAGAATTCAAAACGTTGTCTTTCTCGGACAGATATTGTGAATACTTTGTTCGACGTAATAAAATCCGATTCCAACAACTACCCTATATTGCAGAATATGCTAGACGTTGTTACGGTAACGTATTGTGGTTTTACCTAGTGATGAGTTGACCGCAGCGGTAGTTATGAGGTATCACAATCTCTGGATTTGCATAGCTACTACTAATACAAATTTACTGCTTAACACCCTAATGTTAAGTCAACTTACCGCAGCACAGGTACTAGGTGAACAGCGCTCCATGCAACTGCTGGAACCTGAGTCGGGATTGTCAATGGAAGCGGCGCCACAGCAAGGTTCCGGGTTGAGGATAACCCGTTGTCAGGATAGGCCATTTTAGCGGAATAGTAAAAAACTCGATCTTTTCGCGAATGCTTATTCTGCGCTCTATTGTAGTCGAGGAAACACTTAAGGTTTATTGAGATCTACCTAGTTTTATATATTTTTTAATAATATCTGCCTAGTTGGCTACACATGCATAAAAAAAAGTATGAACTAAGGCAGATTTGCAATCATAAATACTTGTCTACTACCTAAAACCCAAAATCTAGAAAGTGTTGCTTACCCATTGTCGGCAGTTGGACTGAATGTAGCTTTTATCAAATTTACAATTATTGCTATGATGTATTATAAATATATTTACAGAAATTATCTAGTCTTCCCTTCGTCCCAAATCATATGTCTTCAAACTCTTTAGGCACATACCAGTGTTCTTTGGAAATTATTAGGTGCTACCACAGCTACCGAGACAAATCACCTTAGATTATACACTAATAACTAGAGATAGATACGCCACTCTGAATCAGTTTTGAAAAACTATGAACTATGACCGATAGAGGGCGTTCATTTCATTTGAACAGAGCGCCGGTAGATGGCTCTTAACAGTATTTTAAAATTATTCAAATGTTTTTTTCAAATGAGCTATGTTTTGCAATGCCATTATCCACTAAACAAGAAAATTAAAAAGGCTTGGTTTATTTGGTAGATAAAATAAGCAATAAAATACTGCAAAACTTAGCCAACTTCACTATAGAAAAAGGTTAGATAGAAATGAAATAAAACTCAAAACGGTGAATGTAATAATTTTATATAATGTTTCTTCTTTTATGATCGTGGGCTTAGATTATATATAGGTCCAGATGCCTAATCCGAGCCTCAAAACTGAAGCCAAAAAATACAAGCGACTAATACAAATACAAGCGACTCACTCGTCACACGCGAGCGAACGTTCGCCGCTGAAGTAAGTCTAGAGGCGCTATTTATATAATATTCAAAAATGCCTAGTTGTGCAGTTACATCCTGTAAAAATTATAGAAAAAAAAATCTTAAGTGTCCGAACATCACATTTCACTTGTAAGTATTCTATTTCCTAATGTAATTTATAAACAATAGAACAAAATTTCAAATTAATAAAATTGCGGACGCCATTATTAGAGATGTTGCCAGGGATGTGAATTTCATTTACCCATAACGCATTCTAGCAGTATGTATAATTTTCTTTGCCAAACTTGTTATTTATAGAAAGACGAGAAATATGCTTACTGTTAATGTTCGCGAAACTGGAATCCTTAAAATATTCTTAATTTCTAAGCTCTAGCGCCCGGAGTTCAATGTGTCCGTCAAACGATACTTTGGCTATAGGATTGTACTCGTATTATAATTTATTAATACTACTCCTAACGAACACAGCTACAGAGCACTTAGGACTTGTAAAATTTTGCTAGTTTCTTGATAGTTCATAAAATATATATATATTAGGGTGGGCCAAAAAAAACTTTATTTTTTTTTTTCATTAGTTACCATGAAAATATTGTTCAAGATGACGTAAAAATAAGCCTGTGAAAACAGCAGCTCTTAATATTACTATTAAGAGGTGCCGCTTCGTGATTTTTGATTTCCCATTTAAATAACGTGATATCTTCTTTTTTATTAAAATTTTATCGCGTTCTAACGAATTGACAAGTTGTTAAAATCAATACATATTCTTGTAGGAAATTAAACAATCTACAAAAAAGGTCAGATATGATTTTTCGCTAAGTTAGCTCATTTAAAATTTTGCATTTCCGTACTTGGAAGTGTGATAAAAACTATAAATTCTACTATGTTGAACCTAATTGTTGATTTTTATTACTATTTTCATATTTTACCGCTAAAATCGATCGAGTTATAGATCTGAGCGCCACCTTTATGACATTATTCAGATGTAAATAAAGTTACGTCAATCTCTTCAACTGGGTTTACTGAAATTTAACCTTGAAGAACTTTTAAACGAGCTGACTTAGCGAAAAATCATATCCGACCTTTTTCGTAGATCAGTTAATTTCCTACAAGAATATGTATGGATTTTTTCAACTTGTCAATTCGTTGGAACGTGACCAAATTTCAAACTAAAAAAATAATTATATAGATATATATCCAAGTATTAAATTTGTCTTTAAATTTAAATGGTTTGAGTGGCTGAATTAAAATGCAATAATATTGGGATACAATGCCCCGGTTTCCTGATACATTGAGTATTAAAATAGTTCCTACTAAGTAGCTTTATTTTTATTTAACATTTTTCTTTTTAACTAAACGATTAAATAAAAAAAATTAAATAAACGAACACTAGTAACACATTTAAATACATTTAAAATGCCTTTATTTAATATTACTTACATCAAAAAAAAAATATTATGTTTCATAAAAAAGTCCCTAAATTTTGGGGTAACCTCTATGTACTAGTAGTAAAACCGTCACGCACACAAGCGCAGATATTGTATGTTGACACTCGCGTTGGGCGGGATTCACTCACACAGCTCCAAAAAGTGGCTTCAAAGTAAACGGTGACTTTTGTACTGGTCACGGTATCTGGACCTATATATAATCTAAGATCGTGGGTCTTAAAATATTTTATGGCTTGCATTTTTGTTGGATAATTTGAGGAATCACAGCTTAATTTAACCTTAAGTAGTCTGTTAACGTTAGTGCACCAACTATAAATCACGACATTAACCATTAAATTTGTTAAATAAGCATAAAGTTTGTTTTTAAGATCATTAGATGACAGGAAAGAAAAATTGCAAAATATGTTTACTTTTTCAATTATAGTATTAATCAATTTGTTTGTATGTGGTTCCTCTTGCACTTTCAATATCCAAATTCACACGTAAACAAAACCCAGTAAAGAATAGCAATGTCGATCGTATATGACGGATAGCACGAATCCAAGGGGTAAGCAGGGTTAAAAGTTTTAAGAAGATATCACAGAAACAAGCACAGTCCAGAATTTCGTCGTAAAAATACCAAAACAGAAAAATTTTGAAATTTTGAAACTTTGAAACCGTTTGTAAAAAAGGGTATAATATATGACATGCCATAACCAGGGCTTCCGGCAATAACACAAAGTATGTATGTTACGGGTTACTCAAATGCTGTCCCAATTTTCTATGCAAATAGAACAAACGGCCGGAGTTCAATTATTGACAAAATAGTGTCGGTGGGTCTTTCAGCTTTTAGGGATACTGGAGCATTGGCGATGTTACACTGATTCTATTACCCGCAACAGATTCACTTCTCTGTCCAACAGGAGCTGAAAGGGGTGGTCCAAAGTTATGGTTCGGATCGTGATTAGAGGTATCCATCGTTTATTCTTTACAAAAAACACTATATCAACACTGAATAAACACTGGTATCTGCAAACGGTGCAACACACCACTTAAGTCGTCATTATCACACGTTTGAACCTGACCGCCAACAATCTACTAATGACCAGGAGAACACATGTAACACCAAAGAGTAGGTAATTACACGAGGTCCAAGCCATAGAGTATACCAACATTACGTTGTCCAAGGAATAGAGTATATGTATTCATCATAAACTTAGCATATTAGACGATTAGTATACTAAGTTTATGGTATTCATGGACACGCCATATCTATAAAATTATCGTGAATACCTGCAATAATTATGGCTGCCTTTAGGGTTGTAATTTTAAAGACTGACTTGCATGCATAGATATATAAGAATAGAGTGCGCAAATTATACTACTTATTGCATTAAATATTTTAATTTGTGCAATTTTGGTTAGGTGTTTATTGTATGTTAAAATCTGAACCTGGTGCAATACTAATAACGAATGCATTCCCAGAGGGTTGATGTCAATCCCTTCTAGCATGTCTTCTTTTTCTACATACTACTGGAAATAAGACATGTTTGTACCGACTTCACTTTAATTGAGATACGGTGGCCATGATTATTAACAATTTTATTTACAAACCACAACTAACCTACCTACTTAAAAGCAATTTGTAAGCAGCTAAGAAATAAGCGGCATCCAAAGACCTATCAGCCCTAAAAACTAAACTTGGTTCTGTTTTACTTTTTAACATAATTGTTTTGAAAACTCATTTACATAAGTTAATCATTGCACAAATAAAAAATTACCGTGGTTACTTGCTAGTAGGATACTAGAACTTAAGTTTTTTTTTTTAATATTAGTTTATTGTTTTCAATTAACAACTACATACTTTTTAACTTCATTTTCTAAAGACCCATTTGGCTATACCTACATATTCAACAAAGTAACTAATCTAGTCTGGAGAGACACTGCTATAGATAATCTTTATCGATAACCACATGATACAAAATTTAATGATTACGACGTTCCAGATTCAACAACAAAATAAAAAATAAGGAATCTCATAGAAAACTGAATTTCTGAGGTGGAAAGTAAAGATTTTTAGCGGTCCCGAGAAGTGATGGAATGCTTGTAGTCTTCTCAGATTGCTTAAATATGGAGGAGGTACTTACTAGTGTACAAGGTATCCCCATTATTATAATCTGCCCCGCTGGAGTAAATCCAAAAATCCCTAAATGGGCCCCCCTACTGTCTAGTTTTTAACTTAACGGTTTTGAACTTACAAAAAATCAAGATTAAGTTGGCTTATGGATTATAAATAGGCATAGGTACTTCATAATAGTTATAAAAACAGCAAATTCTAAACAAAAACACGTCACTAATCTTACTAAGTAATAGTATAAAGACTAGTTTGTGATGATGGAATGAATGGTAGATGGATGGATATTGTTACTCTTTCAAGCAAAAATGACTGGACAGATCTGGATGAAATTTGGTACAGAGATAGATTACCTATAGTCTGGAATAACATATAGGCTACTTTTCATCCCGGAGAAATATACAGTTCCCGTGGGATAGATTTCACCAAAATTTCCATGAACCGAGCCAAAACGAGTACTTCCACCGAACGTGGAAGTACTCGTTTTGGCGTTCCTTTAACAGTTCTAGCAGAATATGTAATATTTTTATAAAATATTGGCATTATAAATATTAATTATTGTGTCAATCGACATTAAATACGTTTCTAAACAAGCTCATAGAAATTGTAATGTTTAGTAAGTTAAAACTAATGTTATGCCTATAAGCCTAGCCCAGTCCAGCTCTAGTATTGATTTTTTACGCCATTTCTACGCATTATAAGCCACCCAAATCTAGTATGACATTTATTAAACGTTATCTGTAGTGATTTAATAAACTTCTTAATTGATTAGTATATTGTAGGCTTGTTACGTGTTTTCATGACAAAAACAAAATAAAAGGAGGGAAATATTCAAAGTCAGTTCCGTATTATCAAATTTAACAGTAGAACGTAACTTAGCAGTGATTATGTTATCTACTATCTGATATGGGGCCCTTGGTGTTTCAACTGCTTCCAAATACTTATTGGTGGTAGTTTAACTTTTCTTCACGTATTTCATAAGAAAATTATTTAAAAAATCAAAATGGAAGAAGTAAGGGCAAAACACAAAACTATACAAAGCGCGGCACACCACATGGCCTTGGAGTGTATTAATCCTCAGGTATTGTATAAAACTAACACAGAAAAATATTTGTTTATATAATATATAGTTGTGTATTAACTATCACACAGATCAAAGTATTCGTTTAGCAAGATCGTACTCAGCACTACAATGGCTATTTGAAAGCCCTTCTTAAATTTCCACCAGAAATTGTCAACAATTACTTAGGATAAGTTGGTAGGTCATAATTCATGGTGAGGTCATGAAAAATGTTCAGTATTCTTGTTCAATGTAGCCTGCTTATACCAGAGAGCGTTATTAGTTACATACATAGACATAATTCCTTAAATCCTTTGTAAAAAAGGCTTTATGTTGGTAAATAAGCATTATGATGAGGGTTATGCTTGTCGCCATGCACATATAATCAAACAAAAAAAAAATTGTTGTAAAATCAAGTGGCCAACATTGCTTTTGCCGTCAGGAAGGCAATCCATACAATTAAAAAAATTATAGCCGCTTGGGAACAATATGCGGTGTGGAACCCCCCATAACAAACAATCCTTCCACTTGCCAAGGTGACCAAGAGTGGCTACTCAAATTTTGCATTCCTTGAAATATTATTATAGTTCACATAAAAAGTATTTTCACCAGGTTGCACTGTCCCCCTGTACCTATTATGTGATTGTGTGTGAAACCAATTAGATAGATGTAGTAATTTGTTGTGGTAGTCTGTGCTAGAAGTTGTCTGTTTTATTGATTAATATGCTTTGTTAAGCATCACTACTAAATCTACAATCTATCATATATTTTTAACTGACTTCAAAAAAGGAGGAGGTTCTCAATTTGACTTTTTTTTATGTTTGTTACCTCAGAACTTTTGACTGGGTGATCCAATTTTTATGATTCTTCTTTTTTTTTTGGAAGCTGGTGCCTGCTGCTGCTGGTGCTGGTGGTGGTTCCCGTGTAGTCCCATTTCATTATTTATTATTTACTAGCTGACCTGCACAACTTTGTCTGCATTTGTAAATTTTCAATGTTTTTACTTTTTAAATTCATTTTTTAGTTTAAGCGTGATGTTATATAGCCTAAAGCTTGCCTCGCCATCACTAAAAGATTTTTTCAATTCGAACCGGTAGTTCCTGAGATTGTTCAACCAAGCGAACAAACTCTTCAGCTTTATAATATTAGTGTAGATGGACACGCTAATATACAACATTAAATATATATAGCACAGTTCTTGTATGTAGTCAGTATACACAGATTACACCAATAGATTGATTTTTAGAAGGTTTTACTAAAAATTATTAAACTGAAATTACAACATTATTATGTTCTGATAAGCCAGAATACAAAACACTCACACGAAAAAAGGACTTTTGTATGATATATCAATCATCTTTATCTTCATCATTATTATTTTTTTTATAATTTCAGCAGTGAATTTCAATTATTTAAATCAAATAATCAGTTGAGCTGGAGCCCACCAACTGTCTTGCTGCCTATTACAAAGTATCTAAATTCATCGAACTTTAGTTTGCATGTTGTATGCACTTATTGCATATGCATCTAACATTGACTTTTTATTTTGTTATTTAGTTCCATTCCTATGTTAGTGAAAAAACAGTTTACATGCAATAAACCAGTTGTGATCCACGGTTTAATAGTCCTTTTTTTGCGAGAGTTCATGTGGAGACTGCGTGTAGTTCTTAATCGTGTTGTTTTTAATAGTTATAAGGTTGTTGGTTGCGTAATTAGCGGCCTCATTGCATTAGAGAAGACTGTCAAAATAGCTTGTTTAGTGTTGCCTTATAGGATATTTTTATTCATGAGGTGAGTGAGGTTACAATTATGTTTTTACAGTAGGTAAGCAATGAGTAATGTAGAACAATGATCTATTTTAAAAGATTCTATAACTAAAGTGGTAGATTCATATTTAGTTTTCAGCATTATGTGATTCAGGCAATTGTTATTTCTAGTGGGTGTTGTGTGAACAGGTAGGAAGGAGACCATGAGCAAACATTAAATTAAGGCAGTCCCCTGAGAGATTATCGGTGTTATTACCTTTAATATCTACATTAATTTTGGGGGACATTATGTATATATTTCTTCATAATTATATTGCTTAAGAATTTGAGATAATGGCATTGGTCAGATCAGTGATAAACAGTGGTCGGCGTAGATAGTGCCATTTAGGATGAATGACCTCAAATGTTATATGAACATAGATATACCCCGAGATTCCTGCATTTTAAAATTTGAGTCAATTCAAGTTCGAGTTCAACTAGTTAGACTTCCCTCTGAACTTAACTCTAGGAAATTTGTTTTTTTTTAATTATATGTACATTACCTACCCTTATACTGAAGCGGTTTTAATGCTCGTCTTTGTGAACTGCTTTAAACTTTACACCATGTACATAAATTAATATAATAAAAAGAGGGTTGAGGGTTTAGCGGTTTAGAGCGATTTAGATTTATGTAGGGGTTAGCGATATACCAATAAATCAAAATATTTATCAAGATTTTTTTTACAAAAAGTACAATTTATCAATATAAATTATCGTAAATTTAACACAAATTAAATAAAAATAATAAATATATTATACAAAATTATTACATTTTGTAAAACAAAGTCCCCCGCCGCGTTTTTCTGTCTGTTCGCGATAAACTGAAAAACTACTGAAACGGATTTTCATGCGGTTTTCACTAATAGACAGAGTGATTCATGAGGAAGGTTTAGGTGTATAATTTGTACCCATGCGAAGCCGGGCGGGTTGCTAGTATAAGACAAAACGATGAGATATAATGGCTGTACTACGTTTATTTTATGAGAACATAATTACTATTTAAGTAGGTAAATTTAATCTATCTCTTTTTCACAATCACATATTTCCTCATTTTTTTTATTAAAATAAATAACTTAGTTTTTGCAATATTTTCTACCTTCAACGAATTTCTTTTTACATTCAAAATCCACTTATAAATAGAAAAGGAACGTTCGACGTCTACTGAAGTCAGCTTATCGGGGCCCAGTGTGACAAAAAACCCCAATTTTGTTGCACACAGTTTTTATTTAAATAATCGAAAGATTTAATTATTTTAAATGCTAAAATATTTAAAGAGTAGCACTGCCGATTTGATGTATTTATTAGTTTTTTTTTTAAGTTATATAATGATTCTATTCTATTAACATATTATTAGGTGTGTTTGAAACGAATAAATAATAATATGATAGTAACAAAGACGAGAATTGAGGAGTGCGAACTGGACGAAGTATACACATACATATTTACCTAATTAGTACAATGTATATAAAAACAATGGCACAAAATTGCTAAAGCGCCCCGCTTCGCAAATCGGTACGTTACATTTTGTGTACCTATAGATTTTTAAATCCCTGCCGACTATGTATTTTAAAATGACAATAAAGGGCGTCGGCATGTTTGATATATACCTTAAGGTTTTTAATCCCATTCCGACGATGTTTATGAACGAAAACAACCTGCTTGGCAGGTTTTACTTAAATGTATTTTATGTGTGTAATTGTCCACAATTACAATTGATCAATTTTTAGTTGTTATGGTGACAATTAACAATTAATCAACTGTTAATCTTAAACTGTCTTTAGAATTGCCCAACACTGGTGCTATTTAACGCAATAAGATTTTTAGCTTTTTAATATGAAAATTTAAAAATCCCTTGTGATGTACTGATGTTAGTTCACGCAAATTTCCGAAATTACTCAACAGATTTAATAAAATTTTGTAAATTTCTATTGCTTAGATACCCCAACTAGAGAGATGACTTTTTATCCCGGTCAGGGATGGTTTTTTTGCAAAATACAACACCAGTGGAGCCGCGAGAATAAGCTAGTATTAGTTTAGATTTACACGATTATGATCCGCGGAAACAATATTTAGTATAAGAAATGTTAAAATCGCGAAACATTAAAAACGGTATTTGTATACGAGTAATAAAGAGTCGTAACGTTATTCGGTTAGTTTTTATGAACTGGTATTCCATTAATAAAAACTACGTATATATAATTAAAAAAGTAGACGCTTTTAGGGTGCGAATTTCTGAATTATATATCGGTAATATTTGATCGAAGTTGAATCTTTAGAATCCCGGGATTTTGAGATGAGAGGGTATGTCCACGTTATGCCATGATGGACGAATCCCACCAAATGGCACTACCTACACCGACCACTGGTGATAAAACATGCAACAGGCATGTTTTATCACTGATCTGAAAAAGTTTTTATTTCTTAAGACATTTACCGACAAATTACAAATAAACAGGAATGTGTAGTGTTGTTACCCAATACTCTTCCTCAACACAAACATTCTGATCATACAAACCTAATCTTCTTACTAAATAACAAAACAACATTTTATTTTTAAAGGCTTTGTTAAAATATCAGCTAACTGCTCTTTAGCATTAACATACACTACTTATAAAACTTGTTTTTTTCAAACCATTTAAGAATTTCTTATGTTCCAGTACATAATTTTCTTCTATATTCATTTCTTCTGGTGATTTGAATTAAACCTCTTCATCTATGTTTCCATACAGAAAGGCTCCCTTAAGTCCATTTGATGAACATGATAATCTCTATTCGCTGCAACTGATAACAAAGTTCTTAATTGTCTATTGCATTTTTAAGACTGATGAAATAGACATCTTCAATTTATTCTTCCTGTTGAAAAACTCTTATCACAAGGCTTGCTTTACATAAATTACCATTATCTCTTTCCTTTTTAGGGTTCCGTTCCTCAAAAGGAAAAAAGGAACCCTTATAGGGTATAAGTAGATAAAAGAGAAGTTAGAAATTAGTGGATGAACACTATAAAAGAAGAACTAACAGTTTTAGAAGAAACAAAGATATTTGAAATATCATCAAAACAAAAGGAAAATATTGTTACAAAAAAAAAACCGGACAAGTGCGAGTCGACTCGCGCACCGAGGGGTCCGTAGGAAAACAAACTTGTATGTATATATAGTGTATATAAAGGATCTTTCAACAAGGACGGGTCGATGTTAAAATTGAATAAAACAAGATGTGTGTGAGATATTAACGAAATTTATTTTTCATTTGAAAGGCCCATTTATGACATTATGGATGGAATATGACATCGTTCAAATGTCCGCCGCGGCTTCGTATGGTGGCACGAATCCGAGAGGTCCAATTTTTAATGACTCTGCTGCATAGATCCGGTGAATCTGAGCGATGGTCTGCGTTATGTTGGCTTTCAGGGCAACGGTCGATTGTGGCTTATTGGCATAGACCTGCGACTTCAGTAAACCCCACAAGAAAAAGTCTAGCGGAGTCAAATCACACGATCTTGGTGGCCAATTCACGTCACCTCGGCAAGAGATAACCCTACCCTCAAACCGTTCATGCAGAATGTCCATTGTGTCGTTAGCTGTGTGGCAAGTAGCGCCATCTTGCTGGAACCACATGTCGTTCACGTCCATATTGTTCAATTCAAGCCAAAAGAAATTGTTTATCATTGATCTGTAGCGCTCGCCGTTGACGGTGATGGCCTCGCCAACGTCGTTTTCGAAGAAGTACGGACCAATGACGCCGCCAGACCAAAATCCGCACCAAACAGTAACTTTTTGTGGATGCATTGTCACCTGGTGAATCTCATGTGGGTTGTGGTCATTACATATACGGCAATTTTGCTTATTAACAAAACCATTCATCCAAAAATGTGCCTCGTCGCTAAAGATTATTTTTCGGCCAAAATCGGGGTCCTCTTCCAAGCGGTCCGAAGCCCATTCAGCGAACACACGGCGTTGTCTATGGTCATTAACTTTGAGCTCTTGGGTCAGTTGAAGTCTGTCAAAATTCTCCAAGTTGAAGTCTGCGAAAGGCCGAGTTCTTGTGCACGGCGAGAAATCGACTGCCTCGGAGTCTCCTGAACACTCACGTACAGCGGCGATGTTCTCGGCCGATCTGGCGTTCCTTTGACGTAAAGGTATTGGTTGGTTGTTTACCGAACCGGTCGTCTCAAATTTGGTCACCAATCGTTGGAGAGTAGACTTTGAAGGGTCACCGCGTCTGCCGTAAAATGGGCGCAATGCGCGCAACGTCTGCACTAACGAACACTCATTTTGATAATAAAGTTTTATCATTTTGCACATGCTGCTCAACCGTGTAACTTGCCATGGTGATTTGGCATCAGTGACTGAATAAGAAAAAACAGATTTGACAGATGCCGCCATAACAAAATGGCCGCCACAGATTATTAACATCGACTCGCTCTATTTGAAAGACCCTTTAGTACGTCCATCTTGGGAATCAATTCTCGAAGACTATTGCCCGTCTTTTTCAAAAGACAAATTTAACTTCGGGGTTGCGATGTACGACAAAATCAACAATCCAACCGCAAAATATAAGTTTGTAATCACTAATCACAAAAACAATTTTTTTATGTGATATGACAACAAATTAACGACTTTCGAATTTTTTCCTTTACTTGTGCTGTGAGATCTTACTTCTTACTAAATTTCACGATTCTAGGTCAATAGGTTTTGATTTACCTGCGAAATGTTCAAATTTGGTCAAATATAAGGCTTATTAAGATGCCATGACTTGATTTTGATTGCGTTGACTTAGAAGCTTGATTTTTTTACAGCTTTAAGATACCGCAGACTTATGTATTTGGTATTAATTTCAACTTGATGCGTCCACGGGTTCCTGAGAATATGGGTCTTGACAGACAGACGGTCAGCGAAGTGATTCTATTAGGGTTATTTTTTTTTATTTGAGGTACGGAACCCTAAAAACAGCTTTTATTTAAGTTAATTAAGGAAACTAAAAAATATGCAATGACGTATATAGAAAATCTCTGTTTTTTTATACTCACTGTGTGAAAGCACATTGTATGTAAATAGAAGTTGGTTGAGCAAGGTGTATAGATTTGAGACCACACTAAGACTTCCATACTAATAAAATATTTCATTATTTAATAGAAATTTCTTTTAGTCTAATTAATTTTTTTTTCCTTTTTTGTATAAAACTAAAAGAAACCACAGCCATTGTGCTGCTTGGGCCTTGAATTACAAAAAGTGAACAGTATAAAACCTACTCTGTGAAAAACATTGTGATCGGTCAAAAGAGTTTACTAATGTCGTATAAACGGACAGCTCTTTCGTACATATAGAAAAATAAAAGAATGCGATCATGTTATCCGAAGTTATATTTAATTTTGTTAATATGATCAGTTACTACCCTCACGGCAACATCTGGGTTCTTACCATGTCCACAGTTCTTTCTACAACTTATGAAAATCGCGTAATAACATAACATAAAATCTATAAAACCGAAGCTCAGCCAACGCGCACGGTTGTTCACAGCAGTATTTGTCACATGTCTGTACACTTGGACATTGGAACAGTCGATTCACGGGTCGCCATATCACGTGCACCCGTACCCCTCCCCTGTCCGGCTACAACATGCCTTCCAGAGCACTCAGCACAGCCCAAAGATGTTCCATCCGAAAGGGCTCAAACCGCACCTCGTGAGTACCAAGCTAATTTGCTTTAGTAAAGAGTGTTGGCCGAGTTTATGCCAATGTTTTAATTAGGCAGGTAATAGCCAGCCTGACCGTGAATGTTTTTAGCCAATCAAACATACACAGGTATCAATTCGGCCAAAATTCTCATAAAAGTAATTCTTAGATAAGTAATTTTGATTTAAGAACGTCTAATTTTAATATTGTTCGCAGTCCCAAAAAAAGAAGCCACGCTGCGTATGTATATCACTACATATTTGGTATAAATAAGCTTCTGTAGTTACAAGAAATCGTAATTATTTTCTGCTTCTTTTACAGAAACGCCTAATTTTGCAAGCACTAATATTTACATAATAGTAATTTATTTGTAATTTTTATCAAGCAAAACCTCATAATAGCTCTGATAAAAAAGTGAACCATTACTTATAAGTTAAACAATTAATTACTTTTGATAATTTAAGACTCGTAGAGCGAAATCACTACATATATGTATAATCTTAATTTTTACTATATTTTACAACATATTACATTATAATCTCTCACTAACCAAACTCAAATTAATTATTTCATAGTCTTTCATATAGTTACCATAAGCTATCCATATTTTCGTCCAGGACCCTCGCTCCTACGGTACTCCAAACGACAGTCCGATATTGGGCCGAGCCCTATGTCTGACACCGCGAGGTAGCCCAGTCCCTGGGCGAGTGTCCCATCTCAATGAGAAGTTCCAAGATTCTCTGACCCTGACGTCTGACACAGATGCGTTGGTAGCCAAAATCAGCGCCATGTTTCCGACTGTCAGCGAGACGCATATTAAGATATTATTGAAAAAGTAAGTTGTGTAATACATTACTAGTCATACTATTGTATATAGTTACATTTTATTGTATATTAGCGCTCACAAATGCACAAACTGATAAATTTTTCAAAACCATTGAAATGCTTTCTGTTGCTTGCTGATATGTATAATGTATAGACACGATGGGTCTATCAATTGTTGTATGTATTGTCTAGTAAGATTAACTTTTTTGATATCTCAGTTAGAGCCATGCATAGCCTGCTTTTGTTCGGGAACTTTGTTAAGAATTTATGCGCCCGTATCACTGGCGAGAATTTTATCACAAAACTAAGATTTTATACCAATGTTTCATACAACAATAATCTAAAAATCTTATTATAATGTAATAAGTATGTAGGTTGATAGTTTGTTTGCAGTTGTAGTTAATATTTATTTTCAATTTATGTTAAAATATACATGATCACTAACAGGTGCACAATTAAAAGAAAGGTTGCTTACATGAATTGCAATTATTCTTCACTTATTCAAAGAATATTTTTCGTTTCTTCTTTTGTATGTTTTCGCATTGTTGACCCCATGGAATTCTTATAGTTTCTTAAAGTGGTATTGCAAGAATTAATTTAGGTTTGGACACACCAAACCTATAAATATGTACCACCAAGTATCCCCTCACTAATTTAGACACTAATCAACGTTCTAGGTACTACAACAGAGAAGCGGTGGTGATAAGTGCTCTGCAAGTCGAGAAACATCCCATCACCACACCAGGCCCATTGACAATGTCACCATCGTCTGTAAGACTCCAAAAGGGGCCATCAGGCGTCTACTCGGCTCTGCAACTGGCTAAATGTGGTTCTATACAAGGATCTAGTCCTTTTACACCAACGACTGGCACTCCACATGGTAAGATTTCACAGCGAAAAACAATATACTATGTTCTTTGGATTCTAACTTTCTATTTAATTTTCCAAGACACACAACAGTGTATTATGCACTGCATATTGACCTTCTCAAGCCGAGCTTAGACACTGTTTTATCAGAACTGCACGACTACTAAAACAGCAATTAAATGGTTTTCATATACAAAGGAAATGTCACGAAAGGATTTTTATTAACCATCCAGATATACAGATTCAATAATTTTGTTGTAATGAAAACTTAATGACTATAACAAGCAGATATATCTAGAGAAAGGAATGGTCTATTTGTATGTAGGAACTAGCAGTTCCCGCGCGGCTTCGTGTTCCGCGTGTTCCGTGTATGTCCTTTGTTGGAGATCCAAATAAATAAACTTTATTTTAGGGTTCAGGTCAGTTCTGCTAACTGTTCATATTATAGGTACGTTAGAGAATTGCCAATGTATATAAATTTGTATATGTAGGTATATTATTATATTTTTGTATATCTATAGATGTGTAAGTAGTATGTACATATATAGTTAATGTAAATCGTAACCGTAACGTACGTTATAGACTAAATTACATTAATAATATATTTGTACAAAAGTTGTCTGGAAGAAATCGCCGTTTGTCTGTTTGCTATGCCTAAATGTATGTAACTATGTCTGTACTATTTAATACTCTAATGGTATACAATAAAGAGAAATAAATAGATAGGTTAAATAAAAACTAGTATATTCTCTTTTTTACATTTTTTTTAAATATAATAATTTAGCTAGCCTACCTGCACAGCATTTGAATGCTGATCACATTGTAGTTAAAGCACAAATTATAATAGCACATCTATAACTTCTCTTATCACAGGTTCTCCATCTCTACTACGGCCGGCTTCAGGCGCGTCAAGCTACTACGGGGCGAGGTCCATTGACATGACAACAACAACTAGACACCAATCACCTAAGATGAAATTAAAGTAAGTTTAAGAGCGTTTACACATTATCCGATCCGATATCGGTATCGGACACCGATAGCCTATACATAGATTTCCGATAAAAAAAATTCGATTCCGCTATTTTCTCAAGATTTGTGCCGTCAGGTCGTTATGACAGATTATAATAGAAAACTTTTTGCTTTGAAACGCAATCAAATAATCTGTCCACAGACAGTATTGGATACATCTCACTGTGCAAGCTAGATATACAGAGATATCAAGAAAACAAGTATAAAATAAATCTCTTGAAGTTTTATAATTACTTTCGTAATGAGTGATTTCACATTCGATTATTAAAAATAAACAAATAATAATCGAATGTGGACGTTCCTCTTGAGTTTTATCCCACAAGCATGGTCTAGATCCCACCAGTTTAATTAATATAATTAAGTATGTCGTATTTAAATGATAACTCTACGCACACAGAGACTAGACGTATAGCCCACATATCAACTTTATCGTCCGACAGACAGCCCGCGTAAGTAAGTATTCCCGTGGGAATATCGGGATGAAAAGTAGCCTATATGTAAATCCAGGTCTAAAGCTATCTACATACCAAGTGTCATCGCAATCGGTTTAGTAGTTTTGGCGTGGAAGAGTAACAAACACACACACACACACTCACAAAGTATCGCCTTTATAATATTAGTGTGAAATAAAATTTAATAATAAGATTGCAGCTAACAATTTCAATATCCTCAGGTATCTTAAATCTATATTCCCGAAAGCTGAAGAGACCCTCATTTTGGACGTCCTAGCGAACAAAGACAACAATGTACAAAAAGCGAGCGAGGAGCTCATCACCATGGGTTTTAATAAAAAGGAAACTATTGTCGCACAGAAGAAAGATCAAACTCCGCAACCACAGAAGAAAGTTGTTACTATCATGAAAACTCTTGCCGAGAAGAAGGAGTGTAAGTACATACACATAATTATAACGACCTATGTTGTACGGCGGTACTGGAATGTTAAAGACCGCGGGGGCGGTCCTAGCTTAGTTTAAATATTTGTATACATGAATAATAATAATAATACTTATAATGTATGTATTTAGGTGTATGTGTATATATTTGTGTATACGTATGTAGTTGTATGTATATATGTTTGTGTAAATATGTATGTAAGCACATACTAGTAGTAGGTACATATTAGTACATATTATATATTTGACACCATAACCGCCCACACTAAATCATTACTTACAGTCCTGTCCATCCAAAGGTTGCCTGGAAGATATTGCTTGTTGTGATAAGGCCGCCCATTGTGCATTTTATGTTTAAGTTGTTTTTTTATATGTATCATGTGTTTGATGTACAATAAAAAGTACTATCTATTTATCTATCTATGTCTGTTTTCATGGGCTGGATGTTTCTGTGTATACTATGTATGTATGTTTTTAGTTTTTTTATCTAAGTATTCAGGATTCTAACGCCCAGAGTACAAGCTGTGCTTAGTTGGGTTTCGATCCCTACATAGGGAAATTGTGTGTTTTACGAATAATTTCTTTTTTGGGTTTAAGTCTACTTTGTGTCCGTCTGTTAAACGTTTGTGAAATTCCGGGAGATCATCGATCACACATACATCATCATCATCATCATCATTGATCAATACCCGATCGTCATACACACAAACATTGTCATTTTCAAATTCCCGAATCAGTTCAAGAATTTGACGATGGCAATGTAATCGCTAATAGAGCTATGATATCCCTTCTGATCAAAAAACCCGGAATGCCCCATTTTTTTCTGGTTTGGTTCTTGATTCGATCGTCTATCCACCAGTATCACGGAGGTAAACCATCTAAATAGTTAAGGATATTGTCCTCGCCAATCGTCGTGTGAGCATCAGAAAGATTGCAGCCGATCTTGGTGGAACGTATTAAATAGTACCTTTGAGACCGAGTTTCGCTCGGGAACTTTTTGTAAAAACGATTCTTGTTATATTTATTCTTCTGTAAAATTGCGTTTTTACAGGAAATACAACTATGCAGTTGAACTTAAAAAGCAAAACTGTATCTGTATACAAAATTTCATCAAAATCGTTACAGCCGTTTCATAAATACATACATAAATAAATACATACAAACAAGAATTGCTCGTTTAAAGTAATAAGATAAGATAAAAAGGTAAAATATTATTGAACCGTTTGAGGGAAAACGTTCCTCGCAAAAAGCCAGCATTGGGGAGAAACAACTCGTGGATCTACACTACGACAACCAGCTCACACATCTCATCTTGTACGTGATTATTTGAACAACAACAATGCAAGCTTCGTAATATAGAATTTATAATATAAAATAACAAAGTTTCTCCAAAATGTAGTCGGCGAAAACTTGATACATGTATAATTGTGAATAAGAAACAAACACAAGGTTCTGGTGCTTATTATTATAATGTAATACGAAATATAATTTATTAATAATGTTGTTAATCTGTATTCACGTTTATTTATTATTATTTAATTGCTGTTACTATTATTTTGTTATTTATTATTACTGTCATTTAAAAATGTACACTTTGAATTATAATTAATTTAATATATGAGAAAGTGTTGGTGATTAACAAGCGAAATTAATAGATATTATTCTAGGGGAGCTACATCTGCCAACAAACTGCTCTGTAGTTTGGCAGAAGTAAAACCTGTTTCTAAAATGTGTATTTGCTGAGAATAAACACTTTTTCATTTTCATTTCATTTGCATAATCACCAGACATGTCTCCTTCCTATTATGAAAAGTGTTTTGTAGATTGAACGAAGCGTTTTAATATGTGTAGCTTGCTGTGGAGATTACTTTGAGGGGAATAAAATGAATATCGAAATATGATTGAACCTTTTTTGTTTTGTTGAAAAAGAAATCGGATACTTTTTGATTAGAATAGTATACTTATACGTATCTTTGAATATTGTTCAACATTAAACATTGCAGTGAAAGAAGAACTTCAAAAGAAATACACCAGTATAGCTGAACGCGTTATAACAATTGCTCTGGAGAGTGTGGACTTCAATGAGGAGCGCGTGGAGCAGATCTTAAACGCTGTATTGCAAGAGGAAGCAGCTCCCAAGGTCACCAAGGTCGAGGTCAAGGAGACACGGCGGTGCCACACGGAGCCAAAGAAGGGGTGAGATGCATGTGTTGTTCAGTGTTACATTTTATATGTTATTAAGATGACACTAATAAAGATGATACCAGGGAATAATAATATATGAAGAAAGATAATACTCATATCTTGTCACTTCGGTTTTGGGCCTTTAAAAATATGTAGACGTTCCATGTCAAATATCGAAAACATAATTCCATTGGCTTAGGTAATATCAATAGATGCCTTGTTATGATACACGTGCATATGGTTTCCTAAAAAGTTCATTTTGTGACTTATGAAAAAATACAAACAAGCGTACGGATCGAATACAAATTTTTTTTTTGAAGTCGGTTAATCATAGCAGATGGTATATAACGATACGTGACACAACCGTACTAAGGCGTGACGTCACGCCTGAGTGCCGTCAAATCATTGACATTTAATGTAAATATGACGATTTTAAAATAAATTAAAAACGTTAAAGTAAAATTGGACTACATATTTTCACACAATTTTAAGTTATTTTATTGCCCGATTTTGCGAAATATTGAGGTGATAACTTCTTATGGGAGGGTAAACCCTCGTTACGTAACGCATTACGGCGCCAGCCTGTCTGTCTAGCGTTTAACTTATCACTTCTGTCGGGCGTCTCGAGACGCACACGTTTTTTTATTTAGCATAGGCATCTCCCCAATTGCCGATATGCCGTTTGCAGCTTGGATTACTTCCTTCATATACCATTATTGTTCGTTACACTTACATTTACGTGTAGGCATAGTCGTGATATTAGCTTGTTATTCTTACCGAGGACGTTTCTCAGTCTTTTCACAGAGCTCGTAACTCCAGCGTTTTTCACCTAAGGTATCATCTTAATAATTGTATTAAAAATAGAGATTTGAGCGAATAGAAACAGATTTAAAATGGACATAGATCTCATAATTGCTAAAATACATGTTGTCGTACTTACTGCATTAATATGGTGTTACCATGGGTGGTTCTTGTGGTTTGACTTACATCATTAGCTTGAATGTCCTTAATTTCAAGTAATGATATAAGTATATCATTACTTGAAATTAATTTTGGATATTCAGGTAAATACCTGAATATCCAAAATTGAGTATGGGTATGCACTGAATCCCCAAACTGGCGTAGGAAGTAGCAATGACAGTGTTAGAACCTAGTGTGATATTGACTGAATGTGTTGAATTACATTTTTCATTGCTCTGTAATGACAAGAACTGCATAAAACAAGAATATTACTTATAGTTTTAGATCCAGATTGTCATGTCTTTATATTTTCAAAAATAAATATTCGCTCAAATCTCTATGACAAGCCTGTCTAATATGTACAACTATTTTCATGGAAATCGGCTTTGAATCTATTATTTGCTGAATATATGCAAAATATCATATTACACTAATACCGCGTTCCTATATTCAAGAAACAATTCGTTTTGCTTACGGACGGTAAAATTTCATTGAATTTTTAACGAAAATTTTACCGTCCGTAAGCAAAACGAAGCGTTTTTCGCTTATAGGAACGCGGCACAAGTCACCATCAGTTAAAACGCTTCCCAGTGTATAAAATGTAGCTGTATTTTTGTAGTCAAAAGAACCAAACACCTACAAATGTTAACTGCAGAGCACCTTTAACTTCCCTGCCAGTTTAATACTACGTTAAATAAACAGTTCATTACCTAGTTGTATAATTTGCAAAAATATTTAACGAGTTAGAGTAAGATAGATTAACAGTCATTTAAATAACTGGGGAAATTATAATTAAAGTTACTTAAAAAAATAAGATTATTTAGTCGGTACTCCCAAACATGACTGATTCTTCATTCTTTTTTCTTCCAGGTCAGTAAAACAAAATCTTTAAAACTTTAATGAACCTCTTAAAAGACACTGCAAATATTTATATCTTTGTCATCATGTCAACAATGCTGTTCAAAATTTTGAACATTCAAATGGCATTTGACATAAGATTTTGCAGTAACATTTGACAGCTCTGTCAACTGATCCGATGATCAAATCAAAGTGCCTAATCGTGCTTTCAGCAACTCAATAAATATTTGACATGAGATGAGACATACGATTAGTAAATTTTTACGTTGATCAGCCTTTCAGAATCCGGGCTATAGTATTTTAGGAGAATTACCACTGAATTAAGGATTAAAATGAACGAATATGAATGAACATGAAAATACTAAATGTAACAACTGTCAGCAAACCAAATAAATAAATAAAAAAATAGTAAAATAAATATTAACCCACTTCCCCCTTTGCACCAGTCAGTATGCCTTATGCCATATTAGCTTAGAATTTCAGTCAATAATACAGTATTCACAGCCGGTCTCCTTGGACTAAAAAAAGAGTAAAAAGCTACAATCGTGAGCACCTATGGTAACTTGTTCATAACACATTCATGTCTCTTGTTTATGTACTACTAGCAGCGCCCCGCGGTTTCACCCGCGTAAGTCCCGATCCCGTGGGAATATCGGGATAAAAAGTAGCCTATGCGTTAATCTAGGTCTCCAGCTATCTACATACTAAATTTCATCGCAATCGGTTCAGTGGTTTTTGCGTGAAAGAGTAACAAACATCCATCCATCCAAACTTTCACATTTATGATATTAGTGGGACTAAAAATTTCGCTCGCTTTCGGATTTTAATTCAAGGATCCGTACAGGAACAATTTTTTCCCCTAATGAAAAGTACCTTCTATATTTTTCTGTACCCTGAACATGTGTTGGGGCGTGATAGTTTAACAAACAAACTTACGTAACGTGCTATCGGTATCTGTCAATAATAAACAGTATTATTTTAGTTCTGTGACTGAAGTCTATTTTTAAACCCAGCAGCAAAAAGAAGGCTATTTATAAGCTGTCTTGTAGTATCATAAATCCTGAACGGATGGTCTAATTCCGATGGTTTTTTCAAACAAAGCTGACTGATGGTTAGACGGGATACTAGTTATGTTTAACGAAAACCTGTTTAGCTCTTGTGCAGTTGAACACCCTTTTGAACCGATGAAAAAAAAGGTGGTTCTCAATTCGATTTTATATATATTTTTCTTGAATATTATATTATAATTTATACAAAAAAGGTTGTCATATGTTGGTGATATAGGCTGTGAAAATCATAATACGGTTTTATCTGTTTGCGCTAGTTTCTTAGTACTGCGAGTTAGTTTAAAAAAAATCAAACCGACTTGATCAAAATAGATCTCGAAAAAAAAAACTAATAAACACCTAATGTATTATATATTAAAACCTTCATGAAAATATATGTAGAATACGTTAATAAAACAAGAAACAATCATGAATATTGATCTATTACTTTTAAGCAAACCACAGACATGCAAACATAGAAACATACGTAAAGTCGCCTATTTATACTTAAACCGGTTGCAAATATAGATAAACTAGCAACCCGCCCCGGCTTCGCACGGGTAGCAGAGACATCTTCAACAATCATCATCATATTTCAACCAATTTACACAAAACCTTAACAAATTATATACCTAAGCCTTCCTCATCTATCGCTCTATCTATTAGTGTAAACTGTATAAAAATCCGTTCAGTAGTTTTTGAGTTTATCGCGGACAGACAAGTGAAGTGAAGAATTGAATTTGTTGTGAACACGTTCCTTTCAGGTTCTGTCATATTAATCCAGTGTTCATTCCTAACATGATATTAGACTCTATTCTATGACTACCTTACATCACACGATACACTCCCAACCGAACCTGTGACCCTTCGCTTCTTAGCTTCTCACACTATGATGTTGTTTGAATATCATACTTTTTATCTCAACTCATATTTAGATAATGAGAATCCTTGTCTAATCCTTTATGAAGTGTATATAATTGGGATATTATCACACATACCAATAAGGTTGCCTTATTGGTATGTTCGAGGTTGATTTCCGGATCGACTTTGTTTATTACTCGACGGGTCTAAGTGGAAAATATAAGATATTGCAAGCATGAAAGCTACACGTGAATTATCAAATTTTGTTTACTTGGAGTCCCACTTATTTTGTATGATATTCGGGCAACACTTTAACATATACATAGTATAATTATTTTCAACAGGCGGAGTTAATGAGTGTTGCTATTTATAATATTGTATTAACCATTACGCACATTATATACAGTTTCTAAACATGTGCGCCAGAATTATTATGATGTAATATGCTTTGTGGTAATAAAATAGCTTGCGACAGATTACACTATCGAGGTTTTCAAAATTTGTCCAGTTTAATATCGCGGCTACCACTGAAGAGAACATATTTTTTATTTACTAATACTAGTGGTCATCCAAGGCCAAAAATCCGACCGCAATGATAATAAAAAAAAACTATTTAATTGTTTTTTACTGCCATCATCACTATAGATCTTCAATCGCTACAAAAAAAAAAACGATTGACAAAAATAGAACTGGAAACTGAAGTGATTTGTGTTAGCCTATTTCTATTATACTCTATCTGGACCCACTCTTAAATTATCATACACAATGATACTCATAAACTCCGCCATCTCATTGGTATCGGCCAGTGTTCAGTCGGAGCGCGCTCCATCACCGCCGCCCGTGATGCCGGCCTCTCGACGCCTCAAGACTTGGACAGAGCACTTGAAGTATGTTGACGTTTGCATGTATATGCTGGGTACTATTTCACCAACTAAAGTTAATTAGCAAACATATAAAAAACTTAGTTAAGAAATAAAAATGGCGTCAGTTATATTTATTAGTATTCATTACAGATACGGTTTTTGGATGAAAATTATTATTAACTAATTTGAAACTAAATTACCAAAAAAAAACGTCAGTAAAACCGAAAACGTCAAAAAAATTTCTTCCCTATAGAAAAATAGGGAAGAAAGTTGGCCTTTGGTATTTAAGACGTAAGATTTTGATAGAGCAATAGAGTTTACTGTTTTATTCGGAGATGTGTAAAGTCCTAACTTTCACCAACTAACGCTAGATGTGAAAATATCCCCATACTGCTGTAAAAGTCTTCTAAAGTAATAAACATGAAATTGAATTACTTTAGCAAAAGATTTATCTATAAAATCTGTGGACAGTAAAAGGCTTATCAAATTTACATTATCAGTAAACAAATCACGGCCTTAGAAGTAAATACAGATAAAGTAATGTTAATATTATGTACGCAAGGAAGGCTTTCATTCGTTTGCGTTTTAATATACTGCTTATTGGGTAAATCAAAAATTTGTTTGCAATAATAATCATTCAGAACTATTTACTATTTTCAATGCAATCGACACATTTTGCTGATATTATCTCCAACGATTAAGAAATAGGACCCAGCATAAAACCCTGCACTACCTCAATTTGTGATGATAGTGATTGATATTGTTTAGGTGAAATATACTATTAACTTAGTACATGTGTATTATATAATTGTATTTATATTAGTTTGTAAAATATTTAAATATTATATTTAGTTTTATAAAGCATGGTATGTGTGTGTATAACTAGTCCAAAGCTTCAGTAAAAAACGCATTTTTTTTTCATTTAACGAAAAATAAACTTTGATAATATTGTTTGTTATCAGAAATGGTAAATAATGTAAATAACCTAATTTCTGACAATGCTTCATTGATATCAGAAAGCAGATAAAAAAATGATTGATGGTTAGAAATAGATGATTGCCACCTATTTTAGGTCTAGTAGGATTGAAGCTTGATTTATATTTACATTGTAATTTATCTATATTATGTATGTATTTAGAAATATATAAGTATATTTATGAGCAGTCTGGTTACCATAGTACAGGCTCTGCCTAGTTTGGGATCAGACGGCCGTGTGTGAGATGTGTCAAGTTATTATTATTATTTTTGTGTATTTTATTGATGAGATGAGTCTTTTTATACTTCCTCTTTATCCTGAATATTGAGATACTGTATGTATTAAAAACATTTTGTCACTTGTATGTACATATTGTATTGTGCTTGAAAATTTAATCTACATTTGTATATAATAGTACGCGTCTTGTTGTGCCTGTGTGTTTTATTTCATATTTGGTTTAAGAGTGTTTGTTGTCGTACACGACTATGTATAATTATTATCACTACATTTTTTGGAAGAAATAATAGAATTAGTTAGTTCATTAGTTTATAATACGTTGAGGACGATAGCGAAATGTGAAACAATAGTGATATTATGTAGATGATGTTACATAAAAGATCACATTTTAGGAATTTGAAATAAAGCAAATAGATTTAAATCCTTGGCTCTAGCTAGCGTGAAATCACCTCATTCATGGTCATCTTTTTATTATTTAGCCTCCTCAGAGCCACTCTCATCACTAAATACTTTTAGAATTATAGTTTCAAAATAATTTCAATGAACTATTTCTTTAGTCTTATTAGGATTGCATGCTGTTTCTACAGTGTCTTCTAGTTTGTCAATTTCACGTAGAGATTATGTAAGTCTAAATATTGTTGGTTGATCATGTTGCAGACCTATATTAAAGTCGACTACCACTACAGAAATGAAGTTCAAATCCCAGTACAGCACTCCTACGAAAGGGCCAAATACTTCCATACGGCAGGGCGCCAAAGACAGCTTATTACTGTATGTATAACACAATAGTAATTTATTAATAACGTTTTAGTGATTATTGCGATTTTTTTAAAAGAGCGCACAGCTCGTCTAGCGGTAAGCGGTAATTGAGTACTCTCTTCTTTTAGAAGTTAATAAAAATATAAAATGTATAGCAAAACACCAAACTCCATATTATAGGTACATGATAAATTTCATGTTTTGAATATCCACAAACTTTTGAAATCTGTAAATTATTCATCATTTACAAACCTCCCGATGTAATAAATAAGATACCAATGTACAACATGCGTAGCTTTATGATTATTCATATTTTTTGCTATCATTCAATCAATTTATAAACATTGTTCACTACTGTCTATATTTTTAGCAAGGACTACATGCCCTGGTCAGGCCCTGACCCTGAACTCCGCAGCGGCCAGGCCGTGAAGACTGAAGGACCTGAGCCTCGAGACAGGCCATTTTTCCTTGCGCGAGGCCCATCAGGCATTGCTAATGGTTCCGCTGGAATAGCTAAAGGTTCTCTGTACCAAAAGCTGAACAAGAAGTCTGCAAAAATGTAAGTATTTTAAAATGTCATTTTAAAATACTAAAGCTGAGTTAGTAGTAAAATTAGTCTCACATTAACATAGTATTCTTGTTAACCCCTCCAGCTAAGCTTTAAATGCTTGTGTTAAGAGTGGCTAGACATCGGTTTCGAATCCCTAACCACTTGATCGGCACTCCAAACCCTTAGCCATTACGCTACGTATACCAAAGGATGTAAAATCAAAATTTTAATTTACAAAAATAGATTCTTTTTTTTATATTCCTACGTTTGTTATTATTTTTATTTCTCAAACGAAATATTAAAGTAAACATTTTGAACTATAAAGATGGCAACGTATGACGTCACAAGTTATTATTTCATACAGATTCATATAGAAGCTAATTTAACTTACAATCCCATCTCAATTAGGTATCTCGTTAATAATTCTGATGTATGTTAACTCACTTTAAATTCACATTGTTTCAGAATTGGCTAGCGCTGTTTTACTTAAATCAACGGTCGTCAATAGATTTAAATAATTATATGTACATGTACGGAAATGACGTCAACCATGCTTTTGCGCTGCAAAAAGTACAACATTGACTTAATACTCCATAAAATTAAATTTTGCTCAAAACAAAATTTATTTTAATAGTGTTGGGACACAGTAAATATTCCCGCCAATATTCGACATACTTGTAATTCTTTTCTTATGTCTTTACTTTAAGTAGGTGGTTAATGAAAGTGTCCATTCAGACTTTTAAAGTACCTATCACTGTTAAATAAAACTCCTCTAATATAGCTATTTTTCATACGTATATACATATATTATTAACACTCAAATTATGATATTGGAATTACGATTAACAAGCTATCTATATATCTTATCAGTCATAGATTATATGCTTCTATAGTACTTTCATTAGCGCGCAGAGGCGTAACTATACCATCCGAGGCCCGTGGCTAATTCATCGGAGGTGTGTTTAACTCGCACTTGGCCGTTATTCTTACGAATGAGTTAAAATCTTGATAATTCATTTATAGAACTGTATTAAATTTTATTCTATTAAATACATTTTGTAATTAGTGCTTCCTGTGTTCCGGGCCTTTGGTGCCCGGGGCCCGTGGCATTTTGCCCGCTCTGCCACCCTATTGTTACGCCACTGTTAGCGCAGGAATTATAAAATCCAGTGACTTCATTAACATTTTTGAAATTAGTATTCAGAACAATATATAATACATAGATTAGATTCATTGATTGCCAAAAAAAAACATTATTTTGGTTTATTAATATTTTCTTTTATTTATTTTCATCAATTTCCCCTCGTGATATTTACAAAAACGTTATGTCTTTCTCCAACGTCTTCGAACAGCGAAACTTCCATTTATAACTATATTAATAAATCAACAATAATGTAAAATTACTTGTGTTGTGTCCAGATCTTCCCTTTTGAACATAGAGAAAATATAACGTCAGTCTGTCTCCGGCCAAAGATTGGTGTATTAAAAAAGTAAGGAATTTGGGGAGCATTTATAAAATACCTTTGCAAGGATATTTATTAAAGTTTATAAAAACTTCACAACTGAGAGGCGTCATCCCTTTGCGATCAACTTTGCGTTATACTTGTTAATAGGGTCACAAAGAAGAATAAAATTCGACTCGTATTTTATGGATAGCCCCCAGGTAAATTTATATTTAGGCAAGTAAATATTTTTGTGTATTTGGTTAAAAAGAAAGGATGATGGATGATTTCTTTGTAAGCATTCCGGAAATAAATATTATCACTATAGACAAATGTATCGTCAAAGCAAAACTGCCTATATTTGCGTACACATTGTATCAGTTTCATTAAAGGCGACAAATTTGCGTACACATTGTATCAGTTTCATTAAAGGCGACACATAAAACAGGTTTACTAAAATCTAAAACGATTCCGTTTCAGATAGGCCTTCCAAAATAAATAATAACTTGCTATGTTTATTGCCTTCAGTTTGTACTTGACGAAAAGTCTGCAAAGAAAGCACAAAATAGTTGTTCCAGGGTTGCTAAAAGTTAGAAATTCAGCACCAACTTTCTCCCTTATTTGGATTAACAAGCACCATTATCATCGCCATCGTCAACCAGGTCAACCCTGCGAATATTGGTACGATACGATACCATCCAGAAATAAACAGTAGGCCCTATTCTTATCCCCGTCTTGAAATGTTTCTATCTATTAGAATGACTCTTAGTTGTCTCAATTTAGTAGGTAAATACTGTAGATCGTACTAGTACAATAAATTATTTTTGTAAATAACATGTTCGTATTAGTGATATATCATACTACTATATTTAAAGGATGGAACGTGCAATATCATTGCCAAACGGCGAATGAACTGTTAGAACAGTATTATTTTTGTGTAATATTAAGATGGACAATTTTTTCTGTAGGTAGTATTTTAGGGCTGTCCTAAAAAATCTTCCCGAATCTCATTCAGAGTCTGGCTGATTGAGGCTATTTTGATAGTTTAAATGCAATAACATCTAATAGAACACTTCTTTAAAAAAACTATGCTTAAGTGAATGAGTGTACTATAAACAGCTGTAAGTAGAATTGAAGTTTTAGCAAACTAAAAGTAAGGCTTCATAAACTATTTTTTAAACGCGATAGAGATAAAATTATAGAACTTTATTCGTAGACAGTTCTGACCGGATACAGACACCGCCATAGGTCCTTTCATGGTTTTTGTTTTTTAAATCTAATTTACCACAACATGATTCAGTGCTTGCTTCTGGTCAGGATTTAGTTTAGGAATAATTCACAATAGATATAATAGAGGTTAATTAAATTTGTGCCAACTATGCGGATACGAAATCTATAGTTATTATTATATTTATATAACAAAATCGCCAAATTGGGGCAAGAATTATAATAATCGAATTGAGATAGATACAAACAATAACTAAATGTACCAGTTGAGTCAACATTTATTATTGAACAAATTGTTTAACCAAATTGTAGTCTGTGAGTAAGCGATTTTCAAGATTTTTGTCAGCTCGCATAGAAGTCTTGAAACATTTAAACTGTCCTATCTGGTTTTATTAGACCGAATATTACCTTCTATACTAGCGGTGGCCTGGCACCTATCCAGGTTTTTTTTTTGGGTTAACACATGTAGAAGACTGCTGGATTCGTATCCAGTGATACATGTTTCTGTAATGTAATGTGTTCAATATTTTATCATAAATATTACTGCCATGATATTTTTATTTGTTATAGAGATAAGGATTAAAATAATTCAGAAATGTTACATACTTTTAGTCAACTATTGTTGTCTATTCGTTTCGTTTTGTACGTATCTATATGCATGTGTGTATTACAGAGGCTAGGAAATAACTTTGCATTTTGTAATAATTAAGACATTTTTATCAGTTATTGATTATGGCAAAGTTAATATGTTTATTGTTTATTTATAACTTATTTCTTATATTCAGCTTCTTGCATTGATAGCAAATAATAAGTTGAAATTGTTACTCGTCATTCGTGGGGGTGAAAGGAAGATTTTTTTTTGTAATTTTAGTATTGAATGTACGTAAATTAGACTTGACTTTGGCCACGTAACATATCTCTTGGAGGCTCAGTCTCTCTCTAGTCTAGGAACTAGTCAATTAGGATAAAATATTGTAGCGAATCTTATTTTTGTGAATTGTCCAAATAAAATTGTTGGTATTGTCCAAAACGTTTTTTATTTATTACTTGCAAAATAAAAGACAAATGATATGATATTCATCTACCCACACAAGGTGACAACCAGTGGTTAACTTCTAGTTGTGCGTAATGAGACATTGTTGTTTAGATATTCCACGGGCCTGTTGGTCTAATGCTTACATTGACCTTGACTGCTGAGCCAGCGGTCGTCGTGGGTACCATGCCCACCCACGACAAATGAGGAGTAACTCCGTCCACCGAAATAAGATGGTACGAAACGGATTTTTAATCTTTTTTAAACCTAACTCACGCCAAATTAACGCATCATAACGTATTACTTTTTATTATATAAAAGAACCAAGAGTACAAAACGTTTCAAACAATATAAAACCCAAGTACGAATATAACAAAAAATATAATTAATATTTTGGATTATGCCTTCACTGTTCTGAGCATGATTATTTATTTTGTTCTGTGTCTGGGCGTAACTTATCTATAATATGTACGTATTTACATAAAACTTTGAACTTCTGTCGCCAGAACCATGTAAATCATTACCCTGCAATTGACTCTTATCTCTCTAATACACGAACAGGAAATATCACAGGAGTAAAAAAATAAAACAAACGTAAGAGAAAATAAGAATTTAATATAACAAAAATAAAATCTTGCAAATTGGTCAAACTAAATTCAATAATCGTAATTAAAGATTTCCAGGGACTTCCTTGAATAATTACCGATACAGAAGTCAAGTAAAACCATAGATAGCATATAAATACTTAAACTAAAATGCACATCTATATGCTGACAATAAAACACGTCTCGGTTAAAAGCCATCCCTGTTGCCAAATTGTATCGTGGTCTAACAATAACAAAACAGCAAAAATAGTAATTTACCAGTAATAAACTTTGATCCATGGTTACTTACAAAAGTCTTGCAGTTAACGATCCAGCGTATAATGTAATATCAATCAATTTATGACCAAAAGGACTAATAATATCTTGTCTGTAGGTAATTAAAAAAAAAACAAAGCCAACCAATTTTTTTTAAATAACAATTATCCAAAAACTTACAACCTTACATTATAAGATTTAAGCCAGACCCACCAAAATCCTACACACCATTTAGTCCTGCTAGTCGTACTATGATAGGTAATGGCCCCAATTCTTTTACTTCACTCGCTAAATTAAAATTCACTAAATTTTCTTCATATAAGAAGTAAACCTTGTACACTGCAAAACAACGTCTTATTTTAAATTGAAACAAGTAGGTAACATATGTCGCTATCGAAATAAAAAATTTATTTGTCGACTAAAGTCTGATACGCTTAAATAAACTTTAATACCACGTAGCGAGAGCTGCTATCTGTTGAATGCCATCTCTTTTGCTCTGTGTTTTTAGTAAGCGTCTTCGTAGGTGTAGATTAAAAACACGTCATCCTTGTTCGTTTTGAACAAGTTTTTATACGGCAATTATACAGCATTTGAATAAATGAAGACTCTCGCTGCGTGGAAATAAAGTTGAGTATACGTTGACAGGTTTTATTGAAATTTAGCGGCGCTGAGAAATAGATGCTAGTAACAAATAGACCTTATTACGAAGAACACTAGGTTGATTTCATATGAAGAAATTAAGTCAGGTTTTAGTTTAGTCGAGTGTACAATAGAATCGGCACCAATATCTGTTTGGCCTTTATCAGGACTCATAAGTAAGTGTGTCGTCCTAAACTCATTTTTGATTAATTTGACCTGGCGTTTTATAAAGTGTAAGTATACCAATTGCATAGGTATGGTAAGTATCTTATCAAATCACTCATATCAGGCTGGTATCCTCAACTTGTGATAACGCGAATAGTTATTCTTACTTTTGCCAGAATTATATAATAGATAATCCGTGACGATTCTATAGTTAGCTCTATCTCTGGCAGCATTTGTCGATATTGCATAACTTTTTCACACATTCAGGTGGCTCATCTCATAATATATGTTGTAGAAGATGAGGACGGCCTACGTGACACTCATTATTGATATTTAATTAAATGAGGACGCCGGTCATAACTAATACGACAAGATACTTAGTAACTTAAGTCTTGCCTTAGAGGAATCTGACAATACGCATTAAAAAACAAACTAATTAACTGCAATGTCAACTGGCGGTGGTGTTATCTAAAAGTAAATTATTCGTAAATGTATATGTAAGGGTTGCTTTCGAGTAGAGCTATATCTTTCTCCAGTTGTCTGAGATCTTGCTCCATTTTAGTTTTCGTAAGTATTTTGGGAATGGTGTCTGTGAGCATGGGTAATTGGAGAAAACCTTTCTGCATGATATCCCAATTGTGCTTCAAATCCTGGGGAAAATACAAGACAGTGATTTAACCATTTGTATTTAAAATACATAAACCATTAATCTGTAAAAGGAGAATCTTCTTTTATGAATACTAGATTTTAAAATGATTTATTTTATACCACATTGGTGGCAAACAAGCGTACGACCTGCTTGATTCTAAGCGGATACTGTAACCTATGGACGCTTGCAAATACAAGGGAGTCGCATGTGCGTTGCCGATTCTTAAAAACCTGTAAATTATTTTCTTTAAAAATTCCATACTGTAGCCACTCGGAAAACCCTCGGTTTGGAGCTCATTCTACAGCGACCAGTTAGATGAACCCTAGGTCGGCGGAGAGCGGTGCGCATCATTGTATCGGAGCATGGTTTTACAAGCGGTAGAACACACACAAGGAGGCAAAGTCTCACTTTAGGTTTAAGGGTTCAATATCGCTTGTGAGATTAGGACCGAATCGTCAAATTCATCAACTTTCAACAAGTCTGCACAAAGTCGAAAGGCCCTGGCGTCTAGAGACAGCAATACTGGATATGTGGATTGACTATCTAAATAAAATGTATCAGAAAAAATAAAACCTAAAGAAAAACTAAACAATGATGAGCATAAACTTGTGTAAAATCATGTTGCAAAAAAGCCAAGCCACAACAAAGCCACAATATTTATTCAATATTGTTTGGTTTTTCATTAAGGAGGCTGACTAACACAGCCCAGCCTGATAATGGCATATAGTGGCCATACATCAGTAATAGAAAAACAGTGGCCATAGCAACTTACCGATTGGTGATTCTATTTGCCTGCCTATGTGAAATCGTAAGAACAACATGACACTACATGTCCGCTGTCCTAGACCTGATAGCCGTCCCCCAAGTCCCTACTATTTCACTCACACAAGTAAGGTATTAATAAATAAGTAAGTATGCAGTTAAATATAGTACTAACGCTTAATAATTTTTGACGTTCTTCTTCATTGATCAATTTGCACAGGCTTTCTTTTGTCTCCTCGGCGTGCCTAATCCGGTCCAGGGCCTTTTTGATCCTCCTGTTCCTCTTCACAAGGTATGAAGGCATTTGGCCAAAGTCAGGTCTTAGGCAGTATTCAGGAACTTCCCCAGATCCCTTGATCTTCTTTGTGTGCCCATCTCGTGTGTCTACCAGTCTACAGGAGTTTTGGAAATATAAATGTGATTACTTAACGATAAAAACCGTTCAGATCCGGACATTTATTGGGGATAGGATCTATTCTTTCTAAAGAATATAAAAAAGTGTGTGTGTGTGTGTGCAATTCACACACGGCAAAGTGAAACTTCTAAATTAATTAACCAATGAATTTTAATACGCAAATTCACAAAAATGATCACGTGAATGACGCAAGAAGGTTTCGTAGTAAAGACACGTGCTAGCATACGAAGATGATAAGAAACACTGTATACTTGTCTATCTCATTCTCTCCCAGGTTAAATCCTATTTATGTATATGTTTGTCCTTTTTCAAAGATTATAGGAAACACTGTATCCTTATATTCTATCTCATTCTCTCGCAGGAATCCTATTTATGAATGTTTGTCTCTTTTTAACCGACGAAAAAAAAGGAGGTTCTCAATTCGACCGTATAATATTTTTTTTTTTATTAGTGTGAGTTTTCGTTTAATCGAACGAATTTTTAATCACAACGATTCTAAGGAAGTTTCACTTCCAAGACATGTTATTTAAAGTAAATGACGCCAATTTGAGGTGTTCAACATTTAAACATTAATAAATTAGTCCATCCGAAAAAGAGAAATATTTAATGAAATATATAAGTCAACTGACGAAAAAAACTATCTGTAGAACAGCTTAAAGAAACTTTTAGACTCCCTAACGTTTATTTTACTGCATTCTTTTGGAATAAAAAGATAAAAAAATTAAGTTTATGACTGGGACTTGGGATCATGTTGCCTATTTGATACTGGATTTTACCTTGGTTCTACAGGTTTTCCTTTAATCTTAATAGCTTTCTTAATATTCACAACTTTGAAGTTAACTTGCGGTTTCTCAGGCTTTTTACCAGGTGGTGGTCGCTTTGGAACCGGAGGAAGATTACCAGACTGAACGCATTTATGATCCGATTTCTTAATAGGCTGGGTCAGACCTTCACCCTTTTTAAGAAACTGGTCGGGGAGTTTCATAGGTGTTTCAGCATATCCAAACGTTCGACGAAGTTGTTTTCTATTTAAGACTGCTTCTCTTAAGTCTTTCTCCAATTGAGAATGATATCTGTAATGAAATATCTTTACTGTTTTTGGAAGCTAAAAGCTATGAGTGCTCAGTCCCTTTTTTGGTTATCATTACTGGACCCAAATGACTAACTGAATTCTAAGAATATTTTTGGGCTAACTGATGGGTGACAGAGAATTGAAACTTAATGTAGTATTTACCTAGGCGTTTTTGGTGGTTCTGGTGGTGGTTTATCTAAAATGGTGTAAATGACCTCATCGTGATTTACTATTTCAACCATCGACATTTTCCCAAGTTTGTAAAAAACTAGAACAATTAAAATTAAAACAATGGTAAAAACGCCTGGAATGGAGCACTAAATTCCTTAGAAAATATCGCACACCATACTGTTTTGCAAGCGGTTGCCATAGAAACAGATTAGAATCAAGCAATCCTAGATTTTACATATTATTTGGAACGAAAGAGGACCTAAACTGTTTGGGTTGCAAGTTATTATCATATCAAACTTTTGTAATTTCGCTTAAAATACCAAGTCCATAAGTTATTTGAAACAAGAATTTAAGAATACCCATACAATAATTAATTATTTCTTTTGAATAGCGGGACATTACACAAATTTATATTTATCTTTTTTTTTGTCATAATTAAAGTATTTCGTAAAGTCTATTTTTAACCGACGAAAAAAAGGGAGGTTTTCAACTCAACCGTATATATATATTTTTTAAGCAATAAAAAACCTCTATGTATAACAAAAAAATTAACAGAGGAAAGAAGAAAGGTACTGAAAAGCAAAAATAAACTTGTTAGCTTTATTAAACTCCTAAGTACATTAATTTATAAATACCTAATAATTATGAGTCGGCGCCGGCGCCTAACATAAAAACAACATAGTAATTAATACGTAAAATGAAGTGGTGGAAGCGGCAACGTGACGCATCTATTCGTCGAAGTGCGTTTCGAATTTTGTTTTATGTTTTTTGTCGTATTGTAATCATTTTTTATGTCAACTCAAAATTATTGAGGTATTTACTAGGTTAAAAAAACATATACGGGTTGACTTGAGAACCTCCTCCATTTTTTGTATGTTTTTCGTCGGTTAAAAATTTGTATTAATATTTTTGTGTAGGTATCATCTGCTGAAACTCAAAAGACCAATATTCCAAATTCAGGCAACCCCTTATTCACAAAAAAACTGTCAAATTCCCGTCAAAACAAATGTTCGCGTAATAGGTGAATTATTTTTAGTTTTTCTAACAGAATTCATCTACATCAATGTTGTAATTAGTCGTATTCGTATTTCGATCAGTTAATGCGTAAAAATAGAGTGTACTATGTTAATAAAATGGTTTGGTGAGCTCCCTAGGATCCCTACATTTAAATGTATAGGTATATTGTCGAGGCACCTCTCCAGTAAGTTAAACGCTTTAGATCACGAAGAGAAGCTGGAAGCATGCATATCGACGTTGCCATCAAAGACGAAGGTGGTGATATGTGGCGGAGGCGTGATGGGAGCCGCTGTAGCCTACCACCTCGCTGAGAGAGGCTGGGGCGATAAAACTATAGTCATAGAAAAAGAAAAGTAAGTGCGCTCGCATTCCCCATTTTGGCAATTGCATTCAACGCACATTGCGATTTATTGATTTTTCTTTGTTCGTTGCAATGTTCTCTTTTGCGATGCTTACTTTGCTTGTGTGTACTAATGTAAGTCTAAATTATTAATTCTATTGATGCTTAATTTGATTTTCACTATTTACTACTTTATTTGTTTTATATATTTAAATTAATTATAGAATCATGGATGTGTGTGTTGTGATACTGACTGTTAGTACTCTGTACAATATTTTAAATCATCACATCTATATATATAAAAAAATTGTGTCACATTGTTTGTTTGCCATTAACTCCTAAACCAATGAACCAATTTTAATGAAAATTTGCACAATGTGTACAGTGTGATCCAACTTGAGAGATTGGATAGTTTTTAGTTGAATTTTTAGTTAAAATATTTTTTTTTTAAATTACTTAGCCATAGCAATGTGTGGATGTATATAGATTATTCGGACAAACAAACTCACTTATACATACACCTCACGCAAACTACAGCAAACATACAGAAACTAATATAGTGACAACATTCTCTACATTATTTAAAGAACTACAACTTGTATTTTCAGTCAGCTTTAATTTATGTGATTGGCCTAGATCTTTTACGATTGCATATTTGATATTGATATAAATTATGATCCTTACTTTTTGTATATACTTTTTTTGTTTAAGCTCAAATTCATACAATTATGTGTTATGTTTTGTAAATTTAAGCATTATAAAGATGGTCATTTTAAATTTTATAAGTTTGAGCAAAGAGTATACAAACTCAAAAAAAAATCTGATCCCGCAGCAGGCTTGTAGAAGTAGATTTCGTGTTATTTAAATTTTTATCTCCAAAAATATAAGTCGCTTTAAAAACTACATTGTAGAGTAAAATAAATTAAAAATCTACCCCCCAGTCCTCCAGGGAATTTTATTCACTAACTTAACCTTTATTTTTGCCCTGTTGATTTGTCGTCCAAGTTTGAAAGCAATCAGTGCAAAATTGCGACATCTATCATGCCGGTAAAATTGAGGTACATACATATATAATAATATATGCTTTTTAACTGGCGGTTGTTTTGGGGTCTATGGATCATAGATAGACCTCCTAGATTTTTGGAAAACTCGACAACTGGTACAAAACCAATAGGTAGACTTTTCGTCGAAAAATCTACCTAAAAAACGATGTATGAAACAGGACCTATGAATACAGGTATACTGGTATAACCATGCAAAATGACGAAATAATTTTTTGCATCAATAGGTAACCTATATTTTATACCCAGTAAAATTAATTTTAAAATATTGATTAGTTTCAAAGATACAAACAAAAAAAATCTGTTTTATTAGTACAAAGTTATGAGTCTTAGAATCTTAGAATCACTCTCCTGTAAAGTTACAATTTTGCATTTGTATGAGTATATGTACAATGATATTGAATCATTAGACAGTGTTATTTAGTGATTGGTACCAAATTGTACTAACCTTTCTATGTCTAAAGGAAATTTTGCCATAGTAATAATAATTTTGTACTCCCATCTCAAAGGTTGGCAATGCACTTGTGACAGTTGCAGGTGTCCATGGGCGACGGTAGTCACTTACCATCAGATGACCCATCTGCTCGTTAGCCCTCTACAACAAATAAAAAATAAACATTTTCCACTTTTACATCACCTGCATGTAATAACACATTATACAAAATTTGTTTAGTTTTGGAATACATTTTTATGTTTTGAGACACAAAGAGCAATGAGAATAACTAATAAGTGGTCCACAAAACTACAAGTATTAGGAGAAATTAAATTCAATACAAAACAAATTAGATGGCAAATTGTCATTATGATTGTCAATTGACATCAACAGTTATAATAAGAAGTTAACAGATGAAAAGAGACAGGTCGACAGGATATTTTTTTTACGCCCATTTCATACATTTGTTGTTTTTTTTATGAGAGTTGTGCAAGCTGAGTTTGACCAAAAGCTCATATAATATTATCAAATATTATTTCTCCTAGATTTTCATTGAATATTCTAAACAAAAAACATGTCAATGATGTCATGCAAAAAATTATAAAGACAGGTAATTAAAGAAAAGAAAATTAGATCTTGCCATTGTTAGTTTTAATTTTACATATAATTATGAACCTAATCACAATGGGTTACGGTTTATTATTAAAATTTGTTATGATATATTTGAACACTCATGTTGCTTGGATGTCTTTGGCAACTTTAGGTGTATCAATAATTAAGAACTTCAGGTTGTGTTAATGTATTAGTTGACAATGTCAGCATTCTTTTATATTTGAAATCCTTAGGTGTTCACTAGAATTTGGATACTTGGGCTGTTACTATAATATTGGCACTTTAGGATGTGCCTAACTATTTGGAAATCTAGGATGTATTGCTACTTTTGTTCGTAGATGTACTTAAAACATGAGATAATACTCAAATCAGAATAGACACTCTTAATTACAACGCAGTAGTTACAAAAATACATTATTTGCTCCTCTATTGTAATTGGCAACTTGCCATATCACAACTTCTAACCAATCAAAACATGATTTCTGCTGTAACTCCTCCAAGGAATATTCTAAATGTTTTGTTATAATATGACGGCGATATAGAGATAATTGTTTGTTTTCCGATCGGGGGCGCCTGTAGCTCTTCTCCCAAACCCCACATGATTGCTCCGTGTTGATGCTGTGATTGATAATGTCTAGTAGCAGAAAGTCGAAATATTATTAAATTAAAGTAAATTTATGACGTTTTAGTAGGTTCTTGATGGTTTTTGTTTTTAACTAGGGTGGGAGGTGGCAGCCGATGGCACTCTTCAGGACTTGTCGGGGGTTTCAAGCCAACACTTGCACAGGTGCGCCTCACACAGTCGTCAGTGCGGCTCCTGCAAAAGCTGGAGGCGAAGGGTCGGCCGACGGGGTGGAAACAATGTGGGTCCTTGCTGCTGGCCAGAACGAGGGACAGGATGACGGTGTATAGGCGTATGAAGAGCCAGTCAGTGTATGTATGATACTTAGTATTTATGCGACTATTAGACATATTAGATGTTTTCTCAAATACCTGTGCCTGTGCTAGTATATTACTTGAGACTTAGAGCTATAAAAACTAAAGCATACAGATAAGTGTATAGAAGAATTTAGTACTTTATGATGCGCAGATTAACATATTTTTATGTATTTTATGCGACTGAGCCTTTTTAAGACTTCGAAGAAATGCTTAAGAAGGCATATGTTTAGAAATGGATGACCTGTAACCGGACTTAAGTATAGGACTTTGAATCGCATCGAAATACGCTCTAGAATTTTGTACTTTGAAACTGCTTCCTAAATTTTCTCTTTTATTCTTAATCTTTTAGTAATATTTATTTTGATTGCCAAGGCCTCGAATGTTAATTAATTTCAATAATATTGTAGGATTCAACTCAAAAATAATCCATTTTTAGGATTCCGTTCCTCAACAGGAAAAAAGGAACCCTTATAGGATCACTTTATTGTCCGTCTGTCTGTCTGTCAAGACCCTTTTTCTCAGGAACCCGTGGACGCATTAAGTTGAAATTAATACCAAATACATAAGCCTGCGGTCCCTTGAAGCGGTAAAAAAAATCAAGCTTCTAAGTCAATGCAATCAAAAGATACGGCCATTAAGCCTTAGATTTTAACAAAGTGCAACATTTCACAGGTAAATCAAAACCTATAGGGTACTTCCCATTGACCTAGAATCATGAAATTTAGTAAGAAGCAAGGTCTCACAGCACAAGTAAAGGAAAAAATCGGAAAGTCGTTAATTTGTTGTAATATCATCTAAACAATTGTGTTGGTGATTACTAACTTATATTTTGTGGTTGAAAAGTTGACTTTGTCGTACATCGGAACTGCAAAGTTAGAAAGAAAAAAGAAAGAAAGAAGTTAAGTTTGTCTTTCCAAAAAGACGGGCAAAAGTGTTGGAGAATTGATTCCCGAGATGGAAGTACTATTTACATACAAGTTTGCTTGCTTACAAAACCCTCGGTGCGCGAGTCAGACTTGCACTTTTCCGGTTTTTTTTTATCAATAACCCTGTTTCCCAGACAGATCGTGGGAAATTCCCTGCGAGCTAGTCACTCCTCATAAATGCAAGGAGATATGGCCGCTACTAAACGTGGAAGACATTCTTGGTGGTCTATGGATCCCTGACGATGGAGTGGCCGATCCCCATTTGCTGTGCATGTCACTCATGAGGGAAGCTGTAGCTAAAGGTATCAGTTCTATCTATTAGGTATCAGGTGTATCAGTTTCTAAGTGAAACTCAAGGGAACGTGCCTAAAGAAGTTTTCACTTCAAAAACCTCCACATGCAACACGCACATGCACATTTTTTAAGTGAAAATTTCTTTAGTCACTTTGCGCACTTCTGCTATGGGGAAAAAGCACTGAACTCATGACCGTCACGCTAATAATACATATATAGATCTACTAGAGGGCCCTAATCTAAACATTGAGTTCTGTCAGCCTGTCAGCTCCTTATTAATTAATGTCATCAACCTGCTAATGTGACGTTTTAAGTTCGTCGTTTCGTTTAAGTTTTCACTTCTGTCGGCAGTCCCATGACTGTCTTTTTTTTTATTTATCATCCAATCCACACCAAAGTGACATTGGTCTACTCTGAAGCGCAGCACTTTAAAGTACTGAGGACTTCCGCGTTCACGTACACAGTTCAGTTCATGTTCAGTTCAATTAAATTGCACGAATATTTCATATCTATTTTGATGTTAAAACTTATAAAGACTTTTAGAATAAGTTGGAATTTTTTATTAGTTTATTTAAATAAAATGTTGGTGTGCTCGCAAGTGTAATATATTCACTGTCAGCAAACATACCTTAACACAGCCGTAACCAGACTACATACATATTACTAAATAGGTACATTTTATAGATAAATTGACACAGGACAAATAATTGTGCTGATCACACAGTTAGTTGTCCTGGGTGGGAATAGAAACCACAACTTCTGACCCAGCACACAGGATCACTAATCACTAGACTAACAGACCAGTCAACATTATTGTTGTCCTGTATGCCATGTTTTTTATTGTTTTTAACCAGACGGTTAAGAACAATAATAGTTGTTCTTAGAGTGAGACCACTCTATAATCAACTAGTCCTACGCCTTTCAAGCTCCTTTTTTTTTTGTGACGTCATTTTAAAAGCTCATGTAGATGGCGCCGCAACCACGCCGATACCGCAACCATGTAGACTGGTCATGTGTTTGTTTTTGCCTTATCACAGTTAATTTTCAGGAATACATTGATAGCCACAAACATTATATGTATCACTTGATGAACATAATAGAATTTAAATAAAAAATAGAATATTTGCATACTAATCGGATAAAATTCACAGTAAAGTTTTAGTTTGTGTGTCATGTTGTATGTATTAGAGAAGTTATAGTGTGAGACGGCAAGAAGACTGTTCCCAGTACTATCCGGTTTTTTTCTTCTTAAGAAATACTATCGTTAGCCCCTCAGGCCTAAAGAAACAAGTATCAATCAAAAATATCCCAGACTCAACAACCTCTTCAATTATCAAATTACAGCTAAGAACACCTTCGATCGAGTGACCTTTTAAACAAGAAAAACTGAATTCAAATCAGTCCATCCGCTTAGGAACTATAATGCTACAGACAGACACAGAAACACTCCTTAAACTTATAACATTCCTCCTTTTGCCTGGAGAGGTTAAAAAAAATACTTTTAACGTTTATATTTTCGTGTAGGTGTAGGAGTTATGGAAGACTGCGCCATAACCGCGGTGTTGTCGAAAGATGAAAAGGTGTGTGGTGTGGAGACGAGCCAAGGTGCCATCGAGTGCCAGTATTTTGTAAACTGTGCTGGATTCTGGGCAAGGCAGGCAAGTGAATAGTAAAACGTTCAATAAATTCGAAGAGAGCTTCCGCACCCTCACCAAAGTGAATCCTATTTACCACTTTACGACGATGCTCAAGAGTTTGTAGTTTCACATTCCTGAGAATATCGTCGTTTATAAACATTTTGTGTCCCGTAATCAGTGTTATCATCTGAAAGCCTAATCAAGATTAACCCATTCCATGCCCAGGTTGGTCAGCTGGCGCGTCCACAAGTGAAGGTGCCGTTGCTGCCGTGTGAGCACTACTACCTACACACCAAGCCTATCGATAAATTGCACCCTATGACACCTGGTAAGAATATTAAAATCCAGATCTTCTTATATATTAATTAATACCAGAAGCGAATTCTTTATACGCATATTTTTAAACAATCGCGCACAGATATGTACGTGGAATTTGGAATACTTTTAGTTTATACTAGCAGTTCCCAGCAAGAAAACTATTATTTTGACATTACAAACAGACACTTCAATTTTATTTATTTGTATTGATGTAGAAGTGCAGAAAGTTGAAATTTTTAGACAAAATACGCTATAATCCTATAAAGTTAAAAATAATATAAAAAAGGCCAGTATATATTTTGACCTGTAATGGTGCAAAAAATGTATACAATGACAGTTCAAGTTACAGTGGTCTGTGTTACAAAAACAAGACATTCTAAACGGTTGACATTCGACCGCCAGGCCAGGTTATATAAAAACGCATATGTTTATTATTTTCATGAGTACTGGTTATCTCGCTCACGATATCAGCTCGCATAACTTGTTTCTAATATATTGAAGAACTTAATTATTATTACTTTCGACAAACAATTGTAATTAAAGTCTCCAGATATATATCTGATAAGAAAAGGATGATATTGAGTGACTATAGCGAGATACGCATTTTCATTTAGTTGTTGTTAAATCGAGTTGTGCTACAAAGTTGTATGACAATATAAAAGCTAAAAATTTTGTTTTTAAAAATAACTCCCCCATTAGGAATATTCCTATGTCGCGGGGGCTTCACAAACATTTAAACAACGGACTCAAAGAACACCCAGACTGGGGACTACTATTTGTGCGTAAATTTTTGTCCCGTGTGGGATTTGAACCCACAACACTCGGCGCGGTGACCACTTAAACCATTGCACCATCCGTGCAGTCATGTCATATCATTATATTATACGTGAAGAGAATTCTTTGTTCCCCTTTTTATCAAAAATTTTGCAAACGTAGTAACGTGAATATTGGAATATTTAGCTAAGCAAAGCTAAAAATTTTATACAATATGTCTTACAACTTTAAAAATTACGTGAAAACAGTTCAATGAAATGACACGCGTCCAGTATATGTGATTACCTGTCATGATAAGTACCTAAGTCTATACAATGACAGCTCAAGTTATACTGGCCAATGAAAAAACCATGGTCGAAATTCGAACACCACGGATCTCTAGTATTTATAATTTGAGTTATTACGCTTTATCTCTGCATTTGTTACTAGACTTGTGAACCATAGTAAGTCAATCAATGTGTGAACCTTTCACCTTTAGTGTTCGCTTCGCCTTTCTTGGATTTATTTAAATAATTTTCTTAATAAAATTATATTGTTGTAGTGATCCGAGACCCAGATGGCTACATATACCTTCGAGAAAGAGACGGTTGTATTCTCGCTGGTGGCTTCGAACCGGTGGCAAAACCTGTATACGAAGAAGAAAGTAAGTATTGTTTATGTTCAATACAGACAGAGGCGTTTATTAGTCTATAGTATTAATATCGTCACCATGGGACGTACATATACTTCTGAACAAACTCTATGGCCTTATGCGGACTAGTGGCTAAATCTATTCTTAAAAAAAAAAGCCATGCCATCCTACTACCGTCTCATCCTATCCCATCACATCCTATCGCATTGTATCACATATTATATCATGCCATTCTTAACCAATATGTATGTAATAATTTTTTCTCTCGTGTCATTTGGGTTTTTTTACCGCACTGCAGCGCCCGGCTATTTAACGAACATATGTAGGTGTTATCCAAAGACTTCCACTTGTGTCTACTTACAAAATATTGTCATGCCTATTAAAAAAAACCGAGCCCGCAGCAGGTCCGCAGAGGTAGATTTCGTGTTTTTTTTTATTTTTTCTTAATCTGCCCCCAGCCCCCCCTTTGAGGGAAAACCCCTCAATGTGCCTCAATTTTACCGGCACGATAGAGGTCGCAATTATGCACCGATTGCTTTCAAACTTGGACGACAAATCAACAGGGCAAAAATGTAGGTTAAGTTCGTGAATGGGGAATATTCCCCCAAAGGGCAGGGGGCAGATTTTCAAAAATCAGTTTTTTTCATCATAACTTTTTTGCTATGGAAATTTTTTGGACCGTTTAACATTAACAGCATGCCCATAGTAAATACGAACATTTTTGAAGTGAAACTTCTTTATCGACGTATGGGAGAAATTTTGTAGCAATCGTCACGTTTTTCGGTTACGCGCCATGTTGCTTTTTTTATCAAAGTTTAGTATAGTGACGTAAAGAATATAATGTAATATATTATAATAATAACAACAATATATTAGTTTTGAAGTTTGGTTTGAAATAAGAATAACAATATATTAATTTGAAAGTGATAAAATAAAAAGACTTATTCAAATTTAAGTGAATTTACAAGAAAAGTGAGAGTGATTATATATTTTTTTTTATAATTTCTTAAGGCTTAAGCCTTATCTACCCCATTTTCGTGAAGTTGCAAATAGTAGAAAAATGATATGTCGTAAAGAAGTTTCACTTCTTACCTGTGTACTCTGGTACACACACACATTTTTTTTTTTTTAATATGAACCCTAAATGATTCCATCCTTAACTTGGGGAGGGGGGGGAAAACCAAAATTAGTTGAAAAAAATTCGTAGCTCCAAACCTGTAAACTAAAAGCTAATTTTGTACAATGTGTACTAAAATGTGGATAAAATTTAAAAAAACACGAAATCTACCTCTGCGGGCCTGCTGCGGGACCGGATTTTTTAACTGGCGGTTGTTTTGGGGTCTAGGGATCATTACTAGACCTCCTGTAAAGAATTTTTTGGAAAACTCGACAACTGGTACAAAACCAATACGTAGACTTTTCTTCGAAATCTACCTAAAAGTAACGTGTTAATAAATAGAAATTATCATTCTTTTATAGTAAAGACGATCGCTCAACGCTGTGTCCCTGAGGACTGGGACCATTTCCACGTGTTACTGCAACAACTGCTGAAGCGCGTGCCGACGCTCAGGAACGCGGTACTCCACAAACTATGCAACGGATTAGAAGCCTTCTCACCTGATTGCAAGTGGATTGTCGGAGAAGCACCGGAGGTGAGGACTTAATGATGATGTATTCATTAGAAATATATGAAAATAAACATAAATGTATTTTCTTTTTCTAAATATATCTTTACAGACACAACATGACTTTAAGGATATTTTTCTAATTTTACTGTGAATTAAACCGTCGAGAACGGATTTCCATTGTATAACTGTCTCATAATTATAATGTATGTTAGAACATGTAGTTTATAATACTCATATATCTATAAATATAGGCTGTGTAAATATTTGTGCTAGAGGATACGCTCTAGTACGTAATGGTAAAGATACAAACTCGTATGCAAGAATAGTAGCAAAGCGAAGTTTGTTCGAAGTTTTGAGGTATCGAGGGGGGGAGGGTTTTTAACATCATTGATTTTCTCATATTCATAATATGTATCAACTTTCGTGGATCTATGAATTTATTTCTCGAGGTATTGAGGCACAGGAGACAAAAACAGGACAAATATAACTTAATTTTATTTACTTTTCACACAAAACCAGAGGATGGATTTATTTGGTATCTCGATATATCAGCTCTTTCGGGAAGTTCAATTCCGCGAATAGAGCAGTGAGCGCGATAGCGCTGCCGTAGCTAAATTCGTGAAATTGAATATTCTGAGGGAACGTTATACACCCTGAAGAAGACAGAAGAGGAGTTGAAGAAGGAAGACTACAGGAGGTTTGTTTGTAGTGAAACCTTACTTGTTTAGATGATGAATTAAAGTTGAAAGTACATATTTAGATTACATCATATAGGTAAAACGTAAAATTAGAATCGGCCTAACTACAACGGGCCGAAAATAGTCACTAAGTTGACATTACTGGCTACATTTATCCTAATAACCTGATAACTTTAGCAATAACAATATATCTGTATAATTTTTTTGTGTAAAAAAAAATATCAATCGAATGGAGATCCTCCTCCTTTTTGAAGTCGGTTAAAAATGTGAGCAAATCAAGTAGGTATCTCTTATGTCGGATACAGACGCTGCCTCATGAACAAAAATAAAAAACAAACACATTGTAAGATAAAAAAAAACAAACAATATTGTAAGTAGAATAGGGGAGGCCGTAATTGGGTGAAGCAAGTTAAAAAATACACCAATAGATACGTAAGCATAGAAAAGTCCTAGGTACTGGTACATGCGTGCCAAAGTCGTGACACTCAATCCATTTATAGATGTTCAACTATCACGTGGCCGCGGGTATGAAGACGGTTGGCATTTCTGCGGCCGGAGGCGTCGGCGAGGCGACGGCAGATGAAATCATAGATGGCTATACCAAGTACGACATGTACGAACTTGGTGTGAACCGCTTCTTAGGACTTCATAACAATAAGAGGTTCTTGAGGGACCGCGTCAAGGAGGTGCCTGGTGAGTAAAAGATTTCGGCAGTTGCAGATTTTTTTTTACCTTCAACATGTTTCATTATGGGAAACAGAGTGTTTTCAACGGTAACACCTAACCGTGGTCTGTGGGCTTGCTCATAGACCCGGTTGTATGAAAGAAAATATTAAGACGAATACTTTCACCAACTTCTTCCATGTTACTGACTAAACTGACTGATTTTTACGATGTTAATATAATAATAATCCATGCATGCTCTAACATACAGGCTGTTACATAAAGGTGTAGTCACATTTTAAGAGCGTTTATCAATAAAATTTTAAATTTGTTATCAAATCTTAAAACTATTTATTCTGCAGTTAGTTGAAAAATCCGTAATTTACCCAGATTAAGTTACATTAACATTTTTCAACTGCCATATTTTAACTTGCTTTTTGAGCTGAGCTATTCAAATATATTCAAAACAATTCAGCAAGGTTTTGTAGGTATATTTGTAGGCACATAGCGCAACATTTATTATTATTAGTCAAGTACTAATCTGTTTGAAATTGAACCTAAAGCTAATGTATATACTAAAATTTAAATAGGGCTTACAAGACTTGTGGGGTGGAAGTCTCGCTGTGGCTCTTATGCAGCGCTTTTATGATATGAAGACTGCTTATTTCTGTAGAAAGCATGTGATGTAGCATGTAGAGTAACACATAGTAAGAAATTAACATTTTTTCCACAGGTGTCCACTACGGTTTACCATACCCCTTCCACGAATTCGAAACCGGCCGCAACTTGCGCTTGTCACCCATTTACCCCACGCTGCGAGACAACGGTGCAGTGTTTGGCCAAGTCATGGGGTACGAAAGGCCTACGTGGTTTGAGTCTGTCGGTGAGCTGAAAACAGGTTAACTTTAACCCGTACTAATTCTACTAATATGTTTTGAAGTTTTTTTCTGAGAAATTAAGTTTTGTTCAAAAAAGGGGCTATTTTCAAACTAACATGAATTGAAAATAATTACTCAACTGTGCAAATCAATAATGTAGCCGCCTCAGATTAGCACTTGAGTTGAGGGATTTTGATGAACATTTTAGCCAGCTTTCAATGGAATGAGTAAAAAGTATAGAACTTCAAATTTTACGTAAGCACCAAAGGGTCTTTGCTTTGCTTACTTTAAATGACGTAGGGAGAGGGGCTTGTTAAAAATGACTAAAATCCTGTTTACTACCTACTTAGTATAACACTAATAAACTATTCATTTTATATACATGTTAAATGTGTGTAAGTGTAAATAGCTAAAAGTTCTAAACGATCCTGAATTAAAATTGTACTTGTTCTACATCAAAACATTTCATATGTAATGTTTGAAATATCTCCCCTCTTCGTCAGCGATGTCACTTATGTAACTTTAAACGATCAGAGATCAGAGGACAGGTGTTCTACTATTCGTATAAAATTGACTAATTAGAGTGGTCATTTTTAAAACGCGTTACCCGTACTAGATAATTCTTTATAGACATACTAGCAGCGCCCCGCGGTTTCACCCGCGTAAGTCCTGATCCCGTGGGAATATTGGGATAAAAATAGTAGCCTATATGTTAATCCAGGTCTCCAGCTATCTACATACCAAGTTTCATTGCAATCAATTCAGTAATTTTGGCGTGAAAGAGTAACAAAAATCTATACATCCATACTCACATACTTTCACGTTTATAATATTAGTAGGATAATGAATGGAGACAAAGTACACTCATACTCAGAACATTTATATAGGAAACATACAAGTAATTGTTTTATTTGAAATCGAATCAACAACAGTCAAAACGGACTGTATTTGTGTTGCCTATTGAGTAGTGATTACATTAGCGTGATATACATTTCATTAATTGAACTTTTTTATGTGTAACATCTTTCCTCTTGTTGTCTTGAAATCTGTGGGAGTGATTTTGTAAAAGTCATCTTTTAAAAAAGGATCACCAACTTCAATTCTCCTGAATCGCGACAAAAAATTGTAATAAGTTGTATTTATCATCCCTTAATTTTCCATCAGTGTAATATTTTCTTTAAATTTAAGTAAGACCAACCTTGAACAAAACTTATTCAATTAACAAATGCACGAGTCACTAAAAAAACACCCAATAGAGTTCCCTCGATTTCTCCAGGATCGGTTCTGGCGTCTTTGAGTAATCGGGGAACATACTTACATAAAAAAATAATCCAACGAATTGAGAACCACCTCTTTTTTTTGAAGTCGGTTAAAAAGGGACGAAACTATTTTATTATTATTTGACCAATGAGCGCGCGCGGTTGTAGGGTTGGCCGTCAGAATGTAAAGCTTTTTAAATTTTGAGGTTACTTCCTGTCGTTACTCAATTAATATTTTGTTTAAAAAACCGGCCAAGTGCGAGTCTGATTCGCGCACCGAGGGTCCTGTAAGCAAACAAACTTGTATCTACAAACAAGTTTGTTTGCTTACAGGACCCTCGTATACGGGTTACTGAGGAAAAGGGTCTTGACAGACAGGCAGACGGACATCAAAGTGATCCTATTAGAGTTCCTTTTTTCCTTTTGAGGAACGGAACCCTAAAAAAGCATATAATGTTAATGTCACTTATTACCAAGGTGAGATGTCAGATGTTACACATCATATGCGACCGCTGCAAGGCTCAATCGTTTTTTTTTAAAGTTCATTCAACGGTTTTATGGCATTGTCAAAGTTCTATGAATATTGCTGACGTATTAAGGTTACACAGCTAATATGTTCGTCGCATCGTTTCTTTCAGGCTACGTTGAATCTCCTACAACTCCTCGTCCCTTCAGGATAGCGTATACAAAATCATTTGTAAAGCCGCATTGGTTCGACTACGTCCAGAGGGAATACTGGGCTTGTAGAGAACGTGTCGGCCTCGCCGATTACTCCTCATTCACTAAAATAGATATTCAGGTATGATTTTGCTTGGCTGAATAAGTGTAAGGTACGGTGTAACGAAAAATTTATACATATGTCTTTCTGTAGATACTTATTGTAATATAGTCTCGTTGTAGTGTCATTAGAACTACATATGTGTGCCAAGTCCAAACTCAGTGCATTCATCCCCTATTAGGGGAGATTATTATTTTCAAATTTAAATGGGACCAATTTCGAAGTCTAGTCTATTAAAAAAAAGAATTATCGAAATCGGACTACCCTGTAAAAAGTTATGCGTGGTCATACATAAAAAAAAAATAAAACAAAAAAAAAATATAGGGGTCGATTAAAAAGTATGGACTTTATTTTTTTATTGGTACAATATGGGTGAACAAATATAGATTGTAAACTGAATGTCTAATATTAATTTAAAATCACCCACCATCCAAAATTGGCAAAAGAAACATTATTATCGGGTCATAACCCGTCTTATGCAAAACGGTCACCATACCGGGACTTTTGCTGGGGTTTACCAGGGATGGCACGAACGCGTTGTCAAACCTTTTTAAGATGTAAATAGAAGCGAATGAATGTGTAGAAACGTATTGGACATTATTTTCTTTTTCTATTTTTATAATATTCTGAATGAGAAAAAACTCAAATTATTAGAAAAATAATTAAATTTTTCCCTTTTACAGTGAAACGTTCTATAAGTAGGAGAAACCTAAATGAATCCCTCAATGGATCCTAGCAGATGGAGCCGTTCATAAACTTATTATATTTTCCCTAGTCCCAAAACCGCGCCGTGGTGGACTTTCTCCAGTACCTGTGCTCAAACGATGTGGACGTTCCAGTCGGCAGCATCATCCACACCGGTATGCAGAACGAACGAGGGGGATACGAGAATGATTGCAGTCTAGCTAGGATCTCGGATTATCAGTAAGAATATAACCTCTTATTAAAATTTAAGTTAATCTTGCATTAAAGTCAACTAATGACGTAATGACGTAATGGGTCGAGTGTTATTTTTTTTTAGAACGACTGCAAATTTTTGACTACCCCTTTTTTAAAATGCTACTGTAGGCTCCCTGCCTACACATTTATATTTATTTATTTATTTATATAAATATTTACACTAACTACAACTTTACATGTTATATTTATTTACTATTTCCTATTCTATTTATTTATACATTCTATACAAAACATTTTTATAATATTTAGATAACAACAATATACATAAACAAGGTCGATACCGGTTTGTGGAATAACCCCATCGATACTCATGTATCGACAGAGACGTAACCCTAATACCATCTCAACCTAATAACCAGTATCGGACAACGCCCTGCGTCCGCGCACAGGTCAAGTCCAGTCGTCATACGTACCTTGCTTATTGTTAACTAGCTGCGCCCTGCGGTTTCGCCCGCGTAAGTCCCGACGCCGTGGGAATATCGTTATAAAAAGTAGCCTATATGTTAAACCAGGTCTCCAGTTATCTACATACCAAGTTTTATCGCAATCGGTTCAGTAGTTTTAGCGTGAAAGAGTAACAAACATCCATACATCTACACATCCTCACAAACTTTCACGTTTATAATATTAGTAGGACTTTCTAGAGTAGGACTTTCTAGACCTTCGTATTCCGCTTCTTTCTACCATCTATCTATAAACTATATACTATGCTTGTGTCGTGTTACCCTTCTAATCGTGCCTTCTATTGTGGTCGTGTAAGAACTTGGACAATATATTATGTATAATACCATCTCTAACCGTGTTTGATTATTGTTTCTTCGTGTCTTACACCATACCTACACTCCAATATACAGGGTGTTAGTGAAACGCTCCCGAAAACGAAAATAGACGATAGTACTAATGGCACCTTTGATGATGGGTCAGAAAAAAATCTGTAAGGATTGTAGTAATCCTTCTTGCAAAGACACTGAATCCTTTTCTGATTAAATCGATTACCTACTATCATCTTAAATTTAGCACATTTCCAAGTTCTGTTTAGTTTTACAATTTCTAGGAAATTTATCTAATAAAATTTATAACACACATTTCCCATAACATACTAATCGGCGCGATCGGTTAATGTTGGCTGATCTAGAACACGGTGTGGTGAAAACTAATAATAATAACTTCACACATCTCACACACGGCCGTCTGATCCCAAACTAGGCAGAGCCTGTACTATGGTAACCAGACTGCTGATAAACATACTTACATATTACCAAATACATACATGTTATAGATAAGTTACACCCAGACACAGAACAAATAATCATGCTCATCACACAATTATTTGTCCTGGGTGGAAATCGAAACCACGACCTCTGGCTCATCGCTTCTTTGCTTCAATAACGTGAAGTCCGATATATCTTTTTTTTATATTTGATTTTGATAAGTTTTCACATAGTTTATCTATTGTAATTTCTAATAAATTGTATATAGATACTAAAAAAATAATTGTATCGTCACAATTAAATTTTTTTTTTTTTGGGGTTATAAACACTTCTGTAAAATTTCAATTTTCAAGTTAACACGCTATTGAAGCAAAGAGGCGATATATAAACTACCACAATTCTATACTACAAATCATCAATCAGTGACACTTTTTGAATTATACTCGGGTGAAACCGCGGGGCACAAGTTGGTGCCTTTATAAAAAATTATTTGCTGATAAAATTTTAGCCTCCTGACAACAAATACTTAAAGCTTTATAGGAATAGTTTAAAAAAAGTGAGAAGGGTCCAGCTTAACAGAAGAAGGGGAATAATCGACAGATGGACAGCAAACACACACTTTGTGTATGTATCATTCATCATGTGGGGAGTGCTTACAAGCACATTCAAGTTCTTATCATCAGGGCGATCATAAACGCGTTTGCTAACTTAGCTGATAAAAGAAAACCGCACTTATGTAGGTAGTTCACTCAACTCGGGAATCGATTCTCTTAATTTTGCCGTTCTAGAAATACATTCTCTCCCATGCATTCATGTACGTCACAGTCAATTTTCCAAAAGCAGTTTTTTTTCTAAACGTGTACTTTGAGGCCTTCCTTAATACCAATTTTTATCATTCTACGTCAATGGCAAGTACCCGGAAGTAAAGTTTTGATTACGATCTCTCAACTGCGTTGACTTTAAAGCGATCCTATTCTATCCTAATATGGGTTCCTTTTTGCCTTTGGAGAAGAACCCTAAAAACAAAACCTTACATGGTGTACTAGCTGGAGTTCGAACCCGTAGTCTTTCTAATTGCAAGTCTGATGCTTTAGCTATTACACCACCACTGCATATACTCAGAATAATTTAATAAACTTATATATTTCACAGCTATATGATGATAGCCCCGACGATCCAACAAACTCGATGCAAGACCTGGCTCAAACGTCACTTGCCTCGCAATGGATCCGTCACGTTGTCGGATGTCACGTCTATGTACACCGCCATCTGCGTGATGGGACCTTTCACGCGATCCTTACTTAGTGAGCTCACCGACACTGACCTGTCACCGGCCAACTTTCCCTTCTTCACGTTTAAAGAGATAGATGTGGGCCTCGCTAATGGTATAAGAGCTATGAATCTTACTCATACAGGAGAGCTTGGATATGTGCTGTATATACCTAATGAGGTCAGTGATAATTTATTCATCTTTAATATACTGTAGGACACTATAACACAATGTTATTTAACCCAAATTAGACATGCTTGAACCTCAACCTTTATATGGTTCATATAACCACTTCAAATGGAACAGCAAGAACTGAATGTGCCGATGTTACACTCGAATGCTTTGCCGCTGCCTCTCAAAACGATTAGTCGTCGCATGTATGCTATTTCTTCTTATAATAAATGCATGAGTTTAAGTGGCAAACACCAATATCATATTCCAACGTCGAACTCGTAGGACCATGTAGAGGACATGGTTCTTCGAGCCGGATCTGAACAATCATTCCATGTTATAAACATATCTTCAAATATATTGCAGTTCGCTCTTCACGTATACAATCGCCTAATGACAGAAGGCGAGAAGTACGGCATATCCCATGTAGGGTACTATGCATCACGCGCCCTTCGCGTAGAGAAGTTCTTCGCGTTCTGGGGCCAAGATTTAGATACTACAACCACACCGCTCGAGTGCGGACGAACTTGGCGTGTCAAATTTGATGTGAGTATAAAAATGTAAAAGAATATGTTTTGTAAAATAAAGTAAAGTAAAATCAATTGTAACAATAAAATAAGTGTAATACCCTATTAATAAGAGCCACTAAGAAAGAGGTACGATTAAGTTTAAGTACCAAAAATTTGGACCCAAATAATACCCTATGACCCGTTACACTGACGTCTAAAATACCAGGCAACAGACATTTCTAGACTTTTCTTTGCTAGAAAACGAAACCCTACTGGTCCGCAACATCTTACTTTACTGGTAGGGTACCTAAACGGTAGATTGGGGCCCCGTTGCCTAAGCACTGAGCGGGATTGACTTTAACCAAGTTTATATATGACAAAAGCAGCTCAATGGCCGTAATCCGGGTAATTTAAGAACGCCAATTTTTCTAGATTATTGTACTGTCCCACAGCCCATCATCTTCCTCCACTACTTCCTGCAAAATAACTACCAAAAATATGCAAATCGCGGGGGCCCCACACCGAATTCAAAGACTTATAATAAGTTAACCAATTTAACTTCGTGCAGAAAGACATCCCATTCATCGGACGTGAGGCATTGCTCCGCCAGCGAACTGAAGGTATAAGTCGCCAATACGTACAGCTTCTGCTGACCGACCACGACCACGAACTGGACATGTGGTCGTGGGGCGGGGAGCCCATCTTCAGGAACGGTAACTACTGTGGCCAAACCACGACTACTAGCTACGGATTCACGTTTAAAAAACAGGTATGTAATGTATTATATACAGACAGACACAAATGAATAGTTTCCTACTAATAGTCTCGCAGGAAAAAATCTCTATGTTAATATGCGAGGAGAATTCTTACGGGCACAGACCAGTGTGTGAAGGCTACATAAAGCTATAGGTGTCCAGTATATGTTGACCCGCTAGGGTTTAAAAGTGTATACAATGCCAGTTTAAGTTATACGGGTCAATAATATCTTGAGACCACTCACGCACGGCCGTCTGATCCCAAACTAGGTAGAGACTGTACTATGGTAACCAGACTGCTGATAAACATACTTATATATGTTTTAAACACATAAATAATATAGATAAATTATACCCAGACACAAAAAATTATCGTGCTCATCACACAATTATTGACGTGACAACGTCTTATAATTCGATGGAGCCGGCTGCACGCACGAAAAAACATGACTCATGCGGCGTTACCTCGCTCTGAGGCGTTCCTCTGACGTTGTCACGTTCAACTATCGTCAGTAAACCGACTTTACAGACAACCGATTTTTTTACCTAGGTGATAATCGAACCTGGACCTCTGGCTTAGCAGTCAGGGTCTCTAACCACTAGACCAACAGGCCGCATAAATATTCGTCGTATAAATATTAGGAATCGAACCCACGCACCCGGACGTTGAGCCGAATGCCTCGACCCACATAGGCCGGCGTTAGATTAATACAGAGTGTATATGACGATGGAACACTTACTTAAATCTCTGAAGGGTCATGACTAACTTTTTTTTTATGGTATAAAGGGCAAACGAGCCGGTCACCTGATGGTAAATGACTACCGCCGCCCACTCTTAAGTTACAGGTGCCCACCTGTAACTTAAGAGTCACAAGTGCGTTGCCGCCCTTTAAGGTGGGACTAGGGGAAGAGCGGGAAGATGGGAGAGGTGGATTAGAGGGGGAGAGGGGAAGGATGGGAATAGGGGAGAGGGAAGCGTTAGGGCCTTTTTTTTTTTCTTTTTTTTTTTTGTGCGTGTGGAAACCCCCTCGGGCCGTCACCCCACCGGGGTTTTCGGTGGGGCGGTGTGTCGGAATCGAACCGACTAAAACCACACGGTGTACCGTACTGCGCCTTAAGTAGGAGGGATCCGGGAACAGCTTTTATTAAGACATCCGGACCCGAAGCGTTAGGGCCTCCGGTAACCTCACTCACGCGGCGAAAAGAAAGAAAGAATGCAAGCATTGTTTTACGGCCGGTTTTCTGTGAGGCCGTGGTATTGAGCGGAGTCGAGCCGGCCCATACGTGCCGAAGCATGGCTCTCCCACGTGTAAATGCAGTCACAAAAATAATTTTTGAAAAAAAACTATCCCTTTACAAGTTATTACTGTTTGAATTTCCAGGTATTATTACCTCCGATTCTCATAAATGCAAGAGGAATGTGTAAGGTTAAAGATTTTAAATCGTACATATTTTTGGAAGTGAAAATTCTTTGCATCGTTGTGATTTGAAATTGGATGAAACTAAAACTTACACTAAAAAGAGACAAACTAGACAAACATTCATAAATAGGATTTAGCCTGCGAGAGAATGAGATAGGATATAAGTGTACAGTGTTTCCTATAACCTTTGTCTTTGCGCCTGCGTTCTACGAAGCCTTCAGAGAATGCGTCTTTTTTTTTTTTACAAAAGAAAAAGAGTTATTTTTGAAAAAGAGTTATTATTTATTATTACATTTACATTATTACATTTATAACATTTCTCTTTTCAGTGGGGCATCTGTGTCTGAACTAGAAAACTTAATATCTGTGCTTCAGACAGCAGCGCCTTTCATAATATAGCAATTTTATAATCCATTATATTAACCATGATCGTAAAATTGTATGTCAGTTATACCAAAATTAAATATAAGATTTATTATTATAAGATACAATCAGTTGTGGAGTGTTAGCCTCCTTGTGTGTAGTGTGAATGTCAACATGATGTCATTTTTGTGCATTTGCGCCAGCGGCGTAATTATACCATCTAAGGACCGCCCAAATTTATCAAATAGGACCCTCCCGGTAAAAAAGATTAATATTGTACTCTCATTTGTATAAATCATTTACCTGATTTAAAATTTTACTTTAAAGAGTGTAGATATGACATGGAATGAAAAAAATATTTCTACCTTTATAAGTATTTTTTAATTTCGAAAACTCCAAAACATACCTTTTGAGTTAATATAGATAGCTGCTATTGATTGAGAGCAGAATTAATAGTTTTTAATATTAATATTAGTTTCCTCTTGTGATCAGTCGGGGGCCCGTGGCACTAATTTGCGTATTAAAATTCGATGGTTAATTATTTTATATTAATTATTTAGAACATCTGTGTTAATTTGACCAATAACTTTTATATAAATTATCTAAAATAAAATTTATTAACATTAGTAAATTATTTGTGTTGATATTACTTTTTATTTCTCATTCTCTCGTAGTCTATTTTTCTGAAGTTTCACTTCTGCCGTGTGTGAATTGCAAACACACACACACTGTTTATTTTGGAACTATTCACTCAGTTGTTAAGAAAATCCACAAAAACGAACTTAAAAAACATCGAAGTTAGTTTTTGGATAGGATTTTCTTAGTGTATGTATTTGTTATATGATTATATTATTATCACAGGTGTGTGTCGGTTTTGTGGAGAATTTAGACGCAAACGGAGTACCCCAGAAAATCAACAACGAGTACGTGTTGGGGGGACAATACGAGATAGACATCGCTGGTATTAGGTAAGTAATAAATATTTAATTAATATATATACACATACCTAAGGGCTGATAGCCTCTGTATTAAAAATACTTCCTTAAAATTAATTTAAGGATGCCGAAATTAAAATGAAATTAGTTCGTCAACGCATCACTCGAAACGTCTGAACGTATTTGTTTATTTTAATTTTAAAATGCTCAAGTCAAAGGTTTTTGGGAAAGAAAAGTTGGGAATGTTGCCGGTAAAAATAAAAAAATCTGGGTAAACTGAAAACCCCTATTTTTTAACAGTCTGGAATTTATAATTTTTTTACGGTAAAGTACTTTTTCCTTTTTGATTATTGTGTATTTTATTTCTACATTCATTACAGTAGAGATCAAACTTTCTTGTGCCCTTCTTCAAATTCACAAAACAATAAATCACGTGGTGTAAAGATTTCACACGATTCAAAATGGACCCTTTATTACCAATATAGTTACATTCGACAGCAAAGCATAAACAATCGACCCTGTTTCTATATATATTTAAACTATCTGTTTGCCGCGACTTCGAACGTGTGGAAATAATCCCACGGGAACCGTCTTTTTCCAGGATAAAAAGTAGCACATGTGCTATTCCAGCCTATAATCTATCTCTGTGCCAAATTTCATCCAGATCCGTTCAGTCGTTTTGGCATGATTAAGTAACAAATCCATAAATCGAAACTTTCGCATTTATAATAGTAGTAAAGTGACGATGTATCCAGAATATCATTGTTGCAAGATGAAAAATCTAATTTTATGGTTTTGTTTGTACGTGAAATGCAATCTCCGCATCCACTACACCTATTTACCTTAACAACATTATTTCAGACATGTACATTATTCCAGATGAACCTGGGCCATATAAGCTGAAGTCAGATTTGAATTATTATTTTTGTATTGGATAGATTATTATTCATTGAGGAAGGTAATAGGCTATGTAACATCATGCTATGACTACAGATGGGTAATCACCCGGGTTTTTACCCAGTCGTGGGTTTTAACCCGGGTGATGACCCATATCCAGCTATGACCCCAAGAGCGAAGCAGTGACTATAAACGCAGATGAAACTGTCCGAAGTTTTTCACTTATTAAATTCTCAGTAACCAATCGGAGTCTGGAAGCTTTTCCAGACTCCGATCAGTTACGGTAAGACGGCAATACCTTTGCGTTAAAAAAAAAACTATATGCACACACAGACGTTAGTAATATACTTTTTTTATATTCAGGCACGCGGCCAAAGTAAACCTACATTCACCAAACTTACCGACCAAGTACCCAGACAAAGAACGCGACGTGTACCAAGCTACTCGCAAACTGCAAAACGAGTCGCAGAAATACTTAGGCAGGCACTACCAACCCTAACATCCACTGCAAATCAGCAAGATATCTATCTTCGTCTGATGTTGCCAACGGCTAATATAGTAAGGTATTAATGATACTGTGGTTTTGTTTTAATATGATTAAAATATATTTATTTAACAGTTCTCATGAATTTAAGTGTAAATATAACATTTTGAAAATTTTGATTCGGTATTTTTAAGTTTATTGTTTTTTTGTAATGTAAATGTTCTGACGATAGCAACGTATGACGACACTAATTGTTATTTGATGCAAGTTTCTTCAAAAACTGATTTGACTTATCACTTTATCACCAACTATCTTATCGCATATTTATAAATGCTAAAAAAAGTGTCTTAAATAAATAACAATTATAAACACAACTGCATAAAGTGCAATTTAGCCTGACAGGCAAAAGATTCATACGCAGACTATTATTTGCCTTAACGCTACTAGCGGGATATTTTTTACTCAGATCGATCGATCGGAATATTACTACCATTATTCGTAATAGATCGGATCGGATCGGATAAATAATGTAACATATATTATTATTGATATAAGTCTATATTACTCTACTACAGGGTAAGAGTCTTTCTTCGAGATCTTAAATAATATTGTCTGGAATAAGTCGATACAAAGCTGTCATATACCGAATGTCTCAGTGGGGTTGTACCCACCACGTGTAGACCAAATATAAGAATATTGTTCAATAAACAAACACAGAGGTGTGACATTCTAAACAACACCTTATACTCTGTCTATTCGTTTATTTTCTTTTTGACAGTTGCTTGAGAACGTAACTGTGCCAAAATTTGTAAAATTAAACTTAAAAACATGCTGTTAGAATATATATAACTTATATATGTTTATTTCATTAAGCTATTTATTACCGTAGACATTATGATACTGTATTATGTAATCTTTTTTCTTAAAATGAATGACATTTATTACAATAAAAACAGTTACGTTCTATTGTATGTAGTGATTTTAACAAATGTTTCTACTGCATATTCATAAATCTATCTATTCTATATTTAGATATATTCTTTTATATAATTTTTTTTTAATCGATAAATATTTACTCATAAATAAAATCGATTGTTATCTTTAATCTAATCAGGAACGTGTTTGGTCAACACTAACAATAATTGACTACTTATCGAACGGTCAAAAAGAAAATAAATGAATGTACACAGTATAGTACATTGAAGTGTGTAAATATGTATTACAATATTATAATCTACCCTTATACTAATTTTAAGATCGATAGAAGGAAAACTATTGTATTTGTTTGTTACCTTTGTGGTATCGACAATTATAATATTTTTTTATCTTGTTCACGTGTATATAAAGTGAATCAGTCATGTTTTTACAAAAGTCTTACTTCTTCTTCTTAAAAAGACAACTCCCGCATTAGGAATTACTCCTGTGTCGCGGGGGACTTTACAAACATACAAACAACGAACACAAAGAACACCCAGACTCAGATGGGAATCGAACCCACGACCTCTGGTTCAGCAGTTAGGGTCACTAACCACTAGACCAACAGGCCGGTCAAAGTATTGAGTAGGTACGCTGTTTAATTTAAGCATTTTGTACTTAACGATGAAACGAAATATATTGAACTAATTAATACGTAAGAAACATAAAGAATGATTAATAAGTTAGAAGCGTAAATTGTAATTATTAATAAAACTTTTGTACCAAGGTTTAATGGCAGATTGTATTCGCCTATTTTTATTCGGTCTTTTCATGCGCCAATTAATATTACCTCAAAACACAACTAAGATCTGTTGTATAACATTTTTATATTATTCTGATTATTCTATTAGCTTTATACGAGAACTATTACGACATAAGTATTTCTCAGATTTTATATTGTGTACAATTTACAAATTATATTAAAAAAAATATCAATTGAGATTTTTTTATCTGAAGTCTACAGTATGAAGAATTCATCCTTCCTTCAGGTTACGAGTATATTCAATTGCTAACATATTGAGGCCAAAAATATATTTCTTCAATGATGTAATTTTAACTATTTAACTGTCTGAGATGGGCGTGCCTTACGTAGTTAAGGTAATATTGAGTAAAATTTTGGAGTTGCCCCCCCCCTGGACCGACAGAATCAAATATTCCCCCTAGAGGGGGGATGGAGGCCGGGATGACAAAAACAAATTAAGGCACGCCCCTGTCTGAGTGTAATATGCTTCGGGCATTTTGTTTTATTTAGTTAGTTGTTGTAAAATTCTTCTATTAACTTGCTATGAAAGTACTGTAATATATACTTATTTATATCTAATTTGTATGTGATCATATTTAAATTATTTATTGAAGTGTTTTGTATACAAATGCCAATATACAGTTAATTTTTTTATTGTTAATTACATTATAATAAATATCAACATTTTCTCCTTACTAATCGTTAACACTGTAATCATTATTAGTTTAAGATGTTAAGTTACATGACGATATTAGGATCATAAGGAATGGAAAAATCCTTGTGCAAATTCCCCTACTAGAAAGTATTAGGCGAACTGCTAGCCAAAGTCTATAGAAATTAACTTATAAAGGTCTAATCCGGATGGCGAAGTGTCAGATGGAGTGTTGTGGCTCTTTTTACCACATGCATAGTATTCTTATCAATTTGTAAATGCATGTGATTGGCTCGTTTGGGTTTACTTACATTGAGAAAATACAAAAAGTTTGGGACTAATTATGTGTTCTTTGAATCTTCATAAGGAAAGGCAGGGTGGTATTGGTAGTCCGTTGACACGACGGAGTGTTCCACTCATTCTTGACGTAGCATGAGGTTTTAGTCGGTTCAATTTCCATATACAACCTCGCCGTTAGCCGATGAGGTATCATTCATAGAGGTTTCCACACTATAAAAGTTGGAAGTCCACCAATACCCTCCGGTAATACAGTCTTCTCAGTTTCAAGTGTCTTATATCGTATAATGTAAGTAGGTATATTCTCTCGTCAATCTTGCCATAATCGCGCAATTACCTAAGTGTAAATATTTTGTATTTATCGAAATAAAATATGAAACATAAATATTATTGTTTTATTTAATTTTACGGTTCCATAATTAAATGTTTCTTAACCTTTACTAATACTACCTATAATGAATGTACCTACATAAAATGAATAACTTAGATTATTGTCTTGAGTATTGAACTTAATGCCGCCTTTTCCACTATGTCACCTGTGAAATTTCGATTCTCTTTATACAGTCTTTCTGGAACTTAATAATAATATCAGTTTTTTTCTAATTTATACGCAGTAAATGTTTATAGACTTATATAAATTAATCTTGCTAAAAATTTATATTAAAGTCATGTAACCAACTAGAACAATTTTATTTACTATTTTTTTATGAGTACGATACTGCTTGTTGTCCGTTGTTATGAGAATTTACACACAAGGGTTTTTTTATACCACGTCTCGGTGGCAAGCCGCCTGATGGAAAGTGTTGCCAGTTCCCGAGTTATAACTAAATTCCCAGAACTTAGTTGTCACTTACACTACTAGATTTTGCCCGAAGCTCTGCTCGAGTAAATGTAATTTTTTTTCCGGGTTTCATTCTTCGGTAAGACTTTTAAAGGTAGGGATGTCCTTCTCTGTATCCCTCGGAACGTGTACGCAACACTTCATGATGATCGGATGAACCGTAGGCACCGCTTAAATTACGAACAAACATATGGATTTTTGCATTCCATATATGTGAAAAAAAGTTTAATTTCATTTCACGCTATCACTCTTAAAAGCAGAGCATTGACTAAAGGTAGCAGGTAATAAATACCTTCTAAAGAAATTGGTAGAATATCCATATTTCAAGGCTTAATTTTCGAATATCGTAATATATAGCTTTGAAATGTGCACCTACACCAAAAGATTTTCCAAAAAAAAAAATTGTTTTTTACTAAGTAAATAAACTACTTGTCGGTTACAAATAACGCTTCTAAAATTTGACCACAATTCTGTAATACCCTGTTTTTTTTTGAGATTGTACAAGTAGACCATAGATCAATAAATTGAAAATAAGATATTTTCTTAATTTAAAAAAAATAATGTTCCAGAAAGTTGGTATGGAGTGAATTGTTCGGACTTATACAAGCCGCAGCCGCCATCGTTCAACGCTACAAAACTTTCATGGCCGTCACTTGGATAATTAGCACTCCACTACTGTGCAGTTCTCCAGAAACTTTTTGTCTGCACAACCAATCTTCGGAACAAATTTCCATTTCCGGACTGATATGACTATCAAACCTTCAAGAAAAGAACGTACTCCTACCTCAAAGGTCGGCAACCCACTTGTGAATCTTGAGGAGTTGCAAGTGTCCATGGACGGCGGTAGTCACTAACCATCATGAGGACAATGTAACGTATTGTTCTAAACTATAAACAGTCGCGCAAACTACTACTATATGAGCAGTTCGGAGATGACCAGCCCCAACCAACGGCACTCGTTCATGAGCATGACACGCGCCAGCCATCGTCCACTTCAACCATATAAAAACCTAGGTACTGGGTAGATGTCTATGGTTCAAAACAAATTATTTCGTCAAGTGTCGCAATAAAATAACTTAAAATACTGTGAAAATTGTCGTCCACTTTTATTACAACGTTTTTAATTTAGATTATAATTGTTAAATTAACATTAAAAGTAAATGATTTGACATTACTAAGGCGTGACGTCACGCCTTAGCATTTCATACAAAAATGTACGGATGCTACCATTTTGACGTTTGCTAAAAAGATATTGATTCGACTTGACAGTCATCTACCCCATTTTGTCTGTGATCTAACTGAGACATCATTTATGAATCAAAGAATACTCTGCAAACTTTGTAAACGAAACCTAAATATAACCTACCTAACCTATAACCTAATTAATGTGCAAAATCATACTTCATCAAAACAACAAGTAATAACTATATATAATAACTATGCATTTTCTATATTGCAATTCTGAACATTGTCCAAATCTGGTAATTATAATAAGTTGGAAGTCCCATCAATCCCACTATAAGGTGGACCACTTAGATTATATACAGGTCCAGATGCCTAATCCGCATCCTAAAACTGAAGCCAAAAAATACAAGCGACTAATACAAATACAAGCGACTCACTCGTCACACGCCAGCAAACGTTCGCCGCTGAAGTAAGTCTAGAGCCGCTATTTATATAATATTCAAAAATGCCTGGTTGTGTAGTTACATCCTTTAAAAATCATACAAAAAAAAAATCTTAAGTGTCCGAACATCACATTTCACTTGTAAATATTCTATTTCCTAATGTATTTATAAACAATAGAACAAAATTTCAAATTAATAAAATTGCGGACGCCATTATTAGAGATGTTGCCAGAGACGTGAATTTCATTTACCCATAAGGCATTCTAGCAGAATGTATAATTTTCTTTGCCAAACTTGTTATTTATAGAAAGATGAGAAATATGCTTACTGTTTATGTTCGCGAAACTGGAATCCTTAAAATATTCTTAATAGTTCATAAAAAAAAATATATATATTAATTAGGGTAGGCCAAAACAACTTTTGATTTTTTTTTCATTAGTTACCATGAAAGTATTGTTGTATGCCTGTAAAAACAGCAGCTCTTAATATTACTATTAAGAGGTGCCGCTTCGTGATTTTTGATTTCCCATTTAAATAACGTAATATTTTTTTTTATTAAAATTTTATAGCGTTCTAACGAATTGACAAGTTGTAAAAATCAATACATATTCTTGTAGGAAATTAAACAATCTACAAAAAAGGTCAGATATGATTTTTCGCTAAGTTAGCTCATTTAAAATTTTGCAATTACGTACTTTAAGTATGATAAAAACTATAAATTCTACTATGTTGAACCTAATTGTTAATTTTTATTACTATTTTCATATTTTACCGCTAAAATCACTGTAGTTATCGATCTGAGAGCCACCTTTATGGCATTATTGAGATGTAAATAATACTTAGTTACGTCATCTCTCCAATTGGGTTTACTGAAATTTAACCTTAAATAACTTTTAAACGAGTTAACTTAGCGAAAAATCATAACCGACCTTGTTCGTAGATCGTTTAATTTCCTACAAGAATATGTATTGATTTTTACAACTTGTCAATTCGTTGGAACGTGATAAAATTTCAAACAAAAAAAAATATATATAGGTATATATGTATATATCAAAGTATTGCTGTAAATATGTCTTTAAATTTACATGGTTTGAGAGGCTGAATTAAAATGCAATAATATTATGATACAATGCCCCGGTTTCCTGATGCATTGAGTATATAAATAGTTCCTACTAAGTAGCTTTATTTTTATTTTACAATTGTCTTTTTAACTAAACGATTAAATAAAAAATTTAAATAAACGAATACTTGTAACACATTTAAATACATTCAAAACGTCTTTATTTAATATTACTTATATAAAAATAAATTGTTTCATAAAAAAGTCCCTAAATTTTGGGGTAACCTCTATGCACTGGTAGTAAAACCGTCACGGACACAAGCGCAGATATTGTACGTTGACACTCGCGTTGGGCGGGATTCACTCACACAGCTCCAAAAAGTGGCTTCAAAGTAAACGGTGACTTTTGTACTGGTCACGGTATCTGGACCTATATATAATCTAAGGTGGACCATATAAATTATACCGGCACTGCTCCAACCCAGCAATTAACTTGTCATTCAAATTAGAACGTTTAAATTGTATGTCGTATATTTCATAATGTCAATTTAAATAAATTATAGTTAAGTAAAACTAAAAAAAACACCGCTTTTATGGCGAACCGAATTAAGAAGTAAAGATTTACACTATCTGCCAGTTGATTCCATCACCAGATCCACTGTGATATGCTAACTACATGTTCATAGAACGTTTTATTTCCATACAATTAGTAGTAAGTTAAAACTGACACTTTTGAGATTTCTTTACATACTAAATTAGTTACAAGTGATGTTAAAAAATGCGTGTTTAAAAAGCCAACGCGCCGGCATAGTGTGCCATGACCTTTAGTGTCGAACTTTTGTTTAGACACACAATTTCGCAACACCATCCCGTCGCTCTAATCATGTCATGGGTTAAAGTTTTTCTGTACATACTAGTCTTTATCAGGTGCATATTTAGTGCATACATTCGATTTCATGGCTTGAAACATTACTTAATTATAATGACATTAAAATAATTTTTTTCCAACACAAACCAAAGTAAAATATGGATCATTAATTTAAAATGAAATTTTTCTTAACATGCAAGACATACTGATCAAAGTTATGCAAAACCTAAATAAGGTTATCACAAGATCAAATAGAACTTCGAAGCAATTTTTTTTAAATTAACATGTTATGTGAAAATATATCATCTTTTTACTAAATGCTAGACCCCTTTTGTGTGTCGAACACTATAGGCAGGACATCATGTATATGAAGCATAGAAGAGATGATTTTCCTTCGTGGTCCTTATAATGTAGACCAAATTGAGAATACCAAGTTGGCGTAAATCATATTTTAAAGACTAATTTAACAAAAACAATAGTTCATTTCTTAAAATTCGACTGTAAGATAGTTGCGCTAATTATGTGAACATCATAAGACACACATGTGCTCTCCGACCCCTGGTTTGTCTTCTCCCTTTCCCATTCCACCTCCTCTTTAGCCAACAGGTTACCCTAACTTATTGACTTGATATGTGGTGTCCTTATAAAACTTGAGCAATGCTACTGTACCTATGTTTATGGTTTAGGATTCAAAGTATTCATATCCATTAAAGTATATACAGATAAGACAAAATGAACCATAGATATTGTCATTTCTTTCAAAACATTACGTTAAAATAGTGAAATCATCCAATCCAATCATCCATAAACTATGTAAATCAGCACTTCATTGAAGTGGTCATCAAATATTCAATTTTATTGTCCATTGTTCAAACACTCACAATATCTATTCCAGATTTACAAAAGTAAACTAATCTATTTAATTTTGTTCATCTGAAATAGATTGCATTATCTAGTCATATACTGAAACAGTATGATTACTGTTGTAATATGAAGGTTTTCTCAGTCTCTCCAGAATAATGTCATCTGGTGAGGGTGTTGAGAAATCGAACACTTTTATATTTGTCAGTGGTATATGTTCCCTGAAGTATGGTGCTGCCACAGGTCTGTATCGAGCACACAGTACTTTACCAAACTCTGAACACTTCCCTATTTTATGTTTGAGTATGTAACTCATGTCGGTGGTAATAGGCTTTAACGGAGAAACTGGTCTGGAGAGCAATTCTAAGTCTGGCTGTACTAGATCTTCTTCTGCAATATCTGCTGTGTCGGGCATAATAATAGATTCCATAGAACTACCACTGCTCAATGTGTCTACATGCTGATGTTGGACTTGACCAGGCAGTTGAACTGCAGGCATCAGGTCAATTAAACAGCTAGATTCCTCAGGTTGTGGTCTTAAGTTTTCTTCAAGTTTCTGTTGCTGTTTTCTCTTTTCTTCCTCTTCTTTAGCCTCTCTAGCTTTAAACATATTGCTTAACTGTATTGCCAGTACATCATTGATAGGACAATCATTCATACAGATGTTGGGAGATTCCGTCTTTTCTCCATCTTGTGATTCAGTTGTATTAAACATACTGCCCAATTGCATTGAGAGTACATTATTAATGGGGCGTTCACTTAAGCTCAGGCTGGGTAGAGGAAATCTCATTGATGATGATGATAATCCAGATGTGGACGGGAGCCCCGTGTCTGAGAGGCCCCTCTGTACATTGAGTGTTGGCAATCTGAAGGCACCCAGACCACTAGTGCTTGGCTGGCGTTCGTCCTGTATGTTAGACTTAGAGAGGTGGTTGTCCACTAAAGCGAACAGAGAAGAAAAAGAACTGGAATCTGCCATTGTTGACTCGTTTTCACACTGGAAAAACATTACACAAAATTATTTACATTATTGACTACTGGAACAAAGTCTATGTCTGAACATATAACTGTAAATTGTTTTTTTTACCCTTTAGTTAATCCTTTAATTATTGTAACTGACAATGGAATGATACTAAACTTTCCCCTACCTATTGTGTAAATCATCAAGTAGAGTTATATCACAATGATCTTTTAATTATACAATTTGGAAATGGTTTTTATTCCACTATATATAAAAGCTTTTATATACTCACATAAGTTATATTTACAAATGATTACAGAAGACAAAACAACACAAATCAAATTTTTTATAGTACATAGTTAAGGAATTACATTAAAAATTGTTTATCTGTTTCGTTCTTTGTTTATGATAAGAAAACCAAAGAGTATACAAACACTAAGAAAACTTTTTATTTCTACTCCAATGTGTGGCTTTATACAGTACTAGAGAAACTACTTATAGAAGGAACCGTGGTGATTTTGTTAAGTTTATGGAAGTTACTAGTATAATGAGTGATTCGTGAATCGTGTCACTGTACTTCAAGTATAATAAATAACTATATATAATTCAAAGTTATATTAATCTTTCTACAGATTTCCAGGCTGAAGTTATGATTATTACTTTTTTTCTATCTTGTTCGTAATGTTAATAAGCTAATACAATAGCATAGCACTATACACAGCCCTACCGTAGAGCTGTGTATAGTGCTATTTTATTAGCTACAGTATTACAGCCCTTAAGCGACATACTTAGATTTACTTCTCTTTGATAGATAACCGAATTCTGAAGACTTTACTAATTACTCACAAAATGTTACATGGAACAAATCCTGTAGCAGGTACATTCAAATCATTACACTTATTCGTATAAATGAACAACAAACTTTGTCAATACTTTAAAAAAATATTGAAGTTCTACTTAGTGCCAGATAATAGAACAAAACTAAAAATAGTTATATTATTTTTAGTGTGTAGTATTTTTTTTGAAGTTGTTGCTAAGTGCTATTCTTTTTTTTTTACCAAACCTACGATTATACCTCTTAGCGAATTTCGTGGGCTAATGGATAAATGGATGATGTACTTCAAAACTGCTGTGAGCCTGTGACTCATTACAGTATGTTTATTTTTAAATGAAAGAGTTCAACATAAATAAATATTGAAGTTGGTATTTTCTCAATCAGACTTCAGTTTTGATGTTAGGAGTGAAAATCTTCAATTTGTATTTTTATCATTTTCTATACAAAAGATTCAGTAACGTAATGTAAGTACTATGCTATGAGCATGACCTGTCTACTGTCTTACGTCATCTGTTGTTCTTTCAATAGATAGTTTATCTAAGGTTTATCAAGAGTATAATGACGTGAATAATGACTATGGTCCACTTTGAATGTCACCTCGAAGATATTTCTTTAAATTTTTGTAAGCAAAATGCTAGCAAATTATCTTCATTTAAGTACAAACATCTTCTTCTGTCTTTAAATTTATTCTTTCTTTCCCAAGAGATTGCAGACGTTCAACTGCACAGTTCGTTTTTTCGATAACAACATTGATAACAGGATAACAAGCAAGAATCAAGAATAACGGCAACATATGCTGGCGATACGATACGTGATCGTGACGTCGTCGTGAGTCAAAAAAAAAACTTAACGAAAATATTGGTATTGTATTAGTCTGTGGTTTTCGTTTACCCAACAGACACTCAGACAGTAGATGATTGGACTGATAATAGATACAGACATTGACTGAAGAAGACAGATACAGACTTTGGTAATCGTAATACTGATAGAGGTTTAAGTACAGTAATAACAAGAAATACAATAATTATTTTATACATTAAAAAAAATCTACGAAGAATAATCCTCGCTGATATGCGACATAGTAAGTTTGTGAAAGCAGTGTCGTCGTCCTGCGCTAGCCATGCCAGGCGCAAAATATGAACAGCTGTCATTAAAATCTGATGCTGATGAAGATGTGTTTACATCAAAACCGAAGACGAAATGGTCTGAAGTGTGCGTTCAGAAGAGTCTTCTCTCCTTGGGATTAATACTCCTGTACTTCTCTTTGTCGATTGGCCTTACATTCTACCAGAGATGGCTGTTAACGGTAAGCCTTTTTTTGTTATCAGTAAAGTAAACCAAGTAAGTTGTGATGTTTTTAATGCGTGTTAAATAGATTTTCCTTCAAATTGCGGTTGCTGTATAGTCATTTGTCTTGTACATATAGTAAAGTAAATATAAAACCATCTGTTTTGTGTTTACGTTAACAATTACAATTATGAATAAACAACACATCTGAATAAAATTTATATACAGTGCCTTGTGGCCTGTTACTTTGTACATAGTTAGTTTACTTATATAGTAGTTATTCTATCAATTTATTCTAGTACTATTTTTAAAACAAAACAATATTTGGCCTATTGGTCTAGTGGTTAGTGACCCTGACTGCTAAGCCAGAGGTTGTGGGTTCGATTCCCACCCAGGACAAATAATTGTGTGATGAGCATGATAATTTGTTCTGTGTCTGGGTGTAATTTATCTATAATATGTATGTATTTAGAAATATATAAGTATTTTTATCAGCAGTCTGGTTATCATAGTACAGGCTCTACCTAGTTTGGGATCAGATGGCCGTGTGAGGTGTGTGAAGTTATTATATTTGACAAAAAAAAGAATATAATGCCACTGTGACATTTTCATTTTAGTGTGCATTCCAAAATACACTGAGACCACTGTAAAGTATGATGTCAATTCAGGATACTCCGAAGCCGTTCCTTTATAGTTAGCTATACTGGTTACTGTTTATAATGGAATGCAGTGCAGTATACTGTCAGATGTTAAATCACATAATAAAAGTGACAGTGTGACAGCACTGAGAGTACCTTACACCAAAAGCTCCAGTGCTCAAAGTAAAAAAATGTTTAGGATGTAATATATTTCTCTACAATATTGCGGCATTATACTGTAAGTCTATAACGGAATTAATTTCTCCCCAGTACGAGCACTGCATAGTGGTCTCAGTGTATAATGGAACATACCCTTAATCATTCTCTCTTACTAATTTTATGAAGGCGAACGTTTGTGAGGATGTACTGATCTTTGTTACTCTTTCACGCATAAACGGCTAAAACGGATCTGAATGTCATTTGGCACAGACATAGATTTATAGCCAGGATATATTGTTCCCTGTGGGATAGATTTCACCGAAATTTCCACACAAACATAGTTGTGGTTAATAGTTAATTACTTATATGTATAGTCTTGAGACAATTAACAACTATCTGTATCAACTCAACTGTGCAAGCATATGTTACTTCCACACTTATACACAAATACAAAGATTGAAATCAAGTCTATTCTAAAATGCAGTTTCTTCATAGAAATAGTCAAAAAAGTTCAATTTAACTACCTCCTATTTTATTATTTAGTAACAGTAATAAAAATTGATTTAGCATTGGATAAGTTATTGTATAATATACACACAATAGTAACCCGCCCCGGTTTCGCACGGGTAGCAGAGACATCTTTAACAATCAACATCATATTTCAACCAATTTACACAAAACCTTAACAAATTATATACCTAAACGTTCCTCATGAATCACTCTATCTATTGGCGAAAACCGCGTGAAAATCCCTTCAGTAGTTTTTGAGTTTATCCGACAGACAGACAGATGTGCCAGGGGACTTTGTTTTATAATATGTAGTGAAGATATATGTGCATTGGAACATTGTCTTTATTAATGTATTGTTGTTGTATATTATGTAACACAGGCTGAGTAAACCAATGTTTATTTATTGATATTGGTTAAGGTCTCTGTTTCTGCATTTAGACTAAAAAACGGTCCATTATGCGTGCAGATATGGCTAGTTGAGCAAGCCTAGCTCCTTCCAGAAGCACAGAAGTCTCCTGGGGCGTTTACAGGTTTCTAGGAGCGACCTTGCGTCCGCGAGGATATTTGCCCGTTGTGTGGCCACTCCCTCACACTCCAGGATAATGTAGGCGACCTTTTTCTTCTCTGCGTTGAGACATCCTCTGCATAGAGGGCTGCCTGTCGCATAAATGGTGCATAGATGCTGATTCAGGGCCAAATGACTCGTAATGGTTCCTACAACTACAATTCCTCTTGAGTTGCAGGTGTCTATGGGCGACGGTAGTCACGTACCATCAGATGACCCGTCTGCTCGTTTACCCCCTATAATATAAAAAAAATACTATTCTGATATTGGGTCGGTTAAGACTGAGCAAGTCAAACGTGGAGACCTTCTTCATCACCAGTTTAGACTGCCTGCAGCCAGGTATGTCGGCCCAGCAATCGACTCGTGAAGCGCACAACGAAATAAGTGCCCATGAGCGAAATAGGTTGAAGGAAATTTTTATATTTAAGTCAGAAAACTCCGGCTCCAGTCCCTGACCCCATCTTGGAACTGTCCGTACAGATTTGCACTTCATGTATGCCAGATTGATCTCTGTCATTTTCAAATAATTGTATTTAGTAGGAGAGAGTCCTGAAGATGTGTTGTTTCGGAATCCTGTCGCAAGAGGCACTTATATTATAGTGGTTGATATTCCAGTAATTGATTCCATAGTTTGATATGGGGACCCTCTCGGTTGTACCACAGACTTAGGTGTTTAAGGCTGATGGCGGCCACAGCTGCCATGGGCTAAATCAAGAGCCACCTTAAGGGCAGCTGTGGGAGTTGTGCGCATGCTATCAGTGACTCTGGAATTGTTGCAGTTTGTTTTTGACAGTGCTCAGTTCTGTTCTCTGCCACCAGGCAATAGCACCGTACGTGGTGATTGACCCTATAACCGTTTTGGTTCCATAGTTTATTTAAGTTTCGATTTGATCCTCTGATTGATGGAGGTACATGAGCATTAATAGCATCATGGGTTATCAAGGGGCATCAAGGCAATTTAGATCCATCATGTTGTTTTTAATAAGTCTCTCAATCATTTCTTCATAATCGTAAGATCATTTTTAACCAGAATAAGGGAGGTTAATTTTTTATTATTTTTCAAGAAATTTACTTTCTATCTTTAGTGTGAGTAGATTACTTTGAGGGGTCGAGGTGAGGTACCCTGATTATGCTTACTTAGATGGATGACAGCAATGGGTGGTTCAGATTCTGAAATGTTCGACAGCACCTGCTGAACTTGTACGTAACTCTTTATCTCGAGTATCGTCTCCAGTCTTAAGCTGGCACTCACTTACACCAAACATGATAATATAAGCACTGCGTTTCATCTCTCGTTCATTTGGAGAGATTGCTTTCCACGTCACTACTTCGATTTTATTTGGATTTGACGTTCTCAACTTCAATTTTAATTTGAGTAACCATGTGCCTGAACGTCGGTAATTGACGTACCTACTTCTAATTCACAACCAGAACACGAGTATTTTTATTTAAGAGACTATTGCACTACCACTCTCAAACTTCGTTGCTAGTAAGCCACTAGGCCACTACACTTTACACATAGTCTTATGTCTTCGCAACCATAACACTTATCTTTTGGGTTTTTATCGTCTATCTTATGTACGGCTTTTTTACATTTCAAATATACTGCCATTTATGTTAACAAAGTATTTACGAGATATGATGTTCACCAACAATGTACTTTATCGCGAAAGTTATTGTGAGATCACCATTGGTTTGGTTCTAGATTTACACAAGAATAACAAAATAATTTACCTACAATAACAAAAGATTCGGTGTAAAACAAGTAAGTTAAATGATATGATATGATAAAATATATGGTACTATTGCATTGAGAATAAGGTCGTACAGCGAAATCCATTATTACTGTTGTACGCTGAAGCGTAGACAGACATTATTTTTTCATCGCAATTCGACATGAAATGGTTGCATTGTAGTAAGTGGGTTATATAACATTTTATGGTTCATTCCATGTTACTCACAACACAGCATAAGATAACTGTTTTTAACTGTACTAAAGATTGCCTGGTAGTCGAATTTCGACCATAAATTATTATGTCTTAAATGTTCTATTTCATTGACCAGTATAATTTGAACAGTCACTGTATTAACTTTCCGTACCACGTCAGGTTAACAAATATAGGTGAGGTGATGACCCGTGGGGGTTACCACACGAAAAGAAAAAAAAGGTTAACAAAATTTACTGGACCCACATATTGATAAAATTTTTTAGCTTTCTGCACTTCTTCTACACATAAACTTTTTGTATTCCAAATTTCACATTCCTCCGTACCCAAAATTTGCTTCACATATTAATGTATCTTATTACTTTAAAAGAGCAATTTTTGTATGTATGTATTTATTTATATTTCGGGTATCTCACAAACGGCTCTAACACTAACGGTTTTGCATTTTCAGTTCAACTGCATAGTTGTATTTCCTGTAAAAACGCAATTTTACAAAAAAAAAATAACGGTTTTACAAAAAGCCTCCCAGGTCTTCCAGGTACTGAAACATTTATTACCATCATTAATAAAACATTTAATTTGTGTATCTCGGAAACGGTTCTTTATATTTCTATCAAATAATTATTTTTATAAGGATTTGCTTTTTAAGTTTATTTAGATACCAACATATAGGTGTATTTCTTGAAAAAAAACGAGCCTCTCTTTTTTCACAACAGAATGTAATAATATGTTACCTAAAAAACAAACATCCCAAAGCCCTATAAAGATTTTATCAGCGGCTTCTATATGATTATTATCTGCTACTATATGAGTTTTTAACTCTTTATCAATAAAATTATAATCTAAATTACTATTACATGTACACACAATGTATAGATGGCTTAAATCCTTATATTATGTAGTTAATAAATATCTTATATACTCTGCTATTTCACTGATAATTCTATTTGGAATATTGTATTTATTTCAATAACCTTTTTTTTACTTGTTGACTCTATGGGTTGTACCTGACCGGTTTCACTCCCCTCCCCCTTCCCTCAATAGGATGAAACGTTTTCCCCAGCTATTTAAACGTTTTCTGCATGACGAAGGTGTTACGGGGAGTTTTGAGTTCTCGGCGGAAATCTGCCATACCTACTGTACTCCCTGTGGATATTTCAGTCTACGTTCATTTGTTTAGTAGTCATATAAAAACCTAGCATCTCCCTGCAGTTTGTGTTTATAGTCACCGCTCTGCTCCTAAGCGTCGTAGAGTGATGTTACATAACCTATAACCTTTCTCAACGAATACACTATCGAATACAATAAAAAAAAATACAGTCGAATTGAGAACCTCCTCCTTTTTTGAAGTCGGTTAAAAAAATAAAAACCAACCGTTTCTTATGTGCGCTCGGCCTTTAAAATGAAATAAAAAAACTTTTGTAAGTGATATTGTCACAAATTTTATTTTATGATATTGTGATATGGAACATAATTTACGCCAAATGGCCGCCGCGAGTCCGCTGTTAGGGTGGGTGGCTGATGGCGCTGGTGGGGATGCTGGTGTACCAATTCTGAACGACATCTTTGACTAGGTAGAGCTTGATTTCATGAAGAACGCGAGTTATGTGGCCCTCAGGGCGGTAATTATTATTATATATTTTTTTTTATGTTTTTAATTGTCTGTAGTTTGTCTGCATAAACCAGTGATTTCACGCAGCCCCACAGAAAGTAGTCGAGCGGTGTTTAGTCATACGATCTTGCAATGGCAATGGCGTACCATCTATCCAAGGCCACAAAAAATTAGTAACATCGTCAGTTATCGGTCGCCATTGACAGTGAGCATGGCTCCTTGCGCATCTTCGAAAATATAAGGGCCAATGATATGTGATTTTTTCGGACTGTAGAGGACGTCTATTAGTCCATTTTATAAAAAAAAACCCTATACTATCGCACTGGCGTTTATCAACTCTGTAAAGGCATGTCAAATCTGTTTAAATGTTAATGAAAAAAAGTCATCTCCCATAGATAGGAATTTGTGTTGAATTTCCTGCGATAAGCGTTGAAATTGACTGATTAACCGATTGACAATATAGAGTTGTGCTATTATTTTAGTGATGAATTATACAATTATATTAAGTGGCGGTCTTGCGATCAATTGGTTGCACTTTTGTAACACTAATATAATAAAGGTAATAAGTTTGTCTTTTGGTCGAACCCTGCTAATCTCTGGAACTAACAGTTGCGATACGTTCGAGGGCTCGGACTTCAGCAGCAGCAAGTCTGAGTTACGGGTGTCGAACCCTGACCAGCTCGATTGCTTACACTCCCAATCCATCCGTAAACCTAAGGAATATCTTTCCTTCTATTGCCCTCCCTTCTTAACTACCGTCTTTCACTGACTGCACCACCACTCTTGTACAGTCCCCTGCGACACAGGGTTCATTCTTTGTGCGGGAGTTGTCTTGAAGCACTTAGCTGGAAATTTCGGTGAAACCTATCCCATGGGAACCGTACATTTTTTCGGGATAAAAAGCCTTAATGCTATTTCAGACGGTAATCTATCTTTTTGCTAAATTTCACCCAAATCCGTTCTGCCGGTTTTGCTTGAAATAGTAACAAATATCCACCCCTCCTCACAAACTTACGCCTTTATAATATTAATAAGATTTGTTTTACTTTCGACAAAGCAAACTATTGTTGCTGTGACATAATGTTGATTTATAATCAAAGAATCTTTCAAAGAATCTTATGAAATAAAAATATTTTACTTTATACTGGGAAAATGTGTCCCATGTTATTAGCAGTGTTTAAAAAAACAGAACGAAAGAAAAAAAACAAAAACATTTGGAAAGAAAAGGAAACTATGTACTTAACCACATTTTGAGATGATCTTGCATGCTTGTGCTATTTTAAACGATGCCTGAACTCATATTGACATATTTTTATTAGGAACTAAATAATTTATTGATGTTTCTAGTTAGAGGTTTGGTTAAACGAGGTCGCGTGGCTTCGGTTGTAAGTTTTTCATAGAAGCGGCATTTGTCGTTAAGTGATTCGAATTGGTGAATTAGAGATTTGGTTATTCGAGATCGCATGGCTACGGTGTTAAGTTTTTCGTTGTAGCGTGCTTTCGTTGTTAAGTGTTTCGTATAAGTAAACTTAAGGGGACGTGGTATTCGGTGTTACACTTTTCTTAGTCAGGTAACACACCCCTCCAATTTGTATACTGTATAGGAACACAAAAGTATTTAATGCATAATCTTTAAAGTGAATAACTCATTTTTTGTAATAGCCAGACGGTAGGTTATTTCTAAATGAGCAAAGCTTGTTTAATAGTTTCGATAGCGTGGCGACCACGATAGTTTGTACTGTTTGTAGCGCTCCATTGCGCAGATTGTCTTTTGGTTTCGGGTTCACAACAATATATCCAGCTTTCATCACCTATGACGATGTCATATATAGCTTTGAGTCACCTCCGTCATACTTTTCAATCATTGAGCGGCACGGCACCAATCCAAACGACGGTGTTTTTGATCTTCCGTTAAATTATGAGGTATCCATCTAGTACAAAGCTTTCTGACGCCTAAATGTTCATGTAAGACTTTTCGCACTTGACTCATACCAATGCATAAAGCTGCCCGAATCTATTGATATGTCACCTTTCTATCAGCTTCTATCATTAGCCGCACAGCACTCGCGTTATCTCAGTAGTCGCCGTAAAAGAACATCCTTCTCGTGAATCTTCAGTGAGTTTGCATCGACTACGTTTAAACTCATTAAACCAGTTGTAAATAGTGGTACGACATGGAGCGTCGTAATGAAATGCTAATCAAAGTTTATTGTAACATTGTTGTTACGATAGACGCACGACGGACACGTTTTAAATTGCCGCCAATTTGTAAAAACAAATCACATGATGAAATCATTAAACATCTACAGATTTCCAAAGAGTGCCTAATTCGAAATTTAAATAAATTTTTCATCGGCTGCTTTTCTTACTGGCCTATTCTAAAAACTTGTTTAGTGTTGCCCACATTCGGAGAAAAGTAACAATGTATTTATCCCTCACACTTTTTCTTGTCAAAGTGTGTAAACAAGAAAACGTTGGTGAGCTATAAGAACGAATGTTTGAGTATTCATCCTGTAAACCCCAACGGCTTTCACCTAATAATGAAAACGTGTCGGTCTGGATCAATTTTCCAGTTCGCTGGTAATGTTTCTATCAAAGTTCACCACATTGTAAATAATGAAGGTTGACATGGCCTGTCCCGCTTAACCTCGTCATATTCCACCTCGATGATTTCTCCTTACCACCGCCGACGGTCGGGTAATTGAAATAAAAATTGAAGAATATTATATTTACGACTAGGCATTCTCGCACACTCACTATTATTCCAGTTCAGTTCCAGAGATTAGAGCATGCAATCAAAAGAGACTTCAGCTTTATTGTATTTAACTCTATAAATGAATACGTGAAAATAATTCTTCTTAACCCTTTTTACGTACACACACACGTCATACACATGTCTGTGGTAAACTGTTAAATCCTTATATGTTAAAATTAAAACACCTTTTATTGAAAACTTTAAAGACTGCGTACTATAGTTGTACAACACCGATTTTGTATAATAGTACGTGATTTTGTACAAGTTCTGGGACTCAGCGGTATAAAATGAGTTTTCCTTACTGGCAGCCCTGCATCCGAGTTTGCCCAGTGAGTTGGCGCTGTTAAGACTGGACATAAACAAACCACCTGGTAACCCAAAAATTGCGACTGACTAGGAGCTGGCAACCATTGTTTTTTGAATTCTTCATATCATTTCCTTTCAAATGACGTATAATTTATTAAAAAAACATACAGTTGCAATTTATATAAATAAATTAATTACACAAATTTAATTACAGGTAATTGCAGCTAATTTTTATAGGCACCACACAAATCTTTCATTTAAATTAAGTTTCATTGGAAAAACAGATACCTGCAGAATCGATTGGTGGGATCTTAGACTAATTAAATATGTCATGCAGAATACAAAAAAAAAAAATATTAAGACATGTCATGGTTTAAAATATTAAACATTACCTATATATTTACCCAAAATTCAATAGCCTATATTTAAATTGACAAACTCATTGACAGAATAATAGTAATTTTCTAGCGATTTTCTGCTTTTCAGCAGCAGAACAGCATTTCGATTCGGAATATGTGTAGTATTTTGCGATTAATATAAATCTCAGTCCCCTGTACTTGTAGAAATATGCAGTTCAACTTACGATGGACATTATATAATAAATTAGGCAACCTGATTTAACTCAGACTCAGTAGACAACTGTTTCAAGATACTTTAAGTAGTCCTTTAAATCCATTAAGCATGTTCGATTACCTCTAATAAAACTCGTATTGTAGCACAACAATTCTAACAAGATTGTAACGCTTTTGTAAATAAAAAAAACTGTCAGTCGTAGGACTGCACGTCAGAAGTGAAAACATAGCTGACACATCTGTCATCTGAGCGTGACGGTCACGCGAGTTCAGTGCTTTTACCACATACCAAAAGTGCCCAACGTGCCTAAAGAAGTGATTTACCGATCAGGAGTGACATCCATCAAACTACGTACGTTCGGACGAAATTTTGAATAAAGGTTTTCGCTATTGAGCACTATAGGCGTTATAAATTTTCACCTTAATGACAATTATGTTTTAGTTTATTTTACCATATGAATTGCGCACACAATAAGTACTTTATTGAACTAATTATATCTTTAAAGATTAATTTGACAGAACTCAATGTTTAGATTAGCGCCCTCTAATGGATCTATATATGTATTATTAGCGTGACGGTGGGAGTTCAGTGCATTTTCCCCATAGCAAAAGTGCACAAGGTGCCTAAAGAATATTTCACTTCAAAAAGATTTTTCTACTTTTTAGTTCCGTTTTGCTATCAAAGCGTGTTTTTTTAAACTAATTTTTTTATTATGGGTTTTTAAATTTTAATAGTTTTCCATCCATCATTATTTACGATGTAATAACAATCGCGTCGATGATTGAATCAAATCGTTTTAAAAATAAATAATAAATATGAATACCACTCACGAAAGTTTTTATTGTAATAAATTCTAAGCCCAGAGCCCTAACACGATCGATTAGTATCCACCAAGTTGTTTTAAACAATTTTGTTTCTGTTTTATCCATAATAATTTTAATTGTTGCAGGATTTCAAGTTTCCCCTCACAGTGGTGATGTACCATTTGGTAGTAAAGTGGTTTCTCTCTGTCGTCGTGAGGACTGTCCTCTACCTAGTAACGGGGACTCCTCAACTAATGCTGCCCTGCATGACCTGTCTGAGGTCCGTCGGCCCGACAGGCCTGGCTAGCGGAATTGACGTGGGATTCTCCAACTGGGGACTCGAACTAGTCACTATATCGCTTTACACGATGACTAAGTCAACCACTATTATTTTCATCCTGGGATTCGCGATTCTTCTTGGACTGGAGAAGAAGGTAAGTTTCGTCGTAAATAAATGGATTGCAAAAGAAAATTTGCAATATACTTTGCCGGCTGGCGTTTTATCTTTTTTCAGTTTAATGTAATAATCGCTGTGGCTTTAGTTTTAGGTGGATTAGAAGCGTAGCTTATTATTTCACTATAACATAGTCTGTATTTTTGCTGGCTAAAATATGCTTCATTATCAGAGTGACATACATCCGGTTTCGGAAAATATTGTTCGTCTAACAGAGCTATCAAGTTAACAGTGGTGTCAAATCAATTCGAGTTTCTGAAAATGTTTCAGAAACTTGACATCACATTACAGAAAAATCTACTAATCTATGATCAAAAATCATTGAACATTCGAATGGCATTTAAAATAAGATTTTGCATTAAAATTTGAAAGTTCTGTTAACTGATCCGATGATCAAATCAAAGTGCGTCATACTTTTAGCAACTCAATAAAAATTAGATTTGTCATACGATTAGTTAATTTTTATGTCGATCAGCCTTTCAGAATCCACTGTTCTATCTGACGAAGCGATAGATATAGGGAATGCTTGCGAATTGGCGACTTTTTAAATAGTGCTTATTTTGTGTACGAAGTAGTATTTTTGGAGGGACTGAATAGAGCGGTCACCGAATTGTATTGAATACTTGTTTTTTTACAGAAACAGAAAAATGTCTTTTTTGTTTTTATTACATAATGACGGAATGTATATATTAGAGATAGGAAGCTGACAACATTTACGTACTTATTTATTATTCGCATTTCTTGTAACGACGACGCAATTAAATGTTTTACATGTTACCTATTAAGTTTATATTCTTTAGGAGTTAGGTATTTTTTTGTACATCTATCTGTTGACATAAAACTCTAAGCGTCAATATCTCATGAAATTAAAGATAGCAGCAGGTAAGAATTGTTGTATGTTCATATTATGTAAAGAGGGAAAGAGAGGGAGGGGAGAAGAAGGCGAAGAGGTAGAATATACAGAAAGAGGGGTGGGGGGAGGTAATATAGTGAAAGGGGAGACAGAGTTTTTAAGAACTTTAATTATAAAACCTTAATTAACATAAAATTGTTATTGTGGATATATCTATTACGGTCTTTTGTTCTAAAAAGTGTTTGAAGACTTTGTATGACATGTAAACAGAACGATTACTATAAATATATACGATTACGATAAATACTAGATTTGGACCGCGGCTTCGCTTATTTATTGTAGATACTGGTGCCGATTCTATTGTACACTCGACTAAACTAAAACCTGACTTAATTTCTTCATATGAAATCAACCTTGTGTTCTTCGTAATAAGGTCTATTTGTTTCTGGCATCTATTTCTCAGCGTCACTAAATTTCACTAAAACCTGTCAACGTATACTCAACTTTATTTGCACGCAGCGAAAGTCCATTTATTCAAATGCTGTATAATTGCCGTATAAAAACTTGTTCAAAACGAACTAAGATGACGTTATTTTAATCGACATCTACGAAGACGCTTACTAAAAACACAGAGCAAAAGAGATGGCATTCAACGGATAGTATTAAGGTTTATTTAAGCGTATCAGACTTTAGTCGACAAATAAATTGCTTATTTCGATAGCGACATATGTTACCTACTTGTTTCAATTTGAAATAAGAACTTGTTTTGAGGTGTACAAGGTTTACATCTTATATGAAGAAGATTTAGTGAATTTTAATTTGGCGAGTGAAGTAACAGAATTGGGACCATTGTCAATCTGGACGACCAACGAAAGGTTATTTTTTATGTTCTCAAGTTAACCAGTTATTTTTTTTTATGTTACGCATAACTTTTTACAGGGTAGTCTGATTTCGTATTATTTTTTTTTCCATTTTCGTATTATTTTTAAATTTAATGCCTAAAAAACTAAAATAAATTATAGTACTTATGTCGTATTACACGCCGGATTCTTGCAAGAACAATAAAGAAAGTATACAGATTAAAGATTTTGCTATATAAATGTAGAATATGTTTATTTTGTCTTAAATTAAAAAAAAAGCTTTCAAACTTTTTTAATTATTTCTGCAAAAGTAGGGCCTGTTGCTTTCCTAACCTGGTGAGTACGGATTATTACGTGTGAAACTAGTTTTATTATTTTTATGAGCGTTTAATATAGTCTGGTGTTACCTTCATAATCAAAACCGCAATAAATCTGATTTTATTAGTTTAGATAGTTCAATGTAACTTTGAACCACACGTATAGGATACGCTAGGTACGAATCCTAAAATATTTCAATACATTTTGTATTTACAACATCTAAAGATCCCTGAAATCAAAATCACTGTATAGTTATTCTATACGAATTAGTCATACCATAGCCAATTGACTACTTGAAGCAACTGTTATTTTTATAATTATCTTATAAGGAAAAGTATCACACTGCTCCAATGAGACAGCGATGTTTCGGAGCAAACGAAAACATCATCGATGTATAGATTTTTTAGATATTTGTTGATTTTTCAAAACCCGCTCGACCGATTTCAATAAAATTTAAATGGGACCACCTGTTAAGTATACCCTTTGAAACAAAAAAAGAGTTTTCCAAATTGGTTCAGGCGTCTTGAGTAATCGGTGAACATACATAAAAAAAAAAGATTCCGACGAATTGAGAGCCTCCTCCTTTTTTGAAGTCGGTTAAAAATACCCCATATCATTTCAACAGTGTTTAAATGACAACGGTATGGAAGCTAGTAGCCAATTTACATTGTGCATATTGTATGATGCACCTACCGGTCATGTTGACAACTAAATCGATAATGCTATTTAGATGAACAGAGTCTAATCTCTCAGACTTACTCTCCGACAAATACTTTAATACTTTGTGAAAAACTTTTCTCTCACGACAAGAATAGTTTTTGGTGTATTCACGCGTAAAAGTCTCACAAACTCAGAAATAAACCCCGCTCACACTTTGACAGTAATCCACAATAAGCATGATGACATATTATTGACGTTTTAAAGTTACCTTTGCCATTAAAAGTAATTAGTTCCATTTGTTTTGCGCAACAGTTTTTTTTTAGTTTTCCTGGTCACACTTTAAAAGAATGATTTCTATAGTTTTAAGAAAAAGCACAATGGTAGTCAAAAGACATCTATTTATGTTTAATGAACCGTTCTATCGCTTTGTGCATTGTAATTAGTTTTGAGGAAACTACCTTAAACATTAACCTTGCATACACCATCATGTAAAAAGTGTTCGGCCTTTTTAAAAACAAACTACTCTAGAATTTTCTCGAAAACTATTATAAAGATCGATAATATTGCAAAAAAATTCTTGATGTTTACGTTCAAGCTGTCAACGGGCCAAAGAGGCACACGGCACGCTTGAATGTGATGCCTTATCTTCATTTCAATCTTTACTTGGGTCGTAGGTCTCGATGTTTACCAACCTCTTAGTGTAAGGCTTGGCAGGTTTGTGCCGCCCTGCAAGTTAATGCACTAATATTTAAGTAGGTTTAATGAATTTAAACGATCCACGTTTAATGAGGCCCCTACAAGCGGCTTCCATGTCGGCTCACTTTAAAGGGTTTTGCTCTCGAACTATGAAGAAAGAAATCAATATTTTAAGTTGGTCACTCATAACTACTCATAAGTTATGTTTAGAACAGCTGTAGTTTGTTAGGTAGGTATTACATGCAGTTGTTATCTTTACTGCTTTGTAGGATTCAGGTCTTTTTTTTTTTATAAAATTAAGTTAACTAACAGGCGCACCAACTTCCTTGTGGTAAGAGGTATCCGCTGCCAATACTACCCCCCTATCCCATGTAGCCCTGGTGATCCTACTCTCCAGAAAAAAACTTGTCTTCCCTCCATAGAGGTACCAGACCAGTCGGGTGTGAATTCAAATAAATAATTTGTGAGTTCCAAGGTGTAGTTAGAACTTACATGGGACGAAGTTTGCTAAAATCTCATTGGTCAGTGTTTTAAATAATATTTATTTGCTACATACGTCATTCTTTCAACAATATAAACTCATGTTGTAGTCAAATTATGGCACTTTTGGCACCGCCATTCCATTGTTTTCTTGTACTATCATTATAGTAAGCTGAAGAGTTTTATTTTTTGTTTAACACGTCAATTTTTAGAATTAAAAGTCGGATTTCAAGAATTCTTTTTGCATTCAATTTAGGTTATTAGTTTTAGGTATATATTTATTAGGTATTTAAGATCAAATTACGACCCTCAAGACCGGAGCAGAGACCACGAATGCGAGTGAAACTGTAAGGAGCGGTTTTTAGTAATTAGACAATTATAAAAGCTTAGTTTGAGTACAGATGGCGCTGTGTAATATCTCCCAGATCCCAGTAAACATTTTTTACTTTATTCGTATTAATACGTGAGGAGAAATCGTCATCCTCATCATCTGCCTTTTCCCAACTTACTTGGGATCGGCTTTCAGTCTAACTACGATATGGCCGAACTTCGATATTTTACGTGAAGCGACTGCCGTCAGACCCCACGACCCAAGTGATAGGCGATATCAAAGTTCTGTAGTTAGATTAGGTTGTTTTTAGGGCTCCAACTACCCGTAACGAATGCCGCAGATGTTCATATGGTAACTGGTTCCAGTGCTTAACGTGTTCTCCGTGGCACGGAGGGGTCTCAATGTGTGGTTACCCATTGTAAGACTGACCTGGCTGGTATTAGGTACTTAACCTTGTAATGTGCTAACCTACTCGGTTACCACTTACCTCCTTGATGAGAATTCTTTTTACGCATTTGTGAAATGAATGTGAAATTTGGAATATTTGGTTTATATGTAGAAGTTATTTAATATAACGATAAAATTATGTAAAAATTACGAAATAAAGCGATAATATCCCAGTATTTTGGCCTGTCATGGTACAAAAGTCTATACTATACAATGACAGTTCTAGTTATACTGGTCAATTGAACAAAACATGACATTCAAAACGGTCGATACCCGACTGTTACTTTACTTGACTCGATACTCGATATTCAGATGTTTGGAGTACTACGGCTGTTGTGTAAGTTTTGCAATTTTTTAACACTAGCGTTTCTAGGTAAAATCTACTTTTACCATAAAAAGTAACAGTTTAGAAGATTCCGTCCGTAAAATCGGTTTACGAACGATAATTTTACGTGATAACGTCATAAGAAAACAGTGGAAGAGAGATAGATGCGTCACAAGCCGAACACTTAGGCCGAATGTGCCTCTGTATCGCTTGTTCCGCGCTCTCGCTTGCACGCTCGGTTCAGGCGGAACGTGACAATGAGTATAAGACGTTATCACGTCAAAAAATTTGTTGTACGGTGACTACTTGTATTGTTTACAACATTTTTAAAAATTGTCTCTCAGCGAAAAATTTGAATTAACATGAGAACACTTTCGTCTGATGATTTTTTACGACTTTTGACGTGGATTTTATAGAGACAAGAGAACATCGATCAACTTGCTTCCACTTTTGAGAGTGAAGCACCACGGAATCGCCAATCGCTGGTTCAATAAATTCAATCGTAATCGTAGTTTTTAATAATTTATTTGCGTGTCTTCTTTTGCAGTCTTGGTCGCTAGTGGGTATTGTACTGATGATAGCAATCGGGCTCATCATGTTTACGTACAAAGCCACGCATTTCAATCTCCTCGGCTTCAACTTCCTCCTCGTCGCCTCTTTTGCTGCTGGTCTGCGGTGGACCTTCGCGCAACTGTTGATGCAGAAGTCGAAGCTGGGACTGCACAATCCAGTGGATATGGTGTTCCACGTCCAGCCCTGGATGTTTATATCGCTGCTGCCGTTCACGATCATGTTTGAAGGTATGTCAATTTACGTACTCTTTCTTCTTCGCTTCTTTAACTATTATATATGTGCAGAAACGAGTCCGGGTCAATATCCTTCTGACTGTGTTGTATTATACTGTATATATATGTATAATCGTATACTAATCAGTATAAGACAGTCAGCTTTAAACACATACCCACACACACACAAGTGCGCGCGCGCGCACCTACGCACACGTGCACGCACAAACTTAATTAGTCAGATTAAACTTTTATAAAAAGTTAAATACATTAAATTATAACTACATACATTGTAAAATTTACATAGTAGCATTGGACAGGGAACTTGCAAGTATAAAATAAGAAGCCTTTCTAGCCGTAATAGGTTCCTGTTGCTTATACCTCAGTCTTTTTAAGCAATAACCGCATTAGCAAATGATCTCTGTTACGTAAACAAAAATTTAACCCAACCCATATTTTGTAAAAATACTATTTAATACAAAATACAAATGTAAATATATATTTATAATACCTTAACAACAACAAAACAAATAAGCGGGTTTAAGGTTTTCCACTTTCAAATAGACTTTATTTAATAAGCATGGCTGGTCATCAGATCGTCTTTAGATATTGATAAAATATTAAATATTAACCTTTGTATATTTAATGGAATTTTCCCGGAGAAATTTAAGACGTATAAGTAACGTTAATAATAGTGTACATACACATAAAATAATGTTAACAAATGAATTATCCCGATTCTCTTTAAATTATCTTCAAATTCCATACAAATCGTAGTAAATGTTACCGTAAGTGAATCCATAAAAATATTCGCACTAGACACTTGGCAGATATTCAATGTTTGTAATGCTGCCGCCATACATCGATTCTTTCCGGGTGCGTGTTTAATAAAGCTACAAACTGAGTATCATCAACAAATAACGCCTTTGACATTCTTGCTGTATTTAACTGAAGGCAATACGTACAATTGACCGACTATTAGGTACAAGAAAAATATATATACTACTCCAAACGAGCGAGAGAAACCCAACCGCAAGCCCACGTCACCAACACGATTTGCAGTAATCGCATCTATATATGCCTTCGTATTGGTTGGCATTAGTAACGCGACATGTTAATCAAAGTCAACTATTTACTCTATTATGGTGTTATGTAACTCTGTACTAGTCTGTACTCCATGTTTTTGGATTTTTTCTTTTTCCGAATTTGGAAATTTTGACAAATTTTGGAATTGCTTTTATTTATAGTTAGTTCCTTAGTATACGCATAAAATAACATGCTATTGAAAAAAAAATTAAAGAGATAAAAGCAAAAAATTAAAGTTACTTTGTAAATTACCCGCTAAAAATACCACTAACCGATTAACTGACAGTTCTGTGTAGAGTAGTATAAGTAAAAATGTAGTCAAATGTATTATACCAACTGACAGAGAGCTGTCAGCTTGTTCATCGATTACTGACTTATTGATCACCTGATAATAGTTACTATTTTAGCCTTTTTCAGTCAAGTTAAATATATTTATTGAAGCAAAATCTCAAGGAACCATTTAGTTACAAAGTAACATGAATTTTTGATTAGTATCAACATCCATATTATAGCCATTGCTGTAGTTTCATTTATTAAAATCATATTCCTGATAATACATGAACTTGTCATTCTGTAGTCTTCGCACCGTCTTTAACTGCTACCTGGAGTACATACAGCACTCACTCAAAGTCGCTTTTTATATTCAAATTCAACTTCAAATTCAAATCAAAATCATTTATTCAATTAAGACACTAAGTGACATTTATGAACGTTAAATTGAAGTTAGAGTTAAAATCATAGATCGGCGCAAACAGACGCCACAGCATGTACTGGATTGTCGAGGTAAATTAGGTGAAAACACCAAAATCTACTGCCTGCTTGTGTCGATCTATAACTTCCAGTTTCCAAAATGCGTAGAGCCTTATGAGAAGAATACAGGCAAAGTAACTCATGGCCACTCTTTTTAAAAGTCAGATCTTCAGTTACAATAGTGTTAGTGTTACACGAAAGGTAAACAGGATGCCACCTGAATACTAAAAAATAAAAATCACTCAGTGATACCGTTGAAGGTTTGAACCTATTAAACATAGAAATCATTCAAGGTGCACATCTACCTTCATTCAGTTACGAAATCTACTGTTAAAAATTATTCGTGACTGGATTGAGAGGCTAGAGTTGCAGTTGATCGAACCAAAATAATAGTATAGGCTAAAGCATCGCTGACTAGGCCGACCAGTCACCCCAAGCAGCACCCGTTCACGAGTATGACACATGGACCAGCCATCATCATATACATATTGGGACTACCCATATTGGGCATTTTTTAACGGTCTGGACATTATGAATAATGCTATATTAATCACTTGGTCCATAACATATACATAATATTACAAATACTTGTAATACTTCAAATTAGAAATATAATTCCAAAGAAGGAAATAGATCTTTATCATTTTATGAAATTTAACTCATATATTTGAGTATTAAATAAATAAATATTTTCTGTATTTATAGTTTTTTCTTTGTACAACCCTAGAGCGGTTAATGCGTGGGACGCACACACACACACCACGGTCGCGAAGTAGGCAAAGCGTTCCTCAACTTTTGATTAATGTGCACAAGATATATTTTTGGTTGCAGCTAACGCCAGCCAGTTATTACTATTTAAATTGTGTAGGCTATTATAGCGTAGGTATTTTGGCTTTTGTGAGGGAGTGATGTATCTGTTACGAAGTAACTATTATGCTGCTACGTTTGTATCACACCGTTTCCCCTATACTAGCGCAAGTCTGGTCATTTCTTACACTATTATTTACTACTTTCTGCTGGACACTTTTTTGGTATGTCCCCCATACACTTTCTTCCTTACCTCTTTATTATCGGTGGCGTACCAGGCAGAAGCTTTGGGATGGAGGACTATTATTTACCTATATGTTTACAAATTATATAGTAACGTACATAATTAAGTTGCCATGTAAAGTGTTCACGCGTATTCATTGTGACATCAATTTACATAATTCCGATAATTTATTCAAGAGTAGCATTTTGAGCGTTTTCATGTGACGTTACTGAGACAATATCGTATGTACGAGGGGTGATCCAAAAGTAATGAGAATGGGTACATTAAAATAACTATATACTTAAAAATAAAATTTATTTTTCTACATAGTCTCCTAATAGGTCAATACATTTAGTCCATCTCTTTTCTAAACCAACGATACCCTTCAAAAAAAAATCTTTATCTTGACTCTCCCAAAATGCCTCTACAGCGGCCATCACTTCGCCGTTATCCTCAAATTTCTGGCCCCGGAGGTGTTCCTTGAGCCGAGGAAACAAATAAAAGTCGCTGGGGGCTAGATCTGGAGAATAGGGTGGGTGTTCAAGCAGCTGGAAGCCAGCTTCTTGAATGGCAGGCATCGCAACTTCAGCTTTGTGTGCAGGTGCATTGTCTTGATGGAACAGAACTTTTGCGCGCAGTTTACCCCGTCTTTTTTCCTTGATGGCCTCTCGCAATCTTTTGATTTGGTCAGCATGTAGGAGCCTGTTATGGTAGCGCCCTTATCAAGGTATTCAACCATAATTATTCCCTCAGCATCCCAGAAAACAGACGCCATAACCTTGCCGGCAGAGCTTGAAACTTTGAATTTCTTGGGAGTCGGTGAAGATGGCCTTTTCCATGTCATTGACTGTTGTTTGGTTTCGGGATCAAAATGATGAATCCACGTTTCGTCCATAGTCACAAATCGAGCCAAAAAAATATCTTGATCCGCCTGGAACATTTCAAGATTGGTCCTTGAAATGTCGAATCGTTTCTTCTTTTGTTCGTCGGTTAACATTCTCGGGACCCAACGTGCAGAGACCTTTCTCATGTTCATCTCGGTAGTTAAGATCCTTTGAATGCTACCAAATGAAATGCCCGTGTTCTCAGCTAAATGACGAATGGTCACTCTTCGGTCTGCCAAAACCAGATCTTGAACTTTTTTGACGTTTTCTTCAGTGAGGGAGGAGGACGGACGGCCTTCGCGGTGTTCGTCTTCCGTGGATGTTCTTCCCATCTTAAACTCCTTGCACCAGCGTGCAGTTGTAGAATATGGAGGAGCAGAGTCTCCCAATGTTTCCACCAAGTCAGTATGAATGTCTTTGGTGGACATTTTTTTCAAGCACAGGTATTTGATGACGCTTCGCACTTCATGTTTCTCCATTTTGATGTTATCACTCCGACTGCTAGTATTCAAATGAATGTATATTTTAAAAATGACGTCCTATTTATACCATTTTTTGGGAAGTTGTGAAGGATTAGGGAGTTGAAAAAATATTTTTTTAGAATTTTATTATTACTAGAAATATCCGTTTATCATTACTTTTTGATCACCCCTCGTATATGGGGGTAATGCCACTTAAAGAGAAATACATTTAGGGTTACGAGTATAAATTTCTAATAAAATTTTGCCGTAGGTACCTTTTAGACAAAAATGCAAAAATTCACAAATTAAATTGAAATTATGTCTGACTCGAGATTGTTGCGACCTTTTGAGAACCACATTTCTTGAATCTTATACTTATATTTTTTTTTGAGCGTTCAAAACTATGGGGTAATTATTTTTTTTTGACCTTTAGGGTTCTCATGCTTCGAGTACCTGCAGAAGCTCATGGTTGAAGAGCTGATGCCCACAATTTTGAAGGTGACGGTAGGCGCTACCATAGCCTTCGCCATGGAAATCAGCGAGTTCCTCGTCGTTACCTATACATCTAGTCTAACGCTGTCCATCTCTGGTATTTTTAAGGTATGTCAACTGTTTATTAAATTAGACTGTTGCAATTTTTGTCACGTTTTCCAATCTCCCTCATAATAATGATGAAAATAAAATACTACAAGTTATTATTGTTTTTTAAGCATATTTAGTAATGTTTGTGTTTGTATTATTATTTCCCCAAAATATATGATATAGATGTTTAATAATCAAGCCTCCTATTGACTCTGCCGTTTTCACACACTTTATATTAGCTTCACTTGTATGTTTGTTTGTAACCGACTCCTTAGGGCGCACCCACTTGATACACACCTTTTGACCCACTTTGAACGGACAGATTTCATTAAAATTTTGCACACCTGTCAAAGACCGATGACAATTCAATAATTCGATTAAAAAATAAAATAAAATAATAGTTTAAAAAAACTAAAAAAACACGCTTTTATAGAAAATCCTACTAAAAAATAGAAAATAAATTTGGATTAAGAATAGTGTAAATAAGAAATAAAAGTATATTATTAGAGAAAAGCGTGGGGTGCATGCATAGTGTCAATAGTTATAAACATTTTATATTTTAAAAACAAAAGCCAGTAATTTGGCTTGACTATTTGTGATGCAGTCAAAACTATAAACTTGTACACGAACTATCAATAAAATTGTATCATAAAATTAATGTTCGCAAACATAATATTATACTTGTTTACGAACCTAATTAATAATAGAAAAAACAATATACTTTTAACCCACTTAAAATAGCCGAAGGTTCTCGATTCGCTGTATTTTTATTCGTAGTATCAGATCTGTAGTATTGAAAAAATACTGGGGGGCAGGCTATGCGATATCTTTCCCTATTGGAAACCAATTGAAATGTTTCTTTTTAACAGAAAGAAAGAAACTCTTATAGAATCTCTTTGTTGTCCGTCTGTCTGTCTGTCAATCCGCCAACACCCTTTTTCTCAGGAATCCGTAGAGGCATCAAGTTGAAATTAATGCCAAATACTTATGTTTGCGGTCCTTTGGAGCTGTAAAAAAATCAAGCTTCTAAGTCGGCCATTAAGCCTTAGATTTTAACAAATTTGAACATTTCGCAGGTAAATAAAAACCTATAAGGTACTTCCCCAATTTACTTAGTTACTTCCAAAATTAAGCTTGTCTTTCGGAAGAGACGAGCAAAAATCTTCGAGAATTGATTCCCGAGATGAACTATCCACATATTAGTAGGTTTGCTTACGGAACCCTTGGTGCGCTAGTCAAACTCGCACTTGTCCTGTTTTTTAAATTAAATATATCTCCACAGTGGACCCATAAATACTACCCTAAAAAAACAAAACCAATGTTATATTAGCTAATTAAATGTAATATTAACTAATGAAATGTAATATTAGCTAATGTAATATAATATTAACTAATGTATGATATTATGTAAAGAAAGTTTAAAATAGCAGGATTTAGACGAATTTATATAATACTAGCAGCGCCTTGCGGTTTCACCCGCATAAGGCCCGATCCCGTGAGAATATCGGGATAAATGGTAGCCTATGCGTTAATCCAGGTCTCCAGCTATCTACGTACCAAGTTTAATTGCAATCGATTAAGTGGTTTTTGCGTGAAAGAGTAACAAACATCCATCCATCCATCCATCCAAACTTTCACATTTATAATATTAGTGGAATGAATGATATTAATGTATTTCTAGCCTCATATGATTATATTACTATTATTGCCAATATTTTTTTTTACAGGAAATGTGCATACTAGTCCTTGCTGTGAAAGTGAGCGGTGACATTCTCTCCCCAATCAACGTGGTTGGTTTGTCAGTCTGTCTGTTAGGCATCATCGGCCACATCATCCACAAAGTATTATTCATCAAGTCTGTAGCCGGAACTGTCCACGCTATAGACTCAGATGAGTTTGAGATCAAGCCGAAATCGAAGGTGAAAGGTGAACACGGCGAGCCATTACTAGAGGAAAAAGCCTGGCCTCCGAGTGAAGAAAGTGATTTTGATAGCAATGACGTGCTATTTGAGGTGTTACAACGGCGGGACGGTAGGTAAATTGTAGTTCGAGGAGTTCCGTTTAGTCATAGATGATGAGCATTCTAGGGGTGATGACGAAACTAATGAATTCAGAAACATTAACAAAGATTTTAAAGTACAAACATACAAACGTATATCTGTGTATATTACCTAACCGCATTCACAATTTTTGCTGATTTGGCTAAAAAAACTGTTTATTACTTATATTATTGTGATAAAATATTAATTACTTTTTATTAAGTAGACACATTTACAGAACAAGAGATTTACTAACCGATTCGCGATGTTCCATACTTATTGTTACATATAGATAGATCAATCTTTTTTTTTCTTAAAAAGCTGGTATGTACCAACATAATTAGGCTCTTACTACTATTAAAATACTTTACATATAATGTGTTTGTGTACTTAAACCAATAAGTATCATTATTGGTTAACTTAACTTTAACTTTTAATATTATTATTTAATGATTTAATATCATTATGATATTTATCACTTATTTAAAAAAAATACAACTCAATCTTATCGCGGAGAAAGGAATCGTCTATTTTTTTGTTATTCATATCATTTAACTGATAATGAGCTTTTACATTAATTCATTTCTTTCTCATTCCGGCGTAGGCAGACTTTCTGCATTTACGTACTACTTATCTCACAACAGAGCTTGCTCTACTAAGGTAAGGCTCTTTATACAGGCTCACTGTTGTCTTCTGGACATTCCAGAAGAACCTGTCCTTCTTCACAGAATGTCAACAGTTTAGTCTGTAGATGCTTTGCTAGGTCATCAGGCCGGACGGCTGCTTTTACCTCTCTTTAAAAAGCATGAGGTATTTAATTGACTGTATTTTGTATAATAAAATCAATTAATCAACTTTTTTTTTAGTCAATTTAGTAACATCTGCAAATATGTCAAATAGCAATTGCATTTTTTTAAATTAATTTAATGAATCTAATTTATAACCAATAGTGTCTTTAATCACTTATAATATTTATATGAAATACATAGTTATTATATTTAGAGAAGGAATTTATAGATAAAATATCAGTAGGTATGGCCAGTCACGAAACAGAAAATAACTTAAAAAAATGTATATGCTATATTAGATCATAAAAGAAAACTGGTAACATTTTATTCCTTTTTATACACAAATATTTATAAAACAAAACAAATATACAGTTACTTTTAGTGACAAAATGACAAGTTTTTTAAATTGAAGCCAGTAACAAATGACACGCTGAAAGGGACAAAAAGTTATTGCTGTCTCATTTTGCTATGCATATTTACCGTATTATATGACTTCTCACTCTGAAGATGGAATGACGTATCATGGTTCACTATTTACCGTAAGGTGTAATATACAATGTCAATTTAAAATAATGAAATATATACAATAGTACTTTTATAAGATGACTTTATATTATAACGCAGCCATTTATTTAGTTACTCACGCTGTTATATCGCCGAAGGAGTAAGCAGAGGTGTATTACATTCCAACGTTTCAATATGTACTGAGAATATATATTCTTAAATAAAAAAGCAAATAAAAATTTTGACTAACGAGGCATACAAATGGAACAGTACAAATGATTTGATGTGCCGATGGACTTATGCGTTCAACGCATATTCTTCATGAAAGGGGGTGTCCCTGTCCACTTCATGTATCCGTATATTTAATTGCTATTTCTAAATTGATACTACCCACCTCTTGGTAGTAAACATCTACGAGGATATCGCTTCGAATCGATTATCACATTGGTAAATACCTATTACCATAGCCCTCAGGCGTAAAAACCAACAACCGTATATAATGAAGAAATTTACAGTAATTTGATGTGACAACACTTTTGAAGACAAAGTATAAAGTCGCGATAATGAAACAGAGAGTTAATATATTTAGAAAAATTGGGAAGTCTTATTTTTTTCTGAGAAACGCAAAAACATTATAATGTTCGATACGGCTCTTACGATTTGAAACCAGTCAACATGAACATTAAACATTATACAGAGTGTAACCAAACCTACTTTTATAATGAGTATTTAAAACAAATTTAATAATACACCAGCCACCAACACCGAACGACACACAATCTTTTCTACAATACGCACAAATTGTGATCAGTTATTTGTAGGGAATATAATTAGCAAACTAATAGACTTAAAAGATTCATTCTTGGACTAAGCAACCCTGGATTGTATGCATATACATATTTAGTTATACTATGTACTGAGTAGGTGTTAGCAGAGGACAGGGTTTACCTGACGCCAGGTCAGGGTCAGGCTGCTTCCCGAATGGGACCTCATCTGGCTTGATGCGTCTGCATAGATACCGTGACATAAGAACAAGAACACATCAAAACACTTTAATTTTAATACTACACACATATATATATATATATATATATATATATATATATAGGTTTAAAAATATATTTAACATTAAAACACCACAATTTTATGCCTTGATAGTAATTTAGCAACAAAGAAAGAAGCAATCATAGAAATAATGAATAATTTATTATGGCACTTGAGTTATTAGACTGCACATTATTTTTTTAATTATCCTGTGATGATGAGAGCTGAAAAAACGATAAATATTGTGACTTGTATATAGTAGATGACACTAAACACAAGATCAAATATTAGTAACTTCGTACGTAGCTATGAAGTAGATCGTTTCGCTTTATCTTTGTTTGAATACCTATAGCCATAGCATTAGGTTAAGTTTTGTTCACAGGTATAAGATTCTTTCTCTTTCTCTTCTTCTACTCTCACTTCTCTATTCTTAAAATTTCAACGGTAATTTAATAGTTATTAGAGAGGTAAAGTAACTTAAAAGTGAGATTACAGATAAGTAATATAGTATAATATTCCATTCACTTTATACATTAATAATTCGCATTATTATATAAATTTAAGAGATATTTTTAATAAAAAACTAATTAAATATTAAAAATAACAGTGAGTACTATAATATAATTGCAATAAAATGCCTTAATAGTGTGGAGTATATATCGCTTTTGTACTATTTATATAACGTATTTGATTTTAGAGGCAATATTATGTATGTATCTTTAATGACACGTGCAAACAAATATATATTGCAACTCAATTCTAGTAACTTGAGTTCAACTCAAAACTAGTTCACTCATATTGTAACATATTGATATTTTTTTTCACGTGATAACGTCTTATAAATCGATGAACGCCGGCTGCACGCACGAAAAAGCATGACTCATTGTCACGTTCCGCCTGAGCCGAGTGCAAGCGAGAGCGCGGAACAAGCGATAGAGAGGCACGATTGGCCTAAGCGTTCGGCTTGTGACGCATCTATAGATCTCTCTTCCACTGTTTTCTTATGATGTTATCAAGTAAAATTATCGTCCGTAAACCGACTTTACAGACAACCAATTTTTACTTACAGTGTTGCCACATTGCATGCCATGTTTTATTTCAAATTAAGTCTAAACGGGGCTCCTAATCACGTTACAAAAGATTTATATGAAATAAAATGTATTTTAATATATTGATATTTTTATATTAAGGAACATTTTTGTCTAAGTTTATATGAAAAACAATAATGATATTTAACTGTTATTTGACTTCAGTTTCTTAGCTGTTGGGCTCTTTTTTACATATATATGTATATAATCTTCGTTTATATTTTTTTTATAAAAATTATACAATTTGTATCGTTTTTTGTAACTAAATTTAGTTAAAATGTAAATGTGATTTATTAGTTTTTAATGTAGGTAATGTAATCAATGATTGTATGTCCTTTGTAATTAATAATTGTAACCGACATTCCAATATTACTTAAAATTGTTCCACTGTTAATGCATTAGATATTAATTGTTTTATATGTTAATTGTCATTTATTCTTTCATGTACTAAGTCCTAATTACGAACATTTAATCTTAACATACCTTAGATTTAAAACTAAATTATTCATTAACTTTGCAATAGTGTTGCCTTTATTTTTTTATTTACAGTTCTAAGTATAATTTGTACCCAAAATATAACAAAAAAATTATCCTATAAGAGTTCCTTTTTTCCTTTTCACGGAACCCTAAAAAGATTCCAAGCTCCATATTAATAACATTCCTTGAAAATATTAAATTTGTGTTATTACACTTCAAGTATATGTGAGTTGATAATATTATTTGTACTTTTAATTGATTACGTATATTTTATGTGTTTGTTATGAAGTAATTTTAGTCTAAATATATTTCATCAAGGTTTTAAAGAACGCATATTTAATAAATTAATATTTGGTGTTACAAATAACTGACCTTTCCTTTCTAAGGACCAAATTTTTTTGATACTCTTTGTGACTCGTACACGTAAGAAAGTTTAATGAGGTATTTATATTTCTTTTTATCTTGATCTGCCCATATTCCGACCGAACGGTTTTAGCGACGAACTGAGCAACTGCTATTGCTAGTGGGTATTAATTGCCAGATAAAGGTATATCTATAAAGTTTTGTCTTCCCCAACAGTCATTGGTTCTCCAGACTACATGTTTATAATCATAGCATCTATGTAGCAACTAGATTTCTTGTAGTAACTTGTTGTATTATAAAAAGAAAGATTCCATTTACACACAATTTATAAACAGGAATATGCTTTAAACACTGCCTTAAGTCATTGACTACTGGATTAGGTTCCTGAGCCACTACACTCCGAGCCGCGTTATCACAAAACGTATACCTACAAAAGTACTGTATTTTTACCATGAAACAATGATGCAAGAATAAACCTTTTATTATAAATCCGATTATGACTACAAGCGAAAAGTTCTCAACCTTTTTTGTAATATGGTAGATTCCTATGTTCAAAATAAGGTAGTCAATGTATAATAACTTGTATTATATAAATAGAAAGACTCCATTTACACACATAGGTATTTAACATATTATAAACAGGAATATGCCTTAAACACTGCCTTAAGTCAATGACTAACTGGATTTCCTGAAGTTCCTGAGCCACTACACTCGCGCCGCCTTAACACAAAACTACAAAACTACTGGGTTTGTAATATGGTAGATTCCTACGTTCAAAATACAATAGTCAATGTATAATACTGTAAAAATTGTCATCCGTTGTATATTTGACAACAGTACTTAAGACGTGACGTTTTTTTTATTATATCATTACAAATGTACCATAAACTTAGTATACCCTCTGAGCCGGCCATTTATTGTAATGTTAGCAGTTACGAAGGTTTAGTAAATTTTCATAGAAAATCCTATAAAAAAAATTATAAAATACAATTAAATAATTTAAAAAATGGGGAAAGATTTTTTTTTACGTTTGTCTTTATATTTTGCGATGCCCAATTGTTTGTATAAAAGTAGTTATTTATATTCAATTTCTTAAGAAACTACTATCTCTTCTACAACTTTGCTTTGGTTAGGTTAGATATGCACATAAATGATTTCATATTAAGGTTTTTGATGTAGTGCCACCATTACGCACTGTGTCATGTAGCTATTGTGTAAAAACATATTCTTATACCAATAAAATGCATGAATAAATTATAAAAAAATTAAAAACAATGTTTAAATATTTCCTTTCTTCTTTTACTCTTTTTTGTTTAATACAAAATATATCTATTATGCAAATATCGTCGTGGGAGAGCCATACTTCGGCACGTTTGCTCGACCGGAGTGCTACCGTGAAAACACGGCCTCACAGAAAACCGCCCCCCCCCCTCTTCCACCCTTCCCCTACTCCCACCTTAAAGGCCGGCAACGTAATTGTGACTCAGCGGCGGTAGTCATTTACCATCAGGTGTCCCGTCTGCTCGTTTTGCCCCTATACCAAAAAAAAATATATATATATGATAGATAGATAGTACATTATTTATTGTACACCACAGTAGACAGAAATTAACATAGTTTGTAACAGTTTAGTAGCAACATACTAAGCGGCAAGTATAATGGGCGGTCTTATTGCTAAAAGCGATGTCTTCCAGACAACCTTTGTATGGAAACAACAGAGGAAAATAATCGGTAGCTGGTGGCGTACCAAAAATATGCTAAGAGTACTTATATCTATTAGCGTTTACGATAAAATAGAATAAGTTAAAATACTGCAAACATCTTCCATTGCCTTCCCTTCTTAACACGTAGGTCCCGTTCAATATACCCGTAACTATTCAATTTTTAATTCCCAAAGTGCCCGGTTGACGGTAATTGGCTGGCCCTCTGTTGCGTGGGTGGGACGAAATTATAGCTGGCATAATGTTGGTGCTTAATACAGCTCTGCCTACCCCTTCGGGGATACAGGAATGAGTGTATGTACTGACGGCAACCCGCCACGGTACATGCTAACTGAATATTAGAAATTTGAATGTGAGTTTAATTTTCTTTACTCAAAGGCTCATCATGAAATTTTGCATAAAACAGATTAAGAAAAAGACATACATACAGTTAAAAACTTGTTCCCGAGGTATAACTGAATTGATTGACATAATTACGTACATACGAGCGAAGTCGCGGGCAAAAGGCACTAATAGCTGAAATTTTTGTCTCTTTTGGACACAACGCTGTAAAACAGCATATTCTTAAAGAAAAAGTATGATGTTTGTGTGATAACTAAAGAAAGTAGCCAACAAGTTGAACTACGTCTGGTTTTACTTGGGAAAGGTGTGCTCTAAGGATATATCTTATCGGCTCTCCAGTCTCCTATTCAACAGAGTTACTAAATAATGAGAAGAGCTTAGATTACATTTTATTTAAAGTCCTTCTCCATATAGTTTCGGGATGGATGCATTACAATTGGTGCCTAAAAGTTCTGCAAACTTAGAAATGTGGATGGTACTATGGTACTACTTTATTTGCGGCATCAGAGATTAATTGGCTGAACCTTTTAAGAGAATGGAGGACGAAAGCAAATCGGTAGGTCTATTAATGATCAAGGTCCAAAGTCATGTGCATTAATAGTGCTGGACAGCTCTCGCGGACCAGACTACTATCAGATTTAGAGTTTATCAAAAAATGTAGCTATCTGGGATCAATGATCAGCGACCTGAATGACCAAATATGTAAAGAGAAAGCTCAACAGACCTGGCATAATACAAACGTCTCCCGTGCCACTAAAATGAGTTTGGTACGAACTTTGGTCGTCTCAATTTTCTTGTATGCATCCGAGTCATGGACGATCGGCGCTGTGGATAGGAGGAAGATCGACGGTCTCTACAATTTGATACCAACGCAAACTCGAGTACTTAGGTGGCATAGCTTGAAGGCAGCCAGATAACCTAAACAAACTAGTTGTTGTAAAGAGAAAGCCCACAAAAATCTGGCAGAATACAAAAGTCTCTAACTATTGGTGTAGGGCTCTGTTTCCGCATTTAGACTCATAGATGGTCCATAATGCGTTCAGATAAGCTGACTAGTTGAGCCAACCTAGCTCCTTCCAGAAGCACAGAAGCCTCCTGGTGCGTTCGCAGGCTTCTAGTAGCGATCTCGCACCTGCGAGGATGTTTGCCCGTTGTGTGGCCACTCCCTCGCACTCCAGGATAACGTCGGCGGCCGTTTCCTCCGCGTCGAGACATCCCCTGCATAGAGGACTGTCTGTCGCACCGATGGTGAATAGGTGCCGGTTTAGGGCTAAGTGGCCCGTAATGGTCCCTGCAACTATTCTGATGTCGAGTCGGTTAAGACTGAGCAGTCTGCAAGTTAAACGTGGTGAGACCTCCGTCAGCACCAGTTTAGACTGCCTACAGCCCGGTGTGACGGCCCAACGGCCGTTGTGCGCTTCACGAGTCCGTTGTCTTACCCATGAGCGAAGTTGATTAAAGGTAAGTGGCAGTAATATAGTTGGGCCTGCCACTGACGTTGCGGATCCCTTCCTTGCCAGCTCATCGGCGGCGTCGTTCCCTAATGAATTACTATGCCCTCTGATCCATTGCAGAATCACGCCATTGGCAGAGGCTAAACGCTCTAGCGTCTGGTGGCATTCATAAATGAGACCGGAGTTAATAGTGTTGCCCTCCAGGGCCCTTAAGACGGCCCTACTGTCTGACAGTATTCGGATGTTGTACTCCTTTATACCTTTTGACATGACCGCAGTCGCGGCGTAGGTTATTGCAACACACTCGCATTGAAATATGGAACTGTGTTGACCGAGCGCCAGTGATATTTTTATATTTAAATGTTGTGAGAAAACTCCGGCTCCAGTCCCTGACCCCATCTTGGAACCATCTGTGTATATTCGCACTTCATGTATGCCAGATTGATCTCGGTCGTTTTCAAGTAGTTGTATTTGATACTTCCTCTCAAAGATGTGTTGTTTCGGGATCCTGTCGCATGGGGCAGCGATTAGTGGTTGATATTCCACTACTTGATTCCATAATTTGATATGGGGACCCTCTCGGTTATACCACAGACCCAAAAGTTTAAGTCTGATGGCAAGTCTCTAACTACTAACATGAGTCTGGTACGTGCGTGTTAACTTTGGTTTTCTCAATTTTCTTGTATCTATGCATCCGAGTAATGGACGATGGATGGGCAAAGTGTCTACTTTCATCAGAACACTTAGAAACTGATCCCTAGTCGATAGTCTGATACCTTTAAGAAGTCTACTGTTACTGTTGCTCTTAGACAAGCTTAAGACAGGGTGGCGCGAATGCAGCTAGTCAGCTCCTTCAGCAAGGCTTAATAAGACAAGAGTTGGAGTTGGTTCTTCGTAGCAATTCTCCATCTTGAATTATGGTTAATATAAGAACGTAGATGAATACAGTCTTACACTAAACAAGCCTGTTCTCGCACACTAGCGATTTAATGACGAGCGAAGCGGCGACACGCAACATCGCAATTGTATCTTACCAACTTCTATTTTTTTTACACCCGTCTGCTCGTTTGCCCCCTATAATACTTATAGGGGGCAAACGAGCAGACGGGTCACCATGATAAGTGACTACCGTCACCCATGGACACCTGCAACTCAAGAGACACAAGTGCGTTGCCGGTCTTTGAGATAGGAGTACGCTCTTTCCTTGAAGATTTGAAGGTCGTATCGGTCCGGAAATACCGCAGGCAACAAGGTATAAGTCTGAACAATTCCTCGGAACATGATATAGGCAATAGACAATGCAGTATGAAGCTACATCTTTACGCAACGCCAAGGGGTCAAGCCGATCTGAAATATCCGGCAATCGACGATTCGAGTCGCTCTCCGTTGAATGCGGTCTTGAAGGAGAAGCTGGTACTGGGGTGCTCCTCCATAGACATGAGAACAGTATTCCATATGCGGCCGAACCTGCGCCTTATAAAGTTGTTTGTTTTTTGACGCCGAGTCAAAATTAGTTTATATAAAATTTGATAGTTTGGATGGTGAAGGTAAACGAAGATTGATGTTTCTAGTAACATCCGATGCTAAACGTCAGTCATTTTCAGACTGTAAAGACGTTGACACCTATTTTCATTTCTCCTGCATTATTTCAGCAAAGCAGGGGATTCATAAACTAAAATATATGTATGAGGGGAGGCGTGTGGTCGTGTACTACGCAACTACTGCCTGACTTAAATCTTGTTTGTACAATACCTAAATTTGTTTTGTAATTAATATTATTTTTAATTACGGGATTTTTTTTTTCATGCATTATATATGACATTATGATCGTTGTATTGAACTGAACTCATTTTTTTTTTATATATGAACTCTATCTCGCGTGTAACTGACTCATATTCCCCAGAACAGTCAGTCGCGGGTGTCGTGTTTAGGCTTTAACCTTGCCATTCGATCTGATTTGCTGTGATTGATTGATTTATTGTGTTGCTAGGCATAGACAATAATATGATATCATTCTACTCAACACGCGGTCGCGTGGCATCTTGTTTCAATAGTATGTTACCGCCTTAAAATAGTGCGATTATATATATGCTGTGCGTTCTTGTCCTAATATCCGTTGAGGCGCGTAAAGACAAAATCAAGAGACGAGTACCAAAGAGGAGCTTTAGAAACGTTTGACATCTAATTATTGCTCTGAGTTTGACATAATTAGACCAATTTACATCCATATTGTCATCGTACTTATTTTTGTAGTACCTACCTATTTCTTAATATACTTATAATAATTTATTATTAAGCATGAAAGTTATAGAAACGTATGTTATATCGTTTATATGCACATTGATATTAACTTTTGAGCTATTTAGCTATCGAAAATTCTTTATTTTTATTTCCAGTGAGAAGCCAAAACAATGTAATTGCTGTGGCAAGCCGACCGGGTGCCCTTGTTTTCAAAGGTTTAGAAACACTTGTATATTCAATTATTGCAAGGCGATTCTCGCGGATAATGTAAGTATTCATTGTAGGTACCTACGAGTACTTTACATTCATAAAGTTATATGGTCTGAAAGATAAGATAATTGTTTATTTGCAGTGGTACATAAGTTGTTATAATTATTTTCAAAAGAGCTAATAACACATTTTTGTTAATTATAATAAAATAATGTTTATGCCGCTTTCTATTACTATTACAAAATAAAAAAATAATAATCTATTTACTTATATTTATATCTAAGTCAAATATATGTCAACTAACAGCGCCTTGCGGTTTCACAATCGGTTCAGTAGTTTTGGCGTGAAAGAGTAACAAACATTCATACATCCATATTCACAAACTTTCACGTTTATAATATTAGTAGGATACATTTCAATTTTCTTACTAATACTCACCTGTCACTACATTCCAAAACACTCTTTAGTAGTGTAAAAGTACTTCTCCGTGAGCCGATCGTTCAGTTTTTTTTTCAAAAAGCCGAGTTGAGACTACCTTTTATCTCTTTGAAATGGCATCATAATACAACCACACATCACAATGGAAAGGACCTGTAGCACAGAATACATAATGGTACCAGTACAAGTCCGAGTCTGACTCGTGCATCGAGGATTCCTTAAGAAAACAAACTTGGAGGTATTTGTATATAGACCACAGAAATATACCTAGATTTCTGTGATATAGACAGTATGTCCATCTTGGGAATCAGTTCTCGAAGATTTTAGCTAGTTGTTCTTCCGAAAGACAAACTTAGCTTTGCTGTTCTGAAAATACTCTCGTCTCTCGTAGTCAACTTTCCGACCCCAAATATATATTTGTAATGATGAAAAATAGTTTTTTAATGTGATATAACAACAAGTTAACGACTTTCGGAGTTTTTCCGTTCCTACTTGTGCTTGAGACCTTGCTTCTTAGCCAATTTTATGATTATGTTATAGTACCCAATAAGTTTTGATTTACCTGTGAAATATTCAAATTTTTTAAAATCTAAGGTTCAAATGGCCGTATCTTTTAATGTCGTTGACTTAGAAGCTTGATTTTTTTACAGCTTCAACCCATGGAGGTATCAAGCTGAAATGAACATCAAATACATACTTATATCTGCGATATATAGTATGTATTTGATGTTCATTTCAGCTTGATACCTCCATGGGTTTCTGAGAAAAAGGGTCATGTCAGACAAACACACAGACGGACAACAAAGTGATCCTATAAGGGTTCTTTTTTTCCTTTTGAGGAACGGAACCCTAAAAATAAGGCATTATCTGTTGTGTATGTCTGTGTTACTATGTGCTTACGTAAGTATAGATAGGTACATATAGGTATGCATTTACGGTTATACCTAACCCCCAAAAATTAGAAAAAAATATTAAAGTATTTAAAACTCAAGACTCTTGATCTAATTGGCGAATGAACTACACGTATTCCTTCACGAGCAAAACTGCTAATGGAAAACACTTGTATCCGCAGCTAGGAACTTCCTATTAGTAAATTTTTATATTTTTACTAGTTCGGCTGATTTTAGTTAGATGGCATTGGATAGCTCCATACAATAAGTTTAGTAGGACAGTAAGCTTCAAATTGTCTTTGGCTATTGGTAACAAAATCCAGTAGTATTTGTGGCTGAAAGAATGCAATGAACCAGTTGCTGTGTGATTTGTTGTTTGAGAGTCAAAGGTATAGAGTATCCGGGTATGGCCCGGATACCCTACAACTTTTTATCAGTCTCTGATGATATACGGTAACTGCAGTTGGAGCGACTTGCAACACCGGATGTATAACATACCTGCGTGTTCCCCACCTAGTTTAATCTAAATATAATACTAGCAACCCGCCCGGGGTTCGCACAGGTAGCATAGCATAATTATATAGATTTTTGCCGACATGTTCAACAATCATCGTCATATTTCAGACATTTTACACAAAACCTTAATTAATTATACACTTAAACCTTTCTCATGAATCACTCTGAAAAGTGTATGAAAATCCGTTCGGTAGCTATTGAGTTTATCGCGAACAGACAGACAGACGGGGCACTTTGTTTTATAATATTATGTAGTCATTAATACTCGAGAAAATATTTTCATTGTACACATGTTTTGAAAATTTTGAATACTTAAAGTTTGTATACAGCAACGCAGAATGCTTACATTTTTAAACAACATGTGCTTTAATGAGTAGGTATATTGTGTTCCATACTCAACCTACTCTTGCGCCATTAATATACTTCCAAGCACAGTAAGGCAAGAACTACATTAGGCCGATGCACACGTTTGAGAGGTCTTACACGTGTAAGGTTGGTGTGCACATAAAATCGACGCAACGCGTGTCATTCAAGAATTCTTGAAATTCACTGCCCGATTCATTCATTTTTAAGTAACTGATGATATGATAACAGAGTCGAAAACGTCGAAAAGTCGTTGGGTCGATTTTATGTGCACACCAACCTTACACGTGTAAGACGTCTTAGACGTGTGCGTCGGCCTAAAGTAGCTCTCGCAGACGTCTCAGATGTGTGTGTCGGCCTAATGTAGCTCCCGCTTAATACGTTTATTTTAATTAATTTTATTATTTAACGATGAATCAAAGACTAGTGGCGATTCTGCAAGTACAGATGATTTACTTGAAACTTGTAAGAAACTCACAAAAACTACTTTACACAAGAATGTGGACAGAAATACGAAAATTGAAGATTTAGTTGTAGGTAAGTTATTTTTGCTTTAGTTAAAGAATAAACAATCAAATGGTTTCTCTTTTATCACTAACTGATTTATCAAATAAACATAGGTACGGTAGTTGACCGTCAAGTGAAATCTGTTCTTCGTTATTAAACATCAAAACGTTATATACTGTAGTAACTTGTATTAAATAACAACTTGTCACGTTATGCTCTGCGACCAAATAATAACCTTTTCATGTTTGATTGGACGATTTCAAAATAATTACAAGCGTGAAAATAATAACCAATCTATATTTTCGAAATAATAAATACCGCTGTATTCCACAATGACTTAATTTGTTTAACCATTGGAAACTATCATCATATCATATTTGAACGATTATGTGTACCTACTGTTAAAACCAGAAATAGAACCCCAAAGTGATGACGAGATATGACAGGCCTTCAGCCGTGTCATAAACGCTTGGTCGGTAATTGTGCCCCAGTGCACCGTTGGGAAATTCAGCCTACCCCAAACTCTCGCTAGTGAAAATTGCCTAAAAGTCTCTTCAGACTAAGAAGACTTAGTTTTAAACTGATGTGAATACAGGGACCCCATAACAGTACGAACAGAATCTTTAAAAAATTGTTGATCCCGATTGATTACCTAATATTTTCAGATATAAATAAAGTCAATTGTCCAAGATGTTTGGCGTTATATAAAAGAAATTTGGAAGCATCAAAAGGCGAAAAAACAGACACTTTCAAGATATGTGACCATTGTCGCAATAAAGTCAAAAACCAGCCAAATCTAAGACAAGAAAAAATACAAAAGCTTGATGAGAAAAAAAAAATAGTTTGTATACATACAAAACTAATGTCTCGTTCAGAATCTAACCTTTTAGATTCGGAGACCAGCAATTACAAGAATGTTAATTTTAAAGCGTCCCATGAATTAGAAGATTTATATCAATCGTCGACTTTTCGTCCCGTAAGTAATATTACAGTTTCAGACAAAAACGTGTCTCGAGATGACGTACAATCCGAGTACTCTAAAATAAGATCTCAACATGGAGAAAAACCAAACTGTTTATCTAGAACAAAGTATTTGAGCGAACCAACTTTAATAGCTAAAGATAGAGATGAAAAACTGAAAGCATATCAAAAAATATTGGAGTCTAACATGAAAACGATCACTGGCTTTGATAAAGGGATGGTTTATTACTTTCCTAAGTCATCTAAGAAAGAATTAAAGCGACATGTTAGCACTTCTGAACTTATTAGAGATACTCGGGAAAAAGAATCAAAACGCCTGGAAGAGACAGAAAGAAAAAGGCTTGAACATGAAGAAAAAAAACGTCTTGCCGAAGAAAAAAGAAGATTAGACCGTGAAAGACTAGAAGAAGTAAATAAATCCTCCGGGCAACTGAAAAAGGAACCTAAAGAACTGAAAATTGAGGAACGAGCGGCATCTAAGGAACCTAAGGCGTCTAAGGAACCTAAAGAACCTAAGGAACCTAAGGAACCTAAGGAACCTAAGGAACCTAAGGAACCTAAGGAACCTAAGGAACCTAAGGAACCTAAGGAACCTAAGGAACCTAAGGAACCTAAGGAACCTAAGGAACCTAAGGAACCTAAGAAACCTAAGGAACCTAAGGAACCTAAAGCTCCTAAGGAACCTAAAGCTCCTAAGGAACCTAAAGAATCTAAGCTAATTAAGGAACCTAAAGCTCCAAGAGAACCTAAGCCGCCTAAGGAACCTATGGAACCTAAGCCGCCTAAGGAACCTAAAGAACCTAAGCCGCCTAAGGAACCTAAAGAACCTAAGCCGCCTAAGGAACCTAAAGAACCTAAGCCGCCTAAGGAACCTAAAGAATCTAAGCTACTTAAGGAACCGAAAGAATTTAAGGAACCCAAAGTCCCGAAAACAAAGTCTGAAAAGGATGTAGGAAAGATGAACGTAGTCGTAGATAAAGATAAACATGTAGAGGCGAACAATGATCTAGAAAATGAAATCGCTAAATTAAGAGAACAACGTGAAAGAGACAGAATGCAGCAACAACCTGTACCTACACCTGCACCAAGGGCTAGAGAAACCGAAAATAAGAAAGTAAGAAAATCTAAACCTAAAAGTTCTTTACATCGAAACCGAAAAAGCTTAGAAAAACCCACCCCAGAAAGTACTTTTGAAAGCGATGAATTGGTAAAACCGGAAGTAGAAAATATCATTATTATCGAAGGAATTCATAAATACAAGCCTCCGACTCTTCCGCCGGATCCTTTCATGCAAGGAGTAGGAGAAGAAGTAATCCCAATGTTATTCAAATCGAAGCATGCGGGTGAACCACTGGAATTAGCTGTCAAAGCTAATATTGAAGTGGTCACAGCGAAACGTGAAGTCAGGGAAAATGAGGTAAGTAATTTATTTTTAAAGACTGGTGACTGACTATTCAGTGTTCGCCCACCGGTCGAAGTTTGACCATTATCGTTATTTTAAATCTGTCGTGATAATCGAGATACCGCGATAAACGCGCCAGAATTACGCGGAGAGAAAAAATTGTTTCCAAATTTTCTTGTTGACTACACTATTGTTCGTCAACAGCTGGAACAACAACAACAACTAAATGACAAGTATAGTGGAGACGTTAGAAATATTAATAAGAGCGAAATATAACTATATAATAAAAAACACGCTATCGCCACGTTCAGATGACGGGCGCGCGTTTTGCAACCGCGCGTCAACAAGAACACTCATTTTGGTTAAGTAACATGCCACTGCGCGTTTTGATCCGACGGCGGTTTATTAAAATAAAAATATAACATACAAGAAATGCCAAAAGCACTACTACTTACTTTTATTTTTATTTTACATCAAAATTTCAAATTTTAAATATTACTTAATTCAAAACTCACTAATATATATATGAATAAATCAATCTATATGTACATATAAAAAGCTTTTATTCAGCTTCCGTATGTTTATGGTCGCAAATCTCGTCAAGTGCATGCGTATTTAATGAATTGTCTTCAAATTTTCAATTCAATCTATATGTATGTTATGTATATATAAAAATTCACCTTTAGTATATTTCTTGCCGGAAATCTCGGAAAGTGTTTGATGAACTGTCTTCCAATCTTTATTTTTTTATTCCGAAGTTTCATTATAAACATACATTTTCGACTGATTGTTAACGAAAAATACTGAGTATTTTAGATTGACTTCTAATTTGTCATAGTTACATTTGTGAAATTTTATTAAGCCTTTACTGACTTTAGTTATATGTAGCCTAAGTCCTAAGCCAAACATTAAGTTATAAAGTGGCTTTTAGTAAGTCTGAATGTTAAAATGGATAAACCCAATATTGCCGTCTCTTCTTGTGTTGCTGTTTCTGACGTCGATATAAAATCACCAAACACAAGGCTGTTTTTATGTCCATCTTCAACGAATACAGAATTCAAACTGAACTGCGACAACGCGCGGTCGACGCCCGTGCAACGCTTGCCATGTGAACACTATACGGGCGGCATCATCTGAACGCACTCTAAATATGAAGAGTTTGTTCTATAGCGATATTTAAAGTCCATTGGTTCATTATAATTTAATAAGTCTTAAGTTTTAGATAAAAATTAATTTTTTAACAAAATAATTAATTTGATTGACTGGGATGCTTTTTGTTATATTTTAATAATAACTCTACTTTTATGTATAAGCGGGGAATTAATCCACGTTTTCCCTTTGCTGTTCCTTTCATATCTATTACTCGAAGAGATCACCTTCAACATGTTGTGTGCTTTTGGTCGTTGGTCTGTCCCACCATTTCATTCCTTGAATTTTTATATTGCTTAACTTGACAAATGATACGTCTCCCATATAAACTTTGCTTCCCTATTTTGTGACCTTCAATGCTTATTATACAAAAAGTATCCTACATATGGCCTTTTCCAAGGCTTTGTTTATCTCTATAAGTACCTATATTCATTCAAATAACTTGATAAATAACTTAAATGATGGATCTTCTATACTTTCAAATTTTGATCCCCTATTTTGCCACCCTGAAGGTCTATTTGCGCGATACGATAAGTAGCCTATGTCTATCTATCTCCTTGCCAAATTTCATTATGATCCGTTCAGCCGGTTAGTCGTAAAAAGGTAATAAACAAATTTACACACAACAAACAGAGTTACTTTCTCATTTATAGTATTAGTATGGATATTAATTATTGACATTTGCTATAAACTTCATTAATTTGTCAATGAGCAAGAAACAGTTTGAGATATAATATTGATAATAACAAATTTATATTGCCCTAAAAAAGAACAGCATATTTATGAAAAAATCAGTATTCGCATGTGCGACGTCTGCCCTCACGTTTCTGCCCGTTCGGGTAAGCACACTTAGGCATATTTCCCCACCTACACCGCACCGTACCACGCCGCGCTGCCTTGCCCCAGGCGGCTCCACAACGCTCATTGTGTACGGCGAGGTTCTTGACAAGTTTCTTACTCGCGTTAATTTCAGTTTCACATTTTGTAATGACTCCGTAAATGTGACATCAGAATAGCTCTAATATTTTGTCTCTTGTTGCAAACTTATAAAACATTCATATAAACCTCACATATTTCCATACAAATTTTCATCCCCTATACCCTATTGTTATTTTACACCCTTGAGGGTCAAACTTTTACAAACTTTGAATGTCATATTTATTTATACCGAATCAACAGCCTAAAAAAGAAGTTTCAATCTTCTAGCTCTAAATATGGTGGATGAAAAGTTGTATGAAAGCACCGGCTTTCATACAACTTTTCATCCTCAACTTTCAACCCCTTCCCCCCCTTTTTTCGCATTAAAAAGTAACCAAATCTGTTCAGTAGTTTTGTCGTGAAAGAGCGACAGACAGATAGACAGAGTTACTTTCGCATTTATAATATTAGTAAGGATTAGCCATTTCCCGATGTTTCACCTGCGTTTATGATCACTGCACCGCTCCTAAAAGTCGTAGATGATACAAAGCCTATCCCCTTCCTCAATGAATACTCTATTCATGACAAAAATATTCAACAGGTAGTTCCAAAGGTTAGCGCGTTTAACAAACAAACAATCAAACAAAAAAACTCTTCAGCAGCAGTCGAGTGCTTCAGGTTAGTCTGAATGGGGAGGGTGGAGACTTGTTCCACCATCCATCCAATAAGGATTGTATCAACACCCTCCATCAATGACGGCCGTGAAATAATAACAAGGGTAGCCTGGGTCAATTGACTCAGTGCGACCCAGAAGCTCTTTTTGAAATCATGTGACTTGCAGGCAAGGTGATTGCTGCCCATGCAGGGCAGTGTGGGGTAGCGTAGCAAGTCGCCGATTTATGCCCCGGACGGCCGCAGCGTAAGCAAATTTCGCTGAAGTCAAAATAAAAAGTCCACTTTGCGTGTATGTGACCCCTCGCCAGTTGTAACCCTAGGTGAACTTTTAATAGTGCTTGCGGTCGCAAGTGCCGTCACTGGTAGGAGTGGGAAGGGCTTCCCCAAGGCTCGAGAAACGCCAGTAGAAGGGCGCTTTTGCTTTCTACTCTCCTGAGGCATAGGTGCTGCCACTGCCCCCGCATACGATGTCCCGAATGAAGCAGGCACTCGAAACGGGAAGCGGCAACAAGGCAGAAGTCGACTTTGGCTTGAGCTAAGCAAGTGGCGGTCCATCGTCGCGGGAGGCAGCCTTGGCTCAAAGCGAGCGAGGGAGACACGTAGAAGTTGGAGGGGCAGGCTCCTCCGACACTGAATGAAGATGCTCCTCCTGCACCGACCCGAAATGTACAAACTGGGCACTAAACTCGCTCACTTGCTGCGCTACAGCACTTTCATCCTTTTCTCGGCTATTTGCTCCGAATGTCAAGCCAGGGTCTTCCTTTCGTGACCCTGTGGCGATTCCTCCACTGAGCGCAACCTTCTGATAGGGCGCTTAGGTGTAAGCTGCTTGCAGGTTTAGATTTTTTTCCATTTTGTTCCCACGAGTAGCTAAGGAGGAGCCCCGCAAACCGGGGTAGGGGTAATTGCACCTCGACGTCGCTTAGTATCGAGGTCTACTGTTTGAGACAGTTCCCCCTCAGCTACGATTAACATTTGACACCTAGGATTGAGGTTTTTGGGGAAGAATTAGGGCTGGTGGATGAGTTAGGAGCTTAGGAGGGAATTGGATAGGTTTTTGGAGTGTCTGCCCGCATCGTAGTTGAAGGCTACTGGCTACTAGGCTGGGGATGCGGTAGCAACCGCGAGAAGGATGACTTCCAGATTTGCCTCGGGAATCGTGGCTGATCTGCACGTTCCGCCCAAAGCCATTCGCCAACTTAGTTGATTGGACGAATAACTAAGCTAAAGATAAACCGTATTTGACATCCAAGTGGACTAGGCTGCACTCCACCCTCCCTTTATTAAACGTTTTTATTTGCTTGCCCTGTTTGTTTTTTACCTAAAACTTTTAATTTTACCTCTATGCTTAATATTGTAAACTTATTAACTACTTTTTTCTATTTTGACGGGACTTTTTGGTGTCATTTAAATCGTCAGTTCTGATTATTTCTTTGTTATTCATCTGTCGTTATATAATAATAATTCTAAAGTTCTTTTTATCGCTGTAGGTATTATATTCAGCGATAATTATTTTGTTTCCTTTTCGTTTCAACAAAATTAAGGCAGTATATTGCAAATAATTGCCATAGTTTTAGGACATGTCAAATTTTAAATACCCATTCGCTAAAAATACGATTTCATTGGAAACACTACTAATATAACAAACAAGTTTTAATTAGTGGTCCAGAATTTGCATTATTGAAGTGGAGATCTGTGAGCCGTACCGATGGTCACTCGATTTTTTTAAACGCTTATTGGGCGCCTATTAGCTTAAGATAATACTGTACCTACTCTACAGCGTAATTAAACAAAACCTTTGAACATGCCCAAATTCATGACTATGGTAATTGTGCGATAAACACGATCATTTTGTTGTCTGGGTGCTGGACCAATCTGCACGCAGTGTGCAAATTTAATTAAAATCGGTTCCTTAGTTTATAAGTTCATCGCGGACAAACAACTTAACATGTTTTTTTTATATATAGGTATAAGTATGTTTATCAGCAGTCTGGTTACCATAGTACAGGCTCTGCCTAGTTTACTGCAGACGCCCATGTCTGAGGTATCTCAAGTTGTTATTATTATTAGTGTTGTAAGTTTGTAACTCCACTCAAGTGGTAAATTACAACGATACTTCAGGCTTGTATTGTGTTGTGTTTTAGTGTATTGTATCTACATGTCACTTATTATGTTGCAGGGAGTGAATGGTGTCATAAAATACTCATTGTCTGATCGCACTTTTATCGATAAAGGGTGGACAGTATTGCCGGTTGAGAAAGTTGTTCGAAAGGTAATCTTATTTTTAAAACACATGTCCAGTCATCATAAGCTTCAGGTCTGAATTTTAGTGTGAACACCATAGGTGAGTGGACTCACCTTCACCACAGAGTGAAAACATGTCACTCGAATGACTACCCAGTATCGGGAAAATTGAGATTTTTGTGCGGTACTCTGCTAGTAGTTTAAATGTAATGATGCAATGGTTTGATACTTTAGAAGAGGGATATAGCGACTCCCAATTCATTTAGCCACTCGTAATAGGCTTGTACCTATTACGTGTTTGGGATTAAATTATAGTGTGCAAAATCTAAAATGTATGTGGGTGTTTTAAACGCCTCTTCTCTTGAGAATGATTGAGAATACACGCGTGAGTGTATGTATGTATGTTACATACACAGACAGCATTGCCGCGTTGAATAGCAATGCAATTCTCTCGCAAGAAAACGTTCTGATCACGGAAAAAGCACTTGCTTAACCCTATAAACAGCATGAGCACTCGAGCCCCATGACTCAAAATATTTTTATTATAACGAATTCTAAAATTATTTTTAAAATAGCACCAATTGCGCCACACCTATGTCATTAAAGTAGGTTCTTGGTTATTTAAATGTATTGATTTTCAAGCAACATCATATTGATTCATTGATTGTACAAGTACGTTGGTTGCTATAGATGAACGTGTATCGAATGCGCCCGGCACAACCAGAGTTTGATTGGTTTCAACACAACAAAAATAAAGGTACGATGACATACGATTCTGGAGAAAAGTTGGCCGAGTTTGATGATAACGGCCGCGGTCGGTGGTACTATAAAAATGGTCGGCTAGCACTCGATTATTACGACGCAGAAGGTATTAACTTTTAAAATATCTACATTTGGACTAATAAGTACATACCTACTACAGCTAAAGAGTTAGTTATTTTTATGCTCTTGCCCATCTCAAGAACTACCACTTTTTACATTTGATTGCCCAATTATAGGCAACTTAACATCCCGCTACTACATTTAGGAGCGTCCATGAAGACGTGAAAAACTGCGGGGCACGGCTAGTAAAATATAAATGTAGTGCGACGTAGTAATCTTAGTATTTAAGACATGTTTCTGTTGTAGATAGATAGAATATTCTTTATTGTACATCATTAATAACATGGCGCCATTCATTTAATACGTAAACACTATTTTTAACGGACTTCAAAAAAAGGAGGAGGTTCTCAATTCGTCGGAATCTTTTTTTTTTAAGTATGTACACCGATTACTCGAAGACGCCTGAACCAATTTGGAAAATTCTTTTTTGTTTCAAATGTGGTAAAGGTAAAGGTGGTCCCATTTAAATTTTATGGAAATCAGTCAAGCGGTTTTTTAAAAATCAACAAATATCTAAAAATTGTATACATCGATGATGTTTTCGTTTGCTCCGAAACCTCGCTGTCTCATTGGAGCAGTGCGTTTAGTTGGCCTACCCATACCCATTTTATATATATAAAAAAAATACATCTACTTTCCACTAAAAAGCACGTTGAAGTCGGTGATACTTTTTTTGAAAGATAATTGCTAGTTTTTTTTAACCCCATAAGAAAAAATAAGAATAGGCCGATAGGAACGCCCCTGTTTAGTATTTATTACTTAAGAATCTAAAGGAAAAATGAATATACGTTTGGTTTGTTTTAATGGGTATTTTTCAAACTACCCATTTTTAGGAATGTTTATTTGTACCCACAAAGGTACTAGTAGTTTGTATTTTTTGGTAGTAATAAACTTTGGTCTTAATCATTAAGCTATACGTACATAAGATTTTCAATCCAGGGGCTCAAAACCCACTCGGATCTGCCACTGGAACATCTCTAATAATACCTAGGTGTTTCTTGTACTGTTGTGGTTATTCAGGATTGTAACGTCGCGTCGTCGTTTTCAAAGTATAATCTTAACTTTGCGGATTTTTGTGATCTTACATAAGAACTACCAAGACTCCCTCCCACCCGTTTGTAAGAAAAAATAAGACATGATCGACACCCTTCCCCCCTAAATCGTCTTACGTAATAAATTAATGGCGCCCATGCAGTTAAAACAGATCTAATCCTTAAAATTAGAGTACAATGGGCGGTTATATCGCTAATAGCGATCTCTACCAGACAACTTTTAAATGGAGGTGATAACAGAAGTATTACCTAAAATCATACTACTAGTAATTGATTGTTGTAATGGATTATTAATATATATCTTAGAACAAGCAACATCTTTTCATTAGAGCGAGTCCTGTCCTTACATGGCGACCCTGCCACTTCATACTAATATTATAAACGTGAAAATTTGTGAGGATGTATAGATATGTGGATGTATGGATGTTTGTTACTCTTTCACGCAAAAACTATTGATCCGATAGCGATAAAACTTGGTACGTAGATAGTTCCCACGGTACTGGGACTTATGCGGGTGAAACCGCGGGGCGCAGCTAGTGTAAAATATATCTCAAAAGATCTTCCAGTTGTATGTTATGTATGTATATTATATGTTATGGACCTAGTGATTAATATAGAATTATTCATAATGTCCAGACCGTTTAAAAAATGCCCAATATGAGTAGTCAATATAATTAAAACGATGGACATTAGCAAATTTACCTAAAATAAAAATGTATCCCACGTATTGAGCGATAAACCTATGTGTTTTATTCAATAGGGAATATGCACGCGACTCCAAAGTAGCCTAAATATTTTTATTTTAAGTCTTTATTGCTATAGAAATATACCTATACATTTATTTTGTATGTACTTTATCGTATTTTGATTGTGAAATGTTTGTTGTGAAGTGTTTAAATTTAATTGTGAATACTTAATTAATAAAGCTCTTGCTATTTTCTAAAACACAGCGCTATTCGATGGGACGAAATGTACCACTTGTACCTACCACTTGTACCTACCACTTGTACCTACCACTTTTCGCTCAAATTCGCATCTCGCGATACATGTGAAAATAAACTTTGTCACGTGCACTTTTAATCATATTTTAGCAAATAAGACTAGAGAATTAAAAATAAGTTTTTCCGTCTTTTTTCAATAATGATATTATTTTGGTTTTGGTTGTATAACCTTTACTTGACATAAATCAATGAAGAATCGAACATGTCGGTCCTTGACGTTACAGAAGCAAAACCACCCCGAAATTACGGCGTTGAAATCGCACGAAATCGATCGATTGTGTCGATATACCTAGCGCTACCAAACGTTTTTTTTTTGCAGAGATTAATGCACAACAACGTTATGTTGTGTACAGTAATGGGGAGCCCGACGAACGTGGTCGGTCACGACCAGTCACCGTACTTGCCACTTTTGACTATCAAGGCAACGGAGTAGTATTTGACCACACTGGTAAAATACGGTGAGTTAAATAGTTTTTCCCGATACTCTCCTCAAACTTGATTTTTTATTGTTCATAACCACGCTAGTACAGAGTTAAAAAGGATTGTTTTTTTAAACAAGTGATGTACCTATGCTTAGTAATTTAATGCTTTTGCAAAAAAGGAACCCTATTGTCATTTTTCTTATCAACCCGTCGAGGTATCAAGTTGCAATTGACATCTTATACTTATGCCTACGGTCCCTTGAAGCTATATAACAATCAAGTTTCTAAGTCAACGCAAGTCAAACGCAAAAGGTATGGCCCAATTTAAGCCTTAAATTTAACCAAATTTGAACATTTCGCAGGTAAATCAAAACTTATAGGGTACTTCCATGTAATCTAGAATCATCATCAAATTTGGTAAGAAACAAGTTCTGACAGCACAAGTAAAGGAAAAAATCCGACAGTTGTTAATTTCTTGTTATGTGACATAAAAAAAATGTTTAATGTAATTACAAACTTATATTTTGCGGCTGAAAAATTGATATATGTTTACTTACGGAAATCTCGGTGCGCGAATCAGAGCCACATACTTACCTACTTGTCCTTTTTTTTCTGTAAATAAATAAGCCTTTTATTTCTTGCTTCTACAAAGTTTAAGTACGTGAAACAGTAAAAATATTTAATTTCATTGATTATATAGTATTTTATTTTAATTCCAATTAGGTTTGTTAGTAATTCTTAAAGTATACAAAAAGGATATTCTCATATGAAGATAGAGTTTAGTCGGCAAGAACCCCGGATTGGGTAAAGGCCTCCTCCAAAGATGTATGCGCCTATGTGTCTCTATCCTACGCTACGTCTCTACAGTTGGGGTCGGTTGTCCGCTTGAGGTCGTCTTCCCAGCGGGTCAGTGGTCTACCGCGGCTTGTCCTGCCCGGCGGGCCGCACCACGATGTCATTCGCGCGGTCCACATCTGATCTGTAGACCGCTTATTGCTTTGGTGATTTTTCTAATCTTGGTTTCTCTCACTTTGTCTATCCTCCATAGGTTGAGCATACTTCCTCTAGCCCCTTTTAACAGGTATTGATTTTATTTGTGGCTTTGGTGGTAAACTTCCACGTCATCCATATCATCGGCATCGGCATCCATACGTCAGACATGCCAAAAAACTCGAGTTCATAACTTTTGTTTTGATATCTACAGGCATATTACTTTTGAAAATTTCTTTTTGGCTCCAATATTTGTTCCATGTTAATTGTATTCTTCTTTCAAATTCTACTACGTTGCTATTTTTGTCAAAAGTTATTAATTTTCCCAAATAGAAATCGTATTATTCGTGCTATGAAGTGAAATTGGGGAGCGGATTTCTGAGTAATGCTCATTCTTTGTTCGGATGGAGCTGACGTTTTTGGTCGGAATCAATGTTTTTGAACGGAATCGTGTTCGAACTAAGGTGACGTTTATTCAAATTTATAGCCAACTAGCAGTTTTCGCTCGGCCTCGCTCGCTTATGCATATTTATATATTTTGCGAGGAACCCTAATTCTTTTTCCAAAATAAAAGTAGCCTCAGTTACTTCTTATAACACCAGCTATCTGCCAGTGAAAGACCCGTGGAAATCGGTCTACTCGTTCTGGAGGTTAGCCGGAACAAACAGACGGACAGTCAAAAATTTTAAAAACTGATTTTTAGGCTTAGGTATCGTGCAAATATATGAGGTTAAAGAAACGATGACATTACAAACAGACACTTTAATTTTATTTATTTGTATTGAAGATGATTAAAGCAGTTTCAGATTTTGAGCATATAAAAATTTACATCTAGATGAATCCATACTATCTAGTCATGGAGGAGCATGAACGATATCAGCTATAACACTATATACTATTAATAGCCAACTTTTCTTCTTTCTTGCATTTATTTTTTTACTTACGCGAATCACTTTTTTCTCAGCATCAAGTACAATCAAACGGACGGAATAGTATTGGATCGTGGTATTGGTCCCGTGACACATTGGAAGTGGCACACACTAAATGACCCGCCAGTGCTGCAGCAGGTTATGATCGACACACAAATGCCTCAAAAAGACCCCAAAATATTCAAGATGGGAGGACCATCGGAATTCAAAACACGTGCGGACAATGAAGAGATGCTAGCCATTGAGTTTGACAATTTCATTAAAGAAAAAAGTAAAAAGATGTCACAGACTTTCAAACCATTCCAAATTCGAATGAAAGCTTTAAAGATCAATGAGCATTTCTCTCTAAAAGTATTAGATCAGGCGAATATATATTTGATATTTAGAGATGGTGCCACCAATTTGAAACAGAATATTGGAATGGTTTTGGATCCTCAGGAGATTGTGGACACTGATATCGCTGAATTGGGAGAGGTTGCTAATAATTTGGAACGATTCCCAGCTCGCACAGACAGCATCGCCGCACTGCAAAGTACTATCGCGCACGCTCAGCACTATGAGAAGACGCGCACTGAAAGGGAGCGAATGCTTCGACCTCTAGCCCCTTGCCTTAATGCTGACTACTTAACAGCTATCCAGTCAAAACCTTTGCGACGTCCGCTGATCACTCTTCCATCTAAATTAATAAGCGGTGCTGGAAGTTGTAAATGTAGTCGGAAACCATCATATAGTAATGTGTACTATAACTCCCGATTGTATTGATAGAAATGGAGTATTATGGGAAAACCTGTTTACCCTGATTCACTATATTTTTTCCAGCAAACCAATTAGCATTTTAGACTGCACAGTGTCCTCAAACTGAGAGGAAACTAATACTTTTGATTTCAGATTTATTTGCTCTTTTTGAGATTCCATTTTCATGTGATATCATTCTGTAGTAGGTTATCTTTTTGCCTATAGCTTAAAATGAACCATGGATGATGAATAAGTCTTTTCTAGTGATTAATATAAAGGGGAACCTGTTGTACGATGAACCCTGTTGTACTGTGGTCCTAATGGAAAAATAAAACTGACAGTCACGACTGCACGCAACTACACGAAAACATACACACACACACATCTACCTATATGTCATCATGACAATATATTGTCATCTGAACGTGATGTTCACGCGAGTTCAGTGCTTTTTCCTAATATTTTTAACACTGGCCGTTTATAAAATGTCATTTACTTCCAAGTTTGACGGTTGTTGTCCCGCGCGATTCGTCATTGCGAGATCAAAAAGGATTCTTGGATTGATTAATCATTGCATTTTTTAAGTTCTTGTTATTTAACTTGTATAATTATAAAACACTTGACATTGGCGGAATTCCTGCGCTGATTCTTCGCGCGGGATAGAGTCCATAATAACATAATATATATATGTAGATATAGGATTTTTGACCCTAAACGTTAGATTAGGTTTCAATTGTGAATAATTTGCTTTCCTTGATAAGAAATAAAATAACATTTCTTGTATATGCATAACAACTTATTGGGCTCTGAGATTTTTCAGCGGATTATATTGGATGTTGTACCGTTGTACCATGGACAATGGACATGTCCATAGTACAACACGTTGAACCGTGGCCTTGGTTTTTTTTTAATATTCAAATATTACCTAAAAACACAAACGTATTATTATTGATGTTTATAATTTATTTATTATAATATTAATTATAGGCAAAATTTATGTGAGAAATGAAATGTTACTTTCTACATACATACTTAGAAATACGATATGTCGAAAGCAAAGGTTTCTTCATAATAATCATAATTATCATAATTTTCAGTGTGGGACGTGGGACCACTTTTCTCTGATGACATTTGACATTTCTTTTAGTTTTTTTCCCAAAAAAGAATGTCAGAAGACTAATCTCTTGACATGGGAGAACTAACTATATCTAAAACAAGATTTGGAATCTTCCTGTGGCTCAGCAGACGTCATTATTGTTATTTACTAAAGTAATAAACTTAAACGAAGAGAATAAATAAAAAAATGATGAAAAGATACTGGCATTGCCAGTATCTTTTCATCATTTTTTTAATTTTACACAGAGGGAAAAGGGAAAAGAAAAAGCAGACGAATTATGAAATCTTATAGCATTAACAATGTTAGTAAAGGCAAACCTATTAAGTAAATTATTTTCTTTTATTACATTAACAAAGTTTATTCCGAGATACTAACATGTGTGGGTATTACGTTAAATACATCACAGGGTAGTAGATTTTGGAACAAACATAAAAAACAAAAAAAATGGGTCTTAAGTACAACAGGTTCCCCTACTCTTTTGATTTGAAATTTAACATTATTTTACTATAAGTTTGTGATTGTTAGTATAATTTATTTATTATTTTATTTTTAGAGGTTACACTTAATAAACAAATATAAAATATTTTTTTACTGTTTTATATTATTTATCCTACAACGGCTGCAACGACTTACAATCTGCGTACACGCCGCAGCGGGCCGTTCTCTCACCACGTTCCTACTTACGCGCAGCCACCAAGTAGTGCCCGCTCAGCTGCTGGGGCTTCCATAATCAACGCATACTACAGTCCACACTTTTTATATAAGTGAATATAAATGTTATTATAATCATCATTTGTTCTGTGTCTGGGTGTCATTTATCTAAGTATAATATGTATGTATTTAGAAATATATTTAAAGTATGTTTATCAGCAGTCTGGTTACTATAGTACAGGCTCGGATCGGCTCTGCTTAGTTTGGGATCAGACGGCCATGTGTGAGATGTGTGAAGTTATTATTTATTTATTATTCATTATTATTGCCATATGGAAATACATTTTTCAAAGTAGCAAAATCTAGCTCTTCTAGATTTGAATTAAATTGTTATATTATAATTTCATGACAATAATACGAGTACATATCTCGTTACAGGCCTGCAAAGTTTAGCGTTTATCTTTGTATAGTATATAATTATATATTACGAGTTTTGTCCTACAAGATATCCATCTCTTCTATTAACGAAATTAATGTCTAAGGATATCGTACAAATGCAATGGGCACCTGTGTCGAAGCATGAATCGAAATGATAGACACACTAGCAACGTAGTTTGCAGAAAGATTTTAAAATAAGCGTTATGTAATTAGCATAGAACCCAAAGTCGCAATAACCTCTGGCAGAACACGCCAACGCGCCGAATCCGCGCGCGTTGAAAACGCGCGCGTCTGTACCAGCCCTTAGTTTGTTCCTCGTCCGAGCGTCATCATATTTCTGCCCTTTTTCCAGTTTTCATTAAAGTCGGCGCAATGTGTAACATTGTTGGTTTCTTTTAAAGCCGGCCGCCTGTCTGACGCCAACCCTCCTTGGGAATGGAATCGTTTTAAGACGGGAAAGAAGGAAAATTTGTATAAGGAAAAATGGGTAGGGAGAGGAACCTAGGGTAAGGGATCCCCACGGCGGTAATTTTATATTACTGGCGTACTGTTCTGGTCTGTTCGCGTCAAGTTTTTCTCTTTATCTATTCGTAAAGCGGTACTTCAACCCGGGGTAAAGACTTTTATTATACAAATCGCAAGTCCGCCCCCATATCGAGTACTGTTGTTATCTGTGGGAGCACTTTCATACTAGCTTGGGCCTTGTGACTCGGTTCAAAGAAGTCCTATGCGAATCGTCGACGATCCTAATCACGCAATGTTGAACCCTTAAGTCTAAGGAGAGACTGTGTGTTCTACCGTTTGTGTGGAATGGGTTGTGTTTCGAGACATTAGTTTGACTGATGCCCACGGCCGCATTCTACCACTGCACCGCTCGCCACTTCAGAGAATGACACTCCAGCTGTGGAATGAGATTCCGAGATTTTCCCGAGGGACTACAGTATGGAGTTATTCAAGAAAAGAGTGTACAAAGTTTTTAAGGTCAGCAACGCGCCTGCGAATTTTCTGAACTAGCAAGCGTTCATAGGCTACCGTTACCGCCGCCGCCGCTTATGCTTATTTGCCACCGACGTGGTGTAAAAAGAAAACATCCCTAAAATAGATTTTGTATTATATAGCAGATGTGTGTTCGCCCATAAGCCACTCGGAATGGCGGGAGAGTTGGTTCTCAGAAACAGTGAGGTTGTGTTCCGAAGTTCAAACTACCTTGTAATGAAACACTATCAATTATCACAAACATTTAATACTAGTATTACTCTGATTCGTTACAATTTTTGAGCTTTTTTCTTTAGTACATAGTGTTTAATATTCATGCACAGTAAAAACCTACTTGCTAATAATCGTAATAGTTGTTGCATTGAGCAATATGATCTAATGTTGTCTTCGTTGGTTGGTGATATTTACATAAATAATAATTACTATTTTACTCGTACATAATAAATACACAAAACTGCGTGTCGTAATCATGTCTGTCTGCCTGTTTGATGGCACATTAGATATTCCATTAGCACCTGTCAGTTACGACTTGTACTCATTTATGTTTAGTCCGGACACCAGAGCATTAGTCAGAGGGTGGCGGTCTTTTATAAAAATACGATACTTGGCTTAAAATTTAAAGAAAAATACGTAGAATAACATACTAAAGTGTCTACTTCGTCGAAGATACGCGTCATTGTTTATTATTGGAAAATAACTTGAAATTTCTTTTTTCGGTTTTCATTAAAAATCTAAAAAAGTATTGCTTTTAGAGCAAAATGTTAAAGGCAAAAGCTGTTAAGCCGACGATTTTACATAAGGATTAGGCGTTAAAAAAAATTAGAAAATTGTTTCCATTGTTTAAATAAGCGAGAAAATTGAAAAGAAATTAAAATGCGTCAAAATGCACGTTGCAATATTCAACATTGAATGAAAATCGACTATGTTACAGACATTAGTATGTTTTTTATTGTACGCCAAGTCAGATCGCGAAATTTTAAAATGACAGCCTATTGTAAAATTGTTAATTTAAAATTTCAATTGTGTGTAGAATGTCACGGTTTTGGTATTGATATCTAAGTTTTTGGAATCGATGGGGAATAACAATATCTTTGATACCTCAAAAATTTGATTTTTTAATTGAACAAATAAAAAAGTTATTAACGATAAACCGTAAATGAAAGACCGTATTTTTTCTAATTTTAAAGTTAGACATAAACAACTTAGTACAAGTGATTGCGCTTATGACATGAATTAAAAAAAAATGTAGTACTAGTACTTTTTACTCCAAGTACGAGGAAGAAGTGGGCACGTAGTAGTTTAAGCCTAGTATCGTATTGTTATAAAAGACCACCACTGTTCGCGTTATTTTTGGCTCTGGCGCCCGGATTAGTTTCCACATTTTAAATTATTTTGTACCATACATAGTAAATAATGCATTAAGAAGACGTTGAACATGAAATGGACAGTCTGGATGCGAACTTTTCACTATTAAACATATAAATTGCCATCGTTAGTCGTTTGCTCATTAGACTAAAAAAATGCAATCGATTTTAATTTTAAATTAAATGGATACGGTACATATTTTTTTCTTTGTATACACAGTCTGGCCAACCCATAAAGTATGTTAAATATAATCACATTTACTTTAAAAATAAAACAGGAATAGAGTAGAAAGTAGTTATTATGTCTAATGAGCTTTCAACGTAAAGGCGGTTTAATTTGAACTCTATTTTATGCAATAAATTGGCCGACATTTATCGATATACCATCATAATGTCCATTGAAATATACATACACAAACAATTCACATTTGCTTACATAAATAATTTATTAACAAAATTAATATAAAACCAGATAGGAAAGTTAGAGCAGTGTCACAATGATTATCTTCAATCTAATCTTAAGGTCTTACTACTAATATAACTATGTACAATGATTTATAAGTGCTTATAAACTAATACATGGATTGGAAACTTGAAATAATACAATATGTATATATATATATTAAGAAAAGATCAAGGTAATCATAGTCAAAGCAGGAAAGATGGGTGTGATAAAGTTCTGTTTGAATATATGTTTAATTGTACTTATTATTGTTAATATTGTTTATGTTTAGAAGGTACGTAATGGTTTTGTGGAATACTTTTTACACGTCAGACTTTTGGTAAAGGTATTGTCTATGTCAGTATTTTTTAATCGCCTACGGATTTTAACAATTTTATTGCCCCATCCCTAGAGAAAAGTTTTTTTTATCTAGAAGAATGCCGTATTTGTGTATAAACTTAAAAATCTGTGATACTTAAATATAGGTAGCCGTCACGCAATGGGAACATAAATATATTTTATTTTACTATTTTTTATGTTTCTTTTATAATTTTAGTGATAAAATGTAAAATAAAATACCATTTGACTTGTGAACACGTGATAAAGGTATTTAGATAGTATAATTATATTAAATACGAACGTTTCCTATTTGGTACGTTGGCTTATAATCTATATTATATAGATTGCAGCTTAATCAATTAATTTCATTTCACAAACTTTTCTTCAAGATCTAATTGTGGCTTTTAGGAAAAACAATACAATCATGATGGCCGCTTTCATTGTGATAAAAATGAACCAACATTTGTAAAGAAAGAAATGGTCACACAATGGTGGTTAACACGTAATATTTTTGCAAAGCTTTTATCACATTAAACTGAATTTTAACTTATTTTTAAGTCTGTTCAGGATTACCTGTTAATACGCCCTTAAATAAATGTCTTTATACCACCGTCCTTGGTGTAGTGTGCAAATAATGTTAAAGATTATGTTATAATATACAAAAAAGTGTTGTTTTCTATGCTCGAGTAACTGTTATTTTATCAAATTCACGTTCCAATTCACTCACCTCACACTCAATTAGAAACAATTAATTTAGAGACAACATAATACAGATACTTTAACGCAGAATAGCAGTCTTATATTAATACCTAGGCTTATGATTATGGTGGGGGCGATGAGGGGAGTGGAAGTCAGGATGCCTGGGCTCGCGGTGATGGTGGTGGTGGTGGTGACGCCGCTTGTCCCTCGCGTGAGGAGCTGGATACACGTCAGAAACCACAAGTTCTGAGCCATCTTTAGGGGCTTCCCTATCATGTCTTCTGTGGCCGTGCTTAGCCCCCGCAGCTTCATGTAGCTCTTCCCACGCTTGGCGGTAGTACCTGTTGAGTCCACTTCTGGACTCTGATGAGGAGGAGTCCAGCGAGCCAACGGTGTTGCAGTCGGGGGACACGTGGTGTCTGTACCGCTTACCGTCATTGTGTTTCCTGCTGACATAATTCATTCTAAGTTAGCATACCGGTTAACGTAAGTCTATTAAGATTTTTGTCTACTGGTTTCAATAACAAACACTACTATCTTTACAGATTACATAGTTACTAAGTAGGTGTTTATATTTTGGATTAACTGCAAGACGTATTAGTATAAGTTCAATGGATCTCTCTAAATTGTTATGCACTAGCCTTATTCTTCAGTGCGAAATTAATTTCTTATTTTAAGTGGCATAAAATAAATAGATGTTTTTAGTTATAATAATATCTGATTTGTATTTAATGAACAAAATTGGTGCATGGTGCACGTTTGTGATATAAGTATTTATAGTCTGTGTAATGTTCGTGAGTTACGGCGCGAAGGCGTGGCGGTGCATGTTGTGAATTATGTCTGTTTTAAAGTTACCATGTGAAAAACCAACCTTGTAGTTTCGAATTGAAATAGTTGATGTGTATATTATGAAATGAAAGAATATAAAAATAAACGATACATTGTTCGTGATAAAAGCTGTGTTGTAAAAATCGGGTTATATTTTCTTAGGCAGTGTGTGGATATGTACGTTTATATAAAATATATATATTTTACGCGTGCGTTTCCAATACCGGTGCGTATAGCGATGACATGGTGGTTGGTTAAATAGATACATATATACTGCTAAAAATATAATATTTATTTAAATATTATAACGGTTTCCTTTCGTTTATAAGAAAGGAGTCTATAAACAGTTGCCGAGTGTAGAATATTTCGTAATAAGTGTCTGAAATATGAATTCGACTACATAACGCTTCTTATCTCAGCTTATACTTATTTAGTGAATTTTTGACTATCACCCAACAGTCCTATAGATAGAATAGTTTTCGTGGTATTCGCGGGTGGTCAACCACCATGTCAACGTAGTACCTTAAAACAAACGCACTGGCTATAACGGGTTGGAGAAGTGTCCAGCACGATGCGTGTGGCGATGGGTCCTGGCGAACTCGCGCCTGCCGACTTGCTGGTCAGGGAATGGGAGCGCCAAGAGGGTGTACCACCGCGACGGCAGCTCGCGGACCGCCGGGGGTGGTCGCTTTGGACCCCCGCTGATGTATCAAGTTACGGACATTTGACCAAGGTTTTATACGTGTCGATAGATAAGTATCGTAGTGTCACAGGTACTTTTTATAACCTATAAATATGTGCAGGAAGTTTGAAAGGAGATTGCGAATCGTATACCTCGATACAGATACCAGATGTCACACTATTAGTGACTTGTGAAGTAAGTTTTGAGAAATAAAACTATTTCTATATTACTCCACTAAAGAAATCACAATTATGACAATATACCCAAAAATAAATATATCAAGACCAATCAGTTACATAAAAATTCTCAGAATGTAATTAATTGGTTTTCTGTCACGAACTTGTAATTTACACACACGCCATTTAAGAGAATATTTTATTAAGTATGTAGCATCTATTACATAAAATTATTAACGACGAATATATAAAACTACGAATATAAACGAAGTACTCAAAAGCAATTTATTGATAAGGCCATTATAGACACCATCCATGACACGAAATCCTACGTAAGTTTTGTGAACTAGCATAATATCAAGCAATATTAAAACAAAATTGGGTAATATGCACTTGCTGCACCTTCCAAGTAATTAGTATGAAATGGATATATTGAATAAATACATAGCTATTATCAAACAATTTTAAGTACTTAATGAAATAAAAAAAAAATGAAATGAAATGAAATTTTGCCAAAATTCAAATGTTAATGACGTACCTATTCCTAAATTTCGCTGAATGAGTAAACAATACGAAATAATTGTTTTCCTCGGATAAAACCTATTTTGTATGAAAGGATTGATTTATTTGTACGCGAAAATGACGTAACTACATAAAACATTCATATAGTTTTTTCGATTTCGAAACTTTTTCCGAGACACTTAGATCACCTTCTGGAATATTTTCTTATAAATTCCTTTAATATTATGAACTAGAAATCTCCTGGTGGTCGAAGATCGACCAAAATTTATGAAATTTTTAATGTTTTGTTTTTGTTTTAGTTCATTGACCTATCTATACTAATATAATAAGGCTGAAGAGTTTTTTGTTTGTTTAAACGCGCTAAACTGAAACTACCTTCGCATTTAAAAAATCTTTTTGTATATAATAGCCAGGTTCATGAGGAATAGTATAGGCTATGTAGCATCACGCTTCGACCCTTAGAAGCGGAGCAGTGACCATAAACGAGGATGAAACTGCTCGAGACGGCTAATTAGTAATATAAATCAAGCTATTCCTTTCCAGTGTAAGTTGAATTGTCAATATGTACAAGTGTAATAATAAGTAACATGACATTCAACATAATATTTATATATACTGGACCTTTGTATATTTTTGTAGCCGTTGTAATAAACTTTAACTTTAAGTACCTATTCCAATTTTCACAATCGTATGTGCGCGAAATTTTCTTGAAAAGGAATGCAAGGAATTCTCTTCACCTATTAATACGCTAGACACTCAGTAAATTTTACGAAAACTAAAATTAATGTTCTATAGACCCAATAGTTTTTATTTAAACTTTTCAAATAACTCTCCACTACTATTTATGCAGAGATTCACGCATCTAAACCAATTTCAATACATTTTTCCAATGCGCCTCAGACACTTCTTCTGCAGCCTGCTCGAACGCAGCTAGCGCATCTTCCGGTGATAGAACTTTTTTTGATTTTTATTTTAGGGAATAAAAAGAAGTCACACGCTGCCAAATCCAAAATGGCCAAATCGCGCAGTGTTGTGACTGCGGACAGCCTGCATACCACAGATTGACACAAGATATCCTATCATAGTGAAAAAAGGAGCGGTCAAAAGCTGTGTACTTTTTGATCGTTTCACTTTGATAGGCCTTGGCTGAAACAGCCAAATTGTTGACTGACTCTTAGCTTCTGAATAATTTATCACCTATCATATTGTCGTAAACGCACCGAGAAAAGCCTGCACCAAGCTTAGATATCGTATCATGGCACCATGCCATGCCTGCTTCCCATTGCCATGCCCTGGTACCCAGCGCGAAACTATACTCTTTATACGAAGGTGTAAAAAACTTGTGAACGCTTCCTGGACCAATCTTCAATATATACTGAATCTCTGTTACTTATAGATTATTCGCCAAATCTCTTCGATGATCTTTTTTTATTTCTAACACGTTTTCTTCCGTAACACAACAGCTATCAAAGAGCCACCACATCTTTATTCATGCTTGAAAAATCGGTACACAATTGCCTTAGACTCTTCTAAGGCAAGTGTGTACCGATTTTTACCATTCTATCTTTGTACCTTTTCCATAAATGCAATTTGAAATCTATCAAACGATTCTTCCAGTTTGAAATAGTAATTATCATCCGCGAAAACGTTCTCGAGATAGATCCATTTTACAATGAGACACGATCATTACGTTCAGTTCGTGAATGTGGAGGGAAAGTTGAGGTTGCAACTTTTGTATTTTTTAACATAAATGATATATTTTTTAAATGAAATATAACCTCCTTTGTTTCACACGTAAAATCTCTTTTTCGCAAAACTTTCTGAGTGGCCTAGAGAAGATAGTACACCTAATAGTTTTCTATATGGCCAGTAGTTTCGATTAGGTACTTTTTTTAATACTTGAGCAGCTTAATATGAATGAAGGTTACAGTATGTACCGACTGTTTTTCAATTCTTTACGCATTATAAATGCATTTTGGTTTTATTCTGAAGAGAAAAATAAAGGCATAATATAAGGTAGCACTGTCGGACAGAGGTCGAGTTTAATAGCAAGATTTCTTTACAAGATAATAGTAAATAAACAGTACTATAATATGTATAAACAGTTTAAAAAACAATGTTGGGCGATTAGTATAATAGAAAAAATCTCCTAGAAAATTCTATTCGGATGGCAGCAAAATACATAGTTGAGGGATATCCGGTTCAGGAACATTCATATAGGATAATTAGTGAATTATACTCAAGCACATAATTGTATCAATAATGATAATGAACAAATTTTACAAGGAAGTCATGGCTTTGTTTCACGTTTTGATTTCTAATACTATGTATAATATAACCAAATAAAGTATATGTAAGTAATAAATACTGCACACCACGCACTGCTGACACACTATTGACAAACTAAGAAACAAAATTATTTTTACCCGATTTTGTGTCCCACTACGTGTCCTCGTAATTACCACACGACTAGACATATTTTTATATTTCTATAATTTGTGTCGCATGAGATATAACAAATCAAAATGTCAAGTTGTTGGCGCCAAATTGATCTACTTAATTTATTATTTTATGCTATTTAAAATAAAAGGTTTTGAAGAGGTAATATGTAAATTTATATATATTTTTTAATATATGGAAGACAAATTATTGGCCAGTTGATGTAGAGCCTGGAGCGGCCTCCCATTTAATGAATGTATAATATGTATATACATAATTATATATTATGTATAGTAGGTAAACTCAGTGAAAACTTGGGTAATAATCAGTTTTTCGTTACGTTATAGGTAGTAAACATTGCGTGGTTATGGGCTAGGCGATGTAGGTACAACTTTGGTTGGTTAACCTAACAGGATCTTACCTTCGAACGAGAATGACGATAGTAGTGATTATGGCGATGAGGAACACGAGGGCTCCGAAGGCACCTAAGGCGACCACGGCGCCGATGTTCAGCCTCGCACCTACAGGGTCCCGCCGCTCACCATCCACAGGCTGAGGAACGTTCACACGCGGAGTCTGCTCAGCACGAATGTTGTTGCCGGTACCGAGGATCTAATATACGAAGAATTTTCTTTATTAAACTAGTTATAAAACCCTGAAACTTCTCACTCACGAGATTTTGCGTATACTAGCAAGGGCGGGATTCGGTGATAAGCACTTCAGTGAATCTCAGGAAGTGCGGCATGCGTCACTCTCCAGTCTTTAAACCCCAAACTTAGAAATATTGTATACTAGCTTTAGCGCGAGGCTTCGCTTGCATTAAGTTTATTTGGCTCTCCTCGGTGACAGTACGTTTTTCTGGATAAAAGTTGATTCTCCTTTCTATACCCCGGACTGACAATGTCCTTATGACGGTATAAGTAGTTAAGGTGTAAAAGCGTAACAAACAATCAATTTCACCGTGATACTATCCAAAATATCAACTTAGATAGTTTTATCGATAGGCAGAAAATACTATTGCTAGAGGTCGATAGTATCGTACTTTTAATGTATAATACTATCGATAGTATCGGTCTCTATCAATAGTATTTTTCTTAATATTCTCTATGCTATCGATACTATTGAAAACGACGATACTGATGATGATGATGATGAAACTACGATATTTCGATAGCACTATCGAAAACGTTAGGTACTAATCTTCAAAATCAACTATAGATAGAACAACTATCACTATCGCAACAACACTGATTTATAATATTGAGACAGTTTACCTAGTTTTAAAATGAACATTTACGTTGACATGCTGACCGTAAATTTGCGGAGTCACTGGACTCCGCAAAGTCCGCAAAGACCATGGGCGATGATTAGATAGTGTGTATTATGGCTATGCACGGTTTTATGTTAACGCATTGGAGTTCGAGATTATTTTTAAATTAGACGATCAACACCTTTGCTTAGTTTTGTTTGCGTACGCACACGTCGCGCTTCATGGCGTACGTAAATAGTAGCAACTTTAGAAATAACATTTATATATTTTATGTTTCAAGTTGCAAAACTAAACGGGCAATATGGCAACCATCGTATTCCTAAAAAGAGCACAAGCTGCCTTTCTATAACCCGAATAACAAAACTTATTTCCAATGTGAGTATTTGGCCTTACCTGGTTTTCTCTCGGATGACTCGCAACAATAATATGGGGGATATGACTCGTTGGGGACTCATGGTTGTCGGGCGTCGTTACTTTTCTCTCTGGTGGCTTTTCGTACGCCTTCGTGGTCGGCCTTTCTGTGGTCGTCCTAGGTTTTAATCTGCGCGGTGGTTCGGCGGTCACGAACGGTGTCGGCGACGACAAAGGTCGAGGTGAAGTGCGTAGTTTTGTTTGGCCAGCCAGGATCAATCGAGGTGTTGTCGATGAAATGAATATAGGCGGTGTGGTTGGCGCTGCAGTTGTGGTCGTCGTAGATACTGTAGTTGTGGGCTGTTCTTCCACTGTTGAAAATGGTTTCATTATTGACGTGACAACGTCTTATAATTCGATGGAGCCGGCTGCACGCACGAAAAAACATGACTCATGCGGCGTTACCTCGCTCTGAGTCACGTTCAACTATCGCCAGTAAACCGACTTTACAGACAACCGATTTTTTTGGAAGTGTTAATGTTATTTTTTTTAAACTACATTTATTAAGCGGTGATTAATTGGTACTGAGTAGGTACATGGTTGTTAAAAATGTCTTGGGATTTGCCTACTATTGAATGTGAAGCTTAATAATAAACTACTCTAATATTATAAAGAGTAATCTTATATTAATACGTGCGGCGAAAGCAGGGGTAGCGAACGAAAGGTCCACTATCGACCCCCCCTGCTGTCGCACGCACGTGTTGGTGGAGCCTCTGTTTAGGAGACAGAGGCCCACCGATGCCGCCCACTCCTCCACGGCATCGCCCCGTGCGTCCGTCCTGGGGGAACCCCACGCAACGGACTTTGCGTTGAAGTCCCCCAGCATTAGGACGTGCCCAGACGCTAGTCGCCGCATCGAGGTCTCCAAGTTGTTGAGGAAAACCTCGAAGTCGCTCAGACTCCGGTTGGGGGAGAAGTAGACACCATATATGGTGATACCCCCCCACTCGGCAGCAACATATCCGGTACCCTTGTCTCTTAGCGACAAGGGTAGGGAATGAGCCGCCGTGGAGCTGATGACTGCCACGGAGCCGTCCCGGTCACCCATCCAGTTTGGACGGGCAACGTAATGAACGTGAAGTTTGCGAAAGCGGCTACAAGAACTATATGTGTCGAGTATAATATGTTTTATTTATTTCTTTTTTTTACTAGCTGTAGCCCGCGCCTGGGTTCACGTGGAAATTGAAAGAAAGAAAAAAAAAAAAGAAAGAAAGACAACCTCAGCGTATTTTTTTGTTATCAATAAATTCAAATGTATGGAATAGGAATCGATTTTCTGTTCAACTTTTCGTTCCGTAAGAACCTTCTACAAAGTGTTAGAAAACAAAAATAAATGAAACCGTTTAGGTAAGTCGTTCTCAAGCTACGGCGTGACCAAGGGATATAGGGATTCATTTTTATATATATAGAATTCTAAAAGATACGCTTACAGATTACTGCCATTACATGACAGGAAACATTAGGAGATAGGTACATATTAAGTCAAGACAGTGATCCAGTGACACAGCCGGAAAAAAGGCAAAGTGCAAGGCACGTGGCAAAATACAAATACAAGGCACGTGGCAAAATACAAGTACAAGGCACGTGGCAAAATACAAATACTTGCCACGCTTAATTACCCAAAACGCTACTCAAATATATGTACCTACAGCATATGTAAGATTAACACTAAATTAATTTAAAAAAGGAAATACTACGAACCTTGTGCCTTTATTATGTTGACCTGTCATTGTACGGCAAGTTTATACAATGACAGTTCAAGTTATACTGGTGAATGAAGTAAAACAAAACAGTTAAGACTTATTGAATTATGATCGAACATCGACCAGCAGACCATCTCTGGTTTATGTAAAAGCGTTAGTCTCAGGGGTCCAAAATAAAAGTTTCCCGGTAATGGTCATGGACCACAATTTTTATTGGCCGACCATGTTTAATTTGTACACTTGTATAGCACTACTATCATTTTCTCAACTGGTTCAAAGAGTTGTCACAGTTTCATAAAAAGAAATGAAGAAGAAGAAGACCTTTCAACGATTTACATGACTTCCACTCAATGCACAACTCTCTTATCTAAGTCACCAAACAAAAACTGCAACTCTAATTTTTTTTTCAAGCGCTGCTCTAGTAAAATTATGAAAATCACAACTCCCCCTAAACTTGAAGAGATGTGGCTGGGCAAGTCGAAGTTACCTTGACATGTCGGTGCGGGCTTATCCCACAGGCCAGTAGCCAGACAAGCTATCCTTTTAGCGCCTAGCAGCTTGTGTCCCCTGAGGCAGGTGTACTCGGCGACAGCACCGAACACAGATGCATTGTGGCTCAAAGACACACGGGCGTTCGCAACTCGAGGTGGATCTTCACATTGTACCACTGTAACAGATTTTATTCTTATAGTCTAGATTGTGGCCATGATTTCGTTCGCTTTAATGGAGATTTTATGTTATTTTTCCATTTTTGGGGAACTGAACATTATTCAGGATGACAACCTGTAACCAAGGTGTAGGTATGCAAAATTATCCTGCTCACTCGCTTCGTTGTCCTCAGTACTACTTTAACAACTATAAGAGCTCACACGTAGAGAACCAGGTATAGTGCGCCAGGCGTGATCCTTTCGCCTGATCAGAGAATCCTCTGTTTGTGTCAGGAAAAGGATAAACAACATTTTTTTTTATGAAGACCCGCACATTCACACATACCGTCACATCTCGGAGGAGGACCGTTCCACCTCTCATCGATATCACAGACGAGTCGCGACCGTCCCACCATCTCGTACCCTGGCTTGCAAGAGTACTGGACGTGGGACAGATAAGACACAGACGCGTTGATCAGCTCGTAGAAACCGTGAGGGATCTCCGCCGGAAAACCGCAATCAATACCTGAAAATAATACTTGAAATTAACTTTTGTCTGACGAGATGGACAGATGAACTTATAAAGATCGCGGGTCGACGGTGGATGCAGGTCGTTTCCAACCAGTTTTTTTTCAACCAGTCATTGAGGGAGGCCTATGTCCAGCAGTGGACGTCCTATAGCTGACCTTTGTGTGATATAATAAAGATGTTTGTTTGTTTCAAAGCGCTAAAACTACAGCTCGGATTCAAAAAAATATTTTTGTATTGTATAGAGTATTCATTGGGTAAGGTTATAGGCGTAACATCGCGCTAAGATCCTTAGGAGCGGAGCAGTTACCGTAAACACTGAAACTGTAGGTAACGAACGAACGGAAGTTATTACATAAATTTGGCAAGTACAAATTAGTTCAGTTTTTTCCTTTTATTGTTGTCAAGAATTTCATGAATCACAGTCGAACACTGAACACAACACCCTGAACATAATAAATTCAAATCATAAGGAGAAGGAGATCCTGTCCATCCAAAAGGTTCTGTAATATCATGAATGTGAAATGTCCAGAGAAGAATGATAGAGGTGGTAGATTCTAGATTCTACTGGATTTACCACAACCGCGATTCTATCCGAACTTTGCATCAACAGATATTAGAGATCTTTTTCCCTCCACGCCAAACCAAATGAGAGGCTATATTTCTGACAATCAATTTTGGTGGGAAAAAAAATATTATACCTACATACAGTTTATTACATATGACTACCGTATTTTTTTATTGTTTCGATGCTCTACGTATCCTTGGATTTTGGCCAGGGTCATGGGCTAGTAGGAAATAATGTGAAAGGAAATACAAAGGCCAAAAATTTATTAAGTTCTGATTTTATCTAAACTCATTAAATACTCCTTTGGTTGTCAAAATACTTTTATTTCTTGCACTTACGTTTGCAGACCGGCGGGAATTCATCGTAGAACCCTGTGTCGAGACAGGTCCTGACTGTGGGACCCACCAACAGATGCCCATCATCGCAAGCGTACTCCACCGACGCACCAACTTCGAAGCTGTCAGTTGACATGGTGGAATTAGGAGGCTGCTCTGGACGACCGCAAGCTTTTGGCTCTGGACAAAAGAAACATGAAAAATTATAGAACATTTGGGGCATATATTAATGAGTAACGGATAATAAAGAGTTAAGTACAAAAAATAGAAATGTGATAAGGAAACTTAAATATAAGTAGATAGATTCCAAATTCCGTCCACTTTTACCAGTAGAGCTATACATAGGTCCGACAGGGTTCTGGGAAGGGAGGTTGCTTGCCAACGCCCGAGTTATACCCCCGGTATTGCGAGCCAATCAGCGTTCTAAGCACATGCTACTGATCATTAACCAGGCTGTATGTTTGCTAACCATTACTCCAATGAACATATTCGCATTTTCCATAGGTATTAAATGAAAATATGATTGCCTGAGCGTTTTGGTGGTACCCACGGAGCAGATACAAAGGTGGTACCATATTTCGTAGGAGGAACCTATCTGAATCTTACTATATTATTCTTGCACCACCTTAGAAAAACATGTATTCCCTGACTATTTTTAAGAAAAGAATCAAGGACTTTTTTCTGTCGGAGCAATAATCAGACTATTAATTTGTTTATATGTAAGTATATATATGTTTAACATATTATTTAGTGTATATGTGGTAGTATATGTATGTGGTATTATATTGCGAACATATAGGTACTTGATATTCTGTAGGTATACATTATGCATTTATAGTTTAGGTTTTTAATTTTATGTTATTTATTTTCCTTTAACGTACACACTTTGCCTCTATTTTTTTATTTACTATCCTCTCTTCACTCCCGAGGTTTGCTGGAAGAAAACTTAACTATGGGTTAAGCTCGCCTTTGTACATACTATTTTCCTTCCTGTACTCATAAGATTGTTCTTTTGTGTACAATAAAGAATATGAATGTATTCGTTAACCATGGAACTTGTGAAGTTATCATACACTTAAGATAGGGCTAACTGTATTTACAGAATGACTTCACGGTTTAAATGTATTTGCTCCACAATCGGTTGAACGACGGTATTCAGAGAGAAAGCTAACTGCATTTTCAGATATGTAAAAAAACATTTTTATTTCTTTTGATTTAGGTGCCTTATCGTTTTTCCCGATAGGTACTATAAAGCCGGGATAAAGTGCGTACTGTTATGAAGCATTTGTGCCGATTGATAAGTAAATACGAGACACATTAGATTGTTTGCTATATATGGATAGATTAGAGAGGAATTTAATAGAAGATACAGTCAAGTGAAATTAAGTAAAATTAAACAACCATAATGTGGCCAAATAACACGGTTCACTGTAATATTATCCTTTTGAAATACGAATAAGGTATAAATTAGACATCCCACTTGTAATTAACAGACAATGTTGACAAATTTTGAAATAATTTTTTTTTTTATGTTATAAGGGGCAAACGAGCAGACGTGTCACCTGATGGTAAGTGTCTACCGCCGCCTATGGGCACTTGCAACTCAAGAGTGACAAGTGCGTTGCCGGCCTTTAAAGGAGCAGAGGGAAAAAGGGGAGGGTTAGGGCCTCCGGTAACCTCACTCGCTCGGCGGAAAGCAATGTAAACATTGCTTTACTGCCGGTTTCCTGTGAGGCCGTGGTATCACTCCGCACGAGTCGGCCCATACGTGCCGAAGCATGGCTCACCCACTGTTGGTCCCATTTTAACGTACTATTATTTTTGCAAAGTTTTTTTTTTTTTTTTACAAAGACTACTAGTAACGTGGGTCACACATTACTAGTATTTTTGTTAACCGCTCCAGCTAAGCTAAATGCTTGTGTTAGGAGTGGGTAATTATCCTTCTGTGAGGAAGTCACCTTCTGTGAGGAAGTCATCTCGCAGAAGGAGGCGGCGGAAAGGGTCCGGGAGGACGACCTCCACTCGGACCTAATTCGCCGCCGGCGAACCGGGCGGCGGAGGCGCGCTTACCAGCGCCTCATGCCGCCCTGAGTGTGGCCGCGGGTGGTCGGGGCGGGTTTTCCCTCCACCCGCTATAGTGGCCTCCCGCGAAGAGGCGGCGTCCGCGTGTGCCTGGACGTCGCCTAATTGAGAGGTTTTACGTGAAGGTGGTGCCCGCGCTTTACCGGGCAGGCGCTAGGGGGGGTACGGATGTCTTAATGAAAGCTGTTCCCGGATCCCTCCTACTTAAGGCGCAGTACGGCACACCGTGTGGTTTTAGTCGGTTCGATTCCGACACACCGCCCCACCGAAAACCCCGGTGGGGTGACGGCCCGAGGGGGTTTCCACACGCACAAAAAAAAAAAAAGGGAGTGGGTAATTGTAGTTGTATAATTATGTAGTTTGGATGACAATACTATAATTTGTAACCCTGGAGCCGATCTGACGATCTGAAGAACTCTATAAACTACCCCTTGACGATAAATGGACCAAGAATATTAGCTAGGGTAGGGCGAATGACAAAAATGACAAATGGAACAGAGACCAATGATAGAATAATCGTACGTGTTGTTCTTCATAAAACTCTCTTTATAACAAAACATTAACACAAATGAGGTCTTAATAAATTGTATTAAATAAAACATTACGATTCACACAGGTACCGCTATAGGAAAAAAATCGCTTTAGCATCGCTCATAGATAGCAACAATTCGCAGGCATTGCGAATATGGAAATAAACATTACATTGATAGTTATATCGCAGAAGCAACTAACGAAAATCGACTTACGGTGTTGGCAAATATAGTTCATTCTCGCTTGACACTCCGTATCGGCCCAAAGCCAACCTTTGCTGCCGTCGAACCGAGCGCATTCTCCGGTCCCTCCGGGAGCGTTCCAAAATGAGACCGTGATGTCATTTCCGTTCACCCACTTCCAGTTGGCCTGGTCCTGCCGGTCTCGGACAGCTCCCATCCAGTATTGGCTGCTGCTGTCACTCCTGCAGAATTAAATAAAGTTCATTGATACCAGACTTCTGGTCTAAAGTAATTTATAAAACATTGGAATGGAGTTTTAAGAGACGTTATTTTCTAATAAGCGGAGGCTCCTGGCACAGGCATTCTACATGCTTAAAAGGAGTCTCCAACAAGAAATGTACTAATGTATACCTGTGCTTATGAAATAAAGTTATTATTATTATTAATAATAATAGTTTATTATTGACATCACTATTGGCACTTTACATGTTTACATTATGTCGTATCTTGCAAAGATACGTCAAGTCAACGGCCAGTACAAGGAAAGTTGTCATTATTAAGAGAAAAAAACCCCAAGAGACAATGAAATATATTAGACAATAGATTTATAAATATTGTCAATGAGATAATCGATGATCGATTCTTAAAAAAATAGATACGGGTTGTCTTCAGAACCTCCTTCAAATCACGCACGTGATAATAACGCCACGGGAGAAAAAAACAGGCAGGTTTCCATATAAATTTGACGCAAGGTAAACTAAAGGTCATAAGTTTAATTATAAAACTGTTAAATTATAATTACAGAATAATTAATGGTACATTAGATTGTTTAGCTTAAAGAGATATTCGAGTGATAGTCAATCTTTTAATTAAAGAATTCAAGTTCAACATGAAACGCGCGACAATACGCGACTACAAGTTAACTACCTACCTATTTAATACGAGCCTGGTCATTACGCCCGGAGCTTCTTTTTTACAATGGTTGATCGATTCGATCACTCGTATCGAAAAATCTTTTAAAACATTACAGAGCTAATAAAACATTGTCAGTACAATATTTACAGTTATGGTCTCCAATTCGCATTTGCAAATAAAATGTTTTTGTAATAATATTACGCTAGCAATGGCGTATAACATAGATATACAATTCGCAATAAATTCGCAAAAGTTCTAATATAGAGTCATGTAGGCAGCATATTATTAGGTACGTCTGAATGTACATACGTTGATGGTAGTTCAATAGGTATCTTATTACTATATAATCTATACGCATGAAGTATGGGTTATTAATGGTTATGGGTTCACAAGTGTCTTTGTGTTGTGGCCGTTGTGGGCAACATTTTTACGGCTGCATCGATTTTAATCAATGACGTACTTCGATCAAATAGTGAGTTCGGTCAAAGATGACGTATAACGATAGGTGCAAACGTTAATATGGTAATATACTCAGAGGTAATATTATGTAAGGTTGTCAATTGTTAATGATGTTCAGCAAACATCAAGAATATGAAATCGATTCTTCAAACCCCATTTTAACAAGAAAATGGCGGTCAATAAATACAAAATGTAGGAAGAGACTAAAAATTAGTGGCAATTTAACCAATACATGTCATTTAAAAAATAGATCTTTCAAAATCTTATTTAATCAGTTAAATAAGCAAATTTATGAATACAAGGTTTGTAATTTATTTTATTGTGTTAATAATTTTCTTTACAAAACACCTCAACTAAACAAGCGTCTTCTCTTTAATTTCAAGTGTAACGTGAGGTATTACACTTCTATTTCACATGTATCCTGTATTCTTTCATATTATAAAGTATTCTTTAGTGCTCAAAAATATCTTAGAGCAATGATTAGATAACTTGTACTTTTGTTCTGAGTAAAATTAAAAAGGGCGTGGTGTTGCTATCATAACGCTAGTTAATATGACGGAAGGAAAGAAATCCCGATACAGTTCTATTAAAAACATCAACTTATAGAGTTTATATTCTAGATCTTTAAAACAGTAGAAGCGACTTGACTTAATCAAATACCTCTTACACATAGCAAATAGATTGTCTAAGTATATAAGACGGACTAGAACTCACAGAAAGAAACCTAGATAAGCCAACACATCGTATCCTAGAAAGGCGAGTACAACCCGAGCCGTCAGAACCGTTAGCATAGTCAGTGAGCACGTGCCCTACAATTGTCAGGTACGATGGGTACGATTATACACGGTCACCAAAGAGTATACGAACATACAAACACTAACCGTCACTTCCTACGGTGACTTAGGTTCTAATCATAGACATTTTGTCTATGGGTGTAATAGATACTTAGTGCCTTTTTCGCTGTTTGTCAACCGATTCTCTTTTTGAAGTGAAAACTTCTTTAGGCACGTTGTGCACTTTTGCTATGGGAAAAAAGCATCGACAGTTTTTATTTTCTTCGAAGCTTAACTTAATTGTTATAAATAAAAATTGGATGAATGAATTGCGGTGAAATTGGCGATGGCTACTCGCTAGTACTAGTAAAATTCAAAGACGTGATATTCTCAGTTCTATTTTTTAACATCAGCTCAAAAAAGTGGCGAGTAATATTTTTGAACTTCGTGTTTGGACTACTGTGATGTATATTTATGTAATTTAACCCCTTTATTTTGTTAGTTACCCGTCACTTTGTACTAAAAATGTCTCTAAACGTCACGCTCAGATACATATACTTATATGCGTATGTGCGTGTGAGTGTGCGTGTGTGTGTAGGTAGGTATATCTATCTATCTAATACCTTTAAACGAGCAATGCTTGTATATAAATATATATATAATCTGAATCTCGGAAACGGCTCCAACGATTTTCATGAAATTTGGTATGCAGGCAGGGGGTTTCGGGGGCGATAAATCGATCTAGTTAGTTTAAATTTTTTTAAAAACGTAAAAAGAGCAAAGCTCGGTCATCCAGGTAGATATTTATGTGTGTAAGTTATGTTTACATTTCTGACGTGCAGTCCTACGACTAACGTTGTTTCTCCGCAATGGTTGCTACTACTACTAAGTTGCTTTTAACAAAATGTCGAATAGTTTCCCTTATCCTTAGACCGTCAACTACCGGTTTTTCGGACTACTTAGGTACAAATATTAATGACAAGTTCTTTGTTTTTAATGTATGATTCTATTATATCTGCTTTCCGAATTATATCTCATATCTCTTAGTTTTAGACGTACTATCCAGTTAATACGTAATCAGCATATTGATTAAGCAATTAATAGATACATATCTATTCACTTTTGCACATTTGCCATCGGCTGTGATCGCAAATAAGTAAACAAGTTGCACAGGTTACATTTTTATTTTTACCTGGCAACCAGTTGCCATGTAAGAATATTTTTTGATATTTTACTAGTTATCTATGTAACTACAAGTTACCAACACGGAAAATTTTTGCGCAATGGCAACCATTTTAATTTGCATAGTCGCTACCAGTTGCAGTTATTTTGTTAGAAAATGAAAACAAGTCTCTTTGAACAAAACAATGGGAACTTACGTCACTGGATTTCTCTTCAATTCTACGAGTAACACACGATTGCTTTATATCTGCTGTGAAATTACCCGTCATCTTATAAGGAAACAGTAATAGTTTTACGTCGGCACTGCCATTGAAATGACTGATGTCGTCATTACGCGGATATGACGTCGGCATACAGCTTTGACGATCACTAAGCTCGTAAGATGGGCTGTTATACCGTAACAAATTGGAATAAATTTTCTTATGTTTATAAAGGACCAGTTAAACGTTTGTTAAACCATATGTTATGATAGGTATTGTATCTATCATATAAGGGAACGTACCCATACTATGTGACCCGTTGTGGGGGGGAAGGGGGGTCTTCAAAATACCACGCTTAGTCACAGGGGCGGAGGGGGGGGCTTAGGTTGTCGTCACGTAGTCAATGTCCTCTAGGGAAATCTCGTCCTTTTTCGAGCTATATTCAAATACGGCGCGCAGCGTTTAGCGCTTTTTAAACTCACAGGTGGCAGCAAGCAAGCGTTTAGCGTTTTTTAACTTTCTGTAGGCAAAAAATGATTTAAAACCATATTTATAAATTACTACGTGAAAATGAGAGGTCTTGGCATATACTACGGGTGGTCACCGAGGGGGGAGGGGGGGGGGAAGGGCTATGAAAAATTTAAAAAGGTGGGCCACTTAGTATGGGTACGTTCCCTAACTTGAACATGGTCTGGGCGTTTATATGTAATAGACGTAATAGTATAATGAAACAAAAAAATGGGTCTAGTTATAAAACCAATAGCACCAATAAGCTATGCTTCAGCCAAGCATAACTTGTCTGAGTCTAGATAAGGCTCTTTATCCCAGAATATGTGTAACTAAAATAATATGTTCATGAATGTGTTAAATATGTTACCAGCCGACCTACTACAGCTCCTGAAAAAAAAAACACTTAGTTTTTTCGAATTTTCTAATTTTCGGAGCATCCTTGACGTTTTGCTTTACCTAAAAATATTTGTACTATGAGATATACATAGGTATACAACAGGAGCACACACTTTCTTAATAAGTACAAGATTGGACTCAACCGACGGCGCTTAGATCATTTAAATGATCTAAGCGACAGCGTTAAACTCTATTGGTTATATAACTACTATCATTTACTATACTTAAAATTGTACTATATTAAATTGTACTGTATTAAATTGTACTATATTAAATTGTACTATATTAAATTGTACTGTATTAAATTGTACTATATTAAATTGTACTATATTAAATTGTACTGTATTAAATTGTACTATATTAAATTTATGGTCTCAATAAATAAGTACAGCATTTTTCTACGAAGTGAAAGTAATTAAGTCGTTTGGTACAAAATGTCGACAAGTCGCCTTTGTTATGTAGGAATTTACAAAAATAAATGTAAGTATCAGATTATGTATATCCGTGTCCTAGAACCCATAAAAGCTTTGTTTAGTTAAAGTGGTCTTCAGTCATGTTTTAATTTATGCTCTATGTAAACTTGTCTTACTGTCCAGAAGTTCACAATTTGGACAGTGAAGGAAGAATGAACTATAAGAGGAACAAAAAGAGGGATAATTATTATAAGAGCGGCGATTTCTGGCATGAGGACAAGTATTAAAAATGAGATGTTAGGTAAGAAGATGAATTAGGAGAGTGGAGAAGAAAGTAAAGCATAGTCAACGCCCTCAAACTGCGGCGTTGCCTTATGGGTAAGCAAGGCCGTTGGTTGCGTTAGGAACATGTAATATGATCTGGATGTCTTAATAAAAGCTGTTCCAGGGTCCCTTCTATTTTAAGAGTCGTACGGTTTTAGTCGGTTCGATTCTGACACACCGCCCGACTGAAAACCCTGGTGGGGTGACGGCCCGAGGGGGTTTCCACACGCAAAAAAAAAAGGTATATATATATGATCGTACTTTCGCAGGTTGAATATGGACCGAATGCAATATTAATATTTAATCTAGTTAATCCAATCTATGATGTGAATCAGTACTTGTTTCAAACCTTATAGCGGCTAAAAAGTATAAAAAAGAACAAAAAATAAACATCGCTAAGATATCAAACAGAAATTCGCAAGCTAAGAAGTATAGACTCACCTGTGACGTCGCCACAGCTCCCAGCTGATAAATCCTTGCAGTGCAGGGTTGCTCTCGTCCACCAATGTGCCTCCCCGCGATCGACAGAAACCCAGGGCATCCATGAAGGAGGCCGGCTGTCGGTCGTAGAAGATGTAGCATTTGCCATTGTACGTGGCCGTGCTGCCAGGAGGTTGGTCTCTGAATTGCGGACACCTCTCTATCGGTAAAGCCTGGTCCGTGTATACAAATGCTTCACAAATCGACAGTTGGCTTGGCGTAGAAGCTTCTAGATGTACGCTGACAAAAGCCCCCGGCATGGGAGGGTTGCACGGCAAGAAGAGAGGCTGTCCTTCTTCTAAATAGCCGGTGAAACGGTTGCAGATAGGGTTTGTTCCAAGGTCTGGTCGGTTGTTTCCTACGCGGACGACCACCACCGCTGGCTTGTTTACTCCTACAAAATTTAGAAAGAAATATTAATTATTAGAAATATTCATCAAATACTTACTTTAGAATTATATATAATAAGTGGATTAGATTAGCCTTAAAACGTAATCGGATATCCGGTATACAACCAAACAGCTATCCGTTTAATCTCTCGTCAATCACTTAGTAGACTGTTTGAAAAACACTGTGCCATTTTTGTTTGCAGATGACTTAAAGATAACTAAGGTAATAGAGTCGCCATCAGACGCAGCATTGCTTCAAGAAGATATGGACAGGCTGTTAGATTGGTTGAACGAAAACAATATGCAACTAAACATCCAAAAATGTTCACACATAACATTTACAAGAAAATTCCAATACATTGACACAAAATATCACATATAATGGTACGTGTTTAAATAAGGTCGATGTCGTTAGAGATCTTGGAATAACTCTTGATAAAAAATTAACCTTTATTCCGCATATAGAATGCATTATAAAGAAAGCAAGTAAAGCACTTGGTTTTATTACCCATAATGCTAAACCTTTTCACAAACCCAAGACTAAAATATTATTATTCAACTGTTTTGTCCGAAGCATACTAGAGTACTGCTCGGTTGTGTGGCGTCCTCACTACGCTACGCATACTCTTCGATTGGAAAGCATCCAAAAAAGGTTTTTAAACCATCTGGGTCCTTTAAGCGGGGCGTGAAAAAGCATCTCACTAGGCCGCCATAGTGCTGGTCACCATGCTGCACTGTCCCTGTTCGCAGTGAGGATGGTGACCACCACTCTTGGATTCTGCTTGTGCTTTCCATCAGGCAGGGCAGCTCAAATATTAAAAAAAAAAAAATCTAGCCTACTGTACCGGCATTGCTAGAACAACACGCAGTTATACTATGCGGTTAGATATCTTTAACATTAAGTCCCTTGAAACGCGCAGAGAATCACTTGATCTAATATTCATTTACAAGCTTTTAAATAATTTTATTGATTGCATCCAACTAGTATCAATAATAAATTTTAACATCCCTCGTAAGTAACCTAGGCAGCCCATCAAGCTGCTATATCCCCCATCGCGTAAAACAGTTCTTGGCTTCAACTCTCCGATCCCCAGACTCAGTAGGCTGTATAACAAATTCGACAACCAGCTAGATATTTACGGTTTATCCATTTACAAATTCAGGAACAAAGTCCACCGCAGAACTAACTCCTACTAAACAATTTTATTATTTATCAACTAGCTGCCCCGACAGACTTCGATCGGTCAAAAGTTAACGACGTCAAATGTTTGAAAGCTGGGGACCTGTGTTTTAATTATTATTTACTCTGTGGTTTGTATAGGAAAAGAAAAGTGTTGTTTTTACTATTTTCCTCGCAATTTTTAGGTTTTTTTTTTCTCCATAAGAACCTTCCCTGTGCTTCATTTTTATTTATATAGATTACTAATATTTTTTTTTGTTTTTATTTTCATTATCTATACACTGTATTGTAACATTAGCATTATGCATTAGCATCTTAAGTTAAGTCCGTATGTTTTTTTTTTTGAGAAAGTTGTGTTTGCCAGTTGATACTGTACGCTTCTATATATCAAAGAGCATGTTAGTTGTGAAAAGTGTAACAGTTGTGGCCGAACCAATAAATAAATAAATAAATCTCTAATTCTCAGAGCTGATGTCATTTGAATATTCATTATCACGTCACATCGCACTCTGGTATAAAGAAAAATTATATTAAGTTATAAAGAAATGCAACAAAAGGATTTGAAATTATAATTTTTTTAAATAAGACAAAGAGTAAGTACCTGCATATATTCCCTATATTAAGTATATAAATTTGAAGTAAAATATTTGCCATGATTTTTTTTGTAATTATCGTTTCATTTAGCTGTACTAACATGCTGAAGCGTGAATTTTTGAAGCGACATTGAAAAAAAGGTCTACCGATTTTTTTTCTGACCCACCATCAAAGGTATCATTAGTTCTATCGTCTGTTTTCGTTTTCGGGAGCGTTTATCTAACACCCGATATAATAGTGATTTTGCATTCACACCGCAAATGAGACTAGATGTAAATGTGCATTGTGTAAGTACATTATGCGACTATCACGTGCGATGCATCTTGAGTAATGACTAGTTGCAAAATGGACGAGCTTTAGAAAGATAATTGAGTTTAAATTTGAATGTTACTGGTCGAAAATAAAATTCGTTTATTTTTTAAACTCACAAGTCAGTTACGACGTTGTTTTGAGGTTAGTATTTTAATCGATTACCTACTAAATTAGTAGTGGTATCTTAACAAGTTTTTGTAGATTGGAAGCGGTCATTACCTACAACTTCTGTGGGCACAGTAATAAAGCTTTCAAAGAGGTAATAAGCATATTGTACCTAAGACTGGGTGCTTTGGCCCCTTTTTGAAAGGGTATTCATCAATTATTATTATATTGTGGGACGTTCTTTTTTATTAATGACATAAATAACTGGTCCCCTCCAGAAGTATTGGTCCAAAATATTCAGATTATTTGTTTATCTTTATTATTTCTTTTTCGCGACACAAGAACTGTTAGAATATCATTTTTATTTTTATACTAGCTGTTCCCCGCACGGCTTCGCTCGCGTGTACATATTTATATATTTTTTTGAGCGAAACCCTAATTATTTTTCAAAATAAAAGTATGTATAGCCGTTTCGGAGGTTAGTCATAACAAACAAACAGACAGACAGACAGAGGTTTTAGTATATCTACGGACATTACAAAAAGAAACTTCAATTTTATTTATTTCTTTAGATTAGAGTATAAAAACTTACGTGAGTGGTATTCATATTTATTAAAGATATCTAGAGTTTTACTTCTATTTTCTTCGTCCTGCCGCGACGGTATTCACACATCGCCGCGGCAGGACGCTTCACCCCTTGAAAAAGGGCGACCGTCGGGTCCGAAACCAGTCTGACATCGCCGAAATAAACACGTGAGTAAAACCGTATAACCTTAATAAGCGGTATATAATAGTCAATAAACCGTAAGTCAAATTTCAATAAACGCTTCGAAGAATCGTTACTTTTATAACCGCTACTAAACAAGCAAATTGTAAGAGACAACGCCAATCATTATAAAATATAAACATGCACGAGCATATTTCGTCATTCCTGAAACAAGAACAGCAACGTATTCCATGGATATTAAATATTTCTCGTGATCTCGTGTGATGTCGCGAACTTTCTCACAGCTACAGGTAACTTTCACTGCTGACTATTCGCATGCGGCGCGCCGGTGCCAGCCGTTGTCAAAACCAACAACGTAACCGCAGTGCCAAGGGTCGTTATATTCAATTATTGTTAGAAAGTTTTATAAAATCTGTCATTTCACTTAGGGGGATGGGCTGATTGTGTGGTAATTTCGAGATGATGCTAGGTTTGCCGCTGTTATGACTGCGCAGCCAAAGAAACTTATAAATATACAAATAGGACAAAATACTGAATACAATTCTAACCTCAAGTTAGAGTCACCAAGGGTCTAAGCATGTTAACAAAAAATTATTAAAAATGTTACTAATTATTATTACAAAATGCTTTTCTAATCTTTTAGGATAATATAAATAATTTCAGAGAGGGATTTACAAAAAAATGCTAAAGAATAATAGAAAAAGTTTGCCGAAGAAATATAGGCTAATTTAGGAAACAGAATTTTCTATAAAGTACAAGAAAACGCTGTTAATAATCTAAAAAAAACTTTAAATGTAGGTACCTACTCGCTACGCTACTCTTTCAGTAAGTACCTAACGCTTTAATGAATTAATTAAAAAGAAAGGCCTAAAGCGTATTTTTTTACTTTTTGAATTATATTTTTATAATTTGTTTTAAATAATAAAATATGTAAATAAAGGATAGGATTTAGACATAATAAACTTTCTCTTATTTGCATAGAGCCCAAATTCGACTGCCCACCTGCTTCGGCAAATTTGAAATTCACCGAAATTATTAGAAATCGTCTCGCTACACTGCACAGCCGTCAACAGGTAATTTGACATTAAATTGCCGGTTGTGTATCGAATGAAATTATAGACTCTATTTTTGTTTTATTTATTTATTTTAAAGTACCTAACCACGTTGAAAACAATTGAAGTACATGGTTCCGTTTCTTTTTTTCATCAAACTAGGCATTTATACTGTCATAGAACTGAAGACTTTGTTTGAACGCTCAAATCTCAAGAAATCTACATCCGATGTTAAAAAATACTGTTAAGTTAGATAGACCGTGTATTGAAGAAGATTATCGCTTTTATAACAACACACAACAAACCCGAGCAGAAGTAAATAGTGAGACGGCCGGGGTAGCTACTGTTATTTATTTTATTTATTTATTTATTAATTTATTTAGGACAACTTACAAAACATACACTAATACTGAGTTTACAAACATGTTTTACAATAAATTGTGTGCTGAGTGTTGTTGTACTTACAAGTTGCCACTGCATGGTAAGGGACAGTTTCATCTAATATATATTTTTACTTAATATTAACTAAACCTAAACTTAGAGATTCTTTTACATGTTAATAAAAGAAAACAATTATCTAAAAAATTATTAAAAACATCTGTAAGAAATAGCTATATATAAAATATAAAAAAAAAACCGAGCAAAACAAATATTAAAGGTAAGCTGTAATTTAAATGAGTAGAGCACATATTAAGAGGTGTAATTTTAACTTACAAATGATAACAACTATAGGAAATAATTACTTTTCTTTAAAAAAAGTTGGCAATACCGGCAATTATTGCCAGTATTGCCAAGTTTTTAAAAAATAATTATGTCCCTAGAATCTTTTCAAAACCCTCCGAGACGTCCTAAAGGAAACATTGATCGCCCTATATAACTCTTTACATCCCTTATTAAACTCATTGCTTAACCCATTTACAGCGACCGATCGTTATAACGATCAAAAAAATATATTTAAAGTACCCTCAATTTAAAATATGTACGACCGGCATATTTTTGCTTATTGTCTATTAATCGTAGCAGTGATCATTTGGCAATGTCTCGGCGCGTGCTTAATTATCGTATAATAATAATTTTGGATTGTACCTGTATTTTAATTTCTACAAATAGAATTAACTTTCATTATGTTCTTAAAACGGTAAGTTTTACGCATAAAGTTTCCTCGGATTGAAATTCATTTTATGTTTGTTTTTTATACATTTGTAACCAGTCTAACAAAACGTAAAGTAAATCTTGACTTTTTATCTCCTATTTCTAAAAAAAGTAGGTGATATTTCTTATGATCGTTATAACGATCAGTAGTAATTTGGGGCTGCATTTATATTTTTAGATCAATGCATACTAAACCAATGTATCTCAATGAAATCATTGACGAATTGGAACAATTAGATGATGATTCCCCATTCCCATTTTTAACTATAATAGATAACTATTTTACCACCAGATAACAGTAATGCTGATTTCACAGATGAAGTTTCTGGTGATCACGAGTTTGTTACCTTAAACAGTTTTCCAGGATTGTTATAGATATGTAAGTATAGAATACTCAGATAACTATCGAAAGTGACAAATTTGCAAAGTTGAGACCACTTTTCGAAATGCTGAACCTAATTTTCCTGAATATGGCTTCTTTAGGAGAAATGTACACAGCATTGACGAGGCTATGGTACCGTACTACGGAGGACACAGCTGCAAACAGTTTATACGTTTAAAACCCATTCGATGAGGATATAGGTTCTGGGTTGGTACCACTAGATTGGGGTATGTACTACGGTTTGATCCATACCAAAGCCAAATTATTCCACCGCTTTATAGGCATTTAGGTCTGGGAGTTGGTGATATTTTGCGTTTTGAAGTAGGTGCATTGGGAAGCATACGGATGAGTGTAATATCAGAAGAAATAAATATATATATACGAAAAAGAAATAAATAAATATTTACATAGATACATACATGAATCCTACTAATATTATAAACGTGAAAGTTTGTGAGGATGTATGGATGTTTGTTACTCTTTCACGCCAAATCCTGGATGTTAATCCAGGTCTCCAGCTATCTACATACCAAGTTTCATTGCAATCGGTTCAGTAATTTTGGCGTGAAAGAGTAACAAACATCCATACATCCATCCATACATCCATACATCCTCACAAACTTTCACGTTTATATTATTAGTAGGAAGTAGGATAGATACATAAACATTTTTTTTTCTAATTTTCTGATGATTCTGCTAGTTTACTGAAGAGGAGAGTACGAACCTTTGTTTTAAATGATAGGCGACTAGGTGCCATCCTGATTTTTTGCGGTAGAGCGTTCCAGAGGAGGACAGACTGAATAATTAAAGAAGAGTTGACACACGTTGAAGAATGGCTGGGACATAATAGGAGAAGATTGTTTGAAGAGCGGAGATTTCTGTGATGATTAGAACAAAGATACTGGAGAATGGAGGTAAGATATGTAGAAGAGGTGGGAGAGTTGAGAATTTAATACAGAGTGGTGAGGGCGCGCAGATGACGGCGCTGACGAATAGGAAGCTACTTCAATTCAGAACGAAAAGAAGAAACGTGATCATACTTACAAAGATTAAATATGAATCGAATGCAGTTTTCAGAAGACGGTCGTATTTGTTGAGAAGATCTGCATTCAGGTCATAGTAGCATACATCACCATAATCAATAATGGGGATAATCAGAGTCTGAAGTAACATAGCTTTGGCCTTAGATGGAAGAAAGTTTTATGTTGAATAAAGAAAATAATAATAATAATAACTCTACACATCTTACACACGGCCGTCTGATTCCAAACTAGGCAGAGCCTGTACTATCGTAACCAGACTGCTGATAAACATACTTATATATTTCTAAATACATACATATTATAGAGAAATTACACCCAGACACAACAAATGATCATGCTCATCACACAATAATTTGTCCTGGGTGGGAATCGAACCTACGACCTATGGCGTAGCAGTCAGGGTCACTAACCACTACACCAACAGGCCAGTCAATTAATTAAAGACTAACTCTGTAATGACCATAAACGAAGCTTAGGAAATACGGATAATGGCGGGAAAGAACTTCGTCGAACAATATGTTTCCGATTTCTCACGGAACAGCGCCGCAGTCGGAGGACGCACGGATGTTATTTAACACTGTTAATATATGTATATAGCTTTGTATGTTAGGTAATTACAATTTAATCATTCAATTGACGAACATGAGCGTTACAATGAAACAGTAAAAATTTGGGTAATTTTAAGTTAAAATAATAGTAAGTACCTGGGTGACCAACTTTTTTTTTGTAAAATCGCGTTATATTCATACATTTTTTGATAAATATATCATCGTTTTTTATATAAATACTTACATATTATACATAGAAATACTTACTTATATTTTGCTGCGATTGGGAAACCACGTTTGTTTATCGAAGCCACGCGGCAATTAGGCTACAATATGATAAGTAGATAAGAAAAGCCACGCGAACCGTTACACTATTTTGTATTTAAATTTAAAACAAATCAATACATTATTAAGAATTCGTCCATTAAAGTTACTTTCCAATACTATTAACTTTCAGATTCTTTCTTTTTTAATAAACATGATAAAAGCCTCGTATGCAGAACTAGGTAATGTATCATTCGACGTTATTCTACAAATGTTAGCAAACAAAAATAGCATATATTTTACTTTTTTAAGTGTTTGTATCACTACATAAACTCCTAAAGTGCCGAACAGTTTTACAATGGATAGATCCATGAGAAGGGTTTAAGTTTATAATTCATTAAGGTTTTGTATAAATTTGTTGGAATGTGACGATTATGACGAATGAGGACGATTGTTGAAGATGTCGGAAAAAAAATCGAGCTCATTGGCAGCTTTACTGACGGACGTGCGTGTAAGAGCCGTGACAACAATATTATTACGGAATTATTTCTCTTAAAAATATCTATTTCAATAGTTATTTTACTTTTACTATATTTTAATAGCAACGCTATATGTCTTTCTTCTAAGATTAACACATAATATCGAAAAAACATTATTAGAAAATACTTTAAAACATATCTTTAAATTAAGGCATTTTTGAGGTATTTTATTAAGGTAAATTAGACCCTAGTTTCCTGTATTTTATCTATATTAAAATTAAGGTTATCCGTAACATCGGATCATCAATCACAAGCAGTGGCGTAACTATAGGGTGGCAGAGCGGGCAGAATGGCATAGGCCCAAGGCCCTAGGGGCCCCCGGCCGCGACCCTAAGGCCCTAAACACACGAGGTACCAAGAGTGAACGAGCGAACTTGTGCCCAATGAGTTAGCCACGGGCCTCAGATGGTAAAGTTATGCCACTGATCACAAGTGTGTTATTTTACATTTAACCTAACAGACATACTCAACGCAACAGGCGCGTAGGCGGTACCACACTACGATAGGAAAACAATGTAGGCATATATTGGTCCATGAGCCAGCAACATATTTCCATGACTGAATTTCTCGGGCGATAACTCGTAAAATGCTTCCGAGAGTTGTATCATGAAGTCTCGTGAACGTCAGCTGCGGTTCCATCAGTGGGTTGAGGAGAAGCGCCCTCTGGCGCACGTAGAACAAAATATATTTTTAGTTTTCCTTTTTCCTCCTGATTGAGAATTGCATTAAAGAGTAACTCGAGCCGAGGTGAGAGAGAATAAGATTCAATTATAAAATTAGGTTTAATATTTTTTCAAGTAAACACTTTGTAACTTAAATCTAATATTGAATCAATTATAACTTAAGCGACTTCCATAACACAGTATTTAAATTTTTTTTTATTTATATATTTCTATTCTGCCGCCGATGGTAACATCAGGTCATAAATAATAATCCTATTTTTTTTTTATTACTAGCAACCCGCCCCGGCTTTGCACGGGTAGCAGAAACATCTTCAACAATCATTATCATATTTCAACCAATTTACACAAAACCTTAACAAATTATACACCTTAACTTTCCTCATGAATCACTCTGTCTATTAGTGAATACCGCATGAAAATCCGATCAGTAGTTTTTCAGTTAATCGCAAACAGACAGACAGACGCGACAGGGGACTTTTGTTTTATAATATGTGATATTATGGTTTGTACGCTTTTTTTCTTTAACCAGAGAACAACCGTATCTAATGTTTAAAATATGAACAAGTTAAAGTCATTATAAAGATGGCGTGTTCACGAACAGATGTTACTTACAGTGTTATACACTTAGCACCTATTTGCGGTCTGGTGCACATCTGTGCCGCGTATCTTTATAAACACTGGTGGCTGGTCTCTCATCAACTAACCACTGATATCATAGATTATTATATCTTTGTGATATTCAAGTTGTTATGATGTTAGGTTGCAAATGTTGCCAGCACGCATTATTGTTCGTCATTGATGTCAGGTTAAGCGGCGTGCTATATACATACGTAGTGTTAGACTTCGTCTAGAAACGTTTTCTTAAAGTAACGTGTGTTTGATTTGCGAACCAAACTTTTTAAGTTATTTTTCGCCTATTTTTTGTTTAAGTACTTGGTTTCAATATTGTTTTGGTTTGAAAAAGTAAACTGTAACCTAAAGAAATACTATATAATCATATTATTTATGTAGATATTTATTATGAATGATTGTCGCCAGAAGGAAGGTTGTTCATAAATTTTTTGAAGTGAAAACTTCTTTAGGCAAGTTCTTTAGGCAGGTGTGTTCACGCTAATAATACATATATAGATCCACTAGAGGGCGCTAATCTAAACATTGAGTTCTGTCAGCTCCTTAATAATTAATGTCACCAACCTGCTATTGTGACGTTTTAAGTTCGTCGTTTCGTTTAAGTTTTCACTTCTGTCGGCTCATGACTGCCATTTTTTTTCTTTATTTTATATTTATTGAATAGAATAATAAATTTAATTTATAAATCGTTGAAGTTAGATTTCTTTTTTTAAAACTTCTTAAGATATTAGTGTTTCCTTCGGTTTAAATTATTTTTAACAGTCCCCAAGAAATTGAGTTTTATAATATGTACAGATGACACCTTAAAACTGCATTAGTAATTATCCTCAAGATCTGATACTAAGGAGAAATTATTGTAATACAGACAAATCAAATCAGCTTCTAAATATCATATTTTAACCCCCGACGCAAAAAGAGGTGTGTTATAAGTTTCTCTTGTCTGTGTGTCTGTCTGTGGCATCGTAGCTCCCAAGCGAATGGACCGATTTAAGTGCGTTTTTTTTTTAAAGGTGACTTGATCGAGTTTTTTTTTAGATATAATACAAGAAAATCTGTTAAGTCGTTCGAAGACTGTTCTTACCGTTGAAGGGTTTTTTGAGTCCGGGGTATTTTAAATTTATGATTATGTCATATGAATAATAAATTATTGTATCTGATAATATTATTACTATTAAATGTTTATTTCACATTTGCAACAATAGTTAATGATAATTAAAAATCTTACCACAACATGGCTTCCCGAAGTCCAGTCTGACCAACTGCACCATATATGGTTCGAGAAGGTTGACGTACCACCACGGCACCCGTTCAGCCTTCGTCAGGGTACAGGTTTCTGGGTTAAAGGAACCGGCAGTACTGCCGTCCAATGCACGCTGGGGCACTCCTCCATCGTCTGTGGAGGCTTGCATAGGGGCCTTGCCTGCTGCCACGTTGAGGACTGCAACAAAAAAAGTACAATTAATACTAAATAATAATGTTGAAAATGAATTACTAAGGGTTTCAACCCTCTTCACACCCTTAATAATGTTTGAAAGTGAAATGTTATCATCTATTTTTCACACATATTAGTGAAAAGGTACGTTGAAAACTTTAATTATTGTATAAATTTGATGTCATAGGAAAAAAAAACAATCTATCTGTAGAGGTACGGGTGTTATGACCCTGCAACACAAAAGGAGTTTGATGTTGAGAACTTCTACATAATTACCTATACTTATCGGCGCGAACACTTTCATGGCGTGATGCAGGATCATAGTTACTACTAGCAGTTCCCGCGCGGCATTGCTACATATTTATATATTTCGCGCGGAACCCTAATTGTTTAAAGAAAAATAAAAGTAGCCTAAGTTACTCCTTATAACTGTTCCGATTTCGCCGAGGAAGTCGCGGGCAACTGCTAGTCATGTCATATATATATAGTCCCCCGCCGCGTCTGTCTGTCTGTCTGTCTGTTCGCGATAAACTGAAAAACTACTGAACGGATTTTAATGCGGTTTTCACTAATAGACAGAGTGATTCATGAGGAAGGTTTAGGTGTATAATTTGTTAAGATTTTGTGTAAATTGATTGAAATATGTTAGTGATTGTTGAAGATGTCTCTGCTAACCGTGCGAACCCGGGGCAGGTTGCTAGTTAAAGGATATGTTAGTGATTAAAGTACTTATATGCAGAAGAATCAACAAAAGTCTATTGAAAATGTTATTAACATCAGATCAATTTATTTTTGTCTCTTTTAACACAGCGCTTTAATCAGCAACAAATTACACATAAACTAAACTAAAACTAATTAAACTTAACTTCGAATTGGCGACTAAATATGGCCATTTTGGCAACTTATTTCGCGTTAGTATCAAGTGGTGTTCACTATTGTGTGACCGTCCCGTGAAATTCTCAATCGTTCGTGATTGCGCAATTAGGAAGCACATGCGTAAAAGCGGTAATGTTAAAATATAATAGTAAAACGGAGATTAGCAGGAAAGTGTTGAAAGCAAATGACATTTTTTTTCTGTCCTAGTAATCCAAACAATCACAAAATCTACCTATTAAGACCTTTAGCAGTTAAAACCAAAAGAACCCCCCCGAGAGATCTAGTGGTGGGTTAGTAAAGCAGTTCTTATCAATGGGTATATAGTTTCATCCATGTCTTGTGTACGATGCTCTCAAAAGAAAGTAAATCCTATACTCTCTTCGAAATTGATGGGATCGTGAGAAATAGTGACAAACACGTCGCTCGCTAGGTAAGGTTCGACAGATAGGGTTAGTTAATCGTGAAAGGCCCTTATTATCTTACGATTGTTACGAACAAAGGGGTTGATTTGTACGATTACATAAACGGGAAGTAATGAAGCTAAAACTTATGGATCTTATGAGCAGTGATTGCACTTCCTGCGATTGCATGATGTGCAACCCTAGGTTAATACTTCGGTACCACATTAGTGGGCCAGAAGAGGATTGAATATGCATTTTTTCTGTCGGGTTAGTAATTTCAATCCTATTATACCCACTACGTCACAGTATAATGTATATACAGTATTGTGACTCGGCCTCCTTGAAATAATTACCTACAGCCGGACGGTACGCAAACACGCGATAGGGCTGCCCATAATTTCATCTACCTGCTTGAGTTATACGAGTTTTGTATCCAATTATACAAACTGGCAGTCCTGGTACCGAGTGTATACCGAACTCAAGGCGTGGCGATTCGACCGTTTGTATGAAGATACAATACTGTATACATTATACATTATACTGTGACTACGACGTGTATTTTGTATACCTGGGTGACGTGACACAAAATTTAAGGTGTTATATCAAAATAAGGTCAATATATTATTGTATAAAATAATTGGATAGGTGATTGTCAAGTCAAATCAGCATCGTAAAATTATTATTATTAGACAAGATTTATTACAGTATTACTGACTACCTCAATGACAAAGACTTGAAATAATTAAAAATATAATGTGTTTAAAATTATTCTCTTGTATATTTAAATTTGATATGAAATATTGTACACCTGTCTAGTACGGTATGACACGAAGAGATCTGTACTTTAGAACTAAGACTGAATCTGAATCTAACTCTGAACCTGAAAAAAAAAATCGTTTAGCTAAACGTCAAATGTCCTTACATGTACATTTTTGTGTGAAATAATAAAGTTTGACTGCCTTACTGCTATCACATCGTTGTCTTTTTATGTTAATTTGACAACCATAAACTAAATTACAACGTTAAAAAAAATAGTATTTTGTGATTTTTGCCTGGGGAAACCATTTATTTGAACATAGAAATTTACAATATCAATTGTAAAGGAAATATCTGCCAAACAAAACAGCACAACACTCCCGTTATTTTATGCTAGTAAAATAAGATTTTATGACGTCAATTATCGCAGACTGCGATAAGACCGCCCATTGTATGCTACTTAATATTGAATGTTGTATGTATCCTATCCTAGTTTTGGTGTACAATAAAGTATACTCTATCTTTCTATCTATCTCTTTATTTACAACGTAAAACTTTCCATGTGGCCCGTGTTTAAAAGTTTAGAAACCAGAAATCACCTGGCTTCTAAACTTTCTCTATCTTCTCGTGTAAGTAAGTAAAATAGATCTTGTTAATGACAAACGCTTTAGGAATCGGACACAATTGAGTTTTATTTAAAGGTGACATATTACTAGTATTTATCTGGAGGGGTTAACAAGTATACTAGCCTTCTTGTGTTAGGAGTGGGATCACGTCGGTACCTAGTAGTAGTAGTAGGTCGGGTTCAAATCCGCAAACACTTGCTCGCAAGCCCGACAAAAGAAAACGTTCGCAGTTGAGCCTAAAAATAATATTTTAAATTTAGTTCACTGCACTGTAAAATCCATAACAACCTAAGAACATAGTACATGGTTTTACATTTAACTAGGGTTGTAAATTTTATTGTAATTGCCAATTTTACTACCTTAGAAGAATTGCAAGCACGCGATTTAGTAACTTTAAAAGAAAACCCAGTATTCAAGCTTGCTGGAAACTAGAAAGAACGACTGATCGCTAAGCTACATAAGATCACAATTGGTTTTTTTTTTCTTGTGTAAAAGTGATCGAACAGCTGCGGGAACATGACCTAACATCGATTTAGTATATAAATGGCGGGATTTTGATAAAATGATCAAACAGAAGAAGTTGCCAAAATGAAAGCTTGAAAGGTATTCAGTCATTGAACAAAAAAGATTCACAAAATTATGAAATTTGTATTAAAAATTGTTTTTCTCACATTTTTGTCTTCGATGAGCTACCTTTTTGTGCGGAAACATTGACCGTTATAGTTGAAGAAGCGCCCTAAGAATTCTTTTTTTTATCAGATGTATCGAACCTTAAAAGGGACGAGTGGTCTTAACATTGGCTGGGCCCGACGGCGATTTAAGCCCACACACATCTAACTTTTCGTTTTAAAGTACAACTTAATCGTCATTTGCTTCACTGGTGAAGGAAACCTTGCTTATGTTAAGAGTGGGTTTACGTCTGCAATGTAGGTATACTGCTGACGTGACACCCTACTCTTATGTTGGATATTAAATATTGGCAGCCCTAAGTGTTAACGATGACAAGTACCACCATGTTATAACGGTAACAGATATGTCAGATGTACGTATCGAATTAACATCTCTAGTGAGGTGCTCGCGATAATTGCTCAAATTCAATTCACTCACGGGGAAGTAACGGTTATTCTTGTGCTATTTATTTTATTATATATATCTATGTGATTTTCACACACATTAATAGGATGGTTTCATAATAAGAGACATATTATGGACTCGGACATAATTTCTTTGCCGTAGCTTGATGGCACTTAGAAGCTTTCATAGACTAATGAAAAACCGTAACAGAGCCTGTACTAAAAAGCAATTTCGTTTGAATAGACATCTATTATATAGTTGTAATATAACCAAACATTGGATGAGCCTGCGAACACTACAAGATGTACATTCACGAGAGTCCGATAACATCGTGAGAAATTTCACACGTTTATATTCACATTATGTATATGTAATATGACGACATCTAAATGGACATTACATCTGTTAGGCTTACCAAGCGTTTCCATTTCACAAGGATGGATATTTTATGTTGAGTAGCGGTTGCGTAGTGGTTGAGATTCAACCGTTCGTTCCATTCGTGGATTCGATTTACTCAATCTATCTTCGTGCTCCAGAAGAGGGCTATTCGAGCAATTTATAACTTAGGAAATCGTGATTCACTGAGGCAGAAATTTAAAGAAATTAACATAATGACGGTAGGGTGCCAATATATTTATGAAAATCTAATTTACCTTCATAAAAATAAAGATCACTTCTGTAAAAAAAGTGATATACACTCTTTTAACACGCGTAATAAACATAAACTTGTTGTACCTGCCTCTAGGCTCCAAATAAATAACAAGTCGTTTCAAGGTCAATGTGTGCGATATTATAATAAAATCCCAGATAATATTCAAATGTTAAGTATAAACAAGTTTAAGTCTACAGTAAAACGACAGCTATGCCTTAAGGGCCTATCCTGTATATAATCGCCTACTGAGTAATACTCAGTAGGCGATTATATACAGGATAAAAACGCTTGGGATGGAATTGTAATAGAAATCTAATGTGAGCTAATATGTTTCTTATTTTCCATCTCTCATGTTTTTCTTTTCTTCTTTTTAATTATTTCCATAATTTTCAGTTTCTCTAGTGTCATATTCTTTTTCTAGTTTATTCACTTTTAATTTTAAAAACATAATAGCACACAACAAAATGATGTGATATTTACTGAATATTGTTGAAACTGTCTGGTTTTTCTTTTTTAAAAGAGTGGCCGTGAGTTTGTTTGCCCGATTTCTTCTCACAAGGCTCAACCATTTGGAAACGGGCGGTTATAGATCGAAACAGGCAGATGTGATATTATGTTATCCATTTTGTTTTCTTTAATCATTTTACATTTGACGAAGCAAACTATTGTTGCGGTGACTCTGTGTGTGTTGATCTATAATTTTTAATTATAATAATTATTTATTAAATCGACGATTTCGAATAATTGATGGTCAATTTTATGAAATAAAGATTTTTTTGAATTTGAATTGAATTGAATCAATAATTTCTAAAAATGTAAAAGGCTCTGCTCTGGGTGCGACCATTGGTGGTAGGTATCTACCACCAATGGTCGCACCCAGAGCAGAGATAAGTTAATAGTTACGAGTACTTCGTAACGCAAAATAAACTTCAATCGAAGGTAGAGACAATTGTTTCAAAAATTATTTGATTGATAACACGCTTTGTGGTGTGTGTTCGTCCATGACCAAAATTATGTTTCCAATTTTTTTTGACTTATCAACCAATATATTCAATGTTTCCCGTGCAGTATGGCAAGTCGCGCCGTCCTTTTGGTACCACATGTTTATGAGATACATACCATCTATCCTAGACCACAAAAAAAATTTACTATCGTCCGGTATCGTAGCAGTGAGCGCGGCTCCTTGCGCATCTTCGAAGAAATAAGGGCCGATGATACCGCCGGACCAATACCCACACCAAACAGTGACTTTTTCGGAGTGTAGAGGCACCTGATGAATCTCTCGGGGATTTTCATCGCTCCAAATCCGGCAGTTTTGTTTGTTAGCAAAACCTGAGCATAAGCCTCATCCCTGAAGATGATTTTTTTTCCGAAAACAGGTGATTAGCCGCCGAATGCTCTATAGCCCAATCAGCGAATACACGGCGCTTTCTGTGGTCGTTGGGTTTTAGCTCTTAAGTTGATTGAACTTTGTATGGATGGATTTTCATCCATACAAAGTTCTCAACACAAAATCCGCCAAGTTGATGTCGCAGAAAAACCCAGCTTTTACGCACGAAGCGGAATGGACCCTCTAGGGTTTCTCGCGCGCAGTCCCGAACAGCAACAATAATCTCCAATGATCTTGCATTTCTTTGACGTACAGGCACTGCTTCATCGATCACCCACCAAGTTACCGCAAATTTATTCTTTATACGGCGGATTGCGGAGTCTGCAGGACGGCCATGAATGCCATAAATTGGACGCAACGCACGGAACATTAGGCGAACAGAGCACTGATTTTGATAATACATTTTAACAATTTCAACGCTTTGTTGAAGCGGGTAGCGTTCCATGGTGAAATGCCAAGACTAAATAAGTACTCTTTTCTAATTTGACAGCCATCGCTTTATCAAGATGGCCGCTATACGCTGTCAAAGTTCGAGCGTCCCTATTGAAAAAAACTCTTTATATAATATATACCTTTGATTAATATCGATACAATGTAAGCCAGTGGAGCAGTGGTATCAGTTCCAAGCGCCATCCGAAACGGAAAGTGTGCAGCCAAGTGAAACGAGCGATGCCACATAAATATAAGATCTTGTTCAACTGCCACTTGTTATAGAAATTAGCTTTTAAATATTTGTATCAACCTCTTCGTATGTTAAAACAGTTTGTGTTCATATTAGGTAGATTTCGAAGATTAGAGAGAGTTGTCGAGTTTTCCAAAAATTTCTTCACAGGAGGTCTAGTTATGATCCCTAGATCCCAAAACAACCGCTAGTTAAAAAGTTTATATATAAATATGTATGTACCTCAATTTTACCGGCACGATAGATTGCGACCTTTGCTTTCAAACTTGGACTACAAATCAACAGGGCAAAAATGAAGGTTAAGTTCGTGAATGGGGGATTTTCCTCAAATGAGAGGACTGGGGGGCAGATTTTCAAAAAAAATTTAAACACGAAATCTACCTATGCTGCGGGCCCGAATTTTGATTTATTGTATTTAAAAAAAAATGTGTTAGTAGTAGTAGCCACAGTACAAGCACCGCGTAAAGTATTTAAAAACTCCTTATCACCTTACTAACTCAATTCGCAATATAATAAAACTAAATTTCAAATTACGACTAAATATGGTCGTTTAGACAATTTATTTCGCGTTAGTATCGAATGGTGTTCGCTATTGTGTGACCGTCCCGAACTGCTGAATCGTTCGTGATTGTACAATTAGGTAACATAATTGTGCGTTAAAGCATTTATGTAAATATACTTATGCTACGGAGATAAGCAGGTAATTTAGTAACAGAATCTTATTACCAAAATAAAGATAGTCTTGAAGGAAAGACAACAATTAATTTAAAAAAAATATGTTCTAACGGCTTATAACAATAAACAATATCAATCAACAAAGACACAAAATCTTTCATATGTATTGTGTCATTTTCTAATTTGAATATCGAAGGGTAATCAAAAATTTGGTCGTCGATATTCCATCACCATCTTTCCAATTGTTATCTCAAATTATTGTGCCACATTACATTATTTACTTATTTCTGGATTTAGTAAACGAAAAAGGTTGTTTACCATTTTTAGGATTCCATCCCTCAAAAGGAAAACAGGAACCCTTATTGGATCACTTTGCTGTCCAACAACCTGATCGGCTCCTGTTTTTCTTTTGAGGGGTCTGTCTGTCTGTTTATCAAGACCCTTTTCCTCAGGAAGCCGTGAAAGCATCAAGCTGAAATTAACATCGAATACTTTGTCAGCGGTCAAATTTTGTAAAATTTTGTAAGAAGCAAGCTTTGATAGCAAAAATAAAGGAAAAAATCCAAGTCGTTAATTTATTGTTATTATATATAAAAAAAAAAATTGTTTTCGTGCAAACGGAAGCATCACGATAAAGATCTTATAATCTTTGTCTTTGCACCTGCGTACTACCAATCTTTGTCTTTGCGGCTGCGTACTATCAAGCCTTCAGAAAATGTGTCAATGTCAACATGGTGTAATTTTTGTGTATTTGAGTATTAAATTGATTTTAGTTGTTTTTCCTCCATATTTTACTTATATTTAATTGATTCTTTACAAATTTACATTTAAATCCAACCTTAACCTATATTAAAAACGAAGTATTGTTTGTTTTGAAAGTTGTGTACAATTGTAACTGGACTTCTGGTTTGCTTACTGTTTATTATTAAGGCCATTCTTTGTATATCTTGATCTGTTAAATAAAATAATTTGACCAATAACTTTTATAGAAATTATCTAAAATTAAATTTATTAACATTAGTAAGTTAATTATTTGTATTGATTTTAATTTTTATTATTTCTCATTCTCTCGTAGGATACTTTTCTGAAGTTTCACTTGTGCCGGGTGTGAATTGCATACACACACACTTTTTTTTTTATTGATAAAACTAAAGCCCGTCAGAGGAGAAAAAGGGTACCGAACTTTTTTGTCTTAACTCTTTACTGACTTACATACTTACATTATATACTTTTTGATGAAAGTTATGTAGGACACCTTGAAAGTTTAAAAATCTTATGTCAAGGCTGCTACAACGAAATTATTTTGATTAATATCATGATTTTAATAAACTTATTTACATTTTAAATGGTTTACACAATCAATTTATGTTCCATAACGTTATTATAACTGTATGTACTTCATAATTAGTAAGTCAGATTTTATATTTGAGTGAGTACAGTATAAAACTACAAGCTGCGACCCGCGGTTGCACCCGGGTAAGGCCCTCGTTAAGTTTTCTAATTTTCCGCGCAACTTTCTTAATTTTTTCTTTTATAAGAACCTTCCCCTGACAATAACAAACAAAAAAAAAAGAGAATTAGCGCGTGATGCCGTAATCAAGGGAAATAGGGATTCATTTTTATATATTTAGATTCATACACCTTAAACCTTAGTCTTACAATAACTTAATTTAGTAACTGTAGCTTAAAATGTCAGAACTGCGATCGGCGGGTTTTGAGTTTGAAGTCAACCAACTACCGATGTGAACCCACTCTAGATAAAAGTATTAAGCTAATGTATTTATTTAGTTAGAGGTGTCAACTAAAAATTAATAGGTATTAATTAAAATCTTAAAATAACAAAACCGAAGAAATTACTTACGCATTGTGACTATTATATTAACACAAAACATGATACCTGTCCTGTATGATGGTCACTAGTTGGGTATCCTGCTGTTTCAGATGGTATTGCAGCATCAGATCACTCACACAACTCAAAGGTTACTCACATCCAGGCCTGTTGGTCTAGTGGTTTAGGTCTAGTCTAGACAAATAATTATGTGAGGAGCCCAATCATTTCTTCTGTGTCTGGGTGCAATAATCCATCTATAGTATTTATGAAGCAGGTCGTGCAGTTAACGGATGCTCCCTAACCGATAACAAATGAGCCGTTTGCTTGTCTGGATTGCATTTATAGCGTTTTGTTGTTTACTTAAGGCACACCTAGATAATGTGGGTACATTATATCGCTAACCCACACTAGCCGACGCTAAACCCATCTGCTGATCCCGAAGGTAACCACACTGCTGATAAACATACTTATATATTTCTAAATACATACATATTATAGATAAATTACACCCAGACACAGAACAAATTATCGTGCTCATCACACAATTATTTGTCCTGGGTGGGAATCGAACCCACGACCTCTGGCTCAGCAGTCAGGGTCACTAACCACTAGACCAACAGGGCAGTACATCAAAACGTAATTAATGCAATGTCTATTTACTACTTAAAAATATGCTATAAATTCAAGAGTAAATTATTAAAGACTAGCAGCGCCCCGCGGTTTCACCCGCGTAAGTCCCGATCCCGTGGGAATATCGGGATAAAAAGTAGCCTATATGTTTATCCAGGTCTCCAGCTATCTACATACCAAGTTTCATCGCAATCAGTTCAGTAGTTTTGGCGTGAAAGAGAAAGAGAGAAAGACATCCATACTCACAAACTTTCACGTTTATAACATTGGTAGGATTACGCATGATAGATGTAAAATACAGCAAGATTCTGATAAACAAGTGGTAACAGTTACCACATACCTCAAAGCTTCGAGTTCAATCTACGGCAACCATTGCTTTATGAAGCTTTTAGAATAGAAAATAAAGCATCATTTGTTTATTCAAACAAGTCTTTATCCATTGACGTACTGAGATATCAAAGGTACTAAAACCTGTTTTTAGGGTTCCGTACCTCGAAAGGAAAAACGGAACCCGTACAGGATCACTTTGTTGTCTGTCCGTCCATCTGTCTGTCTGTCAAGATCCTTTTTCTCAGGAACGCGTGGAAGTATCAAGCTGGAATTTATATCAAATACTCAAGTATACTGCCCTTGGAGCTGTGAAAAAAACAAACTTCTAAGCCAACGCAATCAAAAGATACACAACGTGTGTAAGAAGCAACGTCTTATAGCACAGATAAAGGAAAATTTGCGAAAACCGTAAATTCAATTCAAATTCAATCATAATATATGATAAAAATATTTTACGGAATCCTCGGTGCGCGAGTCCGACTCGCACTTTTTTTTATATGATATATAGGTATATGATAGTTCTCTAAATCGTTTTCGAAGGATGCTGAAGTCTACCAACACGCATTAGGCTAGCGTAATGGATTTTGGCATAACCAATCTCACAAAGGCAGGACGTCCGTGCGTCCCAATTTTATCTGACTAATGTAACTTACTACGTACCAGGCAGTATAACCCGGTATATCTTAATGTGATAACATTCATAACATTCACGCCACCTTGTATACGTAGGCAAAGACAAAATAGTTGAGTACCCGTTATCTCGTTATCTCGTTATCTCGTTCTCTTGTTGTCGAAAATTTCAATAAAAAAATTGGACAGTTTTTTTTATTACGGTTATATTTCAAACTCTGGGCACTCTGGGCGACCATTGAAATGTGTGAGATGTGTGAAGTTATTATTATTATCAATAGAAATTAAAACACAATTTATGTTGTGATTGATTGATTGTTGAATGTACTAAAAAAGAAATTGGATTTCGTCACAGGATTTCTTCAAAATTCTTGCATCTAGTTAGATTTTGACTGGCCTGTTTGTCTAGTGGTTAGTGAACCTGACTGCTGAGCCAGACGTCGTGGGTTCGATTCCCACAAACGACAAATAATTATGTGATGAGCATGATCATTTGTTCTGTATCTGGGTGTAATTTATCAATAATATGTATGTATTTAGAAATATATAAGTATGTTTATCAGCAGTCTGGTTACCATAGTACAGGCTCTGCCTAGTTTGGGCTTAGACGGCCGTGTTTGAGATGTGTCATGTTATTATTATTTATTTAGTTCAGTTATTTAGTTTAGTTCAGTTATTTAGTTTAGTTATTCTTCGTTACACAAAAAAGTTTGACATGAAAGTCTAGCCCAACTTTAGCGTAAAAAGAATAGGCATTTCTCTTTCCGAAGCACACCCCGTGTAATGTATTTATAAATAGTTATTTTGATAATTGAGTAAATAGGCTACACATGATTGTTATAACAAGCTCACCTCATTTAGGCTAATGCAGTTTAAATTGTTGCAATGAAAGGTAGAGTTGTCGAATATTGAGGCTTCACTTTCAAGGAGTCACGGTCGTGGTTTACGGGGTTGAACACCAATTTAGCGAGTTTACTTAATAAAAAGGTTTTGGTTTGAGAATGTTAGAGTTGATAAAAAATTATGTTGCCGCCATTTTATCTATATAAATTAAAATCAATGTTTGTATGTGTCTCCGATACGATTATGAGACCACTGTAAGGTGTGACGTCAATTTAGTATACTGCGAAGCCGTTCCTTTATAGTTAGCTATACTGGTTACTGTTTAAAACGGAACGCAGTCTAGTATACTATCAGTTGTCAATTCAAGTCAATTGTCAAATCGCATAATAAAAGTGACAGTGTGACAGCACTGAGAGCACCTTACCTCGAAAACTCTAGTGCTCAAAGTATAAAAATGGTGACGTTTATGACGTCATATATTTCCCTACGATACTGCGGCCGTACACTGTCAGACTATAACGCAACGAATCTCCCCAGTACGAGCACTGAATAGTGCTCGCAGTGTATATCGGAACATAACTCTTGAATCTGGTATAACTGTGATTGAAATGACATTGAACAGTGCATTCAAGTATAAGGTGGGGTTGCAAAGTGGCACACCAGAACTCATTTGTAGTAAACACGCCAGCTGCGCCCGCGCATACTTAGGTCTTAGGGTACGCACGATCTACTTCCTTAGAACAATATAGCAGTTTTTCGGTACTATTTTATAAATATTATTATTTTTACTAGTAACACTGGAGCTTATCAATAGCTGTTGTCAAACAGAGGAGAAAAAGATATTTAACTGTTTTGTCTTTGCCTAATTACAATTATATAGATCGCCTGGTGGTCGAATTTCGACCATAATAAATTTAGATTTAATTTTTTTGGTTTATTTCAGGCCAGTGTAACTTGAACTGACATTGTATAGACGTACGTACCATGACAGGTCAACACATTATACTGGACGCGTCTTGATGTCCACGCATTTTCTAAACTTGTAACACATATTGTTTATAAAAGTAGCTTGCTGCACAAGAAGTGCCAAATTTTAAGTTCCTGCATTTAGTAAATTTTCTTAAAAATGCGTAGAATAATTATAAAAGCGGCGGTAGCGTAATGGCTAAGGCGTCGGACTTGCGATCAAGTGGTTGCGGGTTCGAACCCCACCCAGTGCACTACCGTCGTGAACCCACTCCTAACACAAGCATTTAACTTAGCTGGAGGGGTTAACAAGAATACTAGTAATGTGTGACCCACGTTACTAGTAGTCTTTAAAAAAAAAAAATCACTTATCTATACTATTTTAAAGCTGAAGAGTTTGTTTATTTGGTTGAACGCGATAATCTCAGGACCTACTGGTACGAATTGAAAGATTATTTTAGTGTTGAATAGCCCATTTATCGAAGAAGGCTATAGGCTATATAACATCACGCTACGACCCATAGGAGCGGAGCAGTGATATGATATGCAGTGCAAATGCAGGTGATACTGCGGGGACGTCTAGTAGATTACAATATAGTCTTGCTTAATATAAATATTTTTAATTTATACTAAAGATCGCGTGGTGCGGAGATCGCATTATCATTATATTAATACGTGAAGAGAACTCTTTGTAGCCCTTTTTAAGAAAATTTCGCAAACGTAGTAACGTGAATATTGGAATATTTACAGTTTATATATAGAAGAAGTGCAGAAAGCTAAAAATTTTAAACAATATGTCTTACAACTTTAAAAATTACGTGAAAACGGCTTAATGTAATTACACGCGTCCAGTATATGTGACTACCTCTCATGGTAAGTAAGTCTATACAATGACAACTAAAGTTATACTCGCCAATGAAAAAATTTGACCACCACGCTATCTCTAGTTTAATTAATTATGGTCGAAAATGGTTTAAATATTTTGTTTTATATCATGGACCAGTATTACTTTAACTGTCCTTGTATAGGTTTTCTGTACTATAACATGTTAACATATGAATATACTGGACTCCTGTAGCTTTTTGTAGCAATTTCGCGTAGTTTTTTCATTTATAACACTAGCAGAGCCCCGCGGTTTCACCCGCGTAAGTCCCGATCCCGTGGGAATATCGGGATAAAAAGTAGCATATATGTTAAACCAGGTCTCCAGTTATCTACATGCCAAGTTTCATCGCAATGGGTTCAGTAGTTTTGGCGTGAAAGAGTAACAAACATCCATATCTATCACCTCCATCTGTCACCTCCCATAAGTTGAGACTCCATGGCTACCAGCCATGGAGTCTCAACTTATGGGAGGTGACGTGGTTCAAGTATAAATATGATTATACTGTATATTTTTTGTAAATCAAATAAATAGGTAAACCAAATCACATCCTACTAATATTATAAACGTGAAAGTTTGTGAGGATGTATGGATGTATGGATGTGTGGATGTATGGATGTATGGATGTTTGTTACTCTTTCACGCAAAAACTACTGAACCGATTGCGATGAAACTTGGTATGTAGATAGCTGGAGATCTGGATTAACATATAGGCTACTTTTTATCCCGATATTCCCACGGGGTCGGGACTTACACGAGTGAAACCGCGGGGCGCTGCTAGTTCCTTATAATGTTAAGCGGCTACCAATGCATATACCTAAATAAAAAATAAATCATACATACTTTAAAAAACAAAAAAACACGCGTTAATACCAAACCGAACTAAAAAGTTGTAAATAATTATTGATTGTAAAAAAACGTGTGTTTTAATAAGTTTACTTTTATATATATAAATAGCTATAAATGAACTATTTGTAAACTTTGATGAAAACGATTTTTTTTAATACGATGTTTTCTACTTTTAAGTTGGGTTTGCTATTAAAGTATTTTTTTACCTCTAATTTATTTTCTTATTGTTTAGTCTTGTATTGTCATGGTCCTGGATTAGTGTGCAAAATTTCAAGTTACCCGGATGTCATGAAGTTGGTGAAAAATGCGTTGAAAAATTCCGATAGATATGTAGATTACTGTAGATCGATAGGTAAGGGTCAAGCTGATATAAAGAGTGTAAAAATAACTAATTTACATCTTTTTTTATCAACATTTTGATTTAATTCATCTTTTTCTGTTTTGTCATATTTTACGGAAGGTACCTCCAATATAATATACATAGGTACATCTGACGAGTGCTCCCTACATTTTAACATTGATAGTAAGTAATATAGATAACTTCCCTTGACCCAAGTCGGTTACTACTTTAGGGACTTTTTTTTATTTTTTCATATACAGCTCTCAAAATACAAAACAACGAAAACAAACCGTATGTTTACTATTTGATTATAAACAAACATTCGCTGTGTGGCAACCCTGTAAGTAACGGCTTGTGGAAGTGTGTCGGTACTTGTCGCTAACGGTGACGCAGGCGCCCGCGCACGCGTCGCCTCCCGCTATGCCACCTGCCTTTGCACGACGGCTAATTATTACAACCTCCTATGCCATTCAAATTATACCGTAGAGGAAAGTAGGGTTGAGTTGGTAATAGGTACTTTATTTCAAACCTCTCTCGGTGGAATTGTATATGTATACTTTATAAAATAAATATATTCACCCGGTGGCTTCAATAGTCTATATGACTATAAGTGTTTGTGTAGTTATAACGGCGATAAGATCTACAATTCTACTGAACCAATTCTGATTAAAATTGTATCCAGTAATTAAATTGGAATAATATCTTTAAAATTGCAATAGTTTAATTTATTTAGATACATTCATCTAGTTTTATATAGTAGTTGAGCTTCTTTACAGTTTGGACAGACGTATATACGATTGCTTGCTCAAGATGGCGATTCAGCAAACGTCTGTCTATCTGTCTGTCTATTTATTAGTACGATATAAGGAGTGATAAGAAAACTGTGACTGTATTTACGAGCTCACTGGTCGCCAGTAGTTTAGCCTTGTTAGTCGACTTACGGGTCGACTGACTCAATTAGCACTATGCGTTTACGACCGTTTTTGGAGCTTCACTAGTGTTGAATCGCTCACTAACTGCAAGCGTGTGTACAGTAGACATAGTAACTGAGACTTTAGGTAGGAATAGGTCTACCAGTCTCTTTGATTATATTATATAATCAAAGAGCAAAGACCAGTCTCATGGCACAAACAAAAAAGGAGACTTGCCTATGGTAATATGAACTATCATCTGTCATGTCAAATTAGGAGATTTGTCAATCGCTGCTGAGATTCTGTGATTTCATCTTGAAAACATGTTATTTTATTTGCATGGTAGGCCTTTCCTGTGCAGCGAAATTTGTAAATTAATGATGAAATACAGTTTAATAACTGTAATATACTACTACTTTAATAACTGTATAGGCTAATTCCTATAGATATTTTGCGATGCCATGTTACGGCTACACTAATACGTAGCAAGTTTCTTTTGTTAATTATGTTTACGGGAATTAAGGCGATCAGGTAGTAGGTATTACATATCTTTAAATTGCTTGACGTTTTGACCAGGTTGCCCTGGCCGTGGTCCCAGGATGATTGTGGTGCATGCCCTCCGTCGTAGAAATACAGTACATACATATGAGGTCACGTGAATGTCGCTGCAGGTACCAGTGACACCTACAGGAATTTTCGAGTATGGCAAACTGTGTTTTGATGGATTCCTTGTATACATGGGTTGCCACCCGTGTAATAAATAGTAATTTTACGATTACCCATCTAATATGTATTGCATTAAAGTAATGAGCCTTAAAAGATGTTACAATGGCTTTCAATTATGCGTGTTGTGAGCTCACAATGACAGTCATTCAATGTTAATAGCTTGTCTTAAATTGGAGGAAGTCTTTTGTGAGCCTACAGTTGAAATTGAAAGGCAAAGGCTTTGTAATAGAAGTGTTGAATGACGTTATATATCATGGTGATGAAGACTATCATGTTTGGACGGTAATATATGACGTAATAGTTCTGGTATATAAGATGTACAGTTTACGACTGCAACGTCAAGAGTCGCCGCTCGCTAAGTGGTATTATTATTTTATGAATTAATATGTGTATTACTTAGTTTGGGTGTTTTTATGTATACAATTTGTGTATTCAATAAAACATATCTAAGTATGGTTTAACCGTGTCTAGAACTCATAGTACAAGCTATGTTCAGTTTGTGTCCAGGTAGCGATGTGCTAAATGTCACGCAACTTAATTAATTAGCCTTTTTATCTAATCCGTCACTTTTGTATGACATTTGAATAAAGGCATTATATTGTTACAAATCGAGTCTTAATTAGTGAGAGTGTAATTTGGCGTTGTCTCGTCTACAAGTGCCTTGACACGACCTGTATTATGCTTATTTCAAGATGAAAAGTTTGTTATGTGAATCAATTAGTGTGTGTATTATTTGTAAGCTTTTTTGGTTGCGGTTTCACTTCACAATACAGAATAGGAACCTCAGCCGCACAGGATTGCAGAAGACGATTGTTTTTTTTAAGTAGATAAATAATCATTATCTTTCTATCCGTGCTACTATTTGGTGTCAGATAAATATATCTTTTGTATCCACTGTGAAAAAGCGGGGTTAAAAGTGGGAAAACTAAAGCTACATTTCACAATATGGCGGCTGCATTTCTGATATAAAATATGCACTAAAAGACCGTAGTACTCTGAACAACAATTGAGATTTTTTTAAATTGGAACCCAATTATAAGCCATTTTTTTTTATTTTCGAAACGTACTGGTAAGCAATTTTTATTTAATTTACGAAACGTACGGGTAAGCCATACAGGATGTAGGCTAGTACGGCAAATCGCTACGACAGTATCAATCAATACCAATTAGGAACGATCATTTGCATTCAGTCCGCGTATGTGACTCACAGCTGACCCCATTGTCTTGTTATGAGGTGTTTGACATACAAACAAATAAACACATTAATATGAAAGGTGTGGTAGCATAAAAATATAGACAAGGCATTTCTGACGATTTTAATGAGTTGTCAGCTGGCGAGTGGTATAGTGGGTAGATTAATAACGGGATATCTAGTTTAGGACGAATACAGTTTGGTGAACTCAAATTCTCGGTTAGGCCTAGAACAACCTCATCCATAGACAAAAAAGTCTGAACTCGGCACAGATATTATCTGTAATCACGTAGATTAAGGTGCTCTGGTAATGTTACCGGCATATCAACTAGAACTATACACCGAATTTTCAGAAGACACGAAGTGTATCCCCACCATTATAAAAGAGTACAGACCTTGCTACCAAGAGATTACTCTATAATTGAGATTTTGTAAAAAAAATTTGTGCAGAATAAGTTCTGCACAGCATTTTTTAGGCGTAGGTACCCAAACAGGTGGATAGGGCGCTTAGGTCCAATATTGTGGCCACCACGCTCACCAGACATAAATCCTCTGGATTTCTTTTTTTGGGGGTTGTTTAAAGAAAGATTTGTACAAGGAGCAAATTAATAATATCAACACACTGAGGACCAAATATATTTTAGTTTATGCTGAGGACCAGGAGTCAGACAGCCGCTAGGGAGCTCAACGAAAGCGGGTTTGCTATAACTAAGTAAAAACCCATTTATTACCCATTTCAATCCACCACCTGAGTGGTTTGGGTGGGTCAAAACTATTTATTGTAGATTTTTGAGTTTAAAGTTTAATTTAGACTACGATAACTAAATGTACACTTTAACAGTGTTTTGTGTGTTGATAGTGTCTGTACGGCATTTGTGTCTAACTTGTAACCGGTCAAATAGTGCTGTAATCAGCATCTTGCGGCCGATTTGCTTATCTATACTAATATAATAAAGCTGAAAAGTTTTTTGTTTGTTCGGTTGTTTTTTTAAACGCTCTAATCTCTGGAACTGCCGGTCGGATCGAAAAATTATTTTTGTATATCCCACTAATCCCACTAATATTATAAATGTGAAAGTTTGGATGAATGGATGTTCCCTTCCGTAAGTTTTATAATAGTATAAAAAAATTATAGAAGATAACGTGTGTATGTGTTGTTCCACGTATTAAGACGTCTCTGATATACTCTCTCGGCCCGCGCAATTAATTCATGCGACACTTCACCGACGGATACCAATGCAGCAATGTATGTACGCACATACCATTCTGACCTATTTTTCATTACTACAATGTTCTGTATTAATTAATATAGTGTGAAATGCACTCGCTAGTGTCTTTCAGTTAGAAAAATGTGAGTGTTACGTCTAGCTTTGTGCTAGGGTTGCTAACTTCAAAGATATCTTAGTGATATCTTATTGATAGTACGTAGAAATTATCAGTAGATTTTTTAGTTTTAAACGATGATTTTGTAAAACGTAATATTAGGAACATGCAACAAAACTGACAGCTACAACAACAAGTTTGTACGCAGACAATACTTCAATGTAGGGTAAAGGAAGGTATATTGGTGATGTAGGTAATTGATGAAGAATACGACACGGATACCTATACAAGCACATACAAGAAACAGCGCTAGTACATGAGTTGACAGGCATAAGTTACGCACTGCAGTACACCCTTCCTGAGTTTAGTAAACGAACTTTTTTCTTGATATCACCCAATTACATATATCACCAATAAACCTTCCTTTACCATATATTATATATGGGGTGTATCTGACAATGGAACACTTACTGAAATCACTGAAAGATGACTCACTGTTTACAAGTTATGACCGTTTGACTGTCCAAATATTTTTACTCCGTTTCTCATAAAAACAGGTGGAATGTATAAAGTTAAAGATTTAAATCGTATGTATTTCTTATTTTGGAACTATTCACTCAGATACTCAGAAAATCCATAAAAACTAACTGAAAAAGTTTTCGAAGTTAGTTTTTATGGATTTTCTTAGTAAGGGAAAGAAAATTTTCAAAATAAAAATATATATACAATATGTCTAATGTACGTATGTTATGTATAATATAAGAACTGTGTTATACTGCCTGTGTCTATAATAAATTAGAGCATTTATCACTTTGGTTTACGTTCTTTTGTGTCCTTTAAGACTTCAGTTACAAAAATCAATGTTTTTCTTTATACCATGACATTGAGTACGAGCATTGAGTACCCTTGTGACTATGCCCAATTCATAAAACACCACATCAATACATATTATATTAAATGTTAAATATAGTTATGTTGTGTTGTGAATCTATGAATGATTATTTGAAATTTAGTAATTCGTTACACGAACTTTTAAAGGACATTTTACATTTATTTCAAACGATAGCAAAACTGTATACGCAACGACACTAAACACCTAATTAAATTAAAAACAGGTAGGTAATTAAAAAATTATGAGTTCAGCAACCCTGACCGCTAATGATAAGTTAACTGTCAACACTGTCAGTGCATCGCTATTGTTGATAGACAATTCGTTTTCAGAAGAAAGTTATGTAATATTATCTCTGATAAAGTTTTTTTTTACAACTTTCTTTTAAAACTATATTTGTGAAGAGTTCCTAAGGGTTATAGTTTTTGGTTATCTTTTCACAAACGTTTATAGGGAATGAATAAATGTACCTACCGACATGATTGAAATGATTAAGAATGCATTCACATTAAGCTAATTTATATACGAAAATACATTGCAATAATTGGATATTTTGTAATCACATCTAATTGCATAGAAAAAGTAAAGTTTTATTCATAAATCACATATATGTTTAAAAAAATAACAAATATTAAAAGTTTTAGGAAAATATTTACGCAAGTGCGTAGAATTGATTAAAGATCAAACTCTCCACTCAGATCTTAATTAAAAATTGAACATTGTTATTTCACTACAGATGTGTATAACTGTAACTGTAATTCTTAGCAATAGATAAACCATATCTTTCTCAATGAATGTCTTCCTACTTCATTGACAAGTATTTAAAGTTATTTAACTCGTGGACTACTTGAAACTAAAATATTGAACAACTATTTAATTACGGTGTTTTTTTACGTTTATCTATAGCTATAGAATCAATCTTTCTATTTTATAAACGTAACGCCTTTCTGTTATTTCATCACGCTTTAAAAATTTGAAAAACAATAACATCATTTTTAATATTCCAACTATGTTCGTTATCACATTCCTACACCAGGCAGTTAAAAAAGGAACACACAATACAACAAACAACTAATGGAAATAAAAGAATACAAAAGAAAACAAAAACCGCGTGCCAACCTTAGCATCAGTGACCCACTTTTACTTTCTTCGTGAAACTGCTTCACATGCACTAACACATTGAATGACTTCTAAAAAGCGGAAGAACAGCGATTGTGGCGCTCTCCCACAGCTCTCGCTACGAAAGTACGCCCTTTGTGAGCATTCAGAGCCTGTTCGTATCATACATCGCGACTCGGGCTAATTAAAATAGTATTGTAATCAATTTGTTTATAAGAGTATTTTGTTTTGAGCTGTGTGCGTACATGCGTCTTTTTGACAGGCTGATCTATATTTTTTATTTTTTTTTTATTTGCAAGGTACAGAAACAGACAACAGATTAAAAACTTCTTAAACTAATAGTCACCTTATACAATTTGTTAACCTGGAGTCCAATTACAGCTGTACACCACATTTACTGGTTGATTATCTTCCGTGAAATAAAAAATATTAGAGATGATTTACCTATTTCTAATTATAAGTAATAAGCGAGAGAAAAAAAAAAGAGGAATAAATATATATATAAAAATTTACAAAGTATGAAATAGTAATTTCACCTATAACTGTAACACATTATTTCGGCTGTAAAATGTCTTTATATAAAGCTTTTGAAGAGCTTATGAAGGTTGAATCGAAGTGTTTTTTATAAAGCATTATTGCGATAGAAGCCCGCTTCATGATTACCGGTGCCTTTGTCATAGGTACAATAGTTTGATTGACTTTGTCGCCTTCTTCTTTTTAAATAGAGGTAGGGGAGCAACGTCGGCAACTTACTAGTGACACCATGACCTTAGGCACTGGTGACATGGCATGATTGTAACTCTAGCATTTTTTCGCCACTACCGCTTGCCCATTATATTAAGCACCTACTTACCACAAAACGGTATTCCATCAGGTATCCATTTCCCATTAGCCTCGCAAGCTCGTCTGGTGGGTCCGAGAAGCTCAAACCCTCTCTCGCACTCGTATGTAGCCACGGTGCCTTCACTCATTGCCTCGTCGGAGAACGACACCTTCGAGTGCGCTGGGGCTCCTGGGAAACGACATGTCGACGCCGACAACCCTGTTAACAAATTAACACAAATTAGGAACCCATTGTTGCAGGAAAGCAGTATTGACTAATGTCTGAATAAAAAAAAAATAATGTCCTCAGCTACCTAAATTGAGGCGTGAAAAAGCATCTCTCAGGCCGTCAAGCTGAGGGCCACCATTTTAGTCTCATCCGTATCTATAATGGTGGTTCTCAGTCTTTGGACCTCACTCTAGCTTTCCATCAGGCGGTTTGAGGTCGTTCTGACGTGTCAAAAATAAAAAAAAAAAAATATTATGTCATAAAACTACAACGTAAACACCAAACTTCATTTTTATTCACTCAAGCACTGTTACTGTTTGTGGACGTGGTCACACTAATGAGTAGAAACTAGCGTGTACTTAATTGTGTTTTTACTGTATATCAAAAGTGTGACAATAATTTGTTTGATTACTCTTTCAAAATAAAATTAAATTAAATGCTATTGAAATTGATTTACGAATCGATGCTGTCCGAGCATGTAAAACTAACTAATATAATATAAGATAATAATTTGAGTCGAAAACAAATATATTCCAATACCCCAAAGTCGAATACTCCCTTTCTTATGAATATGTAGCACAATAGAGAAAAAGAAATATGAAAATAGAATCTGTTCTTAACTGCAGTATAACGAAAGAGGTTAAGTATTATAATTCTTAGTAAAGACCATAGATTGTTTTTGTTATTTTTACTGTCGCAGGAACGAAGATGACTTACTTAGTATTGACCTGTCAGCTGTCCGCTACGTCGTCTGTCAGAATTTGTACAAGACTTATACTTTCAGTAATAAATAGTTAAATATAAGACTTATAAATCAGGTTATCGTACGAAATGGGAACCACTGCGACGAAACTATTTCATAGACATTCATTTGAAAAGCACATTGGCAGTGACTCGTTATATTACTACCAAGAAAGAGTTAGTACTACTTTGTATGTTGTAACTTTCAACAAATATTACCCAACGATAGTGATATTTGTTCAAAGAAGATTTAGAGGAGATAAATTAGGTACCTCAACACGGGATATTTGGAGACACATTTGAGAGAACATTTGGAATAGATTTTGTTTATTTTTAGGGTTTTTATGTTTCAAAACTGTATTAATGTAATTGTAGGTATGAATTTCGCCAAATAATTTAAATCAGAGATTTGTATATTTCCAAGCAGTCATGTCTACCATTGTTGGCGTCAAAACGGAATAATAAGAGCCTAGGTATTTTGTTGATTGTTAATCTGGCAAATCCATTCTCTAAAACTAAAAAAGCCGACTCAAAATAAGTTTATATAAAATTTGATAGTTTATGTAAATAAGCTCAATACTTAAGACTTAAAGTTTATTTATTTTTTGCTTTTTAGTTCTTTTCGTCGGTTTAATTTTTTGTTAAAAAGATTTTATAGTTTTTTTCATCATCAGGTCAGCTACATGATGTGGTGATTTCTAAAGGCAAATACCTGATAAAGTAATGAAAAGTTAACAGAAACACTATTCGTTCCTACAATTTTCGAGGGTTTCTCTCAATTTTATCAGGATCCCATCATCAGGTCCTGACTTCCTTGACATGGGACCACCCTTGAGGTATACTCTATCCAACAAAGAATAATCAAAATCGGTTCATAAATAACGGAGTGAGGGCTGAACATACATAAAATATATATATATATATATATATATATATATATATATATATATATATATATATATATATATATATATATATATATATATATATATATATATACGGTCGAATTGAGAACCTCCTTTTTTTTCATCAAAAACAAAACTTGCCTGTAGACTAAACACATCAATATGACTAATGATGACTAAAATTATCAAAGATATATAATTACTTGAAATTAAACTCCTAAAGACCTAAACTAACTAACTGACTTTAATGAAATTTAGCACACTGAACTTTGCTCCAACTTGAGACATAAGATAGTTTTTATGTCATTGTATAGTTACAATATAATAACATAAACACAATTTATTTATGAAAATATGATTCAGTAAATAAGTACTCATTAGTTCACATAGGGCAAACGCAGCAAGTTACGTAACAGAGCTGGAGGACAGTAGGCTTCGTACTGTATTTACAACTGATAAACTGGCAGAGTTCAATTATGTCCATGACATTCACAAAGCTCGTATCGTGAACGACTGGTTCCATCAGCATCCTGAAGTAGTGCTGATTTGTGAATATTTTAGAATATAGTAATAAATTTTAATATCATGAATACATATTATATAGCCCAGTCATATCTATCTATCACAGATACATATATAAGAAGAAACTGCAAAACTCCGAAAACTTTCACCTTTTACTGCCGATAGGACAAATAAATTATCATTTCGTACATCTTTTTTTATTCGGTGAGTTTTAATAAAACAAAATACGGTGTGAAAAGCCTAGTCCTATTAAAAAAACTTGAGAGGTGTCAAGGGACACCTGGATGGAACGAAGTTCCAAGACGAAACGAAAATAACTGGCTTGCTTTCTATGAGAGAGAGAGAGAGAGAGAGAGACAGACAGACAGACAGAGAAACACGCGCACGCCGCACGGCTTACAACTACGAGGGGTGATCAAAAAGTAATGATAAACGGATATTTCTAGTAATAATAAAATTCTAAAAAAATATTTTTTCAACTCCCTAATCCTTCACAACTTCCCTGACAAAAAATGGTATAAATAGGACGTCATTTTTAAAATATACATTCATTTGAATACTAGCAGTCGGAGTGATAACATCAAAATGGAGAAACATGAAGTGCGAAGCGTCATCAAATACCTGTGCTTGAAAAAAATGTCCACCAAAGACATTCATACTGACTTGGTGGAAACATTGGGAGACTCTGCTCCTCCATATTCTACAACTGCACGCTGGTGCAAGGAGTTTAAGATGGGAAGAACATCCACGGAAGACGAACACCGCGAAGGCCGTCCGTCCTCCTCCCTCACTGAAGAAAACGTCAAAAAAGTTCAAGATCTGGTTTTGGCAGACCGAAGAGTGACCATTCGTCATTTAGCTGAGAACACAGGCATTTCATTTGGTAGCATTCAAAGGATCTTAACTACCGAGATGAACATGAGAAAGGTCTCTGCACGTTGGGTCCCGAGAATGTTAACCGACGAACGAAAGAAGAAACGATTCGACATTTCAAGGACCAATCTTGAAATGTTCCAGGCGGATCAAGATATTTTTTTGGCTCGATTTGTGACTATGGACGAAACGTGGATTCATCATTTTGATCCCGAAACCAAACAACAGTCAATGACATGGAAAAGGCCATCTTCACCGACTCCCAAGAAATTCAAAGTTTCAAGCTCTGCCGGCAAGGTTATGGCGTCTGTTTTCTGGGATGCTGAGGGAATAATTATGGTTGAATACCTTGATAAGGGCGCTACCATAACAGGCTCCTACTATGCTGACCAAATCAAAAGATTGCGAGAGGCCATCAAGGAAAAAAGACGGGGTAAACTGCGCGCAAAAGTCCTGTTCCATCAAGACAATGCACCTGCACACAAAGCTGAAGTTGCGATGGCTGCCATTCAAGAAGCTGGCTTCCAGCTGCTTGAACACCCACCCTATTCTCCAGATCTAGCCCCCAGCGACTTTTATTTGTTTCCTCGGCTCAAGGAACCTCCGGGGCCAGAAATTTGAGGATAACGGCGAAGTGATGGCCGCTGTAGAGGCATTTTGGGAGAGTCAAGATAAAGATTTTTTTTTGAAGGGTATCGTTGGTTTAGAAAAGAGATGGACTAAATGTATTGACCTATTAGGAGACTATGTAGAAAAATAAATTTTATTTTTAAGTATATAGTTATTTTAATGTACCCATTCTCATTACTTTTGGATCACCCCTCGTATAGCAAAAAGTGTCGTTACAACTTTTGGTATTAATTTTTTCCGCCTAGCCCCCTTTCGCAACGCGCGATAAGAAACTTCGTTCCAATAATGTGCGGCGTATTTCTTTCGGCTGACATAATTATGTTGACTAGGTTTCGACCAAAGGTCAAAATTCGAACGTTATTAATAAAGCTTCAAAGGAAAAAAAGGTTCCAATTTTTTTCTCAATGACTTATGCCGCGTTCCAATAAGCAAACGAACTCGTTTTGCTTACGGACGGTAAAATTTTCGCCGTCCGTAAGCAAAACGAATCGTTTCTTGTTTATTGGAACGCGGCATAAAATCATGTCAATTGCCAGTAAACAAAATAAAGATATAATCGGTCATAGGAACTGAGCTATTTTGACTTTACTTATTTAGGTATATAAACTAGATGACCCGTTTGTATGTCTTGTTTTATTTCCTTGACCAGTATAACTTGAACTGTCATTGTATAAACTTTCGTACCATGACAGGTAAAAATTTATACTGGTCCTTATAGCTTTTGTAGCCGCTGTTCCATAATATTTAAGTTTATAGGGCATTTTGTATAAAAATTTCGCCTTCTGCACGTCTCCTACATATAACATTTTGAGTATTCCTAATTGTGTGTGAATAATTCCTGTCTGTGCGCGTTTGCTTAAAAAATGCGTACAAAGAATTCTCCTCGTGTAAGGGAACGTACCCATACTACGTGACCCGTTCTGGGGGGGAGGGGGGTCCAAGATACCACGCTTGGTCACAGGGGTGAAGGGGGGGGGGTCGGCTTAGGTTTTCGTCATGTAGTCATATTCTCTAGGGAAATCTCGTGCTTTTTCGAGATATATTCAAATATGGCGAGCAGCGTTTAGCGCTTTTTAAATTGAAAATATTGGGTCACGTAGTATGGGTACGTTCCCTAACATATAAATATAGATAGATAACGTGTTTATAGCCGTCCTCATCTTGAAGTTCCTTATTCAGTTCCTTGCTAGTATTTTTCTATAAAAGAGACAAATAATGTCACCGCTCACCCTCGACTTGTCAAACCCAGGCGATGACAACAGCCAAGGATAAACATCAACAAAATGCCATAGACAGGAAGGCCAAAACGAGTTTTGCAATTTTTTCCCACGCTCAATGTTAATATCTCTTTTTAAGTCATATGATGTCCAGTACTAAACATAGGCATCTCCCAATTATTTCCTCAACAAACAGACTTCCTACTAATAACAAAACATTTTTTGACGTGGTAAAGTCTTATGAATAGATGAACGCCGTCTGCGCCCATGAAAAAGCATGACTCATTGTCACGTTTCCGCCTGAGCACGTACGTGCAAGCGAGAGCGCGGAACTAGCGATAGAGAGGCACGATCGGCCTAAGCGTTCGGCTTGTGACGCATCTATCTCTCTTGCACTATTTTCTTATGACGTTATCACGTAATTATCATCCGTAAACCAACTTTACAGACAACCATTTTTTTTAGTTCGCTGTCCGTGCATTACCGCCCAGTGAAAGGACTCCTATGCTAATACTACGTATAATCACCGTTATTTTGCTGGTGATATTACTAGTGATGCACGTTAGATCTCTGAGAGTTTTCCGGTGGGAACAGTCAGTGTCTGGTGGGGTTCTTATCACGTATCTAGTGGCCGTCTTTGGACTGATATTAGGTTCTAGTACCAATCGATATGGAGGTAAAGCTTTACAGGTGAGCGGAACATCTATTCATTATATAATTATGTTTAGTACAAGTTGGCAAGCATTACGCCGATTCCATAATTCGAAATCCTATTTTTTTAATAATAACTAAATAATAATATACTTATGAGCACAATGCCTTTATTACATCGAAAAACATTTGCATCGAATAACAACCGCCCTTGATTCTAGTCTGTTCTGTCTTAGTCGCCTCGTGACAGTGGCGTAACAATAGAGTGGCAGAGCGGGCAAAATGCCACGGGCCCATGGCCCTAGGGGACCCTAAGGCTCGACTCCAAGGCCTTAAGCACAGGCGGCATCGAGAGCGCTTTTTCACAATCTGTTAACGTTTCAAGCGCCTATTACCATTAAATTATTAGTGAAACTGGGTCCCCATACAAAAAACGTGATTTATTAGCCCTTGGACTGTAATAGGGAGATATCACACTTACACGATCAATATCATCGAGCGACTGTGATTGATTTGGCTTTATCAGACCGATTGGTGTGGTAACAACTGGAGATCAAAAAAAAAAAACGATGTGTGTGGTGGCACTCTAAAGGAGGGCCCCATCCGATTAATTAACCACGGGCCTCAGATAGTGTAGCTATGTAGTTACGCCACTGCCTCGTGACTTATCATGTGGGAAGTTTTATTAGTATATTGCTGTCAAAAGTCTTAACTAGACAAAAATACTTTGAATTAACAAAATCAGTCAAAATTTGTTATAACCGCAAGTTTTCAACAATTGTTACTTTTACTTACTGGTACTAGTACTTTTGACTGAAATTAGAGTCGAAAACTAATTTTGCCCAATGAAGCTGATTAAAAGCAGTAATGACTAACTGATTCCGTCGTAAGTAGTTCAGACTGGATATATCAGTCTAACCTTACCTTTTTTTTTTTTGGTGACGGGGTGGAAGATCCTCATTGAGGTCCTCTGACCACGGGGGAGCGAAGGGGTCTCTCAGACTCTTCTAGGGGTCTACCACTAATAGAATCGGCCCCTAGTGTCTTTTAATACATTCATATTTGACTAAATACTTAATGGTATCGCTTATTATTTATCGTTAATGTTTTTTTCTTTTAGGCTTATCTATGCAGCACAGGAGCCGCATTTCTGGCCGCCAACGGCGCTGCTATTTATGGTAGATGGCGCTACGCGAACGAATTGACAAGGGCCGTGGCAGAACTTCTTTTCGCCCTTGGCGTTCCTCTACGAAGACAGGTTATTCTTAAAGTGTGCCTAAGTGTTGCTGCAGCATTGTGTCTAGCGATAGATCTTGCTTTGGTAGCATTTTTTGCATCTGTTAGTCCTGATGGAGACCAAGATCCTTAAATTATATCTACACAAACGAGGTTTATCCGATCTAATGTACTTATTCCTAGCCTGTTGTATTTATTGTATTTTGTAGTAGTTTTTTATCTGCTTTGTTAACTGTGTTTTGTTTTAAATGACGTATTTTTGGATGTCCAAGACAACCGATGCCTCTTGACATGCGAACAAAAAAAAACTGATCACTAAGGAAGATCCGAAAAGGAATAAATAGTCGACACTAGGTTGAGCTAGCAGCTGTATTGTGCTTTTTATCGTTTACAAAGTATCACTATTCATCTAAACCATCCTTAATTGACACGGATACAGATGAATAGAATAAAAAAATATGATCAAAGATAAAATGTGTTTTTTTTTAGGGGTCCTTACCTCGAAAGGAAAAAACGGAACCCTTATAGGATCACTTCGTCCGTCCGTCTGTCTGTCTGTCAAGACCCTTTTTCTTGGGAACGCGTGGAGGTATCAAGCTGGAATTTATATCAAATACTCAGGTCTACTGTCCCTTGGAGCTGTAAAAAAATCAAAATTTCCGCAAAATTTTCGACACTCGCAAGGGAATCAAAACCTACAGGGTACTTTCCGTGAATCTTGAAACTTGGTACGAAGCAACGTTTTATAGAACAGGTAAAGGAAAAATTGCGAAAACCGTAAATTTTTAGTTACATCATATAATAAAAATATTTTACGGAACCCTCGGTGCGCGAGTCCGACTCGCACTTGACCGGTTTTTTTATAATTAAGGGCAATCGAAGCAATGTATTACTTCATCATCATCATCAGCAATCCTATTTTATCCACTGCTCGTCTCTCTGTTAGTGTTTTTTGCGATGTTGAATTAAAGACACTTGCAACTACATCTAGACTCTTCTAGATTCTTAGAGGTTCTTTAATCGGCGTCAATGAACGTAGGTGAGTTGCGAAGTCGCGATTTAGCACTAATACCTATCCTCTTTCAAATTGAGAGCAGGTACGTTTGGGTAAAAAGGACAGATATAACATAGAAAACTAAAAGGAGTAGATTCGTGCAGTTTAGCAGTTTGGAAAGCTTGCAAGATGGCGGAATGTGACGAATCGCCCTGTCGTCTCGTGTCGTGTATTACGAACGACACAGCGAAAGCGATGTAATCGGATCACGACCCAATAGTTGGAAAACAAATGAATTAATCTTAGAACCTCTGTAACTTTTTGTTTAACTGAAAGTATTACTTGATTTCAACACTGTTCCTAAAGATTTCTTCTCCTTAGGGAATAGTCCGAGTGTTCAAAGGATCCCAGTGTTCAAAAACAATTAACATACTAAACTCAAAATAATAAACTTGTTTTTTTTGTAAATTACAGATTTTTTAATCTTATCTGGGATTACAGACGTACTGGGAACGGACTAGACGTTTTGTACACCCTTAACGTACTATTTCTTAGGTATCCGTGAGATTATGTCATCAAATGCGAATATGCAACCTTCTCGCTTTTAGAACGTGTTAGGCTGTAAGCCAATTTTCTCACATTCATATTCTCTCTTTGTATCTCACATCGCATTCGCAAAAGCGATTGAAACCGTACGTGAATTGTACTTGACTTATTTCAAGGTGAATTCTATGACCTTGAACTTTGACTAAAAAAGTTCCACTTTGTTGCAATGAGGCGTGCCGTAACAGAACGATTGTTGTTTTTTTTGTGAAATATTAATTCGATAAAATGAGATGCACTACCCGTGATGGTCAAGTGCTGGGTTTCTACCTTACTCGATTAGGTCATTCCTCAGGTTGAAATTCGTCTGTAATACATAAAGATATTTTGGGGACAAATGAAACTTTTAGTACAAGCGTAGATTGTTTCACTGTTGTAATAAAAAACTTTTAGCCACCTTTCAACTGGTCTAAAACGAAAGTGGGTGACCAGCCATGCTGTACTTTGAAGAATTGATCTCTGGTTCTGCTTACACACCTGTCTTTCTGTTAATAAATAATATAAACAAAAATGTATGTATCCCTGAATCGTGACAAGTTCAAACCGTGTAGCTGTAGCAATGTCACGAGGCGTGCGACGGACGTTAGGAAGTGGAAAATTGACAGTATAGAAAGAACGGGCTTAACTATTAGTTAGATTAAGAAAGCATAACCTGACATTGCTAGTGTCGAGAGAAAATTATATAAATGTAACTGACAATCATAAACTTAGTATAAGGTGTACGCCAAGTTTTTACTGACATCTTACCACCGAGATGGGAGGCATAACCTTTTTTCGTTGTGAAGCAATGAGGTCTAATAGTATCACAACAAATACTACAACAAAACGAAACGTTGTCAGGGGTACAGAATCCCAAGTACATACATCACTACATAATAGAAAACAAAGTCCCCCGCCGCGTCTGTCTGTCTGTTCGCGATAAACTGAAAAACTACTGAACGGATTTTAATGCGGTTTTCACCAATAAGAGTGATTCATGAGGAAGGTTTATGTGTATAATTTGTTAACATTTTGTGCAAACTGGTTGAAATATGATGATGATTGTTGAAGATGTCTTTACTACCCGTGCGAAGCCAAGGCTGGTTGCTAGCATAGAATAGAATATTCTTTATTGTATTGTATTGTATACCACATAAAAATAACAATGGATCTTAAATTTAGTACTAAAGTTAGGTACAGTTCGCTAAAAGCTTACGAGTATAGACATACTATCACAAGAGATACCTGCATTGATTGACAAAATGTACAAGCAAAGCCGCTGGTATACGCTAGTTTTGGTATAAACAATACGCAAATTGTTAAACAGTAACTATTCCGTACTAACAAATAACAAATCCAACTATTATTAGTTAAATTAAAATAAAAAAATTAAATTAAATTTGTACTAAGTTAGAAAAAACCTGACGAGTTTGTTGAGTAAGATAAAGGTTATAGGTCGCAAACAAACACACGACCTATTTAAAGGTAAGTGATAACCAGTGCCTTTAAAACCAAAAGTATCACCCGCGTTTTGGCTACCCTATCCTTTCCATCAACCTCTCTACTCGGTGATGTATCTATCGCTTTATCACTATAGCACACAACTAGAGAACAAAAATATAATCTAATCATATGACTCACGGGGTTATTGACCCCACCTGTAAGCTGACTAGCTGACCCAATGACTTTTATTTCCGTATACGCGAGTGTCGGCCGCGGGGTAGAAAGTTTTGAGAAAGGCGCCTCAGTCGCGACCTTGTAGTTCTTCACTGAGTTCGTAGTAAAACGTGCTTGAGGAATGTTGATTCAAATTCAAACTAGTGTCGTCGTTTTTCCGCTGTTCTTTGATTCTATGTTTGAATAGAAAAACGCTACGGATTTTTTTTTATTGTTTGTGTACTGTCGCACAGGATTAAAGGCAGTAGCTCTAATTCTTGCGAACGCGATTTTTAAAAAATTATAACAATGTCGGCCTTTAGGGAAAAAAATGTGTTTCTAATTTTCTTCCCCGGTAACACCGATGCAGGTCAATAGTTATTAAACAAAAAAAAAGAAAATCAGTTGACAATCAGAGGAGAAAATGTAATTGAACTGTTTTGTCTTCGTCTGTTTATACCTACATATAGAAATTTAAAATAAAACACACATCTAGATGCGCAATCATAATAAAACAATAACAAGTCTTACGTACTAATAAATGTCAAATCAAAAGTAAAAAAAAATATTGTAAAACGAGGTATTTCTTTCACGTCCTCCGTGAATACACAGCCTTTATTGTTTTGAGATTAAAGCAAGCAAGGTGAATAACCGATTGTAAAGTTAAACATCTTCCTTCCGATAAAGCAGCATCTTTAAAAATATCTCACCTTATCTTTAGACGGATGTAGGCTCTACTAACTGCACTATCACAAAATATCTATCTTTTATATGTATCTAATATCTACATAATATAATAAAACTAAAGAGTTTTTTGTTTGTTTGTTTGAACGCACTAATCTTTGGGACTACCAGTCCGATTGGAATAATTCTTTCTGTATTGGATAGAGTATTCATTGTGGAAAGTTAAGGCTATGTAGCATCAGCCATAACGCGGGTATAACTGCCGCAAATGGCTATTTACTATTTAAAAAAAATCTGTTGCAGCGCAAATCTCGGAAAGTATTTTATAAATGACTTGAAATCTTTACACAACATTGCATTTTAACAGAAGAGTGATTTTGTATACTTTTTACTCCGAAGTTTCAATGGAAACGAGCAATTCTATGCATTTTAGATGACCTTATAATTTGTCAGTTACGTCAGTTAAGAAGTAACTATTATCTTATCTGTGGTTAGGTTGATATGATAATTGTTGATATAGCATCGAGTGTACAAAAACGAGAGAGCAACTGCACAGAACAGCTAGAATATCTACAAAAAACAACGTTTCGGTTTGTGCAATTTCCTAAATGCTGTTACTATGACGCACATATTCGAAAGAAACATTAAAAAAAAAACTGTTAGTCTGTTTGTTAAGATATCGGTTCACCCGTTCCGGAGGCTAATCTCGGAACCGATTTCCACGGGACTGTCACTGGCAGAAAGCTGGTGTTATAAGGAGTAACTTAAGCTACTTTTATTTTGGAAAAATAATTAGGGTTTACGGCAGCGACATCGAAGCCGCGCGGGGAACAGCTAGTGTAACATAAGTGTACTACGTAAGACTTCAATGTAAGAACTTCTAAATTGTAACTATATTTTCTACAGTAAAATCACTGACTATCGACAATAATAGACAAACATATTCCAATTTTGAAAAAACTAAGGTTTTGATTTGAAAAAATATAACGGTTGTTTTCATAAATATGGCTAATGATGACAGTACGGTAAAACCTGTATGTGGCCAGATATCTAATGTCACAGAATCGATATTCGAATTCATTATTATAAAAATGTGAAAGTGTGTATCATAAACTAAAATATATAATAGAGTTTTAAATAAAAAGAGTAAAGCTGCGAGAAAAATAATTTGAACTTCGAAACTAATGTTATGTATTAATTTGATCTAAAATTATTAAGTTGGCTTTATGGTTTAAATAAGTATCAAAGACATTTATTTTCCGTTTTCAGTTTCTTTCGTGTTTCTTTTTACCTAAGATTACCGGTTATAAAGTGCCATAGATTACTATATTCCGAAAATCTACTATAGGTTGTAGTTGCTTTGAGAAAAAAACTGCACCTGCATACTTCTAACGTGCAGTCCTACGACTCAAAGGCTTTTTTTCGTAACTGCGTACGTACATAATAGTATACATATAGGATAAATAAATATATTGCAGTACTTGCAGAGGAATGCTCTGCCGCAGCGCCACATAAGACGTCAAAAAATCATATTATCATGCAAAGCTGGGTTCTGTAAGTTCAACAACAGTTAAAGCAACCCAAAAGCATATTAATTTATTGATACGCTAACCGGGTCAGGTACCGGTTGGGCCCGGTCTGTACCAGGGTCGCAACCTCTGAGAAATTCCACTTAGGTATGCTGGAGATATTAATGATTATTACAGGAGATAAACTTCGGAAAACATGTCGCATAACTATGGATTTACATTTGTTAATTGTTTATGGTTAATACCCGTTGTTCTTGATTTGCTTCTACACTGGTTACGCTCCCTGTTAACTGGTTACATAAATGTAAAAAAAATGCCGCAAACGAAGGACAAGACAAATCGAGGATAAGTGTGGTCACGTTACTTTGTGGCAGGTTGATTTTTAGATGGGTGACCATGTAAAAGATCGAGTAGTTTTATATTTTTGCACAAACAAGCCTATAGCTTTCCTGGTAGAAATTAATAGATATAGAATTTATATATTTAATGAATTTACGGCTCGACCGGAGTGATACCACGACCTCACAGAAAACCGGCAGTGAAGCAATGCTTGCATTGCTTTTCGCCGAGTGAGTGAGGTTACCGGAGGCCCTAACCCTTCCCTGTCCCTCCATTTCCCCCCTACCCTCCTCTCCCGCACTTGTGACTTTTGAGTTGCGCGGCGGTAGTCTTTTACCATCAGGTGATCCGTCTGCTCGTTTGCCCCTATACCGTAAGAAAAAACAAAAATCGCTCAACGCGGCAAACAATTTTGCACATCACTAAACCTAGTGCAGTACTAAAATGATTTCCGAAGCACAGCAAGACACGACTTACTAAGTAGGAGAGCGCACGTACGCCGTAGACGGACGTCTTATAGATATCATGCACTTATTTCCCTTATACCAAGTACAAGCCCGCACGTTCTAAGAAAACTTTCTTCCTAGTAAGATAATCTTGACGCAATCCCATCGAGAAATGTGAAAGCTTGATGACGTACCCTATTGTATCATCATCCTTGTGCCGTTAGAGATAAAGTTCTTATTTGAACGAAATGTTACGGCAGATTTTCTCAATGAAGTCATTCGGGTCAAAATTACCCGCGTTTAGAAAGGGTTATGCTTATTATGTGTTTTTCTAACACTATATTTTTGTTTAAATGTTTTGTGCATAGCCCTATTGATAAATAGTTAATGTAAAACGCATAAATTTACCTATTAATGTATGGATATTAAAAAAAAAGCCTAATGATGCATCAAAGTATTTCCTAAATATAATCCGTCAATTATCAATATGAAAACTTTCCTGAGTTAGGGTTTTACACATAAGGTTTATAGTTTTGATATTACTTATCACTACATAGTATAAAACAAAGTCGCTTTCTCTGTCCCTATATCCCTATGTATGCTTAAATCTTTAAAAGTACCCAACGGATTTTGATGCGGTTTTTTTTAATAGATAGAGTGATTGAAGATTAAGGTTTATATGTATAATAACATCCATTAAATAGTGGAGAAATACTGTTATATTTGAGGTTTCTAATGTGATGTCGTAAATAATTACATAAATACTGGATCGATTTTAATCATTTTTTCAGCGAATGACATAGGCTATATATTTTATACCCGTGCGAAGCCGGAGCGGGTCGCTAGTAATTTTTTTTTATTTTTTTAAGACAACTCCCGCATTAGGAAATAGTCCTGTGTCGCGGGGGACTTTACAAACATATAAACAACGGACACAAAGAACAGCCAGACTAGGGTGGGAATCGAACCCACGACCTCTAGCTCAGCAGTCAGGGTCACTAACCACTAGACCAGGCCAGGCCAGGCCAGTCAAAATATAAATACGTGTATAATATATTTACTGTATAGTTATGTAAGTTTTTAGGGAAATATAGTTTCTTTAAGGCGTAGTTCATTCGATGCGGTTCACGGTGCACTACACCGTGCCAAATTCCAAAAAAATGTTTTAAAAAAAACTACTATAATTCCGCATTTTAAAAAAAAAAAATCATGATCATCAACTTCGAAAACAAAAGACATCAAAATTATAGACCTCCACACTCCACGTGTTTTATATTACCTAACCGTACCACATAATACATAACCATACCGTACCTTGAATTCCCAACACATATATGCCGTCTTACAAGCTTTATGTACGGTGACGTGACATTAGGCAAGTTTTAGATACGGCACATTTTCCGCCCTTCAAACCGCATGGCTTCCACTTTCATTTCGCGTTTTGTCCGTATTACGTCATACTATCTACAATTTCTGTGAGTATTTGTTACGAGTACTCGCGAGTGAATAGGCATGTTTTAGTCATCATGCTTTCTCATTGATGTTACGAAGCGTTTTGTTAACATAATTTTATAGAACAAATTGCACCGAATCGCAGTGGACTGTTTCACAATATTTTCGAATTTTTAACCGACGAAAAAAAAGGAGGTTCTCTATTCGACCGTATTATATTTTTATTTTTTTTATGTCTGTTCAGCCCTCACTCCGTTATTTATGAACAGATTTTGATTATTCTTTTTTTGTTAGATAGGGTATACCTCCAGGGTGGTCCCATGTCAAGGAAGTCAGGATCTGATGATGGGATCCTGATAAAATTGAGAGGAGCCCTCGAAAATTGTAGGAACGAATAGTGTTTCTGTTTACTTTTCATTACTTTATCAGGTATTTGCCTTTAGAAATCATCACATCATGTAGCTGAGGAGATGATGAAAAAAAATCATAAAATAAAAATCTTTTTAACAAAAAATTAAACCGACGAAAAGAACTAAAAAGCAAACAATAAATGTACAGAAAGACTTAAGGTTCATGTATTTTTTGCTTTTTAATTCTTTTCGTCAGTTTAATTTTTTGTTAAAAAGATTTTTATAATATATTTGTTGTTGTTAAAGGACTATCTATTTTCCCGTTTTTCTAACCCACTGAGGAGGTCCTCAAGTTAACCCATATATTGATTTTTTTTTTTGTATATGACTCGTAACTTTTTACAGTTCGTTTTCGATAAAAAAATAAATTTAAGTTTCTAGTAACGGTTTAAACTAATGTACCATACGACGCGACGTCTAGATGTATGTTTTCTGCGGTCACTTGATGATTATTGTGATATCTACAAACATTGTTTGAGGGACTGTGGTTTATAGCTACTATTTTTATTATATTACTACTATATTTAAAAAAAAATTACAATGAAATGTTCATGCTGCCTCTCACTAACCGATGTAGGTACTAATATCGATGCCGCTATGTGATTACGTGCCATCAAATGGTCTAGTGACGTAATGATACCGCAAGACGGATTATATGAAAAGAAATCCGTTATTTTGGTTATATAGGAGTACTCATGAAGAAGCGATGAAGTTGCTGGAAAAGCTCGTGGGGGTACGATAACTTCGATATGACGGACGTGACATTGATAATGAGAAATCACGACTTATGTCTAGTGATCGACAATGGTGCCGATTCTATTGTACACTCGACTAAACTCAAAACTGACTTAACTTCTTAATATGAAATCAACCTAGTGTTCTTCGTAATAAGGTCTATTTGTTACTAGCATCTATTTCTCAGCGCCGCTAAATTTCAATAAAACCTGTCAACGTATACTCAACTTTATTTCCACGCAGCGAGAGTCTTCATTTATTCAAACGCTGTATAATTGCCGTATAAAAACTTGTTCAAAACGAACAAGGATGACGTGTTTTTGATCTACACCTACGAAGACGCTTACTAAAAACACAGAGCAAAAGAGATGGCATTCAACGGATAGCGGCTCTTGCTACGTGGTATTAAAGTTTATTTAAGCGTATCAGACTTTAGTCGACAAATAAATTGCTTATTTCGATAGCGACATATGTTACCTACTTGTTTCAATTTGAAATAAGACCTTGCTTCTAAGTGTACAACGTTTACTTCTTATTTGAAGAAAATTTAGTGAATTTTAATTTAGCGAGTGAAGTAACAGAATTGGGGCCAATATGTCATTTTATTTTAGTTATTAGTAAAGATGCTATGTTTTGTAAATGCTTGACAAGAATAGATAATTATAACGGATACTAAATGCAACGTAAAGTTTTCTAAAATTGGATGAAACCATTAGAAAATAGTTTTTAAGGTGGATACGACGCATTTAGCACAATTATTTGTGTGATTCATACTATTCATACATAGTTGTCCTGACTTTTGAGGGTTCATATAATTTGTGGTCATTAATTGTGTATTCGTGTGATGTTCATCAAAAAGTGTTTCAACTTCAAGTTTCCTGAGCACCTAACTGTCTGAGATCGCCAAAGTTAAATCTAATATCGACTTGTCTAGTTACAAAGTTACAAATATATTTTTAGATGCTAAACAGTAAAATAATAGAGTAATAATAGATTTTTAATCTCGCAAAAATCCGTCCTTCAACACTAATTTCACACAACTTGGTTTATAAATATATGAAAGACATATGTAATGTCCAAAGTAAAATTTACAACATAGTAAATGTAATTATTCAACAGTTTAAATAATAAAACTGTGACTCATGAGAATTTCCCTAATAATTATTTGATTTCCGTTTTTACACTCTTAATTTTCTGCAATATTGTACCTACACTTGTTTTACGTGGGAGAACCATGCTTCAGCACGTATGGGCCGGCTCGACTCCGCTCGATACCACGGCCTCACAGAAAACCGGTAGTGAAGCAAAGATTGCATTGCATTTCGCCGCGTGACTGAGGTTACCGGAGGCCCTAACCCTTCCCTCTACGCTATTCCCGTCCTTCCCTTCTCCATTCTTCCCCCCTCCCCCTCTTCTACTCCCACCTTAAAGGGCGGCAACGCACTTGTGACTCTTTGAGTTACAGGTGCCCATGGGCGGCGGTAGTTATATACCATCAGGTGACCCGTCTGCTCGTTTGCCCCCTATACTATAAAAAAAAAAATGTGTGTGTCAGCTCCGACACACGACTGGAGTTTACAATTTACTGGAGTCTCTCTCTCTCTCTCTCTCTCTCTCTCTCTCTATCTATCCCTCCCTCCCTACGTCCCTCCCTCCTCCCTACCTCGCTACCCTCTCCCTCCCTCCCCCCCTTACTCCCTCCCTCCCTCCCTCTATATATTCTGTATATATTTACACATATATATAACATGAAGGTATACATATCTACTTACATGCGTCGAGAATAAGGAGTAAACTCCAATAAAGCATAAAAAGCACAATAAAGCGTTACGCTGCCCTCCGATCACTAAATTTTACTCTTCATATTTTTTTTCACACCGGGCGCCTTATATGCAAATCGATTCTTAAGGAGTAAACTCCAAAAATAAAAAAAATTTACTATCATAAATTTTACTGAAGCACAGCATGTGAAATGTCAGGTTAGATACTACAATTATAATAATAATTAATAATACAGTTTTGATAATGACCGGGCATGATACGAAATGAGTTAATGACAGTTTAAGTTAAACCATGAACGAATTAAGTATTGTCTAAATTTGACTACAAAACGACGTGATTAATAACTGCTAACCACAGCTCCACGTAAACATGTGAGCTTCGAATAATTGAGACTGTCGCGAATATAGATTCTTATCCTTTACATATTAGTCTCCTTAATAGTGATTATGATTAATAACCAGTTTAAAACAGTTTTATTAACTAATTAATTGCGATATCAAATTGTTATAAGTGAAATCAGGATAAGTAGGCACGTTTGTATGCAAAACCAGAATGTATCCGCTTATTAAAGGAAGTCTATTAGTCACTGAAGAGAAAACTATGTCAGAACAATGTGTCATAAACTTACATATATGTATGTGTAATATCCTAGTGCCTCTGTTTTCCAATAGAAGCCATATTAATGAATAACCCCGCCTGAAAATGTGACGCATACTTTTGCTGATCGGTATATAGAACACTAGCTACAATCAGTTCTTAACTGTCAAAGGGTTTGAGGCACCCTATTTATAGCCGCATAAGCTTCATGACAAGCCTTTAGGTCTTTCAACCCAATCAATGCCAACAAACATTATATTTCCGTAGCAATATGACTCTAACAGTATGGACTGAATAGACTACACTGTACACTCTGTACAGCCCCATTTAAATGAATATCAAATTCCGTATAATGTTGGCTAGCGGGTGGAGCCACATTCTTGAACCGTTACGGATCCAATGCGCAGTTACTTGGTGGGTAATCGGGTCGCTACGAGAACGCGCGCCAATGTAGATTGAGCTTTGCCACACATCCGCCTACTTGACAGATACGAAACACCAGACAAAGTGCTGTGTTAGATGTAAATTCTTTTTCTGTTTTATGTGAATTGATATTTTTTTTCAGAAAGTTTGAAACTATTCGAATTACTGGTGCGGGGACGGAACAGTACTGATAAAGTGGCTTTTGAGTTGCAGGTGTCAATGGTGCACCCTATCCCATAAAATAATGTAAAAAAGTTAATTTTTTTTGTACAACGAAGTAACTAGTGATGTCACTTTTCCCCACGCTTCTATGAACTGCGGTCTTCTATCCGGTTGTTTCCTATTGGGACCAGTACAACACTGCCGTGCTTTACCTGCTCCTAAATTGCGATAAGACGTTCTAAAAACACTGCATTTTATGCGGCTATAGAACTTTTTTCAAGTTAAAACAAGAACACTTTTTTTCTGTTTTTTCGTGTGGAAACCCCCATCGCTCATCACCTCACCATGGCTATCGGTGAAGTGGTATGTCGGAATCGAACCGACTGAAACCACACGGTGTTCCGTCACAAGTGAGTCTATCGCAAGGGACTCCGGTATACCCTGAGAAGGAAGGCCCCGTGAAATAATAAGAACACTTGCGCTTGTGATACCTTTGCTGTTATTACGTGTCCATTGCTGTTTATGTTAAAGTACAAAAAAAATATATATTTGGATAAAACATTTATAGCAACATTATGTTAAATGAATAATAAAATAGCGGATGTAGGTATATACAATATGTCTTACATTAAAAAAAAATTACATTTTATTATAGTAGTAATTTGTTTCCCATACAAAAATACAATGTCCACAACGGGCACAACGGCGAGCATTTTAAAAAAATATTGATATAATCCTTTTCATAAGTAACATGATTTAAAAATACTTTGCTAAATAACTGGTAACTTATATGGAGTCTACTTTAAAACATAACCCTCCAATTTCATGAATTTGTATTTGTTGACTTTGAATTAGTCTCTTGTGTAACAATGATATTTAAAAAAAAACGGGCTCGCAGCAGGCCCGCAGAGGTAGATTTCGTGTTTTCTAGATTTATTTGAAAACTGCCTCCTCCCCCCCTCCCCCCTGAAACAACCGGACTAATTTTCATATAGCTTTCTGGTTCGAATTGCAACGTGATCTAGAGTGTTCGACTGTTCTTAGCTTTATTGCAAGAAAAACTCTGTTTGTGGCTCCGTCATCGTTCCACGGAGCGCCGCGAAAATTACCGGCATGTGATAGAAAGGTTTTCAACCAGTACATTCACCAGTTTTTTTTTTGTGCACTATACTCTCAGACGTACGAGTAAACAATAAATTATCCGATTTGCAAAATATGACAAAATCAACTCAACCTTATAATGTATCAGTAATAAAAACCAAATTTAAGTAAGTAAAAATCTGCATTTAAATAATTATATTTCTTATGTTATTATTTGAATAAAACGTAAAGCACAATCATGCAATAAAACCGACTGCTAAAACCGTCTAATAATGTTGAAATGTGATTTTTTACATCATGTTTAACCATATTTATATCGATGTGTTTAACCCATATTTATTAGTTTTGTTTCTAAGTTTGTGTGTGATTTTGCCAAATTTTAATAAATGTTATTAAATTGATTTGATACAGTAAAATTGGTTTTAAATTCGTCATCGTGACTCTACCTTGCCTTTCCATTGTGTTATTTTTGTGTAACGATAACACAAAGGAAATGTACACACTCGGAATTCACTAGAAGAAGTAGAACTGCGTCGATTGGAGAATACGCACCTGACCCCTAAATATTTGTCGATATGAATTAGAGCATTACGACATTATAACGCTACTTGAACAGCTATCAGTTTCTTTAACTTGAATCGGTTATGGACACAGTTATGGAGATAACATGAAATCTAACTCGAAATAATGCCGACGACTTATGTGGTGTGGCATTGGACTGCCACGCCAAGAGCCGCGGCTGTGCGGGTTCGATTCCCACCCAGTGCATTGGATATGATTTATTGATTGAGTACCTACGTTTATCCGTGTTTTAGAAACTTTTTTTCTGATAATTTTAAAATGTATTTAAAACTAGCAACCCGCGCCCCGGCTTCGCACGGGGACAAATTATACACCCAAACCTGCCCCATGAATCTCTCTGTCTATTAGTGGAAACCGCATGAAAATCCGTTCAGTAGTTTTTCAGTTTCAACAGTCAACAGACAGACAGACAGACGCGGCGGGGGACTTTGTTTTATAATATGTAGTGATTATCACAAAAAAATGTTAGGAGATGTACTGCTTAAAAAACTAAAATACCCCCGACTCAAAAATCCCTCCAACGATTAGAAAAAAACTGATGATTTTCGAACGGCTGAATAGATTTCCCCATCAAGTTACCTCACAGACATAGATACACACATTACACTTATAAGTCTTATAACACTCATTAGCAGTGCCTATTCTACTAAAAATTCTACTATTTCTAGAAAAAAAAATTTAACATTATTTTACTTCGTTACTATTTTATGACAATCATGGATGAATGATGTACAGACAGCACTGCAATTATCACTTTATATATACGCTAGTAAGAGACAGTACGTCCGTGGGTAAATACTTTCATTAATTTTGCGTGCGTTACCTCAAAACGACTCGAAATATCCGAGTCTAACAATGAGTTTCACATAACCGTGGTAGGTGGCGTTATGCTAGTTACAAAATAATAGATAACTACGTTTAATTATGTACTTTCACTTTGAGACTTAAAATATAACTTTTACTTACTGCTAAGTCTTCGTCGTGTATGTGTACATATATGTTTGTAGGTATTTATATTTAAGTAGGTGCCTTTATTCTCAGGAGCTCCTCAAAAGGCGCAATCTATATATACCTACTATATAATACACAATTTTTTTTTTAAAGATTAGTTGTAACGTGGGTCACACATTACTAGTATTCTTGTTAACCCCTCCAGCTTAGCTGAACGCTTGTGTTAGGAGTAGGTTCACGTCAGTAGTGCACTGGGTGGGTTCGAACCCGCAACCACTTGATCGTAAGTCCGACGCCTTAGCTATTACGCTACCGACCGACAGATGTTGTCCTATGAAAAGTAAAAATTTAGGAAAACTTGAAAGAGCTTCTTTCTATGGAATGAAAACTATTACAAACTAATTTGACAAACACCGACTGTCGGGTCACCTAATTTGTAATAATTTAGTCCGCAATTATATTTTCGTGCCGTTTTCATACTTAAGTTATTCGTCAGAGAACTAGAGTACCGACATCACACATAGAATCAGTATATCTACAGGCGGACTGATGGTCGCTGGAGCCGATATGCCTAGGTAGGTAGGCCTTGTGGCACGATAAACGGACTAGTGGCAGCGGATGGATGCGGACTGCCCAAAACCAGGATAGTTGGCGCTCCTTGGGGAGGCCTTCATCTCCCATTGGACGGCGATAGGCTGATGATTGATTGGGGTCTAAATGTCTGATCTTAAACCTATAACAATTATTCATTTTGCAGTCTCGATCACTAAGTTAGCTAGTGCGGTAACTAAAAAGACAATAACATCGTTCGATATTGACAGAATTGTCTAACCGCATTTACAATCAAAATTAGCACAGAAAGTCGCTTAACGCTTTGCAAAATTGGATAATCTAAATCGCACATTACAGTAAAAAGATAATATCAAAACGATTAATGAACGCGTGACTTTTTCTTGCTAAACGCCAGCACGTTACCTGTAGACATCGACGTCGAGTCATAAGAATAGGCCCCTTCTAACTCTTTTGGCCTCTGAATATCGAATCTAATACCTTTAAACGAGCATTTCTGGTATATATGTATATAAATATATAATCTGAATCTCGGAAACGGCTACAACGATTTTCATGAAATTTAATATGCAAGGGGTTTCGGGGGCGATAAATCGATCTAGCTAGGTTAAATTTTTTGAAAACGTAAAAAAAAACCGAGCAAAGCTCAGTCATCCAGGTACTCATGTACTTATTTGTATATACATTATTATACATATATCATTTTTCTCTTCTGTAAATAATGTAACTTAAATTTAACTAGAGTTAACTTTTACTTTAACGTTTCAAAACAATGAAAAATGTTGGATAAATTAAGATATTACCTACACTGCTAGTAACTTAGATTATTGTAAGTTTTATTTCGGTGCCTGCTGTACATATGCAAATAAACACAAACTTCTGATGGTTTCTTAAAGTGCGTTCCTATAATCAAGAAACGTTTTTTTTTTGTTACGGACGGTAAATTTTTCGTTAAAAACCCAACGAAATTAAACCGTCCGTAAGCAAAACGAATCGTTTGTTGTGTATAGGAACCGGGCATTTGTCGATTATGACAACACTACGTAGACGTAGTCGGCACTAGCCTATTGCTGGTCAGTAGTTTTCCCCGTTATGCAACCTTCATGCTCCAGCCTTAACTTTTAATTTCTTACTATCCCTGACATTGCGTAATATTTTCACACACAGCCAAGTACAGGCCTTGAAGGTGTGCAACATCGCCTTGGCCAAGCGATGCTATCGGTAATTATCGCGTAATTTCGTCACTGAACTGTTTTCGAAGGGAAATTGCCTAAGGTGCGCGAGCACCTGACTTTTGATTATTCATTGATTGTCTTCACGGTCTTATTGTTTGAAGGTAGGCAAAACTACTAAGTATGTATATATTACGATCTTTTTAATTTTTGTAATTCATTACTTTAACTGTAAATAGGTCGTTAAAACGGTTCATACAATATTAACAACTTGAAACACTTCACAAACGTCTGTTTGGTGTGTGTTAAACTAGACAGAACTTGTACTATGGCAACCAGACTGCTGATAAACATACTATATTGCTAAACATACATATTATAGACTAACCCGCCCCGGCTTCGCACGGGTAGTAGAGTAGACACATCTTCAACAATCATCATTATATTTCAACCAATTTACACAAAATCTTAACAAATTATACACCTAAACCTTCCTCATGAATCACTCTGTCTATTTGTGAAAACCGTTCAGTAGTTTTTCAGTTTATCGCGAACAGACAGACGGACAGACGCGGCGGGGAGACTTTGTTTTATAATATGTAGTAATAAATTACACCCCCAAACAGAACACATCACACAACGCCAAATAGGCCTGGGTGGGAATCGAACCCTCGACCTCTGGCTCAGCAGTCAGGATCACGAACCGCAAGACCATCAGGCCCGTCAAAAATGTAGATATTATTATGAACAGATGTCTTAATTCGTAATTACTAAATAATAAAGCGCACAATAGTGTTTATATAAAAAATATTTGCCTATCGTTAGCTTTCTGTTAAGTGCCGAATTTACTATGCATAAGAGTTGCTTTTGCTCTGAAAGCGACCGGCACATAACGGTTAAGGTTGTCAGTGAGTAGATCATAATAATTGAAGCTAAAAGCACACGTAAAAATTATCGACAAGATAATCAATAACAGATTTGGCAGGCAATGATTTCCCCGTCCGCCGCTTGTCAGTCGCCATTTAGTCGTGATTTTCACCTGATCACACCTTTCCTTATGTTCCTTTATTATTTTTATACCAGTCAGAAACAATCATGCAGCACAAAGCTTCATCCGTAATGTCTGTCTGGACATTTTTATCACGGTGCTTAATTTTCCAGCATTAGATTATAGCTTTATATAAAGAAAATATGTTTTTGTACAAAAAAATACACGTGATTTTGGGTAAGGGGGGTTAGTCTAAAACCTCAACACGTATCACCAGGGTGGCGAGGGGGTCTAAAAAGATGCTAAAACATCACGTGATTACTGGACGACCCCTTAAACCAGCTTTCAAATGTTCTTCAAAGATAAGTAGCTGGGCATCTCAAAAGCAAAGCTTTTATAACTCGTGTTCGACGTGGAAGTATGTGTTACAAATTACCTAGCAAAGCAGTATCAAGTAAGCATATGTATATGTAAAAGTAAAGAACTATTTTTTATACTTTTTTCATAATTTTAGGCTCAGTAGTTTCTGAGATAATTCGGTAATTTTTTGTATATTTTTTTAATTTTAAAATATTTGAAACCCTCACAGCAAGTCCTCTCATTAATTTAATGTATCAAACGGCTTTAGTGGTGAAGTTATTCTGTCCAGTTGATGATAAATGTATAATATAGGTATAAAATGTAGGTACCGACAACAATAATTTAATTGTCTTTCTCAGAATTTCAGTTTCAAGAAATAAAACAAACTGTCATACATAATCCATTGACTATTCACCTCTAGAGAAATTAGCGTATCCGTGGACTGCAAAGTGTAACAAAATAAGCAATAAACTTCAACTTTCACTAATTTCGGTAGCGCTCGGTGTGAACTTCAAACGTACAGGTCATTTGTCAAGTGTATCAAACTAGTTTTTTTCACACAGCTCTATGAGTCAGCCTCAAAATTATCTTAATGTCATTTTTATAGTGGGAATACTGACATCAACACCACGATGAGTGAAAATCGCCCGTTAAGTAGATTTAACACGCAATGGTATAATTGTGTATATATATGTGTGTGTGTTCTTGGGTCTATGTGTGTGATGGTGTATGGCAAAGGCGAGAAATACCTCCCCCTGCCCGACGGTTGTAACAATTGCATGTAAGTATGCGAAATAAATCTGAAATAAATCTTTTCAAGTTTAGATTAACTAACGATGCCGATATTTTTGGATACATATTTAACATAAGGATAACCTGACGTGTACGACTTAAATATAAAATATAGAGACACATGCATTCTGTTACAAAATGTCGCCTGGCCCTAACCGGAAGTGCACGAAACCCCTGCTCGTTTCCTGTAGCCAATGACCTGGTGTGCAGGCAGCGTGACATCGTTAAAAATACAAGGTTCGAATCTTGTGTGGAGAAGCCCTATTTTATATTAAGCAGCTGATTTAAAAAAAAAATGTTGTTATAGATTAATCCATATACATACATATTTGTATGTAGAAAAAAGAAAAACTATCGTTTTTTTTTTTCTACATTGATTATTATGAGTCAAGCAAAGTTGTCCTATCTCCTTATGCCTTAGTTACAAAAATGGAATTGAAAAGTTGCGCAAGCAAAAAATCTATTTTTAAACCACACGAAATATGATCTTTCATAAACCTTGTAACTCGGTATATTCTGCAATTACTGGTAATCAAATGAGACAATAAAAAAATAATTCAAAGATCTTACTTATGATATTTCGAGACTTTCGCGTTAAATGCTAATAAAACAACACGATATAATAGTAATAGCGGTGTTTTAGTCCACGTTTCGGCTATATTGCACCGGTTGTAGTCACCACTCTACTCAGTCGCATTGTAGCACAACCACAGATTTAACTGTAGATCTACAGTTTGAACGGTTTCAGTTTTTAGTTTATGATTCCAAAACAACAGTTTTGTATCGTTACAAATACTACTGTGTCATTTGTATACATATTTATCTTTTAGAGTTTACTGTATGTACACTGTTCAGTGTGACCTAATTATTTAAATATTGTTATATTGTTAATATTAGTGTGGTACACAGTATTTAATACCTATACTATATTACTATTTATAACATATTACAAGTACGGGTAGGTTTAACTCAACTCTAAGTGTTTTTCCAACAAACCTAATTAATAAAAATATCTATAACATAGATATCGCTTTCTAGAACAAATGATGAATAATTATGACACTATCAAATTATGTTAAAATTTATACATATTTATAGCAAAATATTTCAATATTCCAATTTTTTTAAAATTGAAATTTAAGTTTCATCGCAATCGGTAAAGTAGTTTTTGTGTGAAAACGTTACAAACATACATACAAATGTTTTGTCTTTATAATATAGGTATGTTTTAAAAAAAAAAAATTAATAAACAACAACAAAAAATAAAAAAGTAAATTAAAAATCAAAAAGCTTTAAAAGCGAGTCAAAAAGATGGAAAATGTACTTCCATAGACAACATTCAGTTAGGAACTTATGAATAAAACCTAAATAAACATCTAAATCTTTACCGTCATTTTGTATTTTATCATCGCTATTTTCGTAGAATAAAAAATATTATTATAACTAGTACACGGCTTAGACTTCAGACCTCATCTATGCCATCGTGGCCTATTATTTTGAATAAAGAATTGTCCAGAAACTCCCCAAAAAGTTAAAATTTCTGTGCAAATAGCAAGCTGGCGACACAATGTATTAACAGGGGTCGACTTTATCGTGATGAAAGACATTCCATTACTGAAGTTTATCTAATTCATATCTTTATTGAACCAATAGTTCACAGGAATTTAACTGAGTACTTCAGAAACCGTGCATGAGACAATAAATTTAAACCCCGTATAAGAAATGCTCGCAGCAATGGTGCGATGCAAGATACATTGTGTCCAAGAATGTATTTTTTCTTCCATTCCCGGATGCCTTTGATGGTGAATAAAAAATGAAGCCTGTTGGATTATGGTGTTCCGTTTCCTTGAAGACGTAATAATTTGTATAACAGATAATGTATTATTAAGGTAACTGGTAACGTTATGCGTTTATTGAGTTAACATTGTAAAGTTTATTTTGTTTAAAAATGACTCCTACTTAATTGACAACACTAAATGAAGTGAAACTGAAGTGTTATAAACTTTTGTAATGAGTTGATAATTTCATTTAAAAACATTTTGTATCATCTGATTCAACATAAAAACGTGGAATCTTATGATTTAGAGTCTATTTTATATTAACTATAGTAAACTTTCATAACAGTTACAGAATAAATGTATAATATCTAATATTATAAAGAAGCGGAAAGATTTGTTTATAGTAGTTAAACTGTGAAACTTCTAAAACTATTTTAATAAATATTTGACTATTAGAAAGCTATATTGCCGTTGTAACATAGTACAGTACATAAAACATACATATAAATAATGTTTAAACCTATTGCTGCACTGCTACTTCACTTAGGAAGGTAAGGTATGGGACCTTAACCTTTCCCTATCTGTCTTTTATGTCTAAAAACCGTTATAGTACATTACGGTTCATCAAATAAAAAAAAAACCTTTAGCCATTTTCAAGCGATGGTTAGTAACAGAGAAAAGTGCCTATTTATTTTTTTATTTATATAAACTATATAGATTAACTAGAGTAATGAGTTAATCCTTACTAATATTATGAATGCGAAAGTAACTCTCTTTGTCTGTGTGTCTGTCACCATTACACGCCAAAACTACTGAACCGATTTAAATGAAATTTGGTACACAGATAGTCTAGAGCCTGAGAAAGGACATAGGCAACTTTTTAATGCGAAAAAGGGGTGTAAAGGTTTGAAAAGTGGGGATGAAAAGTTGTATGAAAGTATCGTCAATAATTAGCCTAAATAATTGAAATATTCTACCCAAAGGCACTATTCCACGAGAACTAAGTCGCGGGCACAGCTAGTGACTAATATTTAAGCAACTTACAAAGTTCATCATTATATAATTCTAAAAACATGTGCTGGAGTGTTTTGTCACGGATCGGAACACTGCACGACGTCCGTCGTTCATTGTTCAGTAAACATCGTCTAGTAAATGTTACATGTTCAAGAGTAACGAACAGACAGACGGACACGCGATTAGCGATATATTTCCGTTTTTATAAGTATCTAGAGGAACTCGTTTACATGTTATCACGATGAGGACAAAAAAAACAATATTAAGATGAAGAGAAATTATAGTTTACATTGAATAAACAGTTAAGTATTACCGGATATTTGAACCCAGGTATTTGTAAATGACCTGTAGCAAGGCCGTTTGAAGCCTAACACAGTAATACTGCTATAAAAGTTATTCGAATCTAAACAGATGAATGTAAATATTTCAAGACTTATAATCAACTTTGTTCAGGAATTTCACAACAGTTCAATCTCGGCTAAGGAACAACCTCCAGGCTACAGAAGTCAGCGGCTTTTCGGTCACAGCCAGTTCGTATCACAGGTATGCAACCCTGACCAGGTATATCCCTTTCCTTCCCCTCTTACCTTTCAACATACCTATATTATAAAGACAAAACATTTGTATGTATGTTTGTAACGTTTTCACACAAAAACTACTTTACCGATTGCGATGAAACTTGGTATGTAGATAGCTGGAGACCTGGATTAACGCATAGGCTACTTTTTATCCCGAAATTCGAACGGGGTCGGGACTTACGCATGTGAAACCGCGAGGCGCTGCTAGTATTTAATAAGTTAGTAAGTATAAGCATCCGTTTGACGGCAATAGGCAGTGAAACCATATTATAGTTGGCAAAATGTGGCTGTTTATCTCTGCCTACCCGTTCGGTGATACAAGTGTGAGTGTATAATGTATGTATTTTTGACTAGTGATATTGAGTAATAGGTCATACGGCCTAGGTATATAATATTATCAATACAAGTAACACCATCGATGTCCCAAGTGCTTTCAACCGCATGTTCATAATTTTTATTTAAATTAATCCTAATAAAAATACCCTAAAAATTTGTGTACCAAGCTACTTCACTCTAAATTGTCTATAAAATACAAGAGATGATAATAACAAAACGTGTCTATTAATTATATTATAAATGATTTGTTAAAAGAAAGATGCACAGCACATAATTTTATACAGTCCACAGAATATAAACAACTTTCTAGCTATTTAAAATTACTCTGTAAAATTTGTTCCGTATAGTAACCTATACTTATTATTTTTTCTTTGATTTAGGTACTCTTTTAGTTTTAAATGAGTATGAAAACTAGGAATTGTCTATGATGCCATCATATGTATATACATGTATGGTTTTTTTTAATGTTTTTACATACGTTACATTTTTAAACCGACTTCAAAAAAGTATGAAGTTTAATCGGCTGTTTTATAGCATATTTTGGTAAATTTTATACTTTTTTAAACATACTTAGTTACACTACATAGAGTAAGTTATCTACGGTAAGGAAAGGACAACATCAGAACTTTGATCGTGCCCAATCTATTATACAACACAATAATATGTTTTATTCAATAATTAGGACTATTTCATAGTAAATACGTAGGTAATAGCTACAAAGTAACACATTAAACATTTCCAGCATAAAACGTACCCCGTAAACGCTCTGAGCGCTTCTAACAGTTTCCGAAACCGTTGAAATTGCCATCGTTTACTAAAGCCCGTTTCTTAATATATAGAAATCTAAATACAAGAACTAACACCCAACAATGTTAGTAATTTAGAGAGAGAGAGAGAGAGACGCAAAAAAATATTTGACCTACATTTCAGAAAACCAAAGATCGATCGAAAGATTTGAAAGCATTGATTGATATCATATCTCTTATTTCTATGGAAGGCTTGACAGGGAATGTTTTAATCTAAGATTTTAACATAAAAAAAAGGTAACTCCAATTTGAATTCCGAAGAAGTAATGTAAGTTGAAAAGTTTCGAACGCGTCTCCGTGCAGGGATATCTCCGCCTGTTTTTTTTTTTAAGACAAAGTGATTCCAGATCTGTGAGAGTGTAATATTAGCACACATCCCAGTAACAATAAGTAAACGACGAATACGAAACCCGAGCCTACAAGTACCGTAATCACAAGATTCATATCCCATGAAGTGTGTACCAACCGCAGACAGCAGTCACCTGCGACTGGGTGTCATCGCGACCTCAATACCCATAGGAAATTACCCCACATACACAACCGACTGAGCGGCAAATCTTTGTAAACAGTAAAAGAAAAAGATTAATTTGAAAATAGAAATCAGAATAAGAAAGAAAAATATTTTTCTTAATTAAAAAAAAATATTACAAACCTTGGACTAAGGTGAAAAGAACACAAATATATATAACATCCATTTTTTAATTTTCACACAACATTGACAATGTACACTCGCGGCGTTTTGTTAGGCGCTCGGTCATGGCGCGTTTAGCATGCACGGCGGTTTAACGGCGACTGAGCGAGCGGTGCACGGCAGGTGCTCACGCGCATGGCGCAGGTACTTTCTTCCTCCCTCCCCCCTCCGAAGAGCTTTCGCGCGCTGAATAACCAATTTCTGTCGCTCCAGGGTACCTTATACGTGTTTTGAAACGTAAAACTATTGGGTCAGTAGGCACGACTTAGTATTCATAACAAATTAAGTTGGATTAAATGTAATTCGTTATAATTGTGTTGATGTCCAGTGATTGGTGTTATAGACTGATGATTAATGATAATGGTATTTTTTACTGCTTTTTTTAATGTTATTTTTATTTGCTGTAGATTTATCTATTATATTATTTTATATATAAGAATTTAAAGTTGTCGGAGTGGAGAGTGGAGTGGAGAGTGGAGTGGAGAGTGGAGTGGAGAGATATCCATACAGTTCTTTGCTTCCAAATATTTTATTAAATATTATGACGAATCTGTTGGTCTAGTGGTTAGTGATCCTGACCTTTCTAGAGGTCGAAGGTTCGAACCTACCAGTTCGTTCCCATCCAGGACAAATAATCGTTAATTGTTTTGTGTCTGGGTGTAATTTATCTATAATCTGTATGTATTTAGACATATTATAAGTATATTTATCAGCGGTCTTTTTAGTATTGTACAAGCTCTGCCAAGTTTAGGATGAGACGGCCGTGTATGATGTGCTATTATTGTTATTTTATATTTAATCTTAACCTGTTCAGCTGTTTCGGAGTGAAGGAGTACAAACATACTAACTCATACAACCACGAACACTTATTTATTATGCTAGTATGAGTTATATTATAAGTTTAAGTATCCCTTCCTAATATTACCTACAAATCTGAACGTAACTCGGTTTAGTACATTTGTTATTTTTAAGACTGATCTATAATCGATAATATTTAATAAATGAAATAAAAAATTGTGATGATAATAATTAATAGCAGTTGGAGACAACAATTTCAAATTCTCTTTCTTGTTACTTAATCTTTTATAGTCATTAAATTGTTTTTTAAACTTAATAAAGAACGAGTTTCGTGTTTTGATAAAACCTTGTTTTTTATGAAAAAAAAAACACCGTTCAATCGCAGTGGCTTATAAAATGCTATCCGGAATCTGTTCCGTCTAACGAACCATTTGTCGGTGGTATGGCTATTTCAAAAGGGGTCGTATAGACAAATGATACTGAACGCTCTGGTTGTCCAAACGAAGCAGACTCAACAAAACATCCACCATTCCTGAAAAACTTGAAGGAAGAACAGAATCGATTCATAAATATGCAGTAAAAAATGTTGTTCTCATCACTATTTACAATAAATAGAACGTAACTCTTTTCATTGCCTGGAACAATAATCATTTATTTTGAAAAAGATACTACATGTACAGTATTATAAAGTCTACAAAAATGGTAATAAATAGTATAATTGCATTAAAAAGGTAATGTGCATATTTTACTTACTGCGCGTTTTAAAGTTGAGTTTTACGAACACTGGCACAGTTACGTTCTCAAGCAACTGTCAAAAAAATATATAAATTAATAGACAGAGTTTAGTAGAAAAGGACAACACTGCACAAGTGCACAAGTAGAGTATTTTACAATTTACAAGTTTGATATTTACACTATGGCAGAAGTATGGAGAAAAATGTAATTTTTTTTTTCCTTAACAAAGACAACTTCCGCACTAGGAATCATTCCTGTGTCGCGGGGACTTTACAAACATACAAACATCGGACAAAAAACGCTCAGACTCGGGACAACTATTTGTAGATCACACTAATAATCTAGTGCTAGGTTTGTACCTAGCAATAGATAATTTTTTTAGTGTAGTACCTACTAAAGAAATTTTCTTGTTGTACTCGTCATTGCATTGCCTTTTTTATATAGATTTTTTGGCCCAGAAACCCTCGCGGGCATTTCCAGAAGACCCTGCCAAAGATTCATCACAATCTCATCAACGGTTTAGAAATGCATAGAGGCCTTATAGAGCATAGAGAACATACACATTGATGTTTATTTATTTACATATGTGTCGGTCCTTATATACTCACGTGTGTATTTTTAACTATGAAATTCAATATATGTATATACACTAATTTTTATGCTTCCGTCATGTTCCAATTATAACGCCTAATAATTGCTCAGGACTATAATTTGTCTCTTGTGGGAATCGATTGAACGTAAGCTACGTTATTATAGTGGCGATATTATTATGTACAAGTCAGGCAAAATTAAAAATACTGTAAAAAATTTCGTTCGACTTTAAGTTTGCTTTTGTCATTACACACTATACCGTCACGGTAACGGCACGGCCAACCCTGAACCCAGCAATAAAGTTGTCACTCAAATCTTAGCATTAGAAAAAGCCGACGGCGAGCGGTAAGTAAGCGCGCGTATTGACATTATGAATTGTATTATACGACCACGTTTTAAAGCTTAGATTTGAATGACAACTTAATTGCTGGGTTCGAGCCCTGACGGTATAGTATGTGATGACCTATAATCTTTAAATGAACATTAAAAATGTATGATTTGAGAGCACTATTTCGTGACATCATGCAGATATTGATTGATATTTGGCAGCCATCTTCCCTATTCTAATGTATGCATTAAAATGCACATTCGTGATTACTCATTGATATCTTTCACTCGCTGCTTAATGAGTCAATAAAACTTATCACTATGACGTCTCTTTACTTTCACATCATCAGCTGTGCAAATATTAAGTCATGTAGTTAGAACTAAAGTAACGTTTTGATATAAATATCATGCTCGTTGTGGAGGCTTGCTTGATTGCGTATGTTAACCCATTTGGACCCAAATACAAATTTGCAGTGGAAATAACAAAATGTCTTGATTAATTGGTAGAAACTAATATTATCATGACAAAAACCTAAAGAAACTAAAAAAAAAAATTTCCTTCATTGGCAAAAAAAGCCGTCTTCAAATGGGGTCAATGGGCTAAAGCGGTGTGTAAATTTTCAAAACATTTTCTTTTAATGCATAAAGTTTTCACACGCTTTTTGCATTTCAAACATGCATTTTCATGACAAATGAGAAATCGAAGTTGTTGGTAAAGTTTTTGAGGACCTAGATGGAGGGGATCTACTCCACCATTCTGCAAATTTGGTACTTCAGAAGCTGTTGGATGCAAATTTTCACTGCTTGTAAATCTCAAATAGTGTTGAGCAATATTGCGACGAAATTAAATCTGCTCTAACTTGATATCATTAGTTGCAAGGTAAAGGTGGCATGAGTTTGTCACGGTTAGATTAGTTTGACCCCATGACGCTGACAGTATTGCCGATCCAACGTACGAATAAATTTTGGTCGAAACGAGATCAAGATCAGCACAGGTTTTCTTCTTCATATCTTACACTGCAACTATTTTGTTTTTTCAGCACATCCATCAATTTATCAAGATTCGCTTGCAAATTACCATTAGTGAAACTATAAGCTTATCATTTTAAGGAAGGCCTCTGTTTTACACCAGCGGGGTTCCGCAAGGTTGCGCAAAATCAGTTTTATCTCTCAGTTCTGGCGAACAGTTAGTCATTGCTACTTTCCTTTCTTGTCCTCTTCATCTCGATTCGTTAATACTTCAATTCTTACTTGGTATGTCTTGCGGAAGACAAAAATCCTAAATACTCCTCAAAGCGACTGGATAAACAAAGACATAATAAACAGTATCAACCAAAGAAATGAATTATGGACCGCACTTAAAGAGAACCCATATGATAACAACCTTGGAGCAGAATATATTGCAAAAAAACAACAAGTATCTACACAAATTCAAAACCAAGAACTCCTACTACTACAAAAAATTTAACGATTGTATTAATAATAATAAGCCAAAAAGAATGTGGAACTTAGTAAATGTATTAGCGAATAATAAAACTAAACAAATGAGTGCTCCTTCAAAACTATTTATCGATTCAAAATATGTAACTGACGAAAATGAAATATGTAAAACTTTTAATCATTACTTTGCCACTATTGGCCCACTATTAGCAAATGATATACCTAAAAACTTCCATGACAACTCTCCTTGTGCTTTTCCCAATAATCTCCCCAGTGACAATCCAGTTTTATCTGAGCTATATCCGTGTTCTGAAGGTGAAATTTCTAAAATAATAGCAAACCTTGACTCCAACTGCAGTACTGGATTAGATGCCATAAACACTAAAGCAATAAAAAGTATAAAAAGTCTAATAGCTGGCGCCTTGAGTAAATGCTTCAATAAACTCCTGTACACTGAAAAATTTCTTGATACCCTAAATGTAGCGAAAGTCACACCTATCTATAAATCCGGTACAACATCAGACCCAGGAAACTATAGGCCAATCTCGGTCCTACCCGTTTTATCAAAAATATTGGAACGAATTTTATACAGCCGTTTAGAAAAACATTTAACTTCTATTAATTTTATATCTGAGAGACAATATGGATTAAGACCAAAAAGTAGCACACTTTCAGCAACTATCGATCTTGTCACAAAAATTAAACAAAATATAAATAACAAAAATATTGTCTTAGGTATTTTTATCGACCTAAAAAAAGCATTCGATAACGTATCCCATAAAATACTGTCAAAAAAAGTTAGAATTGTTGAATATTACTGGGAGCGCCTTCAAATTTTTACAGTCATATCTAGAAAACAGATCCCAAATTGTCAAATTTGATAATATGCATCAAAGTGACACATTGCCTATTACTTGTGGGGTTCCGCAAGGATCTATTTTAGGGCCCTTGCTCTTTTTAATCTATATAAATAATATTCAAGAACTTAAATTACACGGTCATCTCACGCTTTACGCCGACAACACTTGTTTGTTTTATTTTGGATCCTGTATTCATACAATAATCCCCCAAGCTCAATCTGATTTAAACATTTTGTACTCATGGTTTCAACATAACCTACTAACTATCAACATCTTAAAAACATGTTATATCATCTTCAAAGCAAAAAATAAAACTATACCCGCACACACATCATTACTAATAAACAACGAACCCCTATAACAAAAATCATGTGAAAAATACCTATCCTTAAGAATTGACAGTCTGCTATCGTGGAATGCTCACTTGGATCACATACATACCAAACTTTCGTCCCTATTCGGGTCACTTCGAAACATAGTGCATTCCGAACAAATTACGAAACAATATATATAATGCCTAAGTTAAGCCACACTTACAATACTTAATAGAAATCTGGGGCAATACAGCTAAGACTAAATTATGTGAGCTGCAAATTATGCAAAATAAACTCCTAAAATTGATTTTATCCACGCCTTTCACCAACACACAAACTTTACGAAGAAACCAAAATTATGAACCTCAAACAATTATTTACGTACAATACTTGCATTGTTATACGAAAAATGTATTAACACAAAAATACAATCCACTAAATCATTCAACAAAGTGAAACACACAACACAACGTAGTACTCGCCGACCTAGTTTCTTAGTTTTACCTAAAACTAGAACAATTTATGGTAAAAAAATGCTGACATATGAAGGAGCACAACTATATAATAAACTACCATCGCACATTAAAAATGTACACTCATTTAATGTATTTAAAACCCGACTAGCTCAATATGTACGTACATCAGTCAGATAACTTGTCCTCGGGCAAATGAATACATTAAATTAGTACCTACCTACCTACAATTATAAATTAATGAGTGAAATGACGAACTTGTAACTATATTTTAAGTTATTATTGTTCTCAAGTAAGTGACTATGTTTTTATTGAGAATAAAGATTCTTTAACCATAATACCTATGCTTTATATATGGTCCACATCGCCATCTTCTTTATAGGTAAACACACTTGGTTGTGCAGAAATTGCTACTAAATCTACCTCTGTAACATCGTCTTCTTCAAGCAATAAAGCATCAAGTGCTTCTTGAAACCCGGGGTAGTCACTATAACTGTTAAATGTTAGTTTAGACATTGTTTTCAAAAATTACATGTCGTTAATAAAACGAATATTTTGCCTCTGATGTGTTCATTGGCCCCAATTGGGGACACCACTATTTTACCATAATTAAATTTTACTCTATTCTACGGAATGTATTTATGTATTTTATGTAAGAAAACTAGCAGATTTAGAAGAAAGAGTTACAAATAAACATTCCTTATTCTTTGTAATCGCCGAAGCCTGAAACAGATCCATATATAATATGCTCGGTAAAATCTCTTTTATCTATTTCTAATCACTTTTTTTGTCTAATAACGAGTCAACAACTTTTTAACCATCAAATATCTACATGAGAAAAAAGAAAAAGCAAAAAGATAAAAAGTGGACGGTACTTCTTTAGGTGTCCTCATTTGGGCACTGCGGGCTTAAATGGCTTAATGTGGGTATACTTGCGTGGGTGCTTAATGGAATAAATGATAATATGCGGATTTCTTAATATAGAATCCTACTAATATTATAAACGTGAAAGTTTGTGAGGATGTACGGATGTATGTACTCGTATGTATGGATGTTTGTTACTCTTTCACGCCAAAACTCCTGAATTAATTGCGATAAAACATGGTACGTAGATAGCTGGACACCTGGATTAACATATAGGCTACTTTTTATCCCGATATTCAAACGGGATTGGGACTTACAAGTGTGAAACCGTGGGGCGCTGCTAGTATTTAATAATTATATTTCAAATAAATACTGGTACCACTTAAATATATACTTAAGTTATGACACGACCTAACCACGGTCCAGTGTTGCCAACGTTATTTTTAAGACATCGTACCATACTCTGAAAAAAAACGTATTTTGCCGTAAACTCTAGAAAAAAAAAATAGTAGGTACATTGACATATATGGTAAGATATTAAATCATCCTCCTCTGCGCCTTTTTCCCAACAAAGTTGGGGTCGGCTTTTAGTCTAACTACGATACGGCCGAACTTCGATCCACTACCCGTAACGAATGCCACAGATGTTTGTATGACAACTGGGACCGACGGATGGTTTAACGTGCTCTCCGAGGCACGGACGGGTCTCAATGTGTTAAGAATGGTCACCCATCCTAGACTGACCTGGCTAGTTTTACTTAACCTTTGTAATGTGCTAACCTACTCGGTTACCAGATAACCACGAGCCAAGGTAAGACATTCAATATTTGGAATTAATTTTCTGAACTGTGATTACCAGTATCCGGACACTAATTTGCGAACTAAATTCAATTAAGAAGGTTATATTTGCCATAGATCTTAGCACAGTGTCATTTATGTTTTTTTTTTTTGTAGAATCTGGCTCTGAAAGTCCCTATCAGAGTCAATGAGCGTAGCAGTACACGCAGGAGCAATGTAATTTTATTCTTTTGTATATAGCTACATATACTTATTGCACTTTGAACAACATCTCGTCAGACGGCTTGAAATTGGTACATGATCCAGTTTTCTTAATAATTATGCTGTGCAGCCAACAAAGTCGGAATCACTGTTTCTGTCATAAATTTATTACGAATTTTTGTTTTCATTAAATTGACGTGACTGTGGCTGAATACTTGTCCACATTGTGCATTAGAATGGGGAATGCATAAAGTGTCTAAAGCGCATTGTAATCCTCCTTATAATCTTGGTCTAAGTGTATCAGTTCAAAACTTCATTTGGCTGTTTTCTCTCCAAACTTTCACTTTCATTAAATTTGGCAGGAAGATTTTTTATTTTGTTATGAAGATTGAAGGATTTGGAAATTTCAAATACATGATCGTACACCGTACTAGCTCCAAAAACGTCGTATAAATACGATTTAAATCGTACCTTTGGCAACACTGGCCGGGCCGTCCGTGGTTTACGTAGTAACTACTTAGTAGGTAATCTGTGCCGATGTCCTCACATCGCACCGTAGATGACGTGTGAACGCTGGATCAGGCCAGTGATGTCTTCTATCCCTGAATAGAGGTAGGTCTTGATGTCACCTTTTTAGGCGTGTAGGTCTTGTCCTGTTTTTGTTATGGAGGCCGCTTCAGAATTCACGCCACCTATTCGGTCCACTCGAGCCAGATGAGACCCCAGGTGACACCTAGGGACTGGACGACATGCGACACAGACGGCGACTTAGGTGACTTACTTGGTGTCCAGTCCGGCAGATCTCCACACCGCCGGGTCGCCGATCGGTCTGTTTAGATTCGAGGTTTTAATTGTTGTTGGCCCTAAACCTATTCATCATCAATGGGACAGACAGTCCTCTATGCAGAGGATGTCGCAACGCGGAGGAAAATAGCCGCCCCCGTTATCCAGGAGTGCGAGGGAGTGGCCACACAAAGGGCAAGTATCCTCGCGGGTGGGAGATCGCTCCTTGAAGCCTGCGAGCTTCCTAGGAGTTAGGCTGGCTCAACCACGGGGCTCAACTAATCAGCCTATCTGAACACTTAATGGACCGCGTATGAGTCTAAATGCGGAAGCAGAGCCTATGCCAATACCATTGTTGTTGCCGCATTCACCTGTACCTACACACACACGCACACACACACACACACACACAAATAGGGCGAGTCGGCTCCCAACATGTATATAGGTATATGTCATGTTTTGGTTTATATGTCGAACTAGTTTAGTTATGGCTATTAGGTAAACTAAGAAACAAGCTATCTCTGAGTCAAATATAAATTAAAATACGTTTAGTTTACGTTTTTAGCAGATTATATACGAAACATAATTATTATGATACGATGAACACTTTTTTCTATAGAAAGGTACTTTGCATTTTTTTACCGACGTTTCCAATTAACTTTTTATATTTTTTCCTTACTTCTTTCTTTAAAATACTTAATCGGACGTTCCAGCCATTCTCAAGTGATGTGCCTAGAAACGAACAATATTTAAGTTTTATTTATGCATAAAATACTGTGTCTAATTATTTAAAAGCATATTTGCACACTATTATCCTATGCGTGACCCCTGACGTTGCAATTGATCGACCACCGGGACACACAAGTCATCACCATGACGTATAATTTTACTCGAATTTAGTTAAATATTTATTCGTGAGCGTCTAATCGATTAAACTACATGTTTTAATGAAAAACCCAGTCGACAGTCTTAGCTGATTAACCCAAAATCTGTAACGATAAAGTTTCTTTAAAAAAGAAACCAATTTAGCAGTGAGACTGTTATTAAATAACTTTCTAGAGACAATTGATTCGACAGACTTGCGTAAGCCATAATTGTCGATCATTTGAATCGGCTGGCCCGGCAGCGAAATGGGGTATCATCACGCTTAAGCCCTTGGGCATGTGTACAGATATAACCGTATTTTATGAGTCTGTAATCTGTTTTTGTATGATTACGGTGGCAAATAAGTAAATAGATCACATGATCACAGTACTGTAGTAGGGAAGATTATTGGTAGAGTTGGAACCCCTGAATTCTGAAAATACTTGAGAGACAACCCACCTTACAAACAGGCTACAGTAATGAAAAAAAAAAATAGTTTTCTTCATAGTGATGTGGGAGTGAATTGTAATGTAGTTGCAGTGGACGAAGGAGTTACTCCGCTCACTCTGGCTAAAGAGAACTGGCGCAAAGCTGTAGTGCTTAGTACTAATGATCGCAGAGAGGTATGGCAGGGCAAAGCACTCCATGTTCGTTTTTATCGGGCCCTAAATGGGCCTGAAATAAACTTAAAAGCGTCCACATCTGTGCTACGGTTCAATGATCTCTTCGGAGAAACCGAAGTTTTTATCTTTGCAGTTATGGACGAAGTTGTTTTGACAAATAACTATCTGAAAAATATCCTGAAAGATGGTACGGTCAACATCTGTCGGGTATGCCAGCGTCCCGGTAAATTTATGAGGCATATTATTCCTGATTGTTCTTGTCTTGCCAATGGTGAATGTTTGCACAGACACAACCAAGTGGCCAGGATTGTACATCAACATCTAGCTCTTAAATACAACCTTGTGAATTCTGAGATGCCACATTACAGGTATGTGCCCGACCCAGTTCTCGAAAATGGTCGATATAGTGTCATATCTGCTCATGGATTCATAACCAAGAGCTTCCATCAACGCCTTAACCCCACCCATCCTGAGTGTCCGAGTGCGTATGCGTATGCGTGTGTGTGTGCGGGAGTTTGTGTGTGTGTGTGTATGTGTGTATCTTTATGATTTTGTGTGTTTGTACTATGCAGGATTCATTACACTTTTAAAAGGATTTTACCTTTAAACTTGTTATTTTACATTTAGATTTTCTTAATTGATTAATTATTATTATTAAGTCTTGTGTATTGTGAAAAGAGCGTTGGCCGTCATCCAAAGAATCTTGGGAAATAGTTAACAAGTAAAAGCAATTCAACGGCTTTCAATTAATGAATCATCCTTAAGTTTCACTATACACACCCAATACTATTAGTTGCCTTGATAAAAATAGTGATGTGTCATGTCAAATTGTCTAGATATTTGCTAAAGAACTCGTATGTTGTTAATTCGCTTTTACAACTTGCCACACAAAAAAAAAAAGGGAATTATTTTATAAATGTAACCATAGCGAAAATAATTAATCTAAAGTAATGAAAACAATAACAATGTTCTTATGTATTTGATTCGAAAAAAGTCGCGACCTTACAAAAATGCATACATAATGCATATTTGTAAGTTCGCGACTTTTTTTTTAAAAGTGCGTAATAGATAATTTTTTTTATGGTGTATTGGGCAAACGAGCTGTCTCGGCACCTAACCTCGGTGGTAAGTGTCTCCCATGGACACCTGATAACATGATGTTAATGATGTCACAAGTACGTGCTCTCTACTCTCTATTCTTGAATGTTTGAAGGTATCGGTCTGAAAATACCGCTGACGTCAACTTTAATTGTTTCACTAACTTATTTTATCTACATACTTTCAGAAAGGTTATAGTATTTATACAGCTACTAATAAATACATTAGGTATTTAATCGTTCACTTTTTATGGTTCCGTACCCGAAGAGTAACCAACGGGGCCCTATTACTAAGCCTCTGCGGTCCGTCCGCCCGTCTGTCTGTCAGCGGGCTGTACGTCATGATCCGTAATAGGAAGACGTTGAAATTTTCTCAGAATGTATGTATTTCAGTTGCGCTATAGCCTATAACACAAAAAAAAAGGAAATTAAAGCCAGCTCCCCTACTACAAATGTGTTTTTATCATAAACATAGCATATTAAGTTTATGGTTTTTATGCTCGATCTTAATAATGGCAACAAGTAGATGCTTGAAATGCTAACAGAGTTTGTATTGCTATATTTGCTGAAAGACAATATGATAAAATTAAATGGGGTCTACAGGAGACGTGTTTTGACAACATATTCAGTAACATTGAAATAAATACCGGCACATACTCGTATAGTGCACTATTCAGTTACCATAAACCGTTGTGGATACAATTTCAAATTGAGTAACATAAGAATCATGCGGGAAAATTTACTTGTTCAAAAATGAACAGTAACAAGTAATAGATTTCAGTTGTACTGTCAAATAATCTTAATACCTGCATTGACGGAAATAATGAAATTAGAAAAAATACAAATCTTTACGTACTGTTATAAAGCCTCACTTGTTTTTTTTACAAAAGTATTTAAATAGTACAGGCTGTCCGTGTCTACATATTATTAAATTGTGTACGATGGTGCGGACCCTTCATGCGCGACTCCGTCTCGCACTTGGCCTGTTTTTTTAGAAACAAATTTCATGTCAAAACAATTTTTTTTTATGGTATAGGGGGCAAACGGGCACACGAGTCACCTGATGGTAAATGACTACCGCCGCCCATGGGCACCCGTAAATCAAGAGTCACAAGTGCGTGGAAGGTGGAAGTAGGAGAAGAGGGGGAGAGGGGGGAAGAGCGGGAAGATGGGAGAGGGGGATTAGAGGGGTGGAGAGGGGGGAAGAGCAGGAAGACGGGAGAGGGGGATTAGAGGGGAGGAGAGGGGGGAGATTAGGTTCATCAAAATCAATGAGATAACAAGTAAACTAGGTATAAAGCTTTAGTTGTCATTTCTCTAAGTTGTTTAATGTTTTTAAACCCCCGACGCAAAAAGAGAAGTAAGTTTGACGTGTCTGTGTATCTGTGTGTCTATCTGTGGCATCGTAGCTCCCAAACGGATGAACCGATTTGAGTGCGTTTTTTTTTGGTTGAAAGGTGACTTAATCGAGGGTGTTCTACGATATAATTCAAGAAAATCGAAGAATCTTTTGTAATAGTTGAAGGCATTTTCGAGTCGGGGTTATTTAAAATTTTCATACCGTATTAAGTTGACGTCTGATGAAGAATTCATAATTCTATTATCTGTGTAAAGCAGGGTATTTAAGTAAGATATTTTATCTTATTATAATACTACTATAACATTCTTTATTGACACTATAAATTGTACTCTCAGATAAGTCGTAATATCATTCGCATACTATATTTATTATTTCAATGTTCCAATACTAAAACAATTCGGGCCCGCAGCAGGCCCACAGAGGTACATTTCGTGTTTTTTTTTTTAATCTGCCCGCAGTCCCCCCTTTGGGGTATATCCCATATCCCATATTTTTTTTGTTAATTTATAAAAAGACAACTCCCGCATTAGGAATTACTCCTGTGTCGCGAGGGACTTTACAAACATACAAACAACGAACACAAAGAACTCCCAGACTCATGTGGGAATCAAACCCACGACCTCTGGCTCAGCAGTCAGGGTCACTAACCACTAGACCAACAAGCCAATCGTTTGTTGTTTGATTATGATCAATTGTGTCAGAGCTTTTTAATTAGAACAAGTTGGCAAGGTTTCACTTTTCTTTTAGGCTTTCTCTGTAGATTTGTGCCCATGTTTAATTGCGCTTGCTTCAAAAACCTTTTAAAAAGCCCCAAAAACGTGTAAAAATAGCAGAGAATGAGTAATATTTTCCACTCCAAACAAGGGCCCAGTATCAGGAACTATAAGTTATTATCGATACCGCCTTAAGTAGCTATTTGATTTAACAATCACGTCGGCCGTTTTACCATCACTAATGGCAGTGATGCACCAAAAGCATTAGTTAAAAGTGACTGCTATCCTACTAAAAGGTTTTAGAAATCCTCGGCTTACTCCACTTCTTAAATGGACACTGCCATTATGGTAAGTGTTTTTAGGATTCTGTACCCAAAGGGTAAAACGGGACCCTATTACTAAGACTCCGCTGTCCGTCCGTCTGTCTGTCTATCTGCCACTAGGCTGTATCTCATGAACCGTGATAGTTAGACAGTTGAAATTTTCACAGATAATGTATTTCTGTTGCCGCTATAACAACAAATACTAAAAAACAGAATAAAATAAATATTTAAGGGGCCTCCCATACAACAAACATGATTATACTAAATAAATATCTTCTCTTATTTTTGCTCGAAATTGATAACGGCAACAGGTAGACGCTTGAAATATTCACAGAATATATAACTAAATATTCACTTTAAATATAAATAATTAAAGTAAAATAAAACAAATATTTAAGTGGGGCTCTCATACTACAGACATGATGTTTTTGCCGTTTTTATAGGTAATGGTACGGAACCCTTCGTGTGCAAGTCCGACTGGCACTTTGCCTGTTTTTTTAATTATACTGTTTAGCCGTTACATATAACAAGACTGCAGCACCGGCTGGGATGAACCCAAAACTTACCATTTTTAACACAGCTTTACTTAAAGGTAGTAACTACTTAGTAATCTGTGCTTAAAGTAACTATGTAAAGTAAAATTTAACCTACTTCTTAAAATTGTCGTATCGAAATGAAAAAATGTAGTTTTTTTTTATGGTATAGGGGGCAAACGAGCAGATGGGTCACGTGATGGTAAATGACTATCGCCGCCCATTGGCACCTACAACTCAAAGAGTCACAAGTGGATTGGTCCAACCTTTAAGGTAGGAGTAGGGGAGGGAAGGGTTGGGGTGCAGTATAGAAAACCTCCACGTGGTGCACCCTGGAAACGTGGGCAATGACGCTGCTTTTCTCCCGCCGTTTTGCGAGGAGGCGTCATCGCCAACGGCCAATATTCTAGTAAGAAGAGGAAGCCATATTTCTTTGGCCACTTGGTCGAGGCTTGGTCCAACAGAGCGGGCGTGTCTGTCGATACCTCTGTTGGCTCTTCGCTCTTCGGAGCTAAGAGGATGTAAACCTCGGTAAAAAATCACGAAGGAGGGACCCTTCCATGGGTCGTAGTTTCTCCGCTGTCCTCAGTGGAGAAAGAGGGCGGGCTCGGCGTGCACTTACACTGCCACTGCTGAGGAGGTTGTAGAGACAGTCCAGTAATGGACCAAGTCTCCAACCTCCTTGTCCAGACGAATCTGAACCACTCTGCCGTTGCGCAGGATCTTTTCCTGCAAACTATGGCGGAGTGGTCGATAGGTGTTGCCGTAGCCGCGGAGCCCTATTACGTTCCTCCCCGTCCAAATTGGCTGGATGATTGGGACAGCTCCGTGGCAGTCGTCGGCTCCACGGTGGCTCATTCCCCGCCCTTGTCGCTAAGAGACAAGGGTACTGGATATGTTGCTGCCAAATGGGGGGTATCACCATATATGGTGTCTACTTCTCCCCCAACCAAAGTCTGAGCGACTTCGAGGTCTTCCTCAATAACCTGGAGACCTCGATCCGGCGACTAGCGTCTGGGCACGTCCTAGTGCTGGGGGACTTCAACGCCAAGTCCGTTGCGTGGGGTTCCCCCAGGACGGACGCACGGGGCGATGCCGTAGAGGAGTGGGCGGCATCGGTGGGCCTCTGTCTCCTAAACAGAGGCTCCACCAACACGTGCGTGCGACAGCAGGGGGGGTTGGTAGTGGACCTTTCGTTCGCTACCCCTGCTCTCGCCGCACGAGTAAGGAACTGGTGTGTCCTGGAAGAGGTTGAGACGCTCTCGGATCACCTCTACATCCGATTTGAGCTCTCCCGGACCCAGGACCCCAGAATTGGTCACGGGGCGCGGTGTTCTTCCCGCTTTCCGCGGTGGGCTGTGTCAAAGCTAGACAGGGATCTACTGGAGGAGGCAGCCATCGTTTACTCTTGGCTGTTTCCACAGCCTTCGACCGAGGAGGTAGACATGGGGGCGGGTCACTTTCGCGATGCGATTACGCAGATTTGCGATGCGGCCATGCCCCGCGTCCGAGGTCGTCGGCCTCCAAGGAAGGAGGTCTACTGGTGGTCCCAGGAGTTGGCGGACCTACACGCGGCCGGAGGTCTTACACCCGAAGCCGGCGTCGTCGCCGCGAGGTGGTCGAAGAGGACCAGCTTCATGAGGAGTACCGAGAGGCGCGGAAAACTCTGAAGCTGGCCATTAGCCGCGCCAAACGGAGACTCTCCAGCCCAGCTTCCTGCAAGAAATGGTTGCCCTCGAACACATGTCGGACCGCCTCAGGGAAGTGTTCAACGCTAGCCTGGCGTCCGGATGCTTCCCTGACTGCTGGAAGAGCGGGAAGCTGGTGCTTTTAACGAAGCCGGGACGGCCTACAGACTCGGTCACAGCCTACAGAAAAAAAATTTTAAAGTTTGTGAGGATGTATCGATGTTTGTTACTCTTTCGCGCAAAAACTCCTGAATCGATTGCGATGATACTTCGTATGTAGATAGCTGGAGACCTGGATTAACACATAGGCTACTTTTTATCCCGATATTCCCTTGGCATCTGAGTTACGCGGGTGAAACCGCGGGGCACAGCAAGTTATATATAACTCTCTGGTGTAAATTTCTAAGTAGTCACTAATCCATACCGAGCATTTACGCGAATTTTATCATAACTAATCTTATTATCACCACGTATTTTTTAATCTAGAATGCCAGTCCTAAGCCTGTTAAAGTATGAGGGTGAAGTAATCTAAAAATTCACATTTCAAAGTTAAACGCTTAAGTTTTTATGTACTGTTCATATTATGTTCTACTAAAACTGTACTAATAGTACTACTACAGTGTACTAGTACGATGTACGAATTGTACTAGTCCGGTGCGAACCTGCAGGTGTCCGGTTAGGCGCAAGACTATGCGACGCTGACCTGCACCTGCCTGTACTTTTATACTGTGTATATGATCTTGTACTGTAAAGTTTCGACGTTTAATAAAGAGGCACTGATTTAACTTTACAATCTCGTCTTGTGCGGTCTGTTGTGTCGTGCGTACGCGTTGCGTCAACGGCCTTGTAATAATTGTGTTTATTATAATACCCGCGAGAATATATAAAAGTAATAATGGTCGAAGACAGTGATGACGAAGATCTAAGGTCTCATAGTGATACAGAAATAATAAGACAGTGTGAACAAGAGTTAAATGAGCTGGATGGTGAAATGCGAAATGTCGAAGATTTGAGAAAGAATGCTGAGAAGAGAAAAGAGAGAGAAGAAGAGAGTAGCGATGAAGAGTTTATAACTGTTACAAGAAGGAAGCCCAAACGTCTAATCCGAAGTAATTCAAAAGAAGTATCAAGACAACAGCAGATGTCACAGGAAAACAATAACATAATGCGGGTAGAAGAAAAACAAGTTGATGAAATGAAATATACTGAAGTATGTGTATCACATACCGATGCTCTGCCAAAACAAATGGCTTTTGCAAGATTATTACGGGACGAAAATATTAAAAACATAATAAGATTAAAATACAAAAGTTCATTTAAAGTAATTATTCGATTTTCCACAAGGGAGGATGCTGAGTCATTATTGCGATGTCAACATTTCGATGAAATGGGATACAAACATTACTTAACAAACGAATCCACAATGTCGTATGGTATCATCAAGGGTGTTGATGTAGATTTAAAAGAAAAAGATATTATTGATATTTTGGAGACTAATACAAAGATATTATCAGTTAAAAGGTTAAAAAGAATTACCCCAACTCATAACTGGGAAGATAGTGAATCGGTGAGAGTATGTTTTGAAGGTTCGTCGTTACCACAGTATGTGCATGCATATGGGTGTCGATTTCGAGTTGAAGCATTTGTGTTCCCCGTCACTCAATGTATAGGGTGTTGGCGGTTCGGTCATTTTATAAAATATTGTCCTTTAAAAAAAAAATATGCCCGAAATGCAGAGGTGCTCACGACAATTGTGATATAAATGAATACAAATGTTTAAATTGTGGTGGGCAGCACTTTGTTTTGGACAAGCAATGTCCATTGTATATAAGAGAAAAAGACATACGAGAGATAATGGCCAAGAACAACATTACATACCGAAAAGCGTTACAAATATATACTACAAACAAAGAAGAAAAGCGGACTATTCAAGAAGAAAATGATAACATAACTATTAGCGATCAAAATACGAGTCAAGGTGTCTCGTGTACAGTCATCGATAATTGTGAAACATACAGCAGCATAGTGGCGAAGAACCCAAAGCAAGCGAAGAAAAAATCTAATATTGAGGAACATGTGAAGCAGAAACAAAGTAATTGGAGTAATAGCGCTCCACAAAAAAGAAAAACTATAAATATAGACAAACAAACTAAGAATACAAGTCTTACAGAAGAGCAATGGGTGACATCGAGTGAAGAAATTCCAAGCAACAACTACAGGAAAAGAAAACGGGACAGAAAAGAAGATAATCACTATGATTGTATTACATTACTTTTGAAAATGAAAAACATACTTTTGTCAGAAAATAGTTTAGAAGAAAAAAATTTAATGTGTTTTAAAGTAATATGCAAAGAGGTAAAACAATTTATAAGCAGTCTATTCATGAATGAAGGTATGTTACAAAGTTTATTATCAATTTTCAATGGATAGTGTTTCTCCTCGTAATTCGGTTATTAACATACTACAGTGGAACTCACAGAGTTTGAAACCTAAGTTATTAAATTTTGGCGAAATATTAAACAAAGAAAAAGTACATATAGCCGTTATCAGCGAGACTTGGTTGGATAGGGAACAAGTCATTAACATTAACTCATACAATGTATTTAGGCACGATAGAATGGATGGGTACGGTGGGGTGGCAATCATAATCCACAAATCTATTAAAGCATATACATGTCATATTAATATCCGTAACACTGGCATAGAAATACTACATGTTAAATTGACAAATTGCAATAACTTACAAAATATTGTATCAATATATTGCCCATCATCAAAACAAACAAACACTTCTGATTGGGAGGAAATATTTGAAAAATTTACACAGAACTCCTTAGTAGCTGGTGACTTTAACGGTCACCACACAAATTGGTCTTACAAAACGGACGCTCGAGGGACACAGTTATGGGACGCGGCTTTAGAACATGGGATGATGACACTCAATAATGGAGCTGCTACGAGAGTTAAACTAGTTGAAGGTATATTAAGACAAACATCTCCGGATATTTCCTTTGTGTCGACTAATATAGCCACAATGTTCTCATGGGTAACTCTCCAAGAGAATCTCGGTAGCGACCATTTACTAATTAAAATATCTATGAATTTCCAACAGAACATACATCATATAATAAAACGTAACTTTAAAATAGCCGACTGGAGTAAATATAGAAATAGTCTAAACGACTCGTTTAGACATAACATAATTGACACAAATTACGATCCCCGATATATACAAGAAAAGTACGATTACTTTATACAAGAAATTAACAAAGCAGCAGATAGTAGTATACCCTTGTTTAAGATATGTACCAACCCTTCAAACAAATTTAAACCAAAACCATACTGGAGCCCTGAACTTTCGCTAGAAGTAGCTCGCCGCAGAAAAGCCTTAGGGAAGTTTAGAAGAAACCCAACCCCCAATAATCTCGCTCTATTTGAACGTCAATCTAAAAAGTGCTCAAAAGCCATCGCAAAGGCGCGTAGTCAAAACTGGGCAAACTTTTGTAGTTCTGTTGACTACGATACATCAGCATCTGACCTATGGAATAGAATGCGATGGTTAAAAGGCTACAGGAAAACGAAAGCTTACATACCGTCTGAAAAACAGGTTGAAGTTTTATGTTCCCTTACTCCAGATTCAGTTCCAAATAAAACACCGGAAGTTATGTCAACAAATCACCTATTAGAAATAGCGTTCACTATGCAGGAATTTGACCGTTGTATAAAAAGAAAAGATACTACTCCCGGGGATGACAATATTGCTTACTCTATGATTTACAATTTACCATATGAAGCTAAAATATTCATTTTAAAAATATATAATTTAATTTTTTTTTCTGGCTATATTCCAGTTCAATGGCGAGATATAAAAATTATAACTATTCAAAAATATAATAATAATAATTCTAACACCGAATTAAAATTACGCCCTTTATCACTTATATCCTGTGTGTGTAAAATATTTCACGCTATGTTGGGTAAGCGACTGGAGTGGTATGTTGAAAAAAATAAAATCTTATCTGAATTTACAGTGGGATTTAGAAAGTCGCAGTCGTGTATCGATAGCTTAACGCGCTTAATATCACAGATACAAATAGGTTTTTCTGAGAACATACCCACACTAGCCGTTTTCCTAGACATAGAAAGCGCTTATAATCATGTTTCGGTCAATGCGTTAGTTAGTATTTTGGACGAAATTAAAGTAGGAGCAAAAATATGTAATTACTTTTGGAATTTCCTGAGTGAGAGACATCTAACATTAAAAAGTGATGATGGTCAGTCGATGACTACGAGATGGACATCGAATGGGCTAGCACAGGGTGATCCTATCTCACCTCTATTATTTAACATAGTAACATATAAGATATGTAGGTCAATTAAAAATGTCATGATATCGCAATATGCCGATGATTTCGTTATTTTTGGGAGTAATAAAAATCTAAATCAATGCAAATTAGCTATAGAGGAAGCACTAAAAATATTAATATTATTATTAGACGAGATAGGCCTTAATATATCTGTAAACAAATCAAAATATTGTGTGTTTAGTAGAGGACGCAGAAGAATAATTCCCAGTATTACTCTGAATGGTTATAATTTGTCAATGTCCCCATACATAAAATATTTAGGTATGTGGTTAGACCAATGTCTCACGTTTAATAAACATATAAATGAAATAGTTCAAAATACTTCTAAATTGTTAAATTTGTTAAAAGTCTTAGTTGGTCCTACTTGGGGTGTATATCAGACACATGTGAGGAGATTATACATATCTCTAATTCGAAGTCGCATTGATTACGCAAGTTTTCTATATGACAATAGTTCTAAAACACAAATATCCAAGCTAGATAAATTACAAAACCAATCCTTGCGAATAATTGGTGGATTCATTAAAAGTACCCCCATTCACGTCATGGAAAGTGAACTCGCTTTACCTCCCCTTTTTTTAAGAAGACAATACCTCGCATATAAATACTGTTTAAAAAACCAATCATTTGCTGATAATGTAACTATAGAACAGGTATCTAAATTAAACTCTTTATGTCTTAATCGGTATTGGCAAAACAAAAAAAAACCCTTGCTAGCTACAATTTATAACGAAACCAAGCTCTGTGAAGTTCACTGTACAGCACCTTTACCTAGATTTACATTAAATATATGGACAACATACATACATACAAGAGATTTTATCAACATAAATTTAGATTGTATGACCAAAAGTAAAAATGAATATGAATGTAATTTTATTAAATGGAAAGTATCTGATGAGATTAATGAAAAATATCGGGGTTGGCATATGATATATACAGATGGCTCAAAGAAAGAGAAATCCCTTGGAGCAGCCTTTTATGCTACATCTACAAAATATAGTGTATGTTACAATATTAAAACTGATGTATCCATTATGACTGCGGAACTCATTGCAGTTTCGGAAGCCCTATCTTATGTGATTGATAAGAACTGGAACAACACGGTTATATTAACGGACAGCAAAAGTGCATTACAACACGTGGCTCGATGCGCCTCTGATAGCAGAGGTGTTTCGATAGCCTATGTAGTACTTGAAAAACTATTACAAGTACAGGAAATGGGTAGGGCCCTGAAGTTGCAATGGGTTCCGGCTCACATTGGATTATATGGTAACGAAGAAGCGGACAGAATGGCTAAAGTGGGCTGCTTACAAGGAGTCGAAATTAATGTTCAACCGGATTACTCGGAAATATTACCTAAATTTAAAATACAAAATTATAATAAATGGAAATCACAGTTTAAGGAGAAATCAGAAACGAAGGGAATTTGGTATTGTACTATACAGTCTGAGCCGCTGTATATACCATGGTTTATTGGATGTTACATTAATAGAAACCATTTAAAAATGTTAATGAGACTTCGTTCTGGACACATTCCATCGAATAAGTTTGCGTACTTAATGAAAAAGAAAAACTCTCCGAACTGCAGCTTATGCGGAGTTGAAGAGGATGTACAACACGTGCTGATGGAATGTGTCAAGAACCGAACAGAAAGAAAAGCACTGATGGAAACATTGAATTTGAGCCAGATTGATGTAGGAATTGCGCAGACTATTCTTTCACTACCAATATCTGAGATATCCAAACAGCTGTGTATTAGCAGTTCAATGTTTCCACAGTGATGTGCAATTTGTAGAGGGTACAATGGGGTTGACATGTCTAAATAGATAAAAACCCCTACTCAATAACAGATTAAAAAAAAAAAAAAAAAAACTTTACAATCTAATACCGGACTGTGTTCAAACCTTAAGGGACCATAACCCATTTAGTAATTTTACCACCTTATTTCAAAAAACAATTTATTGGCAGTAGTTAAGAACAACCAATTTCGTTCATACCATTACAATTATTATGTATAACTAAAATTAGCGTGTTTGCATCAAGTCGTAATATTGGTAACACAGAAAACCTTCCTTTTAAACCTCCTACAATTGCACCTTCACGCTAACGTGCAGTAAGGTATAGTTTAGTTTAAATCAGTTCCCATTTAAGCATGTAAGTTTAATAGTTCCCTATTGAGATTAAATAATGCAAAGACAACTTTCCCTTATCATTATGGGGCGCGTTTTTGGTTCGTAGTATCCGTAGAAGGAGTGTGTAGTATTTTGAAACCCATAACCGATATGGTCTCGACTGTCCTAATAAGTATGACAGAGGACTATATTATAAAGTAATTATTGCTCTTAGTTATAAAGTAATGTAATGACTTCGCTTTCCAGTAGGTATAATTAGGTATAATTGCAAGTAGCTTGGAAAAACCGCTATAGTTCCTCAGTGTTGCGTTTAAAGGAACGAATAACAAAGTAAAAGTAACTACCTACTCAGAAATCTGTGGTAAAAGCGCACCAAGTTGAGTTATATAAATATTATCTACGTATTTACGGGAATTAACGCGATCACAAAAAGGTATTACATACCTCTGAATTGCCTGACGTTTCGACCAGGTTGCACTGGCCGTGGTCACAGGCTGACTCTATCATGTAATTCAGAGGTATGTAATACCTTTTCGTGATCGCGTTAATTCCCGTAAATACGTAGATAATATATAATATTATATCATAGAACGCGAAAGTTTAAAAGTTAGTATATAAATATTTCCTCTATTTATGCACTAGGTTTATTTTTCTTCCAAAATATGTATTTAAAAATCTCAGCATGTTACCAACATAAGTCTTGTACAGCAAGGGGGCAGACAGCGGGCGGGGCGTGCTTAAACTTAGACGAACGTACTAGACGAATGCCAAGCGTGACGGTGCTGTGTTACATCTTCTATATATTAGTACATTACAATCTGCACGCGCCGTGTCCGTATCCCACCCCGCTCGCTGTCCGCCCCAACCTTTAGAGTAAAATGAGAACGAAAAAACAAAAAGAATGACATAAAAAAAATACTACACTGTATAATAATATAATACTTTTATAGTTATTTGATAGAAAAAAGGGAGCAGAATATGCTCCCTCTTTTTCTATCAAATTATGTTGCTTGATATAAAATGATACGAAATGATATTGATATGATAATGAGATGAGTACTTGTCATTTTTGTCAATCGTGATTCGGGAGTAGACGTGAACTGAAGAAATAGGTAAATGTTTTATAATACCCTACATTCCATCTGCTTGCCTGGACATCCTCTTCAAATTGGAAGTTCAAGGTTTTTATTCTTCTGGGGATCAGGGGAGCCGTTGCTGACGGCGACAGCCAAGCTAGTTTCATTGTGACTAGCAAATGGTCTAACGTCGTAGATGCAGTAAGTACAGTTTTGTCGGTTCAACTTCGGCTCATTAATAAGTACCTTGTCGTACAAATTATAAATCAATCACATTCTGAATTCTTCAATCATTTCTGAATAAATTTTAGTACAGTTCAGTTATGGTTCTTAGTACCAGTGGCGTAGCTAGGTAACCAAAGGGCCTGGGGCAAAAATAAACAAGGGCCCCAACTAAACTATTTAAAATCGTTTGTTTCATATTCGTTGTGTTCCAAATTCGACATACTCCAGATTTGTCGTAATCCAGATTCGTCGTACTCCATATTCAGGTACAGTAGCGGCCCTAGCTACATTTTTAGGTGGTGCGAGACCTTAAAGTGGCGCCCCTATAAATTAAAAAAACACTAGTGTTCCTATACTATGCAGCAGTGATTATAAATGGTGTTAGATATATCTAACAAATAAATATTTAAGGTGTATCTGAGCAGCAAGCAGTCTTTCGCGGTTGACATAGCAGTTGCTATCATGCATGCAGATGCTCATCGTTAAAAAATGTTGTCCATCCCGCTTGTATCACTCCGTCGCGTTCGGTAACGCCTGAGTACTGACTTAAAAAAAATATCTATATTAGCCTAAGATGCTATTTCCCTAGCTTATTTGTTATTAATGCAAATGAAGAGGTTCGTCACTCCTCCACGAATTCCAAGCAATTTTTTAGCTATTGTAAAGCGTTTGGCCAGGCAAACATAGTAAATATGAAATCAATTTGTTCTTTTTACCTACTAAATAATCGACAAGAGCTCTGATGCTGTAACTGAGTCATGTGTTTCTTTATGAAGATTCAAAAGGACATCACGAAGTTAAGTGTATTTAAAGGCAAGGCTAGAAACTCTACACTCCCAAGTTTTATAAACCTTTTTGATCAAGAGACCAAATTCACGGTAGTTTTGGCTGCATTGGCTATCACTAAATTCAAACTGTAACAACCATGTGTCACCGACTTCAATGCACCTAAATTATATAAAATTAATAAAAAAAGATAAGTTTTTCACCCTTAGAGGTGTAATATTTTCTTCAAATTTAAATGGGACCAACCTTGAGTTTAATCAATTCTATTAAACAGAATAATTGAAATCGTTTCACAATGGGCGAACACATCAAGCCACGTATACACTTTTTTTTATCGTGTGGAAACCCCCACTGGTCATCACCACACTGGAGCCATGTGGTGGGAGAGTGCTTGTCCTTTTCCGGTAACATTCCGCCTCCTCTTTAGCCAACATCACCTCCTCGCAAAACGAGACGGTAGAATCAAACGCACTCTCAATTTTGACCATGGATAGAACCATGGTTTCTAGCGAGAGGCTTCCCACACCAATAGCCGTCGCGAGGTCGTATCGCTACTGCGTGTGGAAACCCCCTCGGGCCGTCACTCCACCGGGTTTTTCGGTGGGGCGGTGTGTCGGAATCGAACAGACTAAAAACCACATGGTAATAAATTCTTCTTTCCGTAATAAATTCTTCTTTCTTATTAAAAATGGGAAGGATCCGGAACAGTTTTTATTAAGACATCCGGACCCCTCCTAGCGCCTGCCCGCCGTCGCACGTCTCAAGTAGGTGACATCCAGGCACACGCGGATGTCACCTCCTAGCGGCTGACCACTATAGCGTCCGATCCGTCCACCCGCGGCCTCACTCAAGGCGGCATGAGGTGCTGGTGAGCGCGCTTCCACAACCCGGTTCGCCGAATTAGTTCCGAGTGGAGATGACTTCCTCACAGAAGTTTGCGAAGGCAGTAAAATTCCTGTAGCTACCGGCCATGAAGCGTATGACGGCCGCTAGCGAGAGATCGCCTCCGATGACTGCAGTGAAGGCCCGACGCTGCGTCGCCCAGGTGGAATAAACCCCCAGCGTCTGCTGAGCTGAGTTCTCACCACTGCAGTCGCAGTGGTGACAGGCGGGACTCAATTCCCTCTTAGCGACCGAGCAGGTACTTCCCGAAGCAGCCGTGCCCGGGAAGAACCTGTGTCAGTTGGAAGGAAAGGGTCCCGTGCTGCACCCTGCCCGCTCGACTATGTCCGGATGGAACGCCTCCACGGCGGCAAATCTAGCACGTGGAGCCTCCAGCCGGGCCGACCAACGAGCCATCGCGGCTCAGCGAATGGCCTCACGACCCTCGCTTACCCATTCGGGGTCCGATGAGTACCTGCGTCAACCGCTAAGCTTTCCAGCCAATCCTCCCGCCTCTTACCACCACAATTGTGGCGTGCCCTGCGCTCGGTCGCTGTAGTCGTTCTTTCCATTCAGCCATTAGACCTTGGTGAAGCTGGGTCCGTCGCGCCCCGATTTATAGATCTAGTTCCTCCTTGCACCATTGATATATGATACCTCTAAGTCCCATGGGGCAGAACCAGCTAGTAGTCTCGCTACTTAGGATAGCGTCCAGTATCGTCTATGACACTGACGGACATCGCCGCAGCGAACGACACAGTATCGCAGATTGCGGGTCGTCAAGGACTCCGATCATATTGGGGCGCCATGTAAGCTCAAATTGTTAATCTCGTTAGTAGAAGTCGATATTAAGTAGGTTTAAAAATTATGTTTCATTTTTAAATTTTTAATGCACGCTTTTAAGTGGGTTGGTTTGTAGTTTGTTCAAATTTCAATAGCCTGGTGTGTAGTGAACTGCCTATCCCCTTTTACAAAATATTGCTTTTCTCATACTTTAACTTCTTCGTTAGTGTCATGTCAGTACAATGCTGTATGATAGAGGAGAAGTTAGAAGACCACATAAGTATTCACCAAAGACATCAGCCTGACAGCAGATTATTAGCCTGCCCCTATCGTCAATGCCCAAACGATCATCGGTTAATACCGTTTATAGTAACGACTCGGTGGATGGCCCTGGTGGTAATTTTTCGGTTGATTTCGGCGCATCCCTTTCGGCTCACATCGCCCCTGTTCAATCACGCAATTTAATATAAATAGTGGTTTAGTCACAACTCTAGTACAAACCTGATAACTTCGGGTTCTAAAAAATCTAGTTTATTTATATTCTGAATGTGGGAGAAATTTTCACTAGTCCAATTTATAGTTTGTAAGTCAGAGTCCGAGGGGCCCCCTGAGCTTAGGGGCCCCGGGGCACTGCCCTGTCTAGCCCTGCGGTAACTACGCCACTGCTTAGTACGTACGTAGGCATAAAACCCTTGGACACAATCATTGCCTGCACTAAGAACTAAAAAAAAACATTTCGTATTTACAATTTTTTCAAATACGTAATATTACGTTTCTTTTTTGTTTTTTTTTATCATTACCTATGACTTTGTTAAATCATTATCGATTTTATGACAGCATTAGCGATTTTAAAACAATAAATTTTCATGTCATGCGTGTTTGCATAGTTAGTTTAGATAGTTTGCATGTCGTGCGCATCAATCAATGCAAGTAAACGATCATGCACGCATGACAACACTTAACACACATAATTGCATTGACTGATGCGCATGACATGCAAACTACGTGCTGCCAGTTGATTGGCAAGTCCTTCTATTTTTCACCATGCAAGCTATGATTGACATGCAGCATGATCGTCTATCTAACGGCATGTCATGCAATAGCAGGGTTGCCAGATCGTATAATTGGAAACAAAATTCGTATTATTAATCGTGATCTTATGTATCTTGTTTCTATTTATTTATTTATTCATTTATTAAGGAGCATCAACAATATCTGACTGACCAGTTGGTCTAGTGCTTAGTGACCCTGACTGCTGAGCCAGAGGTCGTGGGTTCGATTCCCTCCTGAGTCTGGTTGTTCCTTGTGTCCGTTGTTTGTATGTTTGTAAAGTCCCCCGGGACACAGGAGTAATTCCTAATGCGGGGAGTTGTCTTTTAAAAGCATATACATAATATACGCAATATTGTGCTTTACATTATAGACGTCCACAGCATTCATCATACGTAATGTTTACATTGAGTACTAACAAATAATAAAACTACTAGTAAAACTAATGCTAAGCACTGAAACACATGATACAACATTTTTAGATAATAATAAATCGTAATCGATAACTTTATAGTAGACTGCGCTCTTCACTGTACTATCTGTATCGACTGAATAAAATGATTATACCCATCAAGATATTTAGTAATATTAACTCAGTGACTATACCAAGCGATTATCATGCTGCATGATGGACTCTCAATAGGTCCTTCATGCAGCATGATGATTCAGCATGTCATACCGCATGATCGTCTGGAGCACAAGGCTCTTTGGGTAAACTTGTGCCCGTACCAAAGAGTATACAAACACTAAGTTAGTGGCGCCACGCCGTGCGCTAAAGGTCATTCACCGTACCGCACAGTATGTGTGTTGCGTTACACTGCGTGGTTCACGCTGTATAATATTATTATTATACAACTTCCCAACGTCAACCGTTGGGCCGGGGTCCGCCAGGCATGATCACCTTGCCTGGTCGGAGGCCTCTCTTTGTGTTGGAAGGACATAACACTCGTTCCTTCACTTCCTCCACAACTTGTGGATAAAACGGAAGTAGGCCTAAAGATATTAATGGTGCTTGGAATTTGGTGTGAGAAATCGTTCAGTGAAAAATCTGTAGGTACCTCATACGCTTGAAAAAAATTAAAACGTAAAATGAGAAAAAAATTACATTTATTTATCCGTATATTGTAGATCTTTGTGTACCTATAATTATACGCGTACTTTTATATTATTGCTAAGCCGACAGAAAATTCGATTATTTTAAATCGTTAACGCTGTCATAAAATCGACAATGATTTAACACAGTCATAGGTAATGATAAAAAAAAAACAAAAAAGAAACGTAATATTACGTATTTGAAAAAAGTGGAAATACGAAATGTTTTTTTTAATTCTTAGTGCAGGCAATGATTGTGTCCAAGGGTTTTATGCCTACGTACGTAATAAGAACCATAACTGATCTGTACTAAAATTTATTCAGAAATGATTGAAGAATTCAGAATGTGATTGATTTATAACTTCTACGACAAGGTACTTATTAACGAGCCGAAGTTGAACCGACAAAACTGTACTTACTGCATCTACAACGTCAGACCATTTGCTAGTCACAATAAAACTAGCTTGGCAATAATGTTTCCGCGTAGCACTGTCGCCGTCAGCAACGGCTCCCCTGATCCACAGAAGAATAAAAACCTTGAACTTCCAATTTGAAAATGATGTCCAGGCAAGCAGGTGGAATGTAGGGCATTATAACACATTTTCCTATTTCATCAGTTCACGTCTACACCCGAATCACGATTGACAAAAATGACAAGTACTCATCTCATTATCATATCAATATCATTTCGTATCATTTTATATCAAGCAACATAATTTGATAGAAAAAGAGGGAGCATATTATGCTCCCTATTTTCTATCAAATAACTATAAAAGTATTATATTATTATACAACGATGTCGAAACGTTACAGTACAAGATTTTTTTGTTTTTCATAATAATAACTCTACACATCTCACACACGGCCGTCTGATCCCAAACTAGGCAGAGCCTATACTATGGTAACCAGACTGCCGATAAACATACTTATATATATCTAAATACATACATATTATAGATAAATTACACCTAGACACAGAACAAATTATTGTACTCATCACACAATTATTTGTCCTGGGTGGGAATCGAACCCACGACCTTTTGCTTAGCAGTCAGGGTCACTAGCCACTAGACCAACAGGCCAATCAAAAAAGTATAAAATAATATAAATAGTACAAAAGTACAGGCAGGTGCAGGTCAGCGTCGCATAGTCTTGCGCCTAACCGTACACCTGCAGGTTCGCACCGGACTAGTACAATTCGTACATCGTACTAGTACACTGTAGTACAGTTTTAGTAGAACATAATAACATGAACAATACATGAAAACTTAAGCGTTTAACTTTTAAATGTGAATGTTTAGATTACTTCACATTTAACTTTTAGCATACTATTTGATTTTCCTTGATACTTTAACAGGCTTAGGACTGGCATTCTAGATTTAAAAATACGTGGTGATAATAAGATTAGTTATGATCAAATATGCGTAAATGCTCGGTATGGATTAATGACTACTTAGAAATTAGAAATTTACACCAGAGAGTTATAACTATACAAAATTACATTTCGTTTTAACTTAAAGAAAAAACATAATATAGTGTAAATAAAGTTTAAATAATTTACTAGAAAAAATTAAAAATGAAAACTTATTTTAAATGAGTATCAACCGTCGATATCTATACTTCAATATTAAACTATCGATATATCGTCGTAATATTATTAATAATAAATGTCGATATGTCTAAATAATAATTATATTTCTTTAATAATAATATTTCCATATATCGATATTTTATCAACAGTCATATTAGTACGTCGCACAACGAACGAAGATAGTGTAGACAGAGAAAACAATAGGTAGTTTTAGTACTGGCTTGAAGTTAGACACAGTGTATTAATAGTGCGAAATGTCCGATTAACAGCTGCCTTTCGGAAACATTACTTTTAGTGCAGTACCCAGTACTAGTACCTATTAGTACATCGTACGTGTACTACCCAAGACTAGCATCGCAGTCGTCGGCTGTTGCCGGAGAGTCAGAGCCCTCTAACATTTTAAGGTATAAATAAAAAAAAAACGTGGCAGGATTGTCTCATATCTGCGCATGGCAAATTATAAAATAATATATATTTAAGTACTTAATTAATTTTTTTTGAGCGAAAACTTCGTTAGGCACGTTTGTGCACTTTTGCTATGGGGAAAAAGCACTGAACTCGTGACCGTCACGCTAATAATACATTATATACCAACATTGAGTTCTGTCAGCTTCTTATTAATGAATGTCACCAACCTGCTAATGTGATGTTTTAAGTTTAAGTTTAAGTTTACACTGGCACTTTACACTTTCTTATTGATTATTAAAAAATAGGCATTCATGGGACTATGTCGGCAGATGCCTATTGTTTTTAAACTAATTAGAAAACAATAAGAAAAGTAGTTTGTTAGCAACAATCTCATCACTATCGAAATGCCGAATCTCCATACGGCAGTATGCCTGGCATAATAATATTATGTCAGGTTTATATTATAAAAGGCTGGGTTTTGAAGCTTCACTTGTATCCTGTAATGAATCACCCAGTTTCTGATACACCCTATGCACACTATTACATAAATATTTTAAGTCTCATAGTAGACTAGCTAACCCGCGCAACGTCAATCATAGCTTGCAGGGTGAAAAATAGAAGGACTTGCCAATCAACTGAATCAACTGCCAGCACGTAGTTTGCATGTCATGCGCATCAATCAATGCAATTAAACGATCATGCACGCATGACAACACGTAACGCATGTCATGCTGAATGATCGTCTATGAAGCACATATGAATTTATGAAATGTTTACAGAAGTAATTAATTATACGTGAAACGGAACGTTTGAATTGAATCAATAACTATATATAACCTACCCGCCCAAACTTCACAATAACTATGTCTAGGCCTAGACTACAATTTATCTGTAAATAATTGTGTAGTGTATTTAATATAAAATAGTTTTTTTATAAGCTCTATGCTTATTATTCGTGCAGGTATCCGTTTGTACCTGAACGAAACATTTACTGGAGATTTTTTCTTCTGTAAACTGAGCCCAGGATTACGTGAATATGAATAACATCACATTACCGGAAGATTGTGCTAAACAATGGGAAATTCTTTTACTTTTGATATCATCGGAAGAAAAGAAAATAGATAGGACAAGTGATACTGAAATAGACACTATGTATTATTTTCTCAAGAACGAAGGCGTAAGGTGAATACAACAAACCATTCTTCAACTGATCTTAGTTTTTTCGTATAGTGTTGATATAAGTTCTGATAGAGAGAGTTCTTTTATTATTCTACGTCTCTAGTCTGTAGTCTCTGTCTGTCTAGTAGCAATATGCCCCGGCCTTGCAGGTCTGTGATACAGTTATTTTTTTAAACCACCAGGAAACTTTCATTTATTTTTAGAGGTACTATCCGACTGTAAATCATCAGATGTGCTTTATATCATCAAAATATGGGCATGTTTATTAGAGTAGTTCCTGAATTCACAATAGTTCATTTTCATTTTAATAATTGTCTATGGACAATTGAGCAAAAAATAAAGTCACTAATATGTTACTCATATTGCTGCATAGAGTTAACAGTTTTTACTCTTAGTGTGGTGGGTTCACATCTATCAAATAAACACCATTTATTCTCTAATTTCCATACAAACATATGTGAGACCACTGTAACCCTTTTAATGGTCTATATTTAAAGTACTCAATGGCTGCTCATGGATGGTTCACAATCAAAGTATGAAATGCTCATCTGCATTGTGGGTGTGACCTCTTGGTAAATTTATCTTATATTAGTGGTTGTATTGTAGTGTCCCGCTACTTCGTTCACATGGAAATTCAAAGTTATCCCACGGGAACTGTACATTTTTCTACATTTTACCAGATAAAAAGCCTAAGTCCTTCCCCAGGATTTAATCTATCTCCTTGCCAAATTTCATTACGATCCATTTATCCTTAGGTTGTGAAAAGGTAACAAATGAACAGAGTTTCTTTTGCATTTATAATATTAGTATGGATTAGTGTAATGGAGACAGGTGCAATATTTTTTGTTCCCACATCCTCCCACTTTGTAACTTTTCTAAGCTTATTTTAAAAGCACTAATCTCTATGCTCCTTTGGCACGACTCAAGCTTTCGATTAGCATTTTTAGTGATTGCACTTTTCACTTCAATATTGGTAGGATGCAGGTGTTGAAGTTTCCATTTTTTTTGGTTTTGTTTTGTTATTGTTAGGCAAAATCATCTGCTCTTAGTGGTCAGTTCTTGGATCATGTATTGGATGATGTGTTGTAGGGTGTCTGGGTTCTCACATATGAGTATGAGTACTATGTCATCTGCAAATCTCAAATGATTAATTCTTTCCCATCTATGTTTATACCCTGGACATCCCACTACAATTTTTTGACACATTTCAATCGTTTGTTTCAATATGTGCATATGGTCTATAGTGGAGAATCCAGAATTGAACCCTGCTTGTTCCTTGGGTTGTTGTTCATCTAGCATTTTGGTAATGTGGTTGAGAATAATTTTTGCAGACTGTACACATTAGACATTAGGTTCATTGGTCGATAGTTAGCTAAATTGTATTAGACCCCTTTTTTGTGGATTAGGCTTATTGTCTTACTTTTCCACTCTGTAGGTATGTACTCTGAATCAAGAATGCAATTAAATAGATTTGTTAGCATTGAAGGAGTCTCCAGTAGTTGTTTTTCTGTGACCAAATTGTATGCTTAACTTCACATTTTAGAGTTTTGGAATGGGGGGGAATCTCTCCTATATCCTCATTCAATTTAATAGTAGGTTATTTGGTGTTCTTACTTGTATAAAGCTCTCTGTCTGTACAAGGTTTATTGCATCATCTAAAATAGACTGTGAATTAGTTTTTATCTTATAAATGTTTAGGTAAACATCATCCAGTCTCTTGCAGTTTTTTTAAGGCTTTTTTTTCTTACAGTCTTGGCCAGGTGATAATCGATTCTGTCAATAGTTCTCATTGCTTTATCCTTTCTTATATTTTTACTGATTTGCTTGCTTATCACTGTTATATCTCTCAAAATATTGTTGTCTTTTGTTTTTAAATAGTAGTTTTCTTATTAAAATTAGTTGTTTCGTTTTTGGGCTGAATAATTCATTCCCCTTTGTCTTTAGCTTTGTAGATTTAAGCATGTTGTTTGTTTCTCTGTTCTATATTTCCTGTATTGCATTTTGATCTTCTATGGGACATTTTTATTTGTTGGTGTTGTCTGAAAGTTAGAATGTTGATATCTGTAGTGCTTCCTTGACTTGCCGTGATTTGTGGTATGTGGATATAATGATTGATGACTCTGTGGTTGGTATAAAAGTTAAACTGGTTAATGCTCTGCACATTTCTGAACTTATTACTATTTATAAATTGCACTACTTAACATTAATGTGTTTAAGACTAGGCCAATATTAACAATAAATCAATCTTTTACTAGACGAATATTCATCCAATGGCTCCAACAAATGCAACTCACATATTCAAGACAGACTAGTGACTCTGATACTTCACATAAGTGTGATAATATTTCTCTCTTGTGGAGGCAGAGGGGAAATGAAAAGTTCCGCTCGAATTTGTTTGAAGATAGCTACAGATGTTATACTCGGAGTGTCATGTACGCAAATCAAGGAGGACCTATGTATCCTCTAGCATTGGCCAATAGGTCTGCTGCTTTACTCAAGTTGAAACGGTTTGAAGTAAGTACTATTAATTTTAAATTTAAATAAATTATTTAAAACCCTTAATAAACTATGGGTTTATGCATCATAAATAGTAGCAACTGAATTTTGTGCATTTAACATGTAAATTTAACCCTTTTTATATTGTGAAATATCATAAAGCTGAAGAGTTTGTTTGTTTGGTTGAAAATTATTTTAGTGTTGGATAAAAAAATGATGATATTTCCAAACGCAGACAAAGTTGCGCTGGTCAGCTAGTATGCTTATAACACCCTTTTAAAATACTTAAGAAATTGTAGAACTGATAATAGATGTGATAGTGTGGGGACGACCGTATAAGATTATTATGGCTGTCATCTTATGACAGAGTTTCTGCAATAATGAGCAGACTCTACTTTAATCTCTCTCTTGCAAATTTATGTCACAAAATGTTGTTATGTAAGTTATATTTTCATTTCCATAATTGTTACAAACCTTTATTCCCACCCCATAGTATAACAATTGGCAATACATTATACAACTGAAAAAGATTAAGACAAATCAATCTAACTTTTACTTTATGTTTCCAGGAATGTTTGGCAGATGTATCATTAGCCATAGCACAATGCTACCCTTTGGAGCAGCAACACAAACTACTCCTGCGTCGAGCTGACTGTTACATTGAACTAGCAGCAATATCTAAGGCTAAAGAAGCCATAGCAGCAGCCGCAAAACATGCGGCCTCACTTAATCTGCAAATTGCACATTCTAGTAAGTTTCACCTTTACAATTAAATATATCTTATAAGTACCTGTGGAGCACTCATTGAACATGAGGGGGAGATGCCAACCAAGGCAGTTAAACCTATAATTGTTGATCTATTTGTAGGTAAAATTATTATATAACTTTGTCCTGTTTAAAACAAGAAAATATACTAAAATATGATAAGGAATGTTTTGACTTATTAAGGTTTATGATAATCTTACTTGCAGATAGACAATCCATTTCTCTATTATTGTAAAGTGTACTCATTAAAAATATGTTTTATAGTTTTGTGCGGAAAACACAACTTTAGTTACCATGTGTATAATTTTTTTGCAAAGTGGTTACCTCCCACAAGTTGAAGTGCTCTGCATGATTAAGTATACACAGTTTATACTATACATACTTTTGGCAAGTGGCAACTTATTGGCAAATATGACAAATTGTGTAGAATGTGTATTTTATGTATTGTATATTCTATCGAAGCTGGTTGCGAATTGTATGTATTCTTTATGTTAGATTGATATTATCACAGAGTCCTATATAAACAACATTATAAACTTTCACATTTATAATATTATAAACGTGAAAGTTTGTGATAGTGAATGGATGTTTGTTACTCTTTCACTCAAAAACTACTGCACCGATTGCGATGAAACTTGGTATGTAGTATTATGAGCCAACGGTCAAAATTAATAGAAACACATGCAAACATTTTCATTCTCACGTAGGTATATACTTTCGCCGGGGACGTAGTTGGGTGAATAAACAAAAATTATGCTGAGTTGCGCGGTAATTATGTATAAAAAAGAAGTTAGGATTGCAGTGTGTCCAAAGTAAGAACATCATTCCGTCGGTGACTCCAAAAACTTTTGTTTTTATGTAAGATTGATAAAAATTCACAAAGTATTATGTAATTTAAGAAAAAAAAACAATTATACATTGCGTATCATATTTGAGTACTAACTATATTGGATCTACGCGAGCACGCAATGAACTACATTTCTTAGAGAAATAGTACTACTACTTACTATACATTTTGCACGAAAATGTTTGGTAAATGTTAAGATGCACACTCTTTAGCTCTCTATTGACGTATCGCTGCTTCGGACGTAACGTTTTTGGAAACGCTACCTTATACTGATCAGCGTTAAGGTGTATTTAGTATTTTTATAAATAGCCTATAGAATTCATATTTAATCAATCATTTGTGACGAATTAGCGTATAGTTCTGTACATGTGTAGAATAATGATTATCGTCTAAGCGTGTGCAACTGGCGACACATAATTTCGAACAGAATACAGCTAACAGCATTTCTAAATACATATTGTCAGTTCTGTTGATATTATTATGCTATGCGAACAACTTTATGCTGCATCTGCTCTGTGTATGCGCCTTGCCGTGTTATGTTTGATGTGCAACAAGTTAAAAACGTATAAATGAAAAATATGTTTTGAGAAATATTGATGAAAATGAACTGAATAATATTAAGATAAAAAAATCCGGGCTCGCAGCAGGCCCGCAGAGGTAGATTTCGAGTTTTTTAATTTTTATCTCCAAAAATATAAGTCGCATTAAAAACTTGAAATGTCTACATTGTAGTGTATAATAAAAAATTAGCTTTCATTTAAAATATTACCGATTGTTAAAAGGTTTACAGTTTCGGAGCTATGAATTTTATTCCAACAAATTTTGGTGGACGGTACATTGTACTTGCTTTATATTACGTATAACTAAAAGTAATAATTGGCATGTAAACAGCCTTTGTCTGGAGTAGGTACATGCATAACAGGCTGTGATAAGAAACAAAGTCTCACAGCACAAGTAAAGGAAAAAATCCAAAAGTCATTAATTTGTTGTATATCACACAAAAAAAAAATTGTGATAACAATCTTAAATTTTGCGGTTGGAAAGTTGCCTTGTCGTAAATATATGTAAGGGAAAATATTTTTTGAACAGCAAAGTTAAGTTTATCTTTCTTAAAAAAATTACCCACAATCTTTGAGAATTGATTCCCGAGATGGAGGTACTATACAATGTTGTTTGCTTACAGAACCCTCGGTGGTGTTTTTTTTTATAATCACCAACAAACGTCTACTAATTGTGAAAGTATCGGATAACTAGACATCGCTTTTAGCGATAAGACCGCCCATTGCGGCAAGCGCTTAGTATGTTGCTACTAAACTGTGTTAATTTCTGTCTAACTGTGGTGTACAATAAAGAATGTTCTATCTATCTGATAGATAGATAGATAGAACATTCTTTATTGTACACCACAGTTATCTAAGTAAAAAAAACATAATAACCCACATTCCCTATGATGTAAATCGCCTTTGCTTGCACCTACAGCTGACTTTAACTCTGTCTGGCAGGATGTTGAAACTAACGAAAGTGTCTGGCAACTTGGAAAACATCTTCTAATGATCCAAGTGTCAAATATAAAATTCAGCTTTTATAAGAAGATGAAAATAGAATTACAATTTATCACACTTTAAGAGTGTCTGGCGAGGGGTTGCCACCATACAAAGTGTCTGGCAATTAATGACGAGACTTCTAATATCATCCTAAAGATAATATAAACAAATTAGGCTTTATATTATGACGAAAGAAGGTCTCATTTTTTTGCACCTTTGGTGCTTTATAGCTGCTAAAGCTACAAAGCTAAAGGAAAAAGCTAAAGCTATGTTCCAAAGTTCATACTGGGCCACCGTTCCCCTACCTCGGTTCATGAACAGAAAAACTTTCAGCTTTTATAAAATGACGTAGTTCTGGCGATCGCGGGCTCTTGGACGGATAAATATATTGTTGAAATACATGTACCATATGTACTTGTATGGCATTTTATATTTTTACTGTTTTATGGAGCATTTAATGTAACCATTATTTGAAATACTGAGGCTGAGCGTTACGAATTTTAATCTTTTTTTTTTAAGAAAAAAAGTATGATACATTAATTCGTCAAATTTGTATTTAATTTTACTTTACATAAGACTAAAAAAAATATTGTTCGCCAACTACACGTAGTAATATGTACACACATCACTATTCTATTCTGATATTTCAGATGAATTCGAGAAGAATATAAAGATACTGCAACAGAAGCTGGAAGTGCTCAAGGAGGTGCCTCATTTTAAGGAGGACATTATTCCGGAGTGTTTCAAAGGATTGAATGAAAATTTCCATGCAGCCTCCAATGCGCTTGAACTAAGGCAGGATTTTTATCTTTTTTTTGCGTTTTTATAAATCGTCTGTACTGCTTTGGAGTTTTATATTTAGCATAAATTAGAAATTTAAAATAGCAACCCTCAAAATTCCTTTTAGCTTATGATCTTCGAACGGCTGAACAGATTTTCGTGAGTTTCAACGTTTCAAACAAAAAAAATAAGTGTGTGTGTGCAATTTACACACGGCAAAAGTGAAACTTCAGAAAAGTAGGCTACGAGAGAATGAGAAAAAGTAAAATCAACACAACAAATAAATTTATTAACATTAGTAAATTATTTATTTACTAATGTTAATAAATTTAATTTTAGATAATTTATATAATAGCATCAATAGCATCATGCGTTAGCCTAACTCCAAGCTTGATCGACATCAGGACAGTTTAGATCCATAATTTTGTTTTTAATAAGTGTCTCAGTCATTCCTTCATAATTGGTCTTGAAGAAGTTCCGTCATACTGAGTGTCTGACGTGCTTCATAGATAGTTGATATGTATGTAATATTCTTATGAATTCGTCATTTGGAGTTTTTAATAATTATATAATGTATTTTTATGATTAATTTATCTATATCTTGTTGAAAATAAAGTATGTATAGATGTTAGAATCACTTCTTTGTGTCCAGACGTAGTGAAGTGGCTGGACGTCACGTGGTCGTGAAGGAAGCGACACGGCGCGGTGATATCATGTTCTCCGAGGAACCGTACGCGTGGGTGACCCTGCCTCATGAGGAGGCGGTGTGTGAAGGGTGCTGCCGGGGACAAATAAATGCAGTGCCGTGAGTGTTGTAATCCTAACTAATAAATGCGAATTAACTACTCCACCGATCGTCGAAAAGGGCACAGGGTACTTTTCAACCAGTAAACAAGTATAGTTCCTGAGGGAAACACACCTGAGTTGACTGACAAAATCTACATTAATGAGAGCAAAGCCGCGTGTAAAGGCAAGTTTTATTGGTATTTGGTTCTAAATGCGGAAACAGTGACCTTAACCAATGGGTTAAGGGCTCTGTTTCAGCATTTAGACTCTAAAACTGTCCATTATGCGATATTGCTGGCAGCCAGCCGAGCTTCCAGAAGCACAGAAGCCTCCTGGAGCGACCACAGGAGCGATGTCACCAACCGCGAGGATATTTTCCCGTTATGTGGCCACTCCCTCGCACTACAGGAATACGTGGGCGACCATTTCTTCTCCGTTGAGACATCCTCTACATATAGGACTGTCTGTCGCTTTGATAGAGAATAGATGCCGATTTAGGGCTAAATGTCCCGTAATGGTTTCTACAACTATCTATGCTACATCAAGCTACAGGGCATATATGTTGACCTGCAATGGTCTTGGCTAATTAAATAAACTGAATGAATTATCGTCGTAATTCGACCATCAAGCAATCTCTAGATATTATTATTATTATATGATTATTATATTCTCCTTCCTCTCCCATATGTTTAATAGTTTTACCAGGCCAGGACCACTCTGCAGTGTAGGTATAAAGCTACAAGTACATGGCGGGGTCGACTAATTGTGTTCGATGCTCACTGCCTCATTGCGTCATCCGTTTGTATCTAGACCATCGAATAATTAGTACCAAGCCTAGGTTTATTTATTTACAAAAATAGAGCAATAGGCAAATAATTTACTGGTAATTTAATATTCTGATTAAATTATTTCTTTAAAAAAGACAACCCTAATGTCGTTGCGTCGTCAGAACAGATGAGTTATGCGATAGAAAGAGATGCAACTTCTAGGTGAATATACCTGTAGGTAATTAGCGCTGTGCGACCTGAATTGTGACTATTGTGTAGGAACAAGGGTCGCTATTTATATAATTGATAGGGCGGAGGGGGACTTCTGTACCTGTATTATTATTATTTTTCTGTGATTTTAGTTTTTGCTTTCCAAATAGCTATGCATAGAGAAAATTATTCTTATTTTATGATTCCAACTCGACATCCGCTTTTTAATTGTTGTTCATTTTGTTTGTTTTATTGTTACAGTTGTAGCGATTGTTCGCGCAGTGGGTATTGCGGCGAGGAGTGTCGAACCCGCGCCGCTAAGGTCTTCCACCGGTGGGAGTGTGCCGGCGCTCGTGCGGAACTCTTCCCCACTATAGGCATTGCTCATCTAGCATTAAGGTACAGTAAATCATTAATATACATCTCTTGTCACCACTCTTCGTACCAAAAGGATTCGTCAAAATTATTATTTATTAATATTCTACTTTAATAAAATATGAATATCTTGTAACTAATAGCCTAACTTCTGCATGTTATCCGGGTTCCGTACCTTAAGGCGTATGAATTTGAAATTACTATTAAACACGATTTACAGTTTCTTTAAATTGTAAAAATAAATCATGCTCATATATCCCTCCCAAACAATTACAGTCGTGGCCTGTTTAAGTCGATAGTTTCTCTTTTGTAGGTGTGTACCACCTTCGTCTCCTTCATCATTTACAATCAGATTAGTATGAAAACAAAGGCCATTACCATTTACCAATCAAAAGCTAGCTCCTACGGCGACACAACAGAAATATACGATTATGTGTGCATATTGCAACATTAACAAGTGAATCCAAACAATTACGGTTACCCTCGACTTAAGAAAATGTATGAAGAAGTAAGATCACTAGTAAAAACAAGATAATCATCAATTTTGGGATATATTACATACATTATATCATTAGTTCTGTGTCTGGGTGTAATTTATCTATAACTAACTGACCCGACAGACCTGTCTTAACTTAATTTGCAGCAAGCATTCCGTCAATCAAACTACTAACAGGTATGTCAAAAGCACTAAGGTTATATTAATTACTAGCCGAGCACCGCGGTTTCACCCGCGTACGTCCCGATCCCGGGGGAATATCGGGATAAAAAGTAGCCTACATGTTAATCCAGGTTTACAGCTATCTACATACCAAGTTTCATCGCAATCGATTCAGTAGTTTTTGCGTGAAAGAGTAACAAACACCCGTACATCCATGAATCCACACATCCATACATCCTCACATACTTTCACCTTCATAATATTAGTAGGATATGGTCGTTAAGTTTTCTTAAATATTCAAATTTTCCGCGCAACTTTCTTAAATTTTACTTTCATAAAAACGTCCTTCTGACAACAACAAAAACAAAACTTTTAACAGTGGGAGAGCTAGGCTTCGGCACGTATGGGCCGGCTCGACCGGAGTGATACCACGGCCTCGCAGAAAGCCGGCAGTGAAGCAATGATTACATTACTTTTCCAGAGTGAGGTTACCAGAGACCCTAACCCGTCCCTTTCCCCCTGTTCCCCCATTCCCCTACTCCCACCTTAAAGGCCGGCAACGCACTTGTGATTCTTGAGTTGCAAGTGCCCATGGGCAGCGGTAGTCACTTACCATCGCGTGACCCCTCTGCTCGTTTGCCCCCTATAACATAAAAAAAAGAAATAGCGAAATCGGTCCAAACTTTCACATTTACAATATTAGTATGATAATACTAGGTACCTGGCCACGCGTCTCTATGGTTAAGTAATTCAAAATATATTGCAATAAAAAATATTGTGATTATAAATTGAGATAAAAACTATCCTATCTCTCAAGTCGGACCAAACTGCACACACAGTAAAATGTTTATTATTCGAATCGTATTAAGTGTGATCGTATTAGGCGGGTTTTACCGTACTTGTTTTGTCATTCGTTAGCCACTCATTCTTTTTACGTGCCCATACCATCTCAGCATACCCTTGAATCCTTAAATCCACTTCCTGTTGTCCTCGCCTTGCCTCACAGAAAACTGGCAGTGAAGCAATGCTTCCCCACGGTGGCCCCAACTTTACTTTCTCCCCCTATTCCCGCTCCTCCATCCCGCCATCCCCCCCTCCCCTACACCCACGTTAAAGACCGGCAACGCACTTGTGACTCTTAAGTTGCAGGTGCCCATAGGCGGCGGTCAGGTGAACTGTCTGCTCGTTTGCCCCCTATCCCATAAAAAATACTGTTGATTAAATATTACTAAATACATACATATTATAGATAAATTACACCCAGACAAAGAACAAATGATCGTGCTCATCACACAATTATATCCCACGAAACATCACTGGCATCTGAGTGTAGTTAAGTCTGATTCACCCTGCAAACCATTATACTCCATCTCTCCTTGGCAGAACAACGGCTCTTTGTTTCTCTTTCTTAGTTGCTTACCACCTTAACCTTATAACTACTTCCACAATAAACTAACAGCTTCTCCTTAATTTTAGGGTGTTATTAATAGGTGCCTACGAGGGTTTTCCGAAGATACCTCAAAAAGGTGCCAGCCCTACGACAGCGGCGACCCTATTCGCTAGTTACTCAGAAGTCGACGACATACAAATATATAAGCAAGACACCCCGCCTTTCTTTAGAATGTTCAACTTGGTGACCAACTTTGACAAAATGAGTAATACTGATTATATACAGTATGCTTTGGTAAGTAGCTGTTTTTATTTTGTTTTAATTCTAGCTTTTTTGTATTCCTAACTAATTATCTATAAATAGGTGCATTTCTAGTTTTATTTAAAAGAAAAAAAAACGTCCTTTTCTTTTATTTCAAATATAGCTGTCAAAAAATAATCCAAATAATAATTTGTTGCTGTAATAAAATGCACTCAGTAATTGCAAGTTTTTTTATATTTTACCCTTATAATAGTAGAAAATAACAGCGATCCCAACATTATCATCCGTTATTCACCGTGTTTCTAAGACTCCAACAACCTGAACAGTTTAAATATGATGATGCACCCGTATAGATAACAATTTTTTTATCGTGTACGGTTAAAAGTGGCAAAAAAACACAATTCTTAAAAACGTTTACAGTTTGATCCTAAAAACTTTCGTTACTGTCTGTACATATCATGTCAAAAACATCTATGCTTGCCCACTTCTCTAACAGTTCACATTGCTTCTTCGATACTGACCGTACTCCTCTCACCCACTTCTCTTCTATTCTCGCCTCACTTCTCTTCTATCCTCGCCCCACTTCTCTAACGGTACACATTGATTCTTCGATGTTGACTGTACTCCTCTCAACCACTTCTATTCTCGCCTCACTTCTCTTCTATCCTCGCCCCACTTCTCTAACGGTACACATTGATTCTTCGATATTGACTGTACTCCTCTCAACCACTTCTATTCTCGCCTCACTTCTCTTCTATCCTCGCCCCACTTCTCCAACGGTACACATTGATTCTTCGATATTGACTGTACTCCTCTCAACCACTTCTATTCTCGCCTCACATCTCTAACGGTGTACACATTGCTTCTGCGATACTGAGTGTACTCCTCTCACCCACTTCGCTTCTATTCTCGCCTCACTTCCCTAACGGTACATATTGATTCTTCGATACTAACTGTTCTCCTCTCGTCCACTTTTCTTCTATTCTAGCCTCACTTCGCTAAACGGTACACTTTGTTTCCAGACGGCGACATTGCTAACCTTGTACTTAGAGAATTTCACGTCGTTCTTCGAGTACCTCCCGTCTCGGGTACCGTACCCACTGTCGATGAGGCAGCTGCGTTTATTCGCCGGTGCGATAATACTGCGCAGTCTAGGACAGCTGGTGTGCAATGGCCATGCTACTCTCAGCCTGTGCACCGTTGAAGAAGGCAACAGTAAGTACGTCTTAGTGTCTAATATACAGGGGGATGTTGCTGGAAGGTGTGGTCAATTTTAAGGAGCAATATGAGTAGCCGAAAAATAGTTGTTTTCATTTTTTTATGCATACATATTCAAAAACAACCGGATATTCAATTAATACCCTTGGTATTAAATACCGACAGTTTTATTCATGTCAGCCCTCTCCCAACAAAACATTATCTTTCTCGGTCAATTTTAAAGTTCAATTAGAATTTTCCTATAATTGTTATAACTTGTTATTCACAGGGTCTACTATACAACCTTGACATATGAGCACATCTTTCTGTAACACCCTGTAAAATTTTAGATTTAGATATTTGAAATATGTACAGTATTATTAGTATTGATGTCGATCACCCAGAACATACACTAATCAATTGGTGATGTTTTGAAGAAAGGGCATGTCAGTAAAGTACCAGAGATCGGCTTGAATAAAAGGTTAACTGAGATAGGGGAAGCTGGTGAGGTATGTAAGGATAGAAGATGTGGCAGGCTATTGTCCCTGCGTCCCCGAAGCAAGAAAGGCGTGAGTGTATCTACGGAAATGTGTTCGTCACTAAGTACCGATCACTTAAACAGGGACGTACTACGGAGTCGGTCGTGGTGCGTAGTATAGAGTCGGTTCTGGTGCGTAGTACGGAGTCGATCCTGGTGCGTAGTACGGAGTCGGTACTGGTGCGTAGGACGGAGTCGGTACTGGTGCGTAGTACGGAGTCGGTCCTGGTGCGTAGTATAGAGTTGGTTATGGTGCGTAGTACGGAGTTGGTCCTGGTGCGTAGTACGGAGTCGGTCCTGGTGCGTAGTACGGAGTCGGTCCTGGTGCGTAGTACGGAGTCGGTACTGGTGCGTAGTACGGAGTCGGTACTGGTGTGTAGTACGGAGTTGGTACTAGTGCGTAGTACGGAGTAGGTACTTTCACGTTTGCATTGATACGTATGCATATTACATATATATGTTTGTATGTATTCTAATCAATATGATGAGTTTCCGAAACATTAAGTGGATTCATTCGTCTGATTTTTTGACGTGATAACTTCTTATGGGGGGGGGGGTAAACCGCTTCGTTACGTAACGCGTTACGGTGCCAGTCTGTCTGACGTTTAAGTTATCACTTCTGTCGGGCGTCCCGAGACGCACACGTTTTTTTATTAGTGTGGGTATAATCATTTGGGGAAATATTCGATATTCGAAAAACAAACTTTATTAAAATACATTAAAGGCCAAGATGTTGTTGTAAGGACAGCGGTCATGATGGCTACTTTAGAGCGTAAGCATAAGCGTAGTTGTTTTTGATATTTATGCCGCATTACCTAGAAAGGGTTTTCTTATACCCGTGACACCGTGATAAAACACGGTGTCGGTAAAATAATACGGGATAATACTGATAATTATATAAGATTACAATTCAAATCATACCAGGTCGTACGCTGACAGAGCGAGAGGTGAGACGTGCGACAGCTATATACCCATCCGCCGCCATGATGAATCATTCCTGCGATCCGAACATTATTAATACGTAAGTTGGTTTGTACATCATAAGTAATAAGTAGAATATGGCTATTAGAAAATTCATTCTATTGATTTATGCCGCGTTCCAATAAACAAAAAACGATTCGTTTTGCTCACGGACGGTAAACTTTTCATTGAAAATTCAACGAAATTTTACCGTTCGTAAGCAAACGATTATCGTTTCTTATTTATTGGAACGCGTCATAAGTCACCTCTTAGACTAGTAGTAGTTTTATTGTTTAATTAAGGATATATTATACGGTTTTACTCACGTGTATTTTTACTCACGTTTTCGTGTTGGTTTCGAACCCGACGGGGGCCCTTTTTCAAAGGTTGAGGCTTCCTACCGCGTCCGTTGTAAGCGTCAGACTGGATCTGTCGCAACGAGCGGCGGGATACAGACGCCCGCGTTGCCGTTGCGTTGTGTTGCAAACAATTTTATTGTACCTAATTATTTTTATTATTGTTGCGATTTTATTATTGTTAATTATACAAATTGTCTGATTATTGTGTCCAACATTTCACATGCTGTAGATGAAACCAGCATTAATTAAGACCAATTTTGTAGTCTATTTACTGTGAGTCTATTTAACTTTCGTGAGTGGTATTCATATTTATAAAAGATATACGGTTTTACTCACGTGTGTATTTAGCGCCAGTTCAGACACGGCGGGAACCGCGCGATTATAGAATCGCATGGAAATCGCGCGGGTCTTATTTATATGAGTTAGTTAGTAATCGTTCAGACATAACCGCGCGGTTAATCAAGCCGCGCGGTTACCGCAACCCAACCGCCAGAAAATAGAATCGCGCTGCTCCCGCGCGTTTCTATTACTATGGAGTCTTTACTTCGCCTTCAGTTGCGTTGCGGATACCGCGCGGTTAGCACGTCACAGCTCGTGATTTCGCCATGGATCGTTTCGACACTGAACTATTTATTGATGAAGTGGAGAAGAGAGCTGCATTGAATTGGGATATAACGTTACGACCTGACCATGTGCTAGTCGGTCACTTAATATTGGATGCACCCAATACCGCTTTTTTCTTTTCTTTTTTTAAGGAGCAACCACAGTAAACACACTTCTTCGTCGACCTCCTTTTTCAAACTGACGCTATCCCCGCACGAAAATCGCATAATAACCGCCGGTGTCTGAATAGCATTACAATTTTGCGGGTTAAAACCGCGCGATTTCTAAACGCGCGGTTCCCGCATGTCTGAACTAGCGCTTAGGGATGCCCGAATAGTTTCGGACTCGACACGTCGAGCCCGACGGCAGCCTTTTTTCAAGGAGTGAAGCGTCCTACCGTGACAATGTCAGGTGTCTCACTGAACTGAGTCACGCTTGAGTGAGACGTCTGTCACCGTCACGGCAGGTTGCTTCACTCAGATACAGATAGTTTATTACACAAACGCACATATGACAATGCTATTCTGTACATAATGAGACGCTAATACTAATTGGAATTTATGTACACGCCTCGACCGAATCGACTCATTTAAAGTACAAGACTTTATAACATTTAATAGTAGAACATAGAATTTTTATTAGATTAAAATAATTTCAAATAAACCACGCTCATGCACTCACACTTACACACACTCATCCCCACATTCACGCTCCACTACACTCACCCTCACACAAACCCGCACACATCACACAAACTTCACATAAACCACCGACCAGTCCATATACACTCATAAGCACTTCACTTACGTACAGATTACTAACTAAAATACTCATTGTAATATGGTCATAAGTAATGTAATATTTATATAGATATTCATTAGAATTATTATAAGTAGTACAACACAACCAAACTACAATATTCACTTTGTTGGCAATTATTATTTTTAACATTCGAGGGAAATCGCACTGATAACCGAAATAAAGGCTTTGCCTAGTTTGGTTACAGTAGCTAAATCCACATATTTGAAATTAATACTGCCAAACTATTATTTGTAACATAGTGCTAAAACTATTATTTGTAACATAATTTTCTAATTTGTAACATAATAATATGCTAACAAATCCGCTACTCACGATACGTTATGTACATCACAGCTGTTGTGAATATTGTGCCCTTATATTGATATAAATAATACAGACTGATAACACGCACACAAATATAAAAATAGTATGTATGCATAATGTATACATCAACACAATGCACAGCAACAATAAGTTGCTCTGTCAAATGTAAAATGATTATAACAATAAATAATATCGTATTGTCAATAGTTAACTTACTTTTTTATGATGATTACTACTATCTGCAAGTGTCGCTTTATAACCGCCCGTTTCCAAATAGTTGAAACTTGTGAGAAGAAATCGGGCAAACAAATCCACGGTCACTCTTTTAAATCACCGGTAATTGTACAATATATGAAATGCATTACAGCACTATTTTGTTGTGCGCTGTTATGTTATTAAGAATCAAAGTGAGTAAACTAAAATTTAATTAATTAAATCTAATAAATTCTGAAAACTAAACAAGATAATTTTAAAGTAAAAAAAACAAAAACATCATAAAAGACGGAAGATGAGAAACATATTAGCTCACATTACATTTCTATTAAGTATTTGAAATGTAGCCTATGAATCCAAAAACAATTTAATCCCAAGTGTTTTTATTATCTATATAATCCACTATTGAGTAAATTCAGGCATATTTTCTGTTTTGCTGTGGACATAAATCAATGAATATTTACTGTTACACATTCATACAGGCAGTGTATGTCTGTTTTTAATAGTTGTTTATAGAAGGACTATTAGTAACGTAAATCACACATTACTAGTATTCCTGTTAACCCCTTCAGCTAAGCTCAAGGTGAAGTGCGTTCACATCTGTACAGTACTTAAAAAGCAAAAAGTTATTTGTAGGTTATAACCCCACCCAAGCCAAATGCTTGTGTAAAAATAAGACGTACGTCGATAGTGGGTGGGGTTCGAGCCCACAAACACTTGATCGCATGTTTGACGCCTTAGCTTACGTCAAGTATACGTTAAGTAGTTTGTCCATTAATTTAAGATTTTTTTAGGTTCCACAATAATCGGCTGATAGTTCGATGTTCCCGCGAACTGTCAGCAGGCGCCGAGCTGTTAAATTGCTACGGGCCGCACCGAGCCCGTGAACCGACGCAGCATCGCCGCTCACAGCTACGGGCTCAATACATGTTCACTTGTAACTGCGACGCTTGCACCGACACAGAAAGGGTGGACTTTGTTGTAAGTATGCCCTTAACCGGCTAAACACTAAACGTAACTATTTTCCAATACAAACAGAAGTATCTTCGAATCAGGCTAAGTTATCGTACTTGACAAGCTGTAGGCCAAGTCATAAGCGCGATGCAGTATCAGTTATACGAAGTAGTTTATGTTGTATTCGCTAGATGGCGTCACTAGTCGCGTGGTGCATTTTGAAACATTTAACAACTATTTTGTTCGGTTTAGGTCTTTGTTCGTCTGTTACTGAAAAGGGCCCAATAAAAGCACCGGCGAGCTTGTTTAAAAAGTCTGATGAATACGAAAGAGGTCCAAGCTGCATGTGAGGATTGCGATTTATCATATACTAGCTGCACCCCGCGGTTTCACCCGCGTAAGTCCAGATCCCGTGGAAATATTGGGATAAAAAGTAGCCTATATGTTATTCCAGGTCTCAAGCTGTCTACATACCAAGTTTCATCGCAATCAGTTCAGTACTTTTTGCGTGAAAGAGTAACAAACATCCATAAATCCATACTCACAAACTTTCATAATATTAGTAGGATATAAAAATTTATGTTACCGTTTATCCAATCATTATAAATTGTTCCATACACGTTGCAAAAATAGTTTTTGAACGCCGCGAGCAAAACTTAGTCATAAACTAATCAGTAAACTATCAAACGTGTAGTTTTGTAGATAAACAATGGATCATCTAAATATCTAAATATTATAGATTGGAAAGTGTTCGTTTGATACTAGGCAAGATTTCGGATGGTATGGGCGCTTATCAGTAAGCCTGAAGAGCTGTAGAGCCTCGTTACCAAGGCGATCATGGTACGATTCCGTCGAGCAGTATTTATGATGTATCGGTCCTGTCAGCGAGTGGTGATGCGAGATCGTCCTCCATGTCGCTCGGCCACGCTGCTTATGAGGCTCTGTGTAGTGCCAAGAAGGACAGCCACAGTGCGCTGCCTAGAACCAGCTTGCAACATTCTAACAGCTCTTATCCTCTCTTCTCGTGTCAAATGATGTCTTCGCTCCATATCGTTGCAATTTTTTCAGTTCCGATGCAGAAATTGTAATGGTTTTGTAAAAACGCTATTACACAGTTTTATAGGAATCCTGCTTGACAGTTACTTTCAATTTTTAATCAAAATTTAAAGAAAATTCTTTATTCAAATAGTGAAATTCATTAAAAAGAATCAATAACGATCCAAAAAAGTTAAAATAATAATCCTTAATTTCGGCTATACTCTAAAACGTTCGATCCCTAGACACTTTTGATGTGTGTAGATAAATTACACCCAGACACAGAACAAATGATCATACTCATTACACAATAATTTGTCCTGGGTGGGAAATGAACCCACGACTTCTGGCTCAACAGTCAGGGTTACTAAACAGTAGACCTAGACCAACATGCCAAAAACAAAATTGGTGGTATTGATGCACAGACGCTCATCAGACCTGCCGTCCACCATGGATCTGAATGTTGGCCAGTTAGAGAACGGATGAGAGACGCCTGTTTGTAATTAAATTGCGAATGTTGAGATGGATGTATGGTGTGACTAGGATAAGTGAAGTGTGAAGTTGTAGCACCGGTAGATGAAAAGTTGAGGAAGAGAATTATGGTGGTATGGACGTGTGGAATCGTGGAGGAAGTGGACGGATACAAGAGTAGAGAACGACTGAAGAAAAGATAGATGGACTGCGTGAAAGAGGATATGGCTAAAAAGGGAGTAAGCAGTGAACTGGCGAATGATAAAGGAAAATGGAAGAAGAAACCACATTGCGGTTACCCCAAATAAATTTGGGAAAAGGACACGATTGATGATCATGGTATTTAAGCATAGATTTCTTCTCTGTTTCACTCTCTCAAGTTATACTCAAACGCGTTTTCTATTTTTGTTTTTCTCTTTCTCTATATCTCCAGTTCTAATTGTGGTTCGTTTTGGTCTAAGAAGGCTCGCTGAAACGAGCTCTTTCAATTGAGCTTTGGCCCACTTAAATTGTTTTGAGTTGGCAACTTAAAATTAACGCTGAGGAGCAGCACGAGTGCTCTCTCGTTACTTATATATAATTATTTTCAGTTGCTATTCACGGCTTACGCCTGCCAGTCCTGCAAAGGTCCCATACTGAGGACCGGTCGGAAGGCTCACTGTCAGCAGTGTCAGGCTGACTTCAACCTGCAGAAGGCGCTCGCTATTATTGACAAAGCTGATGAATTACTCGTTCAAGGTAAGTGTGCCAAAAGAAGAACCTTCCTTGTGCTAAATTTTTTACTGATCTTACTTGACTGTGGTGTGGCTGTAGAGCGTCATTTGGTGTAAATATTTGTATGTGTGATATGAATATATTATGTATCTTTGCATTGTTCTTAATGTTTTTTTTTTTATGATACATATAAACTCACGCCTTAAGCCCGTACATGTATGAGAGGTACTTATGTATTTACATAAAAAATTAATATATCCGTTATTTAGTACATACAGTACAAGCGATGCTGGGTTTAGCACTAGAAAGCGCTGTGTAATATGTCCAAAGTTATTATTTCTTTTCTTATAAAATAAGCTCTAATTTCTTTTCGTTTTTCTATTAAAAATCTCAAAATTACACTCAAAGGAAACGTGTTTGTGTATGACGTGTCCGAGGTCTTCAGGCATTGTTAATCTAACATAGACTTTTTTTTTGTGCGTGTGGAAGCCCCCTCGGGCCGTCACCCCACCCTAGTTTTTGGTCGGGCGGTGTGTCGGAATCGACTAAAACCGCACAATAAGTAAGGTCTTACAGCACAAGTAAAGAAAAAATTCGAAGGTCGTTAATTTGTTATTATGTCACATTATTTTTTGTTTATTTTTTATGAGAATTAACTGTGTTACCTAATACCTTAAAGGCGCTCGTGCAAGCGTTTGCCGGTCAGTGTAGCACTCAGTTCGGAGCAACACGTGTCTTACTCGAACACAACTTGGTTATCATAAACATATATTATTTATTTTATAAGACTTTGCGAGTTGGAGTACCTGCTAATACACTTGCACAAGAATACTAACAGTAGTCAAAAATATCGTGTTTCATAGCTGAGAGGGCAACGACGATTGAGGAGCGTTGCGAGAAGGCGCAGGCATCGTTCCGTCTCAAGCAGCAGGTGTGGAACCGGCATCACGCGTCATTGCGCGCCGCGGCTGATCACCTCGCGCGCTTGTACGCAGACGTTGGTATGGACATTTTTTTTATTTGATTAAAAATGCGCAAAGTTATGTTTGTATTTGAGGATGATGATATATATTATGTAGTTGTGTAATTCTATTCTTTTTTCTAAGCTGTAAAAGAAAATTTTAATTTTGAAACTAGCTGCGCCCCGCGGTCTCACTCGCGTAAATCCCGATGCCGTGGAAACATCAGGATAAAAGGTAGCCTATGTGTTAATCCAGGTGTCCAGCTATCTACATACCAAGTTTCATCGCAATCGGTTCAATAGCTTTTGCGTGAAAGAGCAACAAACATCGATACATCCTCACAATTCATTCTTCTTGTGTCTTATTATCTTATTTTCTATTAAAAACTCTTTTTAATATTTTCATTATGTATATTTATTATACTATAAAAAAATATATTTTGTGTGCTCTCATTTTTCTCGCTAATGTGACTTTCAATCATTATCTTAAACAAATATTGCAGAGTATTAGTGTAAACAACATAATTTAAGAACCCTTCAAGAGATTCAAGTAGAATTCTAGTGACCGGAGCCCGAAATTCCCGGGGAAAGAAAATGGACTTCCAGAGTCCACACTTCCAAATTCCGTCATCCAACATTGAAGTTGGGCCTGAATCGGAAAACACAGTAACAAACAACAAACAGTCAACAAAATAGCAAAATTCTGTCACCATTATTACTTGGCACCAAAAATCCCACTAATATTACAAATGTGAATGTTTGTATGGATGGATGGATAGATGGTTGTCACTTTTTCACGCTGAAACTACCGAATCGATTGAATTTTTATCCCGATATTCCCACGAGATCGGGACTTACGCGGGTGAAACCGCGGGGCGCTGCTAGTATAACATAACTTAATACAGAAATTATTAGCAAATAAAATAGACCCTACTCTCTATAATAAAATTTACTCGTAGCCACTGAAGGAGGGACTCGTGGGCTAAGTGGTAACCGAGTAGGTTAACACATTACAAAGTTCAGTAATACTAGCCAGGTCAGTCTAGAATGGGTGACCATTCTTAACAAATTGAGACCCCTCCGTGTCTTGGAGTGCACGTTAAACCGTCGGTCCCAAGTGCCACACAAACATCTGTAGCAGTCGTGTAGGTAGTTGGAGCCCTAAAAAATCTGACAACCTGGTCTAACTACAGTCCTTCGATATCGTCTAGTACTTGGGTTGTGGAGGTCTGATGGCAGTCGCCTCACGTAAAATATCAAAGTTCGGCCGTATCGTAGTTAGACTGAAAGCCAACCCCAACTTAGTTGGGGAAAGGCTGGGAGGATGACTAGTAGCCACTGTGGAGCTCCACTATCCAGCTCCTGGCTCCATCGTCAGATCAGCTCCAAGATACCAAATTATAGTATTTTAATCCGATTATTTTTTTTAAAGACTAGTAACGTGGGTCACACATTACTTGTATTCTTGTTAACCCCTCCAGCTAAGCTACATGCTTGTGTTAGCAGTGGGTTCACGTCGGTAGTGCACTGGGTGGGGTTCGAACCGGCAACCCACTGGATCGCAAGTCCAACGCCTTAGCCATTACGCAACCTCCGCTTTTATCATAATAAATAAACATACATACAAAGTTTCATTTATATACAATACTTCCAAGATTTGTTTATATGGTAGTTCTTTTAGTTTCTTGCGTTTTCTTCTCCACAGGATCTACCTAATGGAACAGGCAACACAGGCAACTTCACGACTTGCTTAGTACTGACAATTCAAAAATACCTATAATGGGTTCCATTGAAATAAATTATTTTGATTTGATTTAAAAAAACAGTATCAAACCTCTGTGTTGCAGGGGAATTCAGTAAAAGCGTGGAACTAATAAAACATAACATTCAGAGCTTGGAGTACCAATTCGGATCCTTCAGCGTTGAGGTAAGTGACTCCGCGCATCAAGTTAACAAGGACAATTCTCACAACTTCTCCATTCTATAGTAGCCGTAATTGGTAAATGAGTATCTCTACTTCACTTCAGGTGGCTCACGAACTCAGGAAGCTATCAGATGTGATGCTGGAGAGGATCATGAGGTCTGCACAAAGCCCTGACTACGGGTAAGATAAGATTATTTCAGTATACATAACTCAACCTTCCTTGAGAAATGTTAGGTTATAGTTTAGGACTGCTATAGATATTTTAATGCGGTAAATGTGCTTAACCTGCTCGGCCTAATAAACTGTGAAATACAAACAAGTCAATTTAAAACAGTCGCCACACATTTATTACCTACGTTTGTTGTTTCTACACATACATTTATACAAACAGATTTACTGTCCGGGTAATTATTGTAGACTTATTATTATTTTTAATATTAACGAGACTACTAGCTTATCAGAATAAAATATATATAATATTTTTTTTATTATTAATAGCCTTTAATCAGATCAATCAATCAATCAGCCTATCATAGTCCACTGCTGGACATAGGCCTCTCCGAATGTGCGCCACAGCACACGGTCCTCCTTTAATCAGATATTAAATCTTAATTATTGTTTTTTTTCCTTATTTTAATATTTCAACAATTTCAACTTTATGTATCTGTTTGCCCTTTGGCAAAAGCCTCTCCCAACTGTTTCCACATAGTCTTATTTCCAGCTATTCTAGTCCACATACTGCCTGCCATTACCATGATCTAATCGGCCCCACGTTTGTATGGTCTGCCTCGTTTTCTTATTTTGCTGTCAGGGAACCAATGAATGATCTTCTTGTTCCATTTGTCTGTTCCTCTAATTATGTGTCCTGTCCATTTCCACTTTAGCTTTCTGACTGTTACTGTAACATCCTTTAGTCTGGTTTGTTTCTTTATCGCAGTAGTTCTTATTCTGTCAGATTTTTTCTTCCCCAACTTATATTTTACCAAATTAAAATTAACCATCGTATTAGTTTTAAGAGTGATCTTATATTACACCTCATGGATAGAAATCACTTCATTCACATTAAAATATTGTATTACCCATTTGTCTATACCAAAAATATATTGGAAGTCCAAACAATTTCTTCTTCCTCGCATGAAAATCCGTTTAGTAGTTTTTCAGTTTATCGCGAACAGACAGACTCGGCGGGGGACTTTGCTTTATAATATGTAGTGATCTACCCGACGTTACAATCAAATTGCACTGATCTTGGTCACAGGTGGCCTTAAACAACAATTTTTCTATATCGAATTTGGCTTAACAATAGATGCTGCAGATCACCTAACACACACTCTACGAAGAGCGAAAATAATGAACCTCGTTATTCACATACTTCATATTGTTTCCAGAGATTGGTGCCTAGAAACCCACAAGATTATCAAGAAGGCAGTTCAGTTAATGGAACTGAACTATGGTTCCTGGGAGGGTTTGGTCAAGCGTCTCCGGGAACAAGAGACGTTTGTAGCGGTGATGGTAGCCGACAGCCATTCTCAGGACTACTCCGATAGTGTTCACCGCAATCTTCACTATAACTTGAAAATTTGAGCCCGGTTAGCAAGGACACATCGCAATTTTACGCGAATTTTGCAAAGCTTCGGATGTATCAAGCTTTTCTCCCTGTGCTTGGCGAATGATTCGAATTTTATGTAAAGAATACAGTGGATCAAAAAAGACTTTTAACATTTAATGTTGAGAAAAGTATTTCAGTAAACCTATTCTCGAGTGCACCTCACGCACTTGACCAAGATGTGATATGTTTGAACACACTTGCACTTGACTTTTTTATATGGTTCGATAGTATTCATGTAAAAATATTATAGAACATACTCACGCATTCCATCAAGGTTTGCCGTCAGTATCATAATCTGAAAGAAATATCGTTTATGGAATGTGGCACCTGTATGTAGCGGATAATTTCACGAACCGCCTTTAAGAATAGGAAAGGAACTCCACTAGTGCCATTGGTTTGTCTTGCCTAGTCAGTGAGCCGAATACAAGAGAGTGTAAATCAATATAAATGTATTACCTACGGATTATAATGTACTTCGGCGAAGAAAGTATCAATAGTTTTAGGATAAAATACGTTATCCTTTTCTCTCTTCTAATGATATTATTCACCTTCAACTCTTTTCTTAACTTCCTTTGTGCAGATGTTTAAAATATTTATCAACAAAATGTAAATTGTATACCGCACGGTGCGGCCTGACTTAAATGTTTTTAGTGATATCAGTCCTATCTCGATTGCAGGAAGGAAACTGAATTTTAAAAGAAGTTGAATATCTCACTCTCTTTCTCTTACATAGCTCCTGCATTGAGGTGAATTCTTTGTGTAGCAAGCAGCTTAACTGATTGAAGAATGTTTCGAAGAGAATATAACATTTGTATATATACTGTGGTATAATTATGGCAATTCTGTGGCATGGCCGGATTATCTACGTCAGGGCCCCCAACGAATTGCTCACTCCGTTATTGAAAAACTCCATAAAAACTAACATGCAACATATTTTTTTACTTAATTTTTATGGATTTTCTTAAAAAAAGATTGAATAATTCCAAAAAAAGAAACAATCGATTTGTATTCTTTAACTTTAACAAGTTTATAACAAAGAAGTGGTGAATCTTGTGAGGGGGGGGGGGGGGGGAGGGTAACTCTGAAACTGCACGTATTAAGGTAATATGTTTCCTCGTTGCACGTCACGTATTCACTCATTGAGAAATAAACTTAAACACTATTTATAGTTCAGCCGCTGAGTATCCAGTGTCTTGGTGAAAACTGGTACCTGCAATTATATGCAATCTATGTCTAATCTTTCCATTTTGGAGTCTGTTTATATCTATTATCTTCGTGCATAATTGTCTACTACTACTAGCTGGTAGTGTTCCAAACAAATCGCCCCCCAATATTGACATCAAGTAACTTATCCCTGTTCGTTTATTAAACATAATTGTTTATCATTCACCGTCTTATACTCTCATAATTAATATTAAAAGAGATGGCCTGGTGGTCGAAATTCGAACATATTTCATAAATTCTTTTACCCATTTGTAAAATTGAAGGGAATTAATTATCTTAATTTCAGTACGGTATAACATTTTTTTTTGTTAAAATTGATATCACAATGAGTAAACAGAACATTTTACCGAAAAAAAATTAATAAATACCACATACGGTCAAAAACTGCAATGTAATCAATTAAACAACGTTAATGCAATCAGCTGCTTCGAAGGCGCCGAACGTTTAAGGTCATTCACCGTACCTCACAAAAAGTATACTGCGTACATTGCGTAGCGCTAAATGAAACTAATGACATAAATCATTACCAAAAGAAACTACTATTACCGAAAGACAGGAAACTAACTTCATTAAAACGCTTAAGGTCGAGGGCAGAAGCTCATTCAATGTGAATACATGGGTGATATTAGACATAACTATAATGGCGCATCCATACACGCGCGGCAACCACTGCATAAACGGCATCTGCGGCCCCTTTATTAGCGGCAGCTGCGGCTGTTGAATGCCGGCGGCAGTTCAATTTCGGTTTCAACTAATAGTGGTAGTATTTTTTTGTGTGAGAAGTGAATATTATTTACGGTAATAACAATGTCAAAATTAAATTGGGATGAAAGTGCAGTACTATAATAGAAAATGAACTAACTTCGACGATAGTTACAACAGTACGCGGCAACTGCGGCCTAAAGCGAAAATTAGCGGCAGGCCTCGGCGGCCGTGTAGTTTAACAATATTATTTATTAACACTTAAGTGTGTGCGTTCGCGCAGCGGAATGTTGTTGAATTTTAAGATTTTAATTATGCAGATATTTAGTGTATGACGTCGTGTAATTGTGTATGGTAAAAAAAAATTGTGCATGCAGCCATTGTGGAGAAATTCGCTAAAAACTGATTCCGCTGGGCGAACGTTGTCCTGGCGAAACTTTTTTTAATCCATGGATTTAGAAGAAGAAAAATGTGTCCAAAAGTTAGTGTGTATTTGTGTGTAACTGGGTATGTATGAATAAAATTTGTGCATGCATAAACTTCGGAGAAATTCAAGTTTCCGCTATGCGAACGTTTTGCCATTAGCTAGTTTTCGTATAAAGCGCTTATATAGAGATCTGTAGATTTTTACATACGTTGTTTTGAATTTGTTTATATTTGTTTAAAAACAGATTTAGAAAAAATCGTAGGGTTTAAAAGATAAAAATATAAACGTAAAATACGCTTATTAGGTCTTAGTTCGTAAAGTATGCACTTTGGGGTCTAGATTTTCACGTTTATACAAACCTTGTAAGAGTGTCTGCAACATGTTGCCAAGTATCAATGATGTTCCGTTAGTAATTAAAGAATTATAGGACAATTTACTATGAATAGACCACTGTTTACAAAGCAGTCAAATATCACGACGTTCTAAAGGAATTGCATAGTAAAAGGTAAATGCCAATTTTTGGGTTTCTACGTAATTTTTTTTTACCATACACAATTACACGACGTCATACACTAAATATCTGCATAATTAAAATCTTGAAATTCAACAACATTCCGCTGCGCGAACGTACACCACTTAAGTTAAACAATGAACTAATGTCTGTAATGTTCAACATGTATTCGTCTTTAAGAAAATGCTTAAAATGTGCAACTTACAATATTAGTGGTAGGATTAAATAATTGTCTTCGAAATATAATTATATATGTTTTATACTTATTGGACGGTTTGTGGGTTTTAGTAAATCATTTGTATAGTTATTTTAGAAAGAGTATAAGTTTATAAGTAGAATTAAATTTTAAAGTGTAAACGAGATACGTCCCTATGCTATCTCAGATATAGAGTTGTGTTTGAGAACTGCATAGTCAAATCCCCAGCACTGTCAAGCTTGAGCTCACCTTACAAAATTTTTATTTGTTTTAATTTCATTTCTAAAATCTTTAAAACTCAAACTTTATAATACATATAGATTTCCATTGAGTACTTTCCTAAGGCTTTTATATACACGACTGGCAGTCTACTGCACCCGTCGACAGCCGATGGTGGCAGTTGTCTGCCGTCGATCTATAGTAACGCTTGCAGTCATAGCGCGCCTATGACGGGCTGCGGTTGGTTGCCTCTGCCGTTGACAACGTGCCGCTCGTGTATGTAAAGCCCTTTGGCTTCTTATTTTATTTACTTACAAACATATATATACAAACTTATGGCTTCACAATAAAACGGGTGTCTCCACGCGTAAATAAATGATGATGATGGTTCCGACCGATTTCGGCCATGGCGACCACTTCGACCCCTAGTCGGAGAGATAGCGCTGGTGCGCTCGAAGGTGGCTTATGTAGCCTATCTTCTCGGCGAAACACCGTGCACAGTAAGGGCATGTGAGTACGCCATTCTCGTAGTGATATGTTATGGCAGCAGGTGGCCGAGCCTTTAACCGGTCGCGTTTGGTATCAAGATCAGCTTTACGCAGAACCTCGAACTCGCGTACCTGGCTGTTCACCATCCTGCGCCATTCTGGCCGCTGTGCTGTAAAACGTTTCCAGCGAGATGGTTCTATGTTGCATCTCTTCATATGTCGCTTTTGGACATCCTTGTACCGGAGGAGGGGACCGCCATGATTCCGTTTGCCCTCCTCCAGTTCAGAGTAGAAGATGCGCTTCGCCACTCTTTCCTCTGCCATACGAGAAACGTGACCGCACCACCTAAGCTGTCGACGCATTAAATAGGCCTCAATGCCACCAACATTGGCTCGTCGCAGAACTTCAGTGTTTCGCACTCTATTGGACCATCTGATCTTCATGATGGTACGGAGGCATTTAAGGTGAAAGCGATCCAGAGTGCAAATGTGGCGGCGGTATACACACCACGTCTCAGAGGAGTATAGGAGGTTTGGCAGCACGATTGCCATATACACCGATATCTTAGTCGCCAGCTTAAGGTCATGCGAGCAGAAGACCTTGGAGCGTAGCTTACCGAATGCCGCAGCTGCGGCACCCACCCTACTATTGATCTCAGCATCAAGGTCACACTTGGATGTTACAGTGTTCCCCAGATAGCGAAATTTTTCCACCTGCTTCAGCACATCCTCACCAAGTTTTATGGTCAGTGTCTCATGACCGTTTATGTCCAGGGACATCACCCCCTTAAGTCTAGCCAAATTAAAAAGGCTGCCGTCCGACTTCTCTAACTACCACTGCAAAGTATAAGGCGAACAGAGTAGGCGCCTAAGACGCATCCTTGCTTCACCACACAGCTGACGGAGAAGAAGTCTGTCTGTTCACCGTCTATAGCAACGCAGCATTGCATGTCGTCATGCAGGAGTCTGAGGAGTCTCACAAACCTTTCCGTGCACCCGAGCTTGCTTAGCACCAACCATAGAGCTTCGCGAGGCACGCTATCGAAGGCTTTCTCCAGGTCAACAAAGCAAAGGCTGACAACCCTTTGCTTTGTTGAGCTGACAACCCTGTTCTCTGCTCTTTTCTTGCAGTTGACGCACAGAGAATATAGCTTCGCATGTGCCTCGTCCCGGTCGGAAGCCAAACTGGGTTTCAGGCAGAACCTTTTCAGACAATTTCATTAGGCGGTTTAAGAGAACTCTAGCAAAGACCTTTCTGGGGGCTATAAGGAGCGAAATACCGCGGTAAGAGTTGCAGTCAGATCGGTCACCCTTGTTCTTGTAGAGAGCACTTATGCGCGATACTTTAAAGGTGTCTGGAACGCGCTCCTCCTTCCACATGCCAACAAATAGTTCCCACACCAACGTGTGCAATGCCTCTCCGCCGTATTTTATCAGCTCTTCCGGTAAGAGGTCAATGCCAGTCGCCCGTTTGTTTTGTTGCTGTCTGATGGCTGTAACAACCTCGTCACGCATTAGAGGCTCGTCTAGCTCAAAGGCAAGGGGGAGCTGAGGCATTAAACCGATACTATACAGATCAGCTGACTGATCAACATTTAGCAGAGTATTGAAGTGCTCCGCCCAGCGCTTTAGTACATCCTCCTTGCTCGTCAACAGGTGACTACCGCCTAGAGACCTTAAAGGCACCCTTGCGTGATAGGATGTACCAATCAGCTTACGTACCTCACTGTAGAACTCTCCCAGCTGGTTTGTGTCATTGAGCCATTGCATGTGACTAGCTTTGTCCTGCCACCACTTATCTTTCATGCGACAAGACAGCTTGCACAAATCCAGGTCACTAGCTTTAACAACCGCAATGCTTCTTCTTTGCCTTCTATGCTGTCGCAGGAGATCCCGGTGTTTGTCGAACGCTGCCCGCAGGATTCTATCATTTCCATCAAACCACTTCGTTACGACGGAATTTTTCACCAAGTGCAGTTGAAGCGGTATCCATGATATGAGATGACAAAGTCCCCCAGGCAGCATCGACATCACCTAGCTCATTAGCTGGCAACAGCTTTTCAGACATGGCTTCAGCATATTTCTCCCTGACCGCGAGATCTTTTAGCTTATCCACGTTTAAAGACGCAAGCTTTTTTACAGGATATCTACGCGGGCGACAGAGGCGGATTCGCAGCTTAGTGACAATAAGTCGATGGTCAGACCAGAAGTGTGCACCACGCATAACGCGGATGACCTGTACTTGGCTGAAATCTTTTTGCCTTACGATTGCATACCTAGTCAATCAAATGCCAATGCTTGGATCTTGGGTGCATCCATGTTGTCTTGTACTGGGCGGCGAGTCTAAACATAGTGTTTGTAATTGCCAGACCGTATTGAGCACAAAGACCGAGCAGCAACTGACCATTGCTGTTCATGTTACCAAGTCCATGTCTACCCAGAACTCCAGGCCCAGCCTCATAGTCCCGACCAACCCTGGCATTGAAATCGCCCAATAGAACCTGCTCTTTGGCGTTTATGTTATCGAGGCAATGAGTCACTTCCTCATAGAACTTGTCCTTGATGTCATCAGACTTGTCTAGCGTTGGAGCATAGACACTGATGACATTGAGGTAGTTGTCTTTGTCCAGGTGAAGGCGCAGTGTGGTAACGCGGTCTGAGATATGTACAGGGTACTCCTCTAAACGCTTTGCTAAGTGATTTTTGATGGCAAATCCCACACCTAATCGTCGAGTTTCGGAGGCAGCAGTACCTTTCCAAAAGAAAGTGTAACCGCCACCTACTTCCACCAGCTCTCCTTCATCGGGGAAATGTGTTTCGCTGAGAGCAGCCACATTTACGTTCAGGGCAGGCGTTGCCATCTCGATCAAAAAGCGTTGCACGTTCCACGCGCCAAATGTCATAATAGGTGTTCTTTTTAAATTCGCTTTGCGACGTCGACCACGAATTGAATGATGCGATGATAGCCGCGGTTACTACCATCTGCCATATCGGGACGAGCATTTTTTGAGCACCTTTTCTAGCCCCCTCCCCGGCTGAGCGGGGAAAGCAGTGCATCACTAAACAGGGCTGCTTTGACATCCCGGGTGCTGCCGAGCACGCGCTGTCGCCCCAAATATGCAGCGCGGAAACGACCACGGCGTGTACTCACACCCCCCGGACCGCCTGCGTGCAGGTATCAGACAAAGCCTAGCTGCATCAGGCTAGACCTCTCTACCTTTACCCATCGCCACAGGACTTTAGAGTACTCGGAGTCCATAATCGGAAGCAGTCAGATGCGAAGGATATATTAAGGTGCACAAGTGTATGCGCGAAACACAGGTGCACATACTCATCTTTGTCCTACTGAAACAATAATACCTATAGTTATATTTTTACGAATTTGTTGAAAGGTGAACTAGAACATGTCAGTAGTTTTGAAACACTCCGACATGAATCTGTGCAAATTATACTAATATTTATTGTTATTGATAAAAAAGTTCTATCACTTTCTCAACAAATAAACTTAATAAGTGTCTACCTATTATACATTAAATAAAGGTTTTTATACATAATAAAGTATCATGAACGAACATCAAAAAGTGTTTGTAACGGCATCAAATAAAAACGAGCCCGCTGGCATTTTTTTAACTTGCTTTGAAAAAAGGAGGATGTTTTTAATTGTGTCCTATTTTTTTCTACGATGGTACCGCAGAACCCTGTGGTTTAAATTGGATTTGGTTATATCTTTCTTTATTTAGGAGGGTATAGGTACGTACCGTCTGGGTGAATAAAATATACCACCTTTAAATTTTTTTTACATTTTAGCGCATTTTTTTTTTTTCAGAATCATCAGTCGGTTTTTAATTGTTAAATTTTTTATGTAGCAAAAATAACGAATTCACATACTATTGCTGCCTACTTACAGATATAGGTATACGCATTTAACCCTAATAGTGTATCTATGATATAACAATCACTGTCTTACAAGAAATAGGTACCTACTTAACCCGTCTTAACCTGTTGTTCGTAACTTTTTTGGGCTTTTTTAACCTAACTACCCCAATTTTAATCGCAATCGTATCGGTGTTACGCTCACGAGTGTGTCCGTAGGGCACATCGAACGTTAGAACGTTATAGGGTGGAGCGTCAATATATGGAGAAAAAAATATGCTATCGAATCGATTTTGAATACCTGCAAGAAGTTGAATTTGACTGTATTTATATCTATAGTAATATTATAAAGCTGAAGAGTTGGTTTGTTTGGTTGAACATGCTAATCTTAGGAACTACTGGTGCGATATGAAATTTTTTTTTAGAGTTGGATAGTCCATTTATCGAGGTAGGCCATAGGCTATATAACTTCACGCTACAACCAATAGGAGCGGAGCATCAATGAAAAATGTTGCAAAAACGGAAAATTTATAACGAAGTTGCACGGGTCAGCTAGTAAATATATATATATTTTACATATTTTTTAGCCCTCCAGCTCAGAGATCAAGAATTTTATGGTATATACTTATATAAATCAGTTATTACGAATCAAACATTAAGATTAAAGCAACTTCACAAATATCCGTGATTTTCGTTCATTTTCTTCCATTTCAAGTCATATTTTATTTAGGTTTGTATTATGTTTTGTCAGTAGACTTACCTACCTTTTTATGTAAATTACGGATATTTAGAGTAATATAAGTGAAAAATATATTAAAATAAATGTTTATCTCATTAACTATACGATGTTTTATATATCGCTATTTCGGCAATTTTTCACGAACTTCAAGCGACAATAGAGGAGACTAAAAGTAGGTTCTTATATATATATATATATATATTTATCTAAGTAGGTACATAACTCTTGTATTATAACATAATCAAATGTTTACCAGACAATGACACTGAACAACGTACTTAGTTAATACTTTTTGGGGTTTTACACATTTTATTGTTATTTATTCAACTTCAAACTTTGTATTTAAATAAACTATAAGTTTTAAATTAAAAATATACGTACCTATACGTAATTAGTTTTATTTTGCATTTTATTCCCTTTTCCAACAACCCCCTTTCCCTGTAAACAGTAGATAGTTTATATGTCTTAAAAAGCGAACATTCGGAGGGATTACAAACTGAATGCTTTTCTTCAAGCCTATCTGCCAACGACATACCCCGCGGTCGGTGATTGTTTTTGTACCATTGTTGGTTACTTATGGTCTATGAATGTCCTAGCTTCACCTCACGCCGTAGAAACATTGAATGAATGGATTGAATTTTTTAAATAGATGCAGTAATGCCAGAGTAGGTACCTACACATTTCGTTTATAGAGTTCTTAGAGGTTTCTGGAGTCTAGCTGCGCTGCAGGGACAATTTCAATGAATCAATGAAAAAATCAACCACTGTTGCTATAGTCTATAGACTATCAAAATCACTAAGTAACACTAACTGCTGCTATGTTGTTCGTACCTCAATCCGCACTCATGTGATTGTTGTCTACTTATAATGCATGCTTACCCTTTTATAGAGCCCCGCTATTCATCAACCGGCCAATAGCGTTGCGTTACAGTTATCTAGTCGTAATAATATATATTAACTTATTTTCATTCAATAGTATCCGTTTTATCATCTATAATAGTTTGCCCCTATTTTTTAATAAAATAAATATGAGTTTTCGATGTGGCGACAACACAATTAGACCACGATTGTTTTTAATTTGTGCTTCTACAGCGGAACCGCTGTCAAAGATTTTATATTAATTAATAACAAAGAGGGACAGGTGTCTGGATCTATTGACGTGACGCAAATTATATTAACTGCCGCTAGTTTATTTTGAAAATATCTGAAGTCAGTAATGACGAGACATCCTTTGGTGTGCCAACGATGTTTCTAACCTCCATTCCTGGATTATAATGCTATAAAACTATTAAACAGTTCACTGATGATTGGATTGAATTTCATCATAACGCAGGTCATCGATCATTATGATCAGATAGGACACAAAATTTTACGAATACAAATAAAACAAAAAAAAATTTGGCAAACATTTTATTAGTCTAGGTGAAATAATCCTAAATGCCTCGGTGGGCATGCACACACAATAGTATTACAAAGAACTTACGTAGCTACTGACTACATGCGGTGGTTGAGGAAACAAAACAGCAACTGTATTCAACTTAATCAGCCACCGCAAACACACAAAGAAATAGGTACAATTATAGAAATGCAAAAGAAGCATTTCCTCTCCTAAATCCTCAATTTTGAGAAGTTATAGTAAGATATTGATTCAGTTACAGCTGTACCACACATTACAACAAACCACACTCACAATGTGATCGTGACTCAAACCAGCTAGCCCGCATAACGGCTCCTTCGCACTTTCGCAGTGTCCTAAAAATGACCACTTGGTTAAATGGTTCACAGTTCAAATTCGCAACCTGACTAAACACCGCTCACTCTCAATACGTGGACATAAAATTTGTAATTTTAAATATAGAAAGTGATAATATGAAATTGAAAATTGATCGATAAAGTAATATTTCGTACGAGAGAATACTGCTACGAATGAAAACTGGTAATAAATACTAAAGATGTTGATAGAATTTCCGGAAATGTCCGTATAATAGAATTAATTTACCATTATTATATATAATAAATAAATAATATAATAGATAGCATTACCCAAAGAATTTTCTTTTCCCGGGATTTTTTTTAAATTTTTTTTTTACCTCTCGACTCCGCTATTTATCAGCTACACTTACAAAAATAACGATCCTAAAACTTAACCACGTCTTCTGTAACACGTTGTATAATTTCAGAAATACAAAGGTACTTTGACGCGTGGCCGACAGTTTTCAGTAAGGAGTCCCCATCAGAAGTGACTGTATTAAGTCTGTTTTATAAAGCGCACAACATATACTTAAAAGTAAGCATTCGCTGACTTTCTTACTACAAATATACTAATGATATATATTAGATATTTACAAGGGCGTCGCCAGCCAAAGGGCCAAGGGGGGGGAGGGGGCAAGCTAGCAAGATACATGGTGAATGGGAAAAGAATGAATTGTAAGTAAAGTCAGGAGCACATTAAATTAAAAAAAAAAACCACTTTAATGGCAAACGGAATAATTTTGAATAATAAGAACCAAAACATTAATAATATTATTAAGAAAGGTGGGCTGAATGACACTTTATTTTATTCCTTTTTTGTGTGGGAACCCCCACGGGTCGTCACTTTATCGGGGCCAAATGGTAAAGGGGTATATCAGACTCGAACCTACTAAACAACCACAGTGTTTCGTCACGGGGTCTTATGGCCAGGGCCTCAGGTGTACCTAGAATGGAAATCTAATGAAAAAACCGGCCAAGTGCGAGTCAAACTCGCGCACCGATGGTTCCGTAAAATATTTTTATTATATGATGGAACTAAAAATATACAGTTTTCGCAATTTTTCCTTTATCTGTGCTGTAAGACGTTGCTTCGTACCAAATTTACAAATTCACGGGAAATACCCTTTAGGTTTTAATTCCCTTGCGAGTGTCGAAAATGCGCGGAAATTTGCAGCATAAACGACTGTATCTTTTGATTGCGTTGGCTTAGAAATTTGATTTTTTCACAGCTCCAAGGGACCGTAGACCTGAGTATTTGATATCAATTCCAGCTTGATACCTCCACGCGTTCTTGAGAAAAAGGGTCTTGACCGACAGACAGACGTTCGGACGGACGGACAACAAAGTGATCCTATAAGGGTTCCGTTTTTTTCTTTTCGAGGTACGGAACCTAAAAAACAATGCAGCAGGCTTAGACAAGTGTCAAACTTTTCTTAGCGTTTCAATTTCTAAAAACGACACCCGTACGAAAACGAAAGTACATTGGTAGACAACTGTTTAAGTTATTCTCGATTTTATTAAACTGTGAAAAAATCCGAGTTTTATTTGTAAAAAAAAGTTGTGCGTGTTAGTTTATTAAATGTAGTCCATGAAAAAACAAATTTGTTTTTGATGCAACTCAGTACAGGATTACATACATTTATGAGCCTCTGTCCTTTATTTAAATCGTTTAAATTACAAAATTTAAAAAATCAGCTCTTTTCCGCAACAAACAACGGTGTGTCAAATCAAAACAAGTTAATTTGTTCAAAAGTTAAAAAAAAAAAATGGGGGTTTTCAATACAACTGAGACTCCATACAATTTAATAAATTAAAAAATAATATTTTTAGTACATGAACAAAATAGTTCCAAAAGCTAAAAAACACACTAAGTTGGCAAACTAGACAAAATAATGATTATTTTTAATGTTAAAAGAAAGAACCTAATCATATTTTTAAAAGATAAATTTTTAAATCGGCGAAAAAACGGAAGAGGTTCTCAAGTCAACCGGCATATTTGTTTATTATTTTTTATGTGTGACCACGCATTAACTTTTTTTTTCAAATAAAATATCAACCCCAGGCTCAGAAAAATAGGGGACGAATGATTGTTCAGGCATTTGACTTTATACATATGAACGGATTTTATTGAAATTAAACACACATATTACGTAGTTCTAATGACACTAAAACATGACCTGCAGTTGATTTGATAATGGATTTAGAATCCAGTCGAGGGTACTCCTCAGCGGTTTATGGCATCTATTTCGTGATTGTTCTTATTAATTCATCTTAATGAGAACTTTCAACCTAACAAAAGATTGTTGAATATCAGATAATAATTATGTCATTATATTTTAGCCGCAAAAACTAAAAAATGAAAACATTTTAACAAAAAATTTAACCAACGAAAGAAAAAAGGAACTTAAAAGTGAAAAATAAACTTGTAACTCCTACACTAATGTAAATACCTCAATAATTTTAAGTCAGCGCCAAACATACAAACAAAAAATTGATCATTAACATTCAAATTCATATTACGTATTAATTTTCTAGTTTTTTTTTTCAGTTTCTTTTTGTCGTCGGTTTAATTTTTTGTTAAAAAGTTTTTATTATATTCACAAAACATTGATTTGCTAACTGCAGTTTTATTATATTATAAGTAACTGGCAGTATTTTTTATGTTAATAATGTTAGGTAATGATTATTTATTAATATGTATATCTCATTATTATCCGATAGTATGCCATTGACCTTTATTAGTTCTTGAGAGGCAGCCACCCGGGCCCTTTCGTCGCAGCCCGACGCTGTGCGTGGGAGGAATACTTGGAATGGACTTAGTGCATTCATTCTAGTTTCAACGTGCAGGAATGATCGGTCAAGCAGATGAAGCGAGTGGACTTAGGACTTTGGTTGCAGCTCCACCTAGGTCTAATAAACACGAGGGTCCAAGAGTAAGTTAAAAGAACACTCCGACAAGTGTGTCAATGAACGGAATGTTTAGAGCTGTGCTAGAACTGTTAGAACCGCCTTAAGGACCTTAACGACTTAATATCAAAAAAGAAATTAAAATCGAGTAACAATGTTTGTTGACTAGTTAGTTTGGTAGCGTAGACTTAACTCCTGGCGATTTGGACCCTTTTGGGTGACGATCCAATGGAAGGCCTTTGGGGATAGAAAACTTACAGCTAAACATTCATTCATTAAAACTTACTAGGTAAATACATATAAGCTATTAGTTATAAAATAATATAATTTGTGAGATGTTTACGTTTTATAGAAAAGAATACTACATATTATATAAACTTACATTTAGGTACATCGAGGCAACAGTAGAGTTGATTTCGTTAATTTTTACCTAACAAGAAATACAATTTGTTTATCATTCAAAATTGAATAAATAAACAGCAATCCATGATGTGCATTCTAAGCTCAGAAATAATAAAAAAAAACACACGCATAAACAGTTTAAAACTTACAATATCTAGTAATTAATTGTGCCATATAGTTGACATATACTTACTACTAATACAATAGACAAACTTACTTGATGAGTTCTTAAACTTATTATTACTCGGACGCTAAACTCGGCCAAAAATAATACCAAAGTTTAAACAAAATAAAAAACTTAAAACTATCGTCTATAATATGACTTCATAAATCAAACAGGCCTTTATAAGTCCATGTAGAATATAGTATAATTCAGTCTTTTTTTTATTTAAAATATAAACCTGCATTTTATAATTTAATTACAAGAGAAAAATATTTAAAAAATATATATAGATATAGTATAATACTAGAGTATAATAGTGATGTTTTGGTAAGAGCTGTGTTAATGATAGTTTGGTTTTAATAATACCTCGCACAAATGTAACTTTGAATGCCACAGACTGAGAAATCTATCTTTTACGTTTTCGCGATCCTGTCGAAAACATTTTCTCAGGTACGACAGAACCGCCTCCTGTTAGGAGGTGATCGTGACCTCTACTTAGCGATGGTACTAGACTAGTTTTGTTGTGTTAACCGACGAGTCGGCTTTATAAGCAACGTATGGTCACATTTTGGGATTGTGTAGAAGACCAACTAAATGATCTAAAGCGTTAACAATTTCTTATTTAAATTCGTAATTTTCTTTTTTAAATACATAAGTACGTATTGGTAAGAAAGTGCTTATATTTTATTTAAAGGAAGTAAACTGACTGATCTAAAAGTGAGAAGACTAACAAACGGGTAGGTAATACACCCACCCGTTTGTTTCGACTATATGGAAAAGGTCTCCGCACGGTGGGGACGAGAATGTTGACCGCAGAACAAGTGGAGTGAAGAGTTGACATTTCTAGGACTAAAAGTAATGGAAATCTCAACTTTTAGCTTTCTTGCTATTGCTGAACGCTGTTAACTGAACGAATATCAAGCTGATCAGGAATTTTTTTGACTTGATTTGTGATGAGACGTTGAATTTGTCGTTTCGATTCTGAGACAAATTAACAATCAATGACGAAGCAAGCGTCCTCACCAACGTAGAAAATCAAAGTTTCAAGCTCTGCGCGTGCGTCTTTTATTATGCTGTGGGAATTAAAATGATTATTAACCTGGACAAAGTAGCCACTATAACAGTCATATTATGCAGACCAAGTTAGAAGGTTGCGGGGAAAAAATCAAGAAGGCAAGGCAGACTGCCAGCAACGCTATCGGCACATTCGAACTGACACCCTATTCTTTGGATCTGGCTTTCCGGCTCCAGGAACTGAATCAGGGAGCTAAAGATGATAAAGAGAATCGAGAATCAACCTAATGTTTTTTTAAGGTATTCAGAGCCTTAGAGATAAATATATTAAATTTATAAATAGTTATTAGAAGACGATGTTTGCGACTATGTAAGTCATAACATTTACGATCAACCATTAATTTTTAGATGTTTATCACTACATATTATAAAACAAAGTCATCCGCCGCGTCTGCGGGTTCGAGATAAACTGAAAAACTACTAAACGGATTTTCATGCGGTTTTCACTAATATACAGAGTGATTCATGAGGGAGGTTCAGGCGTATAATTTGTTAACATTTTGTATAAATTTATCGAAATATGTTGATGATTGTTAAAGATGTCTCTGCTACCCGTGCGAAAATGGGGCTGGTTGCTAGTTTTATTTTAAAGTTCCCACAACCTTGTGAAGTTGCTGATTTTATATTAACCATTTTGCGCCCTCACTTCTATTGTATAATTAAAGGGTCATCCAAAAACTAAAGAATCTGATTATATTAATGTGCACCTTTTTTCAGTGAGTGGAGAAAAAAGGCTTTTAGTTATGCCACCAACATAAGATTCTGTGTAGTTTAAAAAGTGTTTTAGGCACAGGTATTGTTTGTGGAACAATATTTTTGTCATGCAATACAAGTAGACAAGTGATTTAATATGAATTAGCCACTCCTAACTTTAATGTAACATTACTGGATTCTAACCTTTTATTCAAACTGCTATTTTTTAAGTGAATAACTGTAAAGGCTGTAAAAGCTATCATTATAATCTATGTACCTATAGATTATAATGATGCTTTTTTTTATATATTTTTTTTATATTTAGAGTACCTTAAGGGGCAATTCACTTTGAAGTGGCAGTGGACGCCTTGCCCCCCATTCTTTCATGATGATTAAGCTTGAAATGGTTTGATAGCGAAACTGCCGGCCGCTGCGCTGTGCCGCCGGCTGGTGCCACTTCGGTGTGAATTGATCCTAAGCGAATCTAGAGCTCGGAACGCGGTCGTGCAAGCGTAAGCGTATTGGTACTAACACGAAGTATTTTGTGAAGTATCGTACGCTGCCGTACAAACGTGACTGTACCCCGAGATCCAAGTAAGCACTAACCTACATAACAATGGAGGTTTAATATACTAACGATGTGTATTCCTTTGAAATACAATATGCATCTGACTTTCTACACCAACAGCTCTTTTAATCATGCTACTCCCTGACCGGTCAACAAGTTTAATTAGTAAAACTTTGACGCGGTAAATTTTTTGGATCTCTCACAGAGTTGTATTCTAGTTTCTAAATCGGTGTTAGAGAGACATTTTAAGTCGCATTTGCCCCCAGGTGAAAGGAGCTAATGTCATGTAAGGTGACAACGGGTTCATAAGTAAAGTAAGGTATAGATGTCAGAGAAACACATTACATTTTGGCAGGAATTTGGCTTGTAATAAGTGCAACAATTTGTCTTGTAACAACTGGAGAGAACTGATTCGCCATAGTAACCCAGTTTATTGAGTTAAGAAGTATTTAAAGCCGCATATTGCAGCAGTTGAGTACCAAACGTTGAATAAAAAATATTGTTGGCTTTTTTTGCTTTTAATGTCGATTTAAAATTGCAGTATTAGGTCGATAGTTCAATGTGTCGAGTCCAGACTTGTGAACTTTGATCACCAGTAGAGGGCTACGGTACAGACAATGATCTATCGTCACTATTGTTCCGAGACATCGCTAGTATAAGAATGCCTCCCGAGTGCTGAGTTGTGAGAATGCTTGTGACCAGCTGGAGGGCAACCATCGGTCGCGCTCCTTAGGCGTTCTACGCAGTTACAATTTGGATGTTAACAAATTTCAAAAAAGAGTTTAAAACATTCGGAATATTCGCTTTTCGCCGAGTGAGTGAGATTACCGAAAGCCCTAACCCCTCCCTCCCTTCCCCTACCCTCGCCTTAAAGACCGGCGACCGCACTTGTGACTTTTGAATTGCAGGTGCTGATGGGCGGCGGTAGTCATTTACCATCACGTGACCCGTCTGCTCGTTTGCCCCCTATATCATAAAAAAAAAACAAATTGATTTTTGCACATAAATGCGTTTTATGAAATGAAAATTGAATTTTCAAAGCTTTATTTAAATTAAGCTCCCAATCGTTTAATCATGTCACCTGTCCAGTGTGTGACTAACGTCACTTCAAAATGTATTAACATTCTCAACATAGGGATATGGCGTCACGTGCGCCTACTGAAGATGTTTTACAACAGATCGAATTTTTTTTTGTGTTTTTGACGTGTATTGGTATTTTAACATTCATATTTTATTTACCGTAATTAATATTACGGTAAATAAAATATGAATGTTTAAACATAATTAGGGAACGTACCCTACTACGTGACCCATTTTTACAATTTTTTATACCCCTTCCCCCCTCGGTGACCCCCCTCCTCCCCCTCTAGTTTTTACGTAGTCATATATAAATATGGTTCAAAATCTTTTTTTGTCGATAGAAAGTTAAAAAGCGCTAAATGCTTGCTTATTGCCCCCTTGTTGCTTGAAAATAGCTCGAAAAAGCACGAAATATCCCTAGAAGATATTGACTACGTGACGACATCCTAAAGCCCCCCCCCCCCCCCTGTGCCCAAGCGTGGTATTTTGAAGATCCCCTCCCCCTCCAGAACGGGTTACGTAGTATGTGTACGTTCCCTTAGCTACATTCAAACTCTGAATGATGAGGTACATTTGATTACATTATTAATCCTTACATCAGTCGACACCCCAATAATATGCACATTGACTGTCAGAGACAATCTGCTCGCGCCTGTGAGTGTGTAGAACGCCTATAATAGCACTTAGTCAACTACGTAACAAACCGTTGCCGTCATTAGCTGAGCCACAGCCACTAGACACCAACGGTATGAGTTTCTTAACATACTAACACACAAACAACATGACGTAAAATTTTTTTTCAATGCGCAGTTAATATTGACGTAATAATAAACAACTTGTTCGTAATGTAATACATAAAGAAACATGTTTTGGAAATCAATTAAAGGAATGTTTCATTACATTTTGTTTAAATGAAACTTCTTTTCGCGCTAGATAGTAGCAGGAACTACGAAGGCTAATAAAATTGTATAATTGAATTAAAATAGGTAATTTTCTTAGGCGTTTTAAAGTTTAATATTACCTTAGGTTCTCAAGCAACTGTCAAAAGAAAATGAATGGGAAAAAAAGTTATTTATACTACTAAAGTCGTAAATAAGCACAATGCTGACCACGATATTAGTGGTATAAAAAGTTGCTAATAATAACTGTCTACTATTGTTTTTTTCGTTTTTTGTATTTTTTTTTTGTTTTTTTTTTATTTTTTTTAATTTAAGCACTCTTTACTTATATATATTACATAATAGATAACAAAAAATCATAGCTTGTCGAATGGTGAGACCGCTTGCAGTAACTTTTCCGTGGCTTTCGGTAGAGGCGTAATTGCATTGTTACGTATTGATTAATAGGGGGGAGAAGGTCAACAAAGTGTGACATATAGTAAGAAAGACTTCATTAAGCAACATATACTGACTAATAACATTCATGGAAATAATTAATGACTATTCATCGGACCACGAAACGAAACCAAAATTTACTGAATCTGATAAAGGAGGTCCAAATTAAAATAGGTCACGTAATTAAAAGACGCTCCTAAGGTACCACAGTTTCAAGTCTATAGCATATCTATGTATTAAGGCACACGTTGGTAATACCATAGCGCTCTGAAATAATTGAAATATATAAAAACACATGTATTGTAACAGACAGTAATCATGGCTTCATATTGCTGTTAGTAGTTGGACAGTAATTTATACAACCAAATCGCGAATATCCGAATAAGTTTTCTTAAGACAAATAAATTATCATTTGGTTTAATGATAAATGAAAAGATCGTGAGGCAAACTGCACACCAGAGAGTACTCCATGTTCTAATCTACCCATGATTACCAACAAATGTGGTAGACTTTGGCTTAACCGTTCAGAAACAGACTGGAATTTGGAAGACCGGTTTAAGACTTTAGTAAAATATATTTCCGAGCGTTTGGATAGTTGATTTGCAATATTCTTGCTACGACATGACTATTACAAGCGGTCCTTATGGGTTTATATATACTACTATACAACGCATTGTGAATTGATATTAGCTCCAAATTATAAATAAAGTTGTTATTTTCCAACGAATTTCTCTTAATATATTTATATTTTTGTAATCAAACTTATGATTAATGATGCAAAAAAAAGAATAATGATTCAGAAATATGGCTATTAATATTATTTAAAGTAAGACAAAATGTTAACCACTACTCAGATAAACTTTCTATAGATAATATATGTATACACCATCATGTCGATTTATCCGGCAGAGGTCTACAACTATAGCTTCATTGCATTTGAATAAAGCCGTAGTAGTAGGTAACGTATCGCTCATCGGGTAGCCACTAGCCATGAGACCATTGGACTTGCACCTCTTGTGGTGTGGACACAGGCCGGAGTAGACATCTAAAGGCAGATTACCACCATCTCAGCTATCTTCTCACCAGCCTTGAGATAACTAACCCAGCATTGCTGTCATTCATAAGATCGCTAACCACCTAACGATGAGGTATCACCCATCGGTCACTTTCAAACCAGTATCGGATACCAACTACCATTTTAGTTATCTAGTGTCAAGGTGCGGACTGATTGCACTGTTGGAATATTTTCCAAGCTATTACTACATACCAAAATTAAAACCTCCTTCGCTTTTTAAATACATTAAATACAATTTTTAAGTCCTAAAATATTAATTTGAAGAAGTACAAAACTTAGGATGGAGATTCGTTCCCAGTGTGATATAGAATTTTTCCAACAGTGGGCGATGTGGTCGTCAATTCACTACGCCTTTAGAGGCCACTCATTAATTACGTCAGGGTCCTGAGGGGCGTTAGGTAAAGCAACTACAAAATCCATTTTCTCAATTATCTAAGAATTACACAATAATAGTATGATTTAAATATTTATTTTTGATTTATGTTAGAGTACCTGATACTGTTCTAATGACATTTAACTATTTAAGAAAACTAGATAAAATATTATGTAAGAAGGTGGAGGGGGTAACAAGAAAATTTTATATGTCCCTTTTACATTTTCCTTGGTCAAAAATGGCCAAAATAATCCTTGCGTAATTAATGACTAGACCCTTTATCGCTATATACTATCGAGAAATAAGGTTACTCGGTAGTTGAGACACAATCTATATACATATAGTATACGACATTGTATGGTATTACAAAACTCACGATCATGAACTTACTATTATTTTACGGAATGAAGTGTTGCGTCTCTTATTGTGACTTTAATTCTACAGTAATCTTATTTCCTTAATAAACGACATTTACTTATTTATTAAATATTAATTGCCGTTAAATATTTTACCTTACTCCGTAAATTGTGCTTAATCTATTTTATTTATATATTAATATACAGCATATTTGTGTTAAGTCATTGTATTTATGTGAACAACTAATTGTGTACCTTACGTACACTGAGCTTAGTCTTAAAAAAACTATTTGATACGTATTAATATTTTTTTGGATTAAAAAACAATTAATAATAATTAACTCAAATTTATTATATTTTTTTTATAATGTTGATTACAGCTAAATCCTCGCAATAAGTCCATAATGAGCGTTGTAATAAAAACTAGGGCAGCTGGCTGTCCTTTCACAGGCAACTACTCAATAGTGATAGTGATGATTAAGACTATATTATGATTATTTCATTTTATATTCCCAATTTTTTTGGGTTTTATTAAGAAATAGTTAACTTGATAAATGAAAGTGTTGTAATAAAAACTAGGGCAGCTGGCTGTCCTTTCACAGGCAACTACTCAATAGTGATATTGATGATTAAGATTATATTATGATTATTTCATTTTAAAATCCCAATTTTTAGGGTTTCATTAAGAAATTGTTAACTTGATAAATGAAAGTGTTGTGATGGAAACTAGTGCAGCTGGCTGTCCTTTCACAGTCAACTACTCAATGGTCATAGTGATGATTAAGATTATATTATGATTATCTCATTTTATATTCCCAATTTTTAGAGTTTTATTAAAGAAATAGTTAACTTGATAAATGAAAGCGTTGCGATGAAAACTAGTGCAGCTGGCTGTCCTTTCACAGTCAACTGCTAAATGATGATGATGACGATGCTGCTTAGGATTAGAAGTATGATGATGATTCTATTTTATATCAGTAAATTTTTTTGGATATTGGAGAATTATTTAACTCGATAGATAAGATACAGTCTATTATAGTTTAGTATTATAAAACTCACGATCAAGAACTATGTACAGAATGAGTGTCATTGAGTCTATTAATTATGACTTAAATACTACAATAATGTCGTTAAATTTATTTATTTAATTGTGTAGTTTATATTTCCCGTTTAATCTTTTACCTTACTCCGTAAATTGTGCTTAATATATATTTTTTTTTTAATAATTATATACAGCATACTTGTGGTAGGTCTGCATTTATATGGCCAACTTAGACCGTAGCGTAAGTACACTGAGCTTAGTCTTAAAAAACTTATTTGATACTAATTAATATTTTTATTTAGATGAAACCTTTTTTTTTATCAAAAAACAGTTATTAAAAAACTAACATTTACCGTAAAAAATCGCGTGTTGCCCAACGAACTGCACAAAGATTTGTTTGCACTGCGGTGCAAGGGCCGCAGTTCGCATTACAAACTTTTTCTTCGCGGTGTCTACTCTATACGCTAGTAATAATAACTCAGTAGGTAGCAGGCTGTCCGTTCACAGTCAACTACTGAATGATGATAGTGATGATGATGATTAGGATTATGAATTTGATTGTTTCCATTTTAGATCAGTCACAATTTGAAGGGTTTTGGAGAGAAATATTTAACTTGATAGATGATACACAGTCTATGTAAATTATACAATATTATATACTATTATAATTTTATTTTCTTATTGGTATTACCTTATTAACTCAGTGATATTCACTTAATTATTTGGCGTTTCTTCTTTTACCTTATTTAGTGAATTGTGCTTAATCTATCTTTTCATAGTAATATAAGGCCAGGAACGCCTTACAATATAGAATACAGAGTTTTAGACGGTAAGACGAACATGAAATATATAAATAATATATATATATATATATATATATATATATATATATATATATATATATTTCATGATCATATATTTATTTATGTGTGTGTGTGTGTGTGTGTGTGTGTGTGTGTGTGTGTGTGTAATAATGTTACTACATTTTTATTGTATGGCGTGATCTACATATATGTTATACTTATGAACCAAGTGATTAACGGGGCATTATTATTATATGGTAGGCAAGTACGAATACTATTTATGTAAAAAACGATCCTAGCGCCCTACCTAATGAATCTTAATCATCACATTGTCCAACAGTTAATGGCCAGACAATGTGATAAATAATAAAGTTTGTATAGGTATTAACTACAAACCTAATAGTGTCGTTGTTTAATCACTTGGCCCATAACATATATATAAATATCAAAGCTATAGAATGACCTAATTATTTTTTTAACTCCAATATAAAAAATATCGAATCACGCAAATCAAAACGTGATATAGCTAAAACTATATTAATGAAAACGTGTGCAAAAAACTAAACTAAGGCTTCTAAGGACCTTTCAAATATTTATTTTTAAAATTAACTTCATTTAACTAAAAATTGTAAATGAATATATCACAGTCCCACAAGATTTATAATACGCGTGCTTCTAAGAGACCTGATCCAATCACTACATATTATAAAACAAAGTCTCCGCCACGTCTGTTTGCCTGTTCGCAATAAACAAAAAAAAAACAAATATATATATATTTCCTGAAATTGTTAAAAGAATTTTTGAAGACGTCGAATCTGATCTAATAGGGGCGATTTTTTACATTTATTTAGGAATATTGTTCACTCCACTACCCGTGTTGTGTTTAATCAAGAAATTGCCTTGTCAGTCGCTCTCAGAAAACATCTATATCCCGAGAGTAGGTACCAACATTGGGTTCCTATTTCTCTTAAAAATTGTTGTGATAGTTTCAAATAATATAATAAAAAGAATATGGGGGACATATGTTGGGGATTTTATATAACACTTGTGCGAGGTATTACACTAACTTTTGATCTGTTAAGGAAGGAGACGACTTGTAATAATATTCTGAGACATACTACACATCGCTACTTAGACCCAAACTAACCATAGCTTGCACTGTTTACATTTTGTGTTACTCATAATCAAGCATGCAAATATTTGAGCGGGCATCGAAAAGCTTACTGTAAAAAAGCATACATATATAGGTACTGATCTGGCCAGTATATTTATATATGTGAGATCACTTGAGATAGAGTTACTTTCTACACTTATACCAGTGATAGGGCCGTGAAAGAACCTCCTAATAGTGATAACAATCTCCCACTAGAGTCTTAATTGACTACGTACTCGTTGTTAACAGGAAACCATGGTTGTTAAGATACATTTATAATTTCGCATCGATATGATGTGTAAGAATCCTTACACTGTAGACGTGCAGCGACTCACACTATCATACAAAAAATATTAAAAGCTTCTTCAAACCATTACAAAGTGCACCCAGAGATATAGAGTTTAGGGTCTCCCACCCACTAGATCCTTAAACCTTAGAATAATAAAAAAATGCTTAAATAGAATTACCCCTTATAAAGGGTGAGTGGGTACCATAAAATAATGTTTTGCGGGTCTAATGGGTAGAAGGGGTATGTTGGAAGGGCCCAGCGGGACCGAGCCCAATTCTATTCTGGGAGTTATGTTTTTATTCGAAGTAAGAAATGCATGTTTTACAGGTATATACAGCGGAATATATATATATATTGAGCATTTGTTAAATAGTGTGTAAGTAACACCGTCGCAAATAATTTAAAAGGTCTTTCTTGGGATACTTATCGTAAAGCAAAAGTCAGTTCATCATAAAAATGCGAGCACTTTTAAGCAAAAAAGTAAAAAAAAAAATGAATTTTCCGGCAGAAATTTTCAATGATTTTCCACTCAGAATGATGGTCTGACTACGCTATTTTAGGATTCGGTACGGTGTCACTTCCGGACAAGGCTGCTTCGGAAAGTACCTGTGTCGTATAGGCCGAGGGCCAACGTCTGTGTGCCATCACTGCGGAGGCGGTCACGAGGACACTGCACTCCACACTCTAGTAGAGTGCTCAGCGTGGGTGCAGCAGCGGTGCGACCTCGTGACTGCTATTGGTGTGGGAAGCCTCTCGCTAGAGGCCATGGTTCTGTCCATGGTCCAAAGTGAGAGTGCTTGGGATTCTGCCGCCTCGTTTTGTGAGGAAGTGATGTCCTCTAAAGAGGCGGCGGAAAGGGAACGGGAGAGAGTTAGTACTCTCCCGTGCCGCAGAAGAGGCACCAGGCGACGGAGACCCCAAAATGATCTCCGACCTCCATGAGCGCTGGCCTGGGGGTAACGGGTGAGGCTGCCCGTTACCCTAGCAGAAGCAGGCCTGAGATGGTGGCGCGATGTGTTCCGCGCGCCTCTGATGGAAGGGGGGCGAGGCCCCCCGTATATTTTGGTGTGGCTGCCTATTAAACAGGCGGCCAAGGTCTGCCGGGGTTCTCGGGGACTTCCTTCCTAGGGTATACCCGAGTCCCTTGCAATAGACCCACTTATGTTGGAACATCGTGTGGTTTTAGTCGGTTCGATTCCGACATACCACTTCACCGCCAGCCCCGGTGAAATGATGACCCGTGGGGGTTTCCACACGATAAAAAAAAAAAACGGTGTTACTTACACCCTGTATATATAAATGAAAATTTATGTGATTAATTAAATACACGGATGAATCTTATAGTTGTTGTGATAAACTTACGAAGAACTTAGAAAGAGCTTAGATTTTAGCTTCTATCATCCTAAAAAATCGTATTGTATGTTTTCCCTAGTTGGGATAGGCGGAAATTATGTGTTCTTATCTTCTTTTTGGGAAAATCTCTAGTCTCAAGAGCCTAAATTCTTACCCAAAGTTTAGTAATTTGTACCAACACGCCGTTGTATCGTTGTAATTGTCTCCTGGAGCTCTTGAGTGCTGAAAGCGTAATACATCTCCAGATCTGCTACTTTTATATGGGCATATTTCCTCTTACTCAACAGCTTCAAAGTGTGTTCCAAACACACCATTGAGTTCTTCAGAGGTAGGTTTTTAACCTGTAAATAAAGTTTTGATTGATGAATTGTGTATGATTGCTTCCTAGTGTGTTATTGACTGTAAAAAAAATTATTGTACCTAATTGTTTTTAAATTGAAAGAGCTTGATAATTATTATTTCTATACATCTAGTATTATACTAGATGTATAGAAATAATAATGCTTTATCCGAATGCAACAACGACATTGACTTGAGTTGTAGGGATTATAATAAATGATAATATAATAATAACTCCACACATCTCACACACGGCCGTCTGATCCCAAACTAGGCAGAGCCTGTACTATGGTAACCAGACTGCTGAGAAACATACTTATATATTACATACAAATACATACATATTATAGATAAATTACACCCAGACACAGAACAAATGATCGTGCTCATCACACAATTATTTGTCCTGGGTGGGAATCGAACCTACGACCTCTGGCTTAGCAGTCAGGGTCACTAACCACTAGACCAACAGGCCAGTCGATTATTCAGTTAATGTAAGAAAATATAAAAAATATATTATATTTTTACAAATAGATACATTGGATTGATTTGAACCTCACAGGGCTATTCGTCATACTGCTGACCAATATCTAATAACCACTTGGTCTGCCTTGGTACAGTAGGATTTAAAACAGATTATATTTAGTGACTATCGTTAATAATTACACTACGGCTACTATCCACTATAGTAAAATTTGAATGGTAAATCCCGTCATCCTCATTCAAATAATAAACAATTTTTTAATAAATAGACTTGATACGTAATTTGCGGTACAACATACGAATCGTATGTTATACCGCAACTCGTCACTCATTTTGGGTTATGAATAGAGATCGGATAATCGGATGCATATTTACCTTAAGTTATTTTTTGGATAACAAATTATGGAAGCGGCTTCTAAGTATATTTTTATTTACGAATGCAGTTGTATTGTCGCGTCGCTACTTGCGCACAAGCAAGTATAATTTGCCGTCTCACTCGCACTCTTACAAAATGCTTACATTTCCTGGGGTTTAATAGGCCCGATTTGACACTTGTTACAACGTAATACGGTTGTTTTTGCTTCGTCAAAAATCACTGACAATAAAAGTAGGGAAAAGCAACCATTATACGTTGTAACAGAGCAAGTGTCATTTGTGTCAAACTGGGGTTTATTACATCTCACGGAGTATAGGTACACTTAAATTTGAATTTCCTGGAATCGCGGGATTCTTTCGATAAAAAAGTGCTTTCCATAATAGCCAACATCTCAACTTAAGGTAAATATGCATCCGAATATCCGATCTCTAGTTATGATATTGGGGTAGACTGTTGACTGGACTATTTTAATTATTTCTTTTACCAACTACTGGAAACAAGCGTAAATATCAGGATTATTTTAATAAGCAATAATATATCATCTTGAAATTATACTTTTGTAAAGCAAGGAGTTAAAATATTGTAAACCTACCTTCGACAAATAGAGTGTGCACCGACAAATCTCACACTCGTCCTGATCCCGGACATTCCACACGGGAGGCGGTGTCGGTTGATTAGGCCATTTGGGTTGGCCTCTTCTTCTGGATTCAGGTTTCTGTAACAATTACTCGAGGGGCTTACTAGTAGCCACTATCAACCTCCTGGCTCCATCATTAGATCAGCTTCAAGATGCCAAATTATAGTATTCTCATGTAAACTACACATACAAAGTTTTATTTCAATACAACTAGAAGAAGTTAAAAGGTTAAAATTGACTTTTAACATATGTTTACTTCGTTGAAGTGAAGCTTATGAAATCGTGTTGAAGAAGGGTCTGGTGGACTAGACGGGGCCTGCATAGGCGGGCCAGCACCGACGAACGATTGTGACTCCCGTATCCCCGGCAGAAGGTGCGAGATGGAACACACTGATGGTTTTAGCCGGTAGGAGAGGATAGTCCATGATGGATCTCCCCAGTATAAAAAAAAGGGTCTGGCGGACCCACATTTAGCTGCCAAAGGCAACGAAACTTATGCCCCTCTCAAGGCCAACCTATTTCATAGTTAATTATTCACAAACATCGAATATATCTTTTCACTTTGTTGACATTCACAACTCTCCATTCTTAAGTTAACTTATGTATGTACTCACCGAATTCGAAGTCTGAATCACTTTGATGCCTTTATTCTCCAAGATCTCTCTGTTTTCTATTTCTGCTTTAAAGGTTAGTTCTAATGCAGGTTTAATTTTCCTCAGCACTGATTGCTTTGAGTTAGGGTCCTCAGCTATACACTTCAGTAACTGTTCAAGCGAGAACATCGTGGGTTCGCAAGAGTGCCGTATCTCCTGTTTAACAAATAAAATAATTTGATAACAGTAACAAGAGATTGTAAATAATAGTAAGTATTATCGGAATGCATATTTTATAGTTCGATAGTTTTAGAAACTTTTAGAAATAAATCTATAACAAAATTTATTTATAACTTTTCATTTTCGTTCAGTATACGGTGTAGGAGGTACTTCTATAGAATATGCTTCTTCGTCACCAGGTAGATTGATGACTGAGATTTTGGACTAATCTCAAGATCTTATCAGATACTCAGTATAAGGTAGGTACTTCTCCAGGGTAATGCAGTCAGGAATATATTCCTCAGTGCTGTGACAACAATAAGTAAAACATAAAGTTACCTTAAATACGGACATCAAGTTGTCTAACCAACGTTCGGTGGCGAAGTAAGCACTCTCTGAAACAGTATAACCCGTGCTGACGGAGCAGGAATAGGCTCGGGGCATGACCACGACATATTCTCCAGGAAGTTGTTCTACTCTATAAACTTTGACACTGTGTTCCCTTAGAAGGTTCGGTGGTATCATCGCAATGTCCGACGAGAGCCATAGCGATTTGCTCTGGCAAGCTGTTGGATTAAGGGTTTCTGTTCCACGTCGGAAGTTTAGGTCTTGCTGTTCCGGTACTCCGTACCTGTTGGTGTTATTGGTCATGGTCATCAAATCAAATCGTTTATTGAGAATGTAGAATAGATGTTGTATTGAGTATGAAGTATAAAGAAAAAAAGCATACAATTTTCAAAATTAAATAAAAATAAAACTACAAATTACAAATTAATAATAACAATGAAAAGGAAAATTTATAAAAATATGACAAATTAAAATGGATAATACAAAATCACTGGAATGAATAATAAAATGTCAAGTCAACAAAATAAAATGAAAAAAAAAAATTAAAATAATTAAATTAATTAATTATATAAATATCATCACATACATTATTCTTTATTGTCATTATTTAATAGCATTTGTGTTATTTCTTTCACGCAAAAACCACTGAACCGATTGCAATGAAAGTTGGTATGTAGATAGCTGGAGACCTGGATTAGCATAGGCTACTTTTTATCCCGATATTGACACGAGATCGGGACTTACGCGGGTGAAACCGCGGGGCGCTGCTAGTAAAATATAATTTAAACTGCACTCAAACATTATATATAAAATACTTACCATATCTTTGCAGTACCACGGTGTAAATATTCAACCCATGCTATGGAGTGAGGGTCCCTGTGCCAGCAACTAGACGAAAATACCATCCCCAAGTGCAGAGTTGGGACAGTCACACCCAACGCTGGACCCAGTGACCGGAGCACATTGGATGGGTGTTCACTTAGTGTCTACAACAAATATGTGTAAATCTTGATCAAGGGAAACCTTACCTTATAATAATTGGACCGGAGGCGTCCAATTTGTGCCACTCACCAAAACACTCACAAAAACATCTAAGACAAAAAATATGTATACTAATATTATAAAGCTGGAGAATTTGTTTGTTTAGTTGAACGCGCTAATCTCAGGAACTACTGGCCCATTTATCAAAGAAGGCTATATAACATAACGCTACGACCAATAGGAGCGGAGCATCAATGAAAAATGTTGCAATAACGGCGAAAATTTACAATCGCAAAAAGATATGCAAATTTTTCAGCGTTAGAGAAGTGATCCTAGCTTTTGCTGCTATTTTTAAAGGGTTGTAGACTACTGAACACATATATGCAGCTGTTAAACTGTAACAGGTCCAATTTTGTTCATTGAAGGTATTTTGAAAATTTTTTTTGGGGCACTATGATCGATACTGAAGCCATTTTGTCTGTTTGGTGGCTTCACGTAAAAAGTACAAAATAATCCCGGAAACGTATTATACACAAGTATTGTGTGTAATTCGGTGTAACATTTAGTATTTGATTGATCACAATTGGTTCTCTCTGTCCATAGGAAAAGAAGTCAAAGTTTTCAAGAAACTTGTAAACACCACGTAGCGACATCTGTTGGTTCCAAGTAATACTAACTATACAATACTTATAACGTAAAAATAAATAGTCATTTATTTTTTTAGATATTATTAGCTTAGAACACACTCATATATTTACTTATAATAAAACTGTAACAAGTCCAATTTTGTACATTGAAGATATTTTGATGTTTTTTTTTTGGGGGCACTCTATAATCGATACTGAAGAAAAAACTATATTTTTTCATTTCTGTCTGCCTGTATCATTTGGAACGGATTCAAATAAAACTTGGCATGATTTGAGTCCATACTACGGGGTCGGACATAAGATACTTTTTATCCCGAAATTCAGGACGGTTCCTTGAGAGGGGGGCTGAAAATCAAAATGTATACTTCGTTTTACGTAAAAATCTTTTGACGGACATTTGTCCATTGTCCGCACATTTTTTGAAAAATGTTCGTAGGTGCAATAGTTTCTTTCAGATGATTTCGTTTGGGAATAAAATAAGAAATTAAATAACGAAATTCGTGCCCACTTTTAAGGTCGAATGGCATCTCATAGGCAATCTTTTCCCGCAATCAACCGCAAAAACTTATAGTCTCAAACTGATTTCCACGCAGGCGAAGCCGTGGGCACATCTCGTTATAAATATATTTATCAGCTACATCCATTCTATTTTAACCACCTCTTATTGATGTACTATAGTACCGACCTTCAAATTCCATGAGCGTATATTATCACTATCACTCCCAATCCTCGGAAATCCAAGGCCTTGTTCTAGGGTGTCAATGGAAGACGAATTCACACAGATGTGTTCCGTGCCCGAAGTCACCCTGCGCCAATATTCCTCCTCGATTTGTTTAGAGTGCACCGCTTGATTACGGAACAAGTTTTCGAAGGCGGTCCGAGCAATCTAAAATAAATACAACTTTATATATTTTCTTCTTAATTTTTTTTAAACAAAATCAACATCTTTCTACTATTGAGAGTAAAGCCGGTAACTAATGTAGCTTTTTGATTGTCAAAAAATGTCTCCGATATCAAAAAAGAAGCGCTTTCTTAACAGTATATATTTATGGTCATCAAGTCAGTAAAGTCATAAATATAGAACAGAAACAGACAAACATATTACCTTTTTGAACTTGGCCAGGTTCATGAGGGTACCAGGCCTGACACACTCTTCTGCATCAGCTATCTCATCATCTTCTGTTTCATCCGACGATGAGTCTGACTCACCCAGCAAGCGTTTCTGGCGATGCAACGGATTGTTAGCACGATCAAGAAGCTTCTGACTTTTTTTATTCCAAGCCTTTTCTACTTTTCTTAAAAATTCTTGTCGTTCCCCTGAAATGAAAATATAAATGAGGCATGAACTTCAAGAAAGCGTGAATCATTAATGTAGACACACGAAAAAGTTGAAGTCTTCGATTTTGCTGGTCCCGGTGACTGTACTACGCAACAATTGCCAAAGGAATACAGGGTTCTCAAATCTAGAACCGCCCGATGCACGGCACGGAACTCAGTACTCCTTTGGTGGTTGTGGTGTAGCAAATGATGGACAGCTGATCAGTATAAGTGATGTCTTCCATCATGTCATCTTGAAAACAATATATATTTTTCTGCAAAGGTCGTTGAAGTAAAGAATTTATTAAATAAAACAATAGCAGAAAAATATGTATACCAAATAATAAATTAAAAGAATTAGCGGTTGCTTCTCAAATTCGACAAAATTCATTACATACTGCGACACAGGAGAGTAATCCTAATGCGGGAGTTGTCTTTTAAAAAAAAATACAAAAAATAACAAAACAAATTGTAAATTAAAAGTAAGCTTCATCGAATATATGAAAAAAAATTGGTTCTGCGTGTGTTTTTTTGTTATTGACTGGCTGTACTCGGCATGCGTTGCAATGCCTTTTTTTATGTACATTTTTTGGGCCTCGCGGGCATTCTCAGAAGACCCACCCTGCCAAAGTTTAAACACAATCTGATCAGCGATTTAGAAATACATCGAGGACAAAAATACATACATTGATTTTCATTTATACATAGGACATAGATAACTCTAAAGCTCGACAAAAGCTCCTAAACAAAACAAAAAGAAATTCGGTTGACATACATAGGAGAAAATGGTACAGAAATGTTTTGTCTGTGTAATCAGTGATATTAAACACACGAGTACTGTAATTAAACAGTTCGGAAGAGATAGGTCCAAGATGAGTTTCATAAAGTTTTTATTGTGAACTCGCCTCTGAATCTCCCACGACCAAATCGGAAAGAAAAATTTGACAACATATAATGTAAATGTTAACATTTATTCTTAACATATTTTGAAGAAAGTTACTTCGCGTACTAATAGCTAAAACTGCACCTTTTTTATTATGCACAATTTTTTATTGGTTCATCATTTAAGTAAATTTTGTATTTTTTTTATGATAGCTTAAATAGAATTAATTGATAGTAAATTTATTTTTATAAGTATGCTGCGGAAGGGACGCGGAATGGACAACGCCTTGTCACGATCACTAGATACTGTTCCTACATAAAAAGGGTAAAACTTAATCTAATCAATCTTACATAACTATTTACAAATTATACTACAATCTTACCAACTAATCAATTTTCAAATTATAATCTAATCAGTTTTCATTACATAAAAATAAATTATCAACAAACAAACAGTCACGACAACGCGCTTACTCCGTATGGTGAACTGTCTTTTCTAGATAATTCGACGCGATGACTCATCCGAATGCGGCCAGATCCATTCGCACGCGCGCAGCCGCAGACGTCCCAAAACTGCGCTTGAGACACGACACGTACTTCTGCTCTGTACCGACCCTCAGTGTAACCGACATTTAAAATATAAAACCTCTACTTTCATAAATCGGTTAATACTTATAACAGTTGTTTCTAAGTACCTAATTTGTTCCCGTACTGGGTAAGTTGTACAAATTAACTATATTATGTAGCTGACCAATGTAAATAACTATTCGTCGCTGTAAGTTACCTCGTATGCGTTTGTGAACATTCTATCTTTCAACCGCTTATTGTGTGTGCGTTCGCGCAGCGGAATGTTGTTGAATTTAAATATTTTAATTATGCAGATATTTTGTGTATGACGTCGTGTAATTGTATGGTAAAAAAAAATTTGTGCATGCAGCCATTGTGGAGAAATTCGCTAAAACCTGATTCCGCTGGGCGAACGTTGTCCTGGCGGAACTTTTTTTTATCCATGGACTTAGAAGAAAAACATGTGTCCAAAAATTAGTATGTATTTGTGTGTAATTGTGTATGTATGAATAAAATTAGTGCATGCATGCATGAAATTTTGCAAGTAGTTGAATTAATACACTAATTATTGGAATACATTTTACTATGCAATTCCTTTAGAACGTCGTGATATTTGACTGCTTTGTAAACAGTGGTCTATTCATGGTAAATTGTCCTATAAGTCCTATACCTCTTTAATTACTAACGGAACATCATTGATACTTAGCAACATGTTGCAGACACTCTTTCAAGGTTTGTATAAACGTGAAAATCTAGACCCCAAAGTGCATACTTTACGAACTAAGACCTAATAAGCGTATTTTACGTTTATATTTTTATCTTTTAAACCCTACGATTTTATGTAAATCTGTTTTTTAAACAAATATAAACAAATTCAAAACAACGTATGTAAAAATCTACAGCTCGCTATATAAGCGCTTTATACCAAAACTAGCTAATGGCAAAACGTTCGCGTAGCGGAAACTTGAATTTCTCCGAAGCTTATGCATGCACTAATTTTATTCATACATACACAATTACACACAAATACACACTAACTTTTGGACACATTTTTCTTCTTCTAAATCCATGGAATAAAAAAAGTTCCGCCAGGACAACGTTCGCCCAGCGGAATCAGTTTTTAGCGAATTTCTCCACAATGGCTGCATGCACAATTTTTTTTTACCATACAGAATTTCACGACGTCATACACCCAATCTGCATAATTAAAATCTTTAAATTCAACAACATTCCGCTGCGCGAACGCACACGCTTATTGTTTAGTACTGTCTAGTTACTATAATATGATATATAGTGGTGGTAATGTTGTAAACAATTACGGACACCAATACGTTTAGATAATACCTTCTATTTTCTTGTTTATGTTACTTATTTCCTTAGATATTTTAATAGTAATTTATTAATTGTTGTTATTGCCTACTGAACCCAAATTAGCCATCTAGTAGATGCCAGCCTCTCCTGTAGGTGAATTAACTGTGTGTATTAGCTGCTGATGCTAGTTGGAACGGTTTGCAGGAACTTCTATGGGGCTTGAGAGCTGCGCTCGACACTAGCTCTCGAGAACCTCTGCTGCTCTCTTTGACCGAGGTGTTCCCTCAGTCCTCCTGGGCAACGCTCCGCCAGACTAAGCCGAGCTTCTGCTACACTTTTCGCCCCAGCTGATACATCAGTCATCCCGGGTCCGCGCTCCGCCGGACTACGCCGGGGCCTTCGCCAGCTGACACCGACCAGGGGAGCGCGGTATTGTGGGCCTTATACAGGGACCAACCTTTCGTACTGGCCTAACCGAACTCACACTTTGTTCGTTTTATTTAAACTTCTAAAATAAAACGTGATAGCCTTTATAATATATAGATACATACATAACTAAAACTATGCTTGAGGTGCCCAAACTATATATATAATAATAATAATTTATTGTTTCTCTCGTACAGTACAGCAATACATGAGGCATTCCAAAAACAAACTTACATTTTTAATTTTTAGACACATTGTTATGCTTCTATGTGAGAGACTGCTATCTGTATTAGGACAGGCCTGTATGACAGATTACCAGCCTCTCCCAGCTCTAGATTTGTGCAGTACTGGATGTCAGGTAAGTGTTATTGTTGAGAGTGTAAAAACCTAATACCGAGTGGCAGTGAGTTCGTTTATAAATTAGTGTTTATGTTTGCGCGTGTGTTTGTGTGATGGCGTGTGTTTGTGTGTATATATATATGTATATATATATATTGCGTGAACGCGCATAAATGTGTGCGTGCGTGTGTGTGTGGGTGAGATTGTGTGAATAGCAGGAGTGTAAATGTGTTTAAGAGTATATATGTATATGCATAATAGTAAATATGAGAGCGCACTTATGTGTATAGTGTTGTATTACGGTGGGCAATATAAAAGATTTTTTGTGTCATCGTAACGGAGGCACTTCAACCAAGATGTGACAGATTTATTGCAATGGAAACGCGTGTAGGAGTATATGTCAATCTGTTTGTTGATCTTATTGTAAAGAAAGCCTCCCAGAAAACCGAAGAACCTCATGGAGAACGGTGTAGTTCATTGAGTGGTCATTGTGTCACAGACATGATGTTTCCGACGCTTGTGATTGAGAGTTGAGGGCTCATAGGCAAGAGCAGCATGCTGTATAAGTATGATTCCCAAGATAAATAGTTGTGTACAGTCTTAACATAAGCTGTACATACATACATATTATTTGCTGACGCTGGAGTTCCCACCCGGAGCGCGTCACTTACAATACTAATACATATACTAAGTAATATTTAATACAAGCCAGTGCGCGGACTGAGTTCTTAGCGACAACAAACTTAAGAGAGGAAATAGCTAGTTTCTACTTTGTGCCTTTTTAATATAAAACATTTAATTAATATAAAACTGTGTCTTTCTTCTCTTATCCGCCCTCAACAACAAATATTCTCAAATGTACTAACTGTACATTTATTGGTCCTTCGAGTAAGTATTTGATTCTTAGTGCCCTGGTATCTTTACATACAGCAGCGATCGGTTCAGCTGGCCTCTCAGAAGCGAGAATCCCCAGTTGAATTGAGAAGGCGCACGTCATACTGTATCTAGAGTACTGAGGTGCTGGGTTTCTAAAAGCGACCATTTCGAATCAAGAAAAACAACATTTTCGAGATTTGGATTTGTGAAGATTACTAGAAACAAGGTAGTCTTCGTGTTGCTGTAAGCACGCGACGCTCTTCTGTCAGTACGTGACGTACTACCTGCCAGAACTTCGGAGCTAACGAAATTGTCTAGCTTCAACTGTACGCTTACCGGTCACAGTCAACTACGTGCCCATACTTGTGAGTGAACTAACTACTGCATTAACAAACTTGACGCCCTTCTACCCTTAAAGAACTCGTGAAGTATTATTACATCGAATCGACATGGAAAAACTAGAAGAACAGTCGGTATCTTTCGAGAACATCAAGGCCTTGTGTGTCAACTATCGCAAGGACTCATCGACGCGAAAAACGGTAGAATACCTGAACAAGCGATTGTCTTCTTTAGAAAGCCAATGGATGGAGTTTGACAACAGGCATGCTTTATTAGTATTGGAGTTAGAAGATAAGAACACCACGTATTTTACGGACGATGTCTGTGGAAAAATTAAAGATATGTACGTAACAACCAAAACTACCAATTACCAACAAATCAGCAGAAAAAACAAAACCAAAACAGGTAGTGACCTTCGATTTATCTGGAACTTCTACTGCCGAAGAAGTAGAAATTGCTGATGACGTACAACTTCTACTTAAAAGGCAAGAATGTAATTTAACTCTATATACCGCACCATTTCCAAAATTAACAATGCTTGTACGTCTGAGAAATGGGAGTTAGATGATAATTTGGTTACTTTAAGATTGAAATGGGAACCGATTGATAAACTGCATTGGCAAATAGATTTTCATCTGAAAGTCAAACGAATACTATTACAATATGTTCTCGGATGTTGAACGAAAGTACGACGACCTCAAGCGGAAACTCAATGCAAAAATATGGAATTGCCAAATTGCCCGAATTTTCGGGCAATTGTACTCACTGGATTTCTTTTAAGGACTTCTTTTTAGATTTCATACACAAAAACCCTTCTATTAATAATGCACAGAAAATGGAACATCTAAAAACCAAGCTTAGCGGGGAAGCCGAGCGATTAGTACAACATCTAACCATCAGCGCTGAAAATTATAGCTCATGTTGGGATATACTGAATCAGCGTTACGACAACCGCCGCTTGCAGTTCATAACGTTTATGAATACCATGCTCAATCTGCCCGTAATTCAACAACCCGACTCGTTTAACTTAAAGAGGATCCATGACACCATAACGGAGTGTTTGAATGGCATTGCCAATATCGGTATTGATACATCAACCTGGGATCCAATCATTGTTCATATAATGTCACAGAAGCTTGACTCCAATATTTTAAGTGACTATATGAAGGAACTACAAGACCACGGGGAACTACAAAATTTGCAAGATTTCTTATCATTCCCTGAAACATAGTTCATGGCTTATGAAACTATGAAATCGGCAAAAAAAAAAGGAATACTACAACCTCTGAAAAATCATTTAACAATAAAATGAGCAAGAAAACCCAGATGAAAACTTCTAACTTCAAATCCAATAAAACATATAATTATTACGCCACTCATAGAAAATGCCCACATTGCAACGGAACTCACGTGTTAATGCAATGTGTCAAATTCCTTGAAATGGACACTTGGAAACGGACTGCTACGGTTACGAAGCTGAAACTCTGCAAAAACTGTCTCTACAGAAACGGCATAGAAGAATGCAAATCAAATAAAACATGCCGCGAGTGTAACTTAAAACATCATACGCTATTACACAATTCTGAAAAAATAAAAATAGCGTTCCATGTTCCAAAAACCTAATAGTGAGCCCTCTACGTCATCGTTACAACAGCCAACTTCGAACCATTTACAAAATAACAATTTGGAAGTTTTATTGACAAACGGTTCAGCTGAAAGTAAGATCCGTAGATGGCACGTATGTAACATTGCGTGCTCTTCTCGATCAAGGTTCTCAGGTCAACTTGATCACGGAAAATGCTGCCCAAATATTACTACTTCCACGAAAAAGGATGACATCTGCACAAAATTATCTCCAGAGATTCACCTAACAATACTCTACGTGAATATCAACTTTGTACAATAACCTATGGTACAAAATGTGCCCCATGGCTTGCCATGCGTACTTTAAAACAAATAGCCATCGATGACGGCCCCAAATATCCGGAAGCTGCAAGTATACTACACACATACATACATACAAACGGAGTGTTTTGTTGACGTCATGAGTGGCCACAACAGTATCCGGGAAGCCCAAAAACTACAGGAATCCCTCATCAAACTATTGAGAGGAGGCGGCATGAATTTCAGAAAATGGACAGGTAACCATCAAGGCTTACTAGAAAACTTAAACGACGAACAAATAGAAACTAAGCGGTTATTTGATTTCAAGAGTGAAGAATCATCAAAAACTCTGGGTCTCGGGTGGAATCCTGTAAGCGATACCTTTCACTTTAAGTGGGCCACTTAAAGTAAATAACACGAAGAAACTTACGAAACGGTCTCTACTCGCAGCCATTTTTAAATTTTACGACCCACTGGGCTGGTTGTCTCCAATAACTATAACAGCTAAGTTACTATTTCAAAAACTATGGATAAGTAAACTCAGCTGGGATGATGAGGTGGCTAAGGACATTCAAATTGAGTGGCTGAAGTTAAAAACTGAACTACATTACATTCAAAATATGAAGATTAACAGATATATAGGCGATACACAACAACGTGTAGCGAGTAGGCGAGTAACAGTAGACGATACAACGATGCATCTGATCATACGATGCTACGTCACATATGGCGTGATTTCTTACACGTGTAAGGGATTAGTGCATCAAGCCCCGCCTACTGCAATATGGCCGTCTACGCACTATTGTCCTAGCGGCGCGCGCGCAAGATGGACGCTGCACATCTATTGTTCATCGTCACCGCCCACGTTCGAAAATGGTCAGGACCGAATTTTAATTTTAATGACTCATGTTTACTATTGTTAATTATTTTTATGTATAAATAGCGCATCGCCGTATTTGTTACTTCACTTCGCTTTTGTCATCGTTAAGGTACAAAATAAATAACTAAATTTTTTTGTTGCTCGAGCTTTCTTATTGCTACCTACTCGACCTGCAAATACTCTCCGCTCCAGTTCACAAGTACCAATTAGTAAGTGGTTGGGGATAGTAACCTAATCACTTCACTGGTGACCCCGACGTGATTTCTGATCTATCTGATCTCCTGACCCTCAAACAACATCATGCCAGACACTCAAGCCACGAAAGACGTACTGCTGGGAGAAACTTGCCGCGTTGGAGTACGGACGCCCCCGTTCAATTCCAGTGACCCTGAACTGTGGTTCGCTCAATTGGAGGGACAGTTCATATTATCGAACATAAGTGCAGATGCTACCAAATTTTATTAGGTGCTGGCACAGCTGGAACCACAACATTCAGCAGAGGTTCGAGATCTGATAGTATCTCCACCTGCAGCAGACAAGTACCAGACGCTAAAGGCCGAGCTCATACGTCGACTCTCAGCTTCTCAAGAGCGAAAAATAAAGCAGCTGCTGGTGCAAAGCGTGCACGTAAATGTACCCAGCCCTGTACCTACGGGAAGGCGGAAAACTCTACAGGCAGTAATTAGTAGCGGGAAACGACTGCCTAGCAATTTCAAGCCGCCTGTTCATAACGGACCGCAAAACGAAGGTGCAATATCTAGTAGATACGGGTTCAGACCTGTGCGTCTTTCCGCGATCCGCTGTTCGGGAGCAACGCAAGAGATCGAAATATGAGTTGTTTGCAGCCAACGGCAAAATAATATCCACTTATGGGGACCTGCTGGTTACATTAAACCTGGGACTTCGACGCGCGTTTACCTGGCGATTCACAGTAGCAGATGTCTCGAAGCCTATCATCGGTGTCGACTTTTTAGGTCACTATAACCTGCTAGTCGATTGCCGTAACCATCGTTTGATTGATGGCACTAGAGCACTCGCAGTCCACGCACCACATCAGATGTCGACAGATGTAATTTTATCTGTCCGCACAACTACCGACTCAGTTTACCACAGCTTGCTAAGGGAGTACCCTGATGTCACTCGTCCAGCTGGTAAGCCTGCAGTCACTAAGCATTCCACAGTGCACCACATACGCACAACCTCAGGCCCACCAGTAATCAGTCGTCCGCGTCGTTTAGACCCAGTACGCTTAAAAGCTGCAAAGCAAGAGTTTGAGGAGATGCTGCAGAATGGCACAGCACGAAGATCAGATAGTCCATGGTCTTCACCACTCCATTTAGCCCGCAAGAAAGACGATAGTTAGCGTCCATGTGGGGATTATAGATCTCTAAACGCGAGAACAATCCCCGATAGATACCCAGTTAAGCACTTGCAAGATTTTACCCACCAGCTAGCAGGTAACGCCATCTACTCCACTATCGATTTAATAAAGGCATACAACCAAATACCGGTATCCGAAGCGGACATACCGAAGACAGCAATCACGACACCATTTGGTCTTTACGAATTCCCGTTCATGACGTTCGGACTTCGTAACGCTGCTCAAACCTTTCAACGCTTCATGGACGAGGTTCTACGTGATTTAAACTTCTGCTACGGATACACGGATGACATATTGGTATTCAGCCCTGACAGCACCATCCACCAGGAGCATCTGAAAACTGTGTTCAAAAGACTTTCTGAATACGGCGTTCTAATCAACACTAACAAATGTGTATTTGGTCAAACAGAAGTCGATTTCCTAGGATTCAAAGTTTCAGCAGCTGGTATACGACCTTTGGACATGAAAGTTCAGGCAATTCAAGACTTTCCTCCACCGAGGACTATCAAGGAACTCAGACGCTTCCTCGGAATGCTTAATTTTTATAAGCGTTTGATTCCGAATGCAGCTACTTGCCAAGCGCCTCTCAATGAATTGTTAGCTGGCCCCAAGACGAAAGGCTCACAAGCTATAGTTATGACTCCTGCACTTTTAGACACCTTCAACCGCTGCAAGAAAAGTCTTTCGGAAGCCACACTTCTGGTACACCCTGACTCACTAGCAGAGTTAACTATCCATACCGACGCTTCAGAAACAGCTATAGGGGCAGTTATACAACAACGACATGACGGCGCGTGGAAACCACTAGCATTCTTCTCCAGGAAGCTCAGTCCAAGCCAAAGGAAGTACAGTCCTTACGACCGCGAATTATTAGCCATCTACGAGGCTATAAAGTACTTTCGCTTCATGGTAGAAGCACGCACTTTCGCGATAATAACCGACCACAAACCGCTGACATTTGCCTTCTCTGGACGTCGCGAAAACTGCTCACCACGTCAGTTTCGTTACCTGGACTTCATCAGTCAGTTCACGACGGATATCAGATACATTGCGGGAACAGAGAACGTGGTTGCCGACGCACTCTCACGAGTTGACGAAGTCGTCATGCCCCTCGATTACCAATGCCTAGCCCGTGAGCAAGAAACTGATGAGGAGCTGCAAGACCTGTTGAAGAATGGTTCCACCCTGCAACTAAAAAAATGTAAAACACCAGACAGCGACTTCAACGTTTATTGTGACGTATCCACCTCGAGTCCACGACCCTATATTTCTCCGTCCTTACGCAAGCAGGTATTTAATACGTTGCACAACCTCAGTCATCCAGGAACAAAGGGCACTGTCAAACTGGTGACACATAGACTTGTGTGGCCAGGTATCAGGCGTGATTGTAGACAGTGGTCAAAGGAATGTCTGCAGTGCCAACGCTCTAAAATAACACGGCTTACATCAGCGCCACTTCAAAGATTCGAGATGCCATCAGCCCGATTTCGCCACATACACTGTGGACTGCAGGACTGGATTGGACCATTACCACTTTGTTCTGGTAATAGATACTGCCTCACGATTGTCGACCGCTTTACTCGTTGGCCTGAGGCATATCCACTACAGGACATGACATCGGAGTCTTGTGCAGTCGCTCTAATAAATGGTTGGATATCACGTGGAAGGCAGTTCCTATCACACACGTTTAAGGAACTAGCCGCGCTGGTCAGTGCGACACATCACACCACTACACCATACCATCCAGCTGCCAATGGCCTTGTGGAGAGGTTTCACCGCCAACTGAAATCTGCCATCACCTGCCATGCTTCATCAAACTGGGTTGAGGTCTTACCCTGGGTGCTACTCGGAATTCGCAGCGCCTGGAAGGAAGACCTGCAACTATCTTCAGCAGAACTGGTCTACGGTAAACCACTTCGTTTACCTGGACAGTTCTTATCTTATAACGATAATGAGGACATTGATATGACTTCGCTCACTGCCCGACTTTGTGCTCACATCAGCAGACTAATCCCACAACCAACATCTTGGCACGGGAGTTCCAGCAGAACCTTTTACATACCCAAAGACCTAAGCACTGCATCCCACGTCTTTGTTCGACAAGGTCCTGCACGAAGACCGCTACAAGCACCATACCTAGGCCCTTACAAGGTGCTCCAGCGAGGTCAGAAAACCTATGATGTAGACATCTGGGGAATATCACAGCGAATCTCAGTTGACCGATTGAAACCGGCGTACGTTACTAAAGAAACACCACAACCCAATCCTGAACCTCAAGACGCTGTCAAGAAGACGAGAAGTGGACGAACGGTCAGATTTCCTGATCACTATCGCCCGTAGTCACGGTCTCACCGGGGGAGTGGTGTAGCGAGTAGGCGAGTAACAGTAGACGATACAACGATGCATCCGATCATACGATGCTACGTCACATATGGCGTGATTTCTTACACGTGTAAGGGATTACTGCATCAAACCCCGCCTACTGCAATATGGCCGTCTACGCACTATTGTCCTAGCGGCGCGCGCGCAAGATGGACGCTGCACATCTATTGTTGATCGTCACCGCCCACGTTCGAAAATGGTCAGGACCGAACTTTTATTTTCATGACTCATGTTTAATATTGTTAATTATTTTTATGTATAAATAGCGCATCGCCGCATTTGTTACTTCACTTCGCTTTTGTCATCGTTAAGGTACAAAATAAATTACTACATTGTTTTGTTGCTCGAGCTTTCTTATTGCTACCTACTCGACCTGCAAGTACTCTCCGCTCCAGTTCACAAGTACCAATTAGTAAGTGGTTGGGGATAGTAACCTAATCACTGTGACGCCAGTGAGAAGGCATACGCATGTGTCATTTATAGTCGGGTTACAAATGCACAAGGTTTACCTATAATAACCCTACTCGCATCCAGAACAAGGGTGGCTCCTATAGCTCAGAAGACTACACTACCCAGACTTGAATTGTGTGGTGCTCTCCTATTGGCTGAACTTCTGAAAAAGGCTAAAGAAACCCTATCGGAGTACGATGTCTCTATACAAGCATGGTGTGACTCTAAAGTTGTGTTAGCGTGGATTCAAGATGACTCATTAAAGTGGGAGGTGTATATAGCCAACAGAGTTACAAAAATCAAACACATTGTTCCTGCAGCCAACTGGCGGATTGTAAGATCCGAGCAGAATTCCGCAGACTGTGCAACAAGAGGTCTCTTACCAAGTAAATTATCAAACTTCGAGCTATGGTGGCATGGCCCTGCATTTTTGAAGAAACAAGAAATATGGGGTGCTACCTGTTCATATCAAACTAACTTCAAAGCATTAAAACAAAATAAAACACATTGTAATGAAAAAATTATAACTGCATTGTTGAATAAATGTAGTTCATTATCATACATAACCCGAGTCATAGCATGGATACAACGATTTATTATAAACTTGCGCAACAAAACGAAACCGAACACCTTGTACCTAACAACGAGCGACCTAAGTACAGCGATAACAAGTGTCGTTAGCCATGTGCAGCGTACACAGTTCAATCTGGAATACAATCAATTGATTGGCTGTTGATTGACTATTATTCGGGATAGTTCCCGAATAATAGCAAGATCTTGAAACTCAACCCGTACCTGGATAAGGAAGGAATCATGCGTGTGGGAGGAAGGCTCAAGCATTCTGTTTTACCACTAAGGATGAAAAATCCAGCCATCATACCACATTCGGGTAGATACACTCAACTACTGATTGAACAAGCCCATTCAAGATAATTACACGGAGGGGCTCGTTTAACCCTGACTTATATACGTCAACAATACTGGATTGTCAGCGGAAACAGAGTAGTCAAAGCTCAGTTACGTAAATGTGTACGTTGTCATCGATTCAATAACATGAACTCTTCTCAACTGATGGGAGACTTGCCTAGTCAACGGATTAGACCTTGTCGACCGTTTACGCATATAGGAGTTGACCTTTCAGGATATGTGGAAGTCACACACAACAAGGGCAGAGGCGTGAAGACTTCAAATTCATATATATATATATATATATATATATAGCTATATTTATATGTATGGCCACGAAAGCCGTTCATATTGAACTTATATCGGACCTCAGCACTGAAACATTTATTGTGGCATTTCAGAGGTTTTGTGGTCGCCGCGGTGTCCCTAAGCATATGTATTCTGATTGTGGTACGAATTTTATCAGCGCGTCAAAAGGACAAGAATTTGAAGACCACAATCTACTAATGAAACAGGAATTTTTGGCGAACCAACAAAAATGGAGGTCGAGTGGCACTTTAATGAACCCGCTTGGCCCAGTGGAGGTGGGATCTGGGAGGCCGCCGTAAAGTCGATGAAACATCATCTGCAACGTACATTGTGAGATCAAAAACTTACCTACGAGGAACTTACCACGCCCTTAATTAAGATGAGAAGAGCTTGTTTATACTCGAGACCATCGTGCCCTCTTACAGAAGATCCAGAAGAGTTCTACAATTGCCTGACTCCTGGACATTTCCTAACCGGCAGCCCTTTACTGTCACTACCACTGTCAGATTATAACGACATAAACCAAATCGACCTCCGACGTAGATGGCAACTAGTTGAACATATGTTTAACCAATATTGGAAAAATTCGTCAAACGAATATCTCACTACGTTACAAAGTCGTAGTAAGTGGAACAAGCCCACAAAAAACATAAAGGAAGGTGAAATCGTATTAGTGAAAGATGACAATCTACCGCCAGGCAAATGGGCTATGGGGTGAGTATTGGAGACACACAGAGGGTCTGATGGCCTTGTAAAGGTCACTACCCTTAAAACGGCTTCGGGAGTTATTCGGCACCCTATTATAAAACTATCCCCATTACCATTGGAATACGAAAGTGATAGTGACAAGCATCACGAAATATATACAAAATCTAAGTAATGTCACAATACAAAGGGCAATAAATTAATTACGTCGTTATACATTGCGATGTTAATGTTGTTTACATTTATATCGGGTTCCACTGGACTTGCCGACGACACGCGCACCGCACCTAGCGCACATGAAACTTGGAACCCGAACGCCCCGTGTATTATGACACTATCGGCAAAGTTCAAACAGTGCACGATGACATTTTTAGGAAGGAATAAATCGCCTAAAATTATATGTTGAAGATTTGAAGAATGCTTGCTATCAAGCTGAACTAAAACACTGCAGAACAACAATGGAACAACTTCGACATGAGCTAGAGCTTCTCGGTTACTACAACTCTATACTCATAAATCCTCACAAACATCTGAGCAGCCGAAAAAAGCGAGGAATAATCAATGGCATTGGATATCTTGCGAATAGTCTGTTCGGAATATTGGATAAACATTTTGCTGAAAAATATCAAAACGACATTCAGTCACTTCAAAACAATGAAAATTACCTATTAGACCCCATAAAAAACCAAACTGGTATAGTGGAGCTTGAGAATCAAGTCTTGAAACAAAGCGAGAGCAATATTCGGCGCCAATTCGAGTCTATCGACAACTTTATTAACGAAACTAATAAAAAAATGTCCTCAATAAAATCAGAACTGGAGATAATTTCTGCTACGACATATATCAACTCAGCTTCCCTAACAGCATATTTACTGATTAACAACTTTCGAACATTTCAGAAAATGCTGTTCAACACCCTCACTAATGTGTATCAAGGACATGTGGATGTACATTTGATTACTCCTGTTTTTTAATTCAGAGGCTGAGTGAAATTTCTAGCAGTCTTCCCAAAACAGTATCCTTGCCAGTGGAAAATTATAAAGAAAACATCAAAGAGGTTTACAAACTGATTACCGTGAAAGCACGAGTTACTGAAAACTATTTTTTATTCGAGTCTCATACACCGTTAGTGGCTGACGAAGACTATATATTGTACCGGCCAATTCCTTTACCAGTTAAAATGGGTACATACTTTACATATGTACATATATATCATTTGAATACATTGCTGTAAATCTCAAGAAGAATATTTTCATGTTGATAACCGAAGATGACTTGAAGCACTGTCTCCAACAAAAATGGAACCATTTTCTATACAACAAAAACTTACCATATTTCGACCTACATAGTAACAACGCACCTTGTGAAGCAAAACTGCTATCACATCAAAACTTAGTGCCTTGTGACGTCGAACACGCGTCATGTAAAGACCGCTAGAAAGAGCTATATTCGCCGAATACTTGGCTTACAATATGCTGCGATACATGTTCATTACGTATAATATGTGATAATGACGTCACATCATACTCCGTGTCATCATCGAGCATAATTTCTCTGTCGGAAGGATATGTTTTACAGTCCAAAGACTTAACAATTTATGCTCATCGGCATTACAACACTCGTACGAAGATGGACTATGAATTTACCATACCGACTATGGACACTTCAATAAACAGCGTTGTCAACCTAACGTACCATAAGGTCTTGCCTAAACTTCAGTCGGGAGATGTTGACCTACAGATAACAAAAATTGAAGACAAAATAGCAGCTCAAAAGAAAAATGAAGTTCTACAATCAAGCACAGCAATTTCCAGCCACGATGTTCATCAATATGTTATCAGTTACGTATTGTTTGCGTCGGCGATCATTGCTTTGCTTGTGGTGGTTGGGAGAAACGCTGTCGCTCCTGTTCAACTAACAGGCCGTCAAACTTACATTGCGAAGAGATTGAGCATCAAGAATACCGAACAACCGCGACGGCATCATCGAACAGTGACGTCATCACCAGCCTGGAGGTTTAGCCTGAGACGTCACGACGAAACTTCAAAAATGGAAGAAAAAACTTTACTTTTAGTTTTGATTAATTTTTCCTTGCTTTGTGATGGTTTTTCTTTCTCTCCTTTGTTTGTTGTGCTTTTCTGGGGTTTATAAGATGTACAGTCTTAACATAAGCTGTACATACATACATATTATTTCCTGACGCGGGAGTTCCCACCGCGTCACTTACAATACTAATACATATCGCACTGCTATTACGAGACTGTATCAACTCAAAATAGGGTAAATTTGAGATAATTCATTTTTCATACGTAAATATTAATTACCCACTCGTCAATAAATATAAAATAATAATAATAAATTGTAATAAGCCAAAAAAATTGGAAATAACTTGATAACCTGCAATGATTTAAATAATTCATTTATACAGAAATCCCTTAATTTTTATCAATAATCTATATACAGTGTTCACTTTTTATAATCTTTAACAGGAAGCGAGTAATCAGTTTTCTGTCGTTTCTGAAAAAAAACTTAATTTTGAGTTGATACACTCTTGTAATAGCAGTGCGATATACTAAGTAATATTTAATACAAGCCAGTGCGCGGGACTGAGTTCTTAGCGACAACAAACTTAAGAAAGGAAACAGCTAGTTTCTACTTTGTGCCTTTTTAATATAAAACATTTAACTTAGTGCAAAACTGTGTCTTCTCTTATCCGTCCTCTACAACAAATATTCTCAAATGTACTAACTGTACAAGTTGCCTCACTGTTAGGACGTCGGTAATCCGATACAGGTCTTTGGTTGGGAAGAGGAATGGCAAGGACCAACTTACGTTCAATACTGCCCGTTGCGCTCTTTCTAATTTTATGAGATTGCTCCTACATGCTCCGCCCTAAGCCGTTACACAGTAACTTATCATAGACTTGCAGAGAGCCCGATAAACCATTTTAATGTAGTGTATATATTAGACATATATATAGACATATATATAGATATATATATAGACATATATATATATATATATTTCTAATATATAAAATTCTCGTGTCGCGGTGTTTGTAGTTGAACTCCTCCGAAACGGCTTGACCGATTCTCATGAAATTTTGTGTGCATATTGGGTAGGTCTGAGAATCGGATAACATCTATTTTTCATCCCCATAAATGTTAAGGGTAGTCCACTCCAAATTTTTTTCTTAAATTCTTTACGATACAACATTAGAAAATACATACAACCATGAATTTTCAACCCTCTACGATCAATGCCCGTTTTTTAATAGCGGTATTAGTATTTTTACTTTCATTGGTACAATTTTTTTTTAATATTTAACCCAGTGAAAATAGAAAGTGCGATTGTTATCATCGATTGTAATAATCGATTGCCGTCAAGTAGATGTCAAACTTTTTTTTTATGGAATAGGGGGTTAACGAGCGGACGGGTCACCTGATGGTAAGTGACTACCGCCGCCCATAGGCACCTGCAACTCGAGTCACAAGTGCCTTGCCAGCCTTTAAGGTGGGAGTAGGAGAAGAAGGGAGATGGAGAGATAGGGGGGAAGATAGAGAGAGGGAAGGGTTAGGGCCACCGGTAACCTCACTCGCTTGGCGAAGTACAACGAAGCATTGCTTCGCTGCCGGTTTTCTGTGAAGCCATGATATCACTCCTTTCGAGCCGGCCCATACGTGCCGAAGCATGGCTCTCCCACTGTTAAACTTCAAATATGTCAGTTAAGTTAATGAAGTACTTTGAATTAAGAAAATTAATGGTGGGTGTTTTGTTATTTTTATAGGCCGTCAATAGACCACAGCACTCTATTCTCCTTTCAGTCATAGACCCCATCCCACAATAAGTTAGTTATTTTTTATTTGACTACCAAAATATTCATTGGAAATAATTAATATGGCAAAACAACGTGTGCCGGGTTAGCTAGTCTAATATTTAAAATTCTCGTGTCGCGGTGTTTGTAATTAAACTCCTCCAAAATGGCTTGACCGATTCTTATGAAACTTTCGTGTGCATATTGGGTAGGTCTGAGAATTGGACAACATCTATTTTTCATTCCCTTAAATGTTAAGGGTAGTCCACCCCTAATTTTTTTTTTAATTTTTAGATAATTTTTTTTTTTTTATGATACATCATTAGAAAATTTATACAACCCTGAACTTTCAAAACTCTACGATCAACCCCTGTCTTTTAATAGCGATATTAGTATTTTTACTTTCATTAGTCCAATTTTTTTAAAGTATTTTACCCAGTGAAAATAGAAAGTGCGATTGTTATAATCGATTGCCGTCAAGTCGATGTCAAACTTTATTTTTTTTGGAATAGGGGGTTAACGAGCAGACGGGTCACCTGATGGTAAGTGACTACCGCCGAACAGCCGCCCATGGGCACCTGCAACTCGAGAGTCACAAGTGCCTTGCCGGCCTTTAAGGTGGGAGTAGGAGAGGAGGGAGATGGAGAGATAGGGGGAAGATAGAGAGAAGGAAGGGTTAGGCCCACCGGTAACCTCACTCGCATGGCGAAGTACAACGAAGCATTGCTTCACTGCCGGTTTTCTATGAGGCCATGGTATCACTCCGTTCGAGCCGGCACATACGTGCCGAAGCATGGCTCTCCCACTGTTAAACTTTAAATATGTTAGTTAAGTTAATGAAGTACTTTGAATTAAGAAAATGAATGGTTGGTGTTTTATTTTTATGGGCCGTCAATAGTCCACAGCGCTCCATTCTTCTTTCAGTCATAGACCCCATCCCCACAATAAGTTAGTTATTTTTTATTTGACTACCAAAATATTCTTTAGAAATAATTAATATGGCAAAACAACGTGTGCCGGGTCAGCTAGTGTATATATATAAATTGATATATCTTCCTATGAACTCCAACAAGACTACACCGATTTTGATGAAATTTTTCTTATCATATTAGCCTAGCAGCCTATAAAAAAATCCACTTACCAGCCGATAGTGTATCATAGGGTAACAGGTACTTGAAGTATATCGCATCCAGTTTGCGTTCAATAAAAGGATTTTTATTTAATTTCATGTCCTCAGCTACTTTGCTCCATTTCTTCTTATTAATGACATTCTCTAGTCCACCGTGACGTTGGACTAAGTGGTACAACTTGGGGAGGTTCACTTCTAAACCCTCAAGCTATAAACAAAACAATCATGATCACGTACATTTCAAAAAGATCACTAATAATGTTATAATGTTAACTTAAAAAAAAAAAATTATAAACAAATATATTTTGTCATAAAGTACAATACATCTATAACAATACTAATATTTTGCTTAAACCGCTACTCGCTGGAACTACCAGTCGAATTTAAAAATGTTTGTATTGGATATAATATTCGTTGAAGGCTGTAGGTTGTACATTACACTGCGAGCCTTAGAGGCGGAGTAGCAGCCCTAGATGCGGGTAAAACTGCGGGGAACAACTAGTGTTAGTGAAATTTGACTGAAACATCGGGTGCACGATAGATAGGTATCTATCTTATAAATATTACCTCGATTTATACATAAAATAAATACACTGCGAAATTAATTTATTCACGAGTTGTCGGTAGTAGAATTAAGTATACAATTTACCAAAGGCGGTCGGTGGAAGCTTATGTTTTGAGCTTTCAAGCACGCTTTGATAGCGTACATCTCTCTGGCTGCCGGGCCCCATCTGTTGTACAACCGTGATGTGTATTGGTTGGTCACTTCAAAACGGATGTCGTCATCAGCTTTGCAAGTTGACACAAAAGCTTCTGGCGGGACTATTTTACAAATGCCATATTGTGAAATGCGATCCCACATCTTCTCGATGTAATTAATTGGATCCTGTAGGAAAAATTTCGTGTTTATAAAATAATATTTTGTTCAACTAATTCATTTATTCATACAATGCATCTAACACATTGACAATCAAACATCAAAACTGTAGCTTCTGGAGAAAGAGGTACGAAGTAACTTGTGACGTCATACGTTGCTACCATCATATATCGAATTTTTCAGTACAATATCTTATCGGACAGATTATTATAAGACTAAATAACACAACTCCTTATTATTTTCGAGATTCTTACTATCTTTTAATGGTCTAACGAAACTTGTTTCTAAAGTACTAGTAAATAGTTTATTGTTACCCCTTCCAAATTAAGGCTTGTGTTAGTAGTCATGATAGAAAGGATATCCTGTGAGTTGTAAACCCTATCCTCTCTGTTGAGCTTTGGCAGCCCTACTTATCAGCAGAAAAACAGCCCTTTGTTGCCAATGTGCGAATAAAAATGTTCTCTCTACTCTTTCTAATACTTCCAATCAAGACAATCGATGAATGAATCGTAAAAATACCTGTTATTGAAACTTACTTCAAGCTCTTCAGAAGAAGGCCAGAAGGTCGGTGCTTCTAATATGGTACCATTGTCGTCTTCCATATTTATATCCGAAGCCTTGCTGCACCCCGGTTGCTCAAACAGCGCCGCTTTGTCCTTGGTACTCAACCCAGGTAATGTTGGTGTATCTGGTCGGACTAAGCTTGAAGGAGGGTCTCCCAAGTTTAAGCTCAGGGTTTCAATCATTTGATCGAGGAGGTCATCGTGATGGCTCAATTTAAATTGTTCGGCGAAAGCGACGCGAGCTTCCGATCTTGGGATGAGACAGGCGGCAAATTTATCTTTTGCATTTATTGTCATCACTGTCATTTTGATCAATAAATGCGGATGTCGTGGTAGAAGTTCACTGATGAGATTCAAACTTCCATCCGTCAAATTTATGTTTTCTTCCGCAGCGCGTGACGATGTACTCGGATGTTGGCTTCGGTCCCTGTCAGTGTCGTCAGTTAAGCAATCTATTTTTCTTTGCCTTTTTAATAAGCATGTTAATTTTTTAAGCTTCTCAATCCTTTCACATTGTTTACAAATTGTGCATCTGGAATCGAAGTCGGATTTGGTAGCTTTAACCACATCCTCCACAGATTGCCAGGCATCGGCAGTGCAAATTTCCGGTTGGTCTAGTTCTAGTTGGGCATCCTCTTCCTCATAATGTGTGGACCGGTGTGACGTGTGTTGCTGTGGGGGAGGGGAAGTGGCGCGTTCTTCGGGTATGGAGCCGTCAATCCAGCGGTGGATTCCCTGTTCGCCATAGTAGCCGACTGCAGGAGAGCCCTCACAAACAAAGTTTGACGTTGAGGGTTGATCGGGCTGACGCGAGGAAGTACTTGGCACCCCTTGAAGTTCTAAAATTAATTAATTTTATTTAGAATCTTTTTTAAAAAATAAGTATGCTTATATGTAAACATCTTCCGAAATGCCTTATTATAGAATCCGCATTTATAAATAGAGACAAGTAGAGTGACCGTCAACTTCAATCAATATCTTTAATAAAGAGCGGTCTGCCACAATTTTTGTATGAAATAACTAGCTGACCGAACAGCACACGTTGTTTTGCCATATTAATTATTTCTAAAGAATATTTTGGTAGTCAAATAAAAAATAACTAACTTATTGTGGGGATTGGGTCTATGACTGAAAGAAGAATAGAGCGCTGTTGTCTATCGACGGCCTATAAAAATAACAAAACACCAACCATTCATTTTCTTAATTCAAAGTACTTCATTAACTTAACTGACATATTTAAAGTTTAACAGTGGGAGAGCCATGCTTCGGCACGTATGTGCCGGCTCAAACGGAGTGATACCATGGCCTCATAGAAAACCGGCAGTGAAGCAATGCTTCGTTGTACTTCGCCATGCGAGTGAGGTTACCGGTGGCCCTAACCCTTCCCTCTCTCTATCTTTCCCCCTATCTCTCCATCTCCCCTCCTATCCTACTCCCACCTTAAAGGCCGGCAAGGCACTTGTGACTCTCGAGTTGCAGGTGCCCATGGGCGGCGGTGCGGCGGTAGTCACTTACCATCAGGTGACCCGTCTGCTCGTTAACCCCCTATTCCATAAAAAAAAAGTTTGACATCGACTTGACGGCAAGCGATTATAACAATCTCACTTTCTATTTTCACTGGGTTAAATACTTTAAAAAAATTGTACCTAATTGTGAAAGTAAAAATACTAATATCGCTATTAAAAAACAGGGGTTGATCGTAGAGGGTTGAAAGTTCAGGGTTATATAAATTTTCTAATGCTGTATCATAAAAAAATTATAATTTATCTGAAAATTAAAAAAAAAATTAAAAACAATTAGGGGTGGACTACCCTTAACATTTAGGGGGATAAAAAATAGATGTTGTCCGATTCTCAGAACTACCCAATATGCACACAAAATTTCATGAGAATCGGTCAAGCCGTTTTGGAGGAGTTTAATTACAAACACCGCGACACGAGAATTTTATATATAAGACTAACTGACCCGGCACACGTTGTTTTGCCATATTAATTATTTCTAATGAATATTTTGGTAGTCAAATAAAAAATAACTAACTTATTGTGGGGATGGGGTCTATGACTGAAAGAAGAATAGAACGCTGTGGTCTATTGACGGCCTATAAAAATAAAACACCAACCATTCATTTTCTTAATTCACAGTACTTCATTAACTTAACTAACATATTTAAAGTTTAACAGTGGGAGAGCCATGCTTCGGCACGTATGGGCCAGCTCGAAAGGAGTGATATCATGGCCTCACAGAAAACCGGCAGTGAAGCAATGCTTCGTTGTACTTCGCCAAGCGAGTGAGGTTACAGGTGGCCCTAACCATTCCCTCTCTCTATCTTCCCCCCTATCTCTCCATCTCCCCTCCTCTCCTACTCCCACCTTAAAGGCCGGCAAGGCCCTTTTGACTCTCGAGTTGCAGGTGCCCATGGGCGGCGGTGCGGCGGTAGTCACTTACCATCAGGTGACCCGTCTGCTCGTTAACCCCCTATTCCATAAAAAAAAAGTTTGACATCGACTTGACGGCAAGCGATTATAACAATCTCACTTTCTATTTTCACTGGGTTAAATACTTTAAAAAAATTTGTAACTAATTATGAAAGTAAAAACACTAATATCGCTATTAAGAAACAGGGGTTGATCGTAGAGAGTTGAAAATTCAGGGTTGTATGTATTTTCTAATGATGTATCATAAAAAAAAAAAAAAAATATTTAAAAATAAAAAAAAAATTATTTAAAAATAAAAAAAAAAATTAGGGGTGGACTACCCTTAACATTTAGGGAGACGAAAAATAGATGTTGTCCGATTCTCAGACCTACCCAATATGCACACAAAATTTCATGAGAATCGGTCAAGCCGTTCCGGTGGAGTTTAATTACAAACACCGCGACACGAGAATTTTATATATTAGACTAGCGGCCCGCTCCGGCTTCGCACGGTTATAAAATATATAGCCTATGTCATTCACTGAAAAAATTATTAAAATCGATCCAGTAGTTATGTAATTATTTACGACATCACATTAGAAAGCTCAAAAATAACAGTATTTCTCCACTATTTAATGGATGTTATTATACATATAAACCTTCCTCTTCAATCACTCTATCTATTAAAAGAAACCGCATCAAAATCCGTTGCGTACTTTTAAAGGTTTAAGCATACACTCTGTCCCTATATCCCTAGATATAGGGACAGAGAAAGCGACTTTGTTTTATACTATGTAGTGATAAGGCCTGAATTACTCCTGTTAAATTATTCACTTTTAATTTGACTTGAAAAATATAACACAAATTAAAAACGCAGTACTTTTAGATGTTAAATTGCTTGACTGGGTGGTTTTAAACATGATATATATACCAGTATCCTGTAAAGGCCAAAGAACAAATAATCGAAATCTATAAAAATAATCCGATCAAAACTCCCAAAACTCTGTACAAATAAGCGATCTACTAGTTCCATTCCACCGGTCTTCTTGGAAGTAAATGAGGGAGACATCCTATGTCTCAAATCATGATATATAGTAGAATAGGTTTGAACTTACCACTAAAGTAATGGTCCGTCACAGTGGCCACGTTCACTATCTTTGTGTCCCTAAACGCATATACTGAAATCATAAATAGTGTAAAATTTCACGTATAGTCCGCGCACAAGTTGAATGCACGCGGGGCCTGAGCTGAGGGGCGAGAGCAACTCCCTCCGCCACCCGCGAATCTGGCCCTAGTGTAGTAATTGGCTCAATCCCGAACTCTGCATTCAACTCGCGCGCCTACTGATAGGCAGCAAAATAACATGCGATACTTAAATATTCATGTCAATTGAAATTAAATTGTGAACAGACTTTTAAATGTTTGATAAGTATCTACTTAAAAGAAATTAGGATGCCCTAGCCTAAGTTATATAGCTTTTAGCAAGCTGTAAGTTTTTTTGGAATGAATTAGTTTACTGTGGTTGTGGTAAACCCGCATTTACAAACAATGTAAAAGGAAACAATTTGTTGAAACAGTGCTGTATTAAACCAACCAATTTCAACTGCCCAGAGAGGGCAAGAGCCATTTTGAGTCACAGGACCCTGGTTGCTAGAGATATTGCGTACACTCTCCAATCCATTTGTATGAGAAAAATCCCTTTGCTTCCCATTGCCTTCCTTTCATAGGTACCTTTCAGTATTAATATACTCCCAATTTTCCCATCTTTAAATGGGTTTTTGAAAAATCATCGATTTTTTCATGTAATTTATAATTTTATTATAAATAATTTAGATAGTTAAAACAAAAACAATTGAAAATCTTTTTTTTTTTCAATTAAATATAAACTATTTAATTATTTAAAAGTGATAAATTACGTTACTCCCACGCACCATTGGCGCCGCCTTATTTGTGACGTCATAATGTTAAAGTCAATCCACATTAGTACACGATCGACGGTTTCTACATGTATTGATAAATAATTTCAGAAATTTACTGCAAATAAAATTATTGTTTATAATAAAATTTATCGAGTGATTAATGTGTGATAAAGGATTTATAAAAGTAAAGCCTCATAAAATACCTAGTGTGGATATATTTATGATAACAAATGTTTTCAAAAATGGAATTGGAACAGGCAACTGGCTTCACGACTGACTTAGTCTGACTGACTACTACTCCTGACAATTCAAAAATACCCATAATGGTTTAATTGAAATAAATGATTTTGATTTTGAATAATGTTCGGTTTAATTCGCTGAATTTTGTTTCTAACCAATTTAAACAAAAACAATGCGTCAGGTACATCTCTGCGTATCGAAAGTGTGTGCATCCTTAGGGGTTGCAATCGGCTGGTATACGTAGTTAAAAGTTTACCTTTACCTGTAAATATCGTCAGGTGTCAAAAAACCGTTTTTGATTGTTTTAAAGTATTTACTAATATCATCCTTTAAGTGGTCACCTCGCCACTACGGAGCGCCAAGTGTTGTGAGTTCAAATCCCACACGGGACATAATTTTGTGTGATCCACAAATAGTTGTCCCGAGTCTGGGTGTTCTTTGTGTCCGTTGTTTGAATGTTTATGAAGCTCGACCAGACACAGGAATATTCCTAATGCGCGAGTTGTCTTTAAAAAAAAGAAAAAATAATAACAAATTAATTTATTTTATTATACTTAGATACATCGAAATTATCCTGATAACAAAAAAAAATTTAATCGTTTTAGGATTTACTCGGCACACTGGTTTCGACGTTTAGCAACAGTACATTTAAAAACATTTTTGGGAGTTGCTTTTGTATTCATCGTACACAGTGGTACGAAATAAGCACGATAACTCTTAAGGTTTTACATCTCTGATAAATTTATAAATAAATTGACGATAATAACAAGATTTAATTGATTAAAACTCTGTATAAACTGCATGTAATGCTTATTAGACATTAACATTATGACGTCACGGCGCGATCGGGTTAGTTCGGAAACTGTCGGTATTTTTTCGGTACTGAGTTTAAAACATTATTTTTAATTTGTTATAACTTTTTAACAAAACAAAAAAAAACAAACAAGCAATCGTTTTTTTATAAAACTAATAATATATATTATGATCTTCCAATTTATGACAATATTTTTTTTTCAATAACCCAATTCCTAATGTTCACGTTATGTTGGCAAAATGTGGGTGTTTAATACGCCTCTACCTACCCCTATAGAGATATATGTATGTATGTACTGGAGCTAGTTGTTCCTAGATTGACTTAGATGGGGGTTTGTGACCTAAATATAAATCAACATCATCAGCCATGCGGTTATGTCTCTTATAAAACATGTTAGAAATATAGAATTTACCTGATTGAGTAGAAGACTCTATCTCTATGATGGGTATGATCGAGGGCGAGGTTGATGGGACTTCGGACTTAGATGGTTCGGTGTTCATTATTTCTATACTGGGTACTCTTATATGAGCTGGTATCGAAGTCGGTGGTCCCATTAGAGTAGGGGTTTTTGGCGCTGCAGGAGGTTTCGGTGTGCTAGTATTTGCAAAATACTTTAGTGGTTGGTTATCTTCCAGTGAGAATTCACCTGACTTCCTCTTGGAGTGTTTAGGATTTTTCTTTTTCGGTAGCTTCCTTTTCGCAGGTTGAGATTTTCGATGTTTTTCTGTAGACAAATTTCTTGGCATTCGCCAATTTTCCGAACCAGTCATCCACTTGGGGTTGCTTCTTTGTTCACGTGATCGTAAAGTCATCAAATGCGGCTTTGACTTCATCACTTTGCGACGCGTAATCACTTTCAATTTAGGTTTCACGTTCACTGTTACTTTTGAGCCACGTTGTCCATTTACAGAATCGACCTGTCTCTGTTCGTCATTACCTTCGTCATTACCTCTTACATGCTTGCCCCGTAACCTCTCAACGAGGACTATGGGCTGCATGTGCGGGTGTGACCCTGCGCAAAGAAGGAACTGTGTCAACTAATATGCTTCTGATAACCTTGACTTATAAAACTAAACCGCACGCTAAAAGTTAAACTCACCATGAAACGAAACTACATCCAGTAAACATTTTGGGGACATGTTGTTGTGGAATATGTTGCATGTATCGTTGGTAGTTGCTGGAGCTTCCCGGCGTTCTGTGGTAGAGGTGGTTGCATTATTGCTGGTTGCAGTAGCAACCACGGGTGGTACGAAAGCGCCCTGCGCGAACTTGCGCTGGGCGGTCACCCTTCTGGTCGTCCTAAGAAAATAAAAAATAATAATAGTCCTAAAAATAATAATTTTATACGCGCTACAGGGTTCTGCAAATAAAACGCATAGCAAGAGCGAATATTCATATTATGGATGTCACTAAAATAAAGGAAGGAAAGCCTATGTGAATCTTGATACAATTTATTCAATTCATTAAATGCAATTAACCACTTATATAAATTAACATTGCAAAATGAGAATATAATTACAACTTATAATTAAGTATATTAAAAACTAATATATAACACAATTTTTTTTTTAAAGTCAAGGTTATCAGAAGCATATTAGTTTACATTTTCCTTCGTTATGGTTCCTTCTTTGCACAGGTTCGCACTCGCCACTTGCGGCCTATAGTCCGTGGAGACGTTACGGCTCAAGCATATATTAATATGTCATAAATTGCATACCAATGGAATAGAGCTGTAATTGGAGCCGTTGCTCGTGCGAGCAATTGAAAATGAGGTATGTATTAACCATAAACTTAGTATACTATCGTAATAGACGAACAAAGTGTGCGAGTGAGATACTTAGCCTTATACAGAAACCTATGGGTGAAAAAAAGACAGAATAAAGATAACAGTGAGACCGGTTTTGAAAATTTTGGTCTCTAATAGTATCCTGTCAAAAAAAAGACCGTTTTAATTTTGGTGTTTTCGTCGTAATCTTTTTATATTTTAACGGGTAGATGCTACGATAATAAAGTATTCAAAGAGCTTTTGGAGCTCGAAAGATACAAAACCTGTGCAGTAACAAGAGTCCTCACCGGACACTGCAAACTGAACAAACGTATGTTCAAACTACAGTTGGGTGAGAACACAATATGCAGATTCCGTCAAGAGGCAGAAGAAACTGCAATGCATATTCTAGGCTCTTGTGGCCCACTAAGGGTTAGGCATCATGCAACCGCTGGAAAGACAAACAATCACTGCTGATAGGATCTGGAGGTGTTTTTGTTTTTTTTTTTTTTGTTTTAATAAGAAGTTTCTCGAATCCATAAGTCTGAGCAGTGAACTGTAAAGCAAACGATGCAAAAGACCAGAAATGGTCGAGGTGGCACTAGGCACTTAAAACAATAATAATAAATAATAACGGGTAAAGTTAAAAAAAAAAGAATGGTGTCGTAATCTGTGTTAGATTGTGGTATAAAGAAAGGTCCAAAGAAAAACATTTTATGGCTTAATACCAAAAGTTCAATACTACTTTCAAAGTGTATATTTTCGTTGAATATATACATAAGATTATTTTGTATTACACTTAACATAATTATGCAGTAAATAGTATATTTTTGAGATATTGTCATATTTTTAAAAATTGTGTGTGTGTGTGTGTGTGTGTGTGTGTGTGTAACGACGCGACGCTGCGCATACATTTTAATAGAGCAACTCAAAATATAACTTTATTTACTACACGAAAAGATACACATTTCATTGTGAGAATTTAGAATACGTTGCACGACGCGCGTCGCAGCACGACCCGCGACGCAGCGCGACGACGCGAGGCGCAGCTGCACTTATTCTTATGCGCTTGCAAATATTAGACTGTGGTGGACGCGGCGGGGTGGATGCCCGCGGCGAATGTAGACACGTTCCGCTGCGCCGCGCGGTGTCTCGCTGCGCAGTGAGGCGTCGTGCTGCCAACGATTTTACGATGCGCCTCGCGACGTTGCGATGCGTCTCGCGAAATCACTGGCCTCTTCCAGTAACGTCGCGTCGCGTCGCGTCTCGGTGTGAACTGACCCTAACAGTCAGTCACACGTCTGTAAAACTCGCACACACAAACATTTCAATTTCGATCTCCTGAAAATGAAGAGACTGTTTGTCTATTACGATAGTAAACTAAGTTTATGGTAAAAACACCATAATATATATTTAACTGTATTTATCACCTATAGTGACTCAATAGATTATAGTTTACATTGTTCCTTCTTTTGCACAGGTTCACACTGGCACTTATGGCCCATAGTCGTGGTCGTGGAGAGGTTTAGGGGCAAGCAATATTAATATATCATCAATTGTAATATATATTTAACTGTACTTATCACCTGTAGGGACTCAATAGAATATAGTTCTGTATGTGTGTGTACGGCGTTAACATAAATGTATGTATGTATATCTGTACAGGCGGCTGCTCCGCCAAATAAATAGGACAGTCGCAAATAAACACAGTTAAAAGTAACACGTTTATTTTATTGCATACTCATAATTAATGAAATAGATAATCTTGATTACTCTTTTACCTAAAGTGGTAACCCCGACGTGATACTCTACTCTTTTACCTAAATCACCAATAAAACTATAGCAAAAATATGGTAAATAAATTAAAATTAGCCTTGTTTCAGAAAATTATATTCGCAAGAAAGCAATAATACAAAATAAATACAACACATTCAAAAAAAACCGTTTAGGTTTTGTATCAAATTAATAATGTTTACATTTGAATACCTGATCAGTCCCAAAAACCGTTATATATTGCAGACTCACCGAATCTGCATTTACTATTGTCAAAAAAACAATAATTACAATAGTCTTGGAAGTTACCCCAAAATTATTCAATATTGTTTCGACAAGTTCCCCAACAAGATACAAATCAGACTTGCTTTGATCCCTTTACAAAATTCTAAAGCTCCCCATCTCTAAAGCATCCCCATCGCATACGTGAAGCTGAACCCCTACGGTTGCATGGAAACACAGGCTAGTAGGGTGTCCCTACTAGCCCGTTTTTATTTGTCCTTGAAAGGCTTTATTTATTTTATTTATTTATTTATTTGTGTGATTTTGGGTACAATAGTTCTTAAGATATTACAATATTAAGTGAATCTCCAAATCTTTATTGTGAGATGAATTCCTATTTGTCAGAAATCACAACCAACCATCCAGCGAGAAACGGGGGCCTATGTCGTACTAAATATGCCGGCTAATTTCAATTTTTTGAACGGTTCAACTTTGAATTTGATTTTTTCCTCATATTTGTAGAATTCCAGACACAAAGAACAATGAAAATTACTAAATTTTCATTGTTCTTTGTGCCTCGAAAATTTAAAATGCATTATAAAACTTGTTGTGTGCGTTATTAAAATCTGGGCGAAGTAAGAATGGAAAACATTTATTTATGGCAAAATTCCACTGTTGCTAAATAATACTGTCTAATGATTAAAATACGTGGGTGCGTTTTTAAGTTCACGGAATGGCGGGGTTGGAGGGTAGTAGGAGTGCTCGCTTAGGTCCTAACGTGTTCAGTGACTAATCATTAGTACATATACCGAGTATTACCATAATGAGGTCATTAGTCTTCGAACTATCGTAGATCAAGCAACTAAATCCAGGAATCAATTGAAGACGATTACCGAACTGGGCGGTCTGTTGAAGTCGCCACTCCAGACATCGAAAAAAACGAAAAATTAATATTGGAGGATGCACGTTTGAAGAAATAACAACTCGCATAAATGGTTGGAGTATCTAAAAAAAATCATTTTTAAAGTCCTACATAATCATCTCGGCATGACAGAAGTCAATGCAAGATGGGTGCCTAAAATAGTAGTAGTAATTCTAGGAATAACCCACAAAAACAGCAGTGCATCGAGTGTTCGCGTGCGTTTTTGAACCAGTGTAATGAAGACATGGAATTTTTTTTGGAGCGAATTGTTACTGGCACTGGAAATTTGGGTTCATCACTATGAACTTGAGTCTAAGCAAGATTCCATCCAGTGGCATAAAAAGGGGTACACCACCGCCTAAGAAATTCAAGGTCTCGCAGTCGGCGGGAAAGCTCATGGCGACAGTTTTCCGGGACACAAGGAATTTTATTGATTGATTATAAGGAAAAAGGTGTTTCTATAACCGGAGAATACTACGCTTCAATTTTAAAACAGTTAAAAGAGGCTTTTGGAAAGAAAAGAAAAAGGAAAATTGACAAAAGGTGTCCTTCTATTGCACGACAATGCTCCTGTTCACAAGAGTCGAGTTTTGCATAAGGTGGGCTTCGATATCATTGATCACCCACCTTATAGCCCAGACTTGGCTCCCAGCGACTGTTACCTATTTCCAAATCTGAACAAAGAGCTTCGAGGAAAGAAATTTGCTACCGATGAAGAAATGAAGGATGAAGTTTCAGCGTATTTTTCAGAGAAAGTTAAATAAAATTCATAGATCTGAGAAATGTATTAGGGTTGCAGGTAAATATATTAAAAAGAAAAATAATTTTGTAAAATTATTTCATCTCCTTCTATACCATTCCACGAACTTAATAACGCACCCTCGTACATTAATTTGATTGCTTTGAGGCTTCATGCATTTTAGTTATTTTTACGAATCGCAGTTTGGGCTAATATCCTACTAATATTATAAACGTGAAAGTTTGTGAGGATGTATGGATGTATGGATGTTTGTTACTCTTTAACGCAAAAAGTACTGTATGGATTTTAATGAAACTTTACAATAATATAGCTTACATATCAGAATAACACATAGGCTATATTTTATAAGGATATTGTGTATATTGACCAATATATAACGATAAGTGTCGGATAAAAATCTGTCATCTGCGAGCTATTCTGGCGTGCGGTGCGAAAACTGTAAGAGTTACACGAATATAATGTACGGTGGGATTGTTTCTCCTAAATAGTTCTACAAAAAAGTCCGCGACAGTATATATCTATCTTTTATGTGTAAGCCATTATTACCAAAATAGTGAACCATAAATACAATAAAATTAGATTTTATATTTCCAATTCACATTTAGCAGTAACAAATTGATTTTTATCAAAATAAATACTATTATCGCTTCTGATATTCAAAATAGATAAAATTTGCCTTTTAAAGTACGTAATTTGGTAAAATATTTTAAAAGTTACGACGATATAAAATTAATATAAAATTGTGCGGTGCGGGGAGGGGGGGACACCCGAGTCCTGAACGCGGGCAGGCAGACGCGTGAGGGCAGACGTTGTTGACGGTTATGTCCGTAATGGGAATTTTCAAGACACTAACGATTTGTTAAAAGGCTCTGTATACATACATTTATATAACACTAGCAACCCGCCCCGGCTTCGCATGGGTACAAATTATACACCTAAACCTTTCTCATGAATCACTGTCTATTAGTGAAAACCGCATGAAATTCCGTTCAGTATTTTTTTAGTTTATCGCAAACAGACAGATAGACAGACAAACGCAGCGGGGGACTTTGTTTTATATTTTATAATATGTAGTGAAGATATTGAATGTGAAAAAAAATTTTAAGTTTGTGATTAGGTTTGTATGTTTGTTACTCTTTCACGCAAAAACTACTGAACCGATTGCTATGATACTTCGTATGTAGATAGCTGGAGACCTGGATTAACACATAGGCTACTTTTATCCCGATATTCCCATGGCATCTGAGTTACGCAGGTGAAACCGCGGGGCACAGCTAGTTATAATATAATATGCTAGGACATGTTTTTAAAATGTGGTGTTTTAATTTCTTTTGAAACAAAGTCATCGATTTTATTACTGTTTGCGTATTTAGTATTGCATATTTGCGTTTAGAAATCATCACATCATGCAGCTGAGCTGATGATGAAAAAAAATAATAAAATAAAAATCTTTTTAACAAAAAATTAAACCGACAAAAGTAACTAAAAAGCAAAAAATAAATAAACCTTTTAAGTCTTAAAATATTGAGCTTATTTACTTAAACTATCAAATTTTATATAAACTTATTTTGAGTCGGCGCCAAATAATAAAATAATAATAATAACTTCACACATCTCACACACGGCCGTCTGATCCTAAACTAGGCAGAGCCTGTACTATGTTAACCAGACTGCTGATAATCATACTTATATATTTCTAAATAAATACATATTATAGATAAATTACACCCAGACACAGAACAAATTATCGTGCTCATCACACAATTATTTGTCCTGGGTGGAAATCGAACCCACGACCTCTGGCTTAGCAGTCAGGGTCACTAACCACTGGACCAACAGGCCAGTCAAATTACCTACGTAGAGATATGTCCATTTCTACGTAGGTACATATAAAATTTAGGTAAATAATAATAATAATCAGGTTGTTGTTTGGCGCCAACTCAAAATACGTTTATATAAAATTTGATACTTTATGTAAATAAGCTCAATATTTAAGACTTAAGAGGTTTATTTATTTTTTGCTTTTTAGTTCTTTTCGTCGCTTAATTTTTTGTTAGTTAAAAGATATCTATCAATAAAAACTTCCACTTCAACTGAAAAATAAGCGTTAAGTACTTAATTAATAGGTATACCAATTATTTTTATAAATAAATATATTGAAGAGTTAACCCTACACACATTTTAAAACCCGGAAGGAGTAGGGTATTAAAACGGTAAGTATCGATATTTTTGTAAGGAGTGATTTATCTGTTAGGTAGTAACTACTTAGTAGTCTGTGGTCTCGTCGGAACGAAACTGTATACAAACTTTTAGCCTGTTACTAATCATCCAAAATATTCAGTTGTGGGCCTGTGGACTAATACTTAATACACTAGCAATTTTATGAAATAAAGATAATGCATTTTTTATTTGAATTATTTAGTTTTATTTTACCTATTACTGCTCATCGTAAATTAATAAAAAAAAACCGCTGATGATTATTTGTAATCTGTGATAAACTCTATTATTGAAATGAACAACCCTGTTTTAATTGCCTGAATGTTGGCACCATTTCGGACCCAATAAAATTTTAATTGTTTTGTTTGTTGTCTCTTAGTGGCATCAACTAAAGAGTATACAAACACTACGGGTCCCGCTTTATACATTGTTTTTAGTATGAGACTCCCGACTCTTCTAACGTACCTAGTGTTCCTAATATTTTTATAGGTACACTTTGGTCAAATCATAGAACGCCAGATTAAAAAAAAATTTGGTGCAAAAAAAATAAACAATTCATTTTGACCACGAAGATTTAAGTTTTGTTCAAAGCGAAAACTAACATTAAACGGCAAATACACATTTAAAAGTTAGTATGGGTGTTTACGCAATTTGATGATGTTATAAAAAAATGTTGAGCTAATTATTTATCAATAATTTAAAATAGTACATCACCAGTACATCTATACGCGACAATAAACTTAATTTGGTTAGGATTTGTCGTAAAATACCAGGATAGAAAAACCTTCAGAATTTGTTAATTTTCTCGAATCTCGCTGACAGAAACGTGTGTATAGTGTATACAATGCTAATGTAATGTTATAAGTATGTATTGTCATAAAAAATTGTTCATATTTTTTTATTTCAAGAAACCAATTTTTCAAGAAAGTATTTATTGCTGCAGATAATCATTAATTATATTATTGATAGTTACAGTGAGAACAAAAGTTCAAATGTTGACGAAAATGTGTTTCCTTGGATCTCAAAGCACTATAGATGTAGGTTCTTTTGTTGAAATTAAAAGAGGATTGAGAACTTTGACACAAGCAAGCCGATGAGAGAAACGACGGATTGTTACAATACTCAAACACGCATGTAGTTGTTGTACCTATATGCTCATAAAACTCATACATCATTTTAAACATATGAATAAAAAATATATTTGAAGCCTATAACATATAATACAAAATAGATATTACTTACACAAATATCACGTATAGTCAGAGAAACAAAAAAGATAGTATTAGTCAGCTGTCTAGCGTTAGTTTAATGATTATGATAGCTAAGCTAGCGCCAATAACATCGCAAGTGGCAGAAATAAAGAATTGGTGATATAAAAGTTGCAGATATATCAGCGAAATGTTTAAGACATACTCACATTTGCCTGCCTTTAGCCTCAGTTTAACAGGGCGTTAACCGTAAAGAGACAATTTTATCAACCCATTACAGCTACTGTTGACGACACAATATTTCTATCAAAGTCGATTGTTGAGACAGATACGTGTGATTTGCAGTAGTTTAGAATTCGAGGTCGATTATTCTTGGTCGTCACAATGAGTAGTCTAAATCTGTGAAGAAGTTAAAAGCAGTAACTGTTTAATGTTTGAGGACTATGTATAAACTTAATATTACCGAGACACTTTTATAACAAAAAAATGTTTTTTTTATTTTATTTACTAACCTTTAGTTCTTACAAACTTACAATAGTTAAGTACAATAGTTACAGGTCATGTACAATAGTGAATAGATTTCAAAAGGAAATAATAGGCACTATAAATTCCATGATTTTAATAAAAAATATTTGTAGTGACATATATTAATATTAAAAACATATAAATATATATATATAGCGTCGGGCAAATTTAAATTGTTCTTACAATTAATGTTTAAAAATTTATGAATTGTTAATAGTGACGATCACAATTAACAATTTGCAATTATACGATGGAAAATATTCTTTATTTTGATAAACATATAAATACATACATAATACATACATACAATATTTATATAATAAATATATACATACATAAATGTATTTCAAATTATCTTTATGTTTGTCATCGTGCACGACAGGCACACCGATTAATTGTTAAATTTATTGTTTTATGTGAACAGTTAAAAAGTTAATTGTGATTATTTATATATTAAAGGGTTATCCAATAGGAACAGGTCGATGTTGAAATGGAATAAAACAAGCTGTGTGTAAAGCATTAACGAAATTCGAACTCGACTCTTGAGTTGCAGGTGTGCATGGGCGACGGTAGTCACTTACCACCAGGTGACCCGTCTGCTCGTTTGCCCCCTGTAATATAAAAAAAATATATTTTTTTATCTGAAAGCCCCTTGAATGCTATTCTGTATTGAATGGCATCATTCAAATGTCCGCCGCGGCTTCTCACTGTGGCACGGATCCGAGAGGTCCAATTTTCAATGACTATGCCGCATAGATCCAGCTGAATTTGAGTGATGGCCTGGGTTATGTAGACTTTGAGGGCTTCGATCGATTGCGGCCTAATGGCATATACCTGCGACTTCAGAATACGAAACAAGAAGTCTAGCGGGGTCAAATCGCACGATCTTGGTGGCCAATTTACGTCACCTTTGCGAGATAACCATACCCTCAAATCGTTCATTCAGAAAGTCCATTGTGGCGTTCGCTGTGTGGCACTTAGCGCCGTCCTGCTAAAACCACATGTCGTTCACGTCCATGTCGATCAATTCAGCCCAAAAAAATTGGTTATCATTGATCAATGATAACCAATTCTTTGCTGTCAACGGCGAGCGCTACAAATCTGTAGCGCTCGCCGTTGACAGCGATGCATGGCCTCACTACTGTTCCTTTGACGTATGGGTGTCGGTTGTTTGTTTACCGAACCGGTCGTCTCAAATTTGGTCATCAAACGTTGGAGAGTCGTCTTTGAAGGGCCACCACGTCTGCACTAATGATGGTCCCCACAGCCTGTCAACATCGACCCGTCCCTATTGGATAATCCTTTATATAGGTGATTCCATGAAAATTGGGCAACGCCATTTTATGCCAAATGTTGTTTGTTGATTTTGATAACATTTTTTTTATTGTATGTTTTAAGTAAACAATATTCAAACTTTTAAACTTTTGCGGTCCATGATATAATTATGTATTTAAACGGGAATTAACGCGATCACGAAAAAGTATTACATAGTTCTGAATTGCCTGACGTTTCGACCAGGTTGCACTGGCCGTGGTCACAGGCTGACTGACTGACAGAGCTATGTTACACCTTTTGGTGATCGCTTTAATTCCCGTTTAAATGCATAATTAAACAATATTCAATATTAAGAAGCAGGATACAGTAGGTATGTACTCGAAATTTATGTTATTATATAGGCAACATGTAAGACTGTTCAATTATATATACTTATAAAAGTGGATTTTGACAAACAATTATTATAATTGGTATTACACCAATTATATAAATATTTTTCAAAATCCGTTTTTACTCTTAAAATACTACATAGTCTGTAACCTTAGCCGGTGGCTGGACTGGTGGATAATGCAATAGTCCCTTAAAAATGGTGGAACAAAATATTGCCTAAAGTTGCCCAATTTTCATGGCATCACCCATATATACCATTAATTAATAGCATATTATAGTGCCTACTAAAAGTCTAGGTCTAATAATCCTGAAATTTAAGAGCGAGAATTTTAATGACAGTAATCGCAAATATAGGTATTCGTTGCAGTACGTAAATTCAAATAGATAATGATGATGAAACTGAATAAATGTGGTAAATAGACGTAATTTTATGATAGCTGTATCTGTCTAAGATCAGAACGTAACCAAAAATCACAAGTAGTAACATTTAGCAGTCATGTCATAATAAAATAATACATGTAAGTACAGTTTAACACTGTAGGTACATACATGATTGAAAAAAGAAAAACGATATTTCTTAAAAATTTACTATGAAGTGTGACCTAATTATATATATATATATATATATATATATATATATATATATATATATATATATATATATATATATATATATATATATATATATATATATATATATATTTGAAACCAGTTCTTTTAAGATGAACTTAAAAAACACATTAAAGAACAAAAATTACTTTTGAACTCCGGGGCGGAGGTCCAGTGTCCACTTTTACATCTACATCATTTTAATGAATTTTACTCATAAACATACTAAGTTTATGATATTACTACAGCAAATTTCAGAATGTATCTTACATGTATATCGTACGTATCATACGTACTTATCTGTTTGTTAAAGTTCTCTTTTAAAATGTCGAGTAGCTTTTCAAGAGATACGTGCATAAAAGTTAAACAAGTTCAGATGCGTTTTCCTTAAGATATTATATTTAAAATTTTGAAGATTAATTAATTCATACCAATTAATTATTAATAATATGAAGAACTACATGTAATACAGATATATTTTAATAAATTACGCGTTATAACATCATTGAAAATGTACTAGTTTAGGCGATTTTAATGAGGTTTAAAACTTAAAATTGACTCTCAATGAGCGTTATTATTATTTTGACTCAGTGTCGATGTATCTGAACTTCGCAGCATTCATGTCATCGATTGGCCGCCATGATTGTCTAGACCAGCGGCACCCCCGCGCGGTGGTGTAGGTGGGGGAGCTCCCTCAAACTTGCGGCACTTTTGTTAACCCTAAATGAAGCCTGCATATAACTCATTTGCGTATTCCTAAGCAAGTAAATATTTTGCTATATTTTACAACTTAAATTTATTATATTTTATAAATATACATTAAAAAAATGTTTTTAACATTATTTTTATATTATTTAGGTACTTATTATGTTATATAGTGTTAGTTTAGATAAATGAAATATCTGAGATAATTAATATGATAATAATAATACTACTTCACACATCTCACACACGGCCGTCTGATCCAAAACTAGGCAGAGCCTGTACAATGGTAACCAGAATGCTGATAAACTATTATCGAAAAATTTACTATTTTTCTATTAACTAACTATTGATAGCGAAACCTAATATTACCGTGGCGAAACTATCGCTATGGCAACAACATTGCCCGCAACAATAACACTACCCCACCTCTAATTCAAGCAAAAACCTACCGCTGTACCTTCTAGAAATGTTATAAAATATAAGAATTGCATCAATCAGCATAGTAAGTTATTTAGTTAAGCTAAGTTATTACTACAATTTAATTTTTTAATGGCGTACATTAAAAAATTAAATTATATTAATAACTTAGCGAGGGCAACAAACAAAAATAGGTACAAACATCAATAATAATTCTGAACATGCGCAAAGGTGCAACTCGAAGCTTGGTTGGGCTGCATCGAGCGGAACTGCACAGGTGAGCTAGTGTGCGTGAGCTCTGACCGGGCCGAGTACATACTATATGTAATACTGTTACAGATTAGGAAAAATCATCGCGTATTTTGAAAGACTAAAGAGTTAAATACCTAATCTATCATAAGTCACATCAACATACAATATGCTAGGAAACTTAGTATCTAAGTACGACCAGACGCCAGCGGCATGTTCGGCTGACATGCTTTATTATAACATCCAACCAATCATTAAAAATAGAACAAAATATGTTTTTAATTCATTAATTTAGTAATTTAATTTGTTAATATTGTTTTAATTTTTGTGCATACATACAAAAACAAAATAAAAATATTTATAAAAGAAAGCTCACGGGCGGTGGTTCGGTGCCATCTTCTTCGCTCGCGATCACAAATACACGAGGGACGCGATAGTTAAAATAAAACACAATCGTAAATGCGCGATACGACTAGTCTAGAGTACGGTAGCGACTGGAATGACGCTCCCCTGCCCGCCTGCCCACAAAACCCCAGTCCCAGAATTACAAGAGGTACTGATGGAGAGACGTGCAGGGGTGCAGGGGGTGGAAAATATATCCATCACGCTCGCTCTAGTCTGTTTCGAACAACGTATTATTTATTTCAGAAAACTAACAACACATTAACAATTAAATACATTACTAGTATTCTTGTTAACCCCTCCAGCTAAACTGGTTCCATAGACAACAAATAATAAAAATAATTCATTACATCAGTTACATTTTAACATAAAAATCATAATATAAAAATGAGAATTCAGAATCATTAAATAAATTTTGTCACAATAAATAAATAGGCTATAAATACTTTGAAATAATAAACTTAAGCGGTTTGAATTAAATAAAAGTTTATTGATTATGATGAATTAAATAAAAGTTTAGTGATCAGAACAGGACACGGAGGCATCGTGCACACTATAAAATAATATTAACACTATAAAAATTACCAACAAACGCTCGAGTAGTGTGCACATAGGACGTAAACATTTCAAATATCTTTACGCGCCATGCTCTAGCTTTTTGTGTTCCGTAATCAAAGGGTGCCAACGGAACCCTATTACTAAGCCCCCGCTGTCCATCTGTCTATTAACTCATCTACCATTATAGGTAGACAGTTGAAAATTTCCCAGAGTAAGTATTTCTATTACTGCAAACAAATAATAAAAACAAAATAAAAATCTTTTTAACAAAAAATTAAACCGATGGAAAGAACTAAAAAGCAAAAAATAAATAAACCTGTCCCTTGCAATAGACCCACTTATGTCGGAACACCGTGTGGTTTTAGTCGGTTCGATTCCGACATACCACTTCACCGCCAGCCCAGTGAGGTGATGACCCGTGGGGGTTTCTACTCACGTTAAAAAAAGGCTTAAGTATTGAGCTTATATAAAATTATATAAAATTTTATAGTTTATGTAAATAACATAAACTATTAAATTTTATTTAAACTTATTTTGAGTCAGCGCCAAACAAACTGTTTAATTATCAAAATTTTATATGTACCTACGTGGAAATGGACATGGCTCTACGTAGGTAATTAATCGTTTTATTATTTGGCGCCGACTCAAAATAAATTTATATAAAATTTGATAGTTTATGTAAATAAGCTCAATACTTAATACTTAAGGTTTAGGCTTTTTAGTTCTTTTAGTCGGTTTAATTTTTTGTTATAAAAAAAAAATATTTTATGATTTTTTTTCATCATTAGCTCAGCTACATGATGTGATGATTTCTAAACGCAAATACCTGATAAAGTAATGAAAAGTAAACAGATTCAAATCTCACACGGGACAAAAATATTTGTGTGATCCACAAATAGTTGTCACGAGTCTAGGTGTTTTTGTGTCCGTTTTTTGAATGTTTCTGAAGCCCTCCGTGACACAGGAATATTACCAATGCGGGAGTTGTCTTTTAAAAAAAATTATTTTTAAAAAAAAATTAAACCGACGAAAAGAACTAAAAAGCAAAAAATAAATAATGTGTGATGATGTGATGATTTCTAAACGCAAATACCTGATAAAGTAATGAAAAGTAAACAGAAACACTATTCGTTCCTACAATTTTCGAGGGTTTCTCTCAATTTTATCAGGATCCCATCATCAGATCCTGACTTCCTTGACATGGGATACTCTTGAGGTATACCCTATCTAACAAAAAAAAAATCAAAATCGGTCCATAAATAACGAAGTGAGGGCTGAACATACATAAAAAAAAATATATATATATTCTTTATGGCAGTCAAACCATTGAGTTGTCTGTTACCATTTTGAATAAAACTTGTTTAACGTGAATAACAGTATACAATATTACCAGTATCGGTAACCAGTAATAGTACAATATTAACAACAGTAACGAGGGTAAAATCAGTGAATGAAAACCAACTATAAGCCTGTTGGCCTAGTGGTTAGTGACCCTGACTGCTTTGCCATAGGTCGTGGGTTCGATTCTCACCCCAGTCTCTATGTTCTTTGTGTCCGTTGTTTGTATGTTTGTAAAATTCCCCGCGACACAGGAGTAATGCCTAATGCGGGAGTTGTCTTTAATAAGAAAAAAATAAAACTTCATTGTAATTTGTTACTTTTCGGTGGTTAAAATACATTATTTAATTAAAAGAGTATTAAAAACTAAATATTGTTACTACATATATATCATTTAGTCAGAGTACTTGGACTTTCGGGCGATAGCCCCTTCGCGTTACGACCAGACGGGTCACCTGATGGTAAATGACTACCGTCGCCCATGGGCACCTGCAACTCAAGTTAAGGTGGAAAGAAGGGTGGGAGAGGGGGGCGGAAGGTTTAGGGCCTCCGGTAACCTTATACCTAGACACAGAACATAGTTATGTATGTAAATAAATCTTGGAAGTAAATTTTAACCCACTTCTAATTGTCGGTTTGAAATGAAACGTTGTATGTAGTTAAATATAATTTCTCTACTAAAATAACACACCTTAATGACACACCGAATTAAAAAATAAAAATAGTTCCACTGTACACCTCCTGGCTTCATCATCAGACCATGGTTGCCAAGCCCAATCTGTTGGACTGGATAAAACGAATCTCATGGAGCCAAAACTCAAGTGGTTTACTAGTAGCTACTGAAAATATCTACTATCCGCCTTCTGGCTCCATCATCAGATCAGCTCCAAGATGTTAAATTATAGTGTTGTCATCCAAACTACATATACATACAAAGGTTCATTTCATATGACAATTAGAAGTTGGTTAAAGTTGATTTCCAATATTTATTTACATAGTTAATAATAATAATAAACACATCTCACACATGGCCTTCTGATCCCAAACTAGGCAGAGCCTGTACTATGGTAACCCGACTGCTGATAAACATATTTAAATACATTTTGTTTTTGTAAATATATAATACACTTAATGTAGATAGATTACACCCAGACACAGAATAAATAATTAAATTGGTTTTGAAAAAGGAACTACATTTAATTTTGGAACTTATTGACAATATAAATATTTATAAATAAAAAAATACATATTTTATTTCGAGTTTCTTTTAGGACAGTAGTATACAATCTTATTACTGGCCACTTATTATGACTAATGTCACTCAAAAACAATATTATGTTCTTGTCATCACCAGTATTTTATCACTTTTTTGTATTCTGTGGTGTTATTTATTATAAAACAACAACCCCCCCGGTCTACTTTAGAATTAATAATAATAGTCTGAAAATTATAGACAACCAAAAAGGGAAAATGTCTTTAGTGCATGATGGACACATGTACAACTTTTCAAATAATATGTGTGCTAATTTATGTTTAGTTCCCCAAGAAAGAATTCTTAGTGCTTGGTCTTGTTTGCAAGCTCTTTTCCGCAAACTCAAGAAATGACCAAATTTAAAGAATACTTTAATAAACAGTGGATGTCTTTGTGTGGGTCTTTTATTAGTTGCGCAAATTATAAGCCTCGCACAAACAATGCGATTAGGTAGGCATAGAAGATTGAACACACGTATGCTGACCCACCCACACTGATGCGATTTTTGAACAAACTGAGGAAAGAGGCCAAATATCAGGACACCCTATTAAAAGTAATTTGTTTAGCGATGCTACTAGGCAAAACATTACATTTTATTCGATAACTGCTACAAAAAACAATTGACAATTGAATGAGTTACAATCCGGCGATATAACAGAAATTCAGTTTCTACAAATATCGCAACAATCAAAAAGATCTATTAACGTTGACGAATAATATTTTGTTTTTTAAAGAAAATATAAGATTTGTTATTTAATTTTAAGATTAACCTGAACCTTCCAAATAATGTGTAACTGACTGTACATCAATTTAACAATTTTATTTCTGACATTCAAAAATAAAAATATTTAGAAAATCAGTACCTAATTTTTGGAAAAGGTGATTTACAGATTTGTTCATTATGTGATCAGTACAATATAAGAAACTGTCCTAACAGACGGAAGGCACAAAACTTAAATATAAATGTGATATATTTATTAAGCTTGGCTTGTATGACATCAAATTACTATGAATTTCGACCTGTCATTAAGTTTTGAACTTTTTGTTTTATATTCTTGACCATACTATAAGTTGAATTTTCATTGTATAGGCATACCGTACTAAAACAGGTCAGCAATTATACTGGACCGCTGTAGCTTTTTGCAGCCATTTTTACATAATTTTTAAATTTTTACCACATATTAATAAAAAATTTTAGCTTTCTGCACTTCTTCTACATATAAACATTAAGTATTCCAAACATGACATACCTCCATGTATTAATTAACATAATGATTTCTTCAGATACTTTTAATTACATGATAAAATATTAATCCCCTTAAAAATATGCAATATCTTCGATCTTTGAATTTTTTATAAAACTATGATAACATTCATTTCCAGGACAGAATGAATCATGTTTAAAGTTTCAATAGCTCTCTGTCTATGGAAGGAAGAAGCTGTTGACAACAGCAGGCAAACCCGTGGACAGAGGAGCAGTCACTCCAGTTTAATAATTTTTTCGCGTGTACATACATATTTACATATTTTTCCCAAAACAATTTTTACAATAAAAGTAGCCTAAGTTACTCATTAGTACTAGCTATATGCCAGTGAAAGTCCCGTGGAAATCGGTCTACCCGTTCCGGAGATTAGCCGGCAAAAATAGACAGACGGACAGACAGACAGACAAAAATGTTCAAAACTGATTTTTAGGCATAGGTATCGTGCAAATAACTGCAAGAGCTTAAAAAACTATTATTTTGACATGACAAACAGATACTTCAATTTTATTTGTTTGTTGTATATATAATGGCTGATTTTAGTTGAATTTTATTGTTAAGAAGACGATTTTATTTTGACTAAAATGATTTCAGTTATGTTTCCGTTTCTAATTGCATTGCCAAAGGTTAAATGTTATTTTATTTTAAGTGATTATTAGTAAAATAAAGCTACAATGGGAGAATGCATAAGAACATATGTTAATGGATGAAGCCAAAAATGTATGTCAGCACACGGCCAAGTCAGGAAAATGGCGTAATTAAATGTAACATTCAATTAGTAGTAAAAGTTTATTAGGACAAATTTGAGCCCATTTTAACATATTTTAAAGTTAAGCAAATGTTTATTACAAGATGTGTGATTGTACATGTACGTGTATTATTATATATATATTGTGATTTGAAACTTTGGAGCCCCAGTGAATGGTTTTTTTTTTTTGGGCTGAATCGGACCTGATTTGTCTGACCTACTCAGAGACCCTGCCTAGAGTGTTCTAGATTTGGACAGAAGTTGTTAGCAATTCTCTAACACAATTGAAAGATGAATGTTGGCACGGCCCATGTAATAAGCACTCTCGGGGCTATCAGCTGCATAGCAAAAGATGTCATCAATAAGCAGCATGTCATTGACATGCAGCACAAACAGTGTTGGGGATAGCGTAGACCCTTGTGGGACGCCTGTTATCAGAGCAGCTGCCGTCTACTATGCCTCTTATGCGTCTACAGGCCAGAAAGCTGTCAATCCATCTGCACAAGCCCTCAGGCAATGCGTAGGATGGTAGCATCGACAGAATAATAGTCCCTCTAAAAAAAGTCGTCCTTTTGAAACTTTGAGTTTTTAAGTTTTGAAAACCGTTTCTCAATATAATGACTTTTTTCCTCAAGATGTCAAAAAGTTTTCCAGGTTCAATGAAGATACACCAAATATAATAATATAGAACTGAGATTCCACTTAATTAGCTGTCCGCAGACTGAGCTGCACTGATAAAGTTCGTTTATATTAAGCTGTTATATGCGGCCATGGCATGAAACATCTTGGTTTTTACAACTTAGTAGATGCTCAAAATGAAGGTCACACTGCTGGCAGAAACAGAACGACTATTAAGGGAAATCAGTGTATCATTTTGGGCAACAAATGAAGAGACAACTTATACAACAAAAGAAAATAAAAATAATTCACAGGAAACTGAAAACAACTAACCTGTATTCAATTTTCCCAAAAATAAAGAAAAAGTTTAGAAATAGACAAAAGGAAGGGTGATGCGAACTCTTATGTCGATGCGATAACAAGTCAGAAAAACCTTTTTTTGATACATGGAAATGTTAAATTTAGTATCAATTTAGAAAATGTTGTTAAATATCTTTTAACAAACAAAACAATAAAAAAAAAAGTGTGTGTGTGGCCTTCGTAATAAACAGTAAGCAAACCTGAAGTCCAGTTGCAACCATACACAACTTTCAAAACAAACAATACTTCGTTTTCAATATAGGTTAAGGTTGGATTTAAATGTAAATTTGTGAATAATCAATTAAGTATAAGTGAAATATGGAGAAAAAACAAAAATAATATAATTTAATACGCTAATGAACAAAAATGTGTTTCATTGAATTTCAAACCACAATGATTCTAAAGAAGTTTCACTTCAATAATTAATTTAATAATTGTTAACCTTAAACTATCAAGATAACACAGAGTAGGGACATTAGTAGATTAAAACTTTCAGTGTTGGCAGCACGCCTGGCGTGTTATTCTAAATTTCCGTGTCCACAATATATTAGACATTAAGCAGTATTATGTATTAAAAATAACAGTGTAGCTGAACTATTTGAAAAGTTAACCAAATCTGTAGTACACAATGCCGGGAAACACGCCTAGCGTGGCCAGTTATTTCACCTTCCAGTGCCAGCAACACACCTAGCGTGTTCAATGCAATTTGTTTGTGACACCGATATAGTGTGAATTGGGATGACAGTGAAAGCATTACTCTGTTTAACTAATTATTATCAATATATTGATTTTTTCATGCTTTAAGCTCTTAATGAAAGAAGTTTAATTTTGTTTTCTTCTATTCACCTGATAAAAAGAAGTCTGATTGAATAATCAATAATTCTATTCCACAACAACATCAGTGAAGGTAGTTCAAAATTTGTTATTTTAATGTTAATTTTAAGTTGAAATTATATGTTTGTACAGTTCACGATTGTCAAGTTCCTAACTTGAGTAGTAGTAGTAAGTATATTTATATTTTTTTATTTTTGTACAAAAAAAGTTTATTGTGCAGGTTGATATTAAAAATACTAAAATTAGGTACATAAAGTAGTGCAGATATACCTACTGCACGTGTTTAAATTGTGTATTGTATTATTTCTTATTACCTCATTAAACAAATTTGTATCAAGTATGTATTTGACGATAAAGTTGTTGTTTAACTTCCACAAGACGAAGCAAATGTGTAAACAAACAAATTAGTTACTTATTTTGATTCAAGATTTAGTCAAAAACTATTAAATATTGAAAGAAGTATAAGACAAAGTCTGGACCATATCGATTGAAGGGTAGGGAGAAAAGTTCTGATGGCGGTATGTTTCAACATACTCTGCTAAACAATTGATAGCAAGGAATTCTCAATAAGCCTTGTACTTCTACAGACTTGCAAATACAGACTTGCATATTATTATACATAAAGAAGTCTTATGGATATTACTTACGGCCTCATTGCTTTCAGGTAGATGCGCGTCTCCACTCCCGTGCCGTGAGTCTGCGTAGTTGTCTGCGGCCCGATTTCGATTGATTTTATCTATGACAAGACAAGGTAGACAAGCCTATGGAAGTATGGACATATATATGACAAGTATTCACAACCTTGTCCTTTTATTTAAGCATGGCAACTCTTTAAAATATTTCTGGTCGACATAATATTGATCCCCCTACACTATGCCCTATAATACATTAACCCGCTTTTCCGTGGGGCTTCGTAACCATTATGTCGGAGGCGAACAGGCTTTTTTTTTATTTTATTTTATTGTGTAATTGAATAGGCGTTTGCCTTCCAAATCACCTGATGGAAAGGGGGCGATGAAGACTAAGTTGATACGATATACACATTGTCATAAACTGACGTGGCAATTAATCAAACAATCCTAGACACGAACAGAGCACCAGTAAGCTCCCCGAAATGATTTTCTAGCCCAGTTTCCGGATCTTCTGGATGGAACTATAATAACCTACATTGTTATGAGTTCGAGCCCCTCTACTAATATCTTGATATTTGTATGGTGAAAAGACAATATTCTTTTAGATATAAATTCATAAACGTAATAAAATATAATAACGTAGAAGATCCGTTCAAGATTCGCTTAAAAGTAACGGATTCCGATATAGGTCTTTTTCTCCCTCGGATATCCGCGGCTACGGATACAGACACCCAGCACATCACTAGTCTTAAATCAGTTTTTTGCTTGATTTTAATAACTTTGATATAAATATTATACTTTTATTGAAATTTATATTAATTTATCAAACGCATTTAATCACAATTAAATATAAATGTTTTTCTTTTTTAAGTAGAATTCCCATTACGTGACGTGTAAATTTTCTGAAAAACACCCAGGTGGCTTTATAAGATTTCAGCTGTTTTAAGTATTGTAAATAATATACCTATATCTTTTTTATTTTTATGTAGATGTACATATCTATTAGTGATGTGCCTGATTGTTAAGAATGTATATCCGCGGATACGGAAACGAATACGGATTATTAGTGTATAGATCTGCGAATACGGATACGGGTCTCAATTATTTTAGTCAGTTTCTGTAACCTTCAAACGAAAGTTGATGTTTAGTATTAGTAACATGACATGTTTCGACTTACACGGCCCCTATTTTTTAAATTTATTATTTAAATATGCATGTCAGAAATTTTTGAGGTATGATCATATTATTAAGGGAGTTTAACAAACAAAACTACCTAATTTGTACCTATTAATATTAAAACTACTCATTACCATAAATAATATATAAACATTCAATCATTCTAGGTAACACCGGACCACTTATACCATCATTTTTGAACATATTTAAATACATTTCATTATAATTTTTGATGATAAAGGTAATATTAGACCATATTAAATGCTAATAAAAATATTCAAAATAACGTTAAAACCGAGTTTCACTTTGGTACATGTAATAGTGTGATAGTGATAATTTGTACTCACCAGGACCAAGAAAGCTACAGGCCTTGGTTTTGTAGAAATAACTAAATAAGTCAGAAAGCTTTTTTGAAGTGAAAACTTCTTTAGCGGCGTTGTGCACTTTTTGGGATGGGAAAAAGATGTTAAGTTCTCGTCAGGACACGTGACCCTGATCGAAAATGTGTCCGAGTTTCATATATTTAACAAAATATTTGAACGCCATCTGTGGATTCTGCGGGATACTACTGTAGTTTAATATATACTATTATACTAATGAGGATCAGTCACATAACAAAATTATGATTTCTAAATATGGGGGGGTATGCGCTATAACATTCTGATCATTTCGTTTTTTAAATGATTCAAATCCAACAAGAAATGACAAAGTTATTAAAGTTTTCTTTTCGGCTATTTCGAAACGCTTGCTCGGAGCCGCGCTTGGTATGATGACGTCACACGTCGCGAATCGCGCCGGCCACCCGTGCAAAATCGCTGCTTTAGTCAGTTTGGTTCAGATTATTCACCGTTTCGCTCATGTCGTGGCATGTAATTTTGCATTTTGGCACTATGCAATACTTATTTGACGGCATTATCACTTTAAAATATAACCTAAAAAATAAGCAATCGTCAGGTCGTTGCCCTAACTGCGCTGGACTACAAGCTTACCAAGCTACGCGATGAATGACGTCACAGCCTATACGGTCTTTCTCCCTTGCGTTTTTTAAGTAGGTGCACTAAAATCTCTGTCTCTTGGTCATTTTTGATCCGATAAAAAAAATTTAAACACAGTATTATATATATAAATCTGCATACTTAACAAAAAACGTGACTGATCCTCAATTTTTTTTTATTACTTCATAATTTGACATCTAGATGAATGCTAGTAATTATGAAACTTTTCATTGTGTTTTGCTCAAAATAAAAAATGACAGATCTTATCGATTTCTAGCTCAAAATAAAATATAAAAATTGAACACAGCAGTTTTTCAAGCACGCAGCTGAGAGGTGGGAAATATGCAGTTGTTTCGTTTAACAAATGAAGTTGTTGCCTGTTAGTTTTATTTAGTTTAGTTTTATTTAATTTTCTGTATTTTCTAACGATTTTTAGCAGATATTACACTTCTCGACTAGACAATAGGATAGAAGCTAAGGAAATAAAGTTTCCTAAGACTTAGAACAAACTAGACTCCTAATTTTTTTAATACGTGCCATTATGTCAAAACTCGGCAAGGATAGAAGAACTAAAACCATTTCTACTTTGTCAGCTTTTTTATTTACTTTATTAAGTAATATAGGCATATCGTTGTCTATCACTGACCTCTATTGTACATAGAGGTCAGTGTTGTCTATTCATATTGTATCTGGAAACAATAAAATGTTGGTATTGTTAGTGTGTATTTTTTATTTTTATGGTCGATATATTACAATTTATTTTATGATATATTTTACTTATAATTTTTTTTTTTTAATTGTCTACTTAAGAATGTTTAGAAGTAATGAATTTGAATATGCGTTAAGGATTTTATGTTTGTCAGCTCTTTGGCCATTTAAATCAATTAAGTCTAGAGTTACCAACTCCGTCCATAACACATCATGCGATGAATCGCCTTGTGAATGGCACTCACTAGATGAGTGACAGCGCGTGTTAATCTGTCGTACTCGTAGGTACGTACCTACGTATAGTCTAGCAAAAAGTTAGTAGCGATATGGTCGCAACGGAAGGGGAGTGTTTTTAATTTCTTGTGATTTTCAGGTCAGTACAGTTCCCATAGCCACGGTTTATTTGAAATTATGTATTCGTTTAATGATACATCATGTGTTTACGATAATCAAGAAGTGTTGCTATAATTTTATAATGATAGACAGTGTATATATTTAAGATCGGTTTTTTTAGAAACACAGTGTTGAGTACCAAATAACGAATTACTCATTTGCGAACCTTAAATTGAGGTAAGGAAGTTTTTATTATCTTTGCGATGTGGGTGGGAGATCTTAATTTTAAGGTGTTTAGCAAAAGCTGCTTACTGCTGAATGCATTTATTTTTTCTAATTTTACTCTGTGCGTACGTTCACCCGAGTGTGTACTACTTTCTGTGGCGATTCGATTGTCCTGAATACGAATTTAGATACTTTTGTGAATTTTACGTGTGACCAAGACACTTCTTTGGGTAAGTTATTTTAATATCTATATGGGTTATACTTTCAAGGTGAACATTGTAATTATGATTGTGTATAATGAGCGTTTTTGGATTGGTAGGACTAAAAATGTTCAATTGTAAACAAGTCAAATGACCCCATAAAAATAAATACGACAATTTTGTTTTTTTTTCTTAATATCAAAAGAAAGATGAAATCAATTCAATAAATTACTTTTATTCAACACTAGCCGTCCCCGCAGTTTCACCTGCGTTTATGGTCGCTGCTCCGCTCCTATTGGTCGTAGCGTGATGTTATATAGCTTATAGCCCTCGATAAATGGGCTATCCAACACTAAAATAATTTTTCAATCCAAACCAGTATTGCCTGAGATTAGCACTTTATAATATTAGTATAGATAACTTTTAGGAAAAGTCCCTACCCTGAAATAATTATGAATAGAATACTTTGTAGCTGTTGTTGGCTGTTACATTCTCCAAACAACAATGTGAGACCAGTAAGCTTGTCTCCAGAATATTAGGATTAAAAAAAGTTAAATGATTTTTTCAACACATAAATTTTTCTATTATTTGGCTGAGAGAAGTCATATTAAACTTCTTATCATAGAGGCATAAATGAACTTAATATTCCAATAAATGTTAAGTACTAAAAAAAGCATTAGCACAAGCATTTCAAGTTTTTTAGTGCATCTTCTTTCTATAGTAATCTTTACAATAGTATTATATTAGTACCTCAAAGAAAAGATGCAATTTTTTAAAAACCCTTACATCCTCCTCCTGTGTAACGTTTATTTAATAAATATCTATAAAAACTTTGTTCGTGTTCCATGATATTATTATGTGTGTTATGGGAATTAACGTGATCATGAAAACCTCAGAATTCCCTGACTTACAACCAGGTTGCACTGGCCTTGGTCGCAACCTAGTGTGCCCAGTAAATACAGATTAAATATCTAATAAACATTTTTAAGAATAATAAGGAAATTCAAAGGCGACCTATTGCTAATTGCATTTTATCTAGATATCCACTATCCTTAGAGTTACTAGTCTCAATGCGACACAGGTGCCACATCTTTAGAATACCTAATTTCTATGATTGGTTGTTTAATTTCGTTGGCCAAACCAAATCATGTCCTTTGTTACCTCTCAGAGGCACTCACATGGCAATGTAAAGCGCGATCATTAGTAGTAAAATTATTGTATTTAAACATCTTTTCTGCTTATTAGGTCTTATTACTTCGCCATTTCCCGCAGTTTCACCTGCATTTATATTAACTGCTCTGTTCTTAAGGGTTGTAGCGTGATGTTGTATAGCCTACAATATTATTATTCCTCAATGCTCTTTCAAATCTGACTGATTAGTTGTTAAACCATTCAGCTTTATTATATTAGTATATAAATGTTATGTACTTATTTTTATGGTTAATATCCCGTTAGTTAAAAATCTTAAATCACAATTTGTTTGAGAGGTTCTTATTCAATAACTTGCAGAACATATAAATAAATAAAATTGAAGTGTCTGTTTGTAAAGTCAAAATAATAGGTTTTTCTAAGCTTCGACAGTTATTTGCATGGTACCCATGCCGTAAGATCAGTTTTTTAAATTTTTGTCTGATTGTTTGTTCCGGCTAATCTTCGGAACGGGAGGACCGATTTGCACGGAACTTTCACAGGCACATAGCTGGTGTCGTAAGGAGTAACTTAGGCTACTTTTATTTTGAAAAAAGAATTAGGGACAACAGGGGAAACAGTAGACTATTCCAAAATATGTATTTTTACTTTCTAAATCAAAGCCAGTCCAAAGTTATGATGCCCGCACCAGCATAAAGTCCATCAACTTATCAGTCGCTCCCTAGTTAGGCGTAGGGTCGTTCTGGCCCGATACCGCACCACTCAGCGTGTTAAACAAGAGACAAGAAACACTTTAAATTGCGATATTTTCAATTGACTATTGCCCCTTTATCCTAAACTTTTACGTTTCTAGATAGAACCGTTAATGTTTAGGATAAAGGGGATAAACAATTAATCCTTGAACAAATGCCAAATATCCTGCACTACAATGTTTTACTTTGAGATTACTTACATATAACGCCAATCACTATGATTGGTGTTTCGTTTGGGGTGAGTAACAGACAACAAATATTATATTTTATTCCCTGATTTAAAATTATAAATAATTATTATTTCACAAAAACATGAATTAGATTATCGTTTTAATTTATAAACATTTTATTTACAAAATTTTTGTCTTTTAGACGTGATAACGTCTTATAAATCGATGGACGCCGACTGCACGCACGAAAAAGCATGACTCATTGTCACGTTCCGCCTGTGCCGAGCGTGCAAGCGAGAGCGTGGAACAAGCGATAGAGAGGCACGATCGGCCTAAGCGTTCGGCTTGTGACGCATCTATCTCTCTTCCACTGTTTTCTTATGACATTATCACGTAAAATTATTGTCCGTAAACCGACTTTACAGACAACCAATTTTTCATTTATTACTGTCTGATACTGTTGTTTACACCTTAGAAAAGACAGTTGTAAAAATGTTGAATTACTTCACATCTTTACAAGACATCCGTCATGTGCAGGTCGCAATAAAAACACCCGATGATAAGACTTTTTCAGCTCTTCTTACATTACTTTAAAAATGCATATTTATCAATATTTACCTTTTTCTTATTCGAGCTCACTCACTGAGAAAAAAACATGAGTAAGATCCGATGGTAGGCTCAACATCTATATAGAACAACATCTCCCTGCTGAAGTCCAAGCGCCACTGAAATGACCTCTCCTCCTTTTCGCTGATGACGATACCTCTTTAGCTCACGGCCAGGCTCAGCTCCAGACCCCAATGAATAAATTTGCCAGACCAAAGTAGCTATCACCACCGGTTCCGGAAGCTTCGTTCAAGGTCTTGGGACGACAACATCTTACGTTCAAGACGACGATGCTTGTCTAGCAAGCATACGTTCTAGGTACACTTTTGTACTAAGCGGAATTTTGGACGACATACGCAAAACAAGAACATTAGCTGAACACTTTCTCCATGCGTATTATTACAAGACCATATGACAAAACTTCATGTCTGTTCCAGGCACTGCGCAACTTCCCAACATCAGGGCCACACAAAAGCAGGTCTCTGTTTGAGTGTGATAGTCTTTGTCTTAGATAGCTTGGGCATATGCATCACATGGAACAGGCTCGCTTGCCGAGGCAAATTCTACTGGGAGTGACGAATTTGACTAGAGTTGTTCACGAAGGCCAGCCAAAGCATAACAAAACCTGTTTCGAACTCTTAAAGAAAACAAGCATGTGGCGTCACGAGCGAGTCGTCAACCCCGAACTACGAGGGAGTCCATTCGCATGTCGCGCGTGCGGTCTATTCAGCCACGAACGCAAATATCACTGCGATGCTAGTTAAGTCGCCTATCATAGATGCTAAAGCCTATTATTACCTTATTTTCTTTATAATAGTCCTTATGTACAAGACATTCATTGTTTTATTGCTTGGTACATTATATTTTAATAGACAGTTTTTTTGCCTCCTTAAAATCCAGTTCCATGGACTCTATGTTCTTTTTTAGATAACCAATTCAAATTTATGGCGATTATATTTGAATTGGTTAATTTAATTTATTAAATAAAAAAAATTCATGTAAGTACATCTAAAATAACTACTGTGGTAGTACTTTTACTGCACTAAGGGCAAATTATGGTGGATGAATATTAATTTATCTACATAAAGAGTTAACAAACGGTTTCGGTCGTCTTCATAGGCAAGACCAGCTTCAGAAATACGTTTTTCGCAGTGTCCACTGCTGCAGAGTGCATCTTTCATAAAAATTCTGAGAAACGTTGATAAATCCGGGTATAATGTTGTATCCGGGCTAGCTTACCACCAAATATAAGGGTCCCGATCAACTCGCAATGAGTTAATGTAAAAATCTATTTCGTGCGACTCATTAATGTTGTTTTCATTTGCTACCTCATTATAGCAATTACAGAACGTATCGAATTCATGGCGATTGGAATGTACAAGTTTTACGAGTTACTTTGACTTTTTACTCGAATAAATCCGTAAATTCCATAAGGTATATAATTATTAGCAGTAATTAATGAAAACTAAAAACAATTCAGTGTGCTGGCTAGCATTAACACCAGCTTACCCAACAGCCAGAAATATATATATATATATACAGTCACGCCTGTATCCCTAATGGGGTGGGTAGCAGAGGCGTAATGAATATCCACATTTTGAAAACTCTAATTTGGCCCCACTTGCGTAATAAGGGGCAAGCCTATTGCCGAAAACAGGCCACATTGGGAAAGCCTATTGCCGAACACCGGGCACATTGGGAAAGCCTATTGCCGAACACCGGGCACATTGGGAATTAAAGATTCGAAAATTGGGAGTATATTGAAAAGGGAGTATAATAAAAAGATAATAAGAAGAAGGGATATTGCTTATATGAATGGATAGCTCGAGTATGTCCGGGTCGCATACAACAAAGGTACTATAAAAAAATCTCTCGAAATTTACTATTACATTGACAGCGGTGAATTTACAGCTAATTATGAGTTTTTGTAAAGTTTACACATTTTTATCCCCCCTTCACCCCTCTGGTGACACGTGTCACCAATGTTTGGCCAACCTTTCTGGCGATCTTATCCGCACCGCAGACCCGCACTTTTGTATCTGTCGTTCTGTCGTTTTCAGTCTGGGTAACGGGTTGCCCAGATTCAGATCTGTTACAGACTGTCCACCGCCACCGAGGGAAGATTTTTTCTCACAATCCTGAAAAGCCTCGAGTCCCATCCCTTGCCGGACTGGTAATGGAGTTTGGCCGAGAGGGTTTTCTAGCCCCCTTTCACTCATATATAGCAAAGAGTAATTGAAATTTGGTACATCCAAATCTGAATACACGAATTTTGAAATATTCTTATGGAAAAAGTCCTATTAAAAACAAGTTGCTGGTTCGCAGAGCGGTAATGCTTTGGCATACCGCTTTCCGAACCGTGAGCAGATCTATTTCTAATTCGATCAATTCGTTCGCTGACTAGTTCGATAGGCGTATTGCATTGGCGTTATAACTGCGCGTATTTTTACGCGTCAGACACTGAAGTGGTTGATCCCAATCCGCACATCTTCACATAATACTTACTATGTTTTTACATTTTACTTATCACAAATGGCGTTCATTGTAGTTTAACGCTTTACGGTTGGGGTATCAAAGACAGACAGTGAAAGAATTACAAGCAGCATAGACAGGGCATGTGAATATTTGGCTGAGTGGGAGTAATGTGACTGCAAAAGCTAAATATTTTCTGCTTAAATAGCTTACTGTCAATCTTATACATAAATCAATGTATGTTAATAAGGTCCTTTTAACATGCTTTACTATTGTGTTTTAAAATGTGTTTCTGACAAAACCCGAGAAGTCTCAGACGTATTTAGTTTCGCTCGTTCTACGGTTTTAAGTATCAGACTACGCAATTACATCATGCTGTGTTTATATGATTATCTTAATGCGATATATTATTTTTATATGCTGCAGAAACGGCTAGCTACAAAAAAAAATCATGTAGTGTTGTTGAGAATGTTGAGATGGACGTTTAGTATGACAGGAATTTACGTATTAGGTATAACTAAGTGCATAAATGGTGGTCTAGAAGAGGGTTCAGTGGTAGGAAACCTTACGAAGTGAGCGTCTATCATTGTCTGGTATGTTGTGACGAATGCACTGTTATAATGAGTGTTCTTAATATTAATATATTAAAACAAAAGATGATCACGAGTGGCGGTACTGATAAAATGATTAATGTTAAAACAATATGATTGCTCCTTAATCCTCCATAGCCAAACAAACTAACTGGTTTTAATTTACTCAACAGAATTAAATACTTACATTCATTTCACATGCCATGAATGAAGTCCCACTGGAATGGCGCCTTTTCTATATTTGATTATACCTTCGTACCTCTTATATATGGTATAAAAAATTAATAAAGTAAATTGTTAACATTTACAAAAATGAGAATAACAACTTCCGTACATTAGCAAATCAGTGTTGCAAAGTTACCTCCTTCCCCCAAATTTAATAGGAAATAATGTTGCAGGAGTTCTTTAGGATTTTAATATGGTTGGGATTTTTGAAATGGGAATTAGGGCTTGTGGGGTACCAAAAACTTTAAACAGTTATTGGTTGATTGTATTATATGGTATGTCCACATGTTATAATAATAATGTATGTTCGGAAGCACAAAACACAATGACTTTTCATTGTGTGTTTGTGCTGTGATTAAGTTAACATACAAAGATCATGTCAAACCGAAAACGGCATTCGCTTTGTTTTTCGCATCGTGGGTGTTGTTTTCTGAAAGTTTTGTTTATTAACAATTTGGCCTTTTCTAATGGATTCCGATTATTTCCTTTCTGACGACCCCGCCATAGTTAGGGACCCCGAATCTTTTCTCAATAATAACACTGGCGCGCCTACAGATACTGATTCTCATCATTTAAAATATAACATTTCCTTAGATGTTAAAATATACTTTAAATATACATTTTGGTACAAAAGTAAGTTTATATAATTTTCTTTAGCGATATGAACTATCAAATTAGCACATAATTAAAGCTTATGTGTCTGTCCAGGAGTGGCCAAAAGACTATAAAAAATAGATCTCCTTTATTAAATAAAATCCTTCTAATATTATAAACGTGAAAGTTTGTGAGGATGTATTGATGTATGGATGTGTGGATGTGTGGATGTATGTATGTTTGTTACTCTTTCACGCCAAAACTACTGAACCGATTGCGATGAAACTTGGTATGTAGATAGCTGGAGAACTGGATTAACATATAAGCTACTTTTTATCCCGATATTCCCACGGGATCGGGACTTACGCGGGGGAAACCGCGGGGTGCTGCTAGTTGTAAATAAAATGGCTAATATAGAAAAGTTAATTATTCAGCAGTTTAAATAATTTTAAGTTGAATGATACATTCAAACATTTTATCTTGAGAAATTCTGTAGAAAGACTAATCTATGATTTTTTTACGCTTCTCCTTACTATGATCATATTAGGTATACACAAAAGATTACAACTATAAAACAAGAGTGTCTAATATCATTGTTCTATCATAATTAATCATAGTTGTGTCAATGTGTGTGGAGCTAAGATAGCATACAAAATAGCCACTCCCAGAAATGAGCTCGACTCTTCGGGTAGCGCACTCGTATATAGTCATTCAGGATATTTGAATTACAGGTGCTTTACACATGATAATGCCAAGCATTCCAATAGGCAAATTTCATGATTCAGCTTCGGAACGACCTCGGGAGCGAACCATGCCTATGTATACATGTTTGACCTTGAGCCGCGCCCACACTTTACTAGTGAAAATATGCCCGTAGGTATAATACACATTTAAATGCAGAACACTTACTGCGGGATTTATTGATGTTTACGTAAGCGTGGGTTTGTTTCTGGACTTTAGAGATTGCGATAAGGTGTGTAGCATACCGTGTCCACTGTCTCAGGGTACCGCGAATCCGCCCATCTATGCTGTTACTCTTGCTTCCTCGCCGAATAGTTCGCGTCCCGTCTGTTGTTAATCATTGTTACTGTTTGGCGTGAACGTAAGTTTGAATCAGACCTTTTCTCCAGCTAAAATATTGTCCAGTGACGAAGAACCGGTCTGCACCCTTTTTGATTGTACAGTTTTTTTGTATGCCTTAATAAGCGAAAAGCTTGTTTTCCTGATTTCAGTTAGACTGGTTTTAATTCCCTAGCAAATGTGCCCATTGGGTTCACCTTTTCGCTCTCACGACTTGTACTGTAGTATTCTCCACAGTGGACACGCTATCTAAATCTAAAACATTGTTTTCAAGTTGGACCGGTAGAATTGCGATATTAGTACAGGTAAAGTAACTATACCTTAATTGTATTTTGTTAAACATCGAACGTCATGTTCTCTTCAAACAACAAACAAAGCTTGCATTTGAATGAATATGTACGCAATAAACAAAGAATAATATTGCTGTTTGGTAGGTTGTTGCTATTTGGCCCAGTAGACATAATCAGACAATATGTAAGATAGCATTATCGCTGTTTGGTAGGTTGCTGCTATTTGGCTCAGTAGACATAATCAGACAATAGGTAAGATAGCAGTTGTATGTCTTCATTAGGGCCGGGACGACGAGCCTGGAAATCACGGTAAGCTTAGGTAAACTTCAGTCGCGAGTTTGCCAATTTTTTTTACTAATTTATGTAGGAAACAGTGTCACAACCACTGGTATAAACTATGAAAATCACTAACTAACAGTAACTGTCAAGTTGTTCGTACCTCTATTCGCACTTAAGTCAGTCGATCTTCACTTATTTCTACCCTTTTTATAATCCCACTATTCGTTAATATTTATCAATCGACCAATAGTATTGCGTTACCGGTATAACCAGTCAAAATAATGTCTATTAATTTATTTTTATTAAATAGTGAACTGTAGTATTATAGTTTGGCCCTATTTTTAATAAAATAAATAAGAGTTTCTGATGTGGCGACAACATTTGTGTATTTTTTATTTTTGTGTTACTTTAATTAAGTAGATAATTACTTAAAAATACATAAAAATCTAAATATTTAAAAGTTATTCTTTAAGGGCAGTTTATTATTTAATCAAGAATTTTGTGCGTATGTTGAGGACCAGACAATTATTCAATTTTTTTTAGGTTTTTGAACGTTTGTCCAGGGAAGATGCTCCATACAGGGGAAATACTTTGTTAGTTTGACTAAATCATCAGTTTGTTTTTTAAATGCTATAACGATGTTAACAATTAACAATAGACTATCGAGACATGTGATGCCGAGTGATGAGTGACATGTGGTGAAGAGAGTTTACTAGTATTTATAGAAGTTTAAACAAGTAGAGGACGACCAAAGAAAAGATGGATGATCTGTGTGAAAGAAGATATGGCTAGAAGAGAGTAAGACTCGAATCAAAATTGTTAAAAGGGTAGTCAAATGATAATGATCCTACTAATATTACAAACGTAAAAGTTTGTGAGGATGTTTGTTGCTCTTTCATGCAAAGACGACTAAACCGATTGTGTTGAAACTTAGTATGTAGATAGCTGGACACCCGGATTAACACATAGGCTACTTTTTATCCCAATATTCCCACGGCATTGACCGATTAAACCGCGGGTGATTAATAATGATGTTAATTTATATTACAAAACTTTGGAAACAAAAATACTTAGGTTTTAATTGAATAAACATTTCAGAATATAACATACTCTTATGAAATTCGTGGTGTAATTAAAATATGAACTAAACTATGTTAGTGAACAACGTATTCAAATCATTAGTGATTAATAAACTTTTGCGATGAGAAGCAATATCATTCTTTGAAAATAAAAATGAGCCTTATGAGAAGAATACTGGCAAAGAAACTCATGCCCACTCTTTTTAAAAGTCAGATCTTCAAGTACAATAGTGTTAGTTTTACACGAAAGGTAAACAGGATGCAAGCTGATGCTACCTGAATATCATTTTATTGAAATGCTCCAAAAGCTAAGGTACTAAAAGTAAATCAGTGATACCGTTGAAGGTTTGAACCTATTAAACATAGAAATCATTCAAGGTGCACATTTACCTTCATTCAGTTACAAAATCTACTGTTTAAAAATAATTCGTGACTGGATTAAGAGGCTAGAGTTGCAGTTGATCGAACCAAAATAATAGTATAGGCTAAAGCGTCGCTGACTAGGCCGACCAGTCACCCCAAGCAGGGCTACATCACTCGTTCGAGGTCGCGTTTTATATACCTACCAATTTAGCTATCCGTCCACGGTAAAAGTGTCAGTAGGGGCGACACCGCGTAGCTGAGAGCACGCACGCACGGCAGAACGGTATTCTCCGTAAATAAAAACAAAATGTCAAATCGAACTTACTATGAAGTGGAGATGTTTAGTTATTTCTAAATGTATTTATTATGTTAAATTGCGTTATTGCTAGATGTTAGTGATCTGTAAAATCCTTTAAAAATAAGTTGCAAAAATGATTTTAGCTATTACTTTTTTGTCAATATAATATAAAAATACTTTAGGTGTTTATTTTTTACTCGCCATTGCCGCGTGGCTGTACTAATAATAATTAATAGTTATCTTCTCAACAAAAAAATAAATGTTACTTATATATATATATATATATATTCTATACAATGTTGTACTAAATCAGGTTTTGAGTGATTGGCCAGAGTGATGTTTTAATAAATGTAGTCTATTAAACCGTCAATAATAAACCCATAATTTCTACGAAAGGTGACGAACTTAGTAGGTGTGGACTGCCAGCGTATTCATTTGTTGTAACTTGTAGGCAAGGCGAACTGACGGCTGCTACTCTTACACAATATGTAATATAGTTAGAAATATAGTGAAAATAATAGAGTAGTTTTTGAGTTTATCGTCAACAGATAGACAGACAAACGCGGCGGTGTAAAATGTAGTGATGTAGTGATAGTGATGTATATGTCTACAGCATCAACATTTTATGTTACTATCGAAGGTTTAAGGATATTTTAATTAACTATAAAAATTACAGATATAAATTTCATAGGGGAAATAATTTTATTTATCATTATATAAAACTCAACACCCATAAATTTTATTATCAAGTGTGTGTTCCGATATACACTGCGAGCACTATAAGAACTGACGTCAATTTAGTATACTGTGAAGCCGTTCCTTTATAATTAGCTTAACTGGTTACTGTTTAATACGGAACACAGTCCAGTATACTGCCATCTATGTTTTTAAGCGCTGTTTTGACGTGAAAATAAATACCATATATATGTACGAGTTATCCGTTCAACAAGAATAAAAATTGTTTGAATGTAATTATATTTAAAAATGTAATATTCAAGTCAATTGTCAATTGATAATTACTCGCATAATAAAAGTAAGATTACTTTTTATTAAAAGAAAATATTGTTTTTCAAGTAACCGAATGCATAATAACTTTATAACCGAATTATTTAAATGGATATGTACGGTAAAAGTGATGAACAGATTTCGACAAATAATTGTTTATTATTTAACTGGAAAAAAATTGTAGTTGATTACATGATCAAAGCACTGAGAGCACCTTTCCTTGAAAACGGCAGTGCTCACAGTACAAAAATGGCGACGATTTATGACGTCATATACTTCCCTAGGATACTGCGGCAGTATACTGTCAGTCTATAACGGAACGAAATGATCCCCAGTAAGAGCACTGAACAGTGCTCGCAGTGTATATCAGGACATACCCCAAATAAATAATTGATTTCATTATTTGTGTACTTTGTACAACCCTAGAGTGTCCGGTAGTTCGGCTACACGCACAGACGAAGGTCGCGCGGTGGGAAGGCGTTCTCAACTTTCGAAAAGCGTAAATAAGATATATTTCTGGTCGCAACTAACGCCAGGTATTATTATTAAAATTTTGTAGGCTATTATAACGTAGGTATTTTGAGTTTTGTATGGGAGTGATGTATCTGTTACGAAGTAACTATTATCTTATCTGTGCCCCAAGCCGACCCGTTCACGAACGACGACGACGAACGAAAGAAAGAACGAAAAAGTATTTATTTCTTAACTGACGTTAAAAAAGTGCTTATCAATTAAACAAGAAATAACAAATTGAAGTAATAGAAGAAAAATAAATATTTGGCTCAGAATAACACCAGCAGTCTTTACAGTACGCAGTTGTCCCAATCTATCATGCTCTGCGACGTAGGAAGTGTCGGCGTAACACTCGATAGTGCGAAGCACAAACATACAGGTTACACATACAAGCAATTTTTAAAGGGTCTAGGGCACATAACTATGACTGCATTCCTATCATGCGCAAAGGGTATGTTCGAGTTTTCTCATAGTCCAAGATCCCAGGGCTCCTAGGGTCCCAGGACCTTACTTATGTTCTGATGGATAAAATATGTACAATAGAGTAGTATTAGTGTGTACAGTGAACGTATACATACCCGGTAGCTTGGGCCGACGGCCAATTCTCAGGTACCAGGTGCTACAGGTACGTAAAAATTGTCCGTCCAGATTCTCCGTCTTTACCACGACTCTCGGTATTTCCAACCTAGATCTACACAAGTTAGCACTATTTGCATTGTGCTTTTTTTCTAGTCTTGAATAGTTACATTGGAGGGTTGATGGTATGGTTAGTTATACATAATTGTCACCACTCGTTTTCGGGCGTTTACATACAGTCAACGATAAATTCTTCGACGTAGGTGATCTATAGCAGCAACTAACCGCCTAGCTTGTGTTTGTCAGCTAAATTACTTGTATAATAATAATAATAATAATAATAATTTATTTCTTCTTCTCTCACACAGAAATCATTATAATATGTATAAAAACATCACAGATTTGTTTTTCGAAAAAATTAAGAGTCATGTCATGTAACCCTCAGGTTACTGTGGAACAGTCGATATGCATCGCAGTAGGAAGTTTCGCAACAATGTTACGAATAACTTCTCAATACATAACACAAGAGATTGTTATGTAATGAGAAAATATACGGCGGGGTATTTGCTTCGGGTGCGCTACACACAACCGAACCTCATTTTCTTTCCACCATTTTATTTGATACCACACCAGTTCTGAACTTATTCCCTGGCTTATAGCAAAGAACGCTTAAGAACATATGGGTTCATAGATAACCCTTTGAGGTCTAATAGCCACGGTTTCTTCTCGGTATCTAAACTAAACCCGAGATCTTCAAAAAGGTTTGTGATTCACGCAGAGACTCCCCAGGACCCTTAACGTAACCTAGGTAACTGACCTGTACACTGCTCATTAAACAGACATGTACATAAGCTAAGAATCACCGACAGCCCTATATATCGTGGTCGTAAGGACAAAAGAGACTCCATTATCGGGCACAAATCGACACCCTACGGCATTCGCAGTGAACTCAAGGAATGTCTTCAGAGTCTTCTGCTCTTATGGACGGAGATAGTATTGTCAGAATAACATTCCACTGTTACCTTTCACTTGCACCAATAAACCGAAGCCTATTATAATTTTTTTTTTCTTTTTACCAGACAACTAACAGAATATTGCATTAGGAATTACTCCTGTGTCGCGGGGGACTTAACAAACATATAAACAACGGACACAAAGAACACCCAGACTGGGGTGGGAATCGAACCCACAACCTATGGCATAGCAGTCAGGGTCACTAACCCTTAGGCCACCAGGCCAGCCGCTACTGGACATAGGCCTTTCCCAACGTACTCCATAGCAACCGGTTCTCCGCCTTCCGCATCCAATATATGATAACCCTTCCTTACGTTCATCAACTTATTAAAAAGGCCTCAACGAATACTACTCACAGACAAATGTTAACAAACAGATCTTGTAAAAGCTATAAAAGTGACAGTATTCTATTTTAATAGGATCTTACGCTTCACCTTTTTAACTCCCACTTAAAGTCTCAATCACATACTGTACAGCTTAAATCGACGATTTACTTATGAAATAAATAAAAATAAAACATGAAACAGACAAACATATATGATTTTGGTTTATTTTTAAACATTCTTGTTCACTGTCTTAAAATAAACTTTTGGCGCATACGATGTTGATCTAGAAACATTTTGAACAACGCTGCGATGGAACACTAGGCATAGTTGCTCCTCTAGTTCTCAGACTTCCGAGGATTATCAAAGTATTCAAGGTTTATTTAGTAAATAGACACAACCACTGTCTATACCAACACGTAACTAATAATGATGAAAATAGTTTGCAATTGTTTGATCTGTCGTTGTATCTATCGGATCCATTTCTAGGGCATGTTACTAAAATAACGATCTTTGCCTGGAGCTACGAAGGTACTGGCTGGCTACGCTATTAAGTGGGTCAAATCCTACTGACACCTACTCTTGTTAATCTTAATTTTTTTTAGTTAATAGCTTGTGTTAGGAATGAGTATATTGATATATTGAATGGAATTCTCTTAATTCGTTCCTTGCAACTTTTAATAATTTCTATTTAGTTATACATATATTTTTTTAATATTGACATTTTATGAACATTGTTTTAAAAAATTTGAATATTTGTATTTCTTAGATTACTTTTACTGGGTACCCGTTGATAAATGCCATCAATGTTTTCAAAACAAAAACAACAAAACTCGTGTGGGTACTTATTGGCACGCGTTAACGCGCGTTTATATTAAAATATAATATAAAAATATCAATTAGAATCCCTTACTGCCGATGTTTCACTATTTGTCCTATTATGAGGCACTGCATTTTAAAAAGTCCTGGATTAACAGGGGTGGTTAGCATTCAGTCTTGAAAATTGGACGATCCATATACCATCTGTAGAAGTATCTACAAATGCACTTAAGGCAATAATTACTTAAATAATAGTATGTACGTAATTGTTCACGTTTTTCGTTTACATATTAATCTTTTTAGGGTTCCGTACCTCGAAAGGAAAAAGCGGAACCCTTATAGGATCACTTTGTTGTCCGCCCGTTCGTCTGTCTGTCAAGACCCTTTTTCTCAGTAACGCGTAAAGGTATCAAGCTGGAATTTATATCAAATACTCAAGTTTACTGTCCCTTAGAGCTGTGAAAAAATCAAACTTCTAAGCCAACGCAATCAAAAGATAGAGCCGTTTATGTCGCTAATTTCCGCAAATTTTCGACACTGCGAGGGAATCAAAATCTACAGGGTACTTCCCGTGAACTCAGAATCTTGAAATTTGGTACCAAGAAACGTCATATAGCACAGATAAAGGGAAAGTTGCGAAAACCGTAAATTTTTAGTTACATCATGTAATAAAAATATTTTACGGAACCCTCGGCGCGCGAGTCCGACTCGCACTTGGCCGGTTTTTTTTTATTAAACGCACAGTCCATTCTAAAGCGTCTAAATAGAGTTTTTAATATGGTTGAAAATCTATGTGCCCACGTTCTAGTGAGGATATAAAACAACGAAGCGGGACAGTAGTCTCACTAGACTTGTCTGTCAGGGAAGACTTCAAGAAAAAAAAACCGCAGTCATAAGACTGCACGTCAAAAGTGAAAACATAACTGACACAGCTGTCATCTGAGTTGCCGATCAGAAGTGTTAATTTTTGAAGAAAGTGATGCCATCTACTAGTGACATCCATCAAACTGATGTACGTTCGGACGAAATTTTGGATAAAGGTTTTCGCTATTGAGCACTATAGGCGTTATAAATTTTCACCTTAGTTACAATTATGTTTTTGTTTATTTTACCATATGAATTGCGTACACAATAAGTACTTTATTGAACTCATTATATTTTTAAAGCTTCATTAATAAGGAGCTGAAACTCAATGTTTAGATTAGCGCCCTCTAGTGGATCTTTATATGTATGATTAGCGTGACGGTGCGATTTCATTGCTTTTTTAACCGACTTCTAACATAAAAATCTTTTTAAAAAAAAATTAAACCGACGAAAAGAACTAAAAAGCAAAAAATAAATAAACCTTAAGTCTTAAGTATTGAGCTTATTTACATAAACTATCAAATTTTATATAAACTTATTTTGAGTCGGCGCCAAACAACAAACTGATTAATTATCAGAACTTTATATGTACCTACGTAGAAATGGACATGGGTCTACGTAGGTAATTAATCATTTTATTAATGAGTATATAAAAAATTAGATAGTTTATGTAAATAAGCTCAATACTTAAGACTTAAGGTTTATTTATTTTTTGCTTTTTAGTTCTTTTCGTCGGTTTAATTTTTTGTTAAAAAGATTTTTATATTATATTTTTTTTATCATCAGCTCAGCTACATGATGTCATGATTTCTAAACGCAAATACCTAATTTTCGAGGGTTCCTCTCAATTTTATCAAGATCCCATCATCAGATCCTGACTTCCTTAACATGGGACCACCCTTGAGGTATCTAAAAAAAAATAAATTCAAAATCGGTTCGTAAATAACGGAGTGAGGGCTGAACAGACATAAAAAAAAAAAAAAAATTATACGGTCGAATTGAGAACCTCCTTTTTTTCGTCGGTAAAAAAATTAGAAGGTTCTCAATTCGTCGGAATCTTTTTTTTTTATGTATGTTCACCGATTACTCGAAGGCGCCTGAACCAATGTTGAAATTTTTTTTTTGTTTTAAAGGGTATACTTTCCAGGTGGTTCCATTTAAATTTTATCGAAATCAAGCGAGCGGTTTCTTAAAAATCAACAAATATCTAAAAATTGTATACATCAATGATGTTTTCGTTTGCTCCGAAACATCGCTGTCTCATTGGAGCACTGCGTTTAGTTGACCACCCATATTATATACATATATATATATATATATATATATATATATATATATATATATATATATATATATATATATATATATATATATATATATATATATATATATATATATATATAATTATATATATATAACGAAATACATCTACTTGGCACTAAAAAGCACATAAATCGGTGATACTTTTTTTAAAAGATAATTATCAAAGCAAAAGTGCACAACGTGCCTAAAGAACAGCCCTTTTTTCTGTGACCGTTACCGAAACCGGTACCGGTTAGGCGAAAGCTTCATTATTGTTATGTTCTCACTTTAAAAACAGTATGTCGTGATTGACCTTATATCGGCATTATATGTATTCATAGCCTTAGTCCAATCAGGCACTGAAATATACTTGAAAAACGCTAATCTTTTATATTGCATGCGGTCAGGTAAGACAATTGTACGCTTTCTAAATATGTCAGAATTATGTATTGCGCTAATTACAATTTATAAGATTAATGTTTCCTTCCGATAAGAAAAAAAAAGTTGTTTATAATGAATTAGTTTCTATTTTTCAGCTAGGCACGTCAGTCTATAAATACTGGAGATTTTCAGTTTCGTGCTGGCAACCTTTTCTCTCTTTCTCCCCCACGTGTGAGTCTGGGGACCATTTTTAGTACGCCAAGTGTAACATTACACTAGTATGGTCGGTTATTACCAATTTGCTATAAAATATAGAATTTTCTCTGCCCTACCTCCTATAAACTGTTAACTATAACTGTTGCATCACAGTATATATTTGCAAATATTATGTCTGTTAGGCACAACATTAATGACTATAAGAAAAACAGTGATATACACAATATTAATACAAGAAACAAGTCTAAACTCGTTGGTACCTATCATCGCTTACATAAAGTACACAACTCGTTAGAAGGTCTTGGTATACGTTTTTATAATAAAATTCCTATACATGTAATCGACCTTCCTGTAGATAATTTCAAGCTAACTGTAAAAAGTCACCTTAGGAAAGCCTACTATACGATCAACGATTATCTAATCGACAAACAGTCTTGGGCTTAAGGTGTCATTAGGTATATACACACAAACTTCTTTGTCTTATAATTAAGCTAAATTATTAACAAACCATTGTCAGTTGAAAGTAATGCGTGACGATTATTATGGTAATTTGACTAGTAGTGATTCTTATCAGTATCTCGACTATGATTCGTCATGCTCACTAAACTGTCATTGCTTGCGGCATCGTCATGGGGCGGGTCATTTCTTTCCCTCTGATATGGCGAAGGAGATGATGGCTGGTCCATGCGTCATACTCGTGAACGGGTGCTGCTTGGGGTGACTGGTCGGCCTAGTCAGCGATGCTTTAGCCTATACTATTATTTTGGTTCGATCAACTGCAACTCTAGCCTAATCCAGTCACGAATTATTTTTAACAGTAGATTTTGTAACTGAATGAAGGTAGATGTGCACCTTGAACTATTTCTATGTTTAATAGGTTCAAACCTTCAACGGTATCACTGAGTGATTTTTATTTTTCAGTACGTTAGCTTTTGGAGCATTTCAATTAAAATGAAATTCAGGTGGCATCAGCTTGCATCCTGTTTACCTTTCGTGTAACACTAACACTATTGTACCTGAAGATCTGACTTTTAAAAAGAGTGGCCATGAGTTTCTTTGACAGTATTCTTCTCATAATTCTCTACGCATTTTGGAAACTGGAAGTTATAAATCGACAAAAGCAGGCAGTAGATTTTGGTGTTTTCACCTAATTTACCTCGACAATCCTTATCAATCACACACAAACAATCGTGTATCTGTGTGTGTGAATCCGTGTGCCTATCTGTGACATCGTAGCTTCTAAATGGATAGACCGATTTTGATTTAGTTTGTTTTTTGTTTGAAAGGTGACTTGGTCGAGATTGTTCTTAACTATAAATTTAAAACAATCTCTTCAGCCATTCTAAAATCATCAGTTCTTTACTAATTGTTGAAGAGATTTTGAGTCGGTATATTAAATTTTAAATGTATACCTACTTGGAAGTAAATGAAATATTAGTCAAAATAAATATTATTCATTTTACAAAGTGAATAAAAATATCTAATACTTCCTAAATGTATTGACCGATGATCTTATCCATAGGTTTTTTTCTGGTAGGCAAATTGCTTCTTGAACTTTAACCTCTAATTTCAATGGAAAATCCTTAATAGGTAAGTCTTTTTAAAGGATTTAATTATGGTAGAGACCATTACAAGCAAACAATACTGACCTCAAGTCCTTATAACCTCAATTATTACATATCAATACTATTTGTAAATATTTACAGTGACGTCACTATATATGAGTAATGTTATTAAACATCACATATAACGAATAATAAGTTGCATTGATCGCGTCATCAGATATGATACGTAGACACCAACGCCCCTCATTCCATTCCAGGTGCATAACTCGACACCTGCGCTGAGTCGCGGCTCCGTATTTAGCAGTTCAGATTAAGCTGACTCATTTCGCTTCCGGATCGAATCTAATTTGCAATATAACATAATATGGTGCTACTGGAATTACACTTGCACATATTCACATGTCGTCTTTGTATCGTGATATAGAACAGGTTTATGGGTTTCATGAGTCATGTAATAAGTATGCAACTTACACTGTATCTTTGTATAAATACTTTTAATTAATTAAGCGATGATAACGTAATGGCTAAGGCGTCCGACCCCCCGACCCCACACAGTGCACTACCGACGTGAACACGCTCCTGACACAACCAGTGCGCGACCACCGTTACTAGGATTCTTTAAAAAAATCATCGGTCGGTCTAAATTTTTTTCTAAATATTCTGTTTTGTAACTCGATTAAATCCAGTGAATCTTGTACTCTATTATCGCAGCGCGGCAGAGTCCTGGCCTTAGAAGAGCCTGGCCACCATTTTGTCGACCCTCTCCGCTCTGAGCCTACAAAAGCAGCTATGGCTATAGTTGGGTGGCTAAATTGAGAACCATTCTCGCCTTAACAGAACGGTAGCCGGAAGCAGCATCGTGACCTACAAGGGAAAGGATTGAAGCGAGGCCGCTTCCGCTACCTGCGTGGACATTTTCAAACAAACCATCCAAAGGTTTCTGACCTTTGTAAATATTTTAACATTGTTCGCCGACCTCAAAAGAAAGAGCGTTTCCATCCTATATTCTAAAGGCTTATAAGACTATTATGGGTTCAATCCCCACTGAGGTAATTGTTATTAAAAGATCGTGTGCAGGTGTACTGGTTGTGTGTAAATTCCCAAGCCACGGTTAAATTTACTTATGCGGAAGTTTTCTTTTTACATAAAGGATACCCCTCCCCTATCTTAGGAATCTTACCTTGCTCTTTCAAGCCTATGAGGCTACGGCGACAGCCTAAGATCACTCAGCATTCTTAGTAGTTTAAAAAAATAGACATCAATCACAGCGATGGGTGAGTTGACTGGCCTGATGGTCTAGTGGTTAGTGACCCTGACTGCTAAGCCAGAGGTCGTGGGTTCGATTCCCACCCAGGACAAATAATTGTGTGATGAGCACGATAATTTGTTCTGTGTCTGGGTGTAATTTATCTATAATATGTATGTATTTAGAAATATATAAGTATGTTTATCAGCAGTCTGGTTACCATAGCACAGGCTCTGCCTAGTTTGGGATCAGACGGCCGTGTGTGAGATATGTGGAGTTATTATTTTTATTCCCTTTATTTATTTAATATACATATAAATTACATTTTTAAATACATTCACAAAAAAAAAACAAATATATTTAAAAGTATAAAAAATAGTGTCCCACCGGTATCGGGTACAGGGACCAAGCTACCGGTGGTTAGGGTTCCAGAGACAGAAACCTCCTGTATCCTCCGTATCGAGGAGGACCGCCTTCTTCTTTTATTATTATTATAATTGTGCAGACGTGATATTCGCTATTAAATTGCCCTTTTCTATAGAATTACAAAATGTCCTAAAAATCAAAACTAGATGATGAGAGCAGTAGATACTAGGGTCATGCAATTTTAATTATCAGTACGGTACGGTGTGAATTAATAAAACGAATAATCACTATGATTGATGTCTGTGTTTATCAAGACACCTGACGCATCTACTGTATATAAATATAGTCGTTGAAGTGCACGTTCAAACTTCAAAGGTCCTCCCACCCTTACGAGGAGGGTTCTTTGTGTTGTATGTGTGTGTTTTTGTGTCGTGATGTTTCTGCCAAAAACAATAAGTGCGGAAAACTATCATAGTTTCCGATTAAGTAATTCATGCTTTCCTAGGCGGCAACCATTATATTTACAGCTCTGTCAACTAAATAAAGCGCACTAAGTGCCATCTCAGTCTTTTTTATTCGTCGCTGTTTTAACTCCTCATTTTTAACTGTTGTTTACTTAAAAATGCAAAACGAAATTTTAGTAAACAAAAACAAAATTATACATAGGCTGCACTAAAAGTATAGGGAATGGAATATTTCCACTGTTTCTGTCATATTAAAATCTTTTTAATTGAAAACTCCTTGGTTTCAAAAATCGAATACCATTTATTTATTTAAAAAAAATTCTCTGTCTTATCACAAGGTTTTGTCAAACTTTAGTCGTTGAGAAAATGGAATTGACTCGAGAAAATTCAAGAGCAATGATTTATTATGACTTTTGAAGTGGTTTAACGCAAAAACAGTGTGTTGACCGGATGATTTCTGCATTTGGTGATGAAGCCCCATCCAAAACCACAATTTATCGCTGGTTTGCTGAATTTCAATGTGGACGTGTCAAGCTCAGTGATGATCCCCGTTAAGGTCGTCCAAAAACTGCAGTCACCCAAGAAAACGTTCATGCTGTGCGTAAGCTGATTGAGGAAGATCGACATGTGACATACCACGAAATTCAGGCAACTTTAGACATTGGCATGAGTTAAATAAAAATAATCTTGCCTGAACAATTAGGTGTAAAAAAGTTGTTTTCCCCATGGATCCATGGATACTGTATTCTCTCTGTGAAGAGCGAAAAGCGGCTCGCGTTACTTGGTGCGTCAGAACTCTCGAAAGATTCCGCAGGATCCTCCAATGCTGTATACAACATCGTATCAGGTGACGAATCCTGGATATACGCGTACGAACCCGAAACAAAAAACCAGTCACGAGTTTGGGTGTTCGAAAATGAGTTAAAGCCAACAAAAATTGTTCGTTCACGGAGTGTTGCAAAAAAAAATGGTGGCCACGTTTGTCTCCAAAACCGGCCATGTTGCGACTATTTCTCTTGAGGGACAAAGAACGGTTAATGCAGAATGGTATGCTAGCATTTGTTTACCACAGGTCGTTTCTGAACTCCGTAAAGAGAACTGCAACCGCCGCATCATCCTCCGTAACGACAATGCGAGTTCTCACACCGCGCACAGAACAAAAGAGTTTTTAAAGCAAGAAAACATAGAATTATTAGACCATCCGCCGTACAGCCCCGACCTAAGCCCTAATGATTTCTATACTTTCCCTAAAATAAAGAATAAATTGCGTGGTCAGAGATTTTCATCACCTGAAGAAGCTGTGGACGCCTACAAAACGGCCATTTTGGAGACCCCAACTTCCGAATGGAATGGTTGCTTCAATGATTGGTTCCATCGTATGGAAAAATGTGTCAAATTTCGCGGAGAATACTTCGAAAAGCAATAAATACATTTTTAAATAGTAATGTTATGTCACTTCCTTGTTTCCCGAAATTTTGAGTGCCGCCCTCGTACAACCTTCAGCCTATATAGAAATAATAAAAACATACAATAACGTGTCTTGTTTAAACTTCGCCCCTATCAGAAATTATCCGAAACTTTTATATCAGATAGGGTTACGGTTTCCTATTTTTTTTTTATTTCGGATATCCGATAGTTTCAATATTGGCCGATTCTATTGTACACTCGACTAAACTAAAACCTTTCTTAATTTCTTCATATGAAATCAACCTTGTGTTCTTTGAAATAAGGTCTATTTGTTACTGGCATCTATTTCTCAGCAATACTAAATTTCAGAGTCTCCATTTATTCAAAAGCTGTATAATTGCCGTATAAAACCTTGTTCAAAACGAACTAAGATGACGTTATTTTAATCGACACCTACGAAGACGCTTACTAAAAACACAGCAAAAGAGATGGCATTGGTATTAAAGTTTATTTAAGCGTATCGAACTTTAGTCGACAACTAAATTGCTTATTTCGATGGCGACATATGTTACCTACATGTTTCAATTTGAAATAAGACCTTGTTTTAAAGTGTACAAGGTTTACATCTTATATGAAGAAAATTTAGTGAATTTTAATTTAGTGAGTGAAGTAACAGAATTGGGACCATTGTACACATATCGAATTTAGTTAGTATTAAATCCATATTTGAGAAACACAGGTATCGTATTTCTAAAATCTTTAAATTATGTTTTATTGATTACCAATACCCCATCTAACAAATTTCATTCCACAAAGGTTTTATACATTGTTTTACTTATCGTAAAACCCACCTGTGAATTGCGTCTCCTGGAACAATGAGATATGCACATAGAAAATCTTCAAACATTAAAGTTTTTCTATGTGTATGTATAGCTAAAGTAAATAAACACATATTTTTACATGAAACCATTAAATTTTTAAGTTTTTTTTTATATCAGCTTAAGAACTAAATCTCTTCTGCTGAGCACTTTTATCTGCCTTTATCTATGCTTTCTTCGCTGCTACACTTGGAAGTCAATCCAGTGTTGCCTAGTTTTGATTTTTTCTTTAATTTCGTTTTGAAAATAAGTAGCGATATACGGAAAAGAAGAGACTAAATATCTGTTTAAGAGTATTTTTAAATAAAAAAAAGTTGAGCTTTGGCGGATCCTTAAAATTTCTGACAACTAACACAATGCGACAATTGGCAAATTGCTGTCTACTCTTTCTTCACGGCAACGTGCAATGTTTGCACACATACCCGCCATAGACCGTCACAAAATAACAAGAGTTACGACCTGAAACTCTGTCATCCAACGTATTCATAAGACCTTGCACAAACTGATTCCTATTATTTTTCGAATTTGTATATATATTATACTTTTACAACGCAACAATTTCAAACATGATGAGTAAGAATTAAAAATGGCTTTATAATTCATCGCTTGCCGTCCTAATCACAAGGTTAAGTTGAAGTAAATATCTAGGTGCTAGAAGTTTGTGACGTCAGTAATTTTGGTTTTATTGTTCTAGTAAAGTTTTACGTTTTCTGTGAATTTACTTATCCGATGTTCGATAAAACAGTGGGTCTGTAGTTTAGTCCACGCTTTGCGTTTATGCCGCGTCTCGGCATAGTTTAGAAAGATAAATGAGAATAATCACAAATTAAGTTTTGAATCATGTGTACGTAGAGAACATCTTTCACCTCTATTTTTAACCGACTTCCAAAAAGGAGGAGGTTCTCAATTCGTCGGAATCTTTTTTTTAATGTATGGTGAACATACATTACTCGAAGACGCTTGAACCAATTTTGAAAATTCTTGTTTTTGTTTCAAATGGTATACTTCCCAGGTGGTCCCATTTAAATTTTATTCAAATCAGTCAAGCGGTTTCTTAAAAATCAACAAATATCTAAAAATTGTTTACATCGATGATGTTTTCGTTTGCTTCGAAACATTGCTGTCTCATTGGAGCAGTGCGTTTAGTTGTCCTACCCATATTATATTTAAACAAAATACATCTACTTTCCACTAAAAAGCACATTGAAGTCGGTGATACTTTTTTAAAAAGATAATTATGATGTATAATATCTCTATATTTTTCAAAGAGCGGAGTACTCTCATTGAGGGGTCGTACATCGTTTATCTTTTATTTTTTTGATATTACATTTTTCGAAATCGATGAGCTGGCTTGTATAAATAACAAAACACATAAACAACGTTTCACAATTCATTGCTCAATGTTACGCATTTTTGGCAAACAATAAAAAGAATCATGAACACGTGTAAAATATTTACACAAATTATTTCATTTGTAACGAGTACATTTATTTATTGCCGCTCTTCCTACATAATTCCGCAAATCGTTGTTTCATACATTCTCTAATACAGATTTAACATACTCGTTAACAATGATATTATAAATACCCTCTCCTAATATAATTAAAATACGATCCTAATATATTTGCTTCGACCTATGTAATAAGGAGACCACCCTAAACCAGTTTATTCGATCAAGGAATCGAACCATGCATCCCACAATCATTGGAGCAGACTAATACCACATGACCAACGAGACAGTAATATCTGATAATGTTAATATTGAATAGAATATACTTTATTGTAAACCAAAATAATATTTTTATAGGAATAGGTCTAGGTATATCTAACGAGTATGTACACAGCGGCTTTATCGCTAAAAGCAATCTCTTACAGACAACCTTTGGATGGACAAAGATGACAATAAATAGATGAAAGCATGGTAGTTTTGGTATAAAAAGTGCTGATTTAGAGATATTTTTATTAGTTCAAAGAATCGTAACATACTTCTAAAGCATTTAAAATGGTTTAAATAAATAATAGTAGTAAATTAACTCCATTACTAGTACTGTGTGCCGCATTATATAATGTACTTTGTTGCATATCTATATATTAATACGGGAAGACAATTCTTTGTACGCATTTTACGACATTTTTAAACAATATATTATGTTACAAACTTAAAACAGCTACATCAAACTACACGCTTCCAGTAAATACATTGATCTGTCATGGTAAGTAAGTCTATACAATGACAGTGCAAGTTATGTTGGCCAATGAAGTATACCGAATGGTTTGTGGTCGATATATCTCACACATAAAATATAAAATAGCATAAAATATACAATAGCATAAAATATACTTCTTATCTAGCAGTTCCTGTGCGGCTTCGCTCGCGTGTACATATTTATATATTTTACGCGGAACCCTAATTCTTTTTCTAAAATAAAACTAGCCTAAGTTACTCCTTATCACACCAGCTATCTGCCAGTAAAAATCCCGTAGAAATTGGTCCACCCGTTCTGGAGATTATCCGGAACAAACAGACAGAAAGACAGACAAAAAATTTAAAAATAGATTTTTAGGCATATGTATCGTGCAAATAACTGTAGGAGTTTAAAAAAACACTATTATTTTGACATTACAAACAGACACTTCAATTTTATATATTTGTATTGATAGAAAATGTTACAGTGTACGAAGTTACAAATTGCTACAGTTGCTTTTCGTGCGATACTTGCGTACAGTCATTTTCTTGGATTAAATCTGCATTAGATTAGCTCGTTCTTATCACACTTACTCTTATCAATGAACAGCTTGTTATCTTGCGCAGTATGTAATCATTCAGTGTGGGAATTTGTTCAATAGGAAGGCGAGCTGCTAGTGTTAGGTACGTATTGTAACATGAACGTAGTTTTACAGATGGAAGGCGTTCATTTAAGATTTCACCGGTACAATTCCCTTTAAGGAATCCCTGCTTAGTCTACTTACTGGTATTCTTCAGTATCTTTGTTGTATATAAGTTCATAAAAGTTTGCTTTTAGTTTAAATTAAATCTAATAAATAGTTTATACTATACACTGCGAAAATCCTTTGTTAATGTAACGGGAGAGTCACGAGAAACCATATTTATTAATACAAACTGCGCTCCGTGGTTACAAGTGCTTTAAATTTGGATTGTACAAACCGCACAATAAGCTTATGATCACTTCTCCACTCCTATTGGCCTTAGCGTACACGCTGTGCAGCGCATAATACAACCTGATGAGATTAGTGCATTCAGACAACCAAACAAGTATTTTGAAAAGAATATCAACTAACTTCGCATACTTATCGTAATTTTTATTCTAAGTAGGTCTTTTTTTAACATGTAAGAGGTCATCTTGCTAGCATTTTTCTGCATCTCAGTATAATTACTCGAGAATCACCTCCACTTTATATTAAACCGCGATTATTCTGCATTTTGGCTTACTAGCGTAGTGTAGTATTTCTGCTAGTGAGAAGGGTCATTAGATCATTACATTACATTGCTCGATGATACATTACATGGCTCGAAGACAGGACAATATTACATTGACATTTTTCATTTTCTTCTTTCCTTTTTTGTAATGTTGGTAATTTTAGATTAAGTTACTAGCTAGTTAGAAAAGTACTAGAGATCGCGTGGTGGTCAAATTTCGACCATGGTTTATTTCATAGGCCAATATTACTTGACCTGTCATTGTATAGACTTTTGTACCATGACAGGCCAAAATATATACTGGACACTTATAGCTTTATGTACCCGTTTTTGCAATTCTTTTTTAACTTTATAGCAAATATTGTTTAAAAATTTTCGCTTTCTGCATTTCTTCTATATATAATCTGTAAATATTCCAAAATACACGTTACTACGTTTGCGAAATTTTCTTAAAAAGAACTCTCGAAAGATTCCACGCAGGATCCTCAAATGCTGTATACAACATCGTATCAGGTGACGAATCCCGGATATACGCGTACGAACCCGAAACAAAAACCAGTCACGAGTTTGGGTGTTCGAAAATGAGTTAAAGCCAACAAAAATTGTTCGTTCACGGAGTGTTGCAAAAAAAATGGTGGCCACGTTGCGACTATTTCTCTTGAGGGACAAAGAACGGTTAATGCAGAATGGTATGCTATCATTTGTTTACAACAGGTCGTTTCTGATCTCCGTAAAGAGAACTGCAACCGCCGCATCATCCTCCATCACGACAATGCGAGTTCTCACACCGCGCACAGAACAAAAGAGTTTTTAAAGCAAGAAAACATAGAATTATTAGACCATCCGCCGTACAGCCCCGACCTAAGCCCTAATGATTTCTATACTTTCCCTAAAATAAAGAATAAATTGCGTGGTCAGAGATTTTCATCACCTGAAGAAGCTGTGGACGCCTACAAAACGGCCATTTTGGAGACCCCAACTTCCGAATGGAATGGTTGCTTCAATGATTGGTTTCATCGTATGAAAAAATGTGTCAAATTTCGCGGAGAATACTTCGAAACGCAATAAATACATTTTTAAATAGTAATGTTGTGTCACTTCCTTGATTCCCGTTTCAGTGCCGCCCTCGTATCTATTGGTGAAAACATGATTTAAAATCCGTTGCATAATTTAAAAGATCTGTGCGTACAGACGGCGGAAGTGACGCTTTGGGCCAGTAACCCTCGCGGGCTTTCCCAGAACACCCTGCCAAAGTTTCATTAGAATCTGATCAATGGTTTCGAAACGCATAGAGGACAAATAAAAAAACAATCATATCTTTCTCTTGCATTATATAGTTGTTATCAGTAAGTAAATTGGGGCGTTGTACAAAAATACTGGCTTATGCGTTTACTACGGTACGGTCCTACATGTTAATCCAGGTTTTGAACTATCTGTATGTCTACTTTTATCCATATCCATTTAGGCGTTTTTGCGTAAAGGAGTAATAAACATCCATCCTCACAAATCTTCGCGTTTATATTTATTTATTAATCTAGATTTTATTTAGACTGTGTGCGTGGTATACCTACATACCAATTATTTCGTATCTTTTTTTTATTCATTTACATGTTAGAAATTTCAGTGATAAGTATAATAAAAATACTTTCTTTGAATCTACTTAGTGAAATATGTGTGAAATGTTAATTTTACTTGAAAAACTTTAATTAGCGGTTTTTTGAAAGCCAAGAGCATATTGCACAGAACACTTTTGACAAGATATAATGGAATCTAACTTCTTGAGTGCTAGGTATAAATTCGGTATGCATTTCGTCTACCTAATAACTTCACTGTAACGGTCCGCGCACATTTCCAGCGTAATTATTGCACAGACACTGCCTTTGCATAATGATTCAATTTTAACTATTTAATTTCTCTAACCTCGTCGGATATACTTAACATAGTTGTTGTTGTGGAGCTAGTTTATAGAACGAATTCATTCCAAATAGTTTTTATTTAAAAGAATTCTCAATGTATCAATCCTTATTTTTTCAAAGAAAAAGCATAAGAGAAGTTGAATTAAATATCCTTTCTCTAATATTAATAACTAGCAGCGTCCCGCAGGTTTCACCCGCGTAAGTCCCGATCTCGTAGGAATATCGGAATAAAAGTAGCCATTGCGTTAATCCAGGTCTCCAGCTATCTACATACCAAGTTTCATCGCAATCGGTTCAGTAGTTTTAGCGTAAAAGAGTAACAAACATCCATCCATCCATCCAAACTTTCACATTTATAATATGAGTGGAATTAGTGTGATATTCGGCTGCTTATTAGTCTAGATAGCGCTGTTAGACATATTTGTCTCACAGCCCTATCTAGACTCAAACTAATCATCGGAGAAACATAAATAGTTTTTCAATAAAATAATTATAATTTACTAAAACTAAAAAAAACACGCTTTAATGACGAACCGAATTAAAGTATTTCTCTATCCACCTCCTTTGTTCACGATCAACCATCGCTACTTAGCTTAATCTGTTGTACTCGTCAAAACGAATCATATGAGCCCAAACCCGAGGGGTTTACTAGTAGCCACTGAAGAGTTCCACTATCCACCTCCTGGCTCCATCATTACATCAAATCCTACTAATATTATAAACATGAAAGTTTGTGAGGATGTATGGATGTTTGTTACTCTTTCACGCCAAAACTAAAGAACCGATTACGATGAAACTTGGCATGTAGATAGCTGGAAATCTGGATTAACATATAGGCTACTTTTTATCCCAATATTCTCACGGAATCGGGATTTACACGAGTGAAACCGCGGGGCGCTGCTAGTCAAATTATATATACCTAAATACAAAATTTCACTTCGATAAGACAATAACCAGAAGTAGGTTACAATTGACTTCCAAGATTTGTTTACATAGTTATAAGTGAATCTAATAAAAGCGAGTTATCTTTTAAAAAAAGTATCACCGACTTCAATGCGCCTCAAAATACCCAAATCGCTTCGAGTGTGCCTATAAAATTTGAAGAGTGCCCTCGATTTCTCCAGGATCCCATCATCAGATCCTGACCTGATGACCATGGGTTCACCTGGGAAGTATACCTTTTCAAAGAAAAGAAGATTTTCCAAATCGGTCTAGGCGTCATTGAGTAATCGGTGAACATACATAAAACCTCCTCCTTTTTTGAAGTTGGTTAAAAACAGACATTAATTGTTCACCCCCGCGGTTTCACCTGCGTACGCCTCTCGTTAAGTTTTCTTATATTTTCTAATTTTCCGCGGAACTTTCTTGATTTTTTCTTTTATAAGAACCTTCTCCTGACAATGGCAAACACAAAAAAAAAGAATTAGCGGAATCGGGTCAGCCGTTCACGCGTGATGCCCTGACCAAGGGAAATAGGTATACATTTTTATATACAATACAGATAAGGTAATGTTTGGTCTTAATCATACCATTTAATTCATCTGCACTACATGACTGACTAATCCTTTTAATTGTAGTTTTTGTCCTTGTAATTATGTAATAAGCGAGAAGCATCCTCTGAAGCTATTTCTGTATTTCTATTCACTTCTGAGTCGTTTAAATCACGAACGCAGTCTTTCGAAAACCGAAATGATCATTTTACCAAACCAAGACCAAAATTGTTTAGATCTTGGTATCCTCCAGCCTGCAACGTCGTATAAATCGTTCACCTTTCGCGTCTACATGTAACTTCTCTATCATAAATCGTAGTAAATGAGATAATTTATTATACAATTGCAACTCTACAAGTGTGTTCCCACATGATTTGTTGTTTTTCCGACATGCAAACAAGTTCGTTGCACTGAATTGCAGATAGGCGTAAACGTGCGACTGATCTTACATGCAGACCATAAAGGGAACGGTTCTCTAGATGTATTGTTTCAATTACTGCATCCGGTGGAGTGTACTTTTGACCTAAATGGGTCATAGCGACTTGTAATGCGTCATTGATATTGTAAAAGTTGGAAGGAGCCAACCCTTGTTCAACCGTGCACGTTGACTACTAAAGATTTGAGCATATAATAGAATTTCGACCGTAATTCATTAAGAAAAAATATAGCTCCTTAGAAGGTAGGGAAAAACAGTTTTTCTTTTGTTATTGATAACACCACAACTCGTTACAACGCCTAAAAACAAAAGAAAATGCCTCATGAACAGACGTGGTTCTTAACTGTTGTCTTTGCCTAATTATTTAAAGATCCATTTTAGATTTGCCACATGAATCTACCAATTTTCGGGGTTAAAAAGGTGACCTAGTACTAAGCAAAAATCCCTGTGCTGCGAGAACTTCGATTAAACTTACATTTAATTAACACAATGTAAATCTAGATTAAGAACTTTTATATGTTTTTTTTTCAAATCAATACATTTATTTGCATGAATATGGTACGAAGTTCTTGCTTGTCGTCAACTGACTTTTTATTATCCTGTCTTAGTAGGCAATTGTTAACAAAAATATTGAAAACAAACATTTTAAAATCAATTCGAAATTTATAAAATACTAACTCCACCCAGCATGCGTAGCAATGCCTTTTTAGTTTTTTACTAGCAACCCGCCCCGGCTTCGCACGGTTGCAAATTATACACCTAAACCTTTCTCATGAATCACTTCAATGAACACACATGAATCACACACGTTATATACCTATTTGTAAATTGCGTTCTATTATGTACAATAAAGAGTATTGTATTGTGTGTATTGTATTGTTGATATGCTTCTGACAGTTTTTAACCGACGAAAAAAAAAGGAGGTTCTTAATTCGACCGTATATATATATATATTTCTTTAATGTATGTTCAGCCCACACTCCGTTATTTATGGACCGATTTTGATTATTCTTTTTTTGTTGGATAGGGTATACCTCAAGGGTTGTCTCATGTCAAGGAAGTCAGGATCTGATCATAGGATCCTGATAAAATTGGGAGAAACCCTCGAAAATTGTAGGAACGAATAGTGTTTCTGTTTATCAAGTATTTGCATTTAGAAATAATCTCATCATGTAGCTGAGCTGATGATGAAAAAAATCATAAACTAAAAGTCTCCATATAAAAATCTTTTTAACAAAAAAATAAACCGACGAAAAGAACTAAAAAAGCAAAAAATAAATAAACCTTAAGTCTTAAGTATTGAGTTTATTTACATAAACTATCAAATTTTATATAAAGTTATTTTGAGTCGGCGCCAAATAATAAAATGATTAATTACCTACGTAGAGCCATGTCCATTTCTACGTAGGTACGTATACAATTTTGATAATTAATCTGTTTGTTGTTTGGCGCCGACTCAAAATAACTTTATATAAAATTTGATAGTTTATGTAAATAATCTCAATACTCAAGACTTAAGGTTTATTTATTTTTTGATTTTTAGTTCTTTTCGTCGGTTTAATTTTTTGTTAAAAAGATTTTTATATGGAGACTTTTAGTTCGTAGTTTCTATTTCATTGCTATTCACATTTAAAACCTGTACAAACGCAAGCAGGACTCGCTCGGTAAGGGTTTCGTATAAACTTAATTCTATGGATTGTACACTATTTCCGGGATAAATAAACTATCAAAGTTTGTTGAAGAAATAAATTTACGGAAAATCAATTTCACTGCCGGTTTTCTGTGAGGCCATGGTATCGAGCGGAGTCGAGCTGGCCCATAAGTGCCGAAGCATGGCTCTCTCACGTGAATAATTGAAGGCAAATTGAAGGAAATTCAAGGCAACCTTGTCAATAATATATACATACAGGTACACCCTGATTTATTCATTTGCTTATACAATGGTAAAGGTTTTATAGTAACTAGATTTTTTTAAGTTAGTGTTAGTTAGTTTGTGTGTTATAAATACACTCTAAAATATTCATATATCATTGTTATATCAGTAGGTAGTATTAACTAGGTACTCTTTTAGATATTTTCTTCGGTTGAAAACATTTAAGAATGCCCCGCAAATAACTCGTAGAAAAATGTCTCGAAAATGCGTCGTTGAAGCGACTAACGCAAGTGGTATAATAACACATTTAACACCAACGCGGAAGTGTATTAGTATGTCAAATTAAGTTTTACTCGTGGATTACTATTGTCACAGTACTAGGCTCGAGTGCTGATATCTAAATCCTTCTAGCCTAACATTAATTTAAGATTAGATTGGCGATAGAGAAACTACATTGTATTTACACACGCATCACTGGCCGACGTTGTTTATTCGACTTTTAGAGAAATCTTTTGATATCTTTCGATGAGTCTTTACTAACCTTAAAAATAAAAGTAACGGTATACGAAACACTACCATTTATTCAAAGAACTTAGTAACTCGATACATGCCATCCAAATTGCTCAAACATATGCAGTTCACTCCAATGAACTGGACGCGTCGGCTTCCAGTATGGCTAGACTGTAACATTGTTGACACTCTGTACCGGCGGCCCATTTACGACCCAGGATAGGTCGGCTAGTGCCCGGGCTACTACTGTTCGCGGCATAAACGTGTTTATACTGTTATTGCAAGGATATGGTTAAAAGTATATCAGGTAGATTTTGAATAAAGTTACCTATTGGTTTTGTACCAGTTGTCGAGTTTTCCAAAAAATTCTTCACAGGAGACCATAATAAGAGACAAAGGTAGCAATACAAACAGAATGACTAAAAAGAAATACATTTAGTAAGAGAGTGAGAAGATTGAGAGAGGGAAACTATTATATAGAGGGAGAGAACAACAGAAGAGACAGAGAGGGAATACAGGGGTGTAGTAGGTCGTCCCTAGTCGTGTCCGTTTTTTGACAGAAACGGTTATCCAATTAGACGAATCGGATAAGTAATTTATAAATTGTTCCCTAAATTTCAGTTTCCTACTTACTGTGGACATACTTAATTTTTTTTTGAACTTGGTACTTAAACACGACGTGTACCACTAACCTCTACTTATGCAAGGCATAGAGGTCCCTGGCCCATTTAATATGAATGTTTTGTTTATCGTAGGGTGCATTCACAAACTCCCTGATTGAACTGTTTTAAATGTTGTTACTACTTAATTTATTGAAAAATGTAGCTTCTTGGTCATATTTTATTATTAAAATATTAAAACTCTGCTTCAACGAACTATTTAGCGAGGCTCACAGTGCAAATATTTTCCGGATGAATATGGTGTTTCTATCTAAAATATGTATGAATTAAAAATAATATCTGTTTATCCATGTTCTACAAACCATAGTACAAGCTATGCTTAGTTTGAGTAGATTATATTATTACAATTTAATATCGTAGATTCATTCTTTCATTCCTAATAAACGTATCTTTCCACAAACCACGAACTGAGTACGGAAACAAATCGAATTTGCACAAGCGAAAGTTATAATCGTTTCGGTTATTTGCTTAAAGACATAGACGCGACGGTACAGGTTTTCGACAGAAAACGTCAAGACTAAATTAATATCTCTCGGATGATTAAGTCGCAAGCAAGTTCTTATAACAGTTAGTAATTTCTTTTTTATCATTTTGAATAAGGAACTGTGCCGGCGAACGACATGTGAATGAACGCTGTTCATCATTAGCACTGCACTTTGCACTATTGATGTAATAACTAATAATAGAGCTGTTCACTCGCCAACAAGTTACATATACAAATAGGCCATTTGACTTGCGGGTTCACGCTCATGAGATTCCTAACAGATGGACCGATTTGTGAACATCGGTACACTACCGGAAAGTGTAATTTGCGCGAATAACGAAAACAATTTCCTGTTCAACAATTTTAAACAGTAGTCTATTAGAAAAATTGTTTTCAGTATGTCTACTGTGTGAACTGGATTGTAAACATGCTTTCGAGGTATCTATAACTTTGTTTTCGGCGTGCGTATTTATGCAACGGTAGCTCTGAGCTCCTTTGATCTGCTTAGAAAGCACTAAACCTTTACCTTGATTAGACTGAATTACGACAAGCCTTTAATGTACCGGGACCAAGCTATGACAAGTAATTAATTTGACGGACATGAATGGCGACAAGCTTTTACTTTGACGGGTCTAAAACTCGATAAATGGGACCGTTGCAAGCTGTTAAATACAGTAGACCCGCGGTATTGCGACAAACGTTTTGCAGTGACGTGTCGGATTATCGATTTTGTCGGACTATAGACTACTGCCACCGACCGGCGACCCTTTGTAGTCCGATACCTCCTAAAAGAGCACTTACTACTTAAAAGAGTGCACGTGCTACTAGTACGAGTAGTCCGACAAATTAAATATGTACTTAATAAAATAATAAGATTAAATCAATATTATATAAACTATGTTAGTGAATTGAACAAAACAATCAATATCATGGACTTTTTTTATGGTATAGGGTGCAAACGAGCAGACGGGTCACCTGATGGTAAATGACTATCGCCGCCCATGGGCACCTGTAACTCAAGAGTCACAAGTGCGTTGCCGCCCTTTAAGGTGGGAGTAGGGGAAGAGGGGGAGAGGGGGATTAGAGGGGAAGGACGGGAAGAGGGAAGGGTTAGGGCCTCCGGTAAACTCACTCACGCGGCGAAAAGCAATGCATTCATTGTTTCACTGATCGTCGTTATTATAAAAATATCGTTATTAATCAGCACTTGTAAAAAAAAAACGTAACTACGTTTGTGCCCCGCGACTACTATCAGCATGTCGAACTAAATGGGTAATTTAAAAAATAAGTAAAATATTAATTTTACAGGTGCTTTTGTTTTTTTTTTTCATATTAAAATTTGAGTTTAAGTTTTGCTTCTGGTAACATACACAACAAATTTACATAAGTTTGTTGTATTTTCCTATTCTCCCATTACATAAGCAATACGAACAACTAAAAATACTTAAATATCTCGGTTATCTCATCTAAGAGACATCGATTTACGATAAACAGATTGATTCAATCACCTGACTCCAATCATTCAGACAGTCATAGTCGTAATCTACATATATAAAAAATTCGTGTCCCGTTGTTTGTTCGCGATGAACTCCTTAACTAATAAATCGATTTTAATGATATTTTCTACAATGTATACAATTTCGTCCAACTTGAGAGATAGAATAGTTTTTTATATTGCAGTTTTCCTAGCCACAACAACGCGTCAGACGGCAGATGCACGCACTAACATATTGTAAACACTTATCCATTTATTAATGAACTAGTATCAGTAATGTTGCTAATAGTTTCGATACAAGCTAGTGATATGAACAATGATTATAAGTATCACGAACTAACTAATAGCAAATTTGTTTGTAAGGGTGTCCTTGCAAAGTGCAAACCATGTGCAAACACCTTAAACTATGAGCACTTAACCCTAGTGATCGTAGTCCTTATACAAGTGTTTAAACATAAAAAGTAAATAAAGCTAAAACATGGTTTTGCATTTAATCAATATTCTTAGTTTCTTATTCTTTATTGAAGTGATAACTTCTTTAGGCACGTTCTGCACTTTTGGTATAGGGAAAAACCACTGAACTCGCGTGACCATCCGACCGATGTGTGTGTGCGTGTGTATATATATGTATGTAAGTTATGTTTTCATTTCTGCAGCGCAAGTGCAGTCCCACGACTGACAGTTTTTTTTTTTACAATTGAACGTGCATGAACACACTAGTCTATGATCATTAGGGTGGTTCTTATTTGGGTCTAAATTGGTTCTTGTTTTTTGGGGGGCCTATATCATTTGATTATCAACCTGAATAACTATTTCAGTAATTGTTTTAGATTTTTTAAATTATATCTAGGAGTCGCTACCGAGGTTTGAATTTTAATAAAAAAATTTAAGTGTGTTAACTATATTAAGTGATAACTTTTATTTATTTATCAAAACATTTAGCATGAAAAATGATTTTTACAATTACAAATAAAAGTATGTCAAAGTAATAAAATCATTGATAATTAGGACACAAGGGTTGATTTCTTTGTATCAGCGTATTTCTTCTATTGAACAAAAAAAAAAAACAAGTATTTCTTCCCTTTATCGGTTGTCATCAGTTCATTAAAGTTTTCATTAAAGCAACATCTCAAATCATCATCAACATGAAAAATTAACGTCTTCAGCCCAATTTTTTACATCTTTATTCAAAAGTTATGGCCCAGTACTTTTTTCAGGTAAACAGTAGCCATTATTTGGTTTATATAAAAAAAAATGTAAAATCTTTTAATAACTATAATTCATGTCTTGATGCTGGTCATCCGGCAGAGGCTAGAAACGAATATTTAAAATAGTTATGACTATCAACATGCATATATCACTCATAAGTGAAATACTTCTAGTCTAGCTCTTGTCATAGCCGCTTTCTTTCCTTTTTTGTTAGTTTAAACTGATGTTTAAACAAGGAAACTTCCAAGCAGTACATACCTGTTGCCATCCATTGAGCACAATAACGATTTACCTTTTTCAGGAACTGCTCCCAAGTCAGTGGTTGTGAGATGCAACAACTCATTGTCGTCATCTCAAGCATATCATATCCTATCTGCAGCAACATTTTCTTCTATATCAGTTGTGATGTCCATGTACTACTGTCTTGTAAGCACTTTGGTAAACTTAGAATGAATGACTTGCTAACGACAAACTTGACGTGCACGGTCCTCAAGCAGCCATACACCAAGTCCATACGGTCAATACAATACATTAATATATATATATTATATGTGTATAATTTACAGCCTATAATTCTGTTTGTTGTATTATGTTAGATATGTATATTTATTAATAATCAAATAGAGTAATAATAGTATAATAATTATAGTCCATGTTGTTCTTAAATCTTTTCAACAATTAGATTTCAAGACCACTAGACGGAACCGACCGTTTGACTCATAATTTCCATAATATTATTTCTCCATTTTTGGCTCCAGAAAAACACAAGCTCCATTTTACAGTTTCAATATCAAAACTTAACCATTTTACTTAATCGGTTAAGTCCCATGTATTTATTGTTTCTTAAACAGCCGATGCATACCTACATTACTTGTTCTAAATCAGATTTGGTCAACCTCAAAACCTCAACTCGTAGGAGCAGGAGAGGAGTAGGGGAGGGTATTGCCTTAAAAAAAGTCCCTCGCATGCTATTTTACTTTAAAATACGCTAATATACTTACCGGAATCAATTGGTAGGATTCATATGTGAAGTGGTCATACAATGCTTTATAAAGTTTACCTACTGGAGCGACCTATCCTTTCTTCAAATTAAATAAAAATAATACAAGTTCATATATTTTAGTATACATAATTACATGACGGGGTGCCCGCAGTAATTTTTTGATGAAATGTCGAGAAAGAAGAACCACCCTAATGATCACGGACCGTTTATCTCCCTGTTCTAACGCTTGCTGTCACTGTAGTATCAGGATCAATTGAGAATGAAGAACGATTGACAAGTCCACTTATTTACTTGTACTGTATTGGTTACTTACAAAACAATTTGTTGCTTAAGACGTTTTTAGCGCTTTAAATTATTTATTACTCGAAAACAATATAACTTTTTATTCATCGACTTTCACTAGACATGACCCTGACACCTATGACAGTTGCCGCGTGATTTGAGTCTGTTCAAGTGTGATAGACCAATTCACCGATAGTCTCGATGAAGTGATGATTGTGATGACCTCTAAGAGGTTTCCACAAGCAAAAACAAAGTTTGAACTGCATTTCTAGGATAATGTTAATTTTTAACTGGTGACTAGGTTCGTTAGATCCATACTGGGAGGGTTTTAGAGTCGCCGACGTACGCGTGACACCACTCTAGTGCTTCTAGTAGTATCGCTAAGCATAAGGCGATCTGTATTCCTTCGTTAAGAACTTTACAGCTATTCTGTCCAAGTGGATATATATGCTTATATGCTTACTATCTGTTCTGTGTAAGTCTTAGTTTACACTAATATGACTTTAAAAGTTATATTATTTGGATATAATTTCTGCCCAATCTATATTATACTTTCCATTATTTTGACATCAGATAGATTTGGGTTGTAAATTAAAAAAAGAAACAACGGACCATTAAGTACGATTTACATAGAACGGCCCATGCTGGAGCGCGTTTTTAGTATGGTGATGGAAATTGAAACTTTATATTTAAAACTTAAGATTCATTTTTGCATGGAACTTCTTGCCACCGCGGGCGGTTGGCTACGTTGCGCTCGGCTACCGAGGCGCGACCCGACGCGCTCCGGCGTGGCCCGTTCGGTGTGAATCGTACTTTATAGTTTGTTAGTTAGACCATTTAGTTTAGTAAAACTAAAAAAACAAACTTTAATATTAAACCAAATTAAAAGGTAAAAGTTCCACTATCCATCACCTGGCTTCATCATCAGACCATCTTTACCAAGCTCAATCTGTTTTTCTCCTCAAAATGAAACATATGAGCCCAAAGTCGAGTGATTTACTAGTAGCCTGAAGGGTTCCACTATCCACCTGGCTCCATCATCAGATCAGCTCCAAGATGCCAAATTATAGTATTGACTTATGAGCTACATATACATACATAGTTTCCTTTCGATATGACATAGAAGTAGAAAAAAATTTAATTCCAAGGTTTGTTTTGTGTTGTTGTGCTAAATAGGAAATTAGAGGCATGTCGCGAAAAAAATCATATTGAATAAATCAATTTTATAATACTTTCAGTCGTCAGAAGTGACAACATAACACACACACACACACACACATATATACATGTATCTGAGCATGGTGGTCAACGCGAGTTCAGTGTCTTTTCCCCATACTAAAAGTGCCCACCGTGCCTAAAGAAGTTTTCTCTTCAAAAATAGGAAGGATTTACAATATAGTGGAATGAACTATACGATCACAAATTCACTACGTATGAAAAGAGAAATCATGTATGTTTTAAAGACGACCCTACTTTTGTCTAGTTAATAGAGTCTTAACTAAATATCTGTTCTGTTACAGCTCCTTCAAGATGAATCGGGGAGCGCGCGTGGAGCCGACTCCACCGGAGTGCGCGCTGGCCGCCGAGATGTTCGACCATTTCTGTGCCGCTGGCACCATGAAGCAGATCCTCGCCCTGCACAGAGAGATTTGCAACACCCTCAACCTCAAACCCAATAGGCTGCCCGACTTCTATCCTAAGTTGAAGGTAAGTTGACTGTTGTAATACCTCTCTGTCTCTCCCCCCTGCCCTCCCCTTTATTCCCACCTTCATGAACGTCCACTATTGAACAGATCTCAGACCTGAGCTAACTGCTCAGGTCTGAGAGGTTATAGGAAAACTAATTTCATTTCGAAGGCACGTTTATCAGCTATCCAAGTTCCGAATCGTGTACGACACATTCAAAGTATTGTTTAGTTTTTAGACAATATGGAAACACTTATTTCTTCATGTAAATATGTTTTTATAAACAGGGTGTCCATATTGGTTTTACCAACTGTTTAAGATGTCAGTCAGCGTTATATATATTGATTATATATTGAACTACAATATTTACGTGATCGTGTAAAAATAGACACCGCTCGCCGCCTGGTTCGTCCTCACGCCTTGGAACCTAAATCCTCGCGCATGGTACGGTTCTGGAGGAATTTCTTGGAATGAGCCGCGGTTTTCCCGAGGGTCTACAGTATGGGGTTCTTCAAGAAAGGAGTGTATAAATTTTTTTAAAGCATGGGCAATGCGCATGCGAGTCCTCTATACACACAAATTTTTGTCCCGTGTGGGATTTGAACCCACAACACGGCGCGGCGAAGTTCGCGTAGTGGCGAGGTGACAACTTTAACCATTGCGCTCTCTGTGCAGTCTAGGACATTTTATACATCACTATCTATACCAAAACTAAGCATAGCTTGTATCACGCTTTCTAGAACAGGGATAAATATAGACGGAGAGTATTGTCTATTGAAAATAGTTTTCGCTATCTGAGATGTCTCATGATTCTTCAATGCATACCATAGTTCGTTGATGATAAACGGATCCTTTTTCCTAATGGAAACTAGGAAATCATTGAATAGTTGAATATTCCTATTCAGTAGGGCTTCGGTTTGATATTCAAAGATACACTGAGATCAAGTGGAAACGGGGCTATTGTACTGCTGTAATCGTTGTACTGCTTGTCTATATATCTAAAATGGAAGTATGGCTGGTTTTTTAGTTCCAAAAAAATTATAACATTAATACCTTCCCCATGGAAAAACGACGCGATGATCGGTCAAAAGATCTCGGAGTTTACTCATCTCATTCACATACATATACTTATGTATAGACCCATCCATATATGGTATAAACATGGATCTCTACGATAAAGAACTAATAAACTTATACTCCAAGGGTTCATATTCTGTCGATAGGTAAATAATTAAAAGATGTTAATAATTCATTTTGTGTATCAAACAGCAACTTTATGCGACCACATATAAGGTATAGATTGTTACTAGGCGACAAGTCCAGTTGTTATTTCTTGCTCGCACTTTTAACTTAGAAAGTGATATTTAGTTAATATAGTAGACAAGTATTCAGACCGTAACGATTGCGGAACGGATATATACTTGCCTGTTATATTTGGTGGTCACCGGTGCATATGCGTATAGCTTTCTTTCCGTCGAGTTTTCATATCATGCATGGTTTAGTCTTTAGTCATCAGTTTAAGTTTATAGTCTAGAACGGAGTTGAATACGTCAAGTGAAACCATTTGGCACTTTTTTTGGTACTTACGGCCAAATTGAATAGTTTATTTAACAGCAGAAAGCACCAAAGTTTTGTAATGTCAATTAAACAATTACCCTTGTTGAATAGAGCCTGTCGACCTATGTCGAAATCTCCACCTAAAACACATGATTTAATACTTAGTAGGTACGTAGAATTTTATCTAGAGCGTGTGCATGGCACTCGGCCAAAGTATATGCAGCATCACCTGCTCACGTGTCAAATGCTGGAATTCTGAGATTATGTAGGGGAAATGCTCCCGGAATACTATGAAATTAATTATAAACCTCTATAAATATTGCACCATATTGCACACTTCTACGCCGAGTTCTACTTTTGACGTAGTAGTAAGATTTTAGCGTAATGTTTTAGGGCCAACTCATTTTTAAAATATGAATAAATATACACTTTATTCCATCAAAATAGAGCTGAAAATAGTACGCCTTTGTGTCCGCGTTATTACGCGCGACTGCGAGCAATCTCGCTGCGTCGCGCGTAGTCTACGAACACTGCTCTTTTTCTGCTAATGGGCAATAAATGCCAAATCCCAATCCGACTTTATTATAAAAAGATTGATAGCCTATATTATCTGAATTGCGCTCTGGCTTAATGCAATGCCTACAAGCACCCGCCCGAATATCAGCGACTGCTCAAGCATACGGCTTCCCGAGCAAGCGCACGTAATACCTTTTGCGTGAGTGAGAGACAAGGAAACATGCTCGAGCCTTTATCGCTCTATTTGAGTTGACCCTTAGGCTTCGAGGGTGCAACTGGGAGATAATTAAAGTTCGAAACCCTTCCAGTACCTTCCCAACTATAATCCAGTCGGTACACAAGTTATTTAACTTAGCTGAAGACTAGTATAGTATTAAAGTGTAACATTTATCATTTATGTTGGACTGTATGGTTACACAAATCATAGTTGATAGTTTGCTTAATATTTTCCACTGGGGTCAGCCATAGAGCGCGCGGTCACCCTATTTCACTACCTACCTCTCTTTCTCTAACTCGCTCCCTCCTTATCTCCCCTCTTGGAGTTCCACTGCTGAAGAGCTACCTCTCCTAAAGAGTTACACAAAGATCGTTCCATAATATTTATAATAGTGAAACTAAAATCTGTTTCTAAATCAAGTGCGATAGATAGCGCGTTAATCGGGCTATCCAAAGTGCCAATTAGTATAAGCACATGTGCACCACGCTGAAAGAATTCTGGCGAATCAATCTTACTCTATGTGTTTTCCTGCCCCAGTAGTACATTAGGTGGAAGAGTGAATAATTAGGGTATACCCGAGTCCCTTGCGATAGACTCACTTGTGACGGAACACCGTGTGGTTTTAGTCGGTTCGATTCCGACATACCACTTCACCGATAGCCATGGTGAGGTGATGACCCGTGGGGGCTTCCACACGAAAAAAAAAAGTGGAAGTGTGAATATATGTTTTTCCTTTTTGCGTAATTTTTCTCTGCAGAAATATAATGAATCGTTGGTAATTGTCCTAAAATACTATATTAATTAAATCAAGCACGTGACATAATGAAAAGAATTTAATTTTTTATTTTTATTTTTAAAAATTAATAATTTTTTTGAAGATATTTGTGTTGCGAACAATGACCAGGAAATAAAAAGAACGAAGAATCACGCAAGTAGCAATGTCCCCCATAAAAAATCTTTGCCCCTTTTGCAACCCTGCATGCACTGCGAGGCTGTTTACTTTGGCACTGCACTTGTTGAAATTCTGGTAAACTGCTGAAACCAAAAATCTATTTGTTTATTTAACATTTCCATGTGGTTAAATATGTCCGGCGGTTTGCATTTGTATTCCAAAGGTCTAAAAATTTTACCGTTTGTCAAGAACAATGCATTTCAAATATGTCAGAAATGAAATCTTCACATGTTTTATTCACCTTGTACTATCATAAAACACAAAAAACGAAATACCCTATGTCACCTAACCTAAATAATGCACCTATAATTATATACATAATAAGAAAAAATAGAATAAAATAGGAATAAGAGGAAAAACATTGTCTATATTTAATCATTATGTCGGTATATTCTTATCATAACGCCATCACAATCAATCACCTTTCACGATTAAAATGATATTCACATAACAAGGCCCCTTGTCTTAAGTGGTAAAAACAGCTCTTTTGTATCAAGGAACTCATCGTAATCAGTTAGATAATATCCTACTTCCTACAAATATTATAAACGTGAAAGTTTGTGAGGATGGGTGGATGTATGGATGGATGTTTGTTACTCTTTCACGCAAAAACCACTGAATAGCTGGAGACCTGGATATATACTTTTTATCCCGATATTTCCACGGGATCGGGACTTACGCGGGTGAAACCGCGGGGCACTGCTAGTATTATTATAAAAATACTTTCGTATACTATTGCAAATGATTGACCTCTACATGTATTGTAATAAAATTGACACAAACCTTTACAATTTTGAACGAAAAATAAATATGTATACAAATTTCTGCCTCCTCCTCCTCGTGTCGGTTTCCTCAATTCTGAGGATCGTGCCCTCTTTTTCGTATCTTGGCTTGTGTGAATGGCCGTCATCTGTGTCTGTCTTGGGCTGTGTGTAGAACAGTATGGCGGTCCATACTGCTCTACACACAGCCCAAGACAGACTGGTTCGACCAAGTCCGCTCCACCCTCGATACCCCGGTGGGTATCGAGGGTGGAGCGGACTTAGTCGAACCAGTCTCTGTGTCTTTTCTCGTCTAACTTCCCTATGACCAGCAATGTTACGAGCACAATAATCTTGTGACATACGAGGGCGCAAAGGCGAAGTAAAATAAATTGTGTAAAGAAATAGTATAGACATTATGAATTCTTTTGTGCGTAAACTAGCGTCATCTGAAAGTTTTATTGAGTTACAAATGGTGGATATGAGCTTGTTTATTCAACTACTTCATTAAAATCTTTTAATGTTAGTCTTATAATTATGTTTAATAAAATCTCTTTTTAAAAGTCTGACTCGAAATATCTCTAACTAGGATGTTTTTATATTTCATGTCTGACGATTATTTACCGGGTATTTTACAAACACTTTAACCGATAAAGTTATATGCGGCCAGACAAAAAAAAATTGTAAACATGAATAATTTCTTTTGTTTTTTTTTTCATTTAACAATTATTTGTAAATCACAAATATTTGTTCATGTCTGAAACGAAACCTTAAAGGCGCCATCCCGCTGTGTCGTAATGATTAAAAGTCGTCCTATAAAAGGCTTGCATATTTAAATGAAGTTGTTCACATATATTATGTCACGATTGTCCGTCTGTCGTCCACGACTTTTTTACTGTATGGTCGTGTTAATAAGAATAGCTAGACACGACTGCCTTTCAATAGAAATAACGGAAAGGAATGCGCCCTAACACTTGTTGGCGAAACACAACATTTACTGTTTATTATAATCATTTGTAATTTATCAAAAGTATATGCCCGCGCCTTCCCTGGTTGCTTCGATCTATGTAAACAAAATGCTGCAAAACACCAAATGTATAAGTAACATTTGGTGTTTTGCTGCTGAATGGGAAATAGATCGATAAACATTCTCGAATTTAAAAATCGTTTGTAAATCAAATTATTCACTGTTTCCGATATACGATCACTTTCCGTAATAATATGGTGTACGTGCTTGAAATTTTACTTCGTCGTGGTTCGGGTTTTATCACCCAGTGGTACTACGTACGTAATAATTTACCTCGCAGTTCAACTGAACTAGGCATCTCACACATTATTTGGAAACAAACATAGCTTAATAGGACCCATACTTTGTACTGTGTGTATCAAAGAGTATACAAACACTACGTTAGAGCATGTATGGTATATGTAGTGCCCTAGGGAGGGCATTACCCATACACTTATATATTTACCCATAATGTTTTATTCCTAATTGACGTAAAGTTATTAATTTGTGTCTGACTTTGCCTATTGGACACTACCGGTGCTACTGCTGCACAGACTTACATACTATCGGGCGTGACGTATGATCACGTATGCTACGTTTAATTATGACGATACTTTTAGACCAAGATAGCGGATCACATACCTTATACGTACTCTAGCAAAGGCTATTTGCGTCACGTTATTATATTCAAATGCTAATATACTATATTTGCGAATGTTTCAATATGAATGCATAATATTGCGAATGTGTTAATCTGTGTATCTGCAATGTTAATGCAACGCTTTTTATTTTACATTTAAATAGCTTTGCGCAGTTTTATCAGCAATAATGTTACTGGATAATCGTAGGTGTGATGCATGCAATATGTATGCAAGTTAATGCAAATTTCCTTTTGCCGTTATTTCCAAATTTTTTAAAACAAATTTTGCTTTCAGTGTAACGTCTTCACTTGTGTTTGTACCTAAGCCTCCAGCCTAAGGTTATTCTACCTATTCTATACAAGGCATTAGATCTAGAACCTGGCGCTTTTGTATAAACCATAGTTTACTTTTATGCGACTTAGCTTCTGATTGTCAGGTTTGGTTTAGAAGCCGGATGCAGATGTCATTGTTTGTGTGATGAGTTAAATAGAAACAACACTATAGCGATATTTTTTCGGTTTTTTGTGTCAACTAAAACCTAATTTGTATAAATTCGTTTTAGGTGTACACATGTCGAGTTAAATAAAAGTATTCAGTAATCAGATGCGCTTGGTTAGTTTGAAAACATGTGAAATATTTATTCAGCGAATGTTATCAATAATCAGATAGCTAATTTCTCCAGTTCTTTGTATTAACTTATTGTATTACTATCGCTAATTGCCTATTTTTATCTATGAGATAGCAGTGGCCGTGATAACGATTTGACTGTGTTTGTAACAAGGGCGAAAGTTCTGAAAAATGCTGTTGCGACGATCTGGCGTCATTCTCAACTTTGTGTTCGAAGCTCTGAGGTTCTGCAAAAAAAATAATACATACACTCACGCCTTCCCCGCAGAAGTTGGCAGAGGCGTATTAAACACTTCGGATGTCTTAATAAAAGCTGTTCCCGTATCCCTCCTATTTTAGGCGCTGTACGGCGCACCATGTGGTTCACCGCCCCACCGAAAATCCCGGTTGGGTGACGGCCCGAGGGGGTGGGTATTCACGAGCACAAAAAAATATATTTTGCCAAATGTACCCACTTACGTAATAGAAGGCAAGCCTATTGACTTCCACCTGGCAATTTGCGAATTAACGAATAAATCACTCTGTCTATGAGTGGAAATCGCGTGAAAATCCGTTCAGTAGTGTTTCAGTTTATCGCGAACAGACAGACTGACAGACGCGGCGGGGGACTTTGTTTAATAATATGTAGTGATTTCTAAAAGAGGTATAAAGCACAGCATAGTTCTGCTGGAATTGAAGATGATAAGGGAAGCATCTTCTACATATAGAAAACCCCGGTTAAATAACATTTTTTTTTCTTGTGGCTCACTGTTCGTGTCGCCACAAACAAGCATAACAATACTAACGTATTGTGTGCTGATGATGAGAGTTGCCAGAGCTCTAACGAATGGGGGCATCATTAGAGTTGGCAATGTGCTAATGAGCGAGTGGCAACACTAGTAACTGTGCTTGACTGACCAATTAGCGGTATAAAAAGTACTGGTTATAATCCTGTTTAGTGAGATTTCAAAAAAACAGCTTATCGTTGCAGAAGAACTAAAGCTGAAGTATTGACGAAGGAAGTCGGTCCCTTTTTAGAGTTTAGTACATTTGGTGACAAACAGAATCTATATGACAGATTATGTTAAAATACACAGATTTTGTGACCCAATCACGGCCGTAGGAATAGCGTAAATACTTTGAAACTTTGAACTCATACGAGTAAAATGCCTGTTACAAAACATTAATGCATTGTATTCTAATATTAAAATGTACCTACACAGAACTGTACGAAAATAAAAGAGAAACTCCTCGTTTTCCCGTTTAAGTAAATTAAAAAAAAAATTGCCTATAAAAAACTAAAAAAGGTTATAAACAGGTATGATTATGGGACGGAATCCTCTGTGCGTTTCATGGGAGTTTTGATGAAATTATAAGAAACTAGGTTTTTTCCCTTGTTCTCCTATTTGTAAGCTAAATTTTATTGCCTAAGATTCTTTGTGTATTTTATGTAATTTAACTTGTGTACTTTATGTAATTTAATACATTTTGCTATTGACCTCCGCGATTGCACTAATTGTTCTAAATGTGTTTGTTAAGTGCGATTGTAAATACGATATCAATTCACAAGGTAATGAAGCAAAATTCATGAAAATAAAACAAAAAGCGGCGCGTGATCTTGACTCGCCGTTGCCAGGCAACGATTTCCCGTCTGCCTATTGGTAGTCGTCAGTAAGTCTGTGATTATCACATGATTACACCTTTCCTTTATTATTTTTATGACAGTCAGAAACAACCTGTAACTTTAATGTCTGTCTGGTTTATAACGGTGCTTAATTTTCCAGCATTATATTATATCTGTAGTTAAAGATAATATTCTGGATTTTTCAAGATACTTTATGTAAATACACGTAATTTTGGATTAATCTAAATGCTCACCACGTATTACCAAGGGGAGGGAAGGGTGTTAAACCCCCCCCCCCCCCCTTAGTAATAAGTAATAAAAGTTGCTAAAGAATGTCACTTGATTAAAGGACGACCCCTTTTACTGACGTTGATCATACAGCGAGGAAAAAATAAGAATAAGTTAAGGATCGCTTGTGTGTCACAATTAAGCGGAAATTCGCAATAATTGCTCTTATGCAAACTCTCTTATAGTCCAGAAATAGTTCAGTGTCTCTTCCCCGAGCCGCGTAATTCATTAATCGCACATAAAAGTCGCCGCATTTAAGTTACATGAACGATACTTGACCCGTAACGCTGGTTGACACATATGAACATTTAAACTAGGCTAATTGGCTCACTTTTAGTGATCCTCTTTTCGGAGGTATCTTTAGGGTAAAGTCGCTTTACACGACTGAACCAGTGTGTCCTAGCGGCAGCGCGGCCATTCACCCAATGCGAATTTACCGAATTTCTTATAAACAAGTCAACGCCATTACTATTTTTATTGCGGTAATTAAATGTTCATTACCTTTTTATATGAGTAGCATGTTACGGTCAAAGTTAATAGGTGCATTGAACATGATGCAGTTGGCATTGTTCTCGACAAACTCTTTATTGAACAATAGTTTTATTTTTGGATACAACTTCACATTTGATTATTCTCGCACCAGTCTCGGTAAGGATTTTTATTCTTCTATATAACGTTTTTACAAAAAGGTAAAGTCATCGTTTAAGGATCTTATATGTAGTAAACTTCGTTATAAACTTGAAGCACTGACAATTGGATAATTTGTACCAAATTTTTAATACAATATTGAAACTGTAAATATCGATTTGAAAGTTATCGATGCGTTAATGCTGATATCAATCAAAAATTTATTAGTGATATAATAGGGACAATTGATGGTCAAATAGTATTACATGTTTATGTCCTCTATCTGTCAATTAGGCATACAAATATTTAAAAAATATTATCTACACATTAAGATTAGGGACAAAACAATACAATCAATCTCTTTCATGAAAAAAAATATTGTTTTCATTCTTAATTTTAATTTAATTTTAGTTTAAATTTTATTTTAGACTTTTAGTAGGATTTTGTGTTTTTTAGGTTATAATTATTATTTGTGGCGGTAAGACCCATCATAGAGGATTGGCTCGAGAGGCAGCACGGCAGCCTCTCCTACCGGCTGACGCAGGTTCTGACCGGCTACGGCTGTTTCGGCAAGTACCTGTGTCGCATAGGCCGGGAGCCAACGTCTGCGTGCCATCACTGCGGAGGCTGTCGCGAGGATACTGCACTCCACACTTTAGTGGAGTGCTCAGCGTGGACGCAACAACGCCTTGACCTCGCGGCGGCTATTGGAGTGGGAAGCCTCTCACTGGAGACCATGGTTCTGTCCATGGTCCAAAGTGAGAGTGCGTGGGAATCCGCTGCCTCTTTTTGTAAGGAAGTGATGTCAGCTAAAGAGGCAGCGGAAAGGGAACGGGAGAGGGCTAGTACTCTCCCGTCCCGAAGGAGAGGCACCAGGCGCCGGAGAGCGCAGAACGATCTCCGGCCTCCATGAGCGCTGGCCTGGGGGTAACGGGTGAGGCTGCCCGTTACTCTAGCAGAAGCAGGCCTGAGACGGTGGCGCGCAGTGTTCCGCGCGTGCCTATCTACACTGGAAGGGGGGCAAGGCCCCCCGCTCGCAAGGGCGTGGCTGCCTTTTGTTTAAGAGGCGGCCAAGGTCTGCCAGGGTTCTCCGGGACTTCCTTCCTAGGGTATACCCGAGTCCCTGGCAATAGACTTATTTATGACGGAACACCGTGTGGTTTTAGTCGGTTCGATTCCGACATACCACTTCACTGGCAGCCCCAGTGGAGTGATGACCCGAGGGAGTTTCCACACGATAAAAAAAAAAAAAGAAAGGTTATAATTATTATTAATATTTCTATTTTCTTTTTTTTATATTGTGTAATGTGCCGTATTTCTTTTGCATACTGTGGTTTTCTATAATTAAGCAAACACATGAACCACCATTTTATGTTTAGTTTATTTTTAAGAAAGATATGTGTATTTATTCTTGAAGACCCTAAAATAAATAAATAAATACAATAATAATTCAAGTAAAAAAAACAAAGAAAGTAATAATTCAAGTCAAACCAAATAGGCAACGTCCGAAAATGAGAATATGTCTAAAACTTATCTACTAAAAATCTGTTAGGCTATAGTAGCATTTTACGTACCTAATTTACACTTAAAAATATGAATAGCGCTTTTCTTTATCTCCTTTGGTAATTTATTATAAATAATAATTTCACACATCTCACACACGGCCGTCTGATCCCAAACTAGGCAGAGCCTGTACTATGGTAACCAGACTGCTGATAAACATACTTATATATTTCTAAATACATACATATTATACACCCAGACACAGAACAAATTATCGTGCTCATCACACAATTATTTGTCCTGGGTGGGAATCGAATCCACGACCTCTGGCTTAGCAGTCAGGGTCACTAACCACTAGACCAACAGGTAAAATAAATAACGCGAGCCATTTGAAAGATACTCTTATGCATCATTGAGGTGTTCATTTTGAGCAAGTGGAGTCTAGTTTCATCTCCTTGGCCACGATTATCTTAGGGTGCCACGACATACATCGATCGATGATAGAATGTTCATCATCAGTTGTTACCACACCAATCGTTCTGAAAAAGCTACCACACCACTCAATTGATGGTGGCATCGATCGATTGGTGTGGTGGAACACTTAGTGTAATAAAGCTTGTAAGGTTCATTTTTGTAAATCACTAAGTGACAGGATGCAAGACATTGAAATTGTAAACATTTTATTTCATTGCAAGGACACGCGATCTCAGTTGATTAATAATTATGTCCAATATACGACACGTTAATTTACCCTCGCAAATTCCATCAAAATTTTCTCTGAAGAGTTTAAGGAAATGCAAGACTGATGGACCATTTTTAAACGACTTTTTGAGGACTCTTCGAGGTTCTCAATTCAACAATTTTTTGTGTGTTTATATCACGCTATATATTCGATATTTATGAACCGATTCTAATCATCCTTTTTTGGTCCCATTTAAATTTGACGTAAATATTCCACCTCTTAGGGTGGAAAATTAAGTGATGAAGACTACATATTATTGCAATCATGATGTAGGCTCATTGAAGTCGCTGATACTTTTGTGAAAGTTTATTATTTCTGCACTATTTGCTCCCCTTTTTAAATCTGTCAATTCATATCGGTACTTTTCCAGTTTTGCAAGAAAAACATGCAACCACTTCAAAAGCAAAAGGAGCATTTAAAAGATCATTATTTTTTGGACTGGACTACTTGGAGGCTGCCACTATATTCTACAGAATTTGGTGATGGAAACAAAGAACCTCAGTGATCTAAAATTCTGCTAGTATTACTAAACTAAAATAATCCGTTTTGTAATATGTGCATCTTGTGTACAGGGCCTTTAGACCCCGGGGCCTCGGGCCGTGGCCAGGGCCGTGGGCCGTGGCCAGGGCCGTGGGCCGTGGCCAAGGCCGTGGGCCCGTGCATTTTACCCGCTCTGCCACCCTATTGTTACGCCACTGTCTGAAACAATTATTGGTGCCGATTCTATTGTACACTCGACTAAACTAAAACCTGACTTAATTTCTTCATATGAAATCAACCTAGTGTTCTTCGTAATAAGGTCTATTTGTTACTAGCATCTATGTCTCAGCGCCGCTAAATTTCACTAACACCTGTCAACGTATACTCAACTTTATTTCCACGTAGCGAGAGTTTCCATTTATTCAAACGCTGTATAATTGCCGTATAAAAACTTGTTGAAAGCGAATAAGGATGACGTTTTTAATCTACACCTACGACGACGCTTACTAAAAACACAGAGCAAAAGAGATGGCATTCAACGGATAGCGGCTCTCGCTACGTGGTATTAAAGTTTATTTAAGCGTATCAGACTTTAGTCGACAAATAAATTGCTTATTTCGATAGCGACATAAGTTACCTACTTGTTTCAATTTGAAATAAGATCTTGTTTTGAAGTGTACAAGGTTTACATCTTATTAGAAGAAAATTTAGTGAATTTTAATTTAGCGAGTGAAGTAACAGAATTGGGACCATTGACTGTCATTGTCGCTTTAATTTAAAAAGTCACAACGCAACTAAAACCCAACCTTAACATTAATTCCGAACATTTCATCATAAATCAAAAACGTAGCGCCCTCTTAAGAAGTCAAACGTCACTGTTAACGATTAACTCTGACTCATTAAAATATGTAATCGTTTTATGATTAATTTAACATTGAAACAGTAGGCATGTGCTATCAAACACATCAATTTAAAAACACTAATGAGTCTTGTTTTTCTCAGAAAACTTGAAATTATTAGTGGCTAATTAATCACTTTCGTGAAATTTGTCTTTGATCACAAAATTTCTCAATATTTATAAATCTGCAATTTATGTGTTATGCCCTCTCAGGCAAAATGTCGGTGCAATAAAAGTTTTCCTCTTTATAATGATTAGTAAATCTAACTGACCAACTAACTGGCCTTAAAATAGAATGTGGTAAGTTTGATCAAGTCGCTGTAGTTCAATTAATAGAGTAGATGACTGTCAAATAAAAACAGTAGGGTCGATACATTTTTGTACGAAGAAACAATTATGACGTCACACCTAGCTGTTGGTTTAATAGTATGTTGTTGTCTAATAACTAATAATACACTTTGGTTCACTAATGTTGATTTAAATATTAAAAAAAATATAAAAACGGAGGAACGATTAATTAGCACACACTATCGTACAATCTCTTTGTATGATAAATATTACACTTTAAATTTTATTTAAATGATAAAATCAGTGTAAAATCATACTAATTTTATATCACAAATTACCGTGTAGAAAAACCCCACAGTATTGAGTAGGACTTGAGGTGGCGGTTCGTCAGCCGGCCACCCCTAGCTTCCACTCTAGCCACCCTCTGTATCTGAATAAGTAATACCATAAGCGTAGTAAAATGTTGGAAATGAAGGACAAAACGATTCTTGTCTGTTATACTACGCAGTTTGTTAAATCAATATACTAGTGATATGCAGATATGCAATATTGTTACGGAAGTGAGTACGAATTTAGAAGGAAACGACGCTCTCTCTGTGATGACTTTACTTACACACAGACACCCGGACTAGGGTTGTCACTATGGTATTTTTTAAACTTTCAAAAAAATATAGTACTTAGAAATATTACGTAGAAATATTTCAGAACAAAAATAGTTACCTACCTACAAAATTTTTCCATTCCTCAAGAACAGATTTTTTTCTTTATGGTAGGGTTCCCTATTTCTTTTTCTGTACCATTGACAACGTATTTAATGATGATCGGTTGAGTAGTTAAGGCGTGAAGGCGTTACAAACACACCAGTGTGTTACAGTTAAAATGGCGACATTTGAGTTAGCAATAAAAATACTATATATTATAGTACAGGTGGCAACCCTAACCCGGACTGAGTGATGTGTCCCTCTTGACATGGCGTAGCTTGTCTGACGCTTTTATACTAAAGTGGTCCACAGTACCACTTTAGTATTACACCGCACTAAAGACTCACTGAGTACTCTTCTTCTTCTTTCTTGATCTTGTTTACTTCTCTTTAACTTTTACTGACTGCGATTGCTTATACTACCCCTGTTAAACCTGGAGTCGTCATTTCGATGGTTTTAACGATCTTATTTTCGTTCTTCATTTCTATCATCTTTCTTAAGATTAAGATCTTTCGAGCCTCTTAGAATGTTCTCAACTGTATTTCAAATATTTCGATACAGTTCTTAAATCCAGAACTTTCCAAAAATCAACATTCGACGAGACACGAAATAGAAAATTCTTAAAGGCATACGTTAGCGTCGCCGCGAGCTAACAATGACGTTTCAGATGCCAAGATGACAACGGGGGAGCAAATAATAATAATAATTTTTTTATTGACACGTTAAGGAATACATGCTACATTTATGTATATTACTATTAACTACAACAAAAATGGTTCTGAACTGTTTTGTCTTTGCCTATTTATATATAGGTACTTGATATATGTCTATTTTCCAAAATACTAGGTATGATAGCTTCCCTTGTTGTTAAAGACCTTATTCGATACTTCATTACTATATATACTTATATACTAGATATTCACTTATTATGTGTATTGTTTCAGGCCAAGCTATCAAGCTCATGGAAAGCGCAGGCGTTGTTCAAGAAGTTCGATGCTCGTGCAAATCACAAGGTTTACGGCAAAGGGCGCGTGAGTGCCGCGGGGAAGGTGCTTATTATCGGCGCCGGCCCTTGCGGAGTGAGGGCAGCGATCGAGTGTCAGCTGCTAGGAGCCAAAGTGGTCAGTAGAGAAAACTTTTCTATAGCGATTCTGTAGATACTGTTCCTTGTTGTGAGAAACAAAACAAAACTTTGTTTCCTACTTACATAGTTGATTTTAAACTATATACACGCCTTCGACGCCCAAAATAAAGAATTTAAATGTTCAAAAAGTTCCGTGTTTTGAAAGAATAGAAGTGCTGTTTGTTATGTCTCGAGATTCATTCCTTTTTCAGACTTTTCTTCCCGGTCTTTCGGTCGAGCGGTCGGGCTTTTATCCAAAATCAGTTTTTCTCTTTATTAGCAGTGTACACCAACTTTTCCGGGTTAAACAATAATTTATAGCCTGTATCCAAGGATATTTAACGGTTCAAATGGCGAAATAATAAATTTTACAATGTTTAATAATTAATTTCATTATACTACAACTTATTAACAAACTTAAAAAGTGACAAAAGTACTATTTACAAAATAAATTGATCATTATCATTCATTAACATAAATTAATTGTTTTTTTAGGTTATGATCGAAAAACGCGACCGTATGTCAAGAAACAACGTGCTGCACTTATGGCCCTTCGTGATCCAGGATCTGCGCGCGCTCGGCGCTAAGAAGTTCTTCGGCAAGTTCTGCGCCGGTTCCATAGACCACATCAGTATCAGACAGCTACAGTGTATTTTGTTAAAGGTGATACTATACAAATAACAGCCGTCTTAAAAAAAAAACTATTTAGTCGTCATAAAATCACGCGACCGACAATGCAACATTTAAGAGGACGTAGAAGTCGAACGATGCATCGAACCAGGGTCAAGAAATGCCCGCACGCGATTATGAGTATTGTATGTACTCGTAAATATGAATTGTTGTAAACCTATTAGTTTCAATCAGTTTTTTAATTAACTACATACATACATGGGCCTACCCAGTTCTTAGTCCAGGGGGGGGGGGGGCAAAATTGGTTTTTGTCGGTCTTGGGGGGCAGCCAAATAAAAAATTAGACTTACAATTACATTAGTACTACGTAAGCTTGCTAAAGCCAGTGGGGGGCAGCTAGACTTACGCCCTATAATTTGGGTCCACCCGTATTGCCGTCAACCAGGCACTTTGGGAAATGAATAAGGGAAAATTGGGAGTGTATTCATAGGGTAAGGTAGGTAAGAAGAGAAGACGATAAAAGGAAAGGAGTAATGCTTATATGGATTATAGAATTCGAGTAGGTCAGGGTCGGTAACTGGAACTGGCCGCTGGCGGGAAATCCTAGCACTCCAAGACTTAATCCTGTAGATATGTAGTTCCTGAAAATCCTGTAGATATGTAGTTCCTGTAGATCCTGTAGATATGTAGTTGCTGTAGTTCCTGTAGATATGTAGTTGCTGTAGATATTTTTCAAAGTACTGATTGCAATCAGTACTTTGAAAAATATGCCGATGCGATGCTGCTTTAACATTAATGTATTATGTAAAATTTCTATGCATTTCAGGTGGCCTTATTACTTGGTGTCGAATTCCACGAGGGTGTCAGTTTTGAGGAATTGTTGGAGCCATCGGTTAACGAAAATTCAGAAAGTTAGTATTTTTTTTTTGTTTCTAGTACTGACTAAAGAATAGTATGAAAATATAGTTTCTGTCTTCTATAAGTCTTACATTGTAGTCTATACAAAATTATGTAGGTATCTATGTATTGGGACTGGCAAGAGCTGTACAGTTTACCAGCTATGTATATTTAGATAAACTAGTGACGGTGGTCGAATTTCGTAATTAATTTATTTTTACTTTGTGTCCATTTTAATGTAAATTTTGCGCACTTAGGAATGTGGAATTTAAAAACTCAAAGTTGATATGTAGATTTACTTGTACTGTGAGACGTTGCTTATACAGACAGAGGGACAACAAAGTGATCCCATAAAGGTTCCATTTTTCCTTTTGAGGAACGGAACCCTAAAAATACATCTAAGAATGTTTATCAATGTCCTGAAACCCGTAGTACCAAATACGCTTGGTATGATACAACAAAAAAAAAACTGGCAGTCGTAGGACTGCACGTCCGAAGTGAAAACATAGCTGACACATCTGTCATCTGAGCGTGACGGTCACGCGAGTTCAGTGCTTTTTCCCCGTACCAAAAGTGCCCAACGTGCCTAAAGAAGTTTTCACTTCAAAAATTACAATTAACATACAAAATCAAATTCCAGCTTTAGGTTGGCGAGCGCGAGTAACCCCTCCGGACCATCCAGTGTCACAGTACGAATTTGATGCTCTAGTGGGGGCTGACGGCAAAAGGAACACTCTGAGTGGGTTCAAGAGGAAAGAATTCAGAGGGAAGTTGGCTATGGCCATCACGGCCAACTTCATCAACAGGCATTCGGAGCAAGAAGCCTCGGTGAGTAAACACTCTAGTATTAATCGAAGCAGATTTAAGTGATCATGTTGATAATAATTCGTGTGATTATCAGGCAAAAGTATTAGTTCTCACAAATAGGGGCTGTTCATTAATCACGTGATGATTTTTTAGCAACTTTTTAACTCCCCCTCCCCCCTAGTGATACGTGGTGAGGTTTTAGACTAACCCCCCTAGCTAAAATCACGTGAATTTTTTTATTGCCAAATATATTAAAATATTTAGAATATTATCGTTAAATACAGACATAATAGCGCGTTTCACGAAAAAAATGGGCAGTCATGGAACTGCTGACAGAAGTGAAAACTTAAACGAAACGACGAACTTAAAACGTCACATTAGCAGGTTGACATTAATTAATAAGGAGCTGACAGAACTCAATGTTTAGATTAGCGCCCTCTAGTGGATCTATGTATGTATTAGCGTGACGATCACGAGTTCAGTGCTTTTCAAAATAGCCAAAGTGCACAAACGTGCCTAAAGAAGTTTTCACTTCAATAAATACACGTCATAACTCACTACACCCCTCCGAACCCCCTTTCGAGCCTCACGTGATTAATGGACAATCCCTAACAACTTTTTTCTCTTTTATTATCTTCATTTGTAACTATGTAAACAAATCTTGGAAGTAAATTTTAACCTACTTCTAATTGTGGTATCGAAAATTACTATATATATTATGTAGTTACATACGTACCTATGTCGTTTTAATAAGAATACTATAATTTAGCATTTGATGATGGAGCCAGGAGCCAGTGGAGGAGTGGTATTTATTTTAAACTTTTTAATTTCGAGTTCGTAGACATAGAGAATTGTCATATGGTGTGGAACGTACTAGAGTTGCAGATGAGCCGGGAGGCAATGGGTTGACCTCCCTTTTGGGCGCCATCAAGTTTGTAGACGGAGCCCGCTTGCCGCCTAGCGGGCTAGTTCTGGGTTGACCATAGGCAATAGAGGACATATCCTCGCAGCACCGATGGCCTAATTTTTTTGAACGCAGTCTCACACCGTGTCATTTTAATCAGTTCAATTCGTTCCAGGGTATAGTCTAACTGCTATCAGTTAAGGTTATCTATCCCCGGCGAGGTACCATATATACCATATATAGTGTTTCCATACGTAAATAAAGGTGTATCTAACCTACGAGATTTCAAGCACACTACGTTGCTATTTTGTACATAAATGGGGTTATAATGGGGCTCACTTTCTTTGCTATATACTTTGCTTTTAATATCAAATAATGTCAAATATAAGGAATAGATTATCTTTTATTTCTCATTTAGTTTTATAACTTTTTACACTGAGTATGAACTACCAGAATCTCTCTTTCTCTCACAATCTTTGGACCTTTTTCAATTGTCACCCCTTGCTAAATCCTTTTTCCTCTTAACCATGTTGTTGACAGAACCATTGTTATTTAAACAATGGAGCCATTCGATTAAAAATTTAAATTGTAACAATAGAATAGCATTATTATTTTGTTGAATATGATTTTTCGTAATAAATGACGTAACTAACTGTACCCGCGACTCAGCATACTAAGTTGCTTACTGCCAATTGACGGTAATAATAAGGAATAAATAATTACCTACCGTTTAATTAATAATAATAACTTCACACACGGCCGTCTGATCCCAAACTAGGCAGAGCCTGTACTATGGTTATCCACCATTTTGTCTTTAGTCAATGCACTACTTGTGATGTTAAGAAGAATATTATGTCAATCACGGCATTAGACGTGACTGTGTCATCCGTAATATAATCCTCCCAATTCTCGATGAGACTACCAGTCATCTGTCACATCCTTAATTCTTCACTATCCAATGGTGTATTTCCGTCCTTGTGCAAAATGCACAGATCATTCCTATACCTAAAAAAAACTTGTTTTCCTCATTATCGCCCTTTTTAGATATTACCCTTTCTATCTAAAGTACTAGAACGACTTGTCCATAATCAGCTCAGTATGTTTCTTCACAAAAACAACCTTCTATATCCTTACCAGTCAGGTTTCCAGTCTGGGCACAGTACCGGTTAAGCCTTGGTGAATATTACGGACGACATCAGATACGGTACATATCCTTACTAATATTATAAATGCGAATATAACTCTGTCCGTCTGTAGCCCTTTCACGCAAAAACTACTGAGTACACAGATAGTCTAGAGCCTGAGAAAGGATATAGGCTACTTTTTAATGCGAAAAGGTGTAAGGAGTTGAAAGGTGGGGATGAAAAGCTTTTAATAATATCAAATTTCTACCCAAAGTCACTATTCCACGCGGACGAAGTCGCGGGCACAGCTAGTTCCCAGACACAGAACAAATTATCATGCTCATCACACTTTTTTGTTTATTGGAACGCGGCATAAACCAACAGGCCAGTCAAATCGAATTAAAAAGTAACAAACCATCGTTACTAAGCCCGATCTGTTGGACTTGTCAAAATGAATCATCACAAGAAGCCATTTCTCGTCATGTGGGCCAAGTTCTGGTTTTCCATCTTACGAGTATAAATAATCATAGTTTAGTGTAAGTAGTGTAATCGTGTCATTTTAGGCTTCCGCAACAGTATTTTCAAGAAATAGAGACTTATCTTAATAAAGTATCTCTATAGTAGCTAAGTAGTTACAAAACCTAGCTATAATTTTATTCATCAATATGCAATATGTAGATCTACGAACCTCCTCCTTTTTTTGAAGAAAGTTAAAAATGATCTTATAATAGGATAGGTGACAGTGAAATCGAATCAGTTTCTCTTTATTAAACTTCGAAACGTAGGTAGCAACTTATATGAAATAATAACTCGTGACGTCATAACTTGCTATGGTCAAATATTTTTCTTTTTTGTGTGGTTTGACATTTAAAAATAATATGATACTTGAAAATTGGAACGAACCTCATTTTAATTCCTAAATAAATCTCAATTTCAATCAATTGGTAATGTGTAATACAGGTCTATGTACCTATAGCAGTCTCTCACACAGACTCACATGTAACATAAACAACTAGATTAAAAATTGTTAGTCGTAACCATATCTGTGTGAGAGAGAAAATAAAGTTATTATTATTATAATTTAATGTGCACTGATAAATAAATTACCATAAACCGTGTAATGCTACAATTTGTGTTTATTTGTCTACAGGTGCCGGAGATTAGCGGTGTAGCGTTCATATTCAACCAGAAGTTCTTCAAGGAGCTATACGAAGTGACCGGTATAGACTTGGAGAACATCGTTTACTACAAGGATGATACACACTACTTCGTTATGACGGCCAAGAAACACAGTCTTTTGGACAAAGGCGTGTTACTAAATGTAAGTAATAGCACGGTAATTTTATCAGTATTGTGACTCGGCGCTGTCCTTGAAATAACCACCTACAGCCGCAAGGTACGTAAACACGCGAAAGGGCTGCCCACCTACAGTATTTTAATTTCATCTACCCAGGTACTTGAGTTTCTTTTGACTAGTTTTGTGATTGAAGCTGGCAAAAAATTACTTGTCAGCAAATTCGTAATGTATTAGGCATTGGAATGAGCCAAGTGTAAGACATTTTCCAAGTGCATCTAAAGGTTCGGAAACTTTGCAATCGATGGACAGAGCATGGTTACGGAGCAAGGTGACGAAACCTGGGTGTACTGCTATGAACGGGAAAGAAAAAGTTAGTTCACAGAATTGGTCTTTCATTTTGCCGAAACTTAAAAAAATCGAAGCATTGGTAAGAAAATGATTGCTTTTTTTTTCGACGATTTTTTTCAGACATAACACAACAGTGTCGCTTCAAGACCAAACGATAGTGACCGAGGATCGGTATTTCAACACTTTACCTGCCCAGAGTTTCGGGAAAAGTATGCGAAAAGGTCCTCGAAGCAATGTCGTCCTTCACCACGATAATGCCTCACATTCCGCTATACCTTAGCGGAATGTGAGGACGCGTTTAGCGAAAGCGTATTAGAAGGTTTCAAATGTAGAAATGCGCGACGCATCTGCTATACAACTCAAATCTCGCACCTTACCACTTCTTTTTGTTTCCTAAATTAAATACAAACTTAGAGGCACGCGTTTTACGAACCCTGAATCAGCAATAAATGCGTTCCACAAAACCATTAAAGTGGTCTTTAAGGAAGACTGATTCAACTGCTTTTTACAAAAGTTCCAGCGAATGCAACAATGTAAAAACTTTGAGACACAATAAATTTATATCATAAGTCTAATATCTGATCTTATTTATCAGAATCCATAAACGTACAGTATGACCTAAGTATACACATTTCTTTTGAAATAGATATACTGACAACTTAAGATTTGTATTCATATATGTATTACTTCTTTTGTTTTTAACCGACGAAAAAAAGGAGGTTCTCAATTCGACCGTACAATATATATATTTTTTTATTATGTATGTTCAGCCCTCACTCCGTTATTTATGAACCGATTTTGATTATTCTTTTTTTGTTAGATAGGGTATACCTCAAGGTCAGGTCTTGTGAGAAAAAGTTTAAAAATAATAACTTCTCTAATTATTCAAAGCCTGATTGTTCAATTTAATGAGAACTATAACATATACAATTTATTCTAATCATAGGAAACTACCGTTTTAAAGCTTGGACATAATATAAGCTTTAAACTAATATTACATGTATTGTATCCCTACTCACGAACATCAGCCGTTCTGGGCGCTCTTTGATCCTCCCCTCGAAAATTCAATACGTCATTATTTTGAATTAATAGGCATGTGTATAAAGTAGGGCTTTGTGTAAGCCCTAAGAGCAGCCCCGAATAATGCGATCCACTATAGAACTATATGTATTATTATCCAGGAATAACTGGACTTTGTCATTATCTGAATCCTGATGTCTGGATTCAGATAATGACAAAGCCCTGAATATTTGCATAAGCGCATTGAATGAACATTACTGATGGGAAAATGAAGAAATGGGTTTAATTTAAAACTGGCTATGCAGCTGGCACAATTTAATCTTCACCATTTTTTATGTTGGGAATTCAGCGGATTTTTTTTCTTTGTCTGCTTTGTCTGGTTCGCCGTCACAAAGGCCGATGGTTATTATGCCTAATTGTCAATATAAAGCATTATTACAATTTCTAAAAATGTCAGTGCTCGCTCTGTTATACCTATATATCTTAATCAATATGAACCTGGATGACCTGGTTTTTTTTTTTACGTTTTCTGAAAATGAAACCTAGCTAGATCGATTTATCGTCCCCGATATCCCTTGCACACTAAATTTCATGAAAATCGTTGTAGCCGTTTCCGCGATTCAGATTATATATATATATATATATATATATATATATATACTATAATAATTCGCTATTTTGCTTCCTTGATATCATCGGCCATTTTGTATGTATGTAATTTCCACCAAAATAAATATAAAGTATAACGTTGTTCAATAATACGAATAATTCACCAAGTTACATGTAATAATCAAATACACAACTAAATATTACATGATTACAAAGAATTAACGAAGCCGATGAGTTTCGATGTCTATCAATTTCGCCATTACCAGAAACTGACTTTTTGTAAGATGACATCTCTTGAACTTCATCCGGCCGAAGGCCGCTCCAAAGATAATATTGACTATCATAATATAAAAAGTTTGCAATGCTATGTCATTAACAAAACATTAAACACCATGTCCAGACTCAACCAGCCCGAACAGCACGCGCCGTCATATATATATATAATAAGAATTGCTCGTTTAAAGATATTAGATTAGATAACCAATTTAAGGGATACTTGGTAATAATAATAATACCATGAATAATATAAAAATATCCTCGTCGATACGGCACGCATATTGACAAGGTTTCTGTCTCAGGAACCCTAACCACCTGGTAGCTTGGTCCCTGTACCCGATATCAGTGGACACTATTTTTCAAGTCTTTTTTTTTTAATTTTCCCTGTATACATATAATATGTATATGTGTCAGTAAATATAAAAAAATAAATATTCAATACATTTCCTAGGATTATGCTGAAGTATCTCGGTTGCTGAGTGTCGAGAACGTGGATCGTGCCGCCCTAATGCGGTACGCTCAGGAAGCGGCGCGGTTCTCGACCGACAGTCGCATGCCTCTCCGTGACTTCGCACTGAATCATTACGGCGAACCCGACGTGGCGTTGTTCGATTTCACTTCTATGTATGCAGCGGAGAATGCCAGCTTGGTAAGATATCGTAACTCTATTTCCGTCATATTTTTCGGTACAAAGTCTTTGGAACAGCCGGTCGGTAATCTTATAAAGACGTACCCCTGGGTTAAACCATAGACATATATTAATCAAAATCTACGCAAGCGAAGCCGCGCCTAAAAGTTAGTAAAACATTTGAATATGTACTTGTAAGCAATAAAATAGCAGACAGAAAATTACCCTTGCGAAGAATTACGTAACAAAATGGCGTCATGGCAGTTCTATTTCTAAGACCGCATTGTAACTGTAGCATATTTTTTTTAATAATATAGGAAGCAAACGGCCTAGTGGGTCACCTGATGGTAAATAACGACCTCCGCCCATGGTCATCTGCAACTGAAGGGTGTAAGAGCGGGAGTGGGGGTAAGGGGTTAGGGCCTCCGGCAACCTCACTTACTCGTTTTCTGTGAGGCCCGTGGTATCACTCCGATTGAGCCGGCCCATACGTGCATGGCTCTCCCACGATTAAAGTTTTATCGTATCCTATCGACTGATGATGTAATTAGTTTCTATTTATCTATCCTATTTAACTTCCGATGCTAGAGGGCTTTCAGTTACGCAACCCTCATCTACTCCAGCTATCATTCACACTTCCCAATCCATCTGGATAAGGAATATCCTTTCTTTTTTAACACCTTCCCCTGTTACCTTAAAGGCCATCAATGCACTTGTGACTCTTGAGTTGCAGGTGTCCATGGGCGACGGTAGTCACTTACTATCAGGTGACCTGTCTGCTCCTTCCAATCCAATCTACCTTTCCTTTCAATATACTCCCAATTTTCTCATCTTGCATTCCCAAAATAGAAGTTGACAGCAATAGCCTTGCCCCCTATTTTTTAGTGGAACCGAATTATAGCTGTCAAAATTTGGGTGTATTAGGTACCTTTGGGGATACAGACTACTAAACTTAAATGAATGTCACAAGAGGAAATAAAACACAACATTCTTAATTCTTACTAAACAGGTGTATGAACGTCACGGCCGTCGTCTTCTCTGTCAGCTGGTTGGTGACAGTTTGCTGGAACCTTTCTGGCCGACTGGATCGGGCTGTGCTAGAGGATTCTTGTCGGCATTAGACGCCGCCTGGGCCGTCAGATCCTGGGGGCTTACTCCGGCGCCTCATCCGTTGGAAGTCATTGCTGAAAGGGAATCTATATACAGGCTGTTAGGTATGTGCTCTTACTGTCTATAGAGGTATGATGAAGTGGCGTTCCCCATTGCTTAGACGAAAATTTTCCACAGTTCTAAGAATGGCAATAGTCGATATTTTATCTAATATTTAAGATTACTTTTTATTGAACTATACTCACTGTACTTCCAAAGTTAAGCGTGATATATATTTTTAAAAACACATCTTTGAAGTAATTTTTTACCTATGTCTATCTTCGTATCGAAATGAAATTTTAAAAGTACATGTAGTTCGGATGACGATAGTATAATTTGGCATCTCGGAGCTGATCTGTTGATAGAGCCAGGAGGTGAATAGTGGAACTCTTCAGATGCCTCTAGTAAATCCCTCGAGTTTGGGTTCATATGATTCGTTTTGATGAGTCCAACACATTGGATTGGGTAAAGATGGCCTGTTGATGAAGCCAGGAGGTAGATAGTGGAAGTCCCTTTTTCTTTTTAATGCAGTTGTTATAATCTATCTCCTAGATTCCAAAATAAGGTACTTCGGAGTATAGTAAATGCTCCCTAGTACGTTAGAAATGATGACATCCACCGAGACCTAAGAGTAGATCTTGTTAGTGAAGTAATAAAACAATATGCCGAAGCATATGAACAAAGGCTTCTTCAACATGTGAACGTTGAGGCTATCCAGCTCCTTGACACCACGGACATAGTTAGGAGACTAAAAAGAACTAAGCCCTTTGAGTTACTTTAGTGAAGTTAGTGTTAAGTAGTGCAGTGAGTGTTACTCTTAAAGCACACAAGAACAAAGTGTCTTTCCATGATAATAGAGACCATAAGAAAAGTGCCAATAGACACATTCTTAACTTTGTAAGTTTTTAGCAAATTAAGTTAAATTTAAATTACTTATTAGCCTGAAGGTCTAGATTGTAATTGTTATGAGTAACTGTTTAATTACGAGCACATCATAATGAAAAAAAAAATCATCTATCTAACCATTTATTCTAGCTCAAACGACTCCGGAGAATCTTCACCGTGACTTCGGCGCATACACCTTAGATCCGTGCACCAGATACCCAAACTTAAATCGAACAGCGGTCTCTCCGCACCGAGTGACTGGGTTCTATAACTCGGATGACCCGTTGGCACTAGATGCTGCACCTACGCAGAGAAAGCGGCGAAGAGGTATATTCAACACTTTCTGCTTTCAATATCTTGTATATACACACTGTCACTCGGGCCAGTGATAAAATTATAAAATCCAGTTTGAAATTATTTGGGCTAGTAAGACTTTTTTTAGTAAATAATCTCATCAAGCATCATTGTCATGCACGTATGGGCCGGCTCGACCGAAGTGATACCAAGGCCTCACAGAAAACCGGCAGTAAAGCAATGCATTGCTTTTCGCCGAGTGAGTGAGGTTATCGGAGGCCCTAAATCTCCCATTCACGAAGTTAACCTACATTTTTGCCCTGTTGATTTGTCGTCCAAGTTGATTTGTCGTGCCGGTAAAATTGAGGTACATACATATATATATAATAAACTTTTTAACTGGCGGTTGTTTTGGGGTCTAGGGATCATAACTAGACCTCCTGTAAAGAAATTTTTGGAAAACTCGACAACTGGTACAAAACCAATAGGTAGAATTTCTTCGAAATCTACCTAAAAGACGCGAGGGTTTCGTAAGCAAACAAAATTATATGTAGACAGTACGTCCATCTCGGGAATCAATTATCGAATTTTCTCTTCCGAAACACAAACTTAACTTTGCGGTTGCGATGGTTGATGCCCTGCTACTTTGGACTGGACGTTGGCCATTGACTAAAACTTATTAACTTAAATCCATTCCAGAGGCAGAAGTACCTGAAGAAGCATTGATATCCTGGGTTGCTTGGCCAGAGGCCGGTATCAGAGCAGCCTCAAGCCCTGCGGCGTTGACTGAGCTGGTTAGAAGGTACCGCCCCGATCTGCTCCCCTCTACTACGACTCCGAGAGCCATTTATCATATCCTGCAGCAAGAATTCGGTGAGTTATGTATACGTCATGAGCTTCTTCCTTGTTTAAATACTAAGAGTTGGTATAAGTTCATATCTAACTAATGGCAGTTCCAACGGCCCACTTTTTCGGAGCAGAGGAGATACAATTGATTTGTTAACCTTCGCATAGCCTAATTTCCTATATCGTGTAGTTACTTTTATAAATGCCTGGTTGTAATGATATTTTCAGTAGGTAACACGTGGTATTTTTATATTTGCTTTCATTTTAAATAATTCTGTGTAGAATAGGCCACAAGTCTATTAAAGAATTACAAACACTTTTATTTATTGCTAAAAAATGGTGTCTTAAACTGACAGTTTAAATTTGCGCGCTAAAACGGCCATTGCAGTTCCAATGACGTCACTCTTGTCTATCAGTGGTCATGAATAGTTGTCTTGTTCGTCGTTTCGATGGTTTTACGAGTTTTGCAGTTAGTTTCGACTTTTGAGTTATTTTTTGTATAAGCACATAAGGCAATGTAAACTATTTCAAATGAACCATCCCGATCATCCAACAATATGTGGTAGTCATAACAATGCCACCAATAATCTTCTGAGAAAAATCCGTGTTGATTCATGTATTATGCTAATGTGTCCATGTACTTCGTACAAACATATTATACAATATTTTGCAGGTATCAAAAGGTTAAATATTGTAACTGAATTTGAAAGCAGTTATCCTCCACTGATGATGCTGACATTTTGCATACGTTTTTAGTTTGGATCACAATAAATAATAAAAAAAAAATGTATAATAAGTTTTTCTTTTTTTCTCTATTTATTAAGAACTGCTACTGTGAGTACAATTAGTTATCCGCTACTCCGGGTTTACTTCTTTGATTATATATACCCTGTAAAATATTTGCTAAAATTTCGGACCAAACTTGATTAAAACAGTTTGTTTTGTAAAACACGTTGAATTGTTTGAATTAGGTTACGTATGAATGTTTTTTTATTAACATACACAGTAATATTATTAGTACATCCTTTTTTTTACGAGGCTTGCACAAAGACAGTGTTGCCACAGATACACAATATAGAGTAATTAACACTACTAAATACAGATAACATTGTGGACATTGTACATTTCAACAGTCTTGTTATTTGACAGGCATAGTGCCGTTCTCATCGGGTGGGACTTTGCGCGACGTCCCGGACGCTAAGCTGAGGTTGTACTTGACTCGAGTGTACAACGCGTTCAAAGGTGAAGTGCCGCACATACACCACCAGACAGACGTCTTTGACCAGGTAACTTATTACTTCTCATTGATTATGGCGGGTAGATAAAACTACCATAATAAAATATTTAGGGTTTCGTTCCATTAGTCGAAATTATTATCATTATGAAAGAAAACTTTTTTTATTGGTAATATTGAAGCTGGTCAACAGCTACTAAACAAACAAAAAAATTAAGTCAGTTGACAAACAGAGATAAAAAAGGTACTGAACATTTTAGTCTTTGCCTATTTGTATATAGATTTGTAAATAGATGTCCATATATATGAGATCAGTAAACTCCGACACCGTTTGACCGATCGTCATGAAAACTTGAGTGGTGTATTTTCACTTGTAAATTTTTTATAATGTCTACAATTCATAGTGGCAAATGAATAGACCCTACCCATGCCTATTTTATATATGCAGGTCTTAATAAATATACACAAGCAAAGCATCTTTTGCTGGGTTCTACTAGTAATGTTTTGGATCAGAAATCATCAATATTGTGTTTCAAACCACATGGAATATTTAACTAACACGAGAAACAGCTTTACTAAAATTGAAACCACAACATCAGAATTGATATCTTTACATGTTAGGTATTATTATTATCTTTATTCATTATAAAACTTATTACCTAATTACATTTTTAAATACGTATAAAACAAAATATATATTTAAAAATATTAAAAAATAGTATACCCCCGACATTGGGTACAGGAACCAAGATACCGGTGGTTAGGGCTCCAAAGACAGGAACCTCTTCACTATACGGGCCGTGTCGAGGAGAACTACCTTCTGCATCAGTCCCTTGATCCAGCCGTCTAACGCAAGCCTCTTAAGGTGTTGATCTAGGCTCTTGGCTATTAATCCATGAGCAGATATTATTATAATTTATTTATTTCGAAGCATCCGAATACCTCATCCGAAGTTACTTGACTTCATTCTATTGTTGAGTAATAACATAGGAAGTAGCGTCTTCATTTTGCTGCCCAAAGTTCCTTTGAGTGTGAGGTAAGATGTCTTAAGTAGAGGCCAATCGAAGTTTCACGTCATACAAGCGGAAGTTTATACTGAAATATAGCTATATGCCGTTCGTGGGGAAACCATAAAATAAAAAAAATGTTTTGCGACGCCTTTTGATTCGGCTTTTTAGTTATATAATGCTGGGAGCATCATTTTCGACTTGTTAAGCCCATAACCTTCTCAATAATAAACAAAATGCTCAGTTTAAAAATCCTCAGCGGCTTAGGAAACAAATCTCTTTTTTTAAATAAAAAAATTCTATTTATGTAAATTAGATAAATGATAAATTTAAAATGAAATCTTAAGTAAGACATTTATAGTAGGTATATATATATTTAAATATATAAATATTATTAATAATATTTGATGTTTATTCAAACGTTATTACTATTTATGTGTTAGATCAAACAGAGTATGCAGAAAGAGAAGCATGTTCGCACGTCGCACGTTGAACAACCTGTGTCTGTTTATACAAGTGAGTTTATAGTTTTTTTCTAAACCTATTTACAATGATATTTTACTATTGACTTTAAATAATGTTCTTTATTTAACTTATTACTTAACTAACTAACTTATTACTATTTATTTTATTATAACATTTTAATAAATGTTAGGTTTCGATAACAATACATGAGTTCCTTTTAGAATCCTAAAATTCCCGAAGAACTTAGTAAATAACACTGGAGCTTGCGGTTTATTTGAAACCATGCCAAACCTATAATTACATGAAATTGCCTTTCCTTTAATGTTGCTATGATATATGTATAATTATGTCAAAATAACGCTCTCATATCCACTATACTACCGTTACCCCGATTTTATAAAAATAATTAAAAAACGTGAAAATCAAGTAAAAAGATTCTTTAAGATTCTAAATAAAAATTTGCCAAGTTCATGAAATAAATAGTACTACATATCATAAACCTAAAACAAAAAATAAATAAATGCATCTATACTGAGAATAACGACGGCAAAGAAACAGCCATTTATTAAAAAACAGTTTCAAATAAGGTAGACTGGTAGAATTGATTGACCGTCTATAACAAACTATTAAATTTTGATGCAGATTTCTGACGTTTCTTGTGTAGACCGCTAAAGCAAAAAGTTTAGTGATTTCGTTCCTCTAGAAATTGTGATTCTAATTACTACTAATGTTGTCAATTTTTTTTTCCTTAATAAATCGAAATGAAAAATTACCAGTTGCAGAAATCTATCCGATATATTACGTGTGTGGCGCCCCATTTTATCATAACTTGCATATTTAATTACATTAGAAAAACATTAACGTACATGTGAACATACTTCAGATATACTTTCTTTACTAGATGCAGCGGACACCGACAAATCTCACTCAAGCTACAGAAAGAAACGTCGCTCAGTGCGCCCACAACAAGTAAGTAACGATCCAGCGGAGTACATTCGCAAAAAGATCGGCAAACTCGACCTTAACGACATCACGCAGCTCGCGCGGCTCATCGAGGGTCACGACGCCCTCGGTGACGACAAACACGCGGAAAAACAGATAGATCTACAGGAACAAATACTCGCGCTATTGGATCCCGAAGAATCACCAGATCCTAAGGTACTCCGGCAATCTCTAGCACATTTACTTCAAGGTTCCTCGAAGTCGAAGATCAAGGAACCACAGAAGCTGGATCATTTCTTCGAACAAGACAATCAGAAGCCTATAAAGCCTCCTAGAAGGTTGAAGGGACTTGAGCTCAGCAGTATAAAAGTACCAGATTTCTCCGATATCTTTGATGAGTCCGCTGACACTGACTCTACCTTAGTCGGGAAACGAGATTCGAAGACTTTCAGCAGGTCACCTTCTATAGAAGCGAAAAAAATATATCCTAGATCATCGTCTATGGATAGCACCAAGAAATTTACTCGGTCCTCTGAGAGCCCGCTGCCTCAAAAAGGGAGGAGACTGTCAGAAGTTATTGATAACCACATGCTGAGGCATTCTCCAAGTCCTGAAATCAAAGTGCTTTATAAAAGGTCTAATTCGATTGGATCAGCTGAAATCGCAAATACGAAACGTATAGCCCAGTTGTTCGAAGGCCACAAACGCAGACATACTCCTAGTCCAGAATCTAGGTCCATACGATCTGGATCAGTCACAAATACGGAAATGGCATTGAGAATGCAGCGAATGGCAGAAATTATCGAAGGCAAAAAACGGGACACTCCAAGCCCTGATCGATCAAAGCGGGAATCTATAGGCAATCCAGAAATGGCAATACGGAGACAAAGAGTCGTGGATTTAATCAAACAAGGACAGGGTTTAGGCCAGGAACAGAGATTACCGCAACCAGAGATTCCACAGAGAAGAAATAGCGATGAGATGTCTTTCAGGATGCAGAGAATGTCGGACTTAGTCCAAAGGAAAGTGACGGAATCTAAGCGCCCTAAGGGTGGTCGACGTAAGGCAGCCCGAGAAATAATGAAGCAGAGGTTTGAAAAGAGTCTTCAGATGTTGGCTGCAGAACCAAGGCTCGACTTCCAACCTTCGGCTGACTTGGAGAATGATTATGGTTTACAGCAGTACCGCGCCTCCGCTCCTGCGTTTGATGATCGCGTTAAGAAGTTGGAGAAGAAATTGCAGCATTATGTGAGGCTGGCTGTGTGTAGCATGGAATGATCCGTTTTGTTTGGGAGGAGGTCTTTGATTGATCTTGTGAGTAGTTGAGAATGTACTTTTGATTTTGGAATTTCTTTCTAAACATTGAATAGATGGATTTTGGACATTGGATATAAGAGGCTATGTTAAACTATGTTACTGTATATATACTTACTTCTGTTCTTAACTTAGTTTGTTTATACCACTTATTTGCAAACAAGCATTTCAGTGAAAATGGGATTTTGCAAGACATTTGACAGAATATAGCCGTCTATTAATCTCTGCCTTTACTGAGTGTTAATTGAAGGGAAAATTTCAGTATCCAATACATTATTTAGTATACTCTCAACTGCTCCAATCATCTGAGACATAACCCGCACGTTTTAAAACATCGAGGAACATGAATCTTTCCAACAACTAATATTAAACAAGTGTTCTGTGTGTGCATGTCATGGCGTTTTAATATCACTTGTGTTTTTATATTTACACTGTGTCAAATCTAACCTAGAGTTTAATATGACCGTCTTTCCTCAGCTGTCGTAGATAAGGACTTAGATATAACTTGAAAATATTCGTCTGATATGTCATATTTACAAGATATTTGCACGGGACTGTTTAGTTTGAATTAAAGGCACCTTTGGATAAAATTACTTATACAAAAAAAATATATTTTATGCATTGAATGGCACTATTCAAATTTAGAACCTAATTTTTAACTAAACGTAGTATTTTTTAAAGGATAAATAGTTTAGTACAATGTGTACTGTCTCGAAATAGTTTATAATTATATTATTTTATTGTATTTTTAAAATGTTAATTTAAAATATATTAAAATTATACAACTGATCATAAATATTAGGCACAGATGTTAGTCCTTTTAGAAGTACACACAAGATAATTATAAGACATTATTATCAAGTTATCCTAGTCAGAAGAATTGAATTGTGTTATAACCATTTTATTGCGTGGGATACTGGTATCTTAGTTCGTAAACTTCATTCTATGTCCCGTACAAAAATCTTGTTACTCCAGCGACTCCTCTAGAACGCCAATGACTAGTTGCTATTAATCATTAATTCAATTCAAAAGTCTCATTGTGGTTGCTTTAAGTGGCATTGGATGAGAGGTATCAGAAACCTACTTTTGCCTGAGTTACTAAATGGTCCATTCATATTGCGTTGGGAAATTCCCATAAGTATTTACCAGAGTACAACATAATCATTTCGTAATTATACATTTTGTTAATTCATGTATTTTTAAATAAATACGCAGACGATTAACGGTTTAAAAAATGAATATTGCTGACCATACCCATTCTTCGTTAATATAATTTTCTTTCCGATCCATACATTACAAATTACACACTATACCGTGACGGTATAGTGTGTGTTGAGCTTATGAATCGACTGCTACTTCACAAGTATTATAATATTGAAATTTCAGTCCACTGTTGACTAAATCATCCCAGACATTGACGTTCATAGGACTATTGCATCGACATAATTATAAGCTACATGTGTGTTAAAAAACCTACAATTAAGTACTTGAAAGCAAATCTTGTTCTCAAGCATGACGTCAAGTGTTTTAATGAAGATCTGTTGGAATCCTTGCGTTTTAGTAATATACTCCTATAATATATATATTTGAATCAGAATTGTTCTGCCAATATTAATTGTGGGTTTTGTTATCCGACGTCAACTTGAGATTACAGCATATATAATAATTTTATTATCAATATAGGAAGAGGGTCGTGTCGTCGGCGGAGGTGGCCGAACTTCTGGCGGAGGCGCCCGAGTTGCTCGACTGGCCGCCGAACTGAGCGGAACTACGACCAACGCGTCGTCCCCTCGGCCTTCTAAACCGAAAGATCTGATGAGGTCCGTGGGTAAGATCGAGAGGGACGACTGGAATATGAAGGAGATTGAGCGAAAAATTATGGAGAACAGGCTCGGCCGGCCCGAGCCGAAGACTGCCGAACGAGTGCCGAAATGGGATCGTGAACAGGTTAGTATAAGTATCTTGGGTACAGAATTATTTAGCTACTCAGGCAATTAACTCTTATAAGTGTGAGAGCCATGCTTCGGCACGTAAGCAATGCTTTAGTTGTGTTTCGCCAAGTGAGTGAAGTTACCGGAGGCCCAAACCACCCTCCCCACCCTTCCCCAACTGCCACCCTTCCCCTACTCCCACCTTAAAGGCCGGCAACGCACTTGTGACTCTTGAGTTGCAAGTGTCCATGGGTTATGGGCGATAGTTACTTATCATCAGGCGACCCGTCTGCTCGCTTGCCCCCATATTCCATAAAAATATGATTATATTCCTTATTCCTTAGTATCTTCATGTTTATTATTGCTTTTTAACTATCAAACCGAATACTAAATATAAATAATTTGTCAATAGCAAGATGAATGACAAGTGGCATGACAATTTGGAATAAAAAAAGTAGTATAGTTGCTCAGCTATTGCATTAGGTTTTTAACCTGTAATAATAGTTGTAAGTTTAGTAAATAAATAAATAAATAAATAAAAGTGTTCTAAATAACCTACTGTTTTAACATTAAGTCTAAACTATCTTGAATATAATTAAACCAAGCAAATATATTAAAAAACATTTGATTTTAATTTCAAGCACTACGATTAAGATAATTTATTTTCTTCTGCCCACGACTTGTACTCCACACATAATCAAATGATTGCACGGATGGCGCAATGGTTTAAGTCACCTCACCACTACGCCGCGTCGAGTGTTGTGGGTTCAAATCCCACACGGGACAAACATTTGTGGGAGCCACAAATAGTTGTCACCAGAAGGGTGTTCTTTGTGTCCGTTATTTCAATGTTTGTGAAGATACAGGAATATCCTCACGATACAGGAACATCATGTATTTAAAAAAAAGAAAATTAAAAATCTATTTTTGACGGTATTATTATTTTTAACTTGCAGTTCTTAGGCCGTCAACGAAGGCTGAAAGAAGGGGAGGGTAACGAAGAAAAATGGGTGGAGATCGACGAAAGATTACACAAACTTGACCAAAAACTGAAAGATTCCGGAAGACCAGACCAGGGCACTAGGAAGGTAATAATATTCCTGCAGCTGCCAATAGGCAAACAAGCAAACACACATACAATCACACACTTTAGGTGCTTTGTAGTAATCAGTTATCTCTATGTATAAACATTCATAATTCCAGTATTGTAACGATCGGAAGTCTGGTGGCCTTATTTCGAGCAGAAATATACTGCGCCCCATTTTTTGTTTTTGTTGATTTATTTATTATGAAATGAATTATTGGTTTAAACATATCAGTTTTTAGCAGACTATTTGTTTATAGCGTTTAGATTACTCTTAATTCTACTTTTTACAAGTCTTTGTTTTGTCCAGAACTTGATATTTTGTTTGTGTTCAGGTGGCGAATTTGGCCAACAAGTTTGTCAAACAAGAGCCCGAACAGTCGAAGATAGTCAAAGAATTTAAAGAAATCAAAGAAGAGGTATGTATGTCCATAAAAAAAATTGATTGTTGAGAGTGGCACGTGCTTTCGTTGGTATCTTGTGTGACTGTGACTGTATGCGGAGTTAAGCAACATTTACTCGCGATGGACTACTCCCTATCACAAAACCACGTTAAATGACTCTTGGATTTAAGGTACATGAGTATATTCAACTATACTAATACAAGTCACTAATCCAAGTAGAAACTGAACATTTTAGCATTTCACTTTATTTTTTTGTATTTTAAATCACGGCACTTGTGTAAGGTAATGGTCCCATGTATAGAATTAAATTTATAGGATTGAATTGACGTTTACATTTTGTGCCTTTACTAACGTTCAAATTAAATCAAATCCAATAAACCGGAACAAATAGAGGTATCGTGCAAATAACTGTATGAGCTTAAAAAAAACTATTATTTTAACATTACAAACAGACATTTCAATTTTATTCATTTGTATTGATAAAATTTTAAGATTACGATTACTGATGATCAGGCACAATCAACATAGTATGATTATGATTACTAAGACTTATACAGAACAGTTAGAAGCATATAAACGGTTAATCCAATGATAAAAACGCAATAATTCAAAATGAACATGACTGCACTTGTTGGTTTTCGCTGTAAATCCTTGATATGTGTATTTGTCTGTAAGGTGAAGAAGCCAAGCTGGCGTGGGCCAGCGTTCACCGGTATGCAGTGCGCGGCCTGCGGTACCAGAGTGTTTGCTGCTGAAGGTGTAACAGCCGACGGTCTGCACCTACACCGGGCGTGCTTTAGATGTGCGGTGTGTAAGGCTGTACTCCGTCCTGGGTAAGATACACATTTCTTGATATATTAATAAAGATAAAACCAAATAAATAATTCCTTTTCTTTAAATATTCTTGGTTTAAGCACCGTCTGTTGGTCTGTTGACGGTTTTCCAAAAAAAAATTAATCTTAACTTCAGATAGAGGTGTTTAAATGTCCAAAATAATGATGCCCAATTGTTATGTTTTCTTATTGCCGCAAAACAATTGAATAATTACTTCGTTACACATGATTTTAGATTATATATTTTTGACTAGCCTGGTTGTTCTAGTGGTTAGTGATCCTGACTACTGAGCCAGAGGTCATGGGTTCGATTCCCACCCAGGACAGATTATTGTGTGATGAGCATGCTCATTTGTTCTGTGTCTGGATGTATAATATGTATATATTTAGCAATATACAAGTATGTTTATCAGCAGTCTGGTTACCATAGTACAGAGTCTACCTAGTTTGGGATCAGACGGCAGTGTGTGAGATGTGTGAAATTGTTATTAAAAAAAAATATACAATGTTAAAAACTTTAATTAATTATAATAAAAACAATATAACAATTACATTTATATTTCTTTACTTACGTATCAATTTGAGATTTTATTAATTGAAAGAAAATATAAAACAGTTATTTTACAAATATATTGATTAAGTTATGGTTCCAATTATACAGATATTCTTTATAGGTCAGTATTCTTTATCACAGCTACGGCTAGTAACGTGATTGTAATTAAATAAATATGAAAATAATCCCAAACGCTTATGTCCCACGTATATTATAGATAGATAGATAGATAGATAACACTTTATTTGTACATTAGCAATACAGTAGAAGATACATTTTCATAATTACAGTAAACAGATAATGTACAAAGGGCGGCCTTATTGCTAGATGCAATCTCTTCCAGGCAACCTTAGGATGGATCAAAATGATTCGGAGAGAGAGTGGTGTTATATTTGAAATTTTAATTATTAGTAATTTCTAATAAAAAAAAAAAAATACAGATATTAAATATTAACGTACTTTAAATACCAATAGGCACTTATAGATACATAAACCTAACTATAGTATATACAATATATATATATATATATATATATATATATATATATAATATACCTTAATACAGTATACGTTAAGCGATCAGTATTGAATGGTAACGCATTCCATAAGCGTACAGCTTGAAGCTTGAACAGCAAAAGATTGGTCAAAATATTTAGTGGAATGCTGTGGCATCTCCAGTCTCAAATCCTCAGACGACCTTAGACATTTTTCATGTGTGTCATGAAGGAACTTAAACCGTTCTTTGAGGTAAAAAGGGGCTTTAGGGTTGAATAAGATGTTATAAAGCAAGAAGAGGATATGAGTACTCCGGCGAGAGCGAATTGGAAGCCACTTGAGCTTTTGACGGAATTCTGAGATGTGATCATATTTTCGTAGCCCATATATGAATCTTATACAAACATTTACTTATACAAACATTATACTATCTATAATTAAATATAAAATTATACAGAATGTTATAGAAAGATGTTTTCATATTTGAGGGTCGTATAGTATAATAACGTAAAGCGTAAAGCGTAAAATAATTTTAGGAAAAATCGTAATTTTTAATATAGTATATTATTATGACTGGCCTGTTGGTCTAGTGGTTAGTGACCCTGACTGCTAAGCCAGAGGTCGTGGGTTCGATTCCCACCCAGGACAAATAATTGTGTGATGAGCTCGATAATTTGTTCTGTGTCTGGGTGTAATTTATCTATAATATGTATGTATTTAGAAATATATAAGTATGTTTATCAGCAGTCTGGTTACCATAGTACAGGCTCTGCCTAGTTTGGGATCAGACAGCCGTGGGTGAGATGAGCCTCTGAAGGTGTTGGTCGAGGCTCTTAGCAATTAACCCATGGGCCGAAATGACTATCGGCACAATGATTGCTGAATCCACATCCCACATGTCGACAATCTCGTGGGCTATGTCCAAATATTTAATTTCTTTATCTTTTTCGGCTTTTAAGAGATTGTCGTCATGGGGAATGGTGATGTCAATAATCATTGCTCGGCGCTCTAATCGGTCTATCACCACTATATCAGGCCATTTTGGAGAACTGGGTCGGGCACATAGGTATGTGCTTTACCGTATGTATAGGTATGTGGTTACCGTACTACAGGTGTAGTACGGTAACTCGACAGCCACAAGATTATATTTAGGAGCAAGTTGCTGATGTACTATCCTGGCCACTTGGTTATGTCTATGCAACTACTCGCCGTTCGCAAGACGAGAACAACCAGAAATTATATGCCTGAGGGTTTCTCCGGGACGATGACACGCCCGACAAATGTCAATTGTGCCGTCCTTCAGGATATATCTCCGATAGTTATTCGTCATAACAACTTCATCTGTAATTGCACAGACAAAACCTTCAGTTTCTCCGAAGAGGTCACCGAACCGTAGCCAGGATACTGATGCTAATAAATCTATATCGGGCCCATTTAAGGCCCGATAAAAATGTCCATGCAACGCCTTGCTCTTCCATATCTCCTTGCGGTCTGTAATAGTAAGAACTGCTGGTTTGCGCCAGTTCTCTTTTCCTAGAGCAAGCGGAGTGAGTCCGTTGTCAACTGCCACCACATCCCGATACACATCCAGGTCAACGGAGAGGAAGTAATCTCTAAGGTTGCATTCCTCGCGGTTATGGAGGGTCTTGGCATTTAATAAACCACGACCCCCACATTTCCGCGGGATATACAATCTCATGACCGACGAACGTGGATGGTGCATTCGGTACGCGGTAAGCACTGTACGGACTCTTCTATCCAGGGCATCTAGTTCAGTCTGAGTCCATCTAAGTATGCCAAAGGAGTAGGTTAGGACTGGTATGACCCAATCATTATAGGCCCGCACCTTATTACCACCTGACAAAAGACTTCAATACTTTTTTCAGGCGGCCAAATAAACGTTCCTGTAACGATTGCTTCATAGTCAATTCATTTACACCTAACGCCTGTGTCATACCTAGATACTTGTAAGTTTCGGTGGCGGAAAGACATCTAAGGTGTGTGGAATCTGAGAGTTCCATCCCCTCAGATTCCACAATCCTGCCTCTTTTTACATGCAGGACTGCATATTTATCCACACCAAATTCCATCCTGATACATTTACTAAAGGTTTCAGTTACCTCAAGTAATTTTATCAATTGGAAATTGTTGCAGGCAAACAGTTTCAAATCATCCATGAAAAGGAGATGGGATATAACCTGACCTTCTTTACGCAAACGATAGCATAGCCCTGAACTCTCCAGTAAAGTGCTGAGAGGATTCAAAGCTAAGCCAAACCACTAGGGACTCAAACTGTCACCCTGAAATATACCCCGCCTGATTCTAATATACTCGCCGTAACCCTGAGACCGCCGACATTCTGGATAGTAGAGCACCGTTCTACATTGCCGCATACATGCCTTCAAGAAAGTGCATAGAGTTGTATCTACCTTATACAACTCCATCACTCTCAAGAGCCACGTATGCGGTACAGAGTCATAGGCTTTTTTGTAATCTATCCAACATGTCGCCAAATCCTTTCGGTTACGACGAACTTGTTGATTAATGGTTGTGTCAATAATAAGGAGCTCTTTAGTGCCACGGGCCCCACTTTTACATCCATTCTGAGAGTAAGCCATAATAGTGTTGTTAGTTATATGAGATGTTATCTTCACTCTCAGAATAGACGTAAGTAATTTATAAAGCGTAGGTAAACAGGTTATAGGTCTGTAGTTTCTGGGATCCGTGGCACTGCCAGACTTAAAGAGCAGGTGAGTTACGCCTGTGGTCATAAAAGTCGGAAGCGAACCTGGTTCTAAGCATGATTGCAGTTGAGATGCCAATCGTACGTGTCAGCTACGGAGCCACTTTAACCAAAAGTTATGCAGTCCGTCCGGTCCCGCTGATTTCCAGTTCGGCAGCGAACGAACTGCATAAGCTATATCAGTGTTCGATATTGTTATTGGCTCCATGGTATCAATCGACTCACACGATCGTTCGACATCTCGCATCCAATCACCCTCTGTGTGAGTGACAGGCATCGCCCAGATGTCACGCCAAAATGTATTCGTAATTTCAGCATCTGGGAGATGTGTGTCACTAACTAAACCAGGCTGCTCCCACCTTCTATAAACCCACCTCTCATCTCTTTGGAAGGAACGATTCTGAGTATATCGGTCCACTCGTTTTTTGTACCTTCGTATACGGTTTGCCCATGCATAAACTTTCTGTTTCAGAAAGTCATTGCGCTCTGTGACTCGCGCTGCATAATTACAGGAACTGATACCAGTTCCCGAAAAAGCCCGATTCATAAAACGCATTACTCTCGGACGCGTGTTACCCGATCTGAAACAGATAAGCTTGCCAATGAGTGCCCTCGCCTCAGCGATACGACGTTCAATCCTGCACTGCCACGTCGGAGCAGCAAGCTTTGACCGAGTAGCGGTATCATTTTCTGGGAATTTAACACCAGCTACTCGACATGCTGCAACAGCCGCACAGTACAGAATTGAGTGTGTATCACTGAGGTCTGTACTTTCTTCTAAATAAATACCTAATGTAGAATCAAGGGCACACACTAGCGCTTTATTTCGTTTATGCATTGGCAAACGCGGTAAACGAGGTCTGTTGTCATAACTCATGGTCCGATATTTTCGAATAGTACCTTCCAAAATATTCCTTATTTGTTCATTGTACTGAGTACTTACAGATGAAGTACCACTGTCCTCTCCGCCCTCTGCTGGGTAAGGTCGTAGTAACCCAGAAATTGATTGTGACACTGTGAAGGAGGAGAAGTAACAATGCTATTCTGCAAGTCCAAGCGTAGCCTATCAAGCACGGAGTTATCCAACAAATGACATCATTGAATGGCCCGTACTTGATCCGATAGTCTTTGTTCCGTAACGTTAACAGCTGGTTCAAGTTCCTAACACAGAGACAGCATACGATCACGACGCAGTGAGGTTAGTTCCTCCCTCTGTAACCACAAAATATGCTCGCATGACGTTCTCGTTTATTGAGGATGTCCATTTCATGCGACGCACATTACCACCGGTAGCGGGGGCCCTATTCGAAGCCGGTGGCCGGCCTCTCCCCTGCCGACGTACAGGTGTTGGCGACGTCGGCGGAGAGAAAAACTCGTCACTTGATGTTGAGCTCGACGCCTCCACAGCGGCCGGAATGCTTGATGCGATTTCCGGGAGCCGCGCGGCGGAGCTGAGCGACGAGTCCGGGGATGTTAAGTGTGCAGTCCTTGCTCTGGATCTTGTTAACATTAGCAGTCATATTCTTCCTCTTCTTTTAATCCGATGGCTATATCGTTTATCGATGATTTCAATTGTATTAGACATGACGTTATAAACGTCATGTCGCACTCATATATTTTTGGTTTTTTACATATTTAAAACTTCCTGTTCATACGAATATTGATTTATGGTATTAATTTTTAATAATACTATTGAAAATATATAAAATTAGATTTGTAAATACAGAAAAATAAAAATATTGGATAAGAGGTGAAAATTTTACGACTGCCATATTATAGTGTTGCCAGGTTATTGTTATTATATTTTATATATATATATATTTTAAAACTGTCTTGTTTTAAAACTGACAAATTTATCTTCAAAATTGCTATTATTTCATAGGAGAGAGGGCGGACATGAATGAAACTGTGTGTATTTAATACCAAGAATGTTTCATGGAATGGCCAAATTTTAAGAAATTAAAAAACTGGTTTAGAATTTCATTGTGCACCTGCATTAAGAAAACCAATTTCGAAAGATTTTTTTTTTCTAAGTTACTTTTTTTTTCAAGCTAAAGCATTTATTTGTCGGCTACAAATATTGCTCGTAAATAAAACACTCCTTTCTGTAAAACCTTGTTTATAAATTATTTACCCGTAGTAACTACACAATGGAGCGCTACGGTAGCCGCCTGGTGTGTCTCCGCCACTCCGGTGTAAGTGTGCCGGATGCTGTGGCCATCGCGCAACCACCCCCGACCCCAGAGCGCATCAGCCTCGAGTTGTCGGACAGCGGGGCTCGCGAAATCGACGAGGACGAATGGACTGACAGAAACTTCTTGGCGTCAGAGACTTCTTGCGCCGGGGGTCTCAGGTGAGGAACAGGTTTTTTTTCATTATTCACTATTTAAGAGAAACTAATTCATTTTCAATTTTCTTCTTCTTTTATTTTACATCAACGTTATGATGTACGGTACGAACATGCGTACGCAGTGAAGTACTGTCTCAACTAAACTCTACAATAATAAAATAAAAAAATCAAATTCATATTCAAAAGACATTAGCCTATTATTAGCTCCTGTAATCTGTTATGTATCGAATTTCTATATGGTTTCTGTTTCTTTCAAAAAATATATAAGGATTATTAGTTATTTTAGTTGTATATATTTAATAACATATAAGTATGTTTATCAGCAGTCTGGTTGCCGTCTACAGATTCTCAAAGAGTTTATAATTCGAAATTTAAATAAAAATTTTCATCAGCTGCTTTTCTTGCTTGCCTATTCTAAAATCTTTCAGTGTTGCCCACGTATACTACTTTGTTTTTTTAGTGACGAGGAAGAGTCAAGTTCGGACGAATACACGGATGCAGCCGAAAGCGACAACGAAGCGGCCGCGTCCCCCGCGCCGCAGATGTCAGCCCTGCGCCCCGCTCATTCCGACTTGTACTTCTCTGATGATTCGTTTGGATATGATGATTACTCTGATGACGGTAAGTACTTCTTAAAAAAGTAGTAAATGCGATGGTGTCGATCTTTTTTGAATTTTCGCAGTCTAAATATAGCTAATATTAGGTAAAAAAATGGTCTTTGTTTGTCTCATAATACTTTTTTTTTCCAGCCTCTATTCCATTGCTGAAATCGATAGTATTAATTGCGATATGTCTCGATATATCGACATTATAGGTACCTTAATTTTCCAGGTGCCGAATCTTCCGGCAACGAGTCCTGCTCTCGCATGCGTGCGGCCCGAGAGGCTCGTCGCCGCGAAGTGCCTGCAGACGCGCGACCTCCGACCGACAGCAGCGAGGTACCGCGCTGCTGCGTCGCCTAGCCGACAAGTCGCGCGACAAGTCGGGCGACACGTAGGGAGGTGCGACCACGCCGCGTCCGCACGCACCGCCGCCCAATTCATTGCTCTGTTCTAAATTTAAATAATCAATCATTTAATGCTGGGTTGATATTCTGGCTGGGACATTGATATGTAATAAATATTTATCAATTTTCGAACTGAAAAAAAAAATTAGAATCTTGTTTGTAGTATTTCATAACTATCAATTAGTTCGGAATTATATAATAGCATGGCTATTGAAGCCTGAATTTGAACTAAATTAATTAATCATTTAACTTATTTTTATAGTAAGTCAATCTCTGATTTTTTATTAAAAAGAAAACAGACATCTTAAAAAATGTTGCTACGTTATTCGAATTGGTGAAAGAAAACATAATAGAGCATAATCATCCTCTACTCAAATTATGTGTAATTACATTAACTCTGTCTTGACCACTACTTGAACTACATAAACAACCATAAAAAAAAAAATCCTAGTACGATTGTCACATATAGTGCATGCGTCAAATCATTGCGCTAGTGTAACAAAGGGCGGCGGCGAGGCGCGGTAAGAGTGTAGTTTGCCCACACTAACTTACGTCTGCTACTTACTGTTTTATTTACCCCAATTTTCTCCCAATGGGCGAAATTCGACCATAATTAACATTACTTTTTTATATTGATAAAAATATCATTTTGTTTGTTGTTTATTGTCACCTAACTAACAACGCCTTAGTTCCGCTACTCGTTAATAGATGGCGCTCTCGTGTCTTTTTAGTCTTCCGCAACAATATTTAAACAGCAGTACAGTGGGCGGCTTATCGTAGTTTGCGGTCTCTTACAGACAACCTTTATTGGACTATATTGTAGAGTAGTAGGTACCTTGTGTACAGTAACACAATGTATTGCACTGGTGACCATCGTGGTTTACTTACCAAAAGAAATTTTAAGAACTATTTTATTTTTTACAGTTACTTGAGAACGTAGCTTGCCAGAGTTTGTAAAATTAAATTTAAAGAGGATTATTTAAACCCTCTTATTTAAGATCGAGCGACTGTATATTACAATTGGTTGTGACACTCGATAGGTTTTAGTAAAATTAGGAAAACGTCACGGGCACTTACTTGTTTTAGAATTGATTCGTCTTTGCACAATCTCGTAGACTTGATAGGTCCTTTCATGTAAGATTTTTATAGATAAACTTATTGTTGATAACACGTCACTTTGAGTCCTCAGTAACATTGATAAATCAGTTCTTATGTATAATATATTAAACATTAGTAATATAAATTAGTAAACATGATCAGTATTTTTAGCTAAAACATTTTTTTTTTACTTTTCTTAACACCGATTAAACCTTTCCAAAAAATCGATTGTTATTTTAATCGAAGCGGCATCGTGTTAGGTCATCACTAATTTATTTCTTATCGAACTGTCAAAAAGAAAATAAATGAATGGACAGAGTATAATTAGTTATCACTCACTCCTGGTTAGAATTAGTTGGGACACTCAGATAGTGAACGAACATTTCAATATTTAAAAGTAATTTTAATTGCAGAGATTAATTTATTTTCTTTTATCTAGTTATAGCTTTTAAAATCATAGTTATTAAAGATATATGTTGAAACTCATATTGTATGAATCCGGGGAACCCGGCGGAGGTCTTTTAACATGGAGCGAAAACCTTCCCCGAAACATACATATGAGTAGAACTGTTATATCTTCAATAAATAGTAGATTTCATTTATTCTGAATCTACAAAATAAAACAGTAAGATTTCTGTCTCAATCGATGGCGCTTTTAAATGTTTTTATAATTTATGTATGAATATAATAATATGTAATATGTGTTTATTTAACTTGCATATAACATACAGCTATGTATCATAGCGCATTATATGTACATATCTATTTATATATGTAAATAATTGATTTTGTTTGTGAATTTTCTTTATTTTATATTTTGATCGCTCGGAATTATGTCTTATTTTATCGAAATTACTTTTTGAGATTTTTTTTTAATTTCTAAATTATCCAACATAACATATTCGACGTTAAATGAAATATTGCCATATATTCTGATCGATCCTAATTCTCAGTGTATATAGTATGTATAGTATTGAATGCCAAAGAGCCGCGATATCCCGCCATCTGACGGTAAGTTAGTGTGGTTTAATCGCACCTTTCTACCAACCTTACACCACTAGCTTTGTGGTAAAGGTCTAGCTTTTAACCTCACTTTATGGGGAAGGCATCATTATACATAGGTATGCAAATATAACCAAGTTCTAACACAGGTGGAATCTGAAGAGGAAAGCGAGTCCAGCGATGAGGAAGTGTCTTCCGCGACTGAGGTGTCCACTGACAGCGAGTTTGCGCGGGAGGAGATCATCCCAGCACCCGTTCCGCCCGCCATTCTTGTCACAGAAGCAACACCACCTGCACCTCCGCCCCCTCAAGATTATCCCCTTAGCCGGACACGATCAGCAGGAGGCTTAGCGACTAAGCGCGCTCTAGAACTAAAGCGACGATACCTTTTAGGCGAGCCTTCACCACCCGCAGTTAGGAAGTCAGATTCCACCTCCCAAATCGACACCAAATTCGAAGCTTTCAGATCAACAATAACAGAATTCCAAAAGATGCTACATCCAGCCGTAACGGCATCACAGCAGCCCATACCACAGAAACCTATTGTCACCTTTCAACTGGCAACTGAAGAGAAGAAAACCCAACCTATGCCTGACATCATCAAAAACTTATGCGCTGATGCACCCGTAGATCTACTTACCAAGGGCGATTCTCCACTTTGTAAGGACTGGAGAACAGAACCGCCAAAAGAGGAGAAGGAACCAGACTTAGAATCGGATTCTTTATCAGACGATTCGTCTCACACGGAAACAGCGCCCAACCAATCAGTTCCAAGAGTCGAAGTCCACGATGAAGGTGGAGAACTTATACAATTAGACAGTTTAATGTTAATTAACAGTACAGACGAGGAGAAAGCTTCAGGGACGGCAACTGCGACAACGGTGGTCGCCGCTGCTGAATCGGAATCGTCAGAATCATGTCGAGATGCTACAACTCTTGCGTTAACAGAAACTGAGTTATCAGACTGGGCTGCTGAAAGCGGCGTTCTAGACGACTGTGGTTTCGAAGATAAAGAAGAAAGAAAGAGAAGTAAAAATCCGCGATCATTGAGCGGACCTAAATTGATACATGATGCTAAAAATATAGCAGTTGCTTCGCACGTCTGTGGCCGCACCAGCCCTGGTGAGCCCGTTGTCTATTCAAATGCTTTGGAGCACTTTGAATTCGCTGATGAAGGTGACCAGGACCCATCTCTAGAAAATCCTGTCACACCAAGAAACGAAGGCTACATGGAACTAGTGGAAAATGATTACGAACCATATTCTCCAACCAACGACCGCTCGATGAATTTCATTGAGAGAAGTTTTTCAGAAACTGTCTTCAAACCTGTAAGCCAAGAAACAAGTATGGTTCAAAGCTTGGCCAACGTTGAATCTATCAAAGACATAGATGCTGACTCGGAGTCGTGCGACCTAAAATCACCTCAGATTTTAAAGTCTATTGAAAATGATACCACTGCTACTAGCGAAAGTAAATCAACCTCAGAAAGTATACAGAAAAGTGATAGTTCAAAGCCTGAAGAAGTTATCGAGCCAATAGCTCAAACTAAAATAGAATCGCTTAGCTTATCAGAAATATCGCCGCCTTTAGAAAAGGACAAGCCGGTTGAGACAGAAAACTCCGAAATTTCACCACCTTTAATACCTACGCCTAAGACAAAATTCCCTGCCTCCATACCGTTTTCAGGACCTTGTACTATAAGATTGTACTCGCCCGCAATCTGCCGTTCAGCGAGTGAGACATTTAACAGATCGACATCTAGAAGCACTGATTCTCCTACGCGAAGTTTCGAACTATCTGTTTCGATCAATCTAAGCTCAGGCTCTCTATCACCAGTGAGCCCTGTACCAATGAATACAACAGATAAAGTGCAAGAGATAAAGAGAGAGAGGGAAGAACAGACAGAGGTAGTCAGAAGATTGGTGTTGGAGAGGTTAGGCAGCGTGCCTCGTGCGGGTAAGAAATCCACGCGAAGGTTGAGAGTCTCGCCCTCAACTGTACCTCCGCCAGTGCCCCCGCTGCCGGCACCTCCATCACCTCCCCCACCCCGCCCCGCACCCCCCCTAATGCCCCTACCAGTAACTCCCTCATTCTCAGATCCGGAACTTGCTAGAGAGAGGCGGCGCAAGAGTATTATGAAGAGTATTTCCAATTACCTTAATAGGAGACTGGGACCTAGACATAAGGTAAGCTATTATTTCAAACAGTTTTGTTTTACTAATAACCTTTCCAGTAGCTCATTCATAGTGCTTGCGGCCACATATACATAAATATTCGAATTTAAAAAATAAATAAATACAATCAATTTTTTTATAGTATTCATGTCAAATATTTGCGCACAAGTGTTATTTTATTGACAGTTTTTTTTTTAAATAACAATTTTATTCATAAAGCTCCTCACAAGATGTATAATTAAAGTATATGTTCTAACATGATAAGTGGCAACGTATAATAAAATTAAATTTAATTTGTGCTCAAGATTGATGGAATCCACTATACTTATACATCAATCTTCATTTTTTTTCTTTTTTCAGAAAAATATAAATATAACAATATCAGCATATATAAATCTAGCAATGGCTGCAATTTTCACATCCATTAATTCACTAGAATGTCGACCACAATATATAAGGACATTTAAATGTGACATGCAATGGTTGAAAGCACTATGCAAACATGAAATATATATTTAATACACTCGAGTTACGGTCCGCTGTGCGTTAATGCTTTTGAGTTGTAATTTTTTTATTTGTTGTAGTTATTTATCAGTAACAGAGCGTGGAACAGGCTCCCAGAATATGTGGTCAAGGGTAGATGCGACCTAAACAGGCGCCTGACCAGTCCTTATTATTTTAAAGACAATTATACAGCGTGTAAGTATCACTGTCGCGAATAACTTACAAAAACGTCTTTCTTTGGATACTTATCACAATGCAAAAGTCAGTTCATCATAAAATTGCGAGATTAAGGATTTACAGTCAATAGTTTGATTTTGAACTACGCAGATAAACACAACACACATACTGTGCGGTACGGTGAATGCGCCTTCAGCGCAAGGCGCCTTCGAAGCAGCTGATTGCATATATATTTTACATTGCAGTTTTTGGCCGAATGGGGTATTTACTGATTTTTTTTTTCGGTAAAATGTGCCGTTTACTCATTGTGATATCATATTTAAGCAAAAAAATAATTACGAATTTTCCTGCAGGAATTTCCAATGACTTTCCACTCAGAATTCGACTATTTCAGGCTTCGGTACGGTGTCATTTACACCCTGTATTATGTTGAAGTAAATACCAGTGTTAGTTTCGTATACAACTCAAATTCGTTAAAGTGCAGTTTACAAACACAATTTAATGATCCATTCAATCATCCATCACAGTCCACGAGTGTTTATATTGTAAAAATAAAAATAAGTAGATTTAAAAACAGGGGTTGGTCCTTAACATATAGAGGGTGTCCACGATTTGGCGTTAAGCAGACATGGATAAGGAATTAACGCAATTGAGCACACGTTCAATGTCGGATTAAGCACTGTCTGATTTAAAAAATACAGCAAAAGTTGTCTTAAAAACCATTTTTTGTTTTTTCTTTTGCAAAATATGTTATGTAGGCATTCTTTCTGTATTTCCTCACATTTGCAATATATAAAACCGATGACTTTTTTCATAAACCCGGTATTCTACATGAAAACGTATTAAAAACTACTTCGTAAGTACCTATTTAAATTTGAAAACAGTCACATGTCTATTATTATTAATTAAAGGTGAACTTCGAGAACTGAATTTTAGGGTAATATGGAATATGCATGTATTTTTTTTTATCTTTTATTGACTTGTTCCATCATTCTACTCTAATAAAAAATATAAATAACCTTGGCAATGTTCAAATTAATTTTTAAATAACATTGAAAATATCGATAAAATTTGATCTGTTTGAACGCCGCCATATTTTGCGGGCCTTGGATGACGTCACATTTCACGCTTAGTGTTTGTTTCATAAACTTACTTGAAGTGTTACAGTAATTTTATACCGATTTCCAGTTGTAATTACTATTTATTGTAATTAATAGACGATGGATAAAGTTTAAAACCATTTTATAGGTATTGCCTTGTCCCTAAGTGTAAAAACACTATAAGAAGTACACCCAATACAGTATTTTTTCCTGTACAAAATAATAATGTAAAATACGAAAACAATGGTGTACATCAATGAGAAGAGATGAAGTATCTTCAATATCGTGTTTATATTGTTGTGAAGATCACTTTAATGTAAGCATATTACAATTTAATTGCTAGTATAGTGTGGATTAGTTAGCAGTAATTTATGTTTGTTTTAAATATCAAGCAGAAGGCAACTTGCTTGTCTACTTAAACTAGGTAACAAAAGTTCAATAAAACTTCATGATATAACTAACTATACATATCTTACCTATCCTTTAGATTATAATATAACAAGTATTATAATAATTACCTTGCGGCTTTCACTCCTTTAACCTCAGCGGATGTAAAATCTGGATTTGATGCAAAATATATAGTCATCATGAATGCACCTATTATCGGTACATTGTCCGATTGTGCTTTGACAAAACTACATTCAGTCATTGTCCTAGATGATTTCTAATATCACTAGAATGCTTAAATTGCACTAGCTAAGAGCAAAAACCACAGGAACACCTATCTTTCTCCGTAACACTACGAATATAGGCGCCGATAAAAGACAGAACGTGGAATGTCACGTCATGTTTTGTTTCGACCAATGGTGAAGCGTTTTGCAAAGTTGAATTTCGCGCCCTTATTTTGCATATTTTAATTAATATTTTTTTGCAATTAAACACGAACTAAATAAGAAAATAATTGTTTAGGCATAATATCTGGACAATAAATATTTAAGGGAAAATTAATCAAGTAAATTTAAACAACATGCATATTCCCTATTCGTGTTCAAAGTCGGGCAATATTTATATATTTAATTTAAAGCATTGATCGTAATTGTTTATATTTTACTAGCTTTACCAGATCACGTTTGGCTGTGACTTATTTGTATATATATTATGTAGCGAGTAACATTTAAAATAAATTTTAGTAGAAATATTTTTGAAAATGGACTCTTAATCCGGCACTGAAGGCCAATAAGAACAAAATTCATAGTGTTGGGCACCCTGAGTAGACTAACACCAGTTGTGATTTCAGTGGGTCTCGGAGCCGGACCTGCAGTGGCACGTAAGCATACCGTACTGTTTGTCGAATGTCGTGAGTCGCATGCTACGTCTTTGTGCACCGTGAACGTATATGTCGTGGGGATCTCATTGTTGGGTACAGCGCTTTAACTATACATAGCAAAAGATAAAATATTAAATTAATATTATTCTTATTAGAAAGAGTGACTATCTTTTTTTTATTACCGTGACCAAAAGTTAAAATATTAGATAAATATTATTTCCATATGAAATTATCTTTAGTAGTTATTCCATATTGTTTTAGTAGTATTCAAACATGTCTAACTACAGAATATATAATAAAAAGAAATCGTGATGTATTTCTTTAAAATGTTCATTAAATTTCAAAGCTTTTGAAATTAATACTCTGTTAGTTGAAAGCTGGGAAGGTGCCTTAATACTCACATAAATATTCGTATTAACACCTAATTAAGCTAAATTCTTTGAAGTACTATGTGGCGAAGCGTGGAACAAGAAACGAACCAGTTGGGTTTCAAAACCCCCATCTTCACATCCCGGCATTGATTGTGCTACAACCAGGATCTATGAATGTTCTTGAATTATAGTCGGTAGACGCGAGTCTATTGTCTTTAAAATAGTAAAAGCAAATGCCCCCGCCTCATCTAATTGCGATAGAAACTCGGTCAAAGCATTGTAACCCAACTAACGAATCAAAAGGATTCACACGACATTGCTCTTGCTATTTCATCTAACGTTGGATCCTTAGGCTGCATAATCTTTTGCGTGTTCAATGAACTTGCATGGGGGTAAAAGCGATTTGAAAAAGGTATTATATGATGACCATTTCTGTGAGTTGATTACTGTCTTATGTCGGGACTGTGGCGAAACACATGGTACTGTCTCATTTTAGTGTCTTAATATTCTTAATAGTTAAAAGATAAAAAAATAGACAATAATTGGCACTAAAAATATTACAAGATTTCCCATTATTGCCTATAATTTTTACCCAAATTGTAGCTCAGAATTTTACCACTGGCGCCCGACGTAGGTACTACTGATAAAAAGAAAAAAATAGGACAATATCAGTACCGCAATATGTAAGGCAAAGGAAACAATGCCAATTTTCATTTTATAAAAATGCAGTTGATCCAACGTCGAATTCTTTGTTTTTTCAATCGTTCTGTGCATCATCTGTCTGGTCTGTGTATATCTGTGTATTTTATTTGTCTGTGGGCTCCTTGCTCTACGCAACTGTACTTAAAAGCGCGCGAATGATTACATTACTGCAATGATCTAGTTCATTGTGTTTTAATAAATGTTACAGTTTATAAACAGGCATCAAGTTTTGTGTGTGATTCTTGTTTTTAATATTACATAAATTACTTCAAAAAATGGGGAGGTTCCGTGAAATTACGTTACAAATAAACCGATATTGCTTGTGTGTTTATATTAGATGTTGTATTGGCTAAATGTAAACCAATTCAATGATAATTTCTATTTATTTAATTTATTATATTAAAAAAAGCAATGCCGACCATAATAATGTGAAAATACATACAGCAATTTGTTTTTAGAAACTTCAATGTTATTTTGTTATTTTTTTAATGTTCTACTTTTAAATAAGATTTTATAAAAAGTAGAACGCTTTTAATTTGTAATAATAAAATCATTTTCATTTGAAATAGAATCTTATTTAAATGCTAATATTCTTTAATCAAAAAAAAAATAACTCACACATACTTAGGTGCGCGCATAATTTTTTTTGTTATAATTTTAATGGCGCACTGTAACACGTGTTGATCATTGTAGTACGTTATCATTTATTCCTTTACTTTTAAGTTGAAACGTTAGTTCTATAAGTAAATGAATGTGCATGATAAGTGCTTCCACATGAAGATTATTAGTGATGTTATATTTATTAATAAATCTCTGTCTACGATGACCAAGATCACTGGACTACATAATATAATGTAAACATAATGACACATTCATCTTTCAATCGGATATGTTTTCTATAGAGCTCTTCCTTTTCAAGTCGGACCGTCGAAATCATAATGTGGTTCCGACGGCCCATTCATTGTTAGCGTAGAATATACAGCAAGCGGCAGTTACAAAGCTAAAGTCCCATAAAATCACGCGACTTTTCATAGATTATTCAACCTGTTGTACATTTTAATTTGTTTTTAATAATTGTTCAGGATAAGACCTGTGAAATATGCAAATAACGAAAACTTAGTTATCCAAATACATAATTCATTAATAATTTAATCCTAAATAATAAAACAATCTGTGGATAGTCAAAATGGCTTCTCGAAAAAAAGGCGAAAACTATCCAAGGTACATAGACGATGTACCTTGGACCGTACCAGTTGTACCTCGAACACACAAGGATCAAATGACGATAAACACCCGTCCCATATATTCATACCATATGTACTTTGGCCAGTGTCCAAGGTACATAGTTGAGAGATCAAGGTACTAACTACATCACAAATTGAGATTACCTACATGAACTGTAATTAGGGTGAAAATAAAATGTGTTTTATAAATATGTACTTTGCTAAATAAATAAGCAATACGTAAAGGCCAAAAACCGTACACCTTTTAATCAAGAAGTACATTGATACGGTGCGGCACAAGAAAATCAAAACTAACTTCACGTTAGAGTTAACAAATTATAATTCAACCGGTCGAGACATCTTCATACACTCCTCTAATTCCGTATACCTACATTAGAAGAATGCGTTTTGATACTTCATATTCCTTGTGGGAGAGTTTATGACCAAATATACCAAGGCTAAGAGACATCGTTACACTGACGGGGCACTATCCGACTTAACGCTTCAATTCCGTGGCATGGATTCGGCAATAAATTATTTGCTAGGTACAAAATTATGAAGGCTCGGCGCTAACTCGGTATAATGTTAGTCATTAGTAATGAATGACTAACATTATAACGATTAAGGCGTCCATTAGACGCTCATGCAATCGTCAATCATAACGAAAAGTCATGACGGATGTTTGTTGGTAATTGATGAAATAATATCGATATTAAAATCATCCTGCAACAGACTGTCAATCACTGCATTAGACGATAGGTTATTCGTCAATCACCGTTTTGATTGAGCAAAAGTACCGTGTGATGAATTTTAATGACTCATTAATTGATGAGTTATGTGTCTGAAGTATGTAGTCTAGTGATGTTCAATATTTAAGTATTTTGTAGATACTCTTTATATAACATTACCTGTAATCGCTGAATCGCTTCTATGAATGGCTAACCTAAATAGCAGTAAGGTTCTAAGTCGAAAAACCTAAGTTTAATATTTTTTGGTTCTATCAAGCTGTCAAATGAACTAAACTGTAAAATTTTGTACAAATTATTAATAACATTATAATATACCTACACTTTAAATGTACTTACTACCTTTTATAAGTAAAACTAAACAATGTTGTACATACCTACTATTTCTAGTTCGAGTTTCACGCACATATAACTCTTGTATCTATAGTTTATTGTTTTTAATCATCTTCTGTGATTAAATGACTTACGGTACCTCTTCACACTTCAGTCTTCGACTCCTGAGTGAATCGATCACTTTGCAGGAGCCTCGACAGCCACTTTCTAACGCGCACAAGTCCACGGGTGCGCTGCAGGAGGCACCTCCCGTCCCCCCACCCCCGACCTGCTACTGCCCCCCTGTGGAACATCGACCACATCATAGAATACCAGGTTAGTGTAAGATAATAAGGCAACAGCCAGTTAGAGCTACAGGTAGATATGTAACCCCTCCTCTCCCCCCCAGTTGTCCGATCAATCGATATAAGCAAAATCCCTTTCCTTTCCTTCTTACCTACCATTCCCTTTTAATATACTCCTAATTTATATAAATTCCCATCTTTAATTCTCAAAATGCCCGGTTGACGGCAACAGGCTTGATCAAATGATAGTTGGCAAAATGTGGAATGTTTATTACATCTCTGTCTACCTCTTCGGAGATACAGACGTGAGTGTATCGTTGTGGTACTTGTGATCACCAAGCGCTCTTCGCCGGCCGACTCTTTTGTTTTTTTTTAATAATAAAGAATTCTAGTAACGTGGAGATCTTGTAATCTTATGCCGCGTTCCAATAAACACAAAACGATTCGTTTTGCTTACGGACGGTTAAATTTCGTTGAATTTTCAATGAACATTTTACCCTCCGTAAGCAAAACGAATCGTTTTTTGTTTATTGGAACGCGGCATTATAGTGCGTTTTAAACGCGGTTTCGTTCCTTTTTATGTTATGCGAAATTGGCTCCAATTACAGTCGCATTCTAAAGAAAAATAAAAGAAAAGAAAACTTCTATCACAGATTTCGTTTGAAGCAATTTAGAATACTAGTGATGTGCCCCCCACGCTATTAGTACTTTTTATTAATAGAAACCAAGAGTCGTTATCTCAGTCAAATTTTTTTAGAAAAGATAATTGTAAGTAGTTTTAGGGTGGGTGTCATCAATGTTACCATGTTTGCATGTTCGTTTTACAGAGTAAGGGTCCATAAAAAGTTCACTAGCATGACGTGCATAATATTGTTGTACTTCAATGTTCAAAGCTGGCAAGTTAATGCCATCATAAGTGTGCTTTAGTAAATTAAATACTGCTTTTTATTTCTTACATCATAACTAAATATAATCAAGTAATGCTGTACTTACAATATATATTTTTTAATTTACATCCATAAGGTAAGTAATTGAGTGGAACGTTTATGATAGTCAAGATATTGTGGGTTCGAAGCTCGAACCCACCTAGCACACTGCTAAATAGGTAATAGAGACACCTTACACCAGTACTTAGCTTAGTTGGGATGACGAATAAAACTGTGACTACGTGTGACTAATGGCAGTAGTAATAGTAAAATTAAAGTCTTAAAAAAGAAAGTTATCAGATTATTTACCCTCTTCAATATCATATTACATCAGCCGTAGAGAAATTACTTTTATAGATTGCTTGTAAAGTTCTCAAGAAATCTCCACAAGTCCATTATACACTCACAATTCACGCATTTATCTGTAATATGTATGTATTTAGTAATATATAAGTATGTTTATCAGCAGTCTGGTTACCATAGTACAGGCTCTGCGTAGTTTGGGATCAGGCTGTGCGTGAGGTGTCTTAAGTTATTATTATTTACAGTAATGCACTGTAGCTTACAGCATGTTTAAAATTTAGAACTAAAATCAATCTAGTTTTTCCGGTAAAAAACTCATCTAAGTATTTGTGGTATCGTTTTATAATACATTGTCACATCCCGTTTATATGGTAAAACCAATAAAAGCGTATCAATATGTCGTATCTAATATCTATTTAGAACTGCACTAACTATCATAACATTTCACCCACACCCCAATCGCGACTAACAGCAGGACCGAGTGCGGGCGCGGCCGACGTGGACGAGAGAGACGCCATGCAACTGTGGTTCGAGGCTCGTTGGGCGAGACTAGTTGCGCAGAGGCGGGCCAGAGAGGAACCTCGGGATGAGCCGACCGCGAGACGCCTCGCGAGGCTGGAACGCCGCTTAACGAGACCGCTCTCTGGTAAATTAGCCTTACATTAACCATACTGGCATTTTGCTACAAGCTTAAACCACTTACTAATTATGCATTGTGTGTTTCATTTCTCATTGTGTCGTTATAGTATCCGACAGTCAGACATGCAGAAGTTTGGGCTAAACTGTTGGATTTAGGCAAAAGTTTAGTGTAGTGATGCTTAAAGTCCGAATGACAAAATTTGTTTGCGTTAAGCCCTAATGTGACAGCATGGGTCTTAATACGGTGGCGTTTGAATATTTTTTTTTTAAATGTTGCTAATCCCACTCGACCTTGAACTGCTGTGACTGCGACACGTCAGGATCAACAAATATTTAGCTGTAAGATCTTTTAGTGTGAAGTAGATTGATATCCTCATAACAACGCACATTATAAACTGAAGCAGTTCCAGGTGTACCATATCAAGATTAAAAAGAATCAAAAAGCGTGTATCTGTTTAGTAAGAGAATTTTTCTGAGGTCTAATGAAACCAATATTTAGGCATTGTCGGACAATTTTGGAATTTTGCCGAAAGGGGCAGTCCTAAAGGCATATAATTGGTCACTGCTCCACTTCTAGGGGTCGTAGCGTGACGTTACATAGCCTATAACCTAACTTAATAAATTGGGGAAAGGGGGGGGGGGGGATTTGATTTAGTCGGTCCAGGGGGGGAAATCAAAAAATTTACTGAAAATGACTTTCGTACTACGTCAGTTTGCTAAAGCCAGGGGGGGCAGCTGCCCTTCCCTGCCAGCCAGTTCGAATTACAGGTATGCGACTCTGACCTAGATAAGCAATGTCCCTTTCCTTCCATTGCATTCCCTTCTTTTTACCTTTCAACACATCAATTTTTTTCACTTGTTACTTCCGAAATTGTCCGGTTAACGAAAATAGGCTTGCCCTCTATTATGTGAGTGGGTTATAGCACTTATAGCTTGCAAAATGTGGGTGCTTAATACAGCTCTGCCTACCCCTTCAAGAATACAGACGTCAGTGTATGTTACTGTATGTTATGTATGTATAAAATGTTACATTTTCAATGTGCTATCAGGATAATAATGTTTACTATTTTTTAAACATGACCAAGAATAGGGGTCGTCCATAAACTACGTCACACGTTAAGGGGGCGGGAGGGGGTCAACGAAGTGTGAAATTGTGTGACACGGGGGCTTAGGCCCTAGCCATAGGCTTCGTGACGTCACATATTAAAATCTAAAGTATTAAACACAAAACATTACATAGTAATTGAAAGAAGAATAAAAGTATATTAGGCACGCTTATACACTTTTATTTAAAAAAAAATCAGATATGCTCTTTCCAGTACTGGGTGTAAAATTTAAAAATATGTGACGTCATACTAGTGAGGGGGAGGGTCCCACAAATGTGATCACTTGTGTAATTCGTGTGCCGTATCGATGGCCCCATACATTGAAAATCTCTCTCTGCTCAATAGCGAATAAACATGTCTGATAACAATTATACCAGTAGGAACACACCTTCATCATAATTAGAATATATGTTAAATGTATATATTAACATTGTTACAGCGGAGCAGCAAGCTGCTACGGTCGCGGAGCTTGTCCAAGTCTCCGCTCAGAGGGACGCGCACCAGGCCCTCATGGCTGCCAATCGGTACGTTTTATACCCTAACCCTATACTTGCTAGTCACTATCAACATTGAAAATACAGCAAAGACATGCAGACACAGTCACGTGAAGCCGGGCTAGTTTCAGACCCAACAAGAGTCTTTGAGCCCTCAAGGGGTGTAAAGCGGGTAGAACATTTACCGCATTTTCCTTGAATTAAAATAAAATATAAATTTATTCATCTATGTTACAAAGTAAAATTTATGAAATTCAGAAGTGGAATAAGTAGAGTTTTCCACTCTTTTCGCCATTCTTATTCTCGTACTCATTATTTCGCTCACTCACTCAAAGTAACATTTATGAAATTCAGAAGTGGAATAAGTAGAGTTTTCCAACTCTTTTCGCCACGTTCTTATTCTCGTACTCATTATTTCGCCCACTCATTCAAAGTAACATTTATGAAATTCAGAAGTGGAATAGGTAGAGTTGTCCACTCTAGCTATTCGCCACGTTCTCATTCTCGTACTCATTATTTCGCCCACTCATTCAAAGTAACATTTATGAAATTCAGAAGTGGAATAGGTAGAGTTGTCCACTCTAGCTATTCGCCACGTTCTCATTCTCGTACTCATTATTTCGCCCACTCATTCAAAGTAACATTTATGAAATTCAGAAGTGGAATAGGTAGACTTGTCCACTCTAGCTATTCGCCACGTTCTCATTCTCGTACTCATTATTTTGTCCACTCGTCTAAATTTTCATTAATTACATTAATTTCGTTAACAAGGCTGTGATCTCCAATATGTTTTAAATTATAAATGAATATCGTTCTGTACTGTATTCTTCTGTTAAATGGATATTTGTTTTGCTAAAGTCATCCATTAATTTCCAGGAGGCGAAGTGCCGGCGGCAGCGTCGGTGATTGAAGCATTCAATACTTAAATACAAATGGTATTATAGTCGCGAACTTGTATATTCTTTAGTACGAGACATGATGTTCCGTTTCTGTATACATATATAATATGATTTATATATGAATTCTTTTGAATTTTTTTATTTCAATCATTTCAACATTCAAAAATAATCGCTGTTCCTCATTTAAACTGGTTTTCTTGATATACAATTTTATAACAAGAATTCTAAAATCATTTGTTTAGAAAGGTACCGTTTTTTTAGGATTAAAGAGTTATTACTCTGAAATGACATCTAATATTATCATGTTTAATGTGATAAAGACCTTATTATTTTAAAAAAAAAGATACATTTGCAAAGAAATGAATGGTTTATATATCCTATCAATAATATGTAAATCCGTTGTATGTGTTCGCCTAAAAAAGTTCTTAAACAATTTTCAAACATAATGTAGATAAGATATAGATCATTATTTCTTTTTCTACACAGCTAGTAATATACAATTGTAGATTATTTGAAAGTTAAACTACAAAATGATAATGAAGTAAGAATTCATAAAAAAATAAAATACAAGGAACTTCAAGTCTCGTCGTTCTATAGTAAAATGGTGTCCGTGACGCTCATTTGGTTTAATGACTTATGTTCAATGTCCAAACATAAATATATTATTAACAAATTCAAGGAATATATACCTACTAGTTAGCATATTTAAGCCAAATGACGTCACAAAACAGTAAACCTTAGATTATTTTTTTAAATTTTAATTTAAACGAAATTACCTGGACTGGACAATGCTGCTACTTTTTTAGGTTTATATAATCACATTAATTTAGTTTCAATATGCTATAGCTTAAGTTTAATGCGTATGGTCAACAAAATTGTCATTGTGCTGACCTTACTATTATTTTGGAAGAAGAGACTGTGGGCTTACATTTTTGTTAATAATTAATTTACAATTTTAACTTTGGGATAAAAATATTAACACGCGAGCTTGGTGAAAAGCTATAAAGTATTATTTTATATTATTGTTTTTATATTAAAAAATCATAATTATTATAAATATTAAAAGCCAAAGGGGTTCCAATATTAGCTTAGAAACTACTACAGGCTACTAAAGTAATTAATACTGTAGAGAGGTATGCGGTTAAAAAAAACACAGTTTCTTTACTTCATAATTATGAGATAGACACATGTAATGAAAGCTTTATTACGAATTGATCTTATTTACCTGAGGGGTTATAACGGGGGTCGCGGATCGAGGCCAGAAAGACTCGCGGTATTGGTTTCAATGAGTGCTAGATATGCCAAATGAGTTACATGAAGATATTTTTTTATTGTATAGTCCTTACATTTAGGTATAGTCAATGCATTTATAAACGCTGTTTTGAGATTCTTTTATAAAGCTAATTAATTTCGTTTTAAATATTACATGTGACCTTCAACATTATTAATTTTATACGGCATTAAACAGTGGTGGGTAAAGACTCAGCTGAATATCACTGATTACTCACTTAAATAAAGAGTAATTCTTCTCAGAATTAATAAAATTTCAATATTAGTCGTGCGCTAACACCTAACTAAAGTACGCGCAGCCTAATGTAAACAAGTACATGCGGTCGCGTAATGTACGCTATCTTCTGTTCGTCTACTCGCATCGTAGCTCCATTGCGGCATTATCGTGGTCGGCGGAACCCGATATAAGAACGTACGATTAAATAGCCCTTAATTGTAGTTGTCACTCCTGTAATATTTAAAACGTGGTTAGTTATTTGTAAAGGTATAATCAATATTGCCTATGATGTAATTGGACGTGTGTGTAGTAGAATTTTCTAATAGTAGACGTTACTATGATGTTGTTATACATAAATATATATGTAAAATGTTTCGTATTTTCGTAATAAGTGACATGCGTTTATAAATGAAGTATATCAAGTTAAATGCTGGCACGCTTAGCTTGATGAAGTGACGTGTGCTGTCAGATGCTGTCAAGTTTGACAGCTGTCAAAAAGTAGGTTTGTGCACATATGAATTGGATTGGCATTTATAATCAACAATTTATCGAGACAATCGAAATAAAGATTTTCATAAATTGATACAATACAGGCTCATTTCGGTATGTCTAGGTACATTAACAGATATTGTGTGTAAATAATTCAAAGAAATTTGTAATCGATTTACACCAACTGCTGTCACCTTCATCTCCAAAGATTCACCAAGTACACCCGCCAGTGAGTCTTTTAAGACTAAAAGCGACATCTAACAATCCTTTATTTATTCGGTTTACACGGTATGGGGCCTACCATACTCACCAAAAAAATATATCACTATATCAGAAAAGTATTTTTAAAATAACAAATGCAATATATTGTAGGAGTCCGCAATCTTGAGGCCAAAGTCGAGACAAGCAAAGGCCTGTGAATAAAAAAAATTGGTTGTCTGTAAAGTCGGTTTACGGACGATAATTTTACGTGATAACGTCATAAGAAAACAGTGGCAGAGAGATAGATGCGTCACAAGCCGAACGGTTAGGCCGATCGTGCCTCTCTATCGCTTGTTCCGCGTTCTCGCTTGCATGCTCGGCTCAGGCGGAACGTAACAATGAGCCATGCTTTTTGTGCGTGCGTTATCACGTCAAAAAGAAAGTACCTACATTGCAGCGAAATCATTTTCGCCTTACAAAAATAAGTGTAGATGTTGCAACAAAAACAAACTTCGTTGCGGAGAACAAAATCAGACGAACAGGTGTGGATATAAACTTACTTTCAGAGAGCGAGCGTAAAGAAGATGTAAGTCACAGGCGAAGCAGGCTTGGTTTTGTTGTAACGTTCACACTTGTTTATCCTGAACCTTCGTTCGTTTTTGTCTGTCTGTCCTTAAAATTATCTAATAATTAATTGTATAGACATATTAGTCTTTAGAGAGCCAATGGTAGTTCTACTTCAAGGCCCCATCTTTCCTTGATTACGAAAAGCTATTTTTAGAATAACATTGTATATTTGACTGATAACTTTCAGTGACATCCCTGACTGGTATCTAGACATGTCAAATGATACTGAACCATATTGATATGATTATAAATGCCAATGTTATATATTTTTACTATCAACGAATACGTCCGCTTGCACTTGTGATGCCCAATGCAATAATACACCTTAATCGCTTAGTATGGTAAGGAAAAGTATGAAATATCTGTTTACTATGTTCGTGGTTGGTTATGCCTATGAACGGGTCGATATTTGTATACACGTATATTGTTGTATTTATTATACGATTAGTTAAATAGAGATATATGAGAATTTAAATGCCTCGCAGGTAACTCGGGGTCATTCTGCCCAAGTAGATATCAAGGGGCTTTCAAGGTCTCAAGTTTAATTCCACTGTCCGGTTCCAAAAGTTGAGTTTATGTTTTGAGTAACACAAACTCAACTTTACAATAAAGTAATTATATACGCAATATTAAAATGACGTTTGATAAATACAACTATTTACAAAACTGCTAAATTAATTTTCATGTAAAAATAATAGTTTATCAAAATGCATGCAAACATTGCACACAAAACCCACGAAGGTACAGTGGGAAGGAGAAACTATCAAAAAGTGGACAAATAGAGACATTTAACCATGTGAAATATAAAGCGCCACTTATGAAGGTGATGTTTTCGAAAAGCAATAGCTTCAGTTATTGAGAATAGTGCCATGCAATGAATAGAATGTCACGGCCACTCTGGCCATCGCCGAATCATATTGTTTTATTCTTATAAACTAAACCAAGCCAGGTGATAATATGATTAATATTATAATTGGCTGGCCTGTTGGTCTAGTGATTAGTAACCCTGACTGCTGAGCCAGAGATCCAATCCCCAGAACAAATAACTGAGTGATGAGCATGATCATTTGTTCTGTGTCTGGGTGTAATTTATCTATAATATGTACGTATTTAGAAAAATATAAGTATGTTTATCAGCAGTCTGGTTACCATAGTACAGGCTCTGCCTAGTTCGGGATCAGACGGCCGTGCGTGAAATGTGTAAAGTTATTATAATAAAAAAGTATTTGTAGTCATGGTCGAGCGTCACCACTAATAAGAACCCCTACGCCACTGGTTGCGACTGATATACCAAGTATCAAAATAAAAATATAGAAATTAATTTCTAAGAATTTAAGTCACTATGTTATGGCGAGTTTGAACTTTCAAGAGAGGACAAACTATACGTGATCAATTTGTGGACTTCTTAAATATATTTAATTTATATTTTTAAATGAGTTAATGTCCATAAATTCTCCAATTACCCGCTGCTGTTGTTGTGATTCCTTGAAAAGAAAATATGTTTGTAGGCAGTCGTAAGATTTTAGTTTCTCCTCCCCAGTGAGTGTGCATGCCTTGCACAAGCTTACCCGAAGCAATAATACAAGCACCGAAGTATGTATATATATCTAAAATGTTAGCATAAAAGCGATTGTATATATCATATATTTTTGTATGGAGAGGTGTGTCTGTAGTAAGTGAATCCTGGCGTCGCCGTCGGCTTGGTCACCTTTTTATATTATTCAAATCGACAAAATCATAATAATTTTAAAACGTTTTTCTATGTTATCGGCTATTTTTTTATATTTGAATGTTAAAATCATATAATCAAATTGTTTTTACTTGCAATTATACTACGCCAGGCTTATTTGAATAAAAATCAAAGTTATTTTTTTACATATTTAGTGAATTAGTCTTCCTAAAGGTATTTAAATTTATTATAAAATATAGTTGTATAGAGCCAAGTCGGCATGATGTATGCCTCTGAAGTAGGTTATATGAGGGCTGTTCTAGTTTGTAAACAGCTTTGCTAAATAGTATTTAAAGAAATTTACGAAGCATGCGTTTATTTAGAAATAATATAGAACATGATGACTGTAAATGTTGTTTATTATACACAATTTCATTTTCATGTGTACGTGAAGTGATAGCCATGTCAACTAATAATTGTGTTCTCCACATAATGTATATATAACACATAATATGAACACTCCTAAGGAAGGAATAAAGTAGACACCGAAATAAAACTATTGGTGGTGATTGGTGATCCGTGGTAGGATTAAGTTTCAATGAAACATACCATAATATACAATACTTCAAACATTAGGGCTGCTACCACTAAGAAATATACAAAAATATGTACAGTATACAAAAATGACAATTTTTTTCCCCTAAATAAACGCATATCTTCGAACAGTAGACTATCCATATCATAATCTTAATACTTATAGGCGTACTATTATTCTTCGGTGTGGCGTTCATTTCTATATATTACTGTTACTTCGTCCGCCTGGACATAGCATGCAATGCCCTATATTTCCACCAGTTATACTTTAAAAACACTCATTGTTTTATTAAATTCTACGTGAAAAATAATTGATATTGTACAACTCAATTACGTGTATTAATTTTGCATAAACATAAGTTATAGATACATGTGAAGTATTAAGAAAATGTTAATGGCTGATACAGAGAGCGGGCGGGGCGGGACGATGCGGTGTGAGCAGGTTTTAATGTCCTAGTTAATATGAAGATGTCACACAGTCACGTCGCGCTCGGCGCTTGTCGATTTCAACCGCTCACGCCGCGTCCCCGCCCCGCCCGCTGTCTGTTCCAACCTTAAATCTTATATCTAGCATCATAATATAATGTTTAATTTATGCCAGAAACTGGACCGATATACATATAATTGGGTCAAAATCACTTGATATTATTCTGAAGGAGGCTACAAATAAATACAAATGTTTCGGTTCTATTCTGCTAATGACCATACTAGACAACTAGCTTTACACTTGCGTGTGATGGGCATTTATAATCCCTGTATGGATTAAAGACCTTCGGTTTATACGCTGGACTAACCGTCATGTTATTGCGACTTACGACCTGCAGTTTGGCATCTATAGGTTATCGTACAAATATTTTGAACTCCATGAAAATAATGATATATTATGATAGCCTCATGTTGAAAAGAAATTGCTGTTCCGTTGGTTGAACGGCCAAAATCGGTATTTGCTTACACGTTTTCATATACTTCATGTGTTTGATCGATGTAGACTAGAATGAGGACTACGCTTCTTTACGTAAGGTACATTTAAGGCACTTATGCAACGGAAAAAGTTTTATTTGTCTGTAAATGTACCGTGCGTATAGAGAACGGAACCACAAGCACTCAGTTGCCTACAACTAGAGCTTAATGTGACAATGGTTTTAACAAGATGTGGTCTAAATATTTTCTTACACTACTAATACATATACACATGTACACTTTTACTACTTAAAGCTATTTGATTAGTTTATTTTTTGTGGAAAACATCATGTATGTTATGAGCTGTGTTCGTTATTTTGTAAGCTCTAATCTTTATTATAAATATTATTGCTAATGCACTTGCATTGTATCTATATTATCTATGGATTTGGTACACGCTGCAAGATATTTAAAGTCACCCACTTAGAAGTCCCAAAAAATTCACGGTTAAAACTGGCCCAAAAATCTTATGGAAAGATCAATTTGAAATATAACCTTATTAAGACGTGGCCTATTATTTAGATTGTCTAAAGTTAACCTAAAATTTAATTGAATTGTTTAAAAAGACATTTGGGTCCCAATATATTGTGTACAGTGTGACAAGGATCTTTTGTTTCGCGAATGGACATTGGCAGGCGACGCAAGCGTGATTTTCAGACAATTTGACTTAAATTATATTTACGAACGCACGATTACTGAATTTCATCATGTCAATTACACGTATTTTCAATAATCCTACTAATATTATAAACGTGTAAGTTTGTGAGTGTATGGATGTTTGTTACTCTTTAACGCCAAAACTACTGAACCGATTGCGATGAAACTTGGTATGTAGATAGCTGGAGACCTGGATTAACATACTTTTTACCCGATATTCCTACGGGATCGGGACTTACGCGGGTGAAACTGCGGGGCGGCGCAGCTTGTGTGTAATATTTTAACGGAACCGCTACTGTCTGTGGTAGAAGGCGGGGTTCGGTTGCTTAAAAAGTGGGCTAAATCGAAGAGGTAGATATCAACGCTTAAGTGACTTTCACAATATGCTTTAATTAGGGGGTTAGCTACGCGATAAAAGAACCTTGTCGTAATGTATTTATATATCTTATTTGTATAATAAACGGACCTGCGTTTGTTTATTTAGAAACTTGCAGTGTTACTAAATTCAATCTTAGCTGAGAACTATTCTGTACAAGTCACATAACAATTTAAATGTAATTAGTCCCGCTGTGGTTCATCGGGAGTAAGTTAAAATGAAATATATTTTAATAGCAATGGCATTTGCCTTGAAACCGGATAGTTGTAGAAACTCAGCTGTAGCGCTTTTAATTGTGGCAACACTGAGTGTTTTTGTCTCATAATATTGGTATATGGTTTTGTTGCCAAATAGCTAGTCCTGGGGCTGGGGCTATCTTTAAATATTGTTATTTATACCTAGATGAAGTTGAGATTATATCCATTACAAGAATTGAACACAAAGCAATGTACCTCTTTTTGTATGCGTAGTTAATTTGACAAACTAATAAAAAGTAATATATAATTTTATGGTTTTATTTAATAATTAATTAACGGTCACGTTGTTTCATAACGTTCCAATATTGCCGCCCGCTATTTGCCCTAGCCTTAACAGAGCGAAGCGGTACATCCCGAGGTATACACTTATGATACAAGTCACAAGTCCGTCATCTTATGGAGTACTGGTGTCATCTCTGGACGGGAGCACCTGGATACCAGCTTGGGCCTTTTTGGAATTCGACATATATTTCATAATTTGTATTGTAGAAATGTAAAGCAAACCATGTATTTTGCCCAGCTCTGCTGATAAGTACTAAATAATGTCAATAGATGGGTGAATGGCAATTCTTTGATATAGGTAAATAAAAAATTTAAAAACCCCCCACACAAAATAATAAAAATAGTATCAACGGCCATCTTGGATTTGAAATGTATGATAGTGTATTCTACTAGTCAAGCCCTTTCATTTGATACCCATATTGAGGGAGTTATGAAAAATATGTAATCCGCCATTTTGTGGCGGCGGCCATCTTGGACTGATTTTCATCAAACATAGCTCAGAACACTCCCTACTAACTCGGCTTTCAAACAAAATCAAAATCGGTTCGTCCGTTCGGGAGCTACGATGTCATAGACAGACGCACACACACAGACACGTCAAATTTATAACACCCCGGCGTTTTTGCGTAAAACATCTTAACAACTCAAACAGTAGTCGTATATGTTAGAAACATTGATTACTTAGACATTAGGTGTGTGCGTTCGCGCAGCGGAATGTTGTTGAATTTAAAGATTTTAATTATGCAGATATTTAGTGTATGACGTCGTGTAATTGTGTATGGTAAAAAAAAATTGTGCATGCAGCCATTGTGGAGAAATTCGCTAAAAACTGATTCCGCTGGGCGAACGTTGTCCTGGCGGAACTTTTTTTAATCCATGGACTTAGAAGAAAAAAAAAATGTGTCCAAAAATTTGTGTGTATTTGTGTGTAATTGTGTATGTATGAATAAAATTAGTGCATTCATAAACTTCGGAGAAATTCATGTTTTCGCTACGCAAACGTTTGGCCTGGACAAAAACACAAATTTGACAAAATCTGGACCCCAAAGTGCATACTTTACGAACTAAGACCTAATAAGCGTATTTTACGTTTATATTTTTATCTTTTAAACCCTACGATTTTTTCTAAATCTGTTTTTTAAACAAATATAAGCCAATTCAAAACAACGTATGTAAAAATCTACAGCTCTCTATATAAGCGCTTTATATGAAAACTAGCTAATGGCCAAACGTTCGCATAGCGGAAACTTGAATTTCTCCGAAGTTTATGCATGCACTAATTTTATTCATATATACACAATTACAAACAAATACACACTAATTTTTGGACACATTTTTTTGCTTCTAAGTCCATGGATTCAAAAAAGTTCCGCCAGGACAACGTTCGCCCAGCGGAATCAGTTTTTAGCGAATTTCTCCACAATGGCTGCATGCACAAATTTTTTTTTACCATACACATTTACACGACGTCATACACTAAATATCTGCATAATTAAAATCTTTAAATTCAACAACATTCCGCTGCGCGAACGCACACAAATTCAACTACATTCCGCTGCGCGAACGCACACCCATTAGGTATGTCTAAGACAGGATGTCTAGGACAGTATTGTCATGAAGCCATATCATAATACTACACCATAAATAAGTATTGTCGGTTACACCTCTGGAGTTATTAAAGGGAAACACTACTGACTCACATGTACGGATTGTTGTCGTTACAAATGTGGATACGGAACTGAATTAACAGGGATCAGTGTTGCGTATTTGTAAACACCACATGTTTGTAGGCAAATCGTGCCTCTACAAGTATCACATACAAATGGCCCGGTGCTTTAAAATAAACTTTTCTTAATTAAAGTTGTTGGAGGGTTGTAGTCTTTATCCCCCGCGGTGACAAACCGTATTGGGAGATGAAGAGGGGCTTCTTTCAGTATCACTTCAAGACCCAGATTGCCATTCGCCATCCGGTTGCCTCTCCAATTCGAATTTGCCTCCACACTTGTACACACAGTCACTTTAGACGAGAATGCCTTCTACAAAGTGTCTGATACACAACAATCTACCTCATGTCACGTTTGTAATTTTCATTCAAAGCTCCATATTGTGTAATTTTACTTGCTTAGAACAGGTTGTCTGTGGTGTGCGTTGTCAATCAATTCGCATCGATGAAATTAAACATATCAACAGTGAAAATCAAACTATATTTACATTGAAAAAGAGTTTATTTATCAAACGTTACATACAGTTGGCAAGGTTACAGTATAAGGAGAAAAGTTTGTACCCGTTAGTTGTGTTGTCCGGCAATGAGATTTCTAATCCTCTGATTACATTACAACCATAAATAACCATGAGAAAATGAAGACGGAAGAAATTCATACGTTTGGCGAGTTGTTGAGGCCTTACTGCCTGATACAGTGACATTAGAAGCAGATAATTACTGCCAAGATAAAACAACTTTATTTTAATTTAATAAAGCCTCTACGACTCACTGAAACAAGATTTGTTCGCGACACTTAATTCGAGTAAAATTCAGTCTATTTAAGTCACCTGTAGCCGGAAATAAAAGTAGGTCCGGTACGGCCCGAAAGTGGGAATGTTACATCAATATTCATCTAGTCTTAAATACACGTAAGTACGTTTAGTTTAAATCTAAATCTTATAACTAGAATTGTTAAGTAGAAAATCTTCATTTAGGAAACGAGATTATTCTAAAGTTCGTGTTCACATACATAATGTTTACTCGTATACTAGAATGATCAAAGTGAGGTGGGCCTTCAGCCGCGGGGTGATACCTACTGAGAAAGTGGTGGACGATAAAGCTTTGGCTCTGGTGCAACGTCGCCGTCGCCAGGAACAGCAAACAACGCATAACGATACAATATCTTCAGACATTAAAACTATTACAGATTAAAAAAATATATGCTTATTGTTAATATTGCTATAATAGTCATCGATTGATCTTTGCTCTGTTGTGTGGCAAAGTGTACGCTAACATGACAGTAAATGCAATTTATACAAACATTATCCCACTATATGTTTAATCCAAAAGGATATATATGTTACTTGAGTGTACGACGCACCACATTGCACAGTTTTAGAGAATAAGAACACTTAACAGCTACACTAAAGTGGTAAAATATGAATTACATGATATACTTTCTCAGACACCCTTACAGATTTCGTGGGATCTATGTTGTCAAATGCCTGGCTACTGGACATCGCAAACATACATTTTGAATACTCTTTTACATATAGTTGTGCATTTCTGTCATGAAAAGAGATTTGGAAAGATTATTCCGCAACCAAACTTCGAAGGCAGTGGCAGAGGTCTCTTTGATTTCGTTCTTGATATGATGTGTGAAAAACTATGGCCTCATGCCTGGTGTCTTTATTTTGTAGAACTATATTAATGTCTAGAACTTGTCCGGATTTGCATTAGACAGGGAAAGTATACATAATGTAATTATTTTCTTATACATGTATACATCAATATTACTGCGCTAGTGTATTAAAAAAAATTAAGAGTAACGTCTCACGAAATCTGTGTCGAGGCTTGACATCTATACGTTGTTTTTTACCTAAAACTACATTTTGCGACAGCAAATACTGAGCAAGCAGAAAATATCTCCATAAAAAAGGATAAAAAATGCTTAATTGAATACCTTAACCTATAAAAATTAGATAAAAATACCTTAAAGTTACTAAAAAAAAATAATATCGATGGATTGTTTCAAGATCGTGCCGGGGCTGGTAATTTGTTGACACGATTTCCGATCAAATGATCAGACTAATACAGTTACTTAATTGGACGTTCCCAGTACTTATATTATTATCAAAATTAAAAGTGCTAACTCAAAAATATTATACCTCGGTCTAACATTTCTTTATAAAATATGCCTGTAATGCTTTTATCCATAAACTAGCCTCGCAAGCAGCTGCGTTCATGTTCACTGCTTCTAAAGGTCGTAGTGTGTCACACTTCTTCAATGAATACTCTATCCAATACAAAAAGAATATTCTAATCGGATTGATAGTTACAGAGATTAGTGCACTTAAACAAATAAAATCTGCTTTATTATAATACTTTAAATGAGGATTATTGAGCATGTATTGCAAAAATATTTAAATATAATTTTAAAATATATGATTATAGCTTAAAAGCCATTTATGTCACTAAATACGAACTTATTAGACCGAGGTAGCCCTTTTCAGTGTTACAATAAAATAAGAAGGTTATTTAAGTCTATTGAACATTTTAAAATATTTTACGTGTAGTAGTAGGCCTGCTATTGACAATGTGTCAGCTGAATATCACGGTAGGTCTTTAAACAAGTAACGGAAGTATATTTACTAATATAATTGTACTAAAACAGGTTGACCAAGTGCCCCCACGCAAAGGTCCACTCTAATATATTAAATTCGTGAACTAATTACATACATTTTACTTTAAAAACATCACTACTTTTCATTGCTAGTATTATTATTTAAAATTCTTGGAATACTTCAACTATTCAATAGAATTAAACGCTAATAGACCGGCATTTAAATTGCTTAATACAGAAAAATACATTATAAAGAAGTTAATAAAGAATAATGTTTATTGTATCCAGAAAACTATCCTAAACAATTAGTTTACTTAATTATTACGAGTGATTTATTTATTATCATACTATTTGCAGTTACGACAATACAGACAAGGAAAGACAAAAAAAACCCTATGATATGACGTTTAATCAATCAATCGTGTAATCACGTTAAGTTACAAAGGCTAATGACGTCATAGGGATGTCATTGCGTCTTATTATAATAACGTGCAATGACGTAATGTTAATTTTGCAAATTGTAACATATGTTTCTAACCTAACTATTGCTGTTTTTGCGTTCAATTGCTATCATGTATGTTGTGCAGCGTCATTAATTATTATTGAGGCAATGACAGCTGCGACATTCAATAAATGATTAAAATTGTTAGTAATTAATGCCGATTAAGGTAAATTCCTACAAGTATGCTAACTTGCGGCATCTTATATTAATTGGGTGTCGTATAAAACGATGGCGGCGGCGTAATGTCGTCAAAAGAAGGCGAACCGCCCACGTGTGTTAACGTCTGCTAACTTTAAGGGTTGAAAGTTGGCAAGGTGGCGAGCTTGGTCTTCACCTCCTCGCTTGAGTTGTCACATAATAGGAGTGTATGAGAGTAGCCCATTGCCACTTGAGTGATGCTAAGGCCATCCATGCGGGATACTTCTTTGGGCCTCGCAGTAGACTTGTTGATCTCACCGGTACCCTAAACAGAGATAAGATTTTTTTTTTTACGAAAGGTCAATTTGAGTAGGTTGTTTTTTTTATAGTTAAAGGGCTCAGCAACAGCGAGTTCGAGCTATGCTTAATCTTGAAACCATTCGTTTAACCTTAGATATATAGTAAGTAATCGTAAGTCCAGAACCCGTGGGAATATCGGGATAAAACTTAGCCTATAATGTTAATCCAGGTTTCCAAGTTAACTACATACCAAGTTCCGCAATCGGTTCAGCAGTTTTGGCGTGAAAGATAAACAAACAAACAAACAAACATACATACATACATCCTCAAAAACTTTCACGTTCATAATATTAGTAGGATTTTCAATTTCAGAGCATTTTAGTGCCACCAGTTCATTAAAATCATGAACGACAACCATCACCAATATATATGATCCTGAAGAAACAATACCGGAGATAGAAGTGAACTATCGACGCAGCCCGGACTGCGTTGAAGAAAAAGAAGACAAGAGGAATGAATGAGGCCAGGCAAAAAGGTCTTATGTACTTTGTCCTTTAGAACAATTTGAGAAATAAAAGTATTACACGTTCCATAGTAGAAAATAGGAAATAAAAATATCTTATTCTGTCCGATGACATCATGTTCCATAGAACAAATGGGAACTACCCTGTTTAACGCCTCAAATTATTCAAGAAACGTTATACTAAAAGTTGACGTTATCTTAACAACGACATGTCTATATTAGTCTCAATTAGTATTGTCAGAATGAAACATTGTCACCACAGAACAAATAATTAGTTGAATGAGTTCTATAACAGAATTGGCACCAATGGCAATACAATATAGCAAGCTTACCAGTTCTCCGTGAGTGGGCGAGACTCCCCACGCGACGAGCGAGTCGTCTGCTGCTATGACCACAGACGTGTTGCTTGTACCAACGCTACGTATATTCCAACCTGCAATAATAATATACAATAAAAACAGAGGAATGATTGCATTAATTGATTAAAATGTTACTAAATACATATCATGCTTAGGTTAACCTTTAACATAAAATAGTGCAGTTATGAGTTTGTAGTTAAAAGTAGGTGGAGTGCGAGTTTTCCAACATTACATTTATTCAGCAAAAAGAATTTCAAAACTCGTTCACTTGACTGATTAATAAATCTTTATATAAATGCAAAGACAAAATAGTTCAGTACCTTATTCTCCTCTGCCTGTCAACAGATTTTCTTTATTTTCGTTTTGTTTAGTAGTATTGACGAGCATCAGAGTTATCAATAGAAAATAGAAATTCCCCTCCGACGGAGCTTTCTTGTAATCAATAGCTTAATGAATGCGACGGTTGAATGTCCGCCTCTGGGCGACATCTATATCCAAAACTCATATACACCGACGCATGCATAAGTTGCTTAACAAGACTAGCGCCAGATTTGAATAAAATTCGTAAAAGTTCGAAATTAGGAACATGAACTAGTGCCATCAGAACGATATACTCTGTCCATTTATTTGTGTAATTATAAAGGTTTATTTTGAAAATAAATTGAAAAGAATTTCAATTTATTTTCTTTTTGACAGTTCGATTAATAATCAATTAGAGATGACATAAATGTTGCCTATTGAAAAAAAAAATTACAAATTTTAATTTTTATTTAAGGCCCAGTTTAAATAGTTTTGAAATAAAGTAAAAAAATAATATTAGCTAAAAATATTGAGCTGGTATAATAAACTGTATTTTCTACATATAATTATGTACATTATAAATGAAAATTGATGATTAATATTACAAAGGACTCAGTGATGAATCTAGTGTGTATCATCTTTCATTTGTTCATTCGTTTTCAAACTTGAAGATTAATAATTTTGAAATTATTTATTGTAAATATAATTAAGTATTTATAACCACAGAGGAAAGGCTTTTCATGATTTGAAATAGTTTAACAATTATATATGTAGTAAAAACATTTGTTCACATCATTACGTACAATAGAACGCAACTGTTTTTATTGCGTACAACAAAGACAATTATTATAAAAGAAATAATAAATGAGCAGTATCATAATGTCTACGAATTTCATTTTACAAACTCTGGCACAGTTACGTTCTCAAGCAACTGTCAAAAGAAAATAAACGAATGATTTGGATAATGTTTGTGTACAGTCACCAGAAGTAACTGACCACATGCATATTTCATAAACTCATATACACTTATGCATGCATCGTACGAATTGACTGAACACCGGATTGTACAAAAGTAGCTGAACAATATTTTGTAATTGAAAATTTATGAAATGGTTCGATTTGACAGCTTTTGTATTAACTAATGAATTACACATTTGAATTGAGTAGTTTTTTTTTTATCATCAGCTTGACGGTAAACCAAGAAGATAATAATTTGTTTGAACGTTTTTGGTATTTTTTTAACAGATCATAGGAACATGTTCTTAGTGTATTATGAAATAAATTCATAGTGAAAGTTATTTATAAATTAATATTGAAAGTTATTTATAAATTAATCGTGAAAGTCGCTGTTTTTCTGAGAACGTGAAATCATCCTACTTTACTAGGAACTCTATCTCAGTTTTTAATATCTAAATATTCACGAGGATGAAGAGGAAGAAGACCAAGAGAAAGTGAACGAGTCTCGTTCACTTTCTCTGGGTCTTCTTCCTCGAATGGAAGGGACGAAGATGTGTAACTTGAACACGAAAGTGAGTAGGACGACTCGGATGCAGAATCCCTGTCCGTCACGGTTATTGCATGCTGCTGCATAACAAAAGTGATAGAGGGTATCTCAAGAGGTCAAGAGCGACCAGTTATTTGAAGTTCATTAGTCTACAGGAGATAAATAGCACGATAATGCCGCTTAATGCTCATATTACTGAAATCTTAGAATAGTGTCGTTGAAAGAAGATGGTCGTTCTGTTGCTGACATCGTTAGAGAAACAGATGCTGTTGATGATTGTCCTTTTTTTATAGACTTAACAGTTACAGTCATCATAAAGTTTTATTTCATAAAAATATAGATATTATTCGGATTATGGGGGTGGGTGAGTAAAAGTGGTCAGAGGTAACTAATTGAGATTGGCGGTATATTTAATGCCGCAGGTTATAAAGATATTTTGGAAGAAGTTCTTAAATTGTATACATGACAACTATTTCATCCACACAGTCCGCGTCGTAACACTGGGCCATATTGTGAAAATAGATTTTCCACCAAAATAAATCCGATTGAGAATTTATGGCGACTCACGATGGGATAATCTCTGTAGTCATGCTATGAATATTTGGGAAGATTTAAGGAGACGAAACATATTTATTTATTGACTGGATATACAATATAAATAGTTCACATAATCAATCTAGTACAAATCATCTTTTAAGACTTCCAAAAATTATTAATTCTGATTAATTGTGTTCAACGATGTGATGTGCATATGCGCTAATATATCAATTAACTATGATAGATGCAAATGAAGGTCACGAAGGTTTTAATATTATTTAATTACCCTATCAATGATGAAATCATTTGAGTCGCAATTAGTTGTTTTATTTTGAAAAACCAAACCACCGGAAGTAATTTAACACTGCTCAGTGACAATTGTAACGTAGGGTGTTAAGATGTTCCAGATACAATGTTGTTCATCTACTTTTGACAATTTGGTAAGTATTTAATAGACCACATACACAAGTACACATTCGAAACAGAAAAGTTCAGTGACAATTGTAATGTAGGGAGTTATGATGTTTTGGATACAAGTACAAGCAGTTGTTCAGCGACAGTTCAGATAATAGAGACAGTATAATATCAAAGTGTATCTACTCACCACTGAGGTCTTGCACAGGTTTCGGATACATATTAGCCTCCCCCGTGCGTTTAGTTTGTCCGAACAAGAATAGAGCCCCTGTCAAATAAACCACAGATTAGGAAAATATAACACATTTTGATTAATATACGTTTCCAAAATACTCACTTGGCTGATTTCGGCATTGGCCCACTATGATGGGAATGACTTATGTTAATAATGAAAATCTTATCTCATAACCAGTACACATATTAAATGTTTTGTTTAGGGTAAGTTGTATGACGTGATGACTGACGAACATTTCCAATATTATAATCTGGAATAAATTTCGTGCTCAACTAGTCGACGACTGAAGGATGAATGAATTTTTGACAAGTTTTATAAATGGTAACCGATTTGGGAAGTGACGATTAGTTTCAACCGATGAAGATTTATATTAAAATTAAAATCTTTTAAATGCACAACATGAATACGTAATAGTTGAGATTATTGCAAATTGTTTTTTTTACGATTTGCAATCATCACTTACACACAACTCACAATTATAAATTCAAGAAAATAAATTAAAAATTACTGTTGAATATACACTTCAACTGCAGTTGTGTTCTGACTAAAACAAATTCAAACCTTTAGTAAGACAAGGGCATAACTGCACTATTACAGGAGAGCCATTTTCAATTATTATTTACATTCAATGTCTTATAATTATATATGCCCTTGATGTGGTTGCTCTCTGTATGAAATAAGCTCTATAATTTTGTGATTCGGTGCTGGTTCATCAAAGGAGTTAAATCTGTTTTAGAATTTAGGACATTTATGCCCTTGTCTTACCGAGATGCGAAAGAGGATGTCTATGCAAATAACGTTTAGAGTATGTTTAAGACCGGTGTCACATTATGTTGCTATTTGGACTACAAACATACATGGTATACCAAATACGTAAACCAAATGAGTAAAATTTGTCAAAATTTCTTTAAATAGTTTCGCTACATTTGTACAGTTTTTGATTTGACTTGATGCCTAATTTATACAGTCTAAACTACTCCAATGAACAGACTATCGAAAGCAAAAAGAATATGTAATATATGCTTTATCGGCTCTCTTACAATACAGTGAGCGTGAATTCACGATCAACTGTGGCCACCGGTCCCCATCTTATTTACTGCTTCAACCACTTCTTTACACATATAGTACACGTATTTTGTTTTGACAAATCAAAATCATGTTTAGCTTTGGATTTACTATCTCACGGTGAACAAAATACCTTCCGAAATTGTATAAAAGAAACAGCGACTAATGCAATGCAAACTACAACAGAATAAATTATTCTTTATCGATGCAGTAGCTGATTATAAAAATCGCGCAACTGTAGCGCAACCAACTAATAATCAGCGACTGAAGATAATACAAACCGAGCTCGTTGACCGCTAAGCTGTATGTAGCTCCGCAATGCACGGAGCGGACGCCGCGAGCTTGTGAATCGAAATACTTGATCAGACGTGGTACGCTCTCGTCTTTCTGTTCAGCGTGACCCAGACGCCCAAAACCACCAAAGCCCCAACTGTATGCACGTTTCTTGGAATCTATTGCCACCTATGACAACAAATCAAAGGTAATTCTTAAACCACTTTATATTTTATTTTTTTTGTTATTGAGTTCTCTTGTTTGAAGGTTCTCAATATCAGTAGACTGCAGCAGTGCCGCCCTCTCTTACCTGCGACCGTAACGTAACTTCCGAAATGTGGGTAGAAGTATATAGAAGTGAGTATATTTAATACTAGCTGACCCACGCAACGTTAGTAAATTTTCCCCGTTTCTGCAACATATTTCATTGATGCTCCGCTCCTATTGATCGTAGCATCATGTTATATAGCCTTCCTCGATAAATGGGCTATCCAACACTAAAATAATTTTTCAATTCGAACCAGTAGTTCCTGAGATTAGCGCGTTCAAGCATACAAACAAACAAACTCGAAGAAACCCAAAACTGAACTTTATATAATTAGTATAGATGTATCTCAGTCTACAGCCAGTCAACACCGTTAGAAAGAAATCACAAGTTACCTGAAGTTTGCATCTTTTAAAATATTTCAAGCGGTGTAGGTGATGGAATACTCAACGATTTTTGAGTGCTGACGTATTTTCAAGACCTTATAAATTTTGAGTTTTGTGGAAAGTGGGACTCGGTAGAAATCAATACTACTCACTAGAAAGAATACTTAATTTTCTATAGGATAAAGTACCTTCGCCAAAATACTGTGGTTATAAAAACACAAGAAATATTATTTCAAATAGAGTACTTACAGTGTGGTTGTTACCGCATGAGAAGTCAACGATCTCAACATCCTTGACAGGTGACACGTGGCCATCCTTAGACTTCTCGAAGAAATGGGCCACGTACTTCGGCACCGTTTCAAAGTGGAAGGACAGCTTCGTTGACGTTACGAAGTACTTGCCGTCCGTGTTGTGACCTTGTAAAGAATTAATATTACACTCCATGTCTAATGACGACGACAATCGTCTTGTGTTGTGTAATACGCAACTGTTGTGTGCGTTGCAACAGTACGGTTACACACACATTGTATATGTGTTAGCTGCTCTGAAGGAAGCAACCATAATATGTGTGGCCTTTTTGGATTCACAGGAACAAGTTATTACAATCGCAAACCACGTATTTGCCACTGTTTGTGTCACTATTCCACAATACAGCAGGGAAAATGTTAAATAATTGGACAAATTCTTATGACTATGAATCAATTTATTAGATGCGTCGTTATGTAGGTAGGGTAAGGTTGTCAGGAAGACATCGCCTTTCGCCTAATTATGTTTAACTAGAGAGCGAGTGGTGGTCGAATTTCGACCATGGTTTTGTCATTGGCCAGTATAACTTGAGTTGTCATTGTATAGACTTACTTACCATGAGAGGTAGTCACATATACTGGACGCGTGTAATTACATTAAGCCGTTTTCACGTAATTTTTAAAGTTGTAAGACATATTGTTTAAAAATTTTAGCTTTCTGCACTTCTTCTATATATAAACTGTAAATATTCCAATATTCACGTTACTACGTTTGCGAAATTTTCTTTAAAAGGGGTACAAAGAATTCTCTTCATGTAATAATATAATGATTTCTCTCTATAATGGGATGTACACACGCAAAAATATTACAACTAAATAGTAGTTTGAATATCTCGTCTTACTTACCCAACTGCCCGTACTCGGGGAGACCAAAGGAATGCAGAGATCCTTTGCAGTCGAGGATCATAGAGAATTCAGCCCCACAACCAACTTTCACGACCGGAGCGCCACTGGAAACAATCACGGTATTAAAAACAAAATTATAATAACAATAACTTCACACATCTCACACACGGCCGTCTGATCCCAAACTAGGCAGAGCCTGTACTATGGTAACCAGACTGCTGATAAACATACTTATATATTTCTAAATATATACATATTATAGATAAATTACACCCAGACACAGAACAAATTATCGTGCTCATCACACAATTATTTGTCCTGGGTAGGGATCGAACCCACGACCTCTGGCTTAGCAGTCAGGGTCACTAACCACTAGACCAACACTGTTGTGTGTGTGATTTACAAAATACACCAACATTCACATGTAAGAATCGCTGGTAATATCAGTGATAGATATCTGTATACAGGGTGTATACGACAATGGAACACTTATTTAAATAACATAAAAGCGCGTTCCTATTATCAAGAAACGATTCGTGTTGCTTCTAAAATTGTAACGTCTATAAGCAAAACGAATCGTTTCTTGATTTTAGGAACGGGGCATGATAGACCATGACTTTAGAATGCAGTTATAAATTGAAAACAAACTATCCGTTTACAAGTTAGGGATGGTCCATTAATCACGTGAGGCTCGAAAGGAGGGAGAGGGGGTTCGGAAAAAATTACGAAATATCACAAGGGGAGGGGGAGTTGTGAGTTATCACGTGTATTTATTACATCAGTATTTAACGATAATATTCTGAATTTTTTTAATATATATATGCAAATAAAAAAGTACACGTGATTAGTTAGTCTAAAACCTCACCACATATCACCAGGGGGGAGGGGGGTTAAAAATTGCTAAAAAAATCACGTGATTAAGGGACAGCCCCTTATGAGTGTTTGAATTTCCAGGTAATTTTAAAATGTACTTATATTTTTATTTTGGAACTATTCACAGTTATTGAGAAAACCTATAAAATCTAACTTAGAATTTTGTGCAAACTTAGTTTTTATGGCTTTTTTTTAGTTACGAAATGAAAAATTTCAAAATAAAAAAATATGTACTATTTAAAATCGTTAACTTTACACATTCATCCTGCTTTTATGAGAAACGGAAAATTCAAACGGTCATTACTTGTAAATGGATAGTTTAAAAAAAAAACTTTTTGTAACTGCATCCTAGTCATGCCGCTTCAGCGATTAAGTGAGTGTTCCTGTGTCTACCCTGTGTATGTACTGTGTGTCTAGAACATGGTTAAAAATACTTAAAGGATTTTCTTTTTGAATTCTTTGCTTCTGGAAGAAGCTGAGTTGGCTCGACTAGTCGGCCTATCTGAACGCATAATGAGCCGTCATATATTGGTACTGGACCAATATTATTTACGATACTTTTTTTTTGTAAATACATATTTATATTTAAACAAACCTGTATCGGATTCGGGTGGGTTTGAGAATTTGCGGCGTGGTGTTACCAAGACCGCACTGCCCACACTTGTTGTCGCCACAAGCATAAACGGTGCCTGTGTCTAGAAATAATTTTTTTATGTATAATAGCTTAAAATAAACATCAAACTTTCAAAGAGCCCTTAATTAGTATGGAAAAGGAAAGCGACATGAGCGCTCAAATCTCTGCTTCGAGGGACCACTTCCACCTCAGCCTGACCCTAAAAACTTCCAAAAACTAGTCATCTTTTATTACATCTCAAAACGTGGGACGTCCTCCTCCTCTAAGAACTTCGAACTTTTCAAAATGTTTTAGCCAATTTCAGAAATACAACGCTTTGAAAAGGTGAAGGTAAAATTATGTTGCTACAGTGAAGGCTTATCATCAGGCAGGTGGTCTCGTTTACTTTTGAAACAGTATGTTATCAACTATAGAACTAAAAAAAAAGTGATACCAGATTTAGACATACCTGTGACGAACAAGGTGTGATGTCTTCCGACGGCCGCGTGGATGATGTTCTTCCCGCGTAACGAAGGGATTGGCTCCGGCACGTTGCGGGTGGTTGTATCTCCAAAGCCGAGCTGACCGCATGTGTTGCGACCTGAATGGTGGACCAACACGTTTTCAGCCTTTTCGATATAAAAAACCATGATCAGTTATTTGGTTTTGGAATATATTAAAACTAACTAAAGGTTTAACTGGCTTGTTGGTCTAGTGGTTAGTGACCCTGACTGCTAAGCCAGAGGTCGTGGGTTCGATTCCCACCCAGGTAAAATAATTGTGTGATGAGCACGATAATTTGTTGCATCTGGGTGTAATTTATCTATAATATGTATGGATTTAGAAATATATAAGTATGTTTATCAGCAGTCTGGTTACCATAGTACAGGCTCTGCCTAGTTTGGGATTAGACGGCCGTATGTGAGATGTGTGAAATTATTATTATTTAACACGTCACCTCGGGAATCGTCAACTGATGATGACTGATTTTACAAAACTTACTTAAAAGAGTATAAAATCTAGATACATTCAGAACAATTATCTGCAAATAGCACAGACAAGTGTAATATATATGAGGTTAAAGGCACAGCACTTTAGACAACTAAATAGAGTCTACATGCCTTTCCAGTGGCGGATTTTTAGGGACGGCAAATTTGGGGCCTACATTATTTTTTATGTCTTGTCCTTTGGTATCGAATTAGATAGATCGACCGGTAGGGGCGGCAAAATTTTAATAGCCTAGTGGTGGCAAATATGTAATTCCGCCGATGTGCCTTTCTCAACATACTACACTATATCTGTGACTGACGCCCAGGTAAAGAAGACTTGTAATGTGACACCATCCCTGAAGTATCTATTGACTCTGTTAAATAAGCCCAGGCTGTAGTCAATAGTCTAGTACTAGGAAACCCTGGCAGCAAATCTATATTGTACACAAGTTTTAAAGTAAATTATAGCAGCGATTTCCAAGTAAGTTCCGCGAAATTATTTATTACTAGCGTTACAATGTTATTATAGCTTTCATTGATTTTCCTGTGGGAACCAAAGTTTAACCCGGGATAAGTACCCTATAACCTGCGCAGGCACTCAAACTATTATCATACTAAGTTTCAAGCATATCCCTTCAGTAACTTCTGAGTTAATCGTGAACATACAAATAGACAGACAGACAAAAATTGTTTAAATCGCATATTCGGCATCAGTATCGATATCTTAATACCCCTCAGTCGTTTTTTTTTAAATATATTCAATGTACAGAATTCATCCCACTACAGATTTATTATAAGTATAGATATCCATAGTTAGGTACAAATTAACTTTTGAAGTAGTATAAAATATGTGTTGAGAACCATTACTGGTATGTAATTAGCAAGAATTATACACGAGGTAATTATAAAATAATACAAACCAAAACTGTAGGCCTCCCCTTCCTCTGAGACAAGTACCGAGTGTCCAGCAGAGCAATGGCTGGCTATGAAACGGTACTGGAACAAATAATAGTTGTATAACCACTGTACAGCTTGGCAAATATATTATAAACGTTTATGTACACATATCACATAAGGAACTTCTATTAGGGAGCTGTACCACAAAGCTGGATTCCATACATCAAAGGGCCTTAAAGCAACAGTGTCAACGCTCGCAACAGTATCTGCTAGGTATTTAAAAAAATTTTGGTTCCCAATTGATGTATGTCTACGAAAATGTCTAAATTGTAGTACCAAAGGAAGTTTTTCCACCCATTACACTCTCTACGAAAATTGTTATAGAAAAAAAAATTAAAGTGACAAAAATAATTAATATGAAATTGTTTAGAAATGTGCATCTAAGTGGAACTAAACGCTTCGACAGTAAGTAATTTTTTAGAATAGCCAAAGTCTGTAATGAACTGCCTGCGTTTATTTTGTCAGACAATTATGATCGTGGAACGTTCAACAGTAGAGTGAATAGGTTTCTCTGACCACCTTCGTCTTATTTGTCACTTTCCATCAGATGAATTGGAGGTCAAACGCCTATTCCATAAGCCAATAATAAAAATATCTAAGACCATTAGACCATTGGTATAAAACAATAGTTGTTGATCACTAGTAATTCATAATTATTAAATATTGTGTGAAAAGTATAACATACGCGTAACTTACCCGTCGGTCGGTAAACGTATGGAATGTGTACAAGTTGGGGTGGGTACGCTTGGTGGGATTGTTGTCGCGGCGCGCTGTCATCTCCCACGAGACCAAGCCTGCGATCATCAGCACTCCAGGGGTCTTGTACAAGGTCTTCAACACTTCCTATTTTATACAACAACAGAATTAGTATTTTAAATGGAAAGCCGGTGAACTTGTTAAAATTACAACATATTTTTTGACATGACATGATGTCAAAACTGACCTCTGGTAACTTAACAGTGGGCTCATCGAGCATGGGTGACGGACTTCTCGGTTTCTCCTGGGCCTGTTCTTCTACAGTGGTGGAGTCATCGCTTTCCTCTTCGTCCGACATCTGCTTGCGTGGTTTCTTCTTGCCCGCGCGGTTGTTCCTCGGAGCCAGGTGCCGATACGGCAGCAGTTTGTTATCCTTCGTCATGCTGCCTCTTGGTACTGTGAGAAAGGAAATCATTATTACTATACTTCTTAGATGTACATCTGTGAAACCTTCTGGAACTTACTGCGAGTATTTTTAGGCTCCATAGTTCAAGATCTTAAGCTGTTTTCTAATTCCTGAAGAGCCATGAATATCTTCTTCTGGTCTGATCGATTTGAAATGTTGTATCCCACGACTTGAATACAATAATATGGTAACCTGAACCTGATGCTGCAACATCATCTGGTCCACATAAGGTAGTGAAAGTTTTCGTTAAAATTACATCAGAATTGAGGACCAAGACATTGCGATGCGAGCATTGAATATAGATAAAAGGGATGTAATGGTTACTAAACGTTTTCCTGTATCTGATATAGCTTCAGACTTGCCTGTCCAGTTCCAGTAAAAAAAAAACACTATATAAATGAATCATGAATCATCAACCAACCAAAAATACAGTAGGTCACTACTTTGAAATCGTTTGGTAATTCTTTTTTACAACAGAATGTATTTAGCTACCGCAAAAATAACTACACAATGGCAGTATGTAAAATCGTGTTAAAAGAATATTATTTAAACAGTGGGAGAGCCATGCTTCGGCACGTATTCGACCGGAGTGATACCAAGGCCTCACAGAAAAACGGCAGCGAAGCAATTTCTCACCTTATTCCCTACTCCCACCTTAAAGGCCGGCACGCACTTGTGACTTTTGAGTTGCAGGTGCTCATGGACGGTGGTAGTCATTTACCATCAGGTGACCCACCTGCTCGTTTGCCCCCTATATTTCTGGCATTTTTTTTTGTAAGAAGTAGAGTAAGATGTAGATGGGGTGCTTTTGGCGAGGAAGTATTTTCACCATTTAAAAGATTATAATCCCTTGAGATTTGTATTGGAGGGGGGGGGAGGGGATAAAAACCGAGCAAGTGATAACACAACACTTACGACGCGAGACCAGACACAGAGTACCGTGGCCAAGAGTAGAGTCCGTGATATGAGCACAGGTTAGCAATGCGTTAGTGACACAAACACTATACTGGAATTCGAGTTGCTTATAGGCACCAGCAATACTAATATTATAAGTAAAAAAGGACACGCTTGTTTGCTACATTACTTATAAAAAAAAAATATACCTAAAAAATTTATAAGTATTCAAAATAGACAAATACGCAAACCATAGTTTTCTACTGAAGTATTTGTAGCTACAAACAATATTCCTGAATAACTAATTCCAGTGGACATCTCAGCTAAGCTGAAATCGTTTCGTTCGCAATAATTGAATAATATTTTATGAAAAGAGACGAAGATTGCAGAAACTGTTTACACCTCTAGTAGCGAAAAGTGAACTTGGCGAAAATTTGTTTTGACCTACGTAGACTAGATTGTCATAGGGAGTGCGCGTGGAAACTGCATATATTGCTTGGAATTGAAATATTACATACGCGATGGATATGACCGCGCAACTGCATCTCTGCATTGACCCTCTCCCCCCCCATTGATTGACGCACTGCCCGGGGAGTGAGCGTGAAAACTGCATATATTGATTGGAATTGAAATATTACATAGGCGATTGATATGACCGCGCAACTGCAACTCTCCATTGACCCCTACACCCCATTGGGTCGAAGCACTGCCCGTAGCTACATAGCATGACTTGCATTGCAACGGAAAACATCAATTTGTTGACGCAGTGCCGTGTGATGCGGTACCGTATCTAATTATAGAAAAATGAACATTTATTTATTTGTTCTACAGCACAAAAGGTTACTTATTATGACTTCTACCTCCTAGCAGTTAACTGTGCTAGTCTTGCCTGGGGTGTGAAATTGAAATTAATTCACATCTAAAATAATTTATTATTTTTATGTCACTAAATTTTACTACTTCAATATTGGTCATATTCAATATACCGTATATTGGCAATCAACGACCACTATTGGGCGTCAATAACCATCATTGGCCAAATATTTAAATGAAAAGAACGTAAACGTTTGTTTTGTCACAATTGCAGTTTCAAAACAGTGCCCCACGCGAGCAACGGTTTTAAAACTGTCTTGAACTGACAAATCCATATAATTATGTTCGTATGAGATCGTGATTATATTATTCAAATACTAAAATGTAATTCAGACAACTTGTATTGCTAATACTTATACACACCGGTAACCGAATTGTCACTTTTAGAATGAGAACCTCCTTTTTTTTTTCGTCGGTTCAAAAAAACCCGTGCATCTGTAATTGCCCTATGCAACGAAGGAGCGTATCTTACGCCTGCGCTAATGGGCTATATTATAGAAAATATAGTGGACAATAAAATGTATTGATCCATTACGAGTACTAAGTTGCCGGTATCTATGTATTAACGGTTTGACATAAAAGCCCCTCGCCCTCGCCAAAGCATGCGCGATACACGCGTTTAACATAGGTACTGCAATAAACACACTAAACAGGTTGTCATAGAAACATGAAGCTCGTCTATCTTTTATGTATGTCCGATGTATGTATACATTGCGAATATACGAATGTCATATTACTGCACAGGAGGCTAGACTTTTATTAATTATGTTGTTACTGATATTTTAAATTCTAAAATATAATAAATTTATGACGGCACATTAGGTGCTCTAAAAATCTTCCAATGCTATCAGTAATGTAATACACAAAATGTACCACTTATAATGCAATATGTTTCAAAATAATGCATTTAAAATCTTAAATTATTTCCGTAGTTATCCATATAAAAAAAATGTTTCTTAGAATGTGCACTATTTGAGCGCACCTGGACAGATTTACATAACATTTTTGTTCTAAAATGGCCTTTAAGATTAAAAAAACGGTTTTAAGAAAAATAAAAATTGGAAAGTAGGTGAAAATGCAAATTTCTATCGGATTTAAACTGTTACAAACAAATTAATTGAAATTTGAAGAAAACAATGTCTGTACGGTCAGCTAATTAAATAAAAAACTGTGTTATTAGTTCATTACTTTTACTGTAAGGTTATTTTTTTAAAGCACTTTTGTCTAATAAAATCTAAATATAGACGTGAAGTTCTCCCCTCAGTAGGTTACAAAACTTTCCATCCCTGCGCACCGGAACAGAATCAACACGGGGTTTAATTTCACCGTCTTTTTGTTATTATTATTTAGATTGCACAGGGGTGGCCACGATATTGTTATATTCTGTTTGAAAAAAAAAAATGAATTCCTGCTTGTAATAAATTGAATTCCTAAACATTATCGTGAGCGTAACAAAACTATACACATCTCTCTTTCACACTTCACTAGTTGCTATACGATAACACTTCACAATCACTGTATAATTATATCACTTTAAGTTACATTACATATTCACTAATTATTTATTCCTACCAATGCAGAAATGATGGAAGCCATTTTCTGGGAGCCAGAAATTTCCGTTAAAAGCTCGACAGCTATATTGATTTCCAGATATTTCTACGAAGCAGAGCGTATAGAGCTCAGTCGCACTACGCAGACTCCGCTGGACTAGACGTCTGTTTAGGTACGCTACATATACTAGAGTCGAGAGATAGTCGATTCTAGATCGTATGTACCGGCTTTAAAGAGCCCATTTCTCTGTTATTGCATTTAGTGCGCAGGGCAGGAGAGGGGGGGGAGGGCGTTGAGAAGCTTGTCAATAATTATAAAAACAATCGAAGCAGAGTACACCCATCAACAGTTTGTCGTTTGTGGCGCGATTGCCACATTTCATCCTGGCGGCTCCAGTTTCGAAGAGAGACCTTAAAAAGGTCTTCAAGATAATGAACGAGCACGAAATTGTGTGCATAGTCATCATTATGCCGGAACCATCAAGAAGTCGCCGGAAAAATCGTCAGCGCATCAAGAACATGATAAAAATGTTGAAGAAGTTTCCGCTACCAATGCCACCGAGGCCACGGGCCCGACGCTCAGCCAATGGCTAAGGTGGACTCGAACCTACTAGCAAATCTAGATACCCTATTAGTGAAGTATTAGTTTAGATCGAAGAAACTTCGTTATTTAGTTGAGAGTGGCACCAGATTAATTAAAACCCCGATAATAATTAATTGTTCTTACTACACTACAAACAAACGATTTGTGAGGATTGAAATCAACAAGCAGCGAGGCCTGGTGCATCAGTTTCATTCAACCAAATGTATCAACTCTGTCAATCTTTAGAACATTTAGTAAAACCCTTCTTCTGGATAATGCGTTTCTATTTACCATTTATAACATAAATTTCAAAAATAGAAAATAGCCTTACTGTAAATCAATTTCTTCAACTAAATACTAAGCACACATCCAAGAAGACATGTGCTCAAAACAAATTTATAGCCAAAAAAATACTGCCTCAAATCAGGCCAGTGACATATACAGTAGAAAAGTTCTTGCCATACAATCATCAAACTATATGATGAGACTTAACATTTACAAATACATTATTATTATTGTATTAAAAATCAAATAGTCATACTGTCCTTTGGCAAATGTGGCTTCCATACAGTCTTTGACTCGGTTCCTGTTACGGACTACTACCTATCTTATAAAGAAGGTTTAAACTTAGCTTACTCTAAACCCCTATTTACCAGTACTCACTAGTCTTACCCCTTTGTCTTCCATTACTCTGTAACCTGCAAGTGCATATTTCTACACAAAAAAGGAACATCCATTTCTATTATTGTTATAAATGCAGTTAAGTTGCTGTTTTGTTCTTAGGGGTTGTAGTACTATCTTCTTGGTAGAAATCCTCATTTGCTTGAGAGATTGTGTGGTAGTAAACAACACAAGTGTGAAGAATAAATATTATCAAAATCACTACAATATAACAATGTAAGGTATTGACTGTATTTGACTGGCCTGTTGGTCTCGTGGTTAGTGACCCTGACTGCTGAGGTTGTGGGTTCGATTCCCACCCAGGACAAATAATTGTGTGATTTAAGTAATGTTCCCTTTTCAAATACACCCTGTATATAAATTAGCAAGACAAAACAGTTAAGAACCATTTTCTCCTATTTGTAAATCGATTTTCTTAATTTTCTATGTTAAGTAGGTTTGGATAAGTTTTGATATTACATCAATAAAAAAAACCTTTTTATTAAACTCTAAAATGTGGATAATATAAAAAACACAGTTGATAGGAACAATATATAAATTTTTAAGTAACGCATCCTGAAACACCACCAGAGTCTGCAAAGAAGAAGACTGTCACAAGTTGGTAAATTTGTTTTCATACAACTTTTGACAAATTTGACAACAATTTGACCAACCAACTTCCTAAGCATATGAGGATTTCTACCAAGAAGGTTGTTCAGAGCCTAAACCACATCATCCTACGACCCATAGGAAAACAGCAACTTAACTGCATATGTAACAATGAAAAAAAATGGATGTTCCTCTTTTGTCTAGAAATGTGTACATGCAGGCCACAGAGTAATGGAAGACAAAGGGGTAAGACCAGTGAGTACTGATTGTATGACAAATGTTGCGGTGACTCATGGTAGGTTTTAGAGTAAGCTAAGCTCAAACCTCCTTTATAACGTAAGTAGTAGTCTGTAATAGGAACCGAATTAAAGACTAAAGCCATGTTTGCCAAAGGACAAATGACTATTAGAGCAACCAAATCCTGGAGTGGACACTAAAAATCGGTAGACTGAATTGGAATAAAAAAGAATGGATGTTACAATGTTATGCAGGCTTACTTTCCGCCATAGAGACATAGCCACAAAATGGATAATTAGCATCATAACTATGCATCAGATCAGCCGAGAAAATTTATTTTGAAGCTTTAAAAAAGGGGACATCACCAGCCATGAATGTGATGCATGTTCTGTTAAAAGTTATTACGCTTAAGCCTTAATAGATTACTAGGCAGTTACTAAGTAACAGATAAGTCACTCCCTCCAAAAATTTTGATACCTATCGTTTTAATTGACTACTCTTTTTGGGCTTGAAAATGTGTGTAGGGTTACCTCTTCAAAAAAAAAACTATGCAAATTACGTACTTAACCCTTATTTTTCATTTCCAAGGTTTTAGTATACAAAAATACTACATGTGTTTTACTTTTATATAAAGATTAATAAACTTCTTCCCTTATCTAAAAACTCGATTATTAAATTGTATAGTTTAACATAATTATTCTAACTCTTACAAAAAGTTTTATTAATAAATAATTTTGATGTTTTTGAATTTCATAAATAATGCTGCTGGGCTTTTTCTTTTCTCTTTCTTTATCTACATTTTTATACTGCACATAAACAACCATGTCAATTTTTACTGTGAATGTTACAGTATTTCAGGAATATATCAATACAATCTTGAATTACGTTTAATATACTTTAAAAATAAAAGCGTCTCCGCGCTATGCAGCTGTCGGCAACTCATTGCGCGAGACTGCATATGAGGTCCGCCGGCGGACCAGCGACCAGTGGGTATTTAGCGCGCGCAAGTAAATCGAGTGACATAGGCCTGCCTAAGCACAGAATACATTATAGAACAGGTACAGAAGTCTCACTAAACCAAATCATTTAAAAATAGGTTCCGACAAAATAAAGCGTCAGCTCAGGTCTCCCAGCGCTAATTACCTACAATTATATTCAACTAGACCACCTTGCCTCTCTTTCTATCGCGTAACTCTTTTATGTTCTGATGACGCCGCGAGGTTAGGGTGATATTTTTTTAAAGAATTAACTAATATGAATATTTAACTACCAGTTAGTTATGTGCCTATAAGTCTATTTTTGTATACAATTAAACTTAGACTAGGTGTTAATTACTCTATAGTCTAGACACTAACAATGACATGAATGAGCATAGAACCAAGCTGCAGCCTGGCCACTGAAGTTTGGCATGATAAGTCAATGCCGCCGTGTACTTAGAGACATGTAGATGGACCGGTAACATGATCCATGATACACAAAATAAATGAAGCACAATTGTCTCCAAATGGTACATCATGGATGGCAAACACAATAGCTAGTAATGATTGTCTTAATCAGATGATTAAGACAATCATTAGTAGCTATTGTGTCCAGATGGACAGAACAAGTAGCGTGAGACAGCACCTAGTATAAAATGTTAGAGGTGGCCTATGCCAAGAGGCGTGCTAAACTGCGGAATATTTTACTATGAAACCTACACACATTTGTCAGGCAAATTTAACCATATGTAAATTACTAAAAATAAAGCTTTAATTTGGGCTTTGCCAAGTTTTTTTGTATGTGCTTCTGTGGCTTCTTAATTTATCAATACAAATAAATAAAATTGAAGTGTCTGTTTGTAATGTCAAAATAATAGTTTCTTTTTTAAGCTCATACAACTATTTGCACCTATGCCTAAAAATCTGTTTTCTCCAGAATGCTATTTTTATTTTGAAAAAAGAAGTAGGGTACCATACATAAAATATATAAATATGAACATGCGAGTGAAGCCGCACAGGAACAGTTATATAATATGAATAAATTGCTTTCTGTTCCACTACCTATTACAAGTTTATTCCAACCTGGGCTAGACTTAAAAAGTTAACCAAATTTAAACATTAACATTAAATAACAACTAAAGAAAAGGCAGAAGTTATCAGACATCCATTTTGGTTGGTTGGATATTTCAAAATCAACCAATATATAATATATATATTAGCATTTGATATGATTATATTTATTTCATATGATAATTTGTTCTGTGTCTGGGTGTAATTTATCTATAATATGTAGGTATTTAGAAATATATAAGTATGTTTATAGTCATAGGGTGTTTTTAAAATATTATATAATGACTTTACTTTTACCAATATCTGTCAATTAAATATTTACAATAGTTGACATCTAGCACCCCATGCATTTTTACGATAAAATGATTTTTTTCTTAATTACTTTATTGTTTTTCAAGTTATATAAAATTATTTTTTACTTGTTAGCTCAATTAGTTACGAAAGTGTGTCTTTTAGTTTTTTAAACTATTATTTATTTCTAAATTGATTTCTATTAGCATTGGTGTGGGTTTTTTTTTTACTAAGTGTATATCTAAAAATGTGTAAACACAAGATAAGCCATGCATTTGGGGTCTTCTGTGTTTATAATTGTCTTGTGTAGTATATTACAAATTGTTTTCACAGTTTTGAAAACAAATATCTATACTAATGTAATAAAGCTGCAGATTAATTTGTTTGATTGTTTAAATGCACTAATCTCTGGAATTATGAGTCCGATGGGAATATTTCTTTTTTGTATTGGATAAAGTACTCATTGAGGAAAATTACAGGCTATGTAACATCACTACAACCCTCAGGAGCAGATTAGGGACCATAATCACAGATGAAACTGTGGGGAACTGTTAATAATGAAAATAAAGAAATGAGCTAAATGTTTTTTTTAATGTGTTGCAAAATAGATTTTTCTGTAATTTTGCGATTCTAAGAGATGAGGCATGGTTTATTTCTGTTTCAACAGAAACCACCCAAAAGACCATGTTTCTGGAATAAACAACAATCTCTCTCTCACAACTACAATAATATGATGAACAATATGCATGTGATAGCAATGATACTGTAAGTATTCATAAGCCCTGCAAACCAATATTTAACCAACTAATTACTAACTCATTGCAAACAAAACAATAGGTTTCTTATAGATCTCTAGATTAAGTCTTCCGAATATTGATAATATATTTATTCTATTTGGCAAAAAACAGTATTTTTCTTGGTTTTACTTATAATTATGCAAAACTACAGAACAATATCAAAGTTCTTTTTTAAAGAAATATAAATTTCATATTAATACATTTGTTTTATATGTATAAACCAGTATTATAATACAATAAACAGTACCTAAAATTAAACATAAATAACCAACGGCGTTGAATGACGTCACAATTATTTGTATATTTTATGAAATTAAAATTTTATGTTAAAGTAACCACAGGTGCTCTTTATCAAAAGTCCATATGTTACGAATGCAATATCCAAAGGAGGTGGCACTTACAAACCCTTTCCCTTTTTTTTTAGCGTCCGGACAAGTTAGACGTAGGCATCTTTACATACAACAATGAATAAAAAACCGTTATGATTGATTATGGGAAAATATAGCTAAAATGGGTATAGATGGTAAATGAATAGTTATAAAACTTAACAATAGGCAATAAAATGCTATTAATTTTAAATTGTGCTTAGTTTTAAATAATAAAACATATTAACTAACTTCTGGCAGACGAATCAGGAATGTTATACATACCGACACGTGCTATTAACAAATACCTCAAAGATTATTCACAATCATTAAAAGGAAACTCAATTATCTAACTTTACACACAGAACTCTAAAAAAAAACATACTTACTCATAATTTAAACTAGAAATAAATGTTTTAAAAATATTATTAAAAATGTCTGTCACAAGCTTCGGACGATTAAGTTGTTATATTACTAGTGATGGGAACAACTATCCTAATTTACCGTCCTTAACATCATTAATATGATATTATCGATAATTGTAACAAAACTGTTATTATTAATAATTTGATATGGTTTACATAGAGGAAAAATGATTTACATATTCAAATTAAATGATTTGAAGTTTAAATACACATAATACTTTAATGCAATTTATGATTGTTTTTTTTTAAGGAATTCTTATTGCTTTAATAATAAAAACCCTTGATAGTCGGACAGAATTAACCAAAAATCGTTCAAAAACGGGTGAAATTGTGATAGCCGGGTTTTTATTTTTATTTGTTAGATAAAAATGTCACGATTAACATATATATTTCATTTCAAGGCATATTCACCTGTGCGTCACAGTCAAAAAAATTGTCAGAAATCGAAAAAACCGTTTTTTTTTAGATATACTGGTAAACTTTGCATCTTGCGTGAAAAGTTGTTTAGACATCAAAATTGCGCATTATAAGACGAAAAAAATTAGACTTCAACAGCCCCGATTGGATTAGTAGTTTTTTGCAAATAGCAATTTTTATCGTTTTTTTGGAAATTCATAACTCGCGTTCTAATAAATATTTAGGAATGAAATTTGGTGAGAATGTGGGTTTTGAAGCCCCCGGTTTTGAACGCGAAACTTTGAAAAAAAACTGAAAAAAGGCCTTCAGGAGAATGACTCTAAAAAGAATTGGACCGACTTAAGAGTGAATTATTAAAAACGCTTTTGTTCGTCGAGACTTCTTCTACAACGTGTTAAAATGAGGTTTCATTCAGTGAAGTAGATATCATACAAATGAAGTAGAAAGACTGAAAAAGTCGATTCGAGACCGGTAGTCAGAGGGCGCGCTACTGCTGTTGGCCGCTATACCCAAAATTCTGCACACTGCGGCTTCGCACTTTTCCAGCTCTAAGTTGCAATCTGACTGAATACGTGAATAATAACGATCCCTCGGGAGCAACTGGACTGACATCACCACTGACTAGTCTTTCTACTTCATGGAATGAAACCGCATTTTTCCTAGAGGAAGTCTCGATAAACAAAAGCGTTGTTGAGAATGAAAATTTAATCGTCGATTGCCAGGATATTTCAGATCGGCTTGACCTCTTGGCGTTGCGTAGATATGTAGCTTCACTCTGCATTCTCTATCGCCTGTATCATGGGAAGTGTTTCGAGAAATTGTTCGTACTTATACCGGCCGCAGCGTTTCACTATCGTTCAACGCGACAAGGCTTTCATCCCCATCACCTGGATAACTGGCAATCCACCACCGTGTGGGTTTCCAGAAATTTATACCTGCGGTATTTCCGGACCGATACGACCTACAAACCTTCAAGAAAAGCGTACTCCCATTTCAAATGCCGGCAACGCAGTTAAAACTCTTGAGTTGCAGGTGTCCATGGGCGAAGGTAGTCACTTACCATCAGGTGACCTATCTGCCCCCTATAATATAAAAAAAAAATCACGCTAAGTTGACCCAAAACACTTTTTTAGAGCCATTCTTCCGTAGGCATTTTTTTTCAAAGTTTCGCAATAAATTTAAAGCTGATCTTGCTGAAATTATGTGGGCATATCGGGGTCTATGAAACCCACATTATCACCAAATTTCAGGCCTTTTTCAATATTTGTACTGTTCAAACATTTTGCAAAATTATTTTACTATTTTGTTTTGTAGCAACATTCGTTCGACCTTTCAAGTTTAATATAGTGATGTTCAACTTTAACTCGATATCGTAAAATCCAGTAAACAGGGCTTGAGTCACCTAGAGTCAAACTGCGTTACGGGATATATCCACTCGGTTAAGTTAAAATCTCTAAATATTCTATGTCTAAATTCATATAAAATATCAACCCTACATTGTACTTTTTTATTCTATCGAGATATGTACGAAACATTTCTTAGTATTTTACGTAGTAGTATTAAGGGTCCTTAATTAATTTTGTTTCCATAAGGGGGATTTCTATTCATTTATTGTTAAGTAGTTAATTGCACAATTCAAACAACAATAAATATGTCGAAATATTTGAAGCTACATTTTTAATTTTTTGTGTGATTTTAAATTGTTTTGCAATGATCATAAGTTTTTTATTAGACTTTTTTTGAAAGCAATTTTTTATGTTTTGGGTATCTATAATTTACCATGGCTGGATGCAGTTTATGTTGCATACATTTACTTCTTTTTATGTTCTCTGGGGTCAACCTTGTTATTATCGTAATTATCGTTATTCAAACAAATTAAAAAGAAAATAATTTTACCTTATTCTTGAATTTAGACTAACAAGTAGACTTGGATCGTTTAGTGAATTTCACGAAAAGTAACGTAACTAATTACTTGAAAGGGGTCACTATTTTTAAATTTTCGCAACTGGATTTAGTAAACAGCTACGGCGGCGAAGTATTATGGTATTTATATGTATTGTATAAGTATTATGTAGGGTCTCCTTAGTTGTTTGTATAACTATCATAAAAATGTAAAAGCAGGCGTATTTAGAAGTTCAGGCGATTGCATAATTTATAATGATTAACAATTTTTTTTTTTCCTTTCAAACAAACAAACCTTCCTTGGCATTTTTAATATTAGCTAGGTTTCTGGGATACATCAATCAATCGATTATGACAGACGTGACAGTTTCAACTTAACTTCGCAAAGTAGTAAGTACGGTACATTTTAAATCTTGCCGCTAGCATCCCTGTTACAATTATATTTCGGCGCGTTTTCCGTAATTAAATTAATATCTATTATTATTATTATACATGTTATTATTATATTGAGAAACAATGATTTTTGTTTACCGTTTTGTTTTCATTACTAGTTTTAGTATTGTGATTTTCAATAGAAATTTGCTAAGGAAAGAAACCTACTTCCTGGTCTTGGATTTTAGTCTTTCCTCTAATGGGGCAGGTAAGTAAGGACGAATTACCTATATTCTTGATTACGATATGATACCGTAATAATAACCTATGTTATTACGGGTCCTATTGTTATAATATTTAAATCGTAAATCCGTTTAGTTATAAATACTAGCGTAAACGGATTTACAAAAAATATGTCAAGGCGGCAACAGTGGTTCACTTTTTTTTTTTAGTGACCTGCACTTGATTTGGAAGGGTATTGGGAAGATGTGAATGGTTTAATATATAGTGTAACTAATGTATATTCATAATTTTAATCGTTTTATTTCAACAAAGCAGTATATTTGGAGATAAACAGTATTTAAAAAAAAACAAATTTGAGCCACTGTGTACTGGGGATCGGATACAGTGAATCGACCCTCAGTTCACAGTGAATCATCAGTAATATAAACCAAATAATAATGCAGTTTTTGGCTTTTTATCAATCTTTATTGATTATTTTATCCAAACAATATATGCCACGTGAAACACAATGACTCTTTTAGCCTTAAAATAACAATCACTTTTGAGTCTCAAAGTGACTTTTCAGTCCTAAAATTTAAAAATCAAATAATTTAGCTTTTTCCTCTTTTAGTTATTAAGTAATCAACTGGTAACTTCAACATTAACTAAGTGCCTATCACTACTTATTAAGTATTTTACAAAAAAAATCGCAGCCTAAGTCCTTTTTGTTTATATTAAACTCTTTTAGCCTTAAAATTAATAATCAGGTAAATTTAGCTTGACTACTTCAGTCTTAACGTCATCAGCTGTGTGTTTCCCGATTTTACGGGGCTTTACAAGGCGACCCATCCTAAAAAGGAAAGTAAACAAAAATTATAGCATTTTGTTAATTTTTCTGAAATTAAATGAATGTGTGGGTAGCTGTTATTATCAGTATAGTACACACTGGATCACGATCCACTCTGTACTCAAGAGATTTGAGCCACTGTGTACAAAACCGCCATTTTAAATTTAACCTATGCCACACGCGTCGGATTTGCGTAAGTCAAACTGAATTATACGCCAAAATGACCTCGATTAAACTTATTTCTTAGGAAAAATATTAATTTATTGATATAACGAAAGGTTCGTGAACAAATACAAAGTACATCTTACCTTAAAACTCTCTTTTTCTTTCGTCAAAACAAAAAACCACTCAATACACATATTAGTTACACCGCTGACGCGAGCGAACTGGTCGAACTGGATGTAACATGTACCTATCGGGAGACCATCCGAAAAATTAGAGCGATAGAAAGCTAGCTCTAATACTTTCTAGACAACGGCCACTGCGCCACTGTTGCCGCTATAACCACTGTTGCCGCCTTGACCTACTAAAAACTTAACAACTATCTGCATACCTACCTACCTATATAATTAGTTTCTTCCTCGTAGTGTTCCGATTTCTATAAGTTTGATTAGTTAATAATTGTCCGCAATGTACCTATATGGAGATGGGATGGAAGATATTTGTAAAAAAGTATGTATACTAAGGTTTATCCAGGGTTCTCCGTGATGATCCAATGGGTAGGTACTAACGGGTAGTGTCGTGCGCTCATCAGTGCATCAGGCAATGTCATATTAACTAAACATCTTAGGCATCAGGGCATTGATGTGGCTGGGCAAAATACATGTGGCGAACCGATAGGAAGCTACTGTTTTACTTTATCAGTACCAATTTAAAATACCAATTTAAAATAATATAAGATCAATGTTTTTTTTTTCGCTATTTATATTAGAGATTTAGCGTACCTACATATTTCCAATATATATATATAAATATATTTTTAATAATATTACTTAATATTATTCTATGCGTTCCTAAATCGTTAATACGTTTGTTTAAAAAAACGCAAAAGTGCACAACTATATAGCTTGACACATTTATACAAGGTGCATCTAACAATGGAACACTGCATGCTAAAGGCATGACATCCACTACTCCAGGCTGAGTACCCCTGAGGCCTCATTGTCTAGGCACAACACTGTACCTATATATGGCGAAGGAGATGATGGCTGGTCCATGCGTCATACTCGTGAACGGGTGCTGCTTGGGGTGACTGGTCGGCCTAGTCAGCGATGCTTTAGTCTATACTATTATACTATATACTATTTATATACATTTAATAACAAAATAGTATATACTATGTATATACTATTTTGGTTCGATCAACTGCAACTCTAGCCTCTTAATCAAGTCACGAATTATTTTTAACAGTAGATTTTGTAATTGAATGAAGGTAGATGTGCACCTTGAATGATTTCTATGTTTAATAAGTTCAAACCTTCAACGGTATCACACGAGTGATTTTTATTTTTTAGTACGTTAGCTTTTGGAGCATTTCAATAAAATGAAATTCAGGTGGATTCAGCTTGCATCCTGTTTACCTTTCGTGTAACACTAACACTATTGTACCTGAAGATCTGACTTTTAAAAAGAGTGGCCATGAGTTTCTTTGCCAGTATTCTTCTTATAAGGCTCTACGCATTTTGGAAACTGGAAGTTATAGGTCGACACAAGCAGGCAGTATTTTGGTGTTTTCACCTAATTTACCTCGACAATCTAGCACATGCTGTGGCGTCTGTTTGCGCCGATCTATGATTTTAATTCTAGCTTCAATTTAACGTTCATAAATGTCACTTAGTGTCTTAATTGGATAAATGAATTTGAATTTGAATTATGGTCCACTTAAACTGAGCATCTCTCGCCCATCTACGCAGCAGCCCGCACTGCGCCGACTCATTGGGGACTTTACCGCAGTATCGCACGCAACCCTGACTCACTGGGAGCTGCGGAACTAGCGGAATACAGTTCAGACAATTAGCGGCAGTCGCATTACGACTCACTGAAACTATTCAATACTGGCATTGGCACGCTCCACAAGAGAGACGCTCACCAAGCTATCGACTCCGGTCACGGAGGGAAGTGCTGTGGTGACTTCCACATACTTCATAGGTATAACAAAAATACATTTTAATATTATGTAGCGCAGTCGAGCTGCACTACGTAGTAACTACTGATCCTGCATCGCGCAATTAAAATTTTTGGCGCCGATAAGTGTATATTATTATATAGAACTTCCCAACCTCAACCGTTGGGCCGCGGTTCGCCAGGCCTGATCACCTAGCCTGGTCAGAGAATCCTCTCATTATCACAACAAAAATTAATCATTAAAGACGTATTTCAAAGACATCAAACATATTGTAGTATTTCAAAATTTTGTTTATCATGTTTTATACAAAAATTACTTAAATATAAACAAGATTTAGTTAAAAAATACAAAACGATGACTACAAATTATATATGCAAATACATGATAAATTTAAAAATATTTTGAAAAACGGAATCAATATAAATTAGGACTTTGTTCGTACGTTCACAAATAGATGGCGGTGTAGTAGTTGCAGATGGCGTCTGAAAAGAAAAAACACTTGATAATTATGTAACATCTTTCGAATATAAGTATTATCAAAATTCACGTTAAATAGTCCCACTCGATAGTACTTTAGGTGCATGTATTTAATATGCCATCTTAATGATAAATCAGAGCATACAATGAATGTCCCTGTAGAGCAAGATCCCAGAGCCGCCAGACGCTACTTATTTTCTGAGTAAGTAACAAAATGTGTCGTACGGAGACTTTAAAGGTACCTACTATTGTGTACTAACTTGGGCCGCCGGTGGCCAACTTTCAGTGTGTATTAGGTGCATAAAAAAATGGAATCATTATTACATTAAAGAAAAACAATATTTTAATGGGGCTGTGTTATAAGCCATCTCATTTATTACCCGCACGCTCACGTTCATGTTCATGGCGACATTTTAACTGAGGCTGGGAGATTTTATGCCCCTAGGATTTGTCTGGCTACTTACAATAGTATTAAAATAGTTAAATAAGTATCATATATAAAAATCAAAACTCAATCCTACGTAAACGTACGTTATTATTTGCGAGCTTTGAAGCGTCTGGGGCAAATAACCGCCATTGGAAACTGGCAATATCGATATTACTTTTTAATTACATTGTATATAATAAATATATAAAAATAAGCACTCAGGATTTAAGAAAAAAACCAACGATTTTATGCCCAAGCTAACAGAAATACCTTGAAGTCTACACTAATACCACAGATAAGATAATAATTATGCTTATACTAGATCGTTCAATAAATCCCGAAACTAACTTGGAGATGGCGCATATTTTATTTTTAGAAAGTACTGGCCATTAAATGATACTTATCTTATAATTTTTTTTTTTAAATATCGAACAATAACATTGAGTTACAGAGTTGACTCTACTTTTGTAATTTCGAAAAAAATGGAAAAAATGTGTTGTTAAAACATTGTTTTTAGGGTTCCGTACCTCAAAAGGTAAAAAAGGAACCCTTAAAAGATCACTCTCTTGTCCGTCTGTCTGTCTGTCCGTGTGTTGAAATTTATACCAGATACTGAGGTCTATAGTCCCTATTAGGTATATAAAAATCAAGGTCCTGAGTCAACACGATAAAAAGATATAGGGAAATTAAGATTTTTGAAAACTTGTAAGTATAAAAATTTACCTTAATTATCAACTTTTTTATTTTTCGGAATTTTTCCGTTGCTTGTGTTGTAAGACCTTGGTTTTAAACAAAATTGTCAATTCTAGGTCAACCGGAAGTACCCTATAGGCTTTGGGTCGAAAACCTAGAGTTTACTTCCCTAGAATCATGAAATTTGGTAAGAAGCAAGGTCTGACAGCACAAGTGAAGGAAAAAATCCGAAAGGAATTTGTTTTTATATGACATAAAAAAGTTTATTAGACTACAAACTGATATTTTGCGGTTGGATTGTTTACTTTGTCGTACATCGCAACCCCAAAGCTAAGTTTGTCTTTCGAAAAAGAGGGGCAAAAGTCTTTGAGATTTGATTCCCAAGATGGACGTTTACAAGTTTGTTTGCTTACGGAACCCTCGGTGCGAGAGTCAGACTCATACTTGTCCGTTTTTTTTAATGGGAAAAACACTGTTCAAGCACAGCAGTGGCTTATAAAATGTTACCACCACCACCAGCCAACCATTTGTCGGTGGTACCGAGAAATGGTTGGTTGGTGGTAGTGCCTATACTAATAATAATATTATTAGAACTTATATTTTTTGCGCGCAAACTAATTCTTTTTTTTCAAAATAAAAGTAGTCTAAGTTACTCCTCATAACACCAGCTAGCTGCCAGCGAAAGGCCCGTGGAAATCGGTCCACCCGTTCCGGTTATTAGTCGGTACAAACAGACAAGCAAAAATATTTTTTGAAATAAAAACTTCTTTAGGCACGTTGGTGCACTTTTGCTATGGGGAAAAAACAGTTATTTATTTGCATCAGTTGTTGTGGTCCTAATAAATAAATATACTTATCAAAGTTAAACTTGACCTTGTAAACAGAACTTGTAAGTACCTAACTATACCGCCTAATACTAATAGTTAATAATATAATCTAACCACGTAATTACGGGCAACATAATTTAGGACAACAAAAGTCAGCATTTGGTAGGTTTGTATCTACTAATTGCTTATAGGTAGAGTCTTTATTGTAACAGCCAAATACTATGCAATATGCGTTTGTTTTCATTTTAGTTAAGTAATTTTTTGTACTAGGCATTGTGTAGTACCTAGGTAATATAATCATCGTAAGCGACGTCGCTTCGTCCTTTATCGTCGGAGTCGAAATAGTGTTTAATATTCATTTATTCCCTATTCTGTAAGCACTGGGATACTGTTAGTATACTATGTAACAAACAAAATATCAAAAATATCGAAAATGTGCGGGTGGATGAAGAACCTTCTACCTCACGATCTCGACGACACGGTGAGCGTGCACCGCTGAGCCAGTCAGCCTGCAACCACGGCCAGTGCAGCCTGCTCGAAACGTCAGGCAATCCAGAGGTATGTAATACCTTTTCGTGATGGCGTTCATTCCTATAGAACGCGAAAGTTTACAAGTTAGTATTTTTGATGTACTTGGAACATTTGAAATTCCGATGCCGATGTTAATGCAAAAGAAATAAAAATCCTTTTTAAGACTACTATTTTATTTAATATATTGATAAATAACAATTTGTGAATGTCGAATATCGATCGATAAAATCCTCTTTCAAAATTTGTTGCGAAACTTGTTGCCATGCGGCCGAAGGTGTATATAGACTAGGATTCAAATTCTCATAATGGCAGTTGAAAAGAAAATGACTCATCGAACGGCATGATATAAGGCGTATGAGATCGCATTACAAACAAAATATTAAGAAATATCGCCAGGAAGAAAAATCCATAATTTAAATAGATGAAATATGCGTTAATCAAAACCACGTGATGCAAAAAAGAAAGCTGGCAGTCTTGGAAAGAACACGGATCTATGAAATTTATCGGAAAAGCCCCGCGGTTAATGATTGTGCATGCCGTGGAGCCTAAATAATTTTGTGAACGATGTTTTACTCATAATAAAAGTCATATTGAACATGGCGACATGAACACTTTTTCAAAATTCACAAAAGTGGATCGAAGAAAAGTTTCTACCTAATATTGCACAAAATTTTGTGATTGTAGTTAAAGCCACCTGTCAAAGCACCCAAAATGATAAGAAACCTACAATGTGTTCCTTTCACTAGTCTGGCTGCATGACCCGGTTTGCAGAAAAAAGAAATCGCCTTAGGTGCAGGTGAACTGGGACGGACCATACCGAGTTGTGACCAGGCTCAATGACGTAAATGTTCCACGCTGTTCTAGAAGTTTAAAAAGGATGTCGAGTCAGTCGGGTTATTAGGAGATTTTTTTGTAAAAGTTACAGAGATTAAACAAGTTCGAAGAATAGCGAACAGTACAAGTGAACATCAGTGAGAATTGTTGTTAACTGTGGAGTATTGTGTTTATTGCAAATTATTGAAATAGAGTATTTATCTAACCACGAATCCTGGCTCGTAACAATATTTAGTGATTTAGTCACAGGACTTTTCATAACTTGCAACATCATATGTTTGTAAGTAAGGTAAGTCCAGTCAGGCTGCTATGCGGTCATGCAGAAATGAAAAAAATAAGTGAAGTCTAAATATAATGGTTTTATGTTACTGCAATGTGAATGTAAAATTAATTAAACCTTAATTATACTTACTGTCTTATATGAAACCAGAAAAGCACCCCTAGTGTTCCTGAAGTTAAAACAAAAATAGTTTTGCCACATTTTCAGTCGCTCCTTATTTTCTCATTCAAACATCCATTAAGGTTTTTGAAGTACGATGTAACATAATTTATCGGCACACTCGCCTGAGTACTGGCCATCAATTAATCAATGCTGCCTAAACATACTGCAGCTCATATTGTGATCTTCTTTCACACATTACAGAAAATTCAGTTTTTAATACTAATAAAGGTCAAGAGGTAGTTTGTTTAAACGCATTAGGTCTTAGGTTCTGGCAATCTGATTTGTAATATTCTTACTGCGTTAGATAGCATGTTCATTGAGAAAAGTTATATGCTTATAATAAGCTTTGACTTAAGGTGCGAAGCAATGACGGGTCAGTTCGCTATATACCTATATAGATATATGGTAATCATTCATCTTAATGGCTAGAAGGGACTAACACGTATATTGAAGACCTTGCTGCTATTTCTTTCTTGGCTAACAGGTCACTAACCACCGCCGTTATATCATCCTCACTCGTTATATCATTTAAAACTATTATTATATCTCCGGTATTTGCACCTCGTTTATCGTCTTGTTTAATTTTATGTGACTTTGTTAGTTTAGTTGACGCCTGGAGGAAAACGAGATTTGCTTTATTTTTCGCATTATGTGGTGTGTTTTTATCCTTATTTGTTAGCGAACTTCTGCTTGATGTATTTTCTTTGTAAATAATTTCATTGCTGCAAACGAAAAAAATAATTAATCTATTTAAATAAAACTACGTTTTGGTAAGTGCATCACTTAATAATGGCTGGACAGATGTGGCTAATATTTTTCGGAATGTTCGAAGAAAGACAATGTGGAAAGTTGGGCAAGTCGGAAAACTTTTTTTTAAATATATATTACTACTACGGACCGATACGACCTTCAAACCTTCAAGAAAAGAGCGTACTCCTTTCTCAAAGGCCGGCAACACACTTGTGACTCTTGTGTTGCAGGTGTCCATGGGCCACGGTAGTCACTTACCATCAAGTGACACGTCTGCTCGTTTGCCAATAATATATATATAAAAAAAAAGTCTGACAAGTTCGTGCACGTCCATCCCTAGAAGCGAGACGCGGTGGCGGGGGTGTCGTCCTATAGAGGACAGCGAGGAGAGGTGTATCGTGAAATGGTAACGCGCGCGTTTATGTGACGGAAGCGCTAGCTACGCTGTCGAAGCGGCTACATGTGTCCTATGCTGATGCATAACTTTCGATACACCCAAGATTATAACCCGAAAATGAAGCGGTAGACGAACGATGTGTATGAAGTGTATAAATATTTTGAATTGTAAAAAAATATTTAAAGAGGGCAAATCAATGGTAGCATAGGACAGCAGCGTGTATTTCAATTCAACACGGTAAAATCGGTATCCCAAAAAAAATTATTGAAATACACAATTGTACCGAAGGGGCAAAACGAAGAAAAATATCTCAGTGTTACACTGTCAAACACTGATTTAATTATTTATGCTTTATTATGAGAGTTACTTGAAATAAATTGATTACATTAAGTTCGAAGTTGAAAGAACATAATTTTCTTCATTTCTCACGTAAGTATTTGAGACAGACGCAGCATAGACCCTTTCGGCCGCTATGGCAACTATGTTTCGCAACCAGTTGTGAAAAAGGATTCTATCTTCTTCCTTGGCAACTAGTTGAGATCGAAAATATTTAACCTTCCCACGCTACCTGTTGCTATGTGTTCCTTGAAAAGTCAAATGCAAGAGAGCAATCAAAGTGACTTGAAATTTGAATTTTTAATTTTTCCTTACCTTTATAAGTAAACTTTAAATTATATATTTATTTATAATCTTACATTTTACGTCTCATTACGACTTATCCCAAGATATAACTTCTCACACATTTCTCTACGAGAAGCACTAGAATAACGTGCTACCACGTCCCCGCCACCGCGTCTTATTCCTAGGGACGATCGCGCACGAACTTACCGGATTACAGGATGCTGACGTTATGAAATATTGTAACCTTTGCTTTTGGAATAACTATAGGTCGCCCGGTTTAAATTCGACCGGAATTCAGTAAATTATTGATACAGTTTCGTCGGAGATAGGGAAAAGCTATCTTTATTTTTTGTGCAAATGTCAAATTTGTATGGATTTCTCGCTGTAGCAACGTTTTTAACTAAAAAAAAAATCTTCCATGTTACCGAACACCGTGATTTGTTAAGAAACATATTCATTTTAAATTGGTTTTAATATTGAAATGCTCGTTTAATCTGAATAAAGTTTTTCTAATTTATTATAAACTTGCATATATCTTTGCATTAAGTAGGAACAATACTCAACTAAGTCTCGTTTAAAGGTAACCTTCTATTTAAAAACCATAGAGAGACTGATTTAAAACTAAAATAGTGATTGCGATTGTGAAGGACTCCAGAAATTAATTAATTTGGATAGTTAACGATATAAGTTTGGGAACATACAGTCTATAGTGTATGAGTGGGATTAATTTATTCGTTTATCTAAGCAATAAATGTAAAACCTATTACGAAACGTATAACCATATTTTTGGATTAAACAAAAAAAAGATTTTGAAAAAATCTTTGGCAAAATATGCTTTTGCCAAAGCGTAAAGCGTAAAGCGTATCATTTGGAAAAAGGCGGTTATAGATCGACACAGGCAGATATGTTATTACGTTATTTTTTTTATTATTTTACATTTGACAAAGCAAGGCAAAGCTGTGTGTGTTGATCTATAATCTTAAATTATAATAACAATTTTTTAAATGACGATTTCTAATAATTGATGATCAATTTTATGAAATAAAGATATTGAATTTGAATTTGTAAGTTCGTCATAATAAGGTTTCTGTTGTGTAAAGCGGGAGTTAATCGCGATAACAATTACAAGGCACAATACTTTTTGAAGTGAAACTTCTTTAGAATCGTTGTGATTTGAAATTCTATGAAACGAAAAAGCGTCACGATAAAGAAACAAACATTCAAAAATATGATTTAGTCTGCGAGAGAATGAGATCGAATACAAGTTTACAGTGTTCTATATAATCTTTGTCTTTGCGCCTGCGGACTACCAAGCTTTCAGAAAATATGTCAATGTCAACGTGGTGTAATTTTTGTGCATTTGCGTATTAAATGCATTTTAGTTGTTTTTTCTCCATATTTCACTTCTACTTAATTGATTCCTTACAAATTTACATTTAAATCCAACCTTAACCTATAATGAAAACAAAGTTTCAAAACAAACAATACTTCGTATTGTGTTTTAAAAGTTGTGTACAGTTGTAACTGGACTTCAGGTTTGCTTACTGTTTATAATTAATCTGTATCTGTAGTCTATTGAATAAAATAAAATAATTTGACCAATAACTTTTATAGAAATTATCTAAAATTAAATTTATTAACATTAATGAATTATTACAAGGCACGGAGATCGATCGCCGTATCGACTACGACTGGAAGAGCTTCTGGTCCATGAAGGAGATGTTAAAGCGCCCAAACCTGGTCTTTGACCGAGCATCAAAAGTCCAGACTTAAGATCTGCCAACGGGCGATGGAACGCAGCATACTGGGTGTCAAATTGACGGACCACGTCAGAAACACTGAGCTGCGTTCCAAAACTGGCATCGCTGATGTTGGAGTGGTGACCACCAGGCTAAAGTGGTGCTGGGCGGGACACGTCTGTCGAATGGAGCCATTCTGATGGGCAAAAATAGCCACGGAGTGGATACCTGGAGGTGGTCGGCGAGGAAGGCCGAGGAGGAGATGGAGGGACGATCTCGACAAGTTTTTAAACATGTGGCCTAGGGTGGCCGAAGACCGAGAGGAGTGGAAGCGTAAGGGGGAGGGGTTTGCCCAGCAGTGGGACACGTGCGAGGCTAACTAAAAAATTATTTGTGTTGATTTTACTTTTTATTCCTCATTCTCTCGTAGGCTACTTTTCACTTCTGCCGTGTGTGAATTGCACACACGCACACACACAAACATTTTTTTTTTTTGGTTACCCGACTTACCGAATTACGCGATGCAATTCGATCGAAACTGATATACACATTTATTACGTATAGTGGCGAAAGTTTAAAAACAATTATAAGGTTTCTGTGTTAAAAATCACGACAATCTTTCCTGATAATCTTAATAAAACGATTAGCGCTTTACGTCAATCACATCAATTACAAACCAAAAATATGACCACACTTTGTAGCTACATTGGTTACCCATGACTACAATGTAAACTTCATGTAACAAAAAGATTTGATACCTTGTTACTATGCTCGCAGTAGAGTAATCAATATGGTTTGGGAAACAATCGTCTGCCCAATCTGATTCCTCAAACCTGTTACTAAAACGGTCATCTGATATGGAATAATATAGATAACCAGATTCCGATGTAGCGCTGCTCTCCGCTAATTTGATCACGCTAGGAACTGAGCTCCTGGTCGCACTTCCACATAAAATAATTGAAATGTCACTTCTGCTCAAGCTTAAAGAAATTTGTCTTTTTATAAGCAAAGTTGAGTTGAAACTATCTTGAGACGCCACTTCCGTCATTAAATAATCTCTTGACACATTGATTTGAGGAATATCACTCGATGATTCAAAATATCTTGATAAATCAAAGCACCGTTTGGATTCACTATCTAACATTCTAGGCGGAGCTTTGATATCGTATTGATGTTTTGTATAAGTTTTATTACTGCATTGTGTTTGTCTACGCTCTTTTTCATTTTTAACAGGTCTAGTGCCATACATAGTATTATCATAACTATCGATAGCACATCTTGGAAATGTTTCAGAACTATCCCCGCGGTTGAAAGTGTTTGGCATTTTGGTGTTATTTTTAGTGTGATCAAACAAAACCACTAACGGTACAAGTTCTGCCCCATTATAGGCAACTTTGTTTTTCTTATTGTTATTATCATTTTTAACTCGGTCATGAATAATGTTAGTATTTTCTTTAGAATAACTAGGTACACCAATAGCACTTCCGACGGTAACTTTTATGCCTTCGTTATCTACAAAGACGCCGCCCTTGACGCCTGGAATACATTCATCTGGGCAGGGACAAAGAGACGATATATCGGGTGAAGTCACTCTAATCTTAACGTAACTGTGCTTGAATCTTATTTTCTTTTTATCACAACCACATCCTCGGTCGCATGTTGTAGTTTTTATTATATCTTCAAATTCCTCTGCGATTCCAGCTTGAGATTTTACTGTTTTTTTTCCGGCTACCTTTTTTGATGCTGTAATACCAACTTTTTTTGATTTAGTCTTTATTTTACCTAATTTTTCTGAAGGGGTCACCTCTGGGGGTAAGCCAGCTTCAGCCCTTATTTTTTTTACTAATTCTTTTTCCGACGGTGTAGCTCCTTCAGGCATAGGCAGACCAGCCTCCGCAAGACCTCGAAGGATTTTTTCCTTCTGAGCTGGCGTCTTACCCTTAAGTGGTGTAAGCAAACCTTCTTTTTTTGCTTTTTCTATTATTTCTTTCTCTGACGGCGTTTTTGCGGGCGGAGGCATCCCAAATTCCGTCCTAATTTTATGTATTAAAGATTTTTCTGATGGAGTTTTACCTTCGGGGAGAGGTACTCCCATTTCCGCTAGACCTCGAAGTATTTTTTCTTTTTTGGCCTTTGATTTACCCTCAAGCGGAGTAAGTAATCCCGCGGCCTCAGCTTTTCGCAATTTTTCTGATGGTATTTTAGATGGTGCAGCTTCTGCTTTAATTTTTGATATAAGTGCTTTTTCTGTAGGAGTTCTTCCTTCCGGTAGCGGAATGCCCAACTCTGCTTGAGTTTTAAGAACTTTTTGTTTCTCCTCTGGTGATAAACCTTCTAAAGGAATAAGGGCACCGGCAGCTGCTGCTTTTTCGTGCTTTTTTCTCATTGATTTTGTAGTGGGTTCAGATGGTAGACCAAATTCCTTACGAATTTTTTCGGCTAACTTTTTTTCTGATGCGGTTTTAGGTTCAGGAAGAGGCAAACCTTCTTCTGCAAGACCTCTTAAGATTTTTTCTTTTTCTTCCGGTGGCTTTCCTTTTAGCGGTGTTAGTAAACCAGCAGCTTTAGCTTTCCTCAGCTTTTCTGAAGGAATCTTAGAAGGCCTCTTAGCTTCAGCTGCGACTTTAGCTATCAATGCTTTTTCTGATGGAGTTCTTCCCTCAGGCAAAGGAATTCCCAGTTCGGCTTGAGTTTTGAGAACTCTTTCTTTTTCTGCTGGGGACAAACCTTCTAAAGGGATAAGTGCGTCCGCTGCGCCCGCCTTTTCATGTTTTTCTTTCATGGATTTAGTGGTAGGCTCCGGTGGAAGACCCATTTCCTTGCGGATTTTTGCAGCCAATTTTTTTTCAGAGGCTGTTTTAGCTTCAGGTAGTGGCAAACCTTGTTTTGCCAATCCCCTCATAATTTTCTCTTTTTGTTCTGGTGTTTTTCCATCAAGTGGCGTCATAAGGCCAGCAGCCTTTGCTTTCCTGATTTTTTCTGAAGGGATCTTAGAAGGTCTCTTAGCTTCTGCTGCAACTTTAGCTATAAGTGCCTTTTCAGAGGCAGTTCTCCCTTCTGGTAGAGGGATACCCAAGTCTGCTTGAGTCCTCAGGACTTTTTCTTTCTCTGCTGGTGATAGACCTTCTAAAGGAACTAGTGCACCGGCAGCGGCTGCTTTTTCATGTTTGCCTTTCATCGATGCGGTTGTGGGTTCTGGTGGCAAACCCAATTCCTTTCTTATTTTTGCAGCAAGTTTTTTCTCTGAAGCCGTTTTAGCTTCAGGTAGTGGTAAGCCTTGTTTGGCTATACCTCTCATGATTTTTTCTTTTTGTTCCGGTGTTTTACCTTCAAGTGGTGTGAGCAAACCAGCAGCTTTTGCTTTACGGAACATTTCTGTTGGTATTTTTGCAGGTGCTTTAGATTCAGCTTCGACTTTAGCTATTAGTGCTTTTTCAGAGGGAGTTCTGCCTTCGGGGAGTGGGATTCCCAACTTTGCTTGCGTCTTGAGAACTTCTTCTTTCTCTGCTGGCGATAAACCTTCTAGTGGGACTAGGACGCCAGCAGCTGCTGCTTTCTCATGCTTCTCTTTCAAGGATTTAGTTGTGGGTTCTGGTGGTAGACCAAGTTCTTTTCGAATTGTGGCGGCAATTTTTTTTTCAGATGCTGTTTTTGGCTCGGGGAGTGGCAACCCTTCCTCTGCCAAGCCTCTCATGATTTTTTCTTTTTGTTCCGTTGTTTTTCCCTCAAGAGGTGTAATCAAGCCAGCAGCCTTTGCTTTTTTTATTTTTGCCGATGGGATTTTTGAAGGAAGCTTTGAGGGGATCTTGGAAGGTATCTTAGTTTCTGCTGCAACTTTAGCTATAAGTGCTTTTTCAGAGGGCGTTCTTCCTTCTGGTAGTGGGATACCCAAGTTTGCTTGAGTCCTTAGGACTTTTTCTTTCTCTGCTGGTGATAGACCTTCTAAAGGAACTAGTGCACCCGCAGCGGCTGCTTTTTCATGTTTGTCTTTCATCGATGCGGTTGTGGGTTCTGGTGGCAAACCCAATTCCTTTCTAATTTTTGCCGCCAAGTTTTTCTCTGAAGCCGTTTTAGCTTCTGGTAATGGTAAGCCTTGTTTCGCTATACCTCTCATGATTTTTTCTTTTTGTTCGGGTGTTTTACCTTCAAGTGGTGTAAGTAAACCGGCCGCTTTAGCTTTACGGAACATTTCTGTTGGTATCTTTGCAGGTGCTTTAGATTCAGCTTCGACTTTAGCTATAAGTGCTTTTTCAGAGGGAGTCCTGCCTTCGGGTAGTGGGATTCCCAAGTTTGCTTGCGTCTTCAGAACTTTTTCTTTTTCCGCTGGTGATAAACCTTCTAGAGGAACTAGAGCACCAGTAGCGGCTGCTTTTCCATGCTTTGCTTTCATTGACGCTGTTGTAGGTTCTGGGGGCAGGCCCATTTCTTTTCGAATTTTGGCTGCTAATTTTTTTTCTGACGCAGTTTTAGCTTCTGGAAGAGGCAATCCTTGTTCAGCTAGTCCTCTCATAATTCTTTCTTTTTGTTCGGGTGTTTTGCCTTCAAGAGGTGTCATTAAACCAGCAGCCTTCGCTTTCCTTATCTTTTCGGACGGGATCTTAGAAGGTTTCTTAGCTTCAGCTGCAACTTTAGCTATGAGTGCTTTTTCAGAGGGAGTTCTTCCTTCAGGTAGGGGTATACCCAAGTCTGCTTGAGTTTTAAGCACTCTTTCTTTCTCAGCCGGTGATAAGCTTTCCAGTGGGACCAGAGCTCCAGTTGCAGCCGCTTTCTCATATTTGTCTTTCATTGATGCTGTCGTGGGTTCAGGGGGTAGACCCATTTCTTTTCGAATTTTTGCCGCTAGTTTTTTTTCGGATGCGGTTTTAGCTTCTGGAAGTGGCAAACCTTGTTCAGCCAGTCCTCTCATAATTCTTTCTTTTTGTTCAGGTGTTTTTCCTTCTAGCGGCGTTATTAAACCCGCAGCTTTCGCTTTTTTTATCTTTTCTGATGGGATCTTAGAAGGTTTCTTAGCTGCAGCCGCAACTTTAGCTATGAGCGCTTTTTCAGAGGGTGTTCTGCCCTCCGGCAGTGGTATACCTAGGTCTGCTTGTTTTTTTAAAACTCTTTCTTTTTCAGCAGGGGATAAACCCTCTAGGGGAACTAGAGCACCAGCGGCTGCTGCTTTTTCATGCTTGTCTCTTAATGTAGCTGTTGTGGGTTCAGGGGGTAGACCCATTTCTTTTCGAATTTTCGCTGCTAATTTTTTTTCAGATGCTGTGTTAGCTTCTGGAAGAGGCAACCCTTGTTCAGCCAGACCTCTCATAATTCTTTCTTTTTGTTCAGGTGTTTTCCCTTCTAGCGGTGTTATTAAACCAGCAGCTTTGGCTTTCTTTATCTTTTCTGATGGGATCTTAGAAGGTCTCTTAGCTTCAGCCGCAACTTTAGCTATGAGTGCTTTTTCAGAGGGTGTTCTTCCCTCCGGCAGTGGTACACCTAACTCTGCTTGTTTTTTTAGAACTCTTTCTTTTTCTGCTGGAGATAAACCTTCTAAGGGAACTAGAGCACCAGCAGCTGCTGCTTTTTCATGCTTATCCCTTAATGAAGCTGTTGTGGGTTCAGGGGGTAGACCCATTTCTTTGCGAATTTTTGCTGTTAATTTTTTTTCGGATGCTGTTTTGGCTTCTGGTAGAGGCAAACCTTGTTCAGCTAGTCCTCTCATAATTCTTTCTTTTTCTTTGGGTGTTTTGCCTTCAAGAGGCGTTATTAAACCCGCGGCCTTCGCTTTCCTTATCTTTTCTGATGGGATCTTAGAAGGTTTCTTAGCTTCATCTGCAACTTTAGCTATAAGCGCTTTTTCAGAGGGTGTTCTGCCCTCCGGCAGTGGTATACCTAACTCTGCTTGTTTTTTTAGAACTCTTTCTTTTTCTGCCGGAGATAAACCTTCTAGGGGAACTAGAACACCAGCAGCTGCTGCTTTTTCATGCTTGTCTCTTAATGAAGCTGTTGTGGGTTCGGGGGGAAGGCCCATTTCTCTTCGAACTTTTGCTGCTAATTTTTTTTCAGATGCGGTTTTAGCTTCTGGAAGAGGCAAACCCTGTTCAGCCAGTCCTCTCATAATTTTTTCTTTTTGTTCAGGCGTTTTCCCGTCTAGCGGCGTTATTAAACCAGCAGCCTTCGCTTTCTTTATCTTTTCTGATGGGATCTTAGAAGGTTTCTTAGCTTCAGCCGCAACTTGAGCTATGAGCGCTTTTTCAGAGGGTGTTCGGCCCTCCGGCAGTGGTATACCTAACTCCGCTTGTTTTTTTAGAACTCTTTCTTTTTCTGCCGGAGATAAACCTTCTAGGGGAACCAGAACACCGGCAGCTGCTGCTTTTTCATGCTTGTCTTTTAATGAAGCTGTTGTGGGTTCAGGGGGTAGACCCATTTCTTTTCGAATTTTTGCTGCCAATTTTTTTTCAGATGCGGTTTTTGCTTCTGGAAGTGGCAAACCTTGTTCTGCTAGTCCTCGCATAATTCTTTCTTTTTGTTCAGGTGTTTTGCCTTCAAGGGGCGTTATTAAACCAGCAGCCTTTGCTTTCTTTATCTTTTCTGATGGGATCTTAGAAGGTTTCTTAGCTTCAGTTGCAACTTTAGCTATGAGCGCTTTTTCAGAGGGTGTTCTTCCCTCCGGCAGTGGTATACCTAACTCTGCTTGTTTTTTTAGAACTCTTTCTTTTTCTGCTGGAGATAAGCCTTCTAGGGGAACTAGAACACCAGCAGCTGCTGCTTTTTCATGCTTGTCTCTTAATGAAGCTGTTGTGGGTTCAGGGGGTAGACCCATTTCTTTTCGAATTTTTGCTGCTAATTTTTTTTCAGATGCGGTTTTCGCTTCTGGAAGGGGTAAACCTTGTTCAGCCAGTCCTCTCATAATTCTTTCTTTTTGTTTAGGTGTTTTCCCTTTTAGTGGCGTTACCAAACCAGCAGCTTTTGCTTTCCTTATCTTTTCTGATGGGATCTTAGAAGGTTTTGTAGCTTCAGCCGCAACTTTAGCTATGAGCGCTTTTTCAGAGGGTGTTCTTCCCTCCGGCAGTGGTATACCTAACTCTGCTTGTTTTTTTAGAACTCTTTCTTTTTCTGCCGGGGATAAACCTTTTAGAGGAACTAGAGCACCAGCAGCTGCTGCTTTTTCATGTTTGTCTCTTAATGAAGCTGTTGTAGGTTCAGGGGGTAAGCCCATTTCCTTGCGTATTTTCGCTGCTATTTTTTTTTCAGATGCGGTTTTAGTTTCTGGAAGAGGCAAGCCTTGTTCAGCTAGTCCTCTCATAATTCTTTCTTTTTGTTCGGGTGTTTTGCCTTCAAGTGGCGTTATTAACCCAGCTGCTTTTGCTTTTTTAATTTTTTCTGATGGAATCTTGGAAGGTTTCTTTGCTTCAGTTCTAACTTTAGCTATGAGCGCTTTTTCAGAGGGTGTTCGGCCCTCCGGCAGTGGTATACCCAAGTCTGCTTGAGCTTTTAAAACTCTTTCTTTCTCTGCCGGTGACAAACCTTCCATGGGAACAAGTGCGCCAGCTGCAGCAGCTTTCTCATATTTGTCTTTCATTGACGTAGTGGTGGGTTCAGGGGGCAATCCCATCTCTTTACGGATTTTTGCAGCTAGTTTTTTTTCTGATGCAGTCTTTGCTTCAGGAAGTGGTAAACCTTGTTTTGCTAATCCTCTCATAATTTTTTCCTTTTGTTGGGGTGTTTTTCCTTCAAGGGGAGTAAGCAAACCAGCAGCTTTTGCTTTCCTAAATATTTCTGTTGGTATTTTTGGCGGTGCACTTACTTCAGCACCAACTTTATCAATTAACGCCTTTTCGGAGGGAGTTCTACCTTCAGGCAGTGGAATTCCTAATTTGGCTTGGGTCTTTAATACTCTTTCCTTTTCTGCTGGTGACAACCCTTCCAAAGGGACTAGTGCACCAGCAGCTGCTGCCTTTTCATGTTTGTCTCTCATTGATTTGGTGGTTGGTTCTGGTGGCAAACCTAAATCTTTTCTTATTTTATCTGCTAACATTTTTTCTGATGCTGTTTTAGCTTCAGGCAAAGGTAACCCTTGCTGTGCCAGCCCTCGCATTATTTTCTCTTTTTGTTCAGGTGTTTTTCCTTCTAGCGGCGTTAGTAGACCGGCAGCTTTAATTTTTTTCATTTTCTCCGACAGTATTTTAGAAGGTCTCTTTGCTTCAGCAGCTACTTTAGCTATAAGATCTTTCTCGGAAGGCGTTCTCCCCTCGGGCAGTGGTAAACCTAACTCTGCTTGCTTTTTTAGAATTTTTTCTTTTTCTGCTGGGGATAGACCTTCTAGAGGAACGAGAGCACCAACAGCGGCTGCTTTTTCATGCTTGTCTTTCATTGATTTGGTAGTCGGCTCGGGGGGTAAACCCATTTCCTTACGAATTTTTTGAGCCAACATTTTCTCGGATGCAGTTTTAGGCTCTGGAAGTGGTAAACCTTGTTTCGCTAATCCTTTCATAATTTTCTCTTTTTGTTCTGGCGTTTTTCCTTCAAGTGGAGTTACTAAACCAGCAGCTTTTGCTTTACGGAACATTTCTGTTGGTATTTTAGTAGGAGCTTTAACTTCAGCTGCAATTTTGTCTATAAGTGCCTTTTCTGAAGGAGTTCTTCCTTCAGGCAAAGGAATACCTAACTGCGCCTGCTTTCTGAGGACCTTTTCCTTTTCAGCTGGTGACAAACCTTCCAAAGGGATAAGGGCACCGGCAGCTGCTGCTTTTTCATGTTTGCCTTTCATAGATGTAGTTGTGGGTTCTGGTGGAAGTCCCATTTCTTTTCGAACTTTTGCTGCCAGTTTTTTCTCAGATGCAGTTTTAGCTTCTGGAAGAGGTAAACCTTGTTCAGCTAGTCCTCTCATAATTTTTTCTTTTTGTTCGGGTGTCTTGCCTTCAAGTGGCGTTATTAAGCCAGCAGCCTTTGCTTTTCTAATCTTTTCTGATGGAATCTTGGTAGGTTTTTTAGTTTCAGCTGCAACTTTAGTTATGAGTGCTTTTTCAGAGGGAGTTCTTCCCTCTGGTAGTGGTATTCCCAAGTCTGCTTGAGCTTTAAGAACTCTTTCTTTATCAGCAGGTGACAAACCTTCTAATGGGACTAGAGCTCCAGCAGCGGCTGCTTGTTCATACTTATCTTTCATAGATTTAGTAGCAGGTTCCTGTGGTAATCCTAATTCCTTTCGAATTTTAGCTGCTAACTTCTTTTCGGATGCTGTTTTCGCTTCGGGAAGAGGTAAACCTTGTTCTGCAAGGCCTCTCATAATCTTCTCTTTCTGTTCTGGTGTTTTACCTTCCAGTGGTGTTATTAAACCAGCAGCTCTTGCTTTTCTTATTTTTTCACTTGGTAGTTTCAGTGGTCGTTTTCCTTCAATTTTTGCTATCAGTGCTTTTTCAGAAGGAGTTCTACCCTCTGGTAACGGAATGCCCATTTCTGCCTGCGCTCTCAATATCTTTTCTTTTTCCTCGGGCGTTAATCCTTCAAGAGGAACGAGTATACCAGCAGCTGCTGCTCTGTCATGTTTATCACGCATAGACGGGGTCGTAGGCGCTGGTGGAAGTCCCATTTCTTTACGTACTTTGGCGGCAATTTTTCTTTCTGATGCTGTTCTACCTTCTGGAATAGGTAAGCCTTGTTTAGCTAATCCTTTTATGATGCGTTCTTTATCTTCAGGTGACTTCCCTTGCAGTGGAGTAAACAGACCAAGTGCTTTAGCTTTTCTTAATTTCTCTGACGGAAGTCGTACTTTTGCGGATACTTCTCTTTCAGATTCAGGGGTTAAAAGACTACAAATGCATTCATCTACGGGTCCTGTACCTTCTTTTATTCCTTTGGCAGTCTTTTTATCTAACTTTTCCCTTTCAACAGGTGGTAAAGCAGGAGGTCCAAGATATCGAGATGGATGTTTTTTAACGTCAGCTAAAACTTTATCGATTAATGCTTTTTCAGAGGGTGTTCTTCCTTCAGGTAATGGTATGCCTAACTTGGCTTGATTCTTAAGAACTCTTTCTTTCTCTGCTGGTGTCAAACCTTCAAGAGGAACAAGCGCTCCTGCGGCAGCAGCTTTCTCATGCTTTTCTTTCATTGAAGGTGTCGTAGGTTCAGGTGGTAAACCCAATTCTTTTCGAATTTTATCGGATAATTTTTTCTCTGACGCAGTTTTAGCCTCCGGAAGTGGTAAACCTTGTTTTGCTAAACCTCTCATAATTTTTTCTTTCTGATCTGATGTTTTCCCTTCAAGTGGAGTGAGAAGACCAGCAGCTTTGGCTTTTCGAAAAATTTCTGTGGGGATTTTGGCTGGTGCTTTTGATTCAGCTGCAACTTTAGCTATAAGAGCTTTTTCAGAGGGGGTTCTACCTTCAGGAAGAGGAACACCCATTTCAGCCTGGGTCTTGAGAACTCTTTCTTTCTCTGCTGGTGATAATCCCTCTAGAGGGACCAAAGCTCCGGCAGCGGCTGCTTTCATCTGTTTTTCTTTTAGTGATTTAGTAGTAGGTTCCGGTGGTAAACCTAATTCCTTCCGAATCTTTGCTGCCAGCATTTTCTCAGATGGTGTTTTAGCCTCCGGTAGTGGCAAACCTTGTTCAGCTAGTCCTCTCATAATTTTCTCTTTTTGGTCTGGAGTTTTACCTTCAAGTGGTGTCATTAAACCGGCAGCTTTGGCTTTTTTTAATTTTTCTGAAGGAATTTTGGAAGGTTTTTTAGCTTCAGTTGCAATTTTTGTTATAAGTGCTTTTTCAGAAGGAGTTCTTCCTTCAGGTAGTGGTACGCCCAATTGTGCTTGAGTTCTGAGAACTCTTTCTTTTTCAGCTGGTGATAAACCTTCCAAAGGTATAAGGGCACCGGCAGCAGCTGCTTTTTCATGCTTGTCTTTCATAGATGCTGTTGTGGGTTCAGGCGGTAGACCCATTTCTTTTCGAATCTTTGCCGCAAGTTTTTTCTCGGATGAGGTTTTAGCTTCTGGGAGAGGCAAACCTTGCTCAGCCAGTCCTCTCATAATCCTTTCTTTTTGTTCAGGTGTTTTCCCTTCTAGCGGCGTTATTAAACCAGCAGCCTTCGCTTTTTTTATCTTTTCTGATGGGAGCTTAGAAGGTTTCTTAGCTTCAGCTGTAACTTTAGCTATGAGTGCTTTTTCAGAGGGTGTTCTACCTTCCGGCAGTGGCATACCCAACTCTGCTTGTTTTTTTAAAACTCTTTCTTTTTCTGCCGGGGATAAACCTTCCAGGGGAACTAGAACACCAGCAGCTGCTGCTTTTTCATGCTTATCTCTTAATGAAGCTGTTGTGGGTTCAGGGGGTAGACCCATTTCTTTTCGAATTTTTGCGGCCAATTTTTTTTCAGACGTGGTTTTGGCTTCTGGAAGAGGCAAACCTTGTTCAGCCAGTCCTCTCATAATTCTTTCTTTTTGTTCAGGTGTTTTCCCTTCTAGCGGCGTTATTAAACCAGCAGCCTTCGCTTTCTTGATTTTTTCAGATGGAATCTTAGAAGGTTTCTTAGCTTCAGCAGCAACTTTAGCTATGAGTGCTTTTTCAGAGGGTGTTCTGCCTTCCGGCAGTGCTATACCTAACTCTGCTTGTTTTTTTAGAATTCTTTCTTTTTCAGCTGGTGATAAACCTTCCAAAGGTATAAGGGCACCGGCAGCAGCTGCTTTTTCATGCTTGTCTTTCATAGATGCTGTTGTGGGTTCAGGAGGAAGGCCCATTTCCTTGCGAATTTTTGTTGCTAATTTTTTTTCAGATGCAGTTTTCGATTCTGGAAGAGGCAAACCTTGTTCAGCCAATCCTCTAATAATTCTTTCTTTTTGTTCAGGTGTTTTCCCTTCTAGCGGTGTTATTAAACCAGCAGCTTTCGCTTTCTTGATCTTTTCTGATGGGATCTTAGAAGGTTTTTTAGCTTCAGCCGCAACTTTAGCTATTAGCGCTTTTTCAGAGGGTGTTCTGCCCTCCGGCAGTGGTATACCTAACTCTGCTTGTTTTTTTAGAACTCTTTCTTTTTCTGCTGGGGATAAGCTTTCTAGGGGAACTAGAACACCAGCAGCGGCTGCTTTTGCATGCTTGTCTTTTAATGAAGCTGTTGTGGGTTCAGGGGGTAAGCCCATTTCCTTGCGAATTTTCGCTGCTAATTTTTTTTCAGATGCGGTTTTCGCTTCTGGAAGAGGCAAACCTTGTTCAGCCAATCCTTTTATAATTCTTTCTTTTTGTTCAGGTGTTTTCCCTTCTAGTGGCGTTATTAAACCAGCAGCCTTCGCTTTCCTTATCTTTTCTGAAGGGATCTTAGAAGGTTTCTTAGCTTCTGCCGTAACTTTAGCTATGAGCGCTTTTTCAGATGGTGTTCTGCCCTCCGGCAGTGGTATACCCAAGTCTGCTTGAGCTTTTAAAACTCTTTCTTTCTCTGCCGGAGATAAACCTTCTAAGGGAACTAGAACACCAGCAGCTGCTGCTTTTTCATGTTTATCTCTTAATGAAGCTGTCGTGGGTTCAGGGGGTAGACCCATTTCTTTTCGAATTTTTGCCGCTAGTTTTTTTTCGGATGCTGTTTTAGCTTCAGGAAGAGGTAAACCTTGCTCTGCCAGTCCTCTCATAATTCTTTCTTTTTGTTCAGGAGTTTTGCCTTCCAGGGGCGTTACTAAACCAGCAGCCTTCGCCTTCCTTATCTTTTCTGATGGGATCTTAGAAGGTTTTTTAGCTTCAGCCGCAACTTTAGCTATGAGCGCTTTTTCAGAGGGTGTTCTTCCCTCCGGCAGTGGTATACCTAACTCTGCTTGTTTTTTTAGAACTCTTTCTTTTTCTGCTGGAGATAAGCCTTCTAGGGGAACTAGAACACCAGCAGCTGCTGCTTTTGCATGCTTGTCTTTTAATGAAGCTGTTGTAGGCTCCGGGGGTAGGCCCATTTCCTTGCGAATTTTCGCTGCCAATTTTTTTTCAGATGCGGTTTTCGCTTCTGGAAGAGGCAAACCTTGCTCTGCCAGTCCTCTCATAATTCTTTCTTTTTGTTCAGGAGTTTTGCCTTCCAGAGGCGTTATTAAACCAGCAGCCTTCGCTTTCCTTATCTTTTCTGATGGGATCTTAGAAGGTTTCTTAGCTTCAGCTGCAACTTTAGCTATGAGTGCCTTTTCAGAGGGTGTTCTTCCTTCTGGCAGTGGTATACCTAAATCAGCTTGAGTTTTGAGAACTTTTTCTTTTTCTTCTGGAGATAAACCTTCTAGAGGAACTAGAGCACCAGCAGCGGCTGCTTTTTCATGCTTGTCTTTCATTGATGCTGTCGTGGGTTCTGGGGGCAGTCCCGTTTCTTTTCGAATTTTCGCTGCTAGTTTTTTTTCGGATGTGGTTTTAGCTTCTGGTAGAGGTAAACCTTGCTCTGCCAGTCCTCTCATAATTCTTTCTTTTTGTTCAGGAGTTTTGCCTTCCAGAGGCGTGACTAAACCAGCAGCCTTCGCTTTCCTTATCTTTTCTGATGGGATCTTAGAAGGTTTCTTAGCTTCAGCTCCAACTTTAGCTATGAGTGCTTTTTCAGAGGGTGTTCTTCCCTCGGGCAGTGGTATTCCTAACTCTGCTTGTTTTTTAAGAACTTTTTCTTTTTCTGATGGTGATAAACCTTCTAAAGGTACTAGAGCGCCAGCAGCAGCAGCTTTTTCATGCTTGTCTTTCATTGATGCTGTCGTGGGTTCTGGGGGCAGTCCCATTTCTTTTCGAATTTTTGCTGCTAGTTTTTTTTCTGATGTTGTTTTGGCTTCAGGGAGAGGTAAACCTTGTTTTGCGAGACCTTTCATAATTTTTTCCTTTTGTTCTGCACTTTTTCCTTCGAGTGGTGTTAAAAGTCCAGCCTCTTGAGCTGCTCTCAACTTTTTGGAAGGTATGGCTTTTGGTTGTACTGTAGCTTTTACTTTAGCGATTAATGCTTTTTCCGATGCCGTCCGTCCTTCTGGCAGCTCCAGTCCCATTTCAGCTTGCCTTTTAAGAATTTTTTCTTTTTCTGTAGGTGTTTTCCCTTCTAAGGGAGTTAATATACCAGCTGCTTGGGCTTTAGCATATTTTTCTTTCATCGATTTGGTTTTCGGTTCAAGCGGTATTCCAACTTCGCGTTTAATTTTTTCAATCATCTTTTTTTCTGATTCGGTTTTACCTTCAGGTAACGGCAGTCCTTGTTCTGCCAGACCTCTTAGTATTTTTTCTTTTCTTTCAGGAGTTTTGCCTTCTAATGGAGTTAATAATCCTGCAGCTTTAGCCGCTCTTAACTTTTCTGATGGTATTGGTTTTGGAGGTGGTACAGTAGCTTTTATTTTGCTAATTAGTGCTTTTTCTGAAGCTGTGCGTCCTTCTGGAAGTTCCAATCCCATTTCAGCTTGTCGCTTAAGAATTTTTTCTTTTTGTTTTAATGATTTGCCTTCCAGGGGTGTTATAATACCGGCTGCTTGAGCTTTTGCGTATTTTTCTTTCATAGATTTTGTTTTTGGCTCAGGAGGTATGCCTACTTCGCGTCGCACTTTTTCGATCAGTTTTTTTTCTGAAGGTGTTTTACCTTCCGGTAATGGCAGCCCCTGTTCTGCAAGCCCTCTTAATATTTTTTCTTTATGTTCTGGTGTTTTTCCATCTAACGGTGTAAATAGGCCAGCTGCTTTAGCCGCTTTCAATTTTTCTGGTGTTATTCCACTAGGTCGTACCACAGGTTTTAGTTTGGCTATGAGAGCTTTTTCAGAAGCTGTCCGTCCTTCTGGCAGTTCCAAACCCATTTCGGCTTGTCGTTTAAGAACTTGTTCTTTCTGGGAAGGCGTTTTTCCTTCTAAAGGGGTTAAAATGCCAGCTGCTTGTGCTTTTGCATATTTTTCTTTCATTGACGGTGTTTTTGGTTCCGGGGGCAAACCCAAGTCTTGTCGTACTTTTTTGAATAATTTTTCTTCCGAAGCAGTTTTGGGTTCAGGTAATGGGAGCCCTTGTTCTGCTAATCCTCTTATTATCTTTTCTTTTTGATCTAAAGGTTTTCCTTCTAGTGGAGTTAAAAGTCCAGCTGCTTTAGCCGCTTTGAGTTTTTCTGAAGGAGTCCGTTTTGTCGGAGGTACTGCAGCTTTCACTTTAGCAATTAGAGCTTTCTCAGAGGGAGTTCGTCCTTCTGGCAGGTCCAGACCCATAGCAGCCTGACGCTGCAATATTTTTTCTTTTTCCAACGGCGTTTTTCCTTCTAAAGGTGTCAATATACCAGCGGCTTGAGCTCTTGCGTATTTTTCTTTCATTGACTTAGTTTTCGGTTCAGGTGGAATACCTACTTCATGTTTAGCCTTCTCAATAATTTTTCTTTCCGATGGTGTTTTGCCTTCGGGTAATGGGAGTCCCTTTTCTGCTAATCCTTTTAGTATCTTCTCTTTTTGCTCTGGAGTTTTCCCTTCTAATGGTGTCAGCAGGCCAGCTGCTTTAGCTGCCCTTAACTTTGCTGATGGTATTGGTATTGCTCTTGGTGGAGGCAGCGAGGCTTTTACCTTTTCAATGAGTTCTTTTTCAGAAGGTGTTCGCCCTTCTGGAAGTTCTATGCCCATTTCGGCCTGACGTTTGAGGATTTTTTCTTTTTCTGAAGGTGTTTTGCCTTCTAACGGCGTTAAAATACCAGCTGCTTTAGCTTTTTCGTATTTCTCTTTCATGGACTTTGTTTTTGGTTCAGGAGGTAATCCTACCTCACGTTTTACCTTCTCAATTAACTTTTTTTCTGAGGGTGTTTTACCTTCCGGCAAAGGCAGACCGTGTTCAGCTAATCCTCTTAAAATTTTCTCTTTTTGTTCTGGCGTCTTTCCTTCCAATGGGGTGAGTAGCCCTGCAGCTTTAGCAGCTTTTAGTTTTTTTGAGGGTATAACTTTTGGGACGGGTGTTTTAGCTTTTACTTTTGCAATTAGTTCCTTTTCAGAAGGTGTCCGTCCTTCTGGAAGTTGTAATCCCAGCTCGGCTTGGCGCTTAAGAATTTTTTCCTTTTCTGAAGGTGTTTTGCCTTCCAAAGGCGTTATCACACCAGCTTCTAGAGCTTTTTCATATTGTTCTTTCATCGATTTTGTTTTTGGTTCAGGCGGTATTCCTAGTTCCTTGCGAACTTTTTCAATAATTTTTTTTTCTGATGTAGTTTTTCCTTCAGGTAGAGGAATTCCTTGTTCTGCTAGTCCTTTCAATATTTTTTCTTTTTGTTCCGGCGTTTTTCCTTCTAATGGTGTAATAAGACCTAAAGCTTTTGCCTTACGCATTTTTTCAGATGGTTTTACTTCAGATATACCTCTTTTTATTTTGATTTTTTGTATAAGAGCTTTTTCTGAATCTGTTCTTCCTTCCGGAAGCTTTATGCCCATATCAGCTTGACCTTTCAAAATCTTTTCTTTCTGAGCGGGAGTCTTTCCTTCTAAGGGTGTTATTAGGCCTGCTTTCATAGCCTGTTTCATTCTCGCCTTTTCGGCAGAAGTTCTAGGTTCAGGTGGTAAACCAAGATCATCTCTTACTTTTTTAATTAAAGATTTTTCAGACGCTGTTTTCCCTTTAGGCAGCGGTGCACCAGATTTTACTAAGTCTTTCAGAATTTTTTCCTTTTCTGCTAGAGGTTTTCCTACCATTTCTTTTTCTGCTTTTTTTGTTAGTTCTTTTTTCTTTTTCATGCTTTCAGTATCAAGGCCAACTGAAGCCAATGACTTCCTTATTGCTCCGATACGCCGCTCTTCCCGTGGTAGATGGCTACAAAGTATGCAATCACAGTGGTCGCAGCTTTTCATTTTGTAACAATCGTACAAACCTTTCATTACTTCAAACATCGCATCTGAGTTACATGAACAACAGCAGCTTTCCCGGGTTGTGCTTAATTGGCACCGATACACTTTGTATCTGGGCTGGTTCTTAAAATGGATACAATTCAAGTTTTCAACTAATTGGTGTTGTGATACTACATCGATAACATATTCTGATTTAAAGCAATGGCCATTTTGTCTGCGAATATTATTTGAGCTTAATGTGCTTATCTTTGATACATTTTTGTGTTTATATGTCTTGATTACGTCGGGCATACTAGTGTGCCTTGTAATCGGCTTTTGGCTCTTAGAAACAAGTTGATATGTTAATGGTTCATTATTGTTTGGAATCTTGTATTTATTGCGTTTTTTATACTTTTTATTTCGAGTAATTTCAATACCGTTACAAATGTGACCCTCTTGATTAAAATATGACTCATACTGTAATTGTTTAGTAGACATTTTAATACTTGATTACTTCAATCTCTTATTTAATTAGAAAGGGATGCAATGTTTAGGTAAAATGCCATAATATAGTACTTATGGCATGTCCAACAGATGGCATCTAACGATTCAACATCTCTTTTACCCTCATTAAAGTTAGCTTTTTTGTTTTATGCATTGTTTACCAGAGGCTGAAATAAAAGAAAAAAAGTTGAGAACCGTAAAAAACGTATGTACTATGAAGTCAGTAATTCTTGTTAATTTTGTAAGGCCCTAGTTAAACTAGCATGAGTATAGCCAACACTTAACTACGGATATAACTATATAGTCCCCAGTACGTCACCCAATTTAATAAATGATTAATACATTTCTGAATGTACGTCAGTAGCTTCGTTTTATAGAGTCTACTATACTTTCTTTTTACGACAATTGTCGAAAGTGCTGCTATTCGGTAGCGGTAGCACGCGTAGAGTGTGTCGAATTCGTGATTACTTCTTTTTTAACATATTAAAACTTGTTCGTTAGTATATCAGGAACATGGTCCTGAATTCCATCACATTATTGACGTTCGGAACGTTGTCAAATTAACGTTTTAATGAGGAAATATTGCCAAAAATTTAGTTTTTTTGTTATTTTCTCCTACCGTATTATAATTGCGCATATCTAACTTTTTTATTGTATAGGTGGTAGAAATCCTAAAAAATTAAGACCAGTTCGATTAAACTTGGTCCATTATTTGTTTAAATAATGACTGAATGAATTACGGTCGAAGAGAACAACATTTCAATTTATTTTTAATTGAGAAAAAAAAGCTCCAATGAACGTGAAGCTTTAGAAGAATACGTATTCTATTCACCTAACCAAGTCACCAACAATACAAAATTTGTCAAAAAATATTATTTGTAAACGAGAAAATCTATTTATTTATTAAAATTTGCTAAAATGTTTAGGTTATTTGAGCTGGTTTCCGTCGTCCAAATCGATTCATTTTGCACACAAAATTATTATAAGTTATAAATGCTTGTGTACCTGTTGGGAAGGCTATTTTGGTGAATAGATTAACAAAATGAAAGTATTCAACTAGTTATATGTAAAATTTGGAGCGCTAATTGTTATTAATGAATAATCGGTTGTCGAATCGAACAATGAATGTCGGTTAAGTTGGTCGGAGTAGAAGGACAGCACGCAATGTACTGTGGCTGTGTGGCCATTCCTCAATTTTGATGAAGTGATTTTAAGCATACCAAATCGTTGTGATTGTGTGATTCATGTCATTGGTGGAAACACAGATTATTTTTTTTTATCTTCACAATAAAGAATTAAAAAGCCCTCATTTTTGCCTTTTAATTGTCGACTTTAACTTAGGTTCATTTCCCGCGCGCAATTTCCAAGAATTGCAATTTTTGTTAATTTTTACAAAATGTAGGGATAAGTTGTTAACTTAACATTAAAAATTAAAGTGAGAAGCCAGTCTGGAAGACTAGATTTGGTAAATATTGATTGGATAAATTTTTAAAGTTAAAAATATACTTGATTTCTAGACACTTTTGATGTGTGTATATGCATCGTTGTTGTCTGGCAGTAAAAGCTGTCCATTTCGAGCCCGTTACAGACCTTTCTAAAGAGGGTTATATTGCAGCTTTAAACCGTTTTGCTGCTCGTAGTAGCAAATGCAAGAGCATCTTGTCCGATAATGGCACGAATTTTGACGGCACTTATAACGAATAACATAAGTTTTACAAGACTCTTATTAGAGATAGATATTCGTATGAAGTTTCATAGCTAGGCATTTAATTTAATTACGCCCCTCCATACTCTCCGCACTTCAACGGTATTGCTGAGGCTGCTGTTCGCTCCACAAAGCATCACTTGAGAAGGTTACTAAGATTAACACATTTCACATACGAGGAAATGATCACATCTTCCCTGAAGACGAAAAGGGGTCCTTTAATAAAGTTTGTCCACTTCCTCTGGATTGAAGTCTTCAACCCGGGGAGTATGTTCACGCGCACAGCGCATGAATTGTGCCCCTCACGGGGAGGCTCGCGGAGGGCGCGGTGTAACCGGCATTTCGATTATCTAAATAAGAAGCCTAAACACCTCGTTTATGGATGATTTGGGACAGTCACTTATTTTTAACAGCTCGATAGTGCTCGGGGTAATTTTTTGAGTATTAATTATTTGTTTGTTGCTTTTTGAAGTTCATTATTTTCGTAGGCAATTTTTAATTTAAGAAGCGTTACGGAAATTTCGATAACGAGTGTCGGTGATTTTAAGTATGAGGTTACCTGACGCTTTTTTTGTTTTTAAGTGCAACTTGTCGCGACTTTGAACACATTTTTAGAGATCAGGAGTAATCTATGGTTTTATTGTCCTCCATTTTCTCGGGATTTTAATTTGTTGTGGGTGGAAATAAATACATACAAATACTGCTGTGTAAGCGTCATTAACATTTTAAATAATTGAGAAGTTCGTGTTTTCCAACTCTAGCTTAATAGCGACATTATCGAAGCGAGTGGCAGTGAATTCTATTTTCCGCGAGAGGTTAGCATTAGCAATAGTAAATATGACGGGCTTATGATCAGTAATGTACGAGGTGGTGGCCGGTAATTTAGATTTCAAGAGAATCTTTGCAACTATTCAGTTGAGTAGCAAATAGGTGGATTATCAAAAGCCCCTAAGAAGCATTAAGAAAAAGGTAGTCAGTACTACGATAATTTCTCTTATCCTGTCTAATATCGATATTTAGATTACCCACTAGAACAATGTTTGGTCAGGTTTGTACATTATCGTAGACTTTTTAAGGCTGTTTAGGAATCTGTCATAGTCGTTTGTACAACTGTATGATAGTGAGCGATAAACTGCTACTATTGCTGTTTTGTTGTCTATTAAACACACCAGGCAGTTTACGCTCTGAAAAAACCGGTTCCCACAGCGTCAACTACAAGCCCAATTTTGTGTAAAATACTACTTCCATAATTTTGATTGGAGTTCGTTCTAGTAAAGTGTGGTTGAAAACCATCCAATGTTAGAGGAGAATTTACTTTGCTAGTTGAAAGTAACAATACTTGAAGTTTTTATTTACACTCCGTATATTTAGATGAATTACTTTGAACTGCTGTCAGCCTGGTTGACATATTTCGAGCTGATTGACGGCCGTTTTTGCGTCATAATTTATTTGAGGAATCTGCGTTGAGATGCTATAAGATTCTTTTAATCGTGCATGCTTTTGTCACTTTAGTAACGAATATGAAACAGCCCTCAAGCAAACACAAGTATTTATTTCAAGCATCCATTGGCCACCATAACCGCTTCCTATCAGACGGGTCTTAGGTACGCTTGTGTGCCGACGCTGTGGTATAAAAATAATTAGGCGAGTAGTTTCGACGCAATTAAAAGGTCAAGAATATAGCTTTGTCGGTATTATTTTTATCAGGAAACCCTTGTTCCGAATCGTTAGTAAACCAGCTCTGTAATCCACCGTTATCAGAGGAGATACTTTCAGACGAGTGAGAAATAAGTGTATAGGGTTAATATTTATTTACATTAGGCTAAAATAATTATTTACTGACCTTTCATTCCTTTTTTATGTGTACATGTCTCATTGAACGAAGTCCTAAATAAATTACTAGTACTTAAGTTAATTTTTTTTACAATATTTTACATTTTTTGGATACGTTTGCACATAACAATATGTCATGAACACTTGTCATGTGACGAGGAAAAGAGGACCTGCCAGTTTTTGTATATGATCAACGAAAAAGGTATGATTCCCATATTTTAATTTGCCAAAGTCGGAATATGACTCGCTTAAGCAGTGTTACATAATAAAACCTATGCTGAACGGCTGCTCATTGGTGACTTACTCACTCTAGAGACACACGCTCGTACTCTGTATTATATAACTACGTGTGGATTGTGTAGCTGAAGAAGCTTGACATAAAACTTTAAATTATTATAGCAGTAGTACATGGTAGCAGTTACGAGTAATCTGCAACACCGGCAAAAAAAAAAATAGATGATGAAAGAAGTAGATGAGGAGACAGAGTCAAACGTATCTCGAAATGCTTACGACACGTTCTGCCGTTAATATAATGAGAAGGACTAGGCAGAGGCGAAGTAAGGTGGCTATGCAAATGGACAATGCTAAAAAGATTTTATGACCTTGGAAAAGAAATAGCTGATTTTATGGAAATTAAAGAGAAATTATTGCTTAAAATTTGTGATCCAACATGGCCTTGTGACTTGGCAATCCTGGTAGACGACCTGAACTTGAAGCTTCAATCGGCTGTACAGTCATCTTAAAGCTTTTCAAAACAAAATTCGCTTTTGGGAAACACAACTGAGAAGTAAAAACTGTTTTCATTTATTAACATTATCCAGTCACGAAAACATTGAACGGTCGCTATGCTGAAGAACTGAAACTACTGTCAGAGCAAATCACTGATCGGTTTTCCAATTTTAAGAATATGTCACTTTCATTATTTTTGCGAATTCTTGTAAGTGTAACGTAGAACCTACTAGCGCCGCTTCACCTACATAGGGCTAAAAAATAAAAGTTTAAAAAGGCACTGAACTCGCGTGACCGTCACGCTCACGTGACGTTCTGACGTGCAGTCCCACGAATGACAGTTCTTTTTATAATTTGGTTTTTCATATTGTTCAAAATCAGAAACATTTTGAAGCGAGGACGGAATTATTTATATTAAACAATACCTATGTTTTAATGGAGATAAAATTCAGTTTCGTATCAATTACTTTTTCTCATTTCTTTACTTTAAAAAATATTTTTCTTAATTTAGTATGAAAAATAAAATTAATATTTTTTTTTTCATTTAAAAAAATTTAATTAGTAAAAATAAATCTACAATTATTGAAGCCCTTCCAATTTTTTTCCATTTTCACTTTACCTCATTGTTCCAAAATAATCAATGATTGTTTATAACTACATATTGTTCGCAGATTAATACGTTTGCTTAAAGGGTTACTTATATAGTGAAAAGCCTGGCCACAACGAACGCTATTAGAAATGCCTTATTTACACTGACCTCTATTATACAAGTAGAGGTCAGTGCATCATTTAACATATCGTTGCTTCCACCATGAAATAAAATATATAATAATGAAACAGACTGGAAACTTGTTTTTAGCTCAGCTCAGCGCCTCTTTGCGTGAAGCAAGGGAAATACGATTAGTTCACTGCTTCACCTTCACATATAGAGACGCTGAATATATGTAGATGTAGAAGTGTATAGTGACATATAAAACCTATTAGTCTAAGATCCCCTTTTGATTGACCTTCCCTCATCGAGTTTCAGAAAATTAATATTTTTATGATTAAACAAAACGTGCTAGGGTTGCCATCTCATATCTGCGCAAGGCTATTTATTAACTTTAAAATATAAATTTTTAAAGTTTTGAAAAGTACGCGAGTCATAGGGTTGTTGCGATTTTTGGTTCAACAATTAAGTAAGAGAGTGTGTTGTGAAAGAGAAACACTAACTATATAATCACTACTAGCACCGACCCGCGGTTTCACCCGCGTAAATCCCGATCCCGTGGGAATATCGAAATAAAAAGTAGGCTATATGTTAATTCAGGTCTACAGCTTTTTACATACCAAGTTTCATCGCAATCGGTTCAGTAGTTGTGGCGTGAAAGAGTAACAAACATCCATCCATCCAAACTTTCACATTTATAATATTAGTGGGATTGAATTTAATATCCTATCCTACTTATATTATAAACGTGAAAGTTTGTGAGGATGTCTGGATGTATAGTTGTGGATGTATGGATGTTTGTTACTCTTTCACGCAAAAACTACTGAATGAATTTTAATGAAACTTTACAATAATATAGCTAATATATCAGAATAACACATAGGCTATAATTTATGAAGATATTGTGTATATTGACCAAAATATAACGATAAGTGTTAAGTAAGTCGAAAAAAAATCTGTCATCTGCGAGCTATTCTGGCGTGCGGTGGAAAAACTGTAAGAGTTACATGAATATAATGTACGGTGGGATTGTTTCTCCTAAATAGTTCTACAAAAAAGTCCGCGACAGTAAATATCTATCTGTTATGTGTAAGCCATTATTACCAAAATAGTGAACCATAAATACAATAAAATTTGATTTTTTATTTCCAATTCACATTTAGCAGTAACAAATTGTTTTTTATGCAAATAAACACTTTTATCGCTTCTGATATTCAAAGTAGATAAACTTTGTCTTTGTACGTAATTTGGTCAAATATTTTTTTGCTTATCCTCGATGCATGTAAGTAGATATGTGTATAAATATTCTGTACAGTGTCTACAAATAATGAGAGAGAGAGAGAGATATAGAGAGAGAGAGAGAGAGGAAGAGAGAGAGGGATAGAGAGAATCATAGGGAAAGAGAGAGAGAGAGAGATAGATAGAGATATTTTTCGTCTTCCTATAAATAACAGGTTTGGCAAACAAACATATACATACTGCTACAATGGGTAAATGGAATTCACGTCCCTGGCAATATCTCTAGTAATGGCGTCCCTATTTCATTAATTCGATAGTTTGATATGTTTATAAACACAGTAGCAAATAGAATACTTAGATATGAAATGTGATGTTCGGACACATGTTTTTTTTAGTATAATTTTTACAGGATTAACAGTTTTTTTTTTTCGTGTGGATACCCCCACGGGTCATCATCTCACTATGGCTATCGGTGAAGTGGTATGTCGGAATCGAATCGACTAAAACCACACGGTGTTCCATCAAGTGAGTCTATCGCAAGGGACTCGGGTATACCCCGAGAAAACCACAGTTACCATGGCAACCTGTAGGGCAACCACAAGCAACTGTTTTAAGCATAATCTCTGGCGCTGGAGGTGCCATTGTGCGAATCACAATTAATCCATACTTCAATCTCTTCCAATCCCTACTTAAGGGACCAAGTGATTTCCTTTCCACTGTTTTTTTCCGAGTTAGTTAATAGTTGTTTATGGACTCTAAAATACAAGACTATTTAATAATAATATTTTGTCAGACTAGCCGGCTTTAACAGATTAGCCGGTGTTGACAGTTTATTACGGGGTAATGTTACAAAAACTATGGGTAATTATAAACCATGACGCTATTCCTGTTTTATTTTATTAAAAAAGTCTATCGCTGAAGAAAATTATACCTAATGATATTGGTGATTATGACACAAAGTATTTTATCTAACATCAATGGTTACAATACTTCTAAGGATAGTGATATTAGTCTTATAATTATTAAAAAAAATACATTTCATCAATTGAAACTAATCACTTATTCTCATTAATTCACATTGGTACCTTTGGAATTTGAATTAGACCGATAATTTTTCGTTTCTAACAGATTCAATCACTTACACCTCTAATTAAAAACAGATTATATTTTTCATTGCTTTTTTTGTTGATTAATATGTTTTGTAATCAATTCATTTTCTTTTAAATCATTATTTTATTTACCCTTCATCGCCTTATGACGTAATACAAGAAGGTAAGTAAATAATTTAGATCAGGCATCCCTCTATTTAGACATGTATATAATCAAAGGTGTTATTATAAGGTTTTCTAGTATACTGTCGACACAATTTAATAGCACAAACCGGCATGATTAATTGTTTTTTGCAAGTACGTCGCAGCTTAGATATTCAAATGACAATGACGTCTGTCACACGCGAGTCTACGAAATATCCGAATGCCGCGTAAAAAATCCCATAAAAAAAAAAACGATTCGTTTTGCTTACGGACAGTAAAATTTTGAGTGCAATTCAACGAAATTTTACCGTCCGTAAGCAAAACGAATCGTTTTTTGTTTATTGGAACGCGGCATTAGTCGACTTTATTAGCGTCGTTCTGTACGGCCAAATATGTCATCTAGACAAGTAGGTATATAATCAAAGTAGTCAAAGTATGTATTATTTCTTGAATTCTATCCCGCGCGAAGAATCAGAAAAAATGCCGCCAATGTCAAGTGTTTTACAATTATACAAGTTAGTAAATGTCAAAAACGTAAAAAAATTGGACGTCTATTCGTCCATCTTGAAAAAAAGGTAAATCACATAAATTTTTTTAAATCAATGACTTTTATATTAAAAAAAATAATCATAAAAACCATGAACTTACAGAAACATCTGAGTTTAAATAACAGCTTTCACTGTGAGAACATGATGAGAACGTTATTGACTTCTTTGCACAAATTCATAACGAAAAATACACGAATATTACAACACTTAAATAATGATAGTACGAGATCTGGCTCCAAGGTTACTACTTTCGTAGGGTTCATCGAGAGAATCAAAATCTACTTTTTATATATACCTCACAGATTACTAAGCAGTTACTTATCCACATCCGCGCTTTTCCCAACTAAGTTGGGGTCGGCTTTCATTCTAACTACGATACTGCCGAACTTTTTCGTGAAGCGACTACCATCAGAATTCCACAACTCAAGTACTAGGCGATATCGGAGTTCTGTAGTTAGACCACGTTGTCGGCCTTTTTTAGGCTCCAACTACCCGTAACGAATGTCACAGATGTTTGTATGGCACCCGGGATCGGCGGTTTAAAGTGCTCTCCGAGGCACGGTGGGGACCTCAATGTGTTAAGAATGGTCACCCATCCTAGACTGACCTGGTTAGTATTACTTAATTTTGTAATGAGCTAACCTACACTAACCTTTTTTTTTTTTTTTTTTGTGCGTGTGGAAACCCCCTCGGGCCGTCACCCCACCGGGGTTTTCGGTGGGGCGGTGTGTCGGAATCGAACCGACTAAAACCACACGGTGTGCCGTACTGCGCCTTAAGTAGGAGGGATCCGGGAACAGCTTTTATTAAGACATCCGGAACTTTTTTTTTTTTTTTTTGTGCGTGTGGAAACCCCCTCGGGCCGTCACCCCACCGGGGTTTTCGGTGGGGCGGTGTGTCGGAATCGAACCGACTAAAACCACACGGTGTGCCGTACTGCGCCTTAAGTAGGAGGGATCCGGGAACAGCTTTTATTAAGACATCCGGAACCCTCCTAGCGCCTGCCCGCAAAAGCGCGGGCACCACCTCTGGGTAAAGACCTCTCAATTAGGCGACGTCCAGGCACACGCGGACGCCGCCTCCTCGCGGGGGGCCACTATAGCGGGTGGAGAGGAAAACCCGTCCCGTCCACCCGCGGCCACACTCAGGGCGGCATGAGGCGCTAGTAAGCGCGCCTCCGCCGCCCGGTTCGCCGGCGGCGAATTAGGTCCGAGTGGAGATCGTCCTCCCGAACCCTTTCCGCCGCCTCCTTCTGCGAGATGACGTCCTCACAGAAGGTCGCGACCGCGGTAAAATTCCTGTCGCTACCGGCCATGGAGCGTATGACGGCCGGCAGCGAGAGATCCCCTCCGATGACTGCAATGAGGGCCCGACGCTTCGTCGCCCAGGCGGAGCAAACCGCCAGCGTGTGCTGAGCCGAGTCCTCACTGCAGTCGCAGTGGTGACAGGCGGGACTCAGTTCCCTCCTAGCGACCGAGTGCAGGTACTTCCCGAAGCAGCCGTGCCCGGAAAGAACCTGCGTCAGTCGGAAGGAAAGGGTCCCGTGCTGCCGCCCTGCCCACTCGACGATGACCGGCTGGAGCGCCTCCACGGCGGCAAAGCCAGCACGTGGAGCCTCCAGCCGGGACGACCAACGAGCCATGGTGGCTCGGCGAGCGGCCTCACGCCATTCGCGTACCTCTTCGGGCGGGGGCCGACTGCCGCCTCCCGCCCGGAACTCAGCCGTTCGCCGATATACTTCGGCGAGCACTTCCGCCTCCAAATCCCACGGGGGAGTCCCGGCCAACGCGCACGCCGCCTCCGTCGACACGGTGCGGTATCCACGTATGGCTCTAACCGCCATAACCCTCTGAGGGCGCCAGAGGCGTGCCCTATTCTGGGCGGTCAGAGCCCCCGCTCACACCGGTGCACCGTAAAGTGCCATTGACCGGACAACCCCCGTGTACAGCCGCCTCGTAGCGACGCTGGGTCCGCCCAAATTGGGCAAGAGTCGCGCAAGGGCGGACGCAGCGCCGACCAGCCTGGGAGCAAGCTGTTGGAAGTGCTCGTCGAAGCGCCACCTACCGTCGAGGATCAGGCCCAGATATTTAATGTGGGCCTGAACCGGTACGAGGACCGAGTTGACCTCGATAGAGGCGCCAGGGGGTGGACCACGACGGGGCCCATGGAATAAAAGGGCCTCCGTCTTATCCAAGGCCACCCGCAAACCCAGCGCCTCGATGCGCCCGACCACCAGAGAGACTCCCCTGGTGGCCAGGCACGCCGCCTCCTGAAAGTTCACCCCCCGGGCTGTGACCAACGTGTCATCGGCGTAACATATTACGCCGAGCCCGGGGGGAAAGTCGCCTCGAAGGGCCCAGTCGTACCCCATGTTCCACAGGAGTGGTCCAAGGACAGACCCCTGCGGAACACCGCACGACATGGGCCGACGACTCAAAATTCCGTCTCGGTCCTCGTACATGACGGTACGCTCCTCTAAATAGTCTGCCACTAGCCGCCTCAGGTACCCCGGCACTCCGTGATAGTGGAGTGCTTCCCTGATGCAGCTGAATGGCAGACTATTGAACGCGTTGGCGATGTCCAACGACACCGCCAACAGCACGCCGCCACTGCTCACTACCTCTTCGGTCACGGCCCTCAGGCGCAACACAGCACCGACCGTCGAACGCCCCGCCCGAAAACCGAATTGGGCGTCCGACAAATCGGGGCCGACCTCGCGAAGGTGCCGGACGATGCGGGCAGAGAGGACTCTCTCAAACAATTTACCCGCCTCGTCCAACAACACGATGGGCCTGTAGGCCGCGACCGAGTCGGTAGGCCGTCCCGGCTTCCTTAGAAGTACCAGCTTCCCGCTCTTCCAGCAGTCAGGGAAGCGTCCGGACGCCAAGCTAGCGTCGAACACCTCCTCGAGGCGGTCGGACATGTGGTCGAGGGCCAGGGCCAACACTCGGGCAGGGATCCCGTCTGGCCCGGGGGCGGTGTTCTTGGAACGGATCCGTAGAACAGCCGCCCCTACCTCCGCCTCCGTGACGGGCGGAACACCATCCTCCTCGTCCTCCCCGTCGTCTCCGGCCAAGGGGGCCATCGACGGGGGCACGTGCTCCGTCCGTTGCGGGAAAAGGCCCTCAACCACTTCCTGCAGGAAGCTGGGCTGGAGAGTCTCCGTAAGGGGGGGGCCCGACGCGCGAAGCTTTTGTTGCGCCGCGCGATATGGGCGACCCCAGGGGTCACGATCGAGACCCTCCAGCATCTCCTTTCTCTTTTCTTCTTTGGCGCGGCTAATGGCCAGCTTCAGAGTTTGCCGCGCCTCTCGGTACTCTTCATGAAGCTGGTCCTCCTCCCCCTCTCCGCGGCGACGCCGCCGGCTGCGAGTGTAGGACCTCCGGGCACGGGTACAGGCCGCACGGAGGTCCACCAACTCCTGGGACCACCAGTAGACCCCCTTCCTTGGAGGCCGACGACCTCGGACGCGGGGCATGGCCGCATCGCAAATCTGCGTAATCGCATTGCGAAAGCGGCCTGCCCCCATGTCTACCTCCTCAGTCAGAGGCTGCGGAGACAACCATGAGTAAATGATGGCTGCCTCCTCTAGTAGGTCCCTGTCCAACTTCGTAACAGCCCACCGCGGGAAGCGGGAAGAATGCCACGCCGTGTGACCCCTTCTGGGGTCCTGGGTCCGGGAGAGCTCAAATCGGATATAGAGGTGATCCGAGAGCGTCTCAACCTCTTCCAGGACACGCCAGTTCCTTACTCATGCGGCGAGAGCAGGGGTAGCGAACGAAAGGTCCACTATCGACCCCCCCTGCTGTCGCACGCACGTGTTGGTGGAGCCTCTGTTTAGGAGACAGAGGCCCACTGATGCCATCCACTCCTCCACGGCATCGCCCCGTGCGTCCGTCCTGGGGGAACCCCACGCAATGGATTTTGCGTTGAAGTCCCCCAGCACTAGGACGTGCCCAGACGCTAGTCGCCGCATCGAGGTCTCCAGAACCTACACTAACCTTTTTTTTTTTTTTTTTTTTTTTTTTGTGCGTGTGGAAACCCCCTCGGGCCGTCACCCCGCCGGGGTTTTCGGTGGGGCGGTGTGTCGGAATCGAACCGACTAAAACCACACGGTGTGCCATACTGCGCCTTAAGTAGGAGGGATCCGGGAACAGCTTTCATTAAGACATCCGGACCCCCCTAGCGCCTACCCGCAAAAGCGCGGGCACCACCTTCGGGTAAAAAACCTCTCAAACCTACACTAACCTAACCTAACCTACTGCTTCAGATTTTTAAGTAGTTACTACCGCTAGTATTTCAATTGAAAATAATCTTAATTGGCTTCTTTCGAAAAAATATAATTAACTTGTTTTTTAAAATTTATTATAATCCACTTCACAGCAATATATGACTGTAAAGAACTTGAAAAGTTATGGTTGCAGTTGCGCTCAGAGGTTACGAAAGAATGCAATGGAGATTATCGCAGAAAGAAATGGAACACCGGGGTGGTTTTTAGTCGGTAAGAATCCGATAGACTCTTCCAGCCCCCAAAAGGGCGGAGGAAATCCATGAGGATCTTCAACCCCATTACCAAAAAAAAAGGGTTGTACATGCGCACTCAGCCTCAACATACTCGCAGTCAGGTGCAACAAGCAATTTTTTTTTTTGTGTATAATGAAATACCTCGGCCTATGTCGCAAATAGTGCCTAGCTATTATTAAAAATAGAGTGAAAGAGAAAAACGCACTACATCGACGAGTTTTCAAAGCCATTGCACATGCGTCGTTAGCTAGAGTTCTCAATCAACTGCCCAAACAGCAAGAGGACCGACTATATATTACTCCGAAAAAAATGTAATCAGTAAAATTTTGCTTAGTAGCATTCAAAAATACATAAACATAATAAAACATTAATTTTTAAATAAGAAATCAAATCTAAAGTCAGTATTTTTTATAAAATTACAACCGAAGATCATCCTCTGCGTCTTTCCCCGACTAAGTTGGGGTCGGCTTTCAGTCTAACCACGATACGGCCGAACTTCGATGTTTTACGTGAAGCGACTGCCATCAGACCTCCACAACCCAACACAACTAGGTGATATCGACGTTCTGTAGTTAGACCAGGTTGTCGAACTTTTTAAGGCTCCAATTACCCGTAACGAATGCCACAGGTGTTTGTATGGCACTCGGGATCGACGGTTTAACTTGCTCTCCGAGGCACGGAGGGGTCTCAATGTGTTGAGATTGGTCACTGACATGGCTTACTTAACTTTGTAATGTGCTAACCTACACGGTTACCACTTAGCCACGAGTCCCTCTGAACCGAAAGTATGTATTTATGAAAAATTAAAACCTTTGTTAGTTATATTAAAGAAAATTATGTTATGCAGGTAATGTTTGAGAAAATTTTCGATTTCATTAGGGTTGTCTACGTTAGGTCACAAAGTAATTAAATATTCAGAAAATACGACACGAAAACCCTTCAGACCCGATGTAGACAGCATTGTCTGACAGTTGCGTCGGTGAGTGTTAGAGGTTTTTATTAAGGAATACTTATGAAAAAAAAGTAGGGTTTTGATTAATTAAGTATAATGTTTAATCACAAGGACATCTTACAAAGCTTAATTTATAGCACCTGGGAGACCGAGCTTAGCTCGGTAGCTTTTTGTAACATTTTTTATATTTTTTTTTTGTAAAGTTTTACAGGAAATACAACTATGCAGTTGAACTTAAAATGTAAAACTGTATCTGTATACAAAATTTCATGAAAATCATTAGAGCCGTTTCCGAGATAAGCGAAACATAAATAAATAAAGACATACAAGAATTGCTCCTTTAAAGTAATAAGATTTAAAAAAAATCGACATTTGTACTGAACTGTTTTTTTTTAAATTTTGCTCCTACTGTACGTTCCCGGGCCGTAGGGAGCAATTATAGCATAGATATAGGCGCCACAGACAACCCTGGGTGATGATGATCAATGGGTTTTTACCCTCATTCATTGATACTAGCAAGGTATACAAACTTAAAGGAACCTCAAAAAATGTGGATACATGTACAGAACACTGGTCGAAAAAAATATAAGCCAATAACAAAATAGAGCCGGCGCGTCACGAAAGGAAGAGATACAGGTATGTCTTGTAGGTGTAGGTTATGCTCTCATCAAATTCATTCATTTTATATACAGATTGTTTATGTTTCCACGTAGTCTATTTGAATATTGTTGAGTTAATGTTACTCTATCCTTTCAAATTAAGTTTTTCCACTCATGCTTAATTTTAAACCTTGAACAATTTCTTCTCTTACATTTTGATCTTTCGAATTTTCAGGAGACTTGTATAAGGGAAGAGGTGCAGTTTTAATTTTTTTTTGCATTTCATAAATATGTTTGACAGGTTGTTTAACACCAGATGGTGGTAATCCACGAGCTATGGTCGTGTTCATTTTCGCACAATACTTGAGAAAGTCTTCAAATGTCACTTTCGGTTTTGGTTTCTGTGGATACGATGGTTCTGCCTGTGGATATTTGAACCCTGATAATGTCCGAATTAGATTTAACTTAATTTGCTCGTTTGTCTTCGAGCACATTGATTTATTATCGTAATGTGGTATCGGCCTTAAAGATGGATGCTCCGTGTTCATTTGTCTTCCTACGATATTTGTACCAACGTTTAACATAGCTTTAGGAGATGGTTGATTCAATGGATATTTGAAACCTGACATTGTTCGAGTTAGATTTGACTTAATTTGGTCTTTGTTCTTGGGACTTACGGACATGTACTCGTATAGATCAAACGCATTTAAAGGAAGATAGTCTAAGCTATTTTTCCTCTTAATTACGTCTGTACCAACGTGTTTGTAGTCTGTATCAGTAGCGCCCACAGTATTATGTCTCCTTTTGTTCCCTCCTTCAGTATTAGCACCTCTTGCTTTAACGACTGAAGGACCTTCTTTTTCATTGATCCTTCTCTGTTGACCAAATGAATCTAAGGGTTTTGGTTGCCCCAAATCTCTGGACAAATTTGATCCTTGGACACCAATATTTACCGTTTCATCTAAACAGAAAAGAGTAGATGTTGCTATGTTCTGTAAAGGTTGACCAGTGATATGGGATAGTTTGTCACATTCACAATCAAACGACGGATTTGATCTACATGTGTTGCTTCCAGTTTTGCGCGTTGTTTGCAAACACGCAGAGCATTTTATACCTGAAATAAAGCAATATTTTATAAGTTGTAATCAGTAATATTGGTAATAATACTACTGTTTATACATGGCACTAAAATGTCTAAACTTATGGGTACGTAGATTTCACAAAGCAAACGTAACATTGACCTCTGTTAACGTTTTATGTCCTTTTGTTTAAATCATCGTTATCAGCGTACCTTCACATTAAAGCTTATATACTATTTAATGTGGTATCTTCCTATCTTATTTTAGATTGGGGAAATACAATTCTTACTTCCACGTACTTCTTTTCAATGTAGTCTCTGTACTCAACTCCCTTCGTTTCTATGTCATCTCTCATGTGGTTTGTCTATTGTATAGGTCGTTTTCTACTCGAGACTGCTACTTAAATAGAATACGTCCTTCAATACTCTTTCCAGCCCTTCTGAAGACCTTTGAAGACATTTTAAGGAAATAACAATATTTCCAACAACTACAAATTATATTTTACGTAACAGTTGTACATGCTGCCTAGTATGTGTCTAACCACTACATTTGATTATTATACTGTAGTCTTCCTGCCGTCTGTCGTTTGTATATCTGGGGGTTATTATCACTATCTAAGAATAAATATTACTTACCCTAACTGATACAAAAATAGGCTTTAAAAGTTTTTATGTAATGAGAACGTTTTTGTGTTATGGGATTACATAAAATAAACAAAGATTTACCATGGAAGCGGGTACGCCTAGGGACTTTAGACATTTCCATTGGACTGCCACAGCACACACTCATTTTGTTCAAGGACTTTTCAGCCAAAACTTGCTCTAACAGCCGTCGCAATTTTTCAGGAGTGCATTGACACGACTGTATTGTTATTTCTTGATTTCCCTCCAATTCTGGCACAGGTGTATTGTATACACAGCGTCGGTCTATTTCATATATTGGATCGGTATCAAAGTCTTCAGTTTCAGGTGAAATTAGACTGGCAGAAATTGAAGAGAATGGTATATTTGAAGGTTGTAAAAATGAACTCTGGTTTGATATATTAAAGTCTTCGGTGCTGAAGTCTGCAACAATAATATAGATTATAATTAAGAACATTAATCTGGGAACTGATAGAAGGTACAAATATATACAGTGTGTAACAAATAATGCTCCTGATCAAAAGCCTTCGTTCATTTAGTTCAAGCATCGGCAATTCACAAATGTAGGTAGTCTATACATTTCTGTATAGGTTTTCTTTACTTTGTGGCTTCAGATTTCTAAATAGAACTTTGTTCTTGTCAGCGCGTTACAAAGCAGACAGGTTAGACCTATCTGCCACACACAGAAGCCCTGCGAAAATTTTAATTGCGCATGAAGACTGTACTTGGAGACACCGCAGTTAATTTAAGATTATTCCAGCAGGTATAGCTGTGAATATGATTTTAAGAAATTTTCGTACAGGATTTTCCATGATTTCTTTTGTAGTGGACAATAATGTCTGGCAACCCTGACCCTGACCTGACCCTGATCTGTAAAAATCTCCCTGATAGCTTGTACATGGCGGGAAGGGCGAGAGGGGGGGATAGATTATATATAAAATAATATTATATAGTCTCAGAGAATTGTATTAATTTTATAAGGTAATAACGACTAATCCGGTTACTTAAGTTTCACACACGGAGCATACACTAAAAGAGGATGGCTAAAACGACCGACCACCGATCGTTGGCGGTTGTTTTAGTTAATTTTTCCTTGGTAATCAACACGTGGGAATACATTATGTGAATCTACGTTTTATTGGGTGTGAATTACGCACAGTTCACGGATTAGTGGCGATATTTAGGCCTCACCCAATATGACGTCAGGGCTGTTACCCAGGCTCCTCTATGTTTATACTCCGTGATTTGAATATAACATTTCTTTACATTATTTGTAGTTATATTTAAATATTTACAGCTAAGACAATCCTAAATAATTTTCAAATTCATCTAAGAAAGTACATATTGTTGTGTCCAGCACCTGTCTTAACGAGAACAGGCGAAATCAAATGAGACTCATTTGTAACAACTCTCTTGGTACAATTCCGAAAGGATTCTGTAAAATAAGTTTCTACGCAGCAGCATGGTTTTTCAATGAATATATTCTCAGTTTTTTCTAATTTACAGCAGCATGGTCTATCTATGGTCGTGTCAGTACCAACAACATATGTTTGTTGGTAAATAACTTCGGCAGGTATATGAACTTGACAAAGTTTATTGTTAATAAATTGTTTGTTAATCGTATTTCTAGAGAATCTTGTTTCTCGACAGTTTCTTTGTCTACTGTCATCAAACATTGTCATATGATACGGTCTTATAACATCTCCATCAGGCGCTGTGACTTGGCAAAGTTTATTAGTTACTTGACAAGGCGTTGTCATTTGACAAAGTTTATTAGTGACCTCGTAAGGCGTTGTTATTTGACAAAGTTTATTAGTTATGTTTTTAGGTAGAGGGAAATCGGACTGGTCTGCGGCATTCAACACTAGTTCGAACATTTTACTTTCCCGTTTCGAGGGTTTAAGGTGACATGGCGCCGGTCTTCTGAGTCGCATATCTGAAATTGTTACATACACTATTGTTATCGTTTTTCTACAAGGATTACTTTTATTATTTTATTTTTTATGAAATTTAATAAAAAATGTACTAATGAAGTTACATATTAAATTCATTTTAACATTTATAATTTTTTTAAACATAATAAATCAAACAATGGTAAGAGTTAGCTTAAAACTCTCATATCATGAAAAAAGGGTGGTTCAACAGGTATAGCAATTTTTTTGTTTGTGTGGGTTCCTGGGTGGTTTAGATTCACAATTAGACCTGGCAGGTGGCGCTGCAATCAGGTTCTAGATTTTTTCGAGAATATTTTATTGTTACGTTTTTAATGTTTTAGTGTCGATTTGATCTGTTTTAGTATCGAAATCAGTTATAATCACACCAAAAAGAAAATCCTACGGTCAGACAGGACTACGTCTATAAGCGCAAGTGTTTTTTTTCTACAAAATAAAACAAATGTATTTTTTTTACGTCCTGTCTGGTCCAAACCTCAAGCAAATTAAAGGCACCTAGTAGGTACTACCTAGGTATATTAAAATTTACTAGAAAAAAAATATGAAGTAGTTTTTTTATTTTTAGTGTTTTTTTTTAGTAGCAGCTATGTGTCATGTGGTTACTAACATGTGGGTACTGACCTGATTCTGAGTTACAGTTTCTTTCCCATCGGGTATAATTTTCTGATAGCTGTATCCCTATGGTAGAATTAAAGCTACCTGAAAAATTATCATCGTCTTCGTCATCGGACGCTGGTACTACTACAAATATTGAAGAAGAATTTGACAGTTCATTATTTAACAACAAGGTTTCTACTGCCGTCTCTATATCATGTTTGCTGCTTAAATTATATATCACTATGAGCGGTTCATGGGCTTTAAGTGTTTGTCTGACGCTATCGTTAGTTTTGTATGTAGCGTTTCTTTTGGATCGAGACATTTGGTAATGCATCACTCCAAGTATGAAGATTTTTTTGTAACTCACTGATTTCTTTTACATTTGTCGTCATTAAATCCAACCATACAGCCCCACCTGGTACTGAAAAAAAAACATTAGTTAAGTAGAACCACACACCTATGGCACAAAACACAATATATAATTTTTTGGCAAGAGAGATATTATCGAATGAATTCTTTATCCTTTTTAGTCGTTTATGTATCATTTTAGGTATCATTACATTTTATTAAACCGTACTTATGCATTAAGTGCATATAATTTTAGGTTCTCATGATAATTTATTGATATTAGATCTGGCTTTTCATCCCTATGAATAGATTAAAATTAGTTTAATTCATTGTACCCTGGCTTATAATAATTTTTACTAAAGTAATGTAAAACCTTATAGTGTACCGTATTATTAGTATCACAATCACAATCACAAACTAATGGTGTGATCAAAATAGATAATCGGCAACGTGACAATGGTTTGGTTATCGTACAGTTGGTTCTAGGACAATACAACACAAATTCTTTATTGACATTGCATTTCTTCCCGGCTAAGCACTTCCCTGCTAAAATTCTCAGCCGCAAATCTTATAAACCATAGTCACATTAATGGCACTGACCCACAGACCGTGCAGCTAGTAACATAGCAGTTTTAAGCCCCAACGCAGAAAGAGAGGTATTATAAGTTTCACGTGTCTGTGTGTCTGACTGTGGCATCATAGTTTCCAAACTGATGATGATGATGATGACCAATTTGAGTGCAGTTTTTTTGTTTGAAAGCTTAGCCAAAATCTGTCCAGCCGTTCGAAGATCATCACCTTTTGTAATCGTTGAAGGGATGTTTGAATCGGTTGATTTAAATTTTTTATTTTATGATCATTATTCTACGTATTTATTACTACTTGAACTTATTATTTCACAGCCATGAATATCTACACTATAAAGATATACATTTAAATATGATTATGTATTCCCTAACTCCTCCTCCACCAGCAACAACTTAGTTGCTGGATCCTGAAAGGTAATTACAAAACTGCTATGTTACTAGCTGCATGGTCTGTGTGTCAGTGCCATTAATGTGACTATGGTTTTTACGTTTTGCGGCTGAGAATTTTAACAGGGAAGTGCTTGGCTGGGAAGAAATGCAATGTCTATAATGAATTTGTATTGTATTGTCCTAGAACCAACTGTACGAGTATAATTCGTTGCCGATATCTACTTTTCTATGGTGTAGAATAAAGAATATTGTATTGTATATGTATGTATAGGTAATACGAACTACAATATTAAATACATTACTTTCTTAAATCAGTGCATTGTAGCACTTGAATCCCTGTGGCGGAGGCAAGTAGAATATCCTCCTAAGTATCGTTCTAGCCTGTAAATCAAAGATTAATTAGTTAAAGACGGTAGAGTACAGCTGGCTTAAACTACAGCAAGCCTAACTGGGGAAGCATCTACACCCTATAGAAGACAGTGGTTTTGTATAGGGAGTGAGTAGGATTGCCAGAATGCCAAGATATTTAAGGAATTGGATTATAGATATCCGGTATTACTGGTAATGCGATTGTTTGTAGGCGCCGTTAATAGCTTGACGTCAGACGGGCTGTGTTATTGTCAATTGTGTAGAAAAAAAGAAGCTGAGAGTCAAGGTTGTAACTACTTTTTGAATTTAGTGATAATTAGAAATTGCAGAGTAGTGTTGATGAATTTTAGTTGTGTCTTTTTTCGACTTTTAAATTTAAATCCAAGAAAATATTATCAACATGTTGTGAAAACTTAAGAGAGATTAGTAAGAACTTTACAAATTATATTTTTAAAATTAATCAGTACTGTGTTTCTATGGGACACTTGCTTGGACAACCGACAAAACCATTAGACATTATTTGAATGCCGCAAGAATGCCTGTGGAGGCATTCTGTGTGCCTGCTGCAGACTTTTTGTCAACATCATTTATTGCGATGATACATATAAGTAAAATGATTGCTTACCCTGCCGGTTGGTACACAATTTTAAATATTTACATATTTTTTTTGGTTTTATTTCTAGTTTTCTATTACAATTCTATTTCATATTTGTAAGAATTATTGAGTTAACTAGTAAACCATTCGTTATAATTGTCACATGACATATTTCGTTTTCGTCAGTTTTAGTGGCCAGTGTCGCACCTTATACTCAGACTTAATCTGATAAAAACTGCATAATAGTCTTTAATCGACTACAAAAAAGGAGGAGGTTCTAGTTTCGGCTGTATGTATTTTTTTTAAGTATTTTCGCCAATAGTTCCGTCATCTATGGACCGATTTCAATAAATCTTATTTTGTTTGAAAGGGTATGACCCCCAGGTGGTCCCATCGTCACTAATACCGGATCTGATGTCGGCATCTGAAGGAAAACGAGGGAACCCCTCAGAAATTAAGGACAGATGTAGTGGCTTTTTAATTGTTTCTAAAAATTAAGCAATATTGACGTTTAAAGTGATGAACGATTTTCTTATGATCTACGAAGAGGAGGAGGTTCTACGTTTGGCTGTTTGAATCTTTTCTTTATAACTTACTAGCCGTCCCCGCAGTTTCTCCTGCGTTTATGGTCACTGCTCCGCTCCTATTAGTCGTAGCTTGTTGTTATATACCTTCCTCAATAAATGAGCTATTCAATACTAAAAGTTTTTTTCAATTAGAATCAGTAGTGTTGTTTGTTAGTGTTATTTGTCTTGTTATTTTGTTTAAATAATTAATGTTATTATGTATTTGCCTATTGTAATAATGATGGTCTGCAACTGGTTTTACACATATCGTCATTGGGCCCAATTGAAAACCAGCGTCAGGCTTTTGTCTGACACGATGCTGAATTGGGTCCGTTTTTGGCAATTAAGCTGCAACATTATTTATGTCACCTGTTTTTTTTTTGTATTGCCAAAATGAGCATTTTTTCTTTCTTTTTCTTTCTTTCTAGTTCCTGAGATTAGCGCGTTCAACCAAACAAACAAACTCTTCAGCTTTATAATATTAGTATAGATTCAATCAAGTACAGCAAGTTGCTTAACAAACTGTTACTAAAAATCTAACCATCCTATCTCAATAAAGTAAAGCTTATTAAGCTAAAGTTAATATAATCTAACCAACTGCATTTCGGGAACTTACAATACAGTAAGTTATGTTACGTATCTTACACTAACAATGGGAGAATAAACACATTAAAAAAAGTTAAACCGACTTCAAAAAGCCCTAAAAAAGGGTACAGAAAAGTGAAATATAATCGATTTTAAACTTAATTGAAAAGACTACATACATGTGACACTTTTAATATAATAGGTAACATTATAGAGCCACTAATTTCAATTAATGTATACAACAAAGAATATTCTATCTATTATAAAGGCACCTATTGGTTTGTTTGAAGTCGGTGCCAAGCTAAATAGGTACTTGATAGATAGGCTAGGTCCACCGTGGCAGCCACATGTACCGCCACGGTGGATATATTAAAATATTTTATTAGAATTAAATTCCGTTCTTATTAAGCTGTTTATATCCCTAAGTATTACTTATTGCGTTTCGAGCTTGGCACCGACTTCAAACAGACCGGTAGGTACCTGGTGCCCTTATAATGTAAGCTATTTTTTTAAAAGTTTCAGGGCCCGTTGGCGTGTTCTATGCTAATTACATAACGCATACTACGCTACGCTACTGATAGCCGGAGATAGTGCTTGTATACTCTTTGATAGCCGGTATATATTTAGGTACATCATTTAAAAGAAGCCGTAATCCTCATAGCTCACATAAGGACTAGAATACATTGATACAGGCTTAATGATGGAATTTCTTAATTGTTGCGACTTATGGCAACATTAGATTAATACTTATAACACTAAAAATTCAAGACTGTGGCAACATTGTAAGCCTCTCTTGCAACGAAGCTCTCGTTCAATACAATGCGTCATAAAACGACTCCAGTGGTTTTATTTAAGAACAACCAAATCAGGACACCAGCATCCTACAAAAATATCTACAGTCGCTCCCACATAGAAATTACCCACCCACCCACAAAACCACTACCTATAGAAAAATATCTATATTGATATACCCGGCCGGGTAAGTAATTTGCAAAAAAAAAAAATATTATGACTATAAATTGAGATAAAAACTATCCTATTTCTTAAATTGAACCAAACTGCACACATTGTGCAAAATATCTTTAAAATCGGTACCGAGTTCGAGTTCATCGCCGATAAACAACGTGATACGTAATTTTTACTACAAAAAAATTAAAAAATATAAGGAGAAAAGATTTGTTTTGTTTTTGTAATAGATAAACTTAAGAGCATGGGCTGTATTTTATATTCAAGAAAACTCTACAAAAATTGCAATAATGTAACCCAAGTAATCAAACAAATTTGCATATGATTGAAATCTATATGTCATTGTGGCGTGCGCTGCGAAAACTATTGATGGGACAAAAAAATAATGTACTATATTCTTATGTATTCAGTATTTACATAATTATGTCAAAGAATATTTTTAATCTATATATTAATCCGCGAGGAGAAGTCTTTATACGCATTGTTAAAGCAAACGCAGACAGACAGAAATGAGAAATTGGAAATACTAAAAGTTGATATGTACGTCATCCTCCGCGCCTTTTCCCAACTAAGTTGGGGTCGGCCTGCAGTCTAACTACGATACTACAGAACTTCGATATCGCCTAGTAGTTGGGTCGTGGAGGTCTGATGGCAGTCGCTTCACGTAAAATATCAAAGTTCGGCCGCGTTGTAGTTAGACTGCAGGCCGACCCCAACTTAGTTGGGAAAAGGCGCGGAGGATAAGGATGATGTTAAGTCTAAACAAGGCCACAGGAATTTTTTTTAGATTTACAGAATTTTTCAAATACTCAATAGAAATGTTATTTGAGCTAGTATGTTTCGTATTTTCCAACCCTTTTTATAAATTTCTTTGTAAAAATTTAGCATACTCGTTTTAGATAATATGAAAATATATATAATAATAATAAATAATGGGAAAAACGAACTGCTGGAACAACGCTGCTAGAGCAGCGTTGTTCCAACAGAAGGATTGTTAACGAACTACCGGAGCGATAAAAAATGTACTCGTATATTATAGAGAGGCGGAAGCTTACATTTTTGAATACATGTGCGCCGATAATGATATAGATATTTCATTGTTTCTCTTAACTTGTTCCTCGAAAACCATTGAATGTGCGCCCGTAGAATATATTTAACAGTTCTCCCAGTTCTTAATTTGTATGACTTAATTATTTTTATCGTTTAAGAATAATAGTGTATTGTTGAAAAACCACTAAAATATCTTAGCACTTAAATGAGAAAACAGAAAACGTAAAAGATCAATGAAAACAATTTTTAGCTCTTCTTGTTAAATATAAAGAACATCACTACAATCACATTCTTCATAATTATATTATATTCTACTCAGTAGTGTGGTGTCGTTCTATCATCCGCGTTATTTAAATAAAACCATACATGTATTAAAACGTATATTTACACATTCTTTTTAAATACAAAAATATTATCATAAAATATCATTTACTCGGTACATATGACTATCGTAAAAATGCACAAACAAAAATATTAAAGTGAATATTTTTTTAAACTTGCTGCTATTCAAAATTCTTGGAAAATAAAAATTTGGGTTAGCTTTAATTTAAGACTACCTGAACTACTGCAACCGAAGAACTTTAAAACTCGTGCTGCATAACGCATAGAACTTATTGTTAAATGCATTGCTCATCTGTATTAATTTCTTGTTTTATTTATGGAGAAGCTGGTGTCGTCGCTGATGATTTTTTGGACCGCAGTAAAACTGAAAATTAATGTTTTTTAACACACTTTTATTATCTTCACTTGAAACTATGTAAGCGAATTTTGGAACACAAATTTATACTGTATACAGACGGTAAAATTTTCGTTGAAAATTCAACGAAATTTTACCGTCTGTAAGCAAAACTAATCGTTTCTTGTAAAATGGAACGCGGCATTAGTCAATTTCTTTCGTACCGATTTAAAACTTCGGAATATATGTAATATCGATGACAATACAAATACTAGTTTCCATCGAGCGGATTTGATTATGGAATCTAGTACAGTATAATACTAGCTGTTGTACGCGCCTTGGTTTGCGTGGAAATGTTACAAACACACATCCATCCATCCATTCATTCTCGCAAACTTTCGTCTTTATAATATTCCATAAATAAATATTTGCATTTCATGGCCCAGTCCTTCAGGAACGTTATAGGCTATTTATCATCACGCTAAGACTCTACCTTCCCCATTATAAATACAATAATAATTGTTATAAAAAATACTCAACCTGCGCGGATACTTATGTTATTGATCGAATATATTATTATGTTAAAAGCCAAACTCTTTACCAATAAAATCAGTCAAAAGTACTTTGACCCTAGGATTTAGACAAAACTACTTTTGACTGAAATAAAAGTCAAAACTAGTTTTACCCAATGGAGCTGGTGGTTATAAGTATTATTAAATTAGGTCAGATATTTTTATTTACATTCTAACCAGTTAAAAGTGAACTTTGAAACCACGCTTGTTTTATACTTTTAAGTGTTGCGAGCACAACCAAACAGACGAACAGACACAAACACGAAAAATAGTAGAAAGGAATTCAGTTTGAAATTTATAACTCCTCATTCAATTATTATTATGCTAATAATAAATATCTTCGATAATAAATGACCACTTAATGGAATAGTTTTATAGTTAGTTTTACTTGGGGCCAATAGATGTGTTGGGACCAAACGTAAACTCATCCTTCCGCACGCCAACACCCTCCGCCTAGACTCTGCGTAACGCCGATAGATGGAGTTTGTGTTCCGTTCCGGTTAATTTATTATAGAGGGCGCTCTAAGCATCCGTACTAATGACCGATGATGTTCGTTGATATAATTTCTAATAAAAAAAACTTCCTTAAAAATATTTCTTAACAACCCAAAAATAACGTTTATTTTATCAAATCGGACATGACGTTGATGCTGAATTTTTTATGTGAAAACTTCTTTAGCCGCGTTTCAGAGCAATTTTTGTTAAGTAATGTTTTTCTCTTAATTAGTGTAAGTGGTGAGGGGCCGTTCTGATTCAAATTTAATAAATAAATAAAAGCACTACCAGCTGCTGGTGAGTAAGTTCGCTATTTCTTTCTTTCGTTTTTATAGAAACGCGCGAGTGTCGACAATGGCCATACTTGAGAAGTCTGTTGGTTAACCTATTTGTGTTAAAAATTGTCAGATGACGTACCTCAATTATCTATTTTTGAGACATTCGCCATTGATTAGAAAGTGATGAACAGTATTAGACATTTCACTTTCATCTGTAATTGATATGATGCTGCTCGAATCACTTTCACTTGAGCTGGTAAAGCTTAACGAAGTTTCACTTTTTAAAATTAATATTGAACTACTGGTTTTAGGCACTCTTCCTGTTAACATATAACTATTGTAATATTTTAATACAGGTGTTCTAAAAATTGCACTTGCTGTTTTGAAGTATCTTGACGATTCTAGATATCTCTCTGAACTGGTGTGTTTTTGAAATTCGAATGTATTATCAGATTGCATAGTATTCTCGCTTGAACTGCTATTGTATGTACGACTTGTAGCCAAAATATATTTCAAGCTATATTCGCTAGGCAATTTTTCAAAAATATCCTTTTGTAAATTATTATATGACTGTTGAGTTTGACAATCACTCGCGGATTTGATACGATCACAGAGAAATGTTATCTTATCATTTGTATTTTCTTTAGAATATTGTGAAATGACTTCAGGAGATATTCTGAAATACGATGGAACAGAAACAACACTACCAATAGTAACTTTTATACCTTCGTTGTCAACAAAAGTACCACTTTTAACGCCTGGAATACATTCTTCAGGACAAGGACAGAATGAAGATATGTCCGGTGATGTTACTCTAATCTTAACGTAGCTGTGTTTAAATCTGATTTTCTTTTTATCACAGCCGCAGGCGTGGTCACAAACAGTTTTTTTTTTTACCTCTTCTAGATCTTCAACTATACCAGCTTTTGAATGCATCTTCTTAGCATCTTCACCAACTCCTACAGTTTTGGTTGGTAAACCAGCCTCATCTCTAACTTTTCTTATTAAACTTTTTTCTGACTTAGTCTTTCCCTTAGGTAGTGGTAATCCGGCGTCAATCAGACCTCTCAGTATTCTTTCTTTTTCCTCAGGTGCCTTTCCTTTCAACGGTGTCATTAAACCAGCTGCTTTTGCAGCTTTTTTCCGTTGTGTTAGTGTAGGGGTCTTAGGTAATCCCGCTTCCAATTTCTTTATTAAAGCTTTTTCAGAAGGAGTTCTACCCTCAGGAAGTGGTATTCCAGCCCCTTGAAGTTTTCTCAAAATATCTTCCTTTTCCTCAGGACTCTTGCCCTCTAGTGGTGTTATGATACCATCGGCTAGAGCTTTGTTGTATTTTTCTTTCATTGAAGGTGTTTTGGGTTCAGGGGGTAGTCCGGTTTCAGCTCTGATTTTGTTGATCAGTTTTTTTTCTGATGGTGTTTTTCCTTCTGGCAGAGGTAACCCACCTTTTGCCAAGCCTTTTAAAATTTTCTCCTTTTGCTCAGGCGTCTTTCCTTCTAAAGGTGTTAATAATCCAGCTGCTTTTGCAGATTCTATTCGTTGTGATGGTGTCAGGGGTTTTCGCTTTTCTGCTTTAAGCCTCTTTATCATGGACTTTTCTGAAGGTGTCCTACCCTCTGGAAGGGGTAATCCAGCTTCAAGAATTTTTCTTATTACTTTTTCTTTTTCTGCTGGCGTCTTGCCCTCTAGTGGTGTTATGATACCATCGGCTAGAGCTTTGTTGTATTTTTCTTTCATTGAAGGTGTTTTGGGTTCAGGGGGTAGTCCGGTTTCAGCTCTGATTTTGTTGATTAGTTTTTTTTCAGATGGTGTTTTTCCTTCTGGCAGAGGTAACCCAGCTTTTGCCAAGCCTTTAAAAATTTTCTCCTTTTGCTCAGGCGTCTTTCCTTCTAAAGGTGTTAATAATCCAGCTGCTTTTGCAGATTCCATTCGTTGTGATGGTGTCAGGGGTTTTCGCTTTTCTGCTTTAAGCCTCTTTATCATGGACTTTTCTGAAGGTGTCCTACCCTCTGGAAGGGGTAATCCAGCTTCAAGAATTTTTCTTATTACTTTTTCTTTTTCTGCTGGCGTCTTGCCCTCTAGTGGTGTTATGATACCATCGGCTAGAGCTTTGTTGTATTTTTCTTTCATTGAAGGTGTTTTGGGTTCAGGGGGTAGTCCGGTTTCAGCTCTGATTTTGTTGATTAGTTTTTTTTCAGATGGTGTTTTTCCTTCTGGCAGAGGTAACCCAGCTTTTGCCAAGCCTTTTAAAATTTTCTCCTTTTGCTCAGGCGTCTTTCCTTCTACAGGTGTTAATAATCCAGCTGCTTTTGCAGATTCCATTCGTTGTGATGGTGTCAGGGGTTTTCGCTTTTCTGCTTTAACCCTTTTTATCATGGACTTTTCTGAAGGTGTCCTACCCTCAGGAAGGGGTAATCCAGCTTCAATAAGCTTTCTTAATACTTTTTCTTTTTCTGCTGGCGTCTTGCCCTCTAGTGGTGTTATGATACCATCGGCTAGAGCTTTTTTGTATTTTTCTTTCATTGAAGGTGTTTTGGGTTCAGGGGGTAGTCCGGTTTCAGCTCTGATTTTGTTGATTAGTTTTTTTTCTGATGGTGTTTTTCCTTCTGGCAGAGGTACCCCAGCTTTTGCCAAGCCTTTTAAAATTTTCTCCTGTTGTTCAGGCGTCTTTCCTTCTAAAGGTGTTAATAATCCAGCTGCTTTTGCAGATTCTATTCGTTGTGATGGTGTCAGGGGTTTTCGCTTTTCTGCTTTAACCCTTTTTATCATGGACTTTTCTGAAGGTGTCCTACCCTCTGGAAGGGGTAATCCAGCTTCAAGAAGCTTTCTTAATACTTTTTCTTTTCCTGCTGGCGTCTTGCCCTCTAGTGGTGTTATGATACCATCGGCTAGAGCTTTGTTGTATTTTTCTTTCATTGAAGGTGTTTTGGGTTCAGGGGGTAGTCCGGTTTCAGCTCTGATTTTGTTGATTAGTTTTTTTTCTGATGGTGTTTTCCCTTCTGGCAGAGGTAACCCACCTTTTGCCAAGCCTTTTAAAATTTTCTCCTTTTGCTCAGGCGTCTTTCCTTCTAAAGGTGTTAATAATCCAGCTGCTTTTGCAGATTCTATTCGTTGTGATGGTGTCAGGGGTTTTCGCCTTTCTGCTTTAAGCCTCTTTATCATGGACTTTTCTGAAGGTGTCCTACCCTCTGGAAGGGGTAATCCAGCTTCAAGAATTTTTCTTATTACTTTTTCTTTTTCTGCTGGCGTCTTGCCCTCTAGTGGTGTTATGATACCATCGGCTAGAGCTTTGTTGTATTTTTCTTTCATTGAAGGTGTTTTGGGTTCAGGGGGTAGTCCGGTTTCAGCTCTGATTTTGTTGATTAGTTTTTTTTCAGATGGTGTTTTTCCTTCTGGCAAGGGTAACCCAGCTTTTGCCAAGCCTTTTAAAATTTTCTCCTTTTGTTCAGGCGTCTTTCCTACTAAAGGTGTTAATAATCCAGCTGCTTTTGCAGATTCTATTCGTTGTGATGGTGTCAGGGGTTTTCGCTTTTCTGCTTTAACCCTTTTTATCATGGACTTTTCTGAAGGTGTCCTACCCTCAGGAAGGGGTAATCCAGCTTCAAGAAGCTTTCTTAATACTTTTTCTTTTTCTGCTGGCGTCTTGCCCTCTAGTGGTGTTATGATACCATCGGCTAGAGCTTTGTTGTATTTTTTTTTCATTGAAGGTGTTTTGGGTTCAGGGGGTAGTCCAGTTTCAGCTCTGATTTTGTTGATCAGTTTTTTTTCTGATGGTGTTTTTCCTTCTGGCAGAGGTACCCCAGCTTTTGCCAAGCCTTTTAAAATTTTCTCCTTTTGCTCAGGCGTCTTTCCTTCTAAAGGTGTTAATAATCCAGCTGCTTTTGCAGATTCTATTCGTTGTGATGGTGTCAGGGGTTTTCGCTTTTCTGCTTTAACCCTTTTTATCATGGACTTTTCTGAAGGTGTCCTACCCTCAGGAAGGGGTAATCCAGCTTCAAGAAGCTTTCTTAATACTTTTTCTTTTTCTGCTGGCGTCTTGCCCTCTAGTGGTGTTATGATACCATCGGCTAGAGCTTTGTTGTATTTTTCTTTCATTGAAGGTGTTTTGGGTTCAGGGGGTAGTCCGGTTTCAGCTCTGATTTTGTTGATTAGTTTTTTTTCTGATGGTGTTTTCCCTTCTGGCAGAGGTAACCCACCTTTTGCCAAGCCTTTTAAAATTTTCTCCTTTTGCTCAGGCGTCTTTCCTTCTAAAGGTGTTAATAATCCAGCTGCTTTTGCAGATTCTATTCGTTGTGATGGTGTCAGGTGTTTTCGCTTTTCTGCTTTAACCCTTTTTATCATGGACTTTTCTGAAGGTGTCCTACCCTCAGGAAGGGGTAATCCAGCTTCAAGAAGCTTTCTTAATACTTTTTCTTTTCCTGCTGGCGTCTTGCCCTCTAGTGGTGTTATGATACCATCGGCTAGTGCTTTGTTGTATTTTTCTTTCATTGAAGGTGTTTTGGGTTCAGGGGGTAGTCCGGTTTCAGCTCTGATTTTGTTGATTAGTTTTTTTTCAGATGGTGTTTTTCCTTCTGGCAGAGGTACCCCAGCTTTTGCCAAGCCTTTCAAAATTTTCTCCTTTTGCTCAGGCGTCTTTCCTTCTAAAGGTGTTAATAATCCAGCTGCTTTTGCAGATTCTATTCGTTGTGATGGCGTCAGGGGTTTTCGCTTTTCTGCTTTAACCCTTTTTATCATGGACTTATCTGAAGGTGTCCTACCTTCAGGAAGTGGTAATCCAGCTTCAAGAAGCTTTCTTAATATTTTTTCTTTTTCTGCTGGCGTCTTGCCGTCTAGTGGTGTTATGATACCATCGGCTAGAGCTTTGTTGTATTTTTCTTTCATTGAAGGTGTTTTGGGTTCAGGGGGTAGTCCGGTTTCAGCTCTGATTTTGTTGATCAGTTTTTTTTCTGATGGTGTTTTTCCTTCTGGCAGAGGTACCCCAGCTTTTGCCAAGCCTTTTAAAATTTTCTCCTTTTGCTCAGGCGTCTTTCCTTCTAAAGGTGTTAATAATCCAGCTGCTTTTGCAGATTCTATTCGTTGTGACGGTGTCAGGGGTTTTCGCTTTTCTGCTTTAACCCTTTTTATCATGGACTTTTCTGAAGGTGTCCTACCCTCAGGAAGGGGTAATCCAGCTTCAAGAAGCTTTCCTAATACTTTTTCTTTTTTTGCTGGCGTCTTGCCCTCTAGTGGTGTTATGATACCATCGGCTAGAGCTTTGTTGTATTTTTCTTTCATTGAAGGTGTTTTGGGTTCAGGGGGTAGTCCGGTTTCAGCTCTGATTTTGTTGATTAGTTTTTTTTCTGATGGTGTTTTTCCTTCAGGTAGAGGTACCCCAGCTTTTACCAAGCCTTTTAAATTTTTTTCCTTTTGCTCAGGCGTTTTACCTTCTAAAGGTGTTAATAAACCAGCTGCTTTTGCAGCTTTCAGACGCTGTGAAGGTGTAGGGGTTTTATGTAAGCCCGCTTTGACTTTTTTTATCATTGCTTTTTCTGAAGGTGTTCTACCCTCGGGAAGTGGTATTCCAGCATCTTGAAGTTTTCTTAAAATGTTTTCTTTTTCTGCAGAAGTTTTACCCTCCAGTGGTGTTATTAATCCATCAGCTTTAGCTTTTTTAAATTTTTCTTTTAATATAGGTGTCGTAGGCACACGTGGCAGTCCAACTTCAGACCTAACTCTATCTATCAAATCTTTCTCCGATGGTGTTTTTCCTTCTGGCAATGGTACCCCAGCATGCAATAAGTTTTTTAAAATCTTTTTTTTTTGATCTGGTGATTTCCCTTCCAAAGGAGTGAGTAATCCAGCTGCTTTTGCGATTTGCAGTTTTTGTGAAGGTGTTGGTGATTTGAGTAACCCCGCTTTAGCTTTTTTAATCATTGATTTTTCCGATGGTGTTCTCCCCTCTGGAAGAGGTATACCAGCATTATGAAGTTTTCTTATTATATTAGCCTTTTCTGCAGGGGTCTTACCCTCCAATGGAGTTATAAGACCGTCAGCTATGGCTTTCTTGTATTTTTCTTTTAGTGAAGGTGTCTTAGGTTCGGGAGGTAGTCCTGCTTCAGTTCTTATTTTGTTGATTAGTTTTCTTTCTGATGGTGTTTTGCCTTCAGGTAGAGGTACTCCAGCTAGTAATAAGCTCTTTAAAATATTTTCTTTTTCTTTAGGTGTTTTTCCTTCTAAAGGTGTCAATAAACCAGCGGCTTTTGCAGCTTTTATCCGCTGTGATAGTGTGGAGGGTTTGGGTGTTCCCGCCTTAATTTTATTAATTAACGCCTTTTCAGAAGGCGATCTACCTTCGGGAAGCGGTATTCCGGCTTTGTGAAGTTTGTTCAATATTTTTTCCTTTCTAGACGGTGTTTTCCCTTCTAAAGGTGTTAACAAACCAGCTGATTCTGCTTTTCGAAACCTATCAGACGGTGAAGGTGATACATATCCTGTGGATTCTTTAATTTTTTTAATTAAATCATGTTCAGAAGGTGTTTTCCCTTCTGGTAGTGGCAGACCAGCAGCAACTCTGCCTCTCAGTATTTTTTCTTTTTGATCTGCGGTTTTACCATCCAAAGGTGTCAAAAATCCGGCTGCTTTAGCTTTACGTATTTTCTCTGCAGGAGTTTCTTCAGGTATTCCAAACTGATCTTTTATATGCTTAATCAACGACTTTTCTGAAGAAGTTTTACCTCGAGGAAGAGGAAGTCCAGCTGCAGCTAATTTCCTCAGTATTTTTTCTTTTTCCTCAGGTGATTTCCCGTCAACAGGAGTAAAAAGTCCCTCTTTTTTGGCTTTCTGTATTTTTGCCGTCGTAATCGAAGGTATGTGTCTAGGAACTTTCTCATATTCTGGAGTTAACTGGTCGCAGATACATTCATCAACAGGACCTTTTCCTTCAGTCATATTCTTAGCTGTCTTTTCGTCAAGCTTCTTGCGTTCATCCTGAGCTGCTTTTATTTTAGATATTAAAGCTTTTTCGGACGGTGTACGTCCTTCAGGTAATGGTATGTCCAAATCAGCTAATCCCTTTAGAAGTTTTTCTTTTTCCTTTGTTGATTTGCCTTCTAGTGGTAACAATATACCAGCATTTGCAGCTTTGGCGTGTTTATCTCTCATAGCTTGGGTTTGAGGCTCTGGAGGAAGACCAAGTTCAGCGCGAACTTTGTCTAATAGCTTCCTTTGAGATGCTGTTTTTCCTTCGGGGAGTGGAAGCCCATGCTCGGCTAATCCTTTCAATATTTTTTCTTTTTCTTCAGGTGACTTGCCTTCTAGCGGTGTTATCAAACCTGCGGCCATTGCCTTTCTCAGTTTTTCTGATGGTGCTAAATGTGAAAGTTTACGAGGATCTGCGGCTATTCTAGCTATTAATGATTTTTCCGAAGCTGTTCGTCCTTCTGGCAGTGGTATTCCCATATTATGTAATCCTCGCAAAATTTTTTTATTATCTTTAGGGGATTTACCCTCAAGAGGCTGCAATAATCCAGCATCAGCTGCTTTGGCATATTTATCTCTCATAGCTGGAGTGTTTGGTTCAGGTGGCAGACCTAGATCAGCCCGAACTTTGTCTATTAACTTTATTTCAGATGCTGTTTTTCCTTCCGGAAGTGGTAGACCGAGGTCGGCGAGATGTTTTAATATTTTTTCTTTTTGTTCTGGTGATTTTCCTTGCAAGGGAGTTAGTAACCCCGCTGCTTTGGCTTTACGTAATCTCTCTGGTTGCGAAGGAATCAATGATTCACGAGGCTCTTTTGCTATTTTAGCTATGAGAGATTTTTCCGAAGCTGTTCGTCCTTCTGGTAGCGGTATTCCCATATTATGTAATCCCCGTAAAATATTTTTCTTCTCTTCCGGTGATTTACCTTGAAGCGGTTGCAAAAATCCTGCGTCTGCGGCTTTCGCATAATTGTCTCTCACCGCTGGAGTCTTTGGTTCAGGTGGTAGACCTAGATCAGTTCGAACTTTGTTCAATAGTTTTTTTTCAGATGCTGTTCTTCCTTCAGGAAGCGGTAGACCGAGATCGGCGAGACCTTTCAATATATTTTCTTTTTGTTCTGGGGATTTACCTTGCAAGGCAGTAAGTAACCCTGCCGCTTTTGCTTTACGTATTTTCACTGATGGAGTTAGCATCGATGGTTTACGGGGCTCTTTTCCAATTTGAGCTATGAGAGATTTTTCGGAAGCTGTTCGTCCTTCTGGTAGCGGTATTCCCATGTTATGTAATCCCCGTAAAATATTTTTCTTCTCTTCCGGTGATTTACCTTGAAGCGGTTGCAAAAATCCAGCGTCTGCGGCTTTCGCATGATTGTCTCTCATCGCTGGAGTCTTTGGTTCAGGTGGTAGACCTAGATCAGTTCGAACTTTGTTCAATAGTTTTTTTTCAGATGCTGTTCTTCCTTCAGGAAGCGGTAGACCGAGATCGGCGAGACCTTTCAATATATTTTCTTTTTGTTCTGGGGATTTACCTTGCAAGGGAGTAAGTAACCCTGCCGCTTTTGCTTTACGTATTTTCACTGATGGAGTTAGCATCGATGGTTTACGGGGCTCTTTTCCAATTTGAGCTATGAGAGATTTTTCGGAAGCTGTTCGTCCTTCTGGTAGCGGTATTCCCATGTTATGTAATCCCCGTAAAATATTTTTCTTCTCTTCCGGTGATTTACCTTGAAGCGGTTGCAAAAATCCAGCGTCTGCGGCTTTCGCATGATTGTCTCTCATCGCTGGAGTCTTTGGTTCAGGTGGTAGACCTAGATCAGTTCGAACTTTGTTCAATAGTTTTTTTTCGGATGCTGTTTTTCCTTCCGGAAGTGGTAGACCGAGGTTAGCGAGACCTTTCAATATATTTTCTTTTTGTTCTGGAGATTTTCCTTGCAAGGGAGTAAGCAACCCTGCCGTTTTTGCTTTACGTATTTTTACTGATGGAGTTAGCATCGATGGTTTACGGGGCTCTTTTGCAATTTGAGCTATGAGAGATTTTTCGGAAGCTGTTCGTCCTTCTGGTAGCGGTATTCCCATGTTATGTAATCCCCGTAAAATATTTTTTTTCTCTTCCGGTGATTTACCTTGAAGCGGTTGCAAAAATCCTGCGTCTGCGGCTTTTGCATGATTGTCTCTCATCGCTGGAGTGTTTGGTTCAGGTGGTAGACCTAGATCAGTTCGAACTTTGTTCAATAGTTTTTTTTCAGATGCTGTTCTTCCTTCAGGAAGCGGTAGACCGAGATTGGCGAGACCTTTCAATATATTTTCCTTTTGTTCTGGGGATTTTCCTTGTAAGGGTGTTAAAAAACCTGCGACTCCTGCTTTGCGTAATTTATCTGACGGTTTTAGTTCTGTAAGTGCCTGAGGTTCTGCCGCTACCATGGCCACCAAAGCTTTTTCTGAAGGCGTACGTCCTTCTGGTAGTGGTATACCTATGTTACGCAAGCCCCGTAAGATATTTTTTTTCTCTTCTGGTGTTTTGCCTTCAAGTGGCTGTAATAATCCAGCATCAGCGGCTTCAGTATATTTATCTCTCATGGCTAGAGTCTTAGGTTCTGGTGGAAGACCAAGATCAGCTCGAACTTTATCTAATAGCTTTTTTTCAGAAGCTGTTTTTCCTTCAGGCAGTGGAAGGCCATGTTTAGCAAGACCTTTTAATATGTTTTCTTTTTGTTCTGGAGTTTTATTCTGAAGTGGCGTCAATAAGCCTGCAGCTTTTGCTTTTCTTAATTTTTCTGATGGTACTGATATCGAATGTGCTCGGGGCTCAGCCGCAATCTTAGCAATTAAAGCTTTTTCTGATGGTGTTTGGCCTTTCGGTAGCGGAATTCTTAGATCGTGTAGGCCTCGTAAAATATTTTCTTTCTCTTTAGGTGATTTACCTTTAAGAGGTTTTAGAAGTCCAGCAGCAGCGGCATTAGCATACTTATTTCTCATATGCGAGTTCTTCGGTTCAGGAGGAAGACCTAAATCGTCTCGAATTTTGTTTAGTATCTTCTTCTCTGATACTGTTTTTCCTTCAGGAAGTGGAATACCATGTTCAGCGAGTCGTTTCAAGATTTTCTGCTTCTGTTCTGGTGTTTTTCCTTCTAAGGGTGTCATTAGTCCGGTTAGTTTTGTCTTGCGTATTTTACCTGACGGAGTAAGTGGTGAAGGTCCTAGAGGTTCCGCTTCTACTTTAGCTATTAAAGACTTTTCTGATGGAGTACGACCTTCTGGCAACGGTATTCCTGCATTATGTAAACCTTGAAGAATTCGTTTCTTTTCTCTTGGTGATTTACCTTCTAGGGGTTCCATGAGTCCGACATCAGCGGCTTTGGCGTATTTATGCCTCATAGAGGAATCTTTGGGTTCAGGTGGAAGACCGAGGTCAGCGCGAACTTTATCTATTAATTTTTTTTCAGATGCTGTTTTTCCATCGGGTAGAGAAATACCGTGCTCTGCAAGTCCTCTTAATATTTTTTCTTTTTGCTCTGGAGTTTTTCCCTGTAAAGGTGTTATTAATCCTGCGGCTATTGCTTTACGATTTCTTTCTGACGGTAAAAATATTAAAGTTTTACGAGGTTCTGCTGTTACCTTAGCAACCAAAGATTTTTCTGATGTTGTTCGTCCTTCTGGCAACGGTATTCCCATGTCACGCAAGTTACGTAAAATACTTTCTTTCTGCTTCGGCGTTTTACCCTCAAGTGGTTGCAATAAACCAGCATCAGCAGCTTTGGCATGTTTATCTCTCATAGCTTGAGTCCTAGGTTCGGGTGGAAGACCTAAATCAGCACGCACCTTATTTATTAACTTATTTTCAGATTCTGTCTTTCCTTTGGGTAGTGGCAGACCTTGACGGGCAAGGCTTTTTAATATTTTTTCTTTTTCTTTAGGCGTTTTACCATCTAAGGACTCGACCAAACTTACATCTTTAACTTTTCGTTTTTTTTCTGATGGTGTCAGGAATGAACGAGTTTTTTTTGGTATTTTAGCTATAAGAGATTTTTCGGAGGGTGTTCGCCCTTCCGGTAAAGGTATTCCCATAGCATGTAAACCCTTTAATATCTTTTCCTTCTGAGCATTTGTTTTACCTTCCAATGGAGTCAGTAAACCCGCTTTAGCAGCTTCTTTCATTCTAGATTTTATGCTTGAAGTTTTTGGTTCAGGTGGTATACCGAGATCTTTTTTTACTTTTCTAATTAGAGATTTTTCTGATGCTGTCTTTCCTTTTGGCAAGGGAGCACCAGATGCAGCTAAATCTCTTAAAATCTTTTCTTTTTCTGCTAAAGATTTGCCTTCCATATCTTTTTCAGCTTGTTTAGTTTGTTCTTTTCTTTTTTTTGCACTACTAGTGTCGAGACCTACTGATGCCAAAGATTTCATTATTTCTCCAACTAGTCGTTCTTCTCTTTGTAAATGTCCACATAGCACACAATTGCAGTGGCTGCAATTTTTCATCTTATAACAATCATACAACCCTTTCATAACTTCAAACATTGCGTCAGAGTTACAAGAGCAACAGCAGCTCTCTCGAGTAGTTTTGAGTTGACATCGATATACTTTCCATTTTATTGGCTTTTTGTTATTGTAAAATTTGCTATAACTATGATAGTTATATTCTGAATTAAGGTATTTTAATTGGAAAGCATTACAGTTTAGAATGGTATTAGAATTTTCAACTCGCAATTGCAGATTTGCTGCATTTCTGTTTATACATTTATTTGTATTTATAAAATTATGCATACTAGCGTATTTTGTAATGTGCTTTCGGCTTTTAGAGGGGCTAAGCCGTGGTTGCAGGATAAGAGAAGACTGATATATAACTTTTGTTGGTAATTTGTATTTCTTTTTGCATTTTTTTTTAATATTTTCGTTCTCATCTGATCTAATATCTATGATTGCATTACATCGACTCCGATTAAGATTAAAGTAAGATGACACAGTATCGTAGCATTCTAAATCCTTCATTGTCTAAATAATGCGTTGTTGATCTACTGTATTAATTTACATAGAGTTGCGTCCTCGAACGCTTGTAAACCCATTACAAGATTTAGTGGCATATTCTCCAAGTGTCAGCTATTGTTCTACTTTCATTTTTATCATCCGCATACTAATGTGACTTATCTATATAATTGGCTTAAACTGAAACAAACAGAATAGGTAAAGAAATAGAACTCTGCTAACGTTTTTAAAAAGCAAAACCAAACTAATTTTTGAATAGAAAGAAAAAGAAAGAGAAACATTTATTCTGACATTCACAGGACACAATTATTAAAATAAAAATAAAAAACAAAAATGAAAACCGGGCCCGCAGCAGGCCCGCAGAGGTATATTTCGTGTTTTTTTAATTTTTATCTCCAAAAAGTAAAATGTAAAGTAAAATAAAAAATTAGCTTTCATTTAAAAATATTACCGATTGTAAAAAGGTTTACAGTTTCAGAGCTATGAATCTTTCTCCAACAAATTTTAGTTTTCCCCCTCCCCTCCCCAAGTTAAGCATGGAATCATTTGGGGTTCATATTAAAAAAATGTTCGTATTTACTATTGCATGCTATTAATGTTAAACGGTCCAAAAATTTTCCATAGAAAAAAAGTTATGCTGAAAAATTGATTTTTAAAAATCTGTCCCCCAGTCCCCCCCCCCTTTGGGGGAATATCCCCCATTCACGAACTTAACCTTCATTTTTGCCCTGTTGATTTGTCATCCAAGTTTGAAAGCAATCGGTGCATAATTGCGACTTCTATCGTGCCGGTAAAATTGAGGTACATACATAGATACATACATATATATATATATATATATATAAACTTTTTCACTGGCGGTTGTTTTGGGGTCTAGGGATCATAACTAGACCTCCTGTGAAGAAATTTTTGGAAAACTCGACAACTGGTACAAAACCAATAGGTAGACTTTTCTTCGAAAAATCTACCTAAAAGTATATATATATATATATATATATATATATATATATATATATATATATATATATATATATATATATATATATATATATATATATATATATATATATATATATATATATACCATTGGCCTGCTGCGAGACCGGATTTTTTAACTGGCCGTTGTTTTGGGGTTCTATGGATAGAGCCTGCGCCCGTCGACGTCTCGAGCCTATTATGAATATCTATCTATTCTTTAATTGCTCCAGTAAACACATAATAATACACGATTTATAACTTGCTTCAAAAGTTTCACATTAGGGTAGATTTTACTTTATTATTAGACGAAAGTGTATCTATCCATAGTTGTGCAGGTCTTTTGTGATCATCGCGATGAGTTATGTCGACTTGTTTTTCCGACTTTTTCTTGTACACCGATTTTGAGTGCAACTTGTTTGTGAATTTGTAGTGGCATACGTTGTAGATTCGTTAACGTTTTTGACAGAAGCACGGATGACAGCATTTAATTTTTTACAAAAGCACAAAGAACATTTCACGTACATACATATAGTCAAGCCTGTATCGCCTAAGGAGTAGGCAAGAGGGATAAACACTCGCATTTTGCCAACTATAAGCCAAGTATATTGCCGTCAACTGGTCATATTGGGCATTAATGGTAGCAAAATGTATTGAAAGGGAAAGTTTGGTAAGAAGGGAACACAATGGAATCCGCTCGATACCACGGCCTCACAGAAAATCGGCAGTGAAGTAATGATTGAATTGCTTTTCACCGCGTGAGTGAGGTTACTGGAGGCCCTAACCCTTCCCTCTCCCCTATTCGCGTCCTTCCCCTGTCTTCCCCTCTTATCGCCCTTCCCCCTCTTCCCCCCTCAGACTCTTGAGTTGCAGGTGCCCATGGGCGGCGGTAGTTATTTACCATTAGGTTACCCGTCCGCTCGTTTGCCCCCTATACAGTGTAAACAAGAACTCGAGCATGGCATGCACGAGGACTAACTAACTCAAAATGGGTGTTGTAGGGAAATCCGACCCCTCAAACGTTTTAAATGACTATAAGGGAGTCCTTTCAAACTCCCCTGAAAGCTGAAGACAACTACAGACCATAAACAAACAAGAAAAACAAAATTCATGCTATACATACTACCCAAACGTCATCTGGCTTGTCAGGAGTAGTAAAACCCGGAATACCTTGTAAATTAAAATATCAAAATCACACCAAATACAAAAGACATTAGCGACAAAAAATATAGCAAGAAACACCGCAACCTCCCTCAAAAACTAAAAACAACAAAATAAAATTAACGTACAATGCACATCTCCCAAGCCAGCTGGTCAATATGACTTTATAGGAATATTATATTAAGGTTACAAAATAACTATTATACAAGTCTATGTTTCTCAATTTAAAAAACAATACTGTTTATTTTTCTAAAATACTGCTTTTTTAACTCTTCAATTTCAATACACTTTATTTCTCATACAGAAAGTTGCAACCCTTGTTGCAGTTCACATTTTTTCGTCAGTTTATAGCGCGAGTATGATTTATAATAAACCAACGATGTTCTAATCATACGGTGAAATATTATCATAGATATTATAAACATTTTTACTATTATAACGAAAGTCTACAATTACAGGAGCATTTAAGACAGTAGGTATCTCCTTGCTACCTGTCATTATTTGTATCTTATGAGAGCATCACCGCGCGTCCTTCCACCCTTTTAATCAGCAACCTCTTTTATGATATGCGCTCCAATTTAATACTTTTGTATAACATATTATGTTATACAAAAGTATTAAATAACAAATAACTACCTACTCAAATAAAAACCTCAATCCGTGCCGCTCTCAATGTGTTTTACATTTCAGTAGCTCTTCCTATATTATTTTTTAGCCTTATTTTTAGCCTATTTAGCCTTATTATCGATAATCATAATTTAATTTCGTGTTTTAAGAAAATCCTATAGGTAGGTACTATGTCAAACACGGTCTCCAATATATAGGATGTACCAATGAACTTTCAGCCTGTAGAACTTGTTTCTATTCACTTTGTCCTGATGAACTATCATATCCCCATTTACCAAACAACTTGAAACGTCTTTGTGAAGGTCTGTAAACACCTACTACCATCAAAATATGGCCAATAGTATGATCCAGAAAATCTTGTAACTTTACTTTAGCATTTGTGTCTGTTACTTCAATATTCGAGGAAGGCGGGTACCACATTGTCTTTGCGTTTTTCAAAATGTTATATGACGGCAACATGTTGAAGTTTCTGGGCTTTAGACAGATCCAAATCTGCGTAGAGGGCCAAAGCTTCATCTGCAGAGAAACTCCTTACATTGATGGTTTTATGAAATAATTTGTTCTTTATCACCTTTTTCTCGTCTCTACTAGAGCTTCGTATCATGGCAACAATCGAAGCTTCTTCCGGCTCACCTTCAGATTTCAATTCTTGCAAATATGCGTTATGAACATACTCTAGGCCATATTCTTGAACTAACGCCATATTCTTACGTTTGTTTGATTTCTATGATGGATTTTGATTTGTATGATTTAGATGGACGTCCGCGTACTCCAGACGCTGAAGGTTCAATGTTCATAGTTTCGGCAAGTTGCGCTTCAAAATCACAATCCAGCCATGGTGAATTTTTAGTTACAAAACGATCTTTAGTTCGACTTGCTGTGTTCCAGCGATCTTCAAATTTCGACAACAGCTATTTTTGTATACTTTCCACGACTTTGACTGCTCGAAGATAATAGATTATGGTGTTCTTCTAAGTAACGTTGAAAGTCTTCTTGCTTTGTGCCATGATCAATGAAAGCAAAATCGCGGCAGATTCTTTTTTGTTGCCCTTTAATATACAAATACTGAAGTAGCCGCTGAATTTAAAATGAGAGTGGAGGCAAGTAAAGGTGACATTTTCTTTTTGGTCAACATTACCTCCCCGCTAAGTGAGGCGGCAGCATCTCACGCATTCTCGCTTCAGACCATGGATAGGACCATGGTCTCCAGGAAGACACATCCCGCACCGATAGCCGTCGCAAGGTTGAAGGCTACTACACCCAGGCTGAGCACTCCACTAAATGTACACCTGCTACTTTCAGTGCCTTTCCTTGAGCTTGGTTTATTGTTATCGCGGAATCTATTTTCAGGAGAACTCTACTCTTTAAAACTGGAATGTCAAATTGGTAGGGAAAAATACAGATACATTCTTTATTTCTTACCAAAAATGGATATGATGAATTTTTATATCCTTAAACTTGACATATGATTGGTCTCCTATACAAAGTTTCATCACCTATTTCCTTTACCTTCATGGTTTATTGTGCGACAAAAAGCCTATGTTCCTTTTCAAAATCTTGTTTATCACTATACCAAAATTCATCAAAATTGATTTGGCGGTAGAATATCCAGTATGGATTAAAAATTAAGAAAAGTTCTTAAATGTCTTAACGCATGCCAAATCAACAAATACAAGTAAAGCAAAGACTATAAAAGCTGTCTGGAGATGGACGCGATGGAGTGCAGCTTACCATGCCCAGCCATGGCCAGAAAGCCCTGGGTAAATACATCACTTTGCATTTGGCTATAAGAATAAATGACGCGCACCTACATACATAATTTGACCAATATCTTTAAGGATAACATACCTTTCATGTCTATAGAGTTTAAACATAATAAATGGTAAAAACTTTGGCAGAAATATCTACAAAGTAATTGATTAAATATTTTTATAACATTTTAAATTGATTATATTTCACATAATAACATTTAGTAGTAGTGTATGTTATGTGGCAGAAATGTCACATGTAAGAATAGAGTTTTTTTTTTGTCCAAGGCTAGTCTATGCCAGTGGCCAAAAAAAAATTTGTCTATAGGTATTCTGTCGATTCTTTTATTTTCTCTTTGACAGCTCGGTTAGTAATCAATTAATTAAATAAAATAATAATTATATATAAATAGAGTTTAACTTCGTTCGCGTTTATGTCGGAAAACACGAAAAAAAGTTTTGGCTTCAGTATCGATCACAGAGTGCCCCACTCTGTGATCGATACTGAAGCCAACTATAATTTTTTTTATTTTTATCTGTCTGTCTGTCTGACTTTCTCTCTGACTTTCTGTCTGTGTGTATCATGGCAGCACATCACGCTGAAACTACTTAACGGATTCAAATGAAACTTGGCATGATTTGAGTTCATACTACGAGGTAGGACATGGGATACTTTTTATCCCGAAATTTAGGACGGTTTCCTTGAGAAGGGGGATGAAAGTCAAAATGTGTACTTTGTTGTAATTCATGTCAATGAAGTAGTCCGCAGTCCGATTGCAATCATTCTTTAATACTTTCTTAACTAACAACTAAAATTCGAAATATGTACTGTAGTGCTCATGCCTTTTTTACATTATTTAATACAAAGTGTGATTATGAAATGACTCTTGTAGCCACGAAACTCTGCTCCTATACCCCAATCCGCAGAAGCAGTACCAGGCTACCAGAAGTTTGAAGAACTTACTTGTGCGAGGGAGACCGACGCACGATGCTGAATGCGATAGGTAGATCTAGATATCCTAGAACCAGACATGTAGTGTTTATCTCTTTCTAATCTAGCCGAATGTAAGTTAAACAAAATGAAACAAAGCATCTGTATAATTAGCCGTACAACTGCAGAGCACATGAAGGGGTGGGGAAAAAGTTTAGGTGGGGAGATTGCAACTAAAACTTTCTTCAGTCACAATATTTAGATGTTTTCTACGACTTTATGCGCTTATCTGCTGTTTATACTTTGACTAGCCTACGTGTTAAGTGCACAGCTAATATAGTTAATACTTGTAGTTATGGAGGTGTACAGTGACCATAATGCATTGACCATGCAATATTTTGTTTCATTTTTCAGCTAGCTAGGTAAGCTGATAATAAGGGATTCTTCTTCTTCTTCGGCATTACACTCTTGGTAGAGTGGTCGTGGTCATCACAGGGGTGGTGGCAAGCTTCACAACAATCCGTCGCCATTCCTCCCATACTGTAGCTCTTCTTGTACATTCATGTAGGGAACCATTGATTGCAGTTTTGACTTGGTCGGTCCAACGCATTGGTGAACTGCCGCGCGCTTTTGTGCCTTCAACTTTCCCCTGCACTACAAGTAGTTCCACAGATTCGTCTTCTCGACGTGTGATATGTCCAAAGAAAGTGAGAATACGACATTGGACGATGGAAGAAACACGGTGTTTGATACCGAGTTCTTGGAGGATTGAGACGTTGGTTCCGAACCTTATCTAGCCATGCCAAGCATTCTTCTTCAGCGCCACCAATAGGGGATTATCAGCTTAAAAACTTCGCAGATTTTGATCTGACCGACACGGACGGACAAAATTCTGTCAGTATCTATACAGTTAGCTCCTAGACTACAAATGTAATGTGGGGTGGCTCCAAGAGTGCATGTTTCCTACCCCATCCCTTTATTACAAAAACCGTATTTCTGCCATATTACACAAACCATTCATCTAATTTTAATTAAAAGTATTTGTTTTTCAAATCTATCGATATTTCTGTCATGGAATCATTATTTCAAAAAATAATTTAAGATTCCATAGTTTATATCAAGTTATTAGTTGGGAGTGTGGGAAATGGGTGTTGCACGGCACTTGCACCGTGAAATATAGCCACGCCCACTGCACCGTTCCATGTCCTAAGTTGTGATATCCTGAACATTAACTTGTTGAATATCCGATCAGCCGACTAACTGTTGCCCGCGACTTCGTTGGCGTGGAAATTCAAAGGAGGTCATTCACGTTTCATACAAGTTTGGGCCCAAAAGTCAAAATGCCGGCCAGCGAAAAAAAAAGTGATATTAATGTAGGGGAGATAAGTCCGAGTATTTTTCACTATGTCACCAGATCTCTACTACCACTCCTTCACCCGATATTTTAAGTGGAAAAATCTGATTTTTAGGCGTTAGATTAAAAAATATTTTTATATTCTGATGAAAAAAGTGATATGTGTTTGTTAGGATGATGCCTTAGAATTGATATTAGTAATACATTAAACCTCTGTGAATGTTAATTCCATCATAGTATTGACGGTCTTGTTAAAAAAAAATAATTCCGACATAAAAAAAACGTTTTGTTACAATACACATAATGCCTGGTTTAGTGAGGAACTAGGAACTGCACGTACCATGATATAATTTAATAATATTGCCGGAGGTCTTATATGTGGTTCATGCCTTGCATAAGACAGATACCAAACGATGCACATGACGTGCGAACAACATTCTACTATTCTTTTACCTATATCACATGTATAGTAGTTTGTTTCTGCCAGGATATTGCACAAACGCACAAAGCTGCAAGAATCCAAAAAGAACTCGCCAAGACACCAAATAGTTATCTAGGTTTCCTCAAAAAACCAGATAACACCTACACGACCACAGAAGAGGAAACACTGAAGCTTTTAAGAATCACCCACTTCCCAGGATCGTACCCAACCGATAACGAAGATTGCAACCCAAAGGACTCCATCCACAGAGTACAAAACTCCGGCTAGAACTTGGCCAGTGCCATCTTCAGGCCCAACCAAGTAAAATGGGCTATAAGCAAATTTAAGCCCTTCAAATCACCGGGGGAGGATGGCATTTTCCCAGCACTGCTGCAACATGGAATTGACATTCTCCTTCCGCATCTGGTAAAACTGTTCCGAGCAAGTTACGCCCGAGGAGTCATACCAGATCAATGGTCACAGATCACGGTACGCTTCATACCGAAAGTAGGAAAAAGGGACTATTCAGTTCCGAAATCCTTTAGACCTATAAGTCTTACCTCTTTTCTTCTAAAAGTTTTTGAAAGAGTTATAGACCAGCACATTAGAGCAACGTACTTAGTAGAAAGACCACTTAGTCCCTATCAACATGCTTACCAAAAGGGCAAATCCACGGAAACAGCTTTATTAGATCTGATCGACAAAGTGGAGAAGGCTCTAGAGGATAAGGAAACTGCTCTATGTGCTTTTCTCGTCATTGAGGGTGATTTTGACAATACGCCCACAGCAACAATCCTCAGAGGTATGATTGCAAAGGGCATTGATGTCACCACCATAAAATGGGTGGAAAGCATGCTCTCAAACAGAATTGCGATAGTTTCACTAAATGAAACATCGCACAAATTTTATACGACACCAGGGTGCCCACAAGGAGGCGTCCTATCCCCACTACTTTGGACCCTCGCTGTTGACCAACTCCTTGTAGAAATATCTAACCTCGACTATGACATACAGGGCTACGCAGATGACCTAGTGGTCATAGTCAGAGAACCATGCTTCCACACCATCTCAACACTACTACAAGAAGCACTCAACACCATCAACAACTGGTGCAGAGATAACGAACTATCAATTAACGCAGACAAAACTACGATAATTCCATTCACAAAGAAAAGGAAGCTGGAAAGTTTGTCAAATCGGCAAAATCTAAACGGCAAAATCCTTTCTTTCTCTAGTGAAGTCAAGTACCTAGGGGTCACACCTGACCAAAAGTTAACAACGAACTCACATATCACAAACATAGTCCCTAAAGCAAAAATGGCTTTATGGATGAGCTGTCGCATGGCCGGCGCCAGATGGGGACTTCAGCCCAAGATTGCCTTATGGCTATATACGGCGATTGCAAGGCCAATCGTAACGCATGGAGCTGCCATCTGGTGCCGTAAGGTAAACCAAACGACTACCTCAAACAAATTAGACAGCTTACAACGTACGGCTTGTTTAATAACTACTGGTGCGCTATCCTCGACGCCAGGGGAAGCTCTAAATGCACTACTAAGCCTGACTCCGCTCAGCATCTATGTGCAAAAAGAAGCTGCCAAAAGCATATATAGGATATGTGCACAGACGAAACCAAAGTGGCAATCACGAACACTAAACTAACTAAAAGAGTCGGTTTTCGGAATAAAATCTCTGAACATGCCAGCGGATGACATGCAAACAGAGATCGACTTCGTAAAAAGGTACACAGTAGACATACCACAGAGGGATACATGGCTGGAAGGCCTCCAATCCAACAAAAATGGTAGTAACGAGTAGTACACCGACGGGTCCAAAAAAGGCCTTGATGTAGGTTGTGGATTTTACGGAGAGAGACCAAAATTCAGGTGGAGCCCCAACCTGGGAGCAGAGGCCTCCGTCTTTCAAGCTGAGCTCTCTGCATTAAACATGTGCGTGGAGATCAACCTTGAAAGGAAAGTAAAAAATCAACACATCTACATCAACTCAGACAGCCAAGCGGCGCTATTGGCACTAGACAATTTTGAGACTAGCTCAAAGCTAATACAAAATTGCAAGGAAAACCTGAACATTTACATTAAGATGGGTACCAGGCCATTCGATGGCAACGAAAAAGCCGATGAACTCGCCAGAGCTGGTGCAGACAACCGACAGCATGGCCCAGAACCATTCTGCGGCATCAGCAAACAGCGAGCGTATTCTATCATAAACGCCAAATATACATCATAGGCTATTAAGAGATGGAAGACCACGACTGGTCTAAGACACTCGAAAGCCATAATAAAGGGCTATGATAATAAAGTATCTAAAGAACTTCTGGAGCTCAAAAGATACAAAACCTGTGCAGTAACAAGAGTCCTCACCGGACACTGCAAACTGAACAAACATATGTTTAACCTAAAATTGGGTGAGAACACAATTTGCAGATTCTGTCAAGAAACAGAAGAGACTGCAATGCATATGTTATGCTCTTGTGGCCCACTAATGCGGCACTGCTGATAGGATCTGGAGGTTTCTCGAAGCCATAAGTCTGCGCAGTGAACTGTAAAGCAAGAGTGCGCTACAAAAGACCAGAAATGGTCGAGGTGGCACTAGGCACTTAAAACAATAATAATAATTACCTCCACTACCCATCAGGCAATAGTTTAAAAGACGGGATTTGTTCGCCTATTCTGTAGTAAGCTGGGTTTCATTGGCATATCGTGTTTCAGGCATGTGTTTAAAATAGCCGTGCCTTCGTACGCGGTGCTTAATATTTTAAATTAAAATATAAATATACACAATTAATCTTGCCTTTCATATGTTTCTACTTTATTCTTCATGTTACACAATGCAGTTTGCATCTGCATCTGGAATGCATTTAGGCCCCGCCCAAAAAATGGCCGAAATAGTGACGTGTCGCGATATCGACAAGGTAAACCGGAGTTTTTAGGTAGGAACGTCACTATGGTCGAATCTCTTGCCAACCTCTGTAATCCTAATGCGGTCATCTGATAGATTCAGAAGATTTATTGACCCGAGAATGCAATATAGTTATAGATATATTGTATATATTATCTTCAATACGCATGCGTTCTTAGTAACGTCGCTATTATCGATATACAAATTTTACAACAAAACCGGACATCCGTTACTTTCGTTATTTTTTTTAAACGTAAATTGTATTCAAAAATATTTTTAATATAGTAATATACCTTTCGCAGTAGTATGAAACGAAATGCATCCTAAAATGGGGAGTAATTATGGTAAAATACGGTTTTACATCTCTAAGGCTAACTTCCACAATTAATGTCTGGTGTCCTAGTGTATCTTGGCGAAATTCTGTAGGTTAGGTATTTATATATTGTGGGAAAACAGACGTAGTCTGAATGTGCACACTAGGGCAGCATACTGCTGCAAAAGTGTAAAACGACATTTGAAATGACGGACATGAAATTTTTTACTTCGTAATTTTAACCTGCGCATTATGTACCAGTTCCAAACTATTAAATTATCGACATCAAGTTTATGTATATTCATAAACATTTCTATGATTTCTGTTAATGTCGATTCTGTTACGTTCGCGAATCTGACTCTGTTCAGACTCCGACTTATCATATCCAACTCTTCGTATGGGTAGTATAGTCATACTGGACTGTACACATATAGCACAGTTGCTACATCACTTAGGGGGAGTATTGGGTGTAAATACGAGCTTTAGTGTTTTAAGAGTAAGATATTACTTACGCGGTTTTCCGACAAAAAAGTGACAGTTTACATACTTAAAATGTAGAAAGTAGGTTGTGTTAAACACAGTCTTCTTTAAGTTAATACGTTAAGAAATTTTCTTGCACCCCTTTTAGGTAGATTTCGTAGAAAAGTCTACCTATTGGTTTTGTACCAGTTGTCGAGTTTTCCAAAAAAATTCTTCACTGGAGGTCTAGTTATGATCCCTAGACCCCAAAACAACCGTCAGTTAAAAGGTTTATATATATGCATATAATAATAATAATAACTTCACACATCTCACACACGGCCGTCTGATCCCAAACTAGGCAGAGCCTGTACTATGGTAACCAGACTGCTGATAAACATACTTATATATTTCGAAATACATACATATTATAGATAAATTACACCCCGACACAGAACAAATTATCGTGTATCACACAATTATTTGTCCTGGGTGGGAATCGAAACCACGACCTCTGACTTAGCAGTCAGTGTCACTAGCCACTAGACCAGGCCAGTCGAATATACATATATGTGTATATGTATGTACCTCAATTTTACCGGCACGATAGAGGTCGCAATTATGCACCGATTGCTTTCAAACTTGGACGACAAATCAACAGGGCAAAAATGAAGGTTAAGTTCGTGAATGGTAAAAAATTCGTAGCTCCGAAACTGTAAACTGAAAGCTATTTTTTTTTTTCATTTTACTCTCCAATGTAGACTAAAAAAGTTTTTAATGCGACTTATATTTTTGGAGAGAAAAATTAAAAAAACACGAAATCGAGGTAGATTTCGTGTTTTTTTTATTTTTCTCTGCGGGCCTGCTGCGGGACCGGATTTTTTAACTGGCGGTTGTTTTGGGGTCTATGGATCATAAGTATAACTCCTGTGAAGAATTTTTTGGAAAACTCGACTACTGGTACAAAACCAATAGGTAGACTAACCTTAAAATACATAGTTGCGATTCACAGCAAACTCAACACCAAGACTGTGACTGTAAAATTCTAAGAACGAAATCTATAAAATATCTCGGTGTAGTAATTGACGAGAAACTCACTTTCAATGAACACATAGCTGCCCTCACGGCGAGATGCAGAAAACTCATTTATGTAATGAGGGAACTCAGAGATGTCGCCAATATTGAACTACTTAAAACCGTATGCATGTCACTCTGTCAGTCTATCCTAACATATTGTTTAAGCGTTTGGGGGATACAGCTACATCGCACCTAATACAGTTGGAAAGAGCCCAGAGATCAATACTCAAAGTAATGCTTAAAAAACCGATTAGGTTCCCAACAGTTGAGGTTTATAAAGCTGCTGGTATCTTGAGTATAAGACAACTGTATATATTCAATGCGGTCATCTACTCGCATAATATAGCACTACATTCAACTGACTACAATTCGATGGTGAATGCAAGAGTATTTAAGCTCACTACCACAAAATGTAAAACAAGTTTTGCAAAGTGGTTTCCTAAATATATGTTTCCCTACTTATATAACAAAGTAGCAAAGAAATGTGATCTGCGGCATTGCACAAGGTATGAAGCTAAAATTAAAATTAAAAATGTTATCACCGGCTTAAATTATAAGGATACAGAACTACTCTTAAAAACTATACTACACACACACACACACACACACACACACATACACACACACACACACACACGCACGCACGCACGCACACACGCACACACGCACACACGCACACACACACACACACGCACACACGCACACACACACACACACTTAATGTAACATCTTATGTAATTTATTTGAAAAATAAATTATATTTGAATTATATTTGAATATTTGACTTTTCTTCGAAAATCTACCCTAAAAAAAGTTGAGAAAATCTCAAAGGCCACTTCATCGTTGTGGCCAAAGCAGTATTCATCTCGTTTGTTAACCATCTGTACGACTCTTATGATGCTACCTTGGACTTTGATAGGCATGCAAAGGATGCTAACAGTTTTGTTTCCTGTGGCTTCATCTACCTCTCTGCAAAGAGAAGTAAACAAAGCTCACAAGCGAGTCGTTAATAAAATATATTAAATTACACATAACCTATAATGACTCTAGACACTAGACAGGCAGGAAACCGACTAAAAAGTGTTTTAACATGGGACCATTAGAACCAGATATAAAAAGAGGTGGAAAGTAGATAATGTGATCCACACACGTAAAAAACTAAACCCTTCTTGCAACCGACATTAGATTATAGTCAAAACTTTAAGTTTTGAATTTAGAATATTATTTTTTGGAGGCATAATCTTTATTTGTAGGCACCTAGTGTTTTTAATAGTAATTACAATATCTGTAATGGACACGCACAAAAACCAATGTACAAAATACCTCGTAGAAAATTATCTAATAACATAAGTCCTGGCGAAAAAATGTAGAGATTTATCTTATACGAACATCAAATAGTTTTTAAACAAATAATTTTAAGGTACAAACACAATAGGTACCACTTAACTATAATAGCGAGGAATTCAAGGACTTCATGATCCCAATATCCCTGTTTAAGTAATGAAAACTAAATGGCTCGAACTGAGGTAGTCTGTGTGAAATTCACCCTTAACCCAGTTGCCAATGTTTTGCGTACCTCGACAGATGGCAATACCAGCAAAATAGATCGCGCTGTTAAGAGTCTCCATGAACGTAATATATACCCCTAAAGTGAAAATTGTTCTTTGACTGAATGACGTTTGGCTTTAAAACCTCCTCGTTTGATAATTTTTGCAGACCTAAGCAAGCTTAGGTTGACCTGTGGCATAATACTGAACAGTATTTACTTACTAATCGTTATAATCGACTTATTCGTAAAATTTCGTTGAATTTCCAACGAAAATTTTACCATTCGTAAGCAAAACGAATCGTTTTTTGTTTATTGGATGGAACGCGGCATTTACTGATTGCAAACAAAGAACGAAAGTAAGCTTAGTTTTACCTAGTGATGTAAACCAAACATTCAAAAAGTAGTGAAGTAATCGATCTTATTATTGATTTGCAGATGAAATCGAAACTGGAAATTAATTGTAATAGCTGTTCATGTCTAAAGGCTGCTCGTATATACGTCTCGAAGAGAAAAACAATTTCTCGAAATCTCGATAGTTATATGTACTCTTGTACTCATGATGTTCCTGTTTTCTTATCATAAAATGAAAGGAATATTAGTCCTAACAAATCTTAGAAGAAAAGTGAAGTCAAATAGGTCTCTCTAGCCAAGCGTATTTTACAAATATCAGCATTAATTACCTAAATGTCTGTGTAGTCACTCGACTACACAGACAAAAAATATTATTATTTGAATTTGGAACGATCGTGAAACTCATTTGAAGTATTTAGATGTCAGATTAGGTATAGATAAATTATTATCATTACATATTATAAAACAAAGTCCCCCGCCGCGTCTGTCTGTGTCTGGTCGCGATTAACTGAAAAACTACTGAACGGATTTTCATGTGGTTTCCAATAATAGACATAGTGATTCATGAAGGTTTATGTGTATCATTTGTTAAGATTTTGTGTAAATTGATTGAAATTTGTTGATTATTTTTGAAGATGTCTCTGCTATCCGTGCGAAGCCGGGCTGATTGCTTGCTACTAATATATTCAAATTTTATATTAGCATACTCTATGCTCTATTCTTTTTTGTTTTTCGGTTGGTTATATACTTATTATGTTTGGTTTACATAATATAAAATGTGGATATGATATTGTTAAATCATACATATATTGTAATTTACACACTGTAGTTACACAAACACTGAATGACATTTTTACTTCTTAATAAATTGACTATAGATTCCTAAAAAATAGCGGGTAATTTTAAATTTCGAATGGCGTCAATCTCCGTTTTGAATATTATGTATATTTTCAAAATTAACAAGAAAAGTGTTGTTTTTGCTATTTTCCTACCTATTTTTACGCTTTTTCTCTCCATAAGAACCTTCCTTGTGCCTTAACGAAAATATGAAAAAAAAAAAGCCGAATTGGTCGTTCTCCAGTTTTGCGCTTAGCAACACATTTGGCAATTCATTTTTATTAATATATAGAAGATAGAAGACACTGTCGCGTCCATTTTGTATTTCACCGAGTGTTATAAAACACGTATACTGATTATTATAACTGACTTTACACGCTCGACTAGTCAAATTCTTTCTCAAGTTTATGACTAAATATATTTAGTCTATTAAATAATGGCTAACCGTCGAAACATAGGTTGCACCTCGCTTATAGTCCGATCATTGCCTGTTGGTCTAGTGGTTAGTGACCCTGACTGCTAAGCCAGACGTCGTGGGTTACATTCCCACCCAGGACAAATCATTGTGTGATGAGCACGATAATTTGTTCTGTCTGGGTGTAATTTATCTATAATATGTACGTATTTAGAAATATATGTTTATCAGCAGTCTGGTTTCCATAGTACAGGCTCTGCCTAGTTAGGGATCAGACGGCCGTGTGTGAGATGTGTGGAGTTATTATTATTTAACGCCTAACCTTTAATTTTATTTGAAAGTTATGAAAACGTTTTTCAGATTTGAACGTTATGCAAATATTATGTAGGAAGCACAGATGTAAACTATATTCACATACACCTTACACAGAAAGGCCTTGTGTGGTGCGACCAAAAGCCAGCTAACTTGCTGGCTTTTGGTTCATTTCACAATTCATGCACTCTTGTCTCGATAATTCACGTTGAAAGTCTTAAAAAATCATCGCTCTAAAGTTTTTAAAGTTTTTCGCTGAGACACAATTTTTAAGTGGCTGCAAACAATACAAGTAATCGTAGAGTTTTCCAAAAAAATCTTCACAGGAGTTATGATTCCTAGACCCCTAATCAACCGCCAGTTAAAAAGTATATATATATATATATATAAATAAATATATATACACAAATGTTTATACCTCAATTTTACCGGCACGATAGAGGTCACAATCACTCTTTTTAATACCTTGGTTCTTTTTTACCACGTCGTAATTTTATAAAAGTCAATCATAATTTTATTTCATTATAATGTCAACCACAAAAAATATTAAAATATATAGGTACAATTGATTATCAGAAAGATACACAAACAATGACGATAATTGTTATAGTTTTCATTCATTCGAATGTTTTTCCATATAGTCCCAATCCAAATATTATAATTATTCATGAATCTTGATACATTTCGAAGCAACAAATGCCACTAAGCCCTTTAGAACCAGATCCTTTTCCACCTATAGTAAACTTGAGTCCTTTAAGCGGAACATCTTGGTGCACCGGCACCGGATTCTCAAGCTCCCAAACACCTTTTGCGTTCTTTTTAAGAATTTCATATTGACCAACACCCACATCTTCTTCACATGCGCAATCTTTTTTGTTTGTACGTCTTACACCTGGTGGTACCAAACTGCGAATAAAATCAGGTTTAATGACAGCATAGTCCCTAATAGCGTCTTCAACAGTATATTCAGCTGCGGGATCTGGTTCTGGTCTTTTTTTCTTATCAAATTTAAATCCAGATGTTGTTTGAGTTAGATCTGATTTGTATTGCTTAGATAGTTTTCTTGCTTCTTCAAAATCTTCATAAGTATATAGAAGTAATGGTTCCAGATCTGATTCTGAAGGACACTGACAAACGACTTTCCTATTTTTTTTCTTACCACGTTTATTAGAACACAAGCAATTTTTTTTCTTTTTAGAATTAGATTCTGAACCGACATTATCGGAATCAGTACCGGTCCCAGTACTAAACTTTATTACTTTTATTCCTGATTGAGTAGAGATTCCATCAGGTCCTATCATGACATAACCTCCTTGTGGACCTATGATTTCTAACTCTCCCATCTCTGTCTTTGCATCTGGTTGGCCATAGTATCCCAATGGAATCGGGCTTATGGTAATGGTAGTGAGTTTTGGACATGTTGTATGATCTGACGAACAAGGAAGTCCTGTCGGGCATATTATGCATCCTGTACCGCCTTGAACACCACTACTCACTGGTCCACCAGACGTTCCAATAATTGAGGGAGCTGATTGTCCTAATTTGAATATTACGTCTTTACCTGACTTTTTTACTCCTGCAAAATAGTCGTCACAAATACAACACTGGGCGCCTTGTGAATAAGTTGCTATTTTTAGTCCTGGTTCATCTTTTGACATTGGCACTTTGTGCAATTCACAAGGGCATGGTTTTATTTTTGCTGTTTTTTTCTTACCACTGCATGCACACTTCATTTTAATGCCGTCTCTGTATTTAGGTTTGTGACAAGTAGCGCAGTCCTCATCTTTAGCTGCAAAATAGAACAACGATTATTGTTTTACTCCATACTCACTACAATTACCTCTGACTCTAAAAGTAGCCTTCATCTGATGTGTTTTAACAACAACGGAGACACGTTTTTTCACTCTGAATTCGAGAACTATAATCTCAAGTGTGAGGATTTCCAGTGCTGTTTGAAGTGGCGTATACACCTTTTGTTAAATTTTGATACATTCTCATCAAAAATTGACATCAAGTGGTGTGACACTGAGAGGTTTGATCATATTGTGGAAAGCGATGCCACGGTTGTTCGAAAGAAACAAAACAAGATAATCAATTATTCCACAACCGTGAAAATGTGGAGTTAACTTAAGTCGCTTAGCGCCATTAAACTCAGTATAGATGAAATATTAAAAGCAGATTTTTCTGTGTACACATAATGGTAGGAATATTGTTTTAAGAACCGGAGCAAAAAAAAAAAAAAGTTAAAAAAAAAATTAAAAAAACAAAATTATTAGCTTGCTCGCATTTGCTGTAAACAATTGCAGCCTGAACGGCCTAAAAGAAACATAGCCATACAACTTTTGTTTGTAGGAAGTTCGGAAAGTATGTAGGTATCAAATTAGGAATAAAGGTCCTGATCTGTTTATGCTTGGAATTAATTTGTAAAGAAGCTTTTGTGTCCTTAAAAAAATATTTAGAAATTTGAGTTGTATGGTATGAGTTAGTATCGTATCTTGTCGACTTGTTTCTTAAAACTAAAAACCCATTAGAGAAGAAGGTTTTTAGTGAGTCCTAGCCAGTTGTTTCTCATATTCCACATTTTCCATGCAGAATATTAGATCAGTAGCAGTTTTTAGTTTTTAGTCATTGTTAGTTGCAGATTACTGGCCTTAATATAACGGGATCATAATCTGATAAAATTCAGAGTTTATTAGGAAAATAATTAAAGCAAAATATTATTACGTGCAGGTGCGTAGACTTCAGGAGGAAGAACAATAGGAATTATGGGCGGAAGCAGTACACGTGGCGATATACCAGGCGGGTAGACACCGGGTGTTAAAGCTCCAGGCGGGAAGACTATTGGTGAAGCTCCAGGCGGGAAGGAACCAGGCTTTAACACTATAGAAGTAGGCTTTTGATCTGCAGGCATATAAAGAGACGTAGAATCTGTAGCTGTAGAAACTGAAGGTGGGCAAACATCAGGCGATATAACTATAGGTATTCCTGTACTTTCTCCACAGCCAACGCTTTTCATATTCTTTAAGTTGCCAGATTCTATTTGTTTCATTAAGTGTTTTACTATTTTAGGACTACAATTTTCTTCTAGTAACTTTTTTAATTCTAGTAGATGTGGGGGTAACGGAGTTCCGAATGAACATTTATCAAGTGAAACCGAATCGTGACCGTGACATGAAGGAATGTCACATGCTCGTGTAGGTTGACAACTCGTTGTTTCTATAGCTCCATTCCAGTCAAGATTTTCCAAGTTGCCAGCTTCTATTTGCCTAAATAATTCTTTAACTTTTTTTGGATTATTGTTTTGTGCTAATATTTTTTTAAGTTTTTCTAGATGTTCTGGCAAAGGCGTACCGAATGGATATTGTAAAATTTCATCAGGTAAATGGCAATTGGGATGTCCCTGACAAGAGGGAATACGACAGGTCGATATTGTAGGTGATATTGATTCGTAATTTGGGTAATAACTAGGCGGGATCTCTATAGATGTTTTAAAAGCTTCAACAAAATCAAGATTTTCCAGGTTACCGGCTTCTATTTGCCGAAGTAAGTCCTTAACTTCTTTTGGATTACTGTTTTGTTCTAGAAATGTTTTAAGTTTTATTAGTTGTTGTGGTAAAGGAGTACCATATGCGTATTGTATAACTTCGCCTGCTAAATGGCAGCCCGGATTTTTCTGACAGGTGGGTGTCCGACAAGGAATTACTTTTGAGTTTTCGTAGTAATCCGGGTAGACATCTGAACTCGTATCTATTGCTCCCTTGCAATCAAGATTACAGAAGTCATCGTCATCTTGTATTTGAGTGTATAACTTTTTCACCTCTTTTTTAATTTTTTCTAATGATTGTGTTATAGGAGTACCGAATGCATTACAGGAGTCATCGTCATCTTGTATTTGAGTGTATAACTTTTTCACCTTGTATTTTATTTTTTCTAATGATTGTGTTAAAGGAGTACCGAATGGATATTGCGAATCTTCGTCTGGTGAATTGCAACTAGTTTCAGTAGGGTTTTCTAAAGCTCCCTCACAATCAAGACTACAGAAGTCATCGTCATCTTGTATTTGACTATATAACTTTTTCACCTTTTTTTTTATGTTTTCTAATGATTGTGTTAAAGGAGTACCGAATAGATATTGCGAATCTTCGTCTGGTGAATTGCACCCATGTTTTTTCTCACAAGTTATATTTGGACAAGGTATTTTTGTATTTGGGTCGTTTTCGGAATAGGTTTCAGTGGGGTTTTCTAAAGCTCCCTCACAATCAAAATTACAGAAGTCATCACCGTCTCGCATTCGACTATACAACTTTTTCACCTTTTTTGGATTAAAGTTTAGTTCTATTAGTTTTTTAAGTTTTTCTAGTGATTGTGATAAAGGAGTACCGAATGGATATTGCAGAACTTCGTCTGGTGAATGGCAACCATGTTTTTTCTCACAAGTTATATTTGGACAAGGTAGTTTTGTATTTGAGTAGTTTTTGGGATAGGTTTCAGAGGGGTTTTCTAAAGCTCCTTCACAATCAAGATTACAGAGGTCTTTGCCATCTCGCATTTGACTATACAACTTTTTCACCTTTTTTGGATTACAGTTTAGTTCTATTAATTTTTTTAATTTTTCTAGTGATTGTGATAAAGGAGTACCGAATGGATATTGCAAAACTTCGTCTGGTGAATGGCAACCATGTTTTTTCTCACAAGTTATATTTGGACAAGGTAGTTTTGTATTTGAGTAGTTTTTGGGATAGGTTTCAGTGGGGTTTTCTAAAGCTCCTTCACAATCAAGATTACAGAGGTCTTTGCCATCTCGCATTTGACTATACAACTTTTTCACCTTTTTTGGATTACAGTTTAGTTCTATTAATTTTTTTAATTTTTCTAGTGATTGTGATAAAGGAGTACCGAATGGATATTGCAAAACTTCGTCTGGTGAATGGCAACCATGTTTTTTCTCACAAGTTATATTTGGACAAGGTAGTTTTTTATTTGGGTAGTGGTAGTTTTCGGGATAGGTTTCAGTGGGGCACTCTAAAGCTCCCTCCCAATCAAGATTACAGAAGTTATCGCCATCTCGCATTTGACTATATAACTTTTTCACCTTTTTTGGATTACTGTTTAGTTCTATTAATTTTTTAAGATTCTCTAGTGATTGTGATAAAGGAGTACCGAATGGATATTGCAAAACTTCGTCTGGTGAATGGCAACCATGTTTTTTCTCACAAGTTATATTTGGACAAGGTATTTTGTAATTCGGGTAGGCATAAGGCTTAAAATTAGGACAAGGTTGGCAAGCCCCTTTGGCTTCATAATCAAGGTTTTCTAAGTCTCCAGCCTCTATTTTCTGAAATAATTGTTTAACTTTTTGTGGATCACTGTTTTGTTCTAGTAATTCCTTAAGTCTTACCAGATGTGGTGGCAAAGGAGTGCCATACGGATATTGTAAAACTTCATCTGGTAAATGACAGGAGGAAAATACACAAGTCGGTGTTTTTGGAAAATCTGCAAATGGTTTTGTAACTTCTGAAAAACCTATATTTTTCGAAAATCCACTATCCCGTTGCTCAAACAAGTGACCATTTTTTTTTGAATTACCGTTTTCCTCTAGTGACTTAGGTTCATCCCGACATTGAGGCAAATGAGTTTTCAGTGGCTGTTGTGAAGTTTCATGCGGTGAGTCGGAACATACCACAAGATTCTGGCTTTTAGCATTGTTTCTATTGCCAACTTCCATTTCATCAAATAAACGTTTTAATTTTTCTGGGCAATCGTTTTGTTCTACTATTTTTTTCTGAGGTTGTGAAATTTCGTCTGGTGAATGGTAACTCGGACGTTCCTGACTGGCAGGTAATTGACAGTTAATTTTTGGTGTAGGTACTGAACTTAAAGGAGGCTGTTTATTAGACGGGCAGTCGGTAGGTGTTTCTGCAGCCTCTTTCCAATGAACGTTCTTCATATTTCCAGCTGCGATTTTGGCATATAAACGTTTTACTTTTTCTGGACAATCGTTTTGTTCTATTAATCTCTTAAGTTCTTCTAGATCCGGTGATAATGAGGTACCGAATGGGTATTGTAAAATTTCGTCCGGTGGATGGCAACCCGGATGTCCCTGACACGGTGGAAATCGACAGTTCGATTTTGGCGTAGGTGCTACATTTAAAGATGGGCTTACATCAGTTAAAGAGTCTGTAGGTATTTCCACAATATGTTCCCAATCAATATCCTTTAAGTTCCCAGTTTCTATTTGGTCAAACAAGAATTTTACTTTTTTTGGACTACAGTTTTGTTCTAATAATTCTTTAAGTTTGACCAGGTTTGGTGGCAAAGGAGTACCAAATGGATATTGCAATACTTCGTCTACAGAATGGCAACCTGGATGTCCTTCGCAGGGGGGTAATCGGCAGTTTGGTTTTGGTGCAGGGACAAAATGTGATTCCGGAGTCGGGGAATCCACAGTTTTCATTGCCTCTTCAAAATCAATATCTTTTGCCTTTCCAGCTTCTATTTGCTCAAACAAGTATTTCACCTTTTCCGGACTGCAATTAAGTTGTACTATTTTTTTTAGCTTTTCCAGAGGCTCTGATAACGGTGTACCAAAAGGATATTGCAAAATTTGATATGGTGTATGGCAAGAGTCGCGTCCATCGCAAGGGATAATTTCACACCGTGATACTGTGGATGTTGACAAAAATGATGCTTGTTGTGTCATATCCTTTTTTGCTATCGATAAGTCGCCCATATTGGCACCTAAAAAAAAAATGTCTTGAAGTGTTGGTTTACTTTTATTATTAACTTTATAATTTATGCTTTATTTAAGTTACTACTAATGTCTCTAATTAGAACCTAAGCTATTAAATTCTCAGTAACTGTTTGTTTTACAAATGCATTGCCAGGCATTTCGTAACTTTCTAGGACTATTAGCAAACTAAAATATTAATTTATCTCAATAAGTATGTAGCTTGTAATTATGTATTTGTAGATCGACGGCGAAGTACCAATACCACCTGACTTTTTCCGTGAAATTTACCTTTTTAATTCAAAAGGTAAAATTCACGGAAAAAGCCACTATTCCAAAGTTTTAGTAAAATCGTCTTAGGCCTATTTAAAGCTTCAAGATCATTAAATATGAATGTGAAATAATTCCGAACTAAACTATCGTGTTGTTCATTTCATTGCACTTCACTATAATCGAATAACTATTACACTATTATAAAATGCATTTACACTTTAAGCAAAATAATTAAAACATAAGTTATTTTCCAATTATTATCATATATTTTCCAATTTCTGTAAATTCTTAATTTTGTCAGTTAGGAGTTATTGACACTTTGCCATCGATATGTAACAATAATACGTAGCCATAAAAGGCTTAACGTAAAAATGAAGAACCTTTTAAAGTAATAATACTATAGGGTAATAAATTATTCACATAAAGTGAATGAAATAGTGATATATGGTTTTCCATGTGCTCAAGTAATAACTTAAGATCTTATTATTTTGATTTATACATGGAAATCCTCTACAAAACTTTTTTTGTGGAATGAATAGAATAATAATCTAAAAATATAATATAATTACTTTTTATATTGAGGATAGGTATATCTTAAGATTCAAATAGGGATGAAAATCCGAATGAAAGCATACTCTCACAAAATTACAATACCACCGTTAACCTGCCTACTTAATTTGATTTTGCCACTTTTATAGATAACTTATTATTATGGACAATGGTGGGTCCGGTTCAAACTGGCCCACCTCGATATAAGATCCAAAACAGGGCTCTGGTGCCGTGGACCCAGTATCGAGGCAGATGCGATAGCAGTATGTAAAAGTGGCAATATGCGTGCTGGCGTAAAAGAATAACCATAGGTCTCGGCTATTTTGGCGTTGCCATTTAACGTCCTGTTAACCTAATAGCACAGATTAAGTATCGTCAACTCTGAAAACCCCAGAGTCTGTCCTGCAATATAACGATCGTCGGTAATGCGACCTCCAAACTGAATGACATGATGATCAAGGCGAGCGTTCTTTTATATGAATTGTATGAAAACCGAATATGCTGGTAAGGGACAATATTACACTCGTACTTCATCTAAGGCAAAATGTAATGCATATGGTCTGAAAACGATGTAACGTTTGTACTTTCTGTCTTGATACCGCAGTCGAGTTATAGACAAGAGTATAAAATTTTCTAATTAGTGTATTAGTAATTGTAATAGATACTCAAGTAAGCCCTAAAATTCTGTATCAAAAAACAGAGCGTATCACATCGCAATAAACTCCCATGGGGGTGGTTAACCTTCCATGGAAAAGAAAAAAACAAATAGTGAATCATTGTAAATGAGAAGAATTAAGGCAAACCACCGTATTCTACGTGGGTAAAAAGGTATTTAATTGAAATAAACCACAGCACCACACTTTTTATACTTATCATATGGATACTGAAGATACTCTTAAAATTTTATTAACTTACATAATTATTGAAGTATTTCAGAATACAAACTGCTTAAACCTTTAGGACCTGAACTTTTACCAGGCTTTTTAATCTTAAACCCTGTAAAAGGACGATTCTCTTGTTCTCGTGCTTCCTTTACAGGTGCCTCTGAACTTTCAGGCAAATAAGTGAATCCAGAGTTTTCACCTTTGATGCCACCAGGTACATATAAATTTTTATTATGGGTAATAACTTTTTCATTTGGTTGTTTAACACTAGTTAGTGATAGCAAAGTCTTTAAAACTTCGGGCTTAAAACTAGCATAGTATCTGATGAGATCCTCTATAGTCCAGGAGGGTTGAACAGGTGGTTTAACCAAAGATTTTTCGTCAAATTGGACTCTTGAGGTTGTTTGTGTTAGATTAGGTTTCATCAAAATGATATTATTTGGTCTTCTCTCATAATCTCGATGGACATTCCTTGGGTTTGATCTTAATGGTGTTTCTGGGGATGGATACTCATAGAAAGTCTTATTGTTCTTTTGGATCTGTTTACTTGAGTGTGTGGACCTATATATATCAGTACCAGCATTTTTAAAATCTACACCTACACCGGCATTAGTTCTATGAGGCAAATGTTTGGAACCACTTTGAGTATATACTCCTCCAGATCCTAGCGCAGCATAACTTCTTAAAGGACTTAAGGTGCTTTGCTGATTGTAATGGCCATATATATTAACAGGAGTTCGATGCGATCTAACATTGGAGAGTGAAGTTACATGACCAGAAATGTTATGCTCTGACGTACACGGCAGTCCTGACAGGCATAATATACAACCCGGACTATCTTGTACACCAATACTGACTAAAGTACCAGGTCTAATGATAGATGTAGTAACTTTCCGGTTGAGTTTTGATATTGCTGAAGATTTTTTTTTTTTAGGTACGGTATTACAAAATTTTTCACCCAAACAGTCGTTTGCTGTTTTCGATTCTGTTTCAGTTCTTATGAATGACGGTTGATGATGATCACAATCGCACACAGCATCTATCCTCACCGTCTTGTTACTCTGAACAGGCCATTTTGGTAGTATCCTTTTTTTTAATTTTTGTTGGTGACAAATAAAGTAATTCTCGTTTGTAGCTGAAAATTAACCAACAGTTATCCTTACACTAAAATATCGTTCAGACACATGTTATCTGGTATAAGATATACTTATAGGCTATTTTGGAACATATGTTATACATGTGCACTGAACTAGAGCTGTAGAATCAAATAACAACGAAATCATCAAGGGTAATGTTGTGCCTACGTTACATTTTATATTTAAATATTTTATGTTAAATGACAAGATCAAAGTACCTACGTGCGGTAAGACTAGGACGTTCTTAATGTCAAAAACAAATAATATTTTGTATTTTGTTCAACTGCCAGGCGATTCTGATACGCAATATGCTGCGATAGTTAGTTATTTGTGTGTTAGGTGTTTGTGTGGCTCAATGCTTGAATCTGACAAATTTCGGATATACATCTCTAAGATCAGGTTTGTCAACATCTAGGCAAATGCACATGTATACGTCTTGAATTATCTATAAATTATTTTATTAGACATACAAGTTCTTCATGTTTTTACGAATTGAAGACCTTCAGATTGCATCTTGGCCGTCCAATGGTAAGTCTCAAAATGTTCTGCAAGCTATGTCGGTACAACGCAAATAACAAGTCTGCTGAATTAATGTAGTAGGTGTAAGTCTTCTGAAATATCTCTTTCATAAATAGAAAAAATAAATATAGAATATTATCTCCGAACTCTTTGTCTCAATTTTTTATTTACTTATTTAGGCAATAAATATACTGTTCTGCTATAATATTGAACGACGATAAGGATTTATATAAAAAAAATTGAATGAAAAATCTAAACCACACCTTTCTGTAACGAGTTGTATAAGCTCTGTTAGTCCAAATATTGTATACCCGAAAAAATTGGAAAACAGAGCGGAGCGCACTTTGGAGAAGAAACAGCCAGCACACAAATGTGTGTAACTAAGTAAGTGGTAAAGCCCTTACCTCTATAGCGATCACACAACTGCTAGACAGTATAGATTATAATACTTTGTTCATTGGACTATAGAATTTCCAGTACTTCTTTTGAACTATTTTGCTATTCTTGGAAGGGCTTCTTAAGTCTTCTTGGCAACTCTGTATTCATCAATTCACGAAGATTTTCACTTACACAATTAGTCTTCTAACTTTCCCACAATCTCACTTTCCAAAACGATGACTTATATTGTATAACATTTGTATTTCAACAATATGTTTATACATTAAATGTTTTTCGCTGAAGTTATTGCTTCTATTTTTTCTTTTTTTTTGGATAAGTTGGTAGGTACATGTAAAATTGTTGGGATTTGCAAAGCTCTGGTAAAAGTGTCTTTGATCTCATAGCATTAATAGCGTGCGGTTCTGATTCGGCTAAAAAAACTAAGGAGTATCTACTCCTTCAGAAGTGTACAGTACAGGCGTCAGTATACTAGTAGTTATATAAAAACATAAGTGCGGACGTGACACATTGCTGCTGTTATTGAAAACTTGTGTAAAAAATTTTATACTAGAGTCTAAAAGACAAATAGAATACAGGAAAAATAAATAATTATGTGCTAGGCCGACGTAGTCGACAAACGATTCATTGTAATAGCTAATGTCGTATCAGAAATGCCTGGCAATTTCAGCTCTTTTAAAGAATTGTAATTTTCATTTATTTGTTACGTTTACCTAACCTGCTAACTAAACAAAAGATAATTATTGTGTGTTCAATTACACGTGTCAAAATGACAACTTTACCGCAGGTAGTTTTGAGCTCGATTGATCAAATGACATAATATAAAAAAATGGAATATTGCCTTCATTATATTTGATATTTTTGATCATTGATTACACAGATATATGACATATATACATTTTAAATAAATATGCTACTTGTAGATAGTCACTGATGATCAACAAATGAGCACAGAGGAATAATGAGTGTCTTCGATGCCAAAGGTCAAGAAAAATGAACTATCATAAATATAGTATAAATTGTTACGTGTCACTGAAGGATTTGCTACTCGAGATTCTTCAGGTGAAAACTCTGAAGACGAATAATTTCCTTCATCGAAACTACTGCGATCCAACTTGGCGGCATCTATTTCCTTTAATATTTTGTTCATTGTGTGAGGGCTAAGGTTCCGCTGTAATAACTTTTTGAAATACTTCAAATGCTGCGGTATTGGTGCGTCAAATGGGTATTGCAAAATCTGTTCTGGTGGTAACTTCTCACCCGGATGCCGGTGACCTTCAGACATTCGATTTACTGATAGAGCAGGTGAATGTATTAATGATATAAGTGATGCTTGTTGGATATTAGTCCTTCTGTGCAGTGAGAAGGTATCTGATTCCAGACCTGGAATTGGAGAAAATATTTTGCTTTGAATGTTGATTAACTTAACCGACTACGTACAAATATGATATTATTCTTTTTAACATATATTTATATTAAAATACATTATAGTACAACTAGCTAGATTTTTTCATTCGATCTATCCATCGGAAACAGTATTTTCTTTTTATGAAAGGTAATATTATGTACCTCTGAAAACGTGTGTGTTGTCGCCACATCAAAACTCTTATTTATTTTATTAAAAATAGAGACAAACTATAATAGATGATAACACAGCAGTTCACTATTTAATAAAAATAAGTTAATAGACTATTGGTCGATTGATAAATATTAACGAATAGTGAAATTATAAAAGAGCAGGAATAACTGGAGAACTATTGACTTGAGTGCGAATAGAGGTACGAGCAACTTGGCAGTTACTGTTAGTTAGTGATTTTCATAGTTTATATCAGTGGTTGTGAGACTGTTTCTTACATGTGCATCAGAATGACTGGTTGCCTGTCTCTTTTAGTCTCGAGGTAGTGATTAAAATTTTCTACCTATTTACTACCTACAACTAAATAATTGCTACATCATTATTTAAAAAATGTAAAGAATATCAATGTGACCAGCCATTCTGACCTGAGGTTGGATGGTCAACAGTACGTTTGTGTAAACTAAGCTGAGTTGAGTTATTGTTTTTGCTTCAATATTTGCTACTTATTTGCTACCTACCCACCTATCCATTTCAGCCTTATAGCTATCTAGCTACTAGAATATGAATGTGACCAGCACTTTATTGTTCATCCTAAATGAATAAATAAATTACATATAACTAACCACACTTGTGAACCTGTTAATCAATCCACTTAACAGCTCAGTTGCATATTTCTTACCCATAGACGGAAACAAGTGAATGATTATATATTTCTACTTGTCTATTTGAACACATTTATTAAATTCTATGACTGGCCTCTTGGTCTAGTTGTTAGTGACCCTGACTGCTGAGCCAGAGGTCGTGGGTTCGATTCCCACCCAGGAAAAATAATTGTATGATGAGCATGATCATTTGTTCTGTGTCTGGGTGTAATTTATCTATTATATGTACGTATTCACAAATATTTAAGTATGTTTATCAGCAGTCTGGTTACTATAGTACAAGCTCTGCCTAGTTTGGAATCAGGCCGTGTGTGAGATGTGTGAAGTTATGATTATTATGATTATTATAATATTACTCCAAGTATAGCCATGGGATACGAAATTGTACAAGGCTTCAGATTCAAAGTTCCAAGTGTCCAAGGCTTTTCCAGTGCGATACTGTACTTACTTAAATTTTTGTCTATGTAAAATTTTGTTTGGGTGTACTTTATAAATGCCAGATGCAACAATATTCTGCTCCCATGCGAGGCAAGTCGAAAGTCGCTGCTGCATGTGCCACATGAGCAAAGAAAGAAGATTTTTAACCTACCTGCAACGGTACAGCAGTCTACAGCAATCAGAAACAAGGGGGCCATCTTAGAGACAAATATAAAAAGACCTAGGTCTCATTATTTTACATCTGAGAGAGGCTTTGAGAGTTAGTAGGCTCTTAGGATAACATCACAGGCCTCACCATCGCCTGTTGGTGTAGTGGTTAGTGACCCTAACTGCTAAGCACCCAGGACAAATAATTGTGTGATGAGCACGATCATTCGTTCTGTGTCTGGGTGTTATTGGTCTAGGCTGTGTCTGGGTGTTGTTAATTTATCTATAATATTTATGTATTTAGAAATTTATAAGTATATCTATCAGCAGTCTGGTTACCATAGTACAGGCTCTGCCTGGTTTGGGACCAGACGGCCGTGTGTGAGATGTGTGGAGTTATTATTATTATTATCATTGGATTACCAAGCAAGTATTACCGCGGATATTGCTGGTGTCCTCATAGATTTGGTAACCGCTAAGCCGTTGGAAGATAGTGTACTTGCAGGCTATATTCATATAGTTAAATAAAGAGAACACGGTATCTTGTTAAATGAACGAGTTTATATTAGTACTAAGACCACGAAGAAGACTTATAGACATATCAAGTTTTATACTTTTAAAACCGAAGCACCAGTTGAATTGCTAGAACGTGAAAGAGAAAAACTCGACAATTAGTGAAATTAATAATTTAATAATTATCTTTTTAAAAAAGTATCACCGACTTCAATGTGCTTTTTAGTGGAATCTAGATGTTTTTTGTTTAAATATAATATGGGTAGGCTAACTAAATGCACTGCTCCAATGAGACAGCGATGTTTCGGAGCAAACGAAAACATCATCGATGTTTACAATTTTTAGATATTTGTTGATTTTTAAGACACCGCTTCACTAATTTCGGTATAATTTAAATGGAACCACCTGGAAAGTATACTCTTTGAAACAAAAAAAATATATTTTTAAATTGGTTCAGGCGTCTTTGAGTATTCGGTGAACATACACCAAAAAAAAAGAAACCGACGAATTGAGAACCTCCTCCTTTTTGGAAGTCGGTTAATAAACTAAAATATAGTACCTCGATTGATGTAGACAGGGGTAATCACTTCAGACATAACATTGGTACACGGGCCAGGTTGGCCGCAGCAACATGGTCGATCCTGAGTAGTGTCCGTGCTAACTCCTTGATATCCATGGAAGATTGCATTAGGTGTTGTTATCTGACAAATCTTATTCCTTGGCAGCCAAATTTGGTTATTTTCAACATAGTTATACATAGTTTTCCTATTGCTTACAGAAGATAAGATAGTTGTACGCAGGTTTTTCAATATAAGTTGTTGTTCTGTTTTTCTCAAGTCTTGTGTTCTTCTACACGCCGTACCTTCAAATATGTAGATATATTACAAATGATCAATGATTAGTTGAAAATCACCATTTCACTAACATTTTAACGTATTTTCTGTATCTAAGTGCGGCTGGCACTCCATCTTGGTTGCAGGATATTAACTAATTTTGTAACATTGTCACGCTTTCATTTACAACTTACTTTTTTTTTTTAAACAGTTGTTAATGGTGGCACCAATTTTCACGATTTTCGCCTTCTTTCGTCTAGTTTATATACTCACTAATCAATGCAAAGAGACAGCAAAACTAGAATTAGAGAGGACTAGTAGTTTCCCATCTCGCCGGAAAACTCTAACTGATCTCTTCTCCAAGCGCTTGTCTTACTATGATAACACATCATCCAATCAAAACACCCTTTCCCTCGCGTTTCACAAGCAGCTAAGAGCCATATCAAAGTATTAGGTATTTCAACATTAGCCACTTAACCATTAGAACTTCGGACGGAGCAGAATAGCCTGCTCTCAATCTCCGTAAGCAAGAGACTGGGGACTACGCCACACATACAAAACATATAATAAAATAAATAAGATAAAAACAAGGTAACGAACAAAGAAATAAATGTTGAATTTATGCAAAACCTATGTCAGTAAGATAACGCCTTTTCATATCAAGGAAGCTAAAGTTTTTGAACAATAACATTAATTTCTTATTTTCAAACATATCAATATACTCGAATAATATCTTTAAATTATTATTAAATAATATCAATATACTTACACGGTTCCGTATCGTGTGCATTTTTCCACTCATTGTAGTTTTCTGACAGTTGCACACACTTAGTAAAACCCAAGCCAGCTACACGTATCTCATTCTCTTCTTCATCGGATGTTGGTACTACCACAAAAAGCGACGAAGCTTCGCTAAATTCTTTCTTTGTTATTAGTTCGTCGACGACAGACGTGAGATCCAGGTTACTGTTTAAATTTGTTATAATTATAACTGGTTCCCCGATATTATCCTTGCAGTTACTATTGAGTTTTGTTTCATTCACAGAGCTCGGGTTTGTCGAGGACATCGGGAAGACTTTGAAGACATCATCTGGCATCTGTTTCCTTTTAATTAATGTGTTTTTATGTACACTTGCTTGAGATTCAATAACGAACTCACTACTGCAAAAATATGATATAATATTACAATAAAAAACTTTCGTGAGTGGTAATTATATTTATTAAAAACTATACGGTTTTACTCACGTTTGTATTTCGGAGATGCCCGAGTAGTTTCGAACCCAACGAGGGCCCTTTCTCAAGGAGTGAAGCGTCCTGCCGCGACGGTGTCAGGCGTCACACAGTGTGAAACCTGACACCGTCGCGGCATCCCCGAAATACAAACGTGAGTAAAACCGTGTAGTTTTTAATAAATATGATATAATATGTATATAAAATTTACCAAAAATAATCATATATGACAAATTAAATAATCTACATGTCTTTAGTAATTCACATCCGTAACTACCAAGGCATTTTTTTGCTTCAACCTGACCTCACTCAGAAAAATTTACATAAATGTCTCCGTTTTTTTAAGTTACTTAAATGCATATTTTTAATTAAATACTGAGGCGATGGGATGTTAAGCTTATGACAAAAAAAAGCAGGTGACGGCAGCCGGCAGCGATCATAAAATTTGAGTGGTCGTTGGTTTATAGTTGTTAGGAAGATTATATAAGAATCAAAATTAAAAACGTTAATACCCTTATATGCAGTAACGCGTCCGGTATATAATTATAATATACAGCCTCTAAGTTCCGGTAAAGTAAAATCATTATATATCACTACATATTATAAAACAAAGTCCCCCCAAAGCCTGTCTGTTCGCGATAAACTAAAAAACTACTGAACGGATTTTCATGCGGTTTTCACTAATACTCATAGACAGAGTGATTCATGACGTAGGTTTAAGTGTATAATTTGTACCCGTGCGAAGCCGGGGCGGGTTGTTAGTTATAAAACAAAGTCGCCCGCAGCGTCAGACTGTTCGCGATAAACTCAAAACTACTGAACGGATTTTCATGCGGTTGTCACCAATAGATAGAGTGCTTCATGAGGAAGGTTTAGGTAAATAATTTGTTAAGGTTTTGTGTAATTAGTTGAAATATGATGATGATTGTAGAAGATGTCTCTGCTCTTCGAAGCATATAGTTATATCTAAATTACGGATATCTATTATTTCTTACTTCAGATTACGTACTTAAAATATAGGCTTGACGTACCGGCATGAACCCGCAAAAAAATTACTTGTTTGCCATGAAATGAGCCAGGTCGGTCACTAATAAATACTTCAAAAAAAATGGTGCTTTTTAATACCTTGTATTATTATCTACGGCGCAGCACTCAACTCCATTAGTTAGGAACTCGGATTCCACAACTGCACTGTCATTAAAAACAATGTTAGACAACGAAATTTGATATGCGTTGGATTTCGATGAAGGAGTACTAGCCGCAAAAGAAATAACACTACTAGAACTGACTTCTTTGTAAGAGCTGCTGAAGCTTAAAGAAGTCTCAGATTTTATTATTTTTATCGAATCGAAACTATCTTGAGAAGAGCTTGCAGTGACCGTATGGTGATTTAAAAGATAAGTCATCAAATTAGATGCTTCAGCATAATAATGACTTAGTTCAACATCGTTGTTTTCTGCTTTTCCAATAGAGCTAATTTTGTTGCATGAGTTATGTATTTGAGTACATTTTCTGGTTCTATGATACTTTTCGTTAAGTAGAGGGATGTGAGTGAACGGTATGTCAAGCAAGTAGTCCTGACTATGGCTGTTAAGCTTAGATTTCAGGCTGCGATCTTCATATATACTATGAATTAAATTTCTATTCTTGTATTGGATATCGTAGAGAATTGGCACAGGGTTCCAATTATTCATTTCGCTTTGATCGATTTCAAAATTGTCTAACATGACGTAGCTAGACCGTCTGTATTGAGGTATGCCAACAGCACTCTCAATGATTACATTAACACCTTGGTTATCGACGAACACCCCACCTTTGACACCGGGAATACATTCATCGGGGCACGGACAAAGGGAAGATATGTCAGGAGACGTTACTTTAATCTTAACGTAACTATGTTTAAATCTTATTTTCTTTTTGTCACATCCACATGCACGTTCACATGTAGTTGTTGTACTTTTGAGTACTTTCGTCCCAGACACCTTTTCTTTTGCTACTTCATGTGCCTCTTTCACTTTCTTTATCAAAGCTTTGTCTTTTGAGGTTTCACCTTTAGGTAATGGTAACCCGGCTTGCGCAAGACCGTGAAGAATTTTTTCTTTTTCAGCTGATGTCTTACCATCAAGGGGTGTAAATAACCCCTTTTTCATAGCTGTTCGGACGGCCTCTTTTGATAGAGGTGGTGTTCTAAATTCAGATACAATTTTTTTTATTAAAGACTTTTCGGACATGGTTTGGCCTTCTGGTAGAGGAAGCCCAGCTTTTGCACGGCCTCTGATAATTTTCTCTTTTTCAGCTTGAGATTTTCCTTTTAATGGTGTAAGTAATCCAGCATTTTTAGCTCTTTGTAACTTCTCAGGGGGTACTTTAGATAATGCTACTTCTTCTTTAATTTTATTTATGAGTGATTTCTCTGATGATGTTCTTCCTTTTGGTAAAGGTAAACCTATCTTGGCCTGAGATCGTAGGACTTTATCTTTTTCTGCTTGTGTCAAACCTTCTAAAGGCACGAGCACACCAGCATTAGCAGCTTTCAAATGTCTTTTTTTCATTGATGGTGTTTCAGGGTCAGGTGGCAAACCCATATCCTTGCGCACATTTTTGATTAACTGTTTATCTGACCTAGTAGTACCTTCAGGCAGAGGTAAACCTAGTTTAGCTAATCCTCTTACAATTCTTTCTTTTTCTTTTGGTAATTTCCCATCTAAAGGTGTCAGAAGCCCAAGTTCTTCGGCTGTTTTCATCTTGTTTGGTTGAATTTTAGGCATTGATTCTCCGCTTTCTTGGCTAACTCCTTTGTCTTTTGTGATGTGTTTAGTAGTTTGTCTGTGTAGCTTTTTCCTTGCCTCATCTTCAATTTTACGTTTCATTACTTTCTCAGATGATGTTCTTCCTTCTGGTAAAGGTATTCCGGCTTCAGCTAAACCTCTTAATATCTTTTCCTTCTGAGCTGATGTTTTGCCTTCTAAAGGTGTTAATAACCCAGCCGAATAGGCCTTGCGCATCTTTTCTTTCATAGACATAGTCGTAGGTTCAGGCGGTAGACCCATATCCTTACGAACCTTCTTAATCAAATCTATTCCTGACGGTGTCTTGGCATCTGGTAATGATCTTCCCGATTTAATAAGATCTCTTAAAATCTTTTCCTTTTTCGCGGGTGTCATTTCCTGAAATGGTGTTTTAGGACCAAGAAAACCTGCTTTAATTCTTTTTATTAGGGATTTCTCGGAAGGTGTTCTACCTGCAGGGAGAGGGATCCCTTCTTCATTAAGTTTTCTTAAAATATTTTCCTTGTCTGACATACTTTTTCCCTCCAGTGGTGTTATGATACCAGCATCTTGAGCTCTTCTGTATTTTTCTCTCATAGAAGGTGTCTTTGGCGTAGGAGGTAATCCCGTTTCAGCTCTAATTTTATCTATTAATGTTTTTTCAGATGGCGTTTTGCCTTCCGGTAATGGAAGACCGGTTTTAACTAATCCTCTTAGAATTTTTTCTTTTTGTTCTGGAGTTTTACCTTTTAAGGGAGTTAATAGTCCAGCAGCTTTTGCTGCTCTAATTTTATCAGATTTCGATTTTTGAAGACCCTTAATCTTATTTATTATTTCTTTTTCGGATGGTGTTTTGCCTTCGGGCAAAGGTATATCTGCAGCTGCCAATTGTCTAAGAGTTTTTTCTTTTTCAGAAGGTGTTTTACCGCCCTTGAATGGTAACAAATCAGCTGCTTCCGCTTTTAGCAACATTTTTGATCGTGATGGGGTGACGTATCCAGTAGAAGCTTTAATTTTATTTATTAAATCTTTCTCTGAACGGGATTTACCTACTGGTAATGGAAGGCCAGCTGCAGCTCTTCCTCTAAGAATTTTTTCCTTTTGCTCTGGCGTCTTTCCATCTAAAGGTGTCAAAAAACCAGCAGCTTTGGCTTTGCGTATTCTTTCTGCAGAGGAATCTTGGCGTAGAGGTTTTCCTTTCAGGGGCGTCAACAGTCCTGCGGATTGTGCTTTGCTCAATCTCTGTGATGATGTTAGTTTTGAAAGAGTACGTGTTTCCCCTTTTATCTTATCAATCAAAGCTTTCTCTGATGCTGTACGCGCTTTTGGTAATGGTATCCCTGCCTCGACCAATCTTCGTAGATATTTTCCTTTTTCTTTTAGTGTTTTACCTTCTAGAGGTTGTAATATTCCAGCATCGGCTGCTTTAGCATATTTTTCTCTCATAGATAAAGTTTTGGGTTCAGGTGGAAGACCAAGGTCGTAACGTACCTTGTTTATCATATTTTTTTCAGATATTGTCTCCCCTTCAGGCAGTGGAATACCATGCTCGGCCAGCCCTTTTAATATCTTTTCTCTTTGTGCTGGAGTTTTACCCCTTAGCGGTGTTAGCAATCCTGCTGCCTTTGCGCCACGCATTTTTTCCGAAGGTGTTAATTTCGGCCCTTTTCCTTGTATCCTAATAATAAGAGATTCTTCTGATGGCGAACGTGCTTTTGGCAGTGGTATTCCTAAGTCATATAATCCCCGTAAAATCCTTTCTTTTTCTTTCTGCGTTTTGCCTTCTAAAGGCTGTAAAAACCCGGCATCTGCAGCTTTGGCATACTTGATCCTCATTGATGAATTCTTGGGTTCTGGAGGGAGACCAAGATCAAAGCGAATTTTATTTATTAATTTATTTTGAGAATCTGTCTTTCCTTTTGGAAGAGGAATACCTACTCTTGCTAGTCCTCGTAATATGTCTTCTTGTTGAGATGGTGTTTTACCTTCAAGAGGGGTAAGAAAGCCTGCTGCTTTCGCTCTTCTAATTTTTTCTGAAGGTGTTTTATGTTCGAGTTGTAGCCTTACCATAATTGATTTCTCCGATGCTGTACGTGGTATAGGTAATTGTATTCCTAAATCTAATAATCCTCGTAAAATTCGTTCTTTTTCTTCAGGTGATTGGCCTTCCAGTGGTTTCAATAAGTTTTTTTCAGCGGCTTTCTCATACTTATCTCTCATAACAGGAGTTTTTGGTTCAGGCGGAAGGCCAAGATCAGTACGAATTTTCACTATTAATCTTTTTTCAGACGCTGTTTTCCCTTTAGGAAGTGGAATGCCTTCCTTGGCCAGAGCGCGCAATATTTTCTCTTTTTCATCTGGTGTTTTACCTACAAGGAGTTGCTCTGCAGCTTTTGCTCGGCGCTTTATGTCCAATGATATTAGCATTGGAGGGGCTAGTAAATTGCATATACATTCGTCAACAGGGCCTCCGCTTTCTTTTATGTTACTACCTGTTTTTTGGTCAAGTTTATGTTTTTCTCTTACTTTTGCAATCAAAGCCTTTTCTGAGGGAGTGCGTCCTTTCGGCAAAGGTATACCTATGTTGAGTAGACCCTGTAAAATAATTTCCTTCTCTTCAGTTGATCTACCTTCCAAAGGCAACAATAACCCCTCTTCAGCAGCTTGTTTATGTTTTTCTTTCAAAGCAGGAGTTTTGGGCTCGGGAGGAAGACCCAAATCAACTCGAACCTTGTTGATTAGTTTTTTTTGTGATGCAGTTTGTCCTTCGGGAAGAGGAATGCCACGCATGGCTAGCTTCCTTAATATTTTTTCTATTTCATCTGGTGTCTTTCCTTCAAGCGATAAAATAATTCTTGAAGAATCTGCCTCTCTTACTTTTAACGACACTAACATCGATGAATCACGAGGTTGCCCTTTGACTTTAGCGATAAGGGCTTCTTCTGAAGGCGTACGACCTCTTGGCAACGGTATCCCTATTTCAGCCCAACCCCGTAAAATTGTTTCTTTTTCTTTTAAAGATTTACCTTCCAGTGGAAGCAATAACCCCATGTCTGCTGCTTTATCATATTTATTTCTCATACCTTGAGTCTTTGGTTCCGGGGGGAGGCCAAGTTCAGCTCGAACCTTTTTCAATATTTTTTTATCAGACTCTGTCTTTGCTTCTGGGAGTGGTATACCTTTCATGGCAAGTTCTCGTAGCTTTTTTTCTTGTTGTTCGGCTTTTGATTTCCTAATTTTTGGTGAAGGAGCACGTTTTTCTAGTAAAATTCTATCAACCAAGGCTTTTTCCGATGGAGTACGTCCTTCTGGTAAAGGTATTCCTCTTTCATGTAAACCTTTTAAAATTCGTTCTTTCTCTTTGCCTGATTTACCTTCAAGTGGTAACAAGATTCCATCCTCGGCAGCATTTGCATATTTATCTCTTAAATCAGAAGTTCTTGGAGAAGGTGGAAGACCAAGGTCAGTGCGAACCTTACTGACTAATTTCGCTTTCGATTCAGTTTCTCCTTCAGGAAGAAGAATACCACGCATGGCTTGTTCCCTTAATATTTTTTCAATTTGATCAGGTGATTTTCCTTCGAAAGTTGTCAGTAACCCTGAGCGTTTAGGTTTTTGAAAACTTTCCGACACTCTCTCAGAATGTGCTGGCACTTTTCCCCCTATTTTGTCTATAAGAACTTGTTCTGAAGGTGTGCGTCCTACTGGTAGAGGTATACCTAAACGATGTAAGTCTCGTAGTATTTTTTCTTTTTGTTTTATTGATTTGCCTTCAAGCGGGAGCATAAACCCAGAATTAGCAGCATTTGTGTACTTCTCTCTCATACGTTGATTCTTAGGTTCAGGGGGCAAGCCCAGACCTCTGCGAATATTATTAATTAACTTTTTTTCTGATGCTGTTTTGCCTTCGGGAAGAGCAAAACCTCTCATTGCTACTTCCTTTAATGCAGCCTCAAGGTTTATTTCAGGACAGGGTTTCCCTGCTTCGCCCACTGGTTTTCCTATAGGTAAATTGCAACAGAGTATGCAATTGCAGTTATCACAATTCCTTTTTTTATAGCATTCATATAAGTCTTTCATCACCTCAAACATTGCATCCGAGTTACACGAACAGCAACAGTTATTGCAGTTTTCTGCGATATTTGGGTTTAACTGGCATCGATATACTTTAAAGGTGGGTTGGTTTATGTTGGTAAAAGGATTTAACTTATATCTCAGACAATGTTCTTTTACTAGATATTTAGTACTGCAAGGACTGCATTCTTTTTGTGCTATTGCAGTTGAACTTTTGGTATTTGGCTTTATTAGTTTCTTACGTTCATTTTTTTTATTTATCTCCGGCATACTGGCTTGCTTTGTAATATGCTTTCTACTCTTAGACGAACCAAAATTAGACAGATGGAAAATCACGGTTGGCTGTGTATAATCCTGCAGTTTGTAAATGTGTTTCTTACGTACTTTATTTCTTTTTTTTTGTACAGTAATTAATATATTTTTCATACCCTGACATGGAATGTCTTCTTTATTCGTGTAAGTTGACTGATATTGCGGCTTTTTGTACAACTGGTAGTATTCTGAATTATTCATTTTGTTTGAACACCTCAACTTTTTACGCTTATCATCCACAGGACACCTCTCTGTTCATATATCTAAATTGTATGTTTACGCTAAAATGCCATAACACTATATTATGTCTTTTCTGTAGACAGCGGGTCATTATTTATATTATCTTGACTACGTTGAGCTCTTTTTAAGATTTGCTGCAACAAAAATATAATGCTCCAATGACCACGAGATGTGATTGTATTGGACTATAGTATGTAGATGGCAGTACGGTATAGTAAATTTCTTTTGCGGCCTAGTAAAACCCTGTGGAAAACTGTTGACATAAAATACTACTCTAAATCATGAGTTTTGAGCAAAAATTCACTTATGGATTAGTTTCTGTAGACAGACGCCAACCAATTTACAAATTCGTGTCTTTCAATGATAGTAGTATAATGCATCTCGAAGAATAAAAAAATAGCTTCCTTAGAGTATTTTCTTATTCAATAGCTTTATAATAAATAATATTACGAAATTGACAAGAAGAACACGATTTTACGATTCAGCTTACGTATATGTAGCTGGCGTATCTAAGTTTTAAGAAGTATTATTTTAGAACATTTAGAAGGAAATGCAAAGGCTTGTCTAATCCTGGTTAAAATATATACACAATTCCATAGCTATTTCGCTTTACTGAAGCCATTATTGATAATTGGTGTTATGTTATATTGACCAGTTCAACACAGCGCTTACAATAATCATTAGGTTCCAATACGTTTCTGAACTGACTTGCAGCTCTGCAGGTTCTAATATCCGCCTGCTATATATTTATTTTATTTAAAAAAAATACCATTTTACCAAAGTTCACATGACTATGGAAGCTTGTCAAACAGTAATTATAGTTAGTTGACATAATTGCATAGATACCTTTCATATTCTGATTATCCTTTTCATTATAATTATGTCGCTACTTTCGAACAAAGTTCATTATCTGCGAGCGGTATATTACATATTTTAACAAGATTTATTTATATTTTATCAATTTTATATTTGAGATAAATTTTAATTTTTTTTAATGCAATTGTCAAACGGTCAGATTTTGGTTCTTTTGAAAAGTGTTGTCTTTGGATGTTCCCGAAAGGTTTGATATCAGTCAGTGCCCTACAATAATAATTCCTAGTTCTTTTTAAACGACGAAAAAAAGGAGGTTCTCAATTCGACCGCATAATTTTTTTTGATTTACAAACTTCAAAGATCACTCCATGAAAAAACAATAATCTAGTCGCTACTAGTTGTGAAACTCGCCGGTTATCTCTAAAATACACACCTGAGTAAAAGATATATAAATTCCACTCTCAATTATTTTTTCTACCTCAGAATCTTCTTTATCATTAGTTTATGAATTGTGACCCTAAAGCTCTCAATTACAAAGTCGAGCAAATAAAAAAGACACGGCCATACCATCCTTTACTCGAAGCCATTCAGGACATTTTCAAACCCAAATAGTTTCGTTGTGAATAGAGCTAGAAGCCTGAATTTAGTAACTAATTACATTCAATTTGAACCTAAATTTTGTCACTCACTGATCATCAAAATTCTAAAGTAGTTCTAGCAGACACCCAAGCTCAAAATTTTGAAAACTCAAACATACCGCAATTTCATTTTTCTAAATATACAAACCGCAAAAGTAACATTGTAATTCTAAATGATACATATGGGATTACAAAGTTACTTTTCAAGATTATTTCGTCAGTTACACTACCTAAAGAGATAGATAGGTAGGTAAATAGTAGATTTGGGTAGGTACAGAGTCATTGTTTCCTTTAATATAATAACCTACAAAAATTAATGAGATTGTGAGACTTAATTGTTGCTTAATTTGTTAAATAATGACATTTTATAGTGACTGCGTGAATATTAGCCATAGTTAATAAATAGAATGACTTGGCAATAGCACACGGTAATGTTTGTGTATGCATAAAGGCTCGCTAGCGCTATGTTGATGGGATTTTATATTTAATAACTACCAGCGCCCCGCGGTTTCACCCGCGTAAGTATAGCCTATATGTTAATCCAGGTCTCCAGCTACCTACATACCAAATTTCATCGCAATCGGTTCAGTAGTTTTGACGTGACAGAGTAACAAATATCCATCCATCCATCCAAACTTTCACATTTATAATATTAGTGGGATAACAATAATAACTTCGCACATCTTTCACACTGTCTCATACGGCTGTCTGATCACAAACTAGGCAGAGCCTGTACTATGGTAACCAGATTGCTAACAAACATACTTATATATTTCTAAATACATACATATTATAGATAAATTACACAGAACAAATGATCATGCTCATGACACATTATTATTTGTCCTGGGTGGCAATCCAACCCACAACCTCTGGCTCAGCAGTCAGGGTTACTAATCACTATATCAACAGGCCAGTCAATTTACTGTCTAAGGCTGACCAATATAGGCACAACAATGCGGGTAGTTGGAAATTGAAATTCTCAAGAGAACGTGTCGCACTTTTTCCATTTGCGTTGACATAAAAGTACCAGGCTATTAAAATTCTTCGAATTATTGGTCACCACTAGGCTTGATTTTAAACCTTTTGCACTGTAATTGATTTTATACATGATGGTGATAAATATAATTAGTTCGATAAATAATGATGGTAAAAACACTCTGGGACGTTATGTAGTACTTTCTAGACCTAAGCTAAGCATAAACTGTACAATATAATTATGTATACGTACGGGAACTAACGCGATCACGTAATATATATTACATACCTTTGGATTGCCTGACGTTTCGACCCGGTTGCACTGGTCGTAGTCATCATAATCATCTTTCCGATTGAAAGTTTTATGCTTTTTAATTTTTCGGTGGAGAGGACTCGCGTACACTCAAATTCACTCAGTGATTGGTGCATGCGAGTGCATGTTCTTTCTACAACCGCTGATTTGCTAGGATGGCGGTTCTTCACAGCAGCGATATATTCTTTGACTTCTTAGCGGTCCCTAGACGATCATGCGCATGACATGCGTTACGTGCTGTCAAGCATGCATGACCGTTTAATTGTATTGATTGATGCGAATGACATGCAAACTACGTGCTGGCAGTTGATTGACAATTCCTTTTATTTTTATATTTATAAATTTATTTATTTATAAATCTATCTTTGACAAAGTGATTTTCATACCAGCGAAGAAGACCTCTTCACTGTACTATCTATAGCGGCTGAATAAAATGATTATACCAAGCAAATTATCATGCTGCATGATAGCCTCCTGTCATGCCGTATGATCGTCTAGGGACTGCTTTTCAGCAATAGTCCGCTTCGTTTGGCTTATATAGGCAGTATCGCAAGTGCAGTTTATTATTTTGATTTATACCTGGAGTTTGTAACGGCAAGACATCTTTCAGTGTGTCTACAATGTTTGGAATTTTGATTTTTGGAATAGAGAATTTATTTAATATGAATGATCTACCACCACGCTACAGAGATCGTCAATACACTTATTTAAATTTAGACATCCGAACTTAATTACAGAAAATTTGAAATGTAACAACAGTTACCTTTGTTACCTTTCAAAGTTTCTTGTGTTTTGTTTTCTGTTCATATAGAAACCCGCCTATGATAATACTTGCTAAAGAAAAAGTGGACAAGTGAATCTGGCCTAAGAATTTTATCCATTGGAATCTATGAAATAATAATATACTACCTCTATGAAATTAAAATTTATTGCTATTTGCTTTTTGTCAAATAGCTTGATAAAAGAGTGTCAAAATTTGACCTTTGAATGACAAGCGGCGAAATCCACAAATCAAAAGTTGAAGTTGACAATCGTCGAGGAATGACTACGAGTAAGCCACTATATTAAAAATTAAAGTTGAATTTTAGAATATATAATCAGAGAATGAAGCTTATTCCCTTACGAATATTAAGCTATCGTCAATAAAATGATTCCTCACTTACGTTCAGAAGAAATAATGCATCTACAAATACCGTGATATTGTTAATGTTTGTGTAAAATGCCCTTTATGTATTCAATATTTAAGACAGACCAATGCAAGTGTCAGGTTTTACGCACTGGGTACCGTTGTGGAGCTGAAGAAACCGAGGGTGTGACATTATTGACTCGCGACAGGAGCCTCTATCGGCTACTAAAGTCTAATGAATCAGTGACGATCAAACACAATGTTATCTCGAAGATTATAGAGAATTTATATGACCAGTGTGCTACATACAATTTAAAGTAAGAAATATATTTTAATCCTTTTCATATCCGTAATTTAAAAGTCCATTCTGTATTAATTATATACAGAATTTGAACGGTAACTAGTTGAATACTTGTTGAAGTGATCACTGCATATCTACTGTACATATAATGTTTACCTATTCGCTTTGTCTTACAACGTTAATTAACTTAACTAATTATGTAAACGATCTTGGAAGTCAATTTTAACCTACTGTAATGAAATGAAACAGTGTATGTATATTTTCATAGTTTGTATGACAGTACAATTTGGCATCTTGAAGTTGGTATGATGATGGAACCAGCAAGTGTTTAGTAAATTTATTCAACTGTAGTAAACCTCTAGAGTTTAGGATCAAAGGATTGAGTCTAACAGATTAGAATTAGGTTCGCCACTAAAGTGTCTTTTTTAACTAGTTTAATGCAGTTTTAATTATACAAAAACAATGTGTAAAAGTTTTCGTGTCTGCAACCCCGAGCTAGGGTTAAAAAATATTATTGTTAAATTCAAAAAGTAATTTATTTTTCTACTACCTACGATTTTTTATAATTTACTTTCATCCCTTAAACTTAAAACCTCCCTAACTCAGTTAATTTTGAGTTTAGGAAAAAAGTCATAGAACCATTATTATGTAAAATGTTAAGTTCTACACATTTTAAGTTTTTGTTTTTTTAATTTATTTATCATGTAAAAGAATAAAAATACAAGAATTAGATAAACATAACACTGTAAACCACTAAGGTTTGTGGAGTGTTACACAGACAGCCAGTATCGCACAGTTACAATATTTTTTACATAATTATACGTCTATCTAGGCAAGGTGTTAGCTTATTATAACACTATATATAACAAAGTAGAACTTTTTGTCTAACTTCTACCCTTTTCGAGCAATTGCGTAGAAAACAGTTTTTTATTTTTTTTTCAACCCTTGCCGGGTGCTTTGAACACAAACAAACCTTTAGACATTGTTTTTGTATCATTAAAACTACAATATATCAAAAATTCAAAGTTGAGTGCTAAAATTTTGATTTCAGACCATATTTGACTGGACTATAAACAAGGTTATGCCTGTAGTTGACGGTGTATGTGCGTCTTTATTTGATTGTGTACGTGTGCGTGTTTATTTGATTGTGTACGTATGCATGTTAATTTGTGCATGTTGGTGTGTGCACCCATTTGCACCCGTTTGCTGGATTAAATTTTTTTTTATTTACGTAAATAATTTCTCATTAGACATATAGTCTAAGCAACCAATTTCTTACCACGATCTTACAATTTGAATTTGTGAGTGAGTACATTGATAAAACCTTATTTATCTTATTGTAGAGATTAACTACTCTGATAACTAAAGAATCGATGCGCAAAAGGCAGGCTTTTTGAAGGCTTTTTTTGGACTGACCATGTCCTTTCTTCGCTACTTATTGATTTTTGCAGATTCATAGTTCAGGAGTGTTATTTTAAAGTTGTATGTAAAATCAAGAGTTGACGAATAGAGAACACTTCCCACTCCTCATAAAGGTCAGTAGCAGGGTAAAAATGAGGTAAACGAAAGCTTACCTTTAGTACTGCTTTCTGCACTCTTTCTGAAGTTAGAAGATGAGTTTTATGGCGCCACCATGGTAGTGGTGTAGTACGTTAGTATAGACTGACAGAGTGCAGAGTTAACTGATTTTAACAGCTTCTTGTCAGCAATATGATGCAAGATTGAACACCGGACACTACAAATTGAACAAACATATGTTCAATTCAGATTCTGTCAAGAGGCAGAAGAAACTGCAATGCATATTCTATGCTCTTGTGGCCCACTAATGCGGCACCGAAGTGTTAACCTAGGGTTACACATCATGCAACCGCAGGTAATACAAACAATCACTGCTGATTGGATCTGGAGGTTTCTCGAAGCCATAAGTCTGAGCAGTGAACTGTAAAGCAAAAGTGTGCTACAAAAGACCAGAAATGATCGAGGTTTCACTAGGCACCTGAAACAATAATAAAGATTTTAAATATAGGTTGTTATATATAAGTTGTTTTTAATCTTTCGCGACATTTTTTTTTTTAAACGTTGATACATACTGGATGTGTAACTCGGAATTTAATCGCGATAATATTTAAAAGGTACAATACCTCTTGGTTACCCGACGTTTTGATCGAATTGCACCGATCGTGGTCACAAGTGGTAAGCTTTTTAGTTCTTGCTACAAGCTTTTTAATTTGGTTATTAAAATTTAATTTGTCATCAATTATGACTCCCAGGTATGTTATTGAGGTTATGTTTTGAAGTATTGGGCAGTAAGAGGTTGTAATGCCTGGGTTGATGCAGATGTGAGATTTAAATACGAAACTTGTGTTTTGGAGGGAGGCGATATACTCGGATTTTTCTACATTCAAGGTTAAAAAGTTGTGTTTCAGCCATTAAGTCATTATGATAAAGACGTTTAGGACTTTGGTAATAATACTTCACCCCACGTATCTCCGATAAAAAGAAGAACTGTGTCATCGTTAAAAGTAACAATCTTCCAAGTTTCAGATGGCATAGGTCGTTAATGTAAGCAAGGAACAGGTTCGAACCCAAGATACTGCCTTGAGGAACGCCATAACAGTCTAGAACCTCGTCACTAACCAGCCCATCAATTCTGACGTGTATTGCACACTACGAATTTTGATTTTCCTGTTTGCCATTAGATTTTGGTAGACCTTTAACATATAATAGAAAAAAAATTTACAGGTTGACTCCTTTTTTGTCGGTTAAGAAAATAGCTTAATAATTCCAGCCGTTCTTACCAACGAACAGCATTTTATTTTATTTATTTACATTACATATAATCTGAACCTTGTGTTCTTTTTGATCCAGGTATTGTGCTATCGCGGGGTTCAAGATACACGATGGCTATGTGCTTAATGCGCTGAAGGACTTGCTTATAATGGCTTGTTTCCTGATCGCAAATTTTGTGGTGTTCGTCACTATATTCGCCAAAACTTTGGTACATGTGTACTATATTGTGTTCGCATTTGTGCAATGGCTGGGCAGGTAAGAAGTTGTTGCAGTAGCAGTTGTATAATTGTTTCCTGAAGTCATTTTTAAAATTTGTTGTAAGATGGTACAAATTGTTATTCCTGAATGTCTAGTGACACTTCAAAAAAAAAACACTCGTTATGAAGTACTGTTTACTTGAGAGTGAGAGTGACACCAAACCTTAATACATCTTATGATTGAGGGGGGATTCAAAACGAAGCAGATACATTTTCTTTTATGGTAAAGTGGGAAAACGAGCAGGTGACCACCTGATGGTAAGTGACTACCTTCATCCATAGACAACTGCAACTCAAGAGTCATAAGTGCATCTCCGGCCTTTGAGGTCGGAGTACGCTCTTTTCTTGAAGATTTGAAGGTCGTACCGGTCCAAAAATACCGCAGGCTACAATTTGTTCCATAGATTGTGTGAGGCAAAAAGGTTTGGGAGAACTGCAGAGTGGTGGATTGCCTATTATCCAAGTGATGGGGTTGATAGGTTGAACTATACACTAAGCGTAGAGGATTCTTCTAAGATATAATTAACAATAATAATAATCATCATAACTTGAGAATAGCTGCGGCCGTCAGATCCCAAACTAGCCTGTAACCATGGTAATCAGACTGCTAATAAACATACATATATATTGCTAAAACTAATGATCGTGCTCATCACACATTTATTTGTCCTGGGTGAGAATCGAACGCACGGCCTCTGGCTCAGCAGTCAGGATTACTAACCACTAGACCAACAGGCCCGTCATGAGCACGAAACGAGTTAAGAACCATTTTTTCTCTGGGGACGGAGGTGTATTGTAGCCAGGTTTTGCCAAAGCTCAATCTTTACGGAGGAAGTGAGCATATTAATCATAATAATATAATATAATTATTACTTACTACAAGCCGTCATTTGTAGGGTTTAACCAGTGGCGTAGCTAGGTAGCCAAAGGCCCTGGGGCAAAAAATAAACTAGAGCCCCAACTAAACTATTTAAAATCGTTTGTGCCGTATTCATCGTGTTCCGAATTCGACGTACTCCAGATTTGTCGTAATCCAGATTCGTCGTACTCCATACTCAAGTACGCAAATAGTGATTTAGTCACAACTCTAGTACAAACCTGATAACTTCTGGTTCTAAAAAATCTGGTTTATTTATATTCCGAATGTGGGAGAAATTTTCACTAGTTCAATTTTTAGTTTGTAAGTCAGAGTAAGAGGGGCTCCCTGAGCTTGGGGGTCCCAGGGCACTGCCCCATCTAGCCCTCCGGTAGCTACGCCACTGCTTTTAACACTTGTTGGTTTGTTTTAATAAAAACTATTAACCTCTGAATTTTGAAGTTCAAATATTGTCGCACTATTTCCAAATATGTAGTTAACAGAACTTCCATACTTGTCAAGAGATTTTCTTTTCATTTGATCGTATGTATATACATAACATATTAAATGTAGGTAATCGGCAAATTTTATTGGCAATAACTAATTAACCATTTATCGAACTGTCAAAAGAAAATAATAATAAATATATTAACTCCAAAATACCTATATAGTACATAGTTTCAACACTAATGTAAAAGGGCTTCGGTACCCATGGTAAGATTTAACTTAAAGTACATGAGTGGACAAAGTATAGCGTAAAAGACGAACAAAACAAAACAAACCTCGTAGTGAGAAAGAGACAGACTAAAAAAAATTGTCTTCAATAATCTCCTGTCAAAAAATAAAAACAGGATACCATCCCGTTTTTATTTTGGTTTTTTATGCGTTTTTATCGCAAACTTTCTATATTTTAACGGATAAAAATAAAAATAAAGGTGTTGTGTTCTGTGCTAGATTGTGGTGTAACATACAGTCAAAATTCAAAGAAACAAACAAGATAGTTCAATACAACATTCTAAATGATTATTTTCGTAGAATATATACTTATTACTATAAAAACTTTCGTGAGTGGTATTCATATTTATTAAAAACTATACGGTTTTACTCACGTTTGTATTTCGGGGATGCCCGACTAGTTTCGGACCCGACGGGGGCCCTTTCTCAAGGAGTGAAGCGTCCTGCCGCGACGGTGTCAGGCGTCACACTGGGTTTACAACGCTGCCACCGGTTCCGTTGCCTTTCGGAACGTGCGGATGTAGATAGTTGCGTTTCCGTTGCGTTGTGTGATGCGCTGTTGTTGCCAACATCCACCGCGGTGCACACCATACTAACCGTATCACTTTTTATAAGGTCTGTCAGGTCTGTCTCATGGGATGTGAGTTTTAATGCCGGCCGCCAGGCAGGGGGCAGTGACCAGCCACTGTCTCTGTTGAAATTCGGACGACGACTTATCTCGATCGCTTCGCGTATTTTTCGCGGTACGAAATATTTTTCTCTCGCCAGTACGGAAGTCTTATCGAAACGTATGTAGTGAGGCGTGTCCGCTTTGCATGCGTGTTCAGCGACGGCCGACCTGTTGCAGTCCATGTTTTTCATACATCGTATGTGTTCCTGTAGTCTGGTTGCGATGCTACGACGAGTCTCTCCTACATAGCTCAAGCCACAGTCACAAGGGATCGAGTATACACCGGGGGCCCCCAGTGGATCAACATCCTTTGGGGAGCGCAGTAGTTCTCTAAGTTGTCCGGGTGGGCGGAAGATTGTTCTGATACCGTAGTTTCGGCTTAATGTTCGCCCAATCTTATCAGTTACTCCGCGTATGTATGGGAGAAACACGGGGTTTCGTTCTACACCGGGTGTCCGTCGATTGACTACCGCCCCAAAGGATGTTGATCCACTGGGGGCCCCCGGTGTATACTCGATCCCTTGTGACTGTGGCTTGAGCTATGTAGGAGAGACTCGTCGTAGCATCGCAACCAGACTACAGGAACACATACGATGTATGAAAAACATGGACTGCAACAGGTCGGCCGTCGCTGAACACGCATGCAAAGCGGACACGCCTCACTACATACGTTTCGATAAGACTTCCGTACTGGCGAGAGAAAAATATTTCGTACCGCGAAAAATACGCGAAGCGATCGAGATAAGTCGTCGTCCGAATTTCAACAGAGACAGTGGCTGGTCACTGCCCCCTGCCTGGCGGCCGGCATTAAAACTCACATCCCATGAGACAGACCTGACAGACCTTATAAAAAGTGATACGGTTAGTATGGTGTGCACCGCGGTGGATGTTGGCAACAACAGCGCATCACACAACGCAACGGAAACGCAACTATCCACATCCGCACGGTCCGAAAGGCAACGGAACCGGTGGCAGCGTTGTAAACCCAGTGTGACGCCTGACACCGTCGCGGCAGGACGCTTCACTCCTTGAGAAAGGGCCCCCGTCGGGTCCGAAACTAGTCGGGCATCCCCGAAATACAAACGTGAGTAAAACCGTATAGTTTTTAATGAATATATACTTACACAAAATTATTTTGTATTGCAATTAATAAGTAAATTTATGGTGCTACCCGGTCTACGCTCTTCTAACTCCAGTTTCTTCGCGTAGGCTAGTGTAGTGATCGTGTCATAGGCGTTCCGATAGTTGTAGCCATACCAGGAATATAAAAAACCTCGTCCTGTTGCGTCAAACAAATGGAACTAATTTCGTTTAATGCAAGAGTAACTTTGAAACGTCAGTAACACGTCATCATTGTTTAATGTTGATTATTGTCAAAGTGTCTTCGATAATTTTACCTTCCTAAAGCTTGTACGAGAGCGTTTCGTATAAATATTATACATTTTATAAAAAAACACAACAGGCACAGGTTTTTTATTATTGAATGTTAATCTTATTTTGTACAATTTTTTTACATAAACATGGAACAGCTGCTGCAAACACATATCAAAATGGAAGAAATAACAAAAGAAGAGGGCCTATAGTTCGAACGGTTATTGTAAAAAATATTATTAATATGGCACCCCTAAACAAGGTTTTTTATTTTATTTTCCTGGTCAATCTATTCTAGCCATTTATTTTTATGCAGCAGTTGGAACACTGCAGATAATAAGTTTGCACATGGTTTGCACGAATATACAAAGTACCTATAGCTATTCTAAACAAGAATCTAATAGTAACCACCTATTTTATCTGTATAATGTAGCAAGTCAACAATATTTCGACATAAAAACAAAATAATATAAACGTAAAAAATGTAAAATTAAAAGGCAATTGTTAAAAACCATAACTCATGGGCAGTCATCTCGAAAATTAACAATTTATACTACTTCCCTTCAATTTCGTTAAATGTTTTTACTTAAAATGTTTTATATTTTAATCCATACCGTATTTCCTTGTACCTAATGATCGTAGTGACTACCGGCAATAAGACATGAGCGTCTATCATCACTAGAGATCGAATATTCGGATGCATATTTACCTAAAGCTGAGATGTTGGCTATTATGGAAAGCACTTTTTTATCGAAAGAATCCCGCGAATCCAGGAAATTAAAATTTAAGTGTACCTATACTCCGTCAGATGTAATAAACCCCAGTTTGACACAAATGACACTTGCTCTGTTACAACGTATAATGGTTGCTTTTCCCTACTTTTATTGTCAGTGATTTTTGACGAAGCAAAAACATCCTTATTACGTTGTAACAAGTGTCAAATCGGGCCTATTAAACCCCAGGAAGTGTAAGCATTTTGTAAGTGAGAGTGCGAGTGAGACGGCAAATTATACTTGCTTGTGTGCAAGTAGGGAAGCGACAATACAACTGCATTCGTAAATAAAAATATACTTAGAAGCCGCTTCCATAATTTGTTATCCAAAAAATAACTTTAGGTAAGTATGCATCTGATTATCCGATCTCTAATCATCACATAGAGGTCTCTATGCTTGGAGTATGATATAATTATTTCGGTTTATTACCCGTGGTCTACTTACGTGGAACACCTAGGTGAACCACGTATAGACCACGGGTAATAAACCAATTATGTCATGACATAGACATAAGAAAAATCTTGTGTTCCGCACAACCGGCGTAAGTGAAGACTCTATAGGTCACTTGCTATATAGCAAGAATAACCAAATCAGAAGAGACCATAGAGGTAGTATATACTACCTCTATGGTCTTTGGTTATTCCTTCTGTCTTCAATTGTTGACACTGTCAAAATTACGGTGGTTGCGCCTTTAAGTTTGCCACAAAGGCACTAAATAAATGTTTAGGTTCCGAGCCTCAATTCTCAGAAAAATGACTTTATTGTTTTGAGCCAGAATACAAGAAACTTTGCATATTTTAAAATAAAAAATACTCATGAAAACCATCTATGGTTTGAATTACCTAGTATTTGACAAAATCCTAATTGATGCTTTTACACACTTTTACTGCAGTGCTTTTGTGAATGGGAAACAAAATATACTGTCTGGGTTCAATGTTAGACGGATTACCGATATAAAAAAATTAAATTCTCTGCACCTGTTGGTTGTTATGTTGTAAAGATGCTTGAATACGCAGACAGTGTGAATGAAAACGATTGAATAATTTAATTTGTGCCCGAAAATGCCTTGTATTTGTTCTGGATTACGGCCGAGTGTCTGCAAACGTGAGGTCCTTGGAACCAAATATCTTTGTGAAGATGAGGCCTTGGATGGCGTGGAGTTGTCGACGCACAGCAATAGTCTATGTCGTCTTCTGAATTCTAAGGAATTAACGATAAGACACAATTTTATGTTTAGAATGATTGAGTACTTCTATGAAAAATGTGCTGCGTATAATTTAAAGTAAGAAACATTATTTTATATATTCTTCATTTGTATTGGAAATTTATACAATGTACTTGGCAATCGATCTATCCAATTCGGCCTATAAGATCTCCAAATATCATATATATATCAATGGATTCAAGTCATTCAATTGATTAGTAACAGTTCAGTAACACTAAGTTAGCCTAACCGCATAGGGCTTGATGGTATGGTATCACTGATTGCATAGTCAGTAATCTCAATACCTAGCCTGCCACCCGCATTACTGTTGAACCTGTAGAGATCTCCACCTCTAGAATATATTTTACAAATAGATCTTTTCAGACACGTCAATTAGTTCTATAAAACCGACATTTCCTATAACTAGCGTTGAGAAGAAACGCTGAAACAATCTCAAGGATCCACACCTATATAAATTCAAAAGGTATCTAGGCCAATAGCGAAGGTTAACCACGTTCGAGGTGTTTCGTTCTATCAGGTGGAGGAGCAACCCTAAACGGGTGGGAATTAGAGTAGAAGTCTGCTGAGTCTTATCTTTGACGAGTCAAACTGTATTAAGAATAAAACCAATATCGTTTCAATTATATCATGTTAACTTAAATTTGACCTACCAATTCGTATGGTACGGTGAAATTAAATTGTATGAATTGCTTTAAAAATTACATATTGTATAGCTTAGCATAAAGTTCATCAATATTGCGAAAGCTTATACTTGCTGACCCACCATTAATTTAGAATCTTAAACATATTTCATGAAAAGGAAACTATACCTTCAGTGTAATGTAATATTTCATGATTGCTGGAGATGGATAAAACGGATAACTTTTCCTCCACCAACTACAGGGCAAAAGATTTATTTTCTTGTGTGTCTAAACATCACCCAGCTATAGAGGGTTATCGCGCCCTGCTGACAAGCGCCAAGTAGACTACTGGAGCCACATAGTAGCATTCATTTTAAGTAGAAAATATGAAACTCAGTGTGGTTTTAGTAGTTTCGGTTCCGACATACGGCCACACCAATAACCCTGGTGAGGTATCACCGTGTCAATCCATAAGTTTATCATTTAAAACCATTTATAATGTTTATTCTTGTGACTATCGAACCAAATATATGAATAATGTAAACAATACTATTTTGCCAAAATCTGCTACTTGTACCGCCAGTTGTTGACTTGTCTCATAACTCTGTCGTGATTTAAAGTCAACTTTCTTTTAAAGGTATTGTCCAATAAGAGGTTTCACGAAGCACAACAGTTATATTAGCAACACAATGAAGGACTTAATTATATTGGCTTGTTTCCTGATCGCCAATTTCGTTGTGTTCATTATCATATTCACTAAGACGTTAGTACATCTGTACCACGTCGTTTTTGTGTTAGCGCGATGGATAGGCAGGTAAGCTTATATCTATTATTGTACTAATATAGTGAAGCTGAAGCGTCTGTTTATTTGGACAATTAGCGCTAAACTCTGCAACTACCAGTCGAATTTGAAACATATTTTTTTCCATTTGATTTCACAACTCTTGAGAAGTGTTATCATCACGACCAAGGATCTACGACTTTTAAGAGCGAAGAGTGAATCATAAATGAAGATGAACTGCGGGTAACGTTTTGGTTTCTGGTTTTACATTATTACAAATTGCTATTAAAACCATACTATATGTAAGACATTCATCTATTTCATTCTATTTCCAATATCTATAATAGTTATATTTTTATATAGTTCATGGATTTGACGTTTTTTCTATGCGCCATTTGAAAGTTCACGACATAGCATGGATTTTTTCAGTCTTAAATGGATATATCAGAAATAATGACAATAGACTGTCTATTACAATAAATAATATGATATTCTGGGCTCCTGGGATATATTACGCAGCGATTTCTAGACCCACCTTTATATATAAACAAAGCATATATTGTAATTTGGGTTCCATAGCGTAGAAAAACAAATTGGTTAATATGCTTCAACAAGTCCAATAATGATAAGTTTTTATCGACTTCGATGCGACAAGCAAGCAGTTGTGGCACCTGACTCTTAGCCTTTTGAATTTCTGCTTACTATAATATACAAATCAACACGACTCCTAATTAGTTGTAATGTAAAAATGTATAGCCAAAAACTACCTCTTCATATACAGGTTTTTACCTAGCGTTCTTAAGCTAAGGTCCTTTAATACTATGCATAGATAAAAATAAAAAAAACAACTTTACAATCATAACAATTTAATAAACAACATTTTGAATGACAATACTGATGTTGTTATATCGTAATAAGCATGAACATCGAGATACATCGAAAGATAGCATGTCTGGTGTAAACTTCCAAACCCTTACCTTACCCTTACTTTAAATTTTACCGTTAACTTGAAAGGTTTTTGAAACGAATAAAGTTAAGCTTTGAATAGTGTAATAGACAGCTCACTCTCCTAAGATAATAAAATATACATAATCTTTAAGAACAAATTAATAAAATTCAATATTGATCGTACGCTAGCACTACACAGGTCGCAATCTAATATGTAGGTACCTAATCACCACGTGTAAGAGCTACCGAGTAGCTGTCGTTCACCGTACGTATATTTATTTGTACTACACACCGTTAAGTGTGCAAGCTTTGATAGCTCATTTATTTCAGTTACACCAATTACAGCCACCTATTTAGAATTAACAGAAGTGGGAGTCAATCAGAACAAGTTAGTCGTGAACCTAGTTTTCTCTTATGAAGAAGAACGCCAAAGAAACTCCAAGGATACTTTTGCAATGTGTTTTTTAATGGTTAAATTATAAGCTTATAAGTAAAAATGTTAAACATAATAAACAGTCCCGGAAATCACTACTTATGGAAATAATAATAACAACGTAAATAAAAAAGGTTGTCTGGAAAGAAATCCTCGTGTGTGATAAAACCGCCAAATGATATGCCTAAATGTATGTAACCATGTCTGTACTATTTAATAATGTAATGGTGTATAATAAAGAGAAACAAAAATAATTACCAATAATGAAAAATATCAATTGATTCATACATGTCAGATGAAAACTAAAAGTAATACAGTGAAAAAAAGGAGAAGCAAAATCTAGAGACCATCACAAGTAACTACTTTGCCAAGCATAAATATCCCAAACAAGTGGTGAAGTATCTATGTCTGTTAGTTGGCGGACTTTTCCTTACAACATATGCTGAACAACTTAGCCGCTTTGAAAGAGATGTAATTTGATTGCCCATTGTAATCTCGAATCCAGTGTTATCCCTAAGAAAACGGTTTATTTTAAATGATAAAGAAATGTCAAATCTAACTTTACTTTTTTTTAGTTTTATTTAAAACTTAGTGCAGTTTACATTGCACGAGGCGGACTTAATGCCACATGGCATTATCTACCAGTCAACCTTTGGGTGGTTCAGTGAGGGACATGGCAGGTGTATAAGAATGAAATTTCATGAAGAAAGTTATAATTTACATAGAAATACAATTGATTATACATAATACATACATAAATACTTACAGATAAATATATATTCAAATAAATACTATATATAGATACAAAATATACCTATGGTTATGAGGATATTTCTGCCAACTGCTTCCTGTAAAATTCACGGACCTTAGCTTTAAACGTGTCTCTGATGGTGGACATCTTAATCTCAGGAGGGAGCGCATTCCATAGTAAAATAGAATAGATAGCAAAAGAAGAGTGAACAAGAGAAGAAGTGTGTAGGGCATAGGAGTAGAAGATTATTTGTGGATCGAAGATCTCTGTCATGGTTGGAACATAGAAGTTGTATCTGTGAGGTGAGATAAGTGGGAGCTGTAGGGTTATTAAGTTAAGAATAAAGAAGAAAAGAAAAAAAAAAAATATAACAACACATTCAGTATGACTAACAATATGCATTTTCTTTTTATCGGTACTTTATATTTTTTCCCCCCAAGTAAGCATCGCTTATACTATTGATTCTAGAACCCGAATAAACGTAGTTAGATATTTTTTTAAATATTATACATAAAAACCACTTAGACTAAAGTAAATAGGCATATGGCTGGCATGGCTTTACAATCGCACCACAAAGGTCATAACAGAGAGAAGTTCACCTTCAAATGAGTTTATGTTGCATCTTTATGTATATACTCTGTATCTGTATTTTGTTAAACTTATAAATAAAAATAAATAAATATTGTATAAAAGGATACATAACAAACCTGATAGCCTTGATATTTAAATACCATTCAAACTAATTATATTTCATGGAAACTAACCTAAAAATATTAAAAAGAAACAAAATGGACTCTGTTCCAGATCGCGTCATGTCGACAAAGAACCTATGCCTGATGCCGAAGCTATCAATAGATCAGTCACGAGGCTCACCGAAGCTTTCCACAATATTAAGAACGATGAATCCAATTGGAATGCTAACACTGAACCACCAATCCACAAGATCTTGGCTAATGACGACCCTCACATAACTACCGAAGACTCCTGGGTTAGACAGTCGATTAAAAGTAACAGGTACTTGGGGTTACGGTGGGGACGTTTTGGGAAAAATTTGACACATACTCTTGTTACACCTGCGTTTAAAATCGACGGCAAAATTTCATTTAAATCGATCAAAATGTTGCTTTGGAAAATCAAAGGTACTTAGCGGCTATAGGAATTTATTGTTTTAAATTTTAAATTTTTCACGAAAGAACTAAGTTATTTAGAAGTTTGTTTCCATAAACGTTTACTGAATTAATTAGTGCAGATATCTGCAATGTAGCCTAGGTAGGATCTGTTTTCTTCTGGGTAAGTCGGAAAGTACGATAGATTTTTGTTGGATTCGGTCCGAAAGGCCTAAGCAATGATAATTTGACTAGGCGCTTGCTTGAAACCATATGCTTAGTTTTTTTTAAATAATGTGAAAATGTTGACAAGCAATCCTCTTTTTCCACCAGTTTTCTTGCATATATCGCGTATATACAGAGTGTTAGAGAAATGTGTAGTCATGTTTTAGGATTGTATAGTAGACCCCGTAAATAAGGTAAGGCGCTAACAATTTTAGGAAAATTCATAATATTTGATACAGAAATTTTATTTTGCAACTGATAAATTGAACTTGAAAATTGACTAATTAAGTTAAAATTTCGTAAAAGGAAATATACTGAATTGACGACCTACCTTACAGTGGTCTCACTGTATTTCGAAACGCACACTTTAGTCATTGGTCAATTGGTCATGAAAATCTGTTGCTGACTCGCAGGCAAATCTATGGAGAGGAAAATTAGTGACACAAAACAAGTGCACAAATTTTCATGTATATTTTAAAAAACATAAATCTGGTTATTCGAAGAGCCTTGATAAGACATTACAATATATAACAAACTTTTACTTAACCACATGCATTGAAAGAACTCAAAAAAACCTTAGAAATCACCTCAATTCGATGATTGGCGAAGGAGTTATGATTAGCTCTTAATATACTCCGCCTGGTAAAAATATCAGTTATGTATCCCGTCATTATTCAATGTTTAGCTACTTAGTTTTTGATGGTTACCCAGATGGTATTGATAAAAGTACAAATGTAGTTGAAAGAGGCGTACCTATTAAGCAATGCCAATGTACGGATATCGATTTACAGATTACACAACAGTAGTCTAAAAAAATGTTTCCAACGAATAAATACAAATAAATTTAGTATTTATTTAATTATTTATTTATTGGTATTGAACTTTGCTCGCGACTTGAAAGTGCAGCTTTTAAAACAAAAGAAGCTTATTTTAATTTCTTAGGACTTTTAAAAGCGAATTCAATAAAAACCCATTACACTTTCCGGCTTACCTAGAACAAGGTGTTGTGTGTTTTGTTTTTGCAAAATTCCGCCTGGGCTATTGGTACTTACCTACATGTTTTTAATTGTTTAAAAAAAAACAATACCTAATTACGTTTTTCTTTATTCTAAAACCCATTGGGTCTAGAAAGCGATGGGTCTAATATATAATATGTCTTGAATATTGTTAAATTATTATACGTATTTGAACAGTGATTTTGCTCTTTCAGAAACATCCTGACCAAGGCGGATGGCAACGATTCTGCAATAATAATAAAGGGACAGCCACCGCTGAATCATTATTATACCACACACAATAGGAAAGGCTACCTTAGGATGTAATAAGTATATAATCTAACTTGCTCACGTGATAGATGTAAATAAAAATTGTACGTGTTTAAAATATACCATTGATATGGACGTAATTTCGTTTTTTACTTGACTAAGGTGCAAAAAATATATAAAGAAGGCAGTGCTTAATTGCTTATAGTTCATTTATTCAGGAAAAATCATACAATTGTTATTGCATGTGTTAGAATTTTAAGGTTAAAAAGTCAATAACCTCAAATAAAATATATAGATTAATAATATTCCTTGCATAAAATTATCTAGATACAGTCACAGAGGTTATTAACAAACAGTTTATGGATGGCGGCAGGAATAATTAGAAACAATAAATCAAACTCAAAATTATTTATTTCAAGTATACCCATTGTAGGTATTTTTAAATTGTTAGGAGTCAGTCTGTGTAAGTAGGTCGTGAATCTAGTTGCCTGTTCCAATAAGTAGATCCTTGGAGAAGAACATGGCAAGAAACTCCAAGGACACTCTTTTTTAACATGTTTTCTTTACAAGGTACTTGTTACATTGTGTATGTATGTGTAATAATTGTGTATATCATATATTTGAATAAACATATAATCGTATAAGCACATTAATCATAATATAATATATGATATACGGCAGTAGAATACTAATTAGAACAGTATCACGCAGTAACAAATCATCACAACATAATTCTCCGATTTTATAATATAGGAAATTAGTTTAATTATAGATCACCAACAATAAAATATATTAGAAAAAATATAACAGCTTACGTAACTTAGTAGTGGCTAGGTCCTTCCAGTTCCAAGGCTTGCAATAGAATGCCCGATATTGGCCCCAGACGGGGTATTTATAACAATTCAATCCTTTAACAAATAAAACCGACGTACCCTACAATCGTATAGAATCTCATTTTTAAATGTAGACATAATTAAAATACAAATACCGGCCATTTTGGCTTTGTGTAATAACGTCATGTTGGCACCTAAATTTATATATATTTTTATATAATCCATCACATGCACACACAAAAATATTTAAAAATTCAACTAAGCAGACCTGTCAGTCATAAACCGGACAGCAGTTTGGTAAACATATTAAAATAGTACTCAATTGTTTTCTTTTATTATTGTCTGCTAACTTGCTTGTCTACTTAAACTAAGTAACAAAAGTCCAATAAAACTTCATGAATATAACTAACTATACATATCTTACCTATCCTTTAGATTATAATATAACAAGTATTATAATAATTACCTTGCGGATTTCACTCCTTTGACCTCAGCAGACGTAAAATCTGGATTTGATGCAAAATATGTAGTCATCATGAATGCATCTATTTTCGGTAGATTGTCCGATTGTTCTTTGACAAAACTACATTCAGTCATCGTCCTAGATAATTTCTAATATCACTAGAATGCCTAAATTGCACTAGCTAAGGGCAAAAACCACAGAAACACCTATCTTTCTCCGTAACACTACGAATATTGGCGCCGATAAATGACAGGACGGGGAATTTGACGTCATGTTTTGTTTCGACCAATAGTGAAGCGTTTTGCAAAGTTGAATTTCGCTCCCTTATTTTGCATATTTTAATTAATATTTTTTGCAATTAAAGACGAACTAAATAAGAAAATAATTATTTAGGCATAATATGTGGACAATAAAGATTCAAGGGAAAATTAATCAAGTAAATTTAAACAACATGCATATTCCCTATTGTCTACAAGTTTTATATGCGTGCAGAAGCAACATTTACTAAATTTGACGTCCTTTAAAATCTCAAGAGGGTCAGTGGCAAGCTGCTTTCAGATAACTACTAGGATTTCTCGTTATCTCGCTCTCCCTGGGGAGTTGTACTTCCATTTGCAATTAGGTTAACTCACCTGTGTCAACTATTGGACTGGTCATTCTCTAAATTCCGCATTCATTTTTATGGCACTGTTTACAGAAGATACTACACAGAGAAATTTGCTCGAAGTAAATGAATCTCCATTTTATTTTGGTCACTCGGTTTTTTTATAACTAAAGTTGCGTTATTAAAATTCAGATTTTTGTAGCATTATAACTTTAAAATAATTTTATTTTCCTGAACTTTAGTTTTTCGATGCGATGTGACCTTTTAGCTGCCTGCATCTCAATTAGATTAAATTCACAATGTAATCTAGAAACTTCAGTATTATTATTTTAAGCCCGAGTGTCTGTAACATATGCCACATATTTTTGATTTTCTGGTTTCACTAAATCACTGTTGAGCAGTGTCGGAAACAAGTGCTTTTCTCAGTTAGCCACTTTTGTATACAGTACTTATCTGATTTCTACCAAGCCATTGTTGGAACTCTTTCCAACCAACGTGAGTGATATGATGGTTCTGTAATTGTCATGGACAATGGACCATAACAATTACAGAATTTGATCAAGCTGTGCAACAATTTCGTTAAACCATTGTTGAATCATTTTTGATTTAATTTTCTTTCTTACTTTCAAAATTTAACTCCCCATCGCCATTAACAAATGCATCTTCATTTCCTATAAAATACACGATAATAAAGGTCAGTATCGTAGGCCACTACTCTATGCACTCTTAAAATGTGAATAAAATATTAATAATTTTCAAGAAAAGTAGAGCGCAGAATCGCATACAAGAAGTAGGTCCTAGTAAAAGCGGGTGGCTGCGTGCATTATATATATATATATTGGTAAGTATTATGCAATTGATTAATAATAGGTCCTATTATGGGTCATCCTTGTGTATCCAATTTTATCAATCATACATAGGAGACCTTAAATACTGCTTCATACGGTCTATTGGGTATTTTCTGCAGAGTCTCTCTAGCTGTACTTTAAATGGCTGCCATTTACCATTCTTGAACTCTTCAATTCCAATTCTGTAGACTAGTGCCAGTGATGGTCTAGGAATTGGAAAATTCCTGTTTGTTTATTTACGCACGCGCAGTCGGCCACGTTCCTCTAACGCCCATTGAGACAGATAGATGCTGTGTCAGGGCCTGTGTTGATGTCACGCTTTAGCAATGAACATATACTAATATTAATCAAAAAGTAAAATAAATAAAACTACCGAAAGTTTCTCCTCCCGACCCGTGGTACAACTGTGATGTTCAACTGGTTGTACTACGGAGAAGTAAAGTTACCCATGGTTCAACTCTTTTTTTTTTGGTATTTATGATTATGACCCGTGGTACAACGGTGGAATTATGTCCAACTGGTTGGACCACGGGGATAAGATGATCATCATCATCATGGCGTTGTTTCCCGGTTGCAACCGAAACTTTCGCTTCGGTGCCCGGGGTCCGCCTAGGGGATAAGATGATCGTGTAAAACAAATGAACTTCTACAAAACAAATACAAAACAAAATAAATAAAATAATAAACATTTATTCATATTAATTGTGCCTGTATAATTTATTATATTTTGCTCTTTTTTTATTACCGACCTTACGCTTCTTCGGCATAGGTCTCTTGGATAAGTTACCTTTTTCACGAAATGCATTTAACAATCTCATTAAATTCACATTATTCTTGTTAACTGCCTTGTTTAAGTCGCCATGGAAGGACTCCGCCACATTAAATGTCCTATGACGTTCTCCGAAGACAGTTATGTACCTTTTCATTTTCTTATTTAACCAAATGCGACTTATGTAAGTACTTCAAGAATTTACCCATTTTCAGAAATCCCAATACTTTTACTTCGTTCTTTATGTATGTCCATGCCTTATTTATTATCCAGTGTGGTATTAAGGGTAATATAGAACACATTCCGACTACTCTTTTCTCAGGTTTAGACTTTATATGTCCCAATACCTTTGCCTTCTTCCAAATATTTTTACAAAAATGCATGTAACAGCCTTTTATCTCTACGCGTGGGAATACTTCCAACATTGCGTTGATTGCTGCAGTTTCGTAGTCGTAATGGTATTTTTTAGGCTCCCATTTGGGAATTGCGCTTTGATTATTCAAAGCATTGTGACGTATGTCTCCTTTTTTTGTCCAAGAGTAGGGCATAAATTAGTGGAACAGCATTAGTCATTTTGTCATCACTCCCAATATCACCGTGCAAAGTAAACAGCTGTACATACAGGTGCGGGCTACATTTGAAAGTGCCATCTCCAAAAAAATCGTCAATGTGGTTAATGATTTATCTTGCTTGGGAGGTACAGAATATAAGTATTTTTTTTCTATGTCGCAACCCAGCATAAAATCAAGAAACTGGTCAGGCACATCAACTTTGTCCACAGATTAAAAACTTGTTCTCGACACTCCCGCTGATTTATACCTCGCGGGAGTGCTTTATATTATCGAAACTCGGTATAGTGTCTATTAGATCGTAACCTCTGTCTCTCAACTTTGCCTCGTGTCTCTTGTATAATTGTGGCATCGGGACATCTGTGCTTGCTATACTAACTTTTAAACTTTTGCGTTCCATGATATAATATTATCTACGTATTAATTCAGAGGAACAATTCAGAGGTATGTAATACCTTTTCGTGATCGCGTTAATTCCCGTTAATACGTAGATAATATTATATCTGTGCTTGCTGCCTCATTTTTTAAACTTACAACTGTTTCGGCTATTTCGTTTTTACCGTAGTTAGGTTGGCAAGAGAGCAATTTTTCTTTAATTATTTGCATGTCCTGATTAAAAATAATATAAACAATGATATAGCAAATTTAATATTATCAACAATAAAGTAAAGCATACATACAATGTCAATAAATACTTATAAGGGTGAGTGACGTGAAGCTAGGGGAAGGAGTATAGAGAGAGTTTTCATTGAAGCGGAGTGAAGCGGAGCTGAGTTCCACTCTCACTCTCAGTATATATTCTATTTAGTTACATTAATTTACGATTACGAGAAGCGACAACATTACGAGCACTACTACTGACCAATTCACGGTCCACTCCTCTGCACTCCACACAGCTCCGCGTCAGTGAAAACGCACTGTAATACTCATACATACAGTCGTACCTTAACTGTAACAGATCCACAACATTTGCGTTTTTTCTTCATAGAGCACCACCAATATGCGCCACGCGACTCATCTTTAAAAGTTTTCACTTTGTTAAATTGTCGACCTTTTGATAATAAAACATTACCGCATTTTCTTTCAATTATTGTAACTTCATAATTTTCCGACATTTTACTTTAGTATCGTGTGAAAACGCGAAATATTCACGCGTCAATATCAACGTTTTAATCATCAATAGACAATTAATCAAAGCAGGTAGTAATTGCATTGCACTTCAGCATTGATAGATAAACCTTTTCCTGTTTATTCACGGCAATATGTATAAAGACCCTGAAAAATCAAAGATGCCGTTGCGCACTTGGCCGCACCTCTTCGCAGCCAGGTGTAAACAAGTATGATTCTGACACATTTATACATTCATATCATAACGCACACTTATTATTTATATATCAAATTAGAGCATTTTTTTTAATGTAAATATTTCAGGTAGAGTGAGAGAGAGTTAGCGCGTAACATCACTAGTCAGACAGACGAGGAAAGCGATTGCTAGCTATTCGACACTTTATAACCATTGCGCATGCGTCGAATGCTAGTGTTCTCAACCACCGGTGCAAACATTAGTAAGGACTTAGACCATATAGGGTTGTTATTGTAAGTCTTAGTTATATTTTTTTATTTACTAATTCTTGTTTTAACCTATTTTTATACATATTTCAATGGTGGTTAGACACACAGCAAACGCAATGACAGTAAAATTGCAATATTTCTGCATTCTAATTATGACAACCCTTCGTATGTATACAAAGATTCCACATCTAATTTGGCCCATAGCGTCTCAGCGCATAATGTCCTTTACTCCAAATGTCCTTTCTCATAAGGTCCTTTTCCCCCTTTCAGAGCACTCCCAAATGTCCTTTTACCTAAATGTCCTTTTCTCTAAATGTCCCTTTCTAAAAATACAAAAAATTATATTCACTGATAATTTATATTGTCAATTTGTATATATCCGTACAAATTCCGACATGATGTATTTACATTATTTCATGCATTTGTGACAAATGCTTAACGCTGTACCCCGCACGAGTAGGTTCTACCGAGCGCGTATAACTTTTTGCAAGCGCTATATTTTACTAGAACACCACAAGCACTCACGCCACTGAATGTAAGCGAAAGAAACAAATAAAAAAAAAACTGGTAGGCTCATCTTTAGCCGATGGTACTAAGAAAGAACAATTTTCACTTCACTGGCAGCGCAACACAAGTCACATAACACTACATTAATTTATTGGTTCCGCGACCAGCAAAACTTAACGACCAGCAGGGTTGCGACGTGCTGTCAGTCAATGAGTTAATAAATACATGGAGAGGTGGATAGTCAGGGGTATAAGTACTTGTGGAAAAAATAAGGCAGGAACGAATGTCCACTTGTATATTTTTGACAAACACCAAACATTTAAACTAAATATTTTAGAGCTAAATATATTAAAAAAACTAGCCTTGTATCATTAAATTAAATTAATATTCTTCACCTCCTTCGCCTTCACCCTCACCGGAGTCCATACCAACTTCTTCATAGTCCTTTTCGAGAGCAGCAAGATCCTCACGAGCTTCAGAAAACTCTCCCTCCTCCATACCCTCACCTACATACCAGTGGACAAAAGCTCGCTTGGCATACATAAGGTCGAACTTGTGGTTAAGCCGTGACCATGCCTCAGCGATGGCAGTCGTATTTGACAGCATGCACACAGCTCGTTGCACCTTCGCCAAGTCACCACCAGGCACTACTGTAGGAGGCTGGTAGTTGATACCAACCTTAAATCCTGTCGGACACCAGTCCACAAACTGAATGGTTCTTTTGGTTTTAATCGTGCCGATAGCAGCGTTTACGTCCTTGGGCACTACATCGCCACGGTAAAGCATACAGCACGCCATGTATTTCCCGTGACGAGGATCGCATTTCACCATCTGGTTGGCGGGTTCGAAGCACGCATTGGTGATCTCAGCCACGGATAGCTGCTCGTGGTATGCTTTCTCAGCAGAAATAACAGGTGCATAGGTTACCAGTGGAAAATGAATACGTGGATATGGCACCAAATTAGTTTGGAATTCTGTCAAGTCTACATTAAGAGCACCATCGAATCTCAAGGACGCTGTGATTGACGATACGATCTGGCCGATCAAACGGTTCAGATTTGTATAAGTTGGCCTTTCGATATCCAAGTTTCTTCTACAAATATCGTATATAGCTTCGTTGTCCACCATGAACGCTGCATCTGAGTGTTCTAGCGTTGTGTGTGTTGTCAAAATGGAGTTGTATGGCTCAACAACAGCAGTAGAGATTTGTGGGGCAGGGTAAATCGCAAATTCCAGTTTCGATTTCTTACCGTAGTCTACAGAAAGGCGTTCCATAAGTAGAGACGCGAAACCGGAACCGGTGCCGCCACCGAAGGAGTGGAAAATAAGGAACCCTTGCAGGCCCGTACATTGGTCTGCCAGTTTTCGTACTCTGTCAAGCACCAAGTCTACTATTTCCTTGCCTATAGTGTAGTGTCCTCGGGCATAATTGTTAGCGGCATCTTCCTTGCCAGTGATCAGCTGCTCTGGATGAAACAACTGGCGGTAAGTGCCAGTGCGCACCTCGTCGACCACGGTGGGTTCCAGGTCAATAAATACCGCTCTAGGCACGTGTTTACCGGCACCAGTTTCACTGAAGAATGTGTTGAAGGAATCGTCTCCACCGCCAACGGTTTTATCCGAAGGCATCTGTCCATCGGGCTGGATCCCATGCTCTAGACAGTATAACTCCCAGCACGCGTTACCGATTTGTACACCAGCTTGGCCACCGTGTATGGATATACATTCACGCATGTTTAATTATCAAACTCGATAAAGTAACTTAAAAATACAGCTTTTAATCTTAAATTCCAGTACCTTCTGGATCTATTCCAAATATACGTGTGCACGAAAAAATTATGCCGCACCGTTCCACGGTCGAAGTTTAAATTAGACTTTTTTATTTCAAATACGTGACAATTATGTTTAGGCCTGTGTGCAAAAATATTGTGAGAGTTATGTCTGGGATTTGTAAAGAGGCGGCATAAAATTTTTAAATAAATGTTTCACTATATAAGAATATTATAAAAATGTCTTCATTTCATTTTATTAAAGGAGAATGCACACATTGCATAGAAAATTACACCAGCTATGGCGTAAATGATTTCAGATTTTTGTACATTACATCTATATCTATATACTAACATAATAAAGCTGAAGAGTTTTTGTTTGTTTGTTTGTTTGTTTGAGCCATTGAGGAAGGTAATGTAAGTGAGGAAGGTAAGGGCCGTAACGTGATGTGTCACGTTACGGCCCTTAGGGATGACCATAAACGCTCCCCAATTACAGTCAAACATATAAAAAAAATCTTTAACATAAATAGAGCAAATAAATTATGAAGGAGTGCCCTTTATTTTTTTAACCCCAATGGGTCACCACCTCACAGGCGCTAACGGTGAAGTGATATGTCGGAATCGAACCGACTAAAACCACACTGTGTTCCGTCACAAGTGGGTCTATTGCAAAGGACCCGGGATACCCCAAGAAGGAAGATGAAGGAGTGCCTACTAAATACCTATATTTTAGACATTATGAACGTCTATAAGAATTATTATTATTAAATGTTTATGAGAAGTAGATATTATTTTCCTTCTCAACGTTAGCGCGCTATGAAAGATTATATATTACTGCTCCACGTCCGCGACCGTCGTCGTTCTCTATGCAATTGCGTCCATGTCATTTGTATTTCAGTTTTATCTTGGTTGAGTCCTGTACAACGAAACATTTGGACATTCTGCAGGTTTCTTAAACAGCATATTTATTAGAACTATGATTTGGACTGGACTTGAATATTACTTGATATTATGAGTTTGTAAAATAATTGTTGTTATTACTGCCCTTGAAATCATTTGTCGTCATTATATAGAATTCTTAGGAAATGTGTATAATGAAAATACACATTTCCTAGAAATTCTACTCAAATTCTAAACAGCAAAATGTGTTATTCGTGATGTCGGTAAGTCAACGCAGCGAGGATGTGGGTAGGGTGTTGCTACTGCGTCATTCGCTCGCAGTTTATTTGCTCAAATGTGGTTCTTTTACATGTTAGGTATTTAACTAGTCCAGCATATTTGCCAAATTATGGCATGGATATTACTTAAATAACTAATTTATTAATCTAACTTAGTAACTAACATTGAATTACTATAAATTATTACAGCAATGTCTATGTCAACACCAGAAAGCTCTGTGTATATATTGTCTTTTATTTTTTTTCTCTACTTTTCGATAATCATAATTTTAAGTACCAATTAGATTTTGTTAGTAAAACACCCCACTTACGTATTAATAAATTGCTAAGACATACAGGGCCATATTCAAACTGGTTTACTATTGGATTTATGACAATATTTGCATCATCCTCCACTCTATCCGAATCATCCGTGTTTAAGACTTTTACATTTTTTCGAAGACAAAACTAAAGCCTGAAAATAGCGTTATTGAAAGATAAGACAGTTATTTTACTTCATTTACTTAAAGTAAGTATATAAATATAATACCTTACATGGTACAGCTATTTTTTATTTTCTGGCGTCCACTTTTTGTTAAGTATTGAAATTGGGGCCACTCTTAAGTGTGCGTCCATAGCTAGCGTATTCACCGTCTCTTCTTGCCATAGCTAAAATTTCGTGCTTTATTTTTTTGACACTAATAATAATAATATCATCAGTAAAGAAACTACTTCTTTCTAGAGACTGTAAACGTGTAATTTTAGATAACGATATTGATAAACAAAATATTATAATAAACGCAGGCGCTCTCCAGCCTACATTAAGAACAGCCGCCCGTTTATGCCTACGCCTCGCAATCCGCATGCGCGATACGCCCTCCGCTCAGGATGCACACTGAAATGACATACCTCTATAGATATATATATAATCAAAGGCCTCAACTTAAATCCCATCGAAATTATTTGGGGTATATATAAGGAAAATTTACCACCTTATAATACCTGCCTAACTTGTTTTGAGGCCAATAAACATTATAATTTGTAATTATTGAATGTTATTCATATTTCGTAGGAAAATTTGACAGAAGCAGGCTACACAGCAACAACTGCTTCCCCACGCCTATCGGCCCAATCAATGTGTGTAGCAGCCCGATCGCATCTTATCGCCTACCGCAGAGAAGCAGAGATCCTACGGTTGAAACGGAAATCGTAAAAAATATTATTAATGTTGGTGGCGATGAAAGTCATTCATCAAGTTACGACAGTGAATATGATCTCTTTGGAATCTAAACATTGGTGCATTGTAGAAATGAAGAAGATGAAATGGCTGGTTTTACTTCCTTGATTTGATTGTATTGGGACCTTGATAAAATGCTGCTATCTATTATTGTAACACATTACATCATTACAATATTATATTTGTACATAGGTATGTTTATAAATAACAAAACTTCAAGTACAAAATCAAAAATGTTTTTATTTGAATTTCACCATAGTATTAATTCATAAGGATAATATTTATTTATTCTGTGTCCGGTGCCCGCAAAATTTTACTTTTATCTATGAAATAGTACACTCCAATACACAAAAATAATTACGAGAAATTTATATTATATAGTATTCATTAATACTTTCAAGCCTGTATTCCCAATGGGATAGGCAGTTTATAACTCACCTAGTAGAGGACAAGATTATTGCCTTCAACCGGGCACTTTGGCTAGGACTAATTAGTAGACTTATAGTAACTTAACGTGATTCAGAGGAGATCAAGTAAAATGCATACTTGGCTCACTAGCTGGCGCTTTCAGCAAAATAAAGAAAGTTACAGCTTTGCAAATTTAAATTAAATATCTTGTAAATATATTGTAAATCTTTAAATTTTATTTTTATTCGTGGGTTATTCAAGATATAAAGTTTTTGAGGATAAAGTAAAGTATCAGACAAGCCTATGGTTAAAATTATTGAATTTAAATTTACGACTTTACTCCTGCCATCTATGGATTTACCGGTGTACTACTTCCTACTGAATCACACAATCTGAAAGAACGCAAATATAACTTCTGCTTATTTAGTGTGTCTTTTACAGCCACTAGATGACACTACTAACTTTTTTAGGTAGGTTACCTTCTCGGAATTTTCACGTGTTTTGATACATTTTCACCGGACTACGAGTCTGCAACTTATTAAAGACAAGAATTAATTTGGATTTTCGACTTCAAAACTTTAGTAGTATCTTATGTAAAATTGAGTTCCAACGCCCAAGTATCTACACAAAATTGCTTACTTTGAAATTTATAAGGATCAGATACTTGTAAGAAATTGCAGTAATATCTGACAATATGATTAATAAAGTGTTCTGTGAACTCAGCAAATGTATGGGGAAATTAACGATACCCGACGAAACTACGATTGTCTGGAACTATAAAAACTCATACTAGCGTAATTATAAATACAAAAAACATACTTCTTGACTATATAATACAATAGCGCCTTAAACAAATACTTAAGTGAAAAAAAATTAATAGTAACAAACCTATGTTTTCTACCTTGTTGCTTCCGTAGCCTTAGTTGGCGCAAAAATATGTTTGCTGCAGTTATTCGCCGGTAAATTCAGTTAGGAAAATTTCTATAGCGGCACGAAGTAGGGAAGTGCAGTAGGTAGAAGGCGTCTGGTAGACCGTAATATGCCTTTATTACATGGAACCGAGAATACAGTTGAACTAGATTTTTAGAACGGCATACCACCGCGGTTACTCTTGGATAAACCGTGACAGGAATGAACCCTGAACCTAACTTCCTAACTAATATTATAAATGTGAATGTAAGTTTGTTTGTTACGCTTCTATGCATTAACTACCCGACCGATCATCATCAAATTTTACATACACACTGTCAGGAGTACATAGGCCATTGACATTAATACATTTAATTGACAGACATAAATTGAATAGCGTGTTTTTTTCCTGAAATGGAATAGGCGTTTGTCGTCCAACTCACCTGATAGAAAGTGACGGTGAAGACGAAGATGGTACACGCCAATCGAAGATGAACTTATTTACTCTGCATTTGAAAGCTCCAGGATTATAATAGACTGAAAAAATAGACATAGACAAGACATAGAAATAAAGAAAATGAACAATTTATAAAAAAAATATCAAAATCACCACATAAACTGAAAAACTCCTGAACGGATTTTCATGCTGTTTTTACTAATATACAAAGTGATTAATGAGGATGATTTAGGTGTATAATTTGTTAATATTTTATGTAAATTGATTGAAATATGTCGATGATTGTTGAAGATGTCTCTGCTACCCGTACGAAGTCAGGGCTGGTTGCTAGTAACTAATAAAAGAGACCAACTAAGTTAAAACTTTAATTCGGACCATATATGAAAGGATTCTAGTGTGACTTGGCCAAGTTCTATGGTTTGGTTCCCGGAGCATGGCCATTGTACGATAACATATACCTAAATGGATTCAATATTATTCTTTTCTTTCGATCATTTTACAAAACATTAATTACATAATATAAATTAAAAATGCCTTCACTTCACTTCAAGGAACTGATGATCTTCAAACGGCTGAACACTCTCGATCAAGTCACCTTTCAAAGAAAAAAGACCAAATCAAAATCTATCCATTTCGGAGCTTTCGTTAAACCCTCCATTTTGCGTTTGGGAATTAAAAAAGAGCAGTCTTGTCTGTACTCTGTTTAGTACTAGACGGGACTATTAATAGTCCATGTATTGTTATCTATAAATTCACTGATCGCCCCGCTCGTAGTGTCGCTCGCTCCCTCAATTATTAAGTTTATACTTCAACATGTGCAAACTAGTTTCGATGAAGGTGTAGACTATATTAATCTTACTAACTTCTAAGTAGTTTCAAGTGCATCAATAGTATCAAGTTAACTGTTATTTAACTTTATTTATTTTTATTAAGGTGTGTAGCTTTGGCGCGCGGGTTCGCTTCCTGCTCTTAACCAGTAACCATAACATTTTTAAGCGTGTAAAATGACAGCAATCAATAAATTCCAAGATACTAGGCATTTTATGATGCTTTAAAACGTAATAGTTAGACAAAATACGACAACAAGACCAATTAACAAATGTACCTATCGATATTGTGAGATAGGACGTCACAATGTAAGGATGGAAGCTCGGTCTACATTTCTGTTCAATTCTGATGTACCTAGTTTCTCGTAGGTACTCTGCGTTAGCGCAAACAACATGCAGGAACACTCTGTATAATGCAGTCTTATTCCACTTATACATAAACCCGATCCGATTTACCAAGCGATTTTACACTCTCGACTTACCTAGAAAACAGAAAAACATAAGATTTCTATATACACGTTTAGGTCACTGGGCCATACTGACCACAACACATATACTTATAATTAACAATTGCCTTACACTTTGGAGGTCGATTCATTAATTAAAGCAACGTACGACAGTTGACCTTCTACGTTGGGCCGGCCGTGTGTCATAAGGCTGCGCTTACATTACGAGGAGCGGCGGCGGCGCCCGCGTCGCTGAACGCTAGGCCCATCCGCCCCTACTGTTCGCTCAATTTTCATTATGACGTCGTTTCCAAACGTCATCATATAAATAAAGTGTGTCGTGTGTAGGCATGGGGTCGGGTCCCGGTCCAACGCAGCGCACGCCCCTCGCTATTGATCGTGCGCACTATAGTGCGCAGCGCGCAAGGCTCACCACACCGGGACTATCCTAACTCCTGATGTAGTCATGCGCGAGTCTTCTTTGGCACCGCATCGACCGAACTGAGCCTAGAGGGATTAAACGCGCGAGTGCCGCGGCCGCGCTCGGCAGGGCATCGCGACGTTAACCTTCCGGGCCGAGGCGCGCCGGCTCTCGTCACTAGCCGCACCTCCTTCATGTGTGTGCGAAGCGCGCGTGCACAGACCCTGATCGCGCGAACGCTGGACATGCTCTGCAGCTAATCGGACCAGCACGAGGTGGGGCCGTTCCGCTCCGCACCACCGCACTCCGCACTCGCCACTAAGGTACGTCATCATCGTACACCACCAGCCGCGAGCACCATTCTGCACCAATTCCAACGATTTACGATACAGTTCCGTTTATGTAAGTGCGTCCGTCGATATCGCAACTTGAGGCACGGAGGGGAGGGGGGGAAGAAGAGGGAGGGGGAGGAGTCGACGGCTCATCTGTATAAAAAAAGGAAAAAATATTATTCCACATATGAATGCTCTCGGTGTGTCACGTAGACACATATTCTCTGACGGCCGGACATCGTAATGAAATATACTCAAAGTTAGATTTAAGGCTTTGCGTCGCTATGTTGCGATTTAAGCGAAATGTTTCAGATGTGTATGGCGAGGCGATTGTTGATGCATGATTTATGATAGTTACACCGTGTCGTCGCCTGAATCATAGATGACCAGCTGGAGGCGGCAGTAACGAGAATCACTACAGCGGTCGACGGGTCATGCACCGAACACAGGATACTACGCAGATCGACATGTTGCAATGCGAAAGTCATCAGCTGCTAGATAGAGCGTTGTGTCCTAACTTTGCTGTAGTCATCAACACACATCGGAGAACATGTCCTGAGAAATCTTCGACAATCACTACAATATCCAATAAAACATGAACACTCTTAACCTCCAGTGAAACGAAGAGAAAGAAATCATTCCGCTATTGACACAACGTCTTGTTTCAAAACCTTTTTTTCATTTATTGCTGGCGACTAAACTTTACGTATATAACCCTAAAACTTAAACCTAGCCTACCTACCTGCCTACCTACCTGCCTACCTACGTTAGTACACAATTTTATGTTTATACTAACCGAAGTTAAGTAGAAGCCGATACTCCATTAATATAAATATAAACATGTATTTACAATGAATGACAAATGTTCTTAATCGAAGATCTTCATGACAACACTCAATATTAATTTCCGATTAAGAATAATAAATCGGTTAAATCCACAGCTTTAATATTTAATGATACAAGTACAAAATTAATTCATGAAATTATTTGAGCAATATGAAATTAATATTCAAACCTTATTGTTGAAATCATTGGTTGTCTATAAATTGTATTTTTATTTACCTACTTTAAATAACTTAGAAGTTATTAATAACAATATTATTCATTAAATTAATATCTAACAATACAGAATATAACATAAAAAGTCTATCAACACTCCCAGAGAGGCAACTCCGATCTCTAGTCAAAATTTATCCTCTTTTCACTCCAATAGGTCATAGTGTGATGTTATATATCTTATAGTCAAGCTCAATAACCGTGCAATAGATCATAATTTAAATGATCCTATTAAATCTATAACCTTTAATTTGAACATATAATCAATTATTCTGAAATAATTATAATATACCAATACATCAGACACAAATAAAGCTAATATCTCCAAAATGGCAGAACAGTTGATCATTAAACATAATTAATTATTAAATAAATCAACTATCTATTTAAAAATTTTATTCAAATCAGTCACAGTCAAACAATCATGGATACACACACAGACATATTTTTCGCATAAGTGACACATTAGTTCTTCCATAGAAATTTTAACGGCTTAAAGACGAAAAAAATAAAAGGTAAAAAATAGTTCTGATATTCACCTCCTTCCTGGCTTCATAATCACCACATCGTTACCAAACACGATCGGTTGGACTCGTCTAAACGTAGGATATAAGCCCAAACTCAAGGGATTCACTAGTACCCACTAGTATATTGCAAAATCCCACTATCTACCTGCTGGCTCCATCATCAAACCAGCTCCAAGATGCCAAATTATACTATTGTTAGATAAACTACATATAATAATTAAATTAAAAATAGGCTAAATTGACTTACAAGATTTTTTTAATATAGTTAGTAATAGATATGGAAACAAACATGGCGATAGTTATATCAGACCATGGGTGAATTGCCGAGAGAATCGTCAAATGAGACCATGAGTACATACTTCAGATTATAACAGTAATTTAGTCTGCAAAATTTAACATTAAATCGGGTTCATTTGTTGAAATTTTAACTTAGATTAGTCTAAATCAGTCTTACAAAATTGCACTTTAGTTTCGTAGCACGCTACGAATTTCCGTAGCAAGTTGCCAAGAAACTAAATTGCACCACGGCTATGAACTAAAACTGTGTGGTAATTGAAGTTAAAGTTTAGTTAAAGTTAAGAACCTCCCAAACAAAGGCCTATTTATAATTTCGTTACTCTATCGATTTATTACAAATTATTGTGCGTTTTGTGCGTCCATTAGCGATGTGGTAAGTGATGATGAGATAGCATATGTTGTGGTCCACTGAGAAGACTTGCGTTCTGAGGAGTCTAAATTTGTCCACAAACTACAGAATAAACTTCTTCAAAAAGGTCTTAAAAAGGCTTTTATAAGATCATCAATAAGCAAGTGATAACCCTTTATTGTATTATTCGCTATGGTAATCGCCTACCGTAATGTGGCCCGTATGATTATTTGCCACTATTGCAAAAAAAATATAAGTATTAAATTTATTTACTACATATTATTGTCATAATAATATCGAGGTCACCCAGTGAACGAAATCTAAACGTGATTAAATAAATGTTATTATTTTAAACCTTATTTGGTAATATAACCTTTTCTCAAAGAGCCTACAATCAACTTTTTTTTTTATCTTTCCTAAACGATCATCTTTAGCTGCGCTTGAAAATACAAATTTATTATGCATGAAATATCATTCCAGCAGTTAAAGTGTTCTTGAACAAACTTTTTTAGCAAATAAAGTACCGAAGCTAATGATGTCACAGCGCTGAGAAAAGTTATAAATACCTCGCTGCATTCAGCATGCATGAACTTTTCACCACCTTGTTAACAGTGATAACTTTCACTGCACTGGCTGTATAAGAATCGTTTAATAAGTAAATAACATTTTAGTATTTAATAGTTAGGGACGTAAGGGTACTTATAAAAGATTTTTGCATAATTTACAGTCGTCTAACTTTTTTAAATACTTCCTAAAGAATACTGTGGTAGAAGAGAAAACTAGCGCTCTATTGTAGTGTTGTTTGGAATGAAGCTCCATAAAACACGCTTATCTTATCGCTAAATATGAATATCGTCTAAGCTAAGGAAAAAAAACTGGAATAACACCATATGAATGGGATGTACCTTTGTTTTCAGGTTTGTTTTTATGTTCAAATGAGAAAATCCAACATTTATGTTACAATAAACAGAAGAAAGTAATGGGAACCAGACTGAATAATACTAATATACTCGTAGTACCGTTAACCGTTGACCAACAGACGCGCCTTACTGTTTGCCTAATCAATAAAAAAAATTGTCCATGAAATAAATGCGTGTTTATCACAATACAAAACATAATAAAAATATTATCAACCTAACTTACTGAATATTTCTGTCTATTGCAGTAAAACGGAAATAGAAACAACAGACGTCATAGACACAGCTGATACACATATCCACACACGCTCGGTGCATTTCTCAGAAATTCACTAATCAATGACAACTGAATGCAGTCTGTCGTAAGGCTACGTGGGGGAATTTCCAATACTCTAATGTTGTCGGTACTACTACTGTTATAGTGGTACTGTGCATACATGACATGCGAGACGCACACTAACACGTTGCAAGTGTGTTTCTCGGAAATGAAGCAACACATTTCAACGCAGCCTGGCAACTGACTGAATGATGGGACTCATTGATGGTGCGAGCGTTGTATAGACATGCTGCGTATTGTATTCAAGTTATCGTTGTCCAAATAAATGTTGTCAGTTTTGATTGAAATGTTCGTAATTTTTTTCCTTGCCTCCACAAGGAAGTGTGGCACAGCGCCTTTCGGCTGCGCAATTTCAAAACCTAGTAAGGTATGTCCCTTGCCAGAAAAAAACGGTTCTTTGCATTTTGCAGCTTAGTAAGCTAGTACCTGGGAGACTGGCTTTGCTCGGTAGCTTTTTGTAAAATCGTATTTTTTTTTGTAAAATTGCATTTTTACAGGAAATACAACTATGCAGTTGAACTTAAAATGAAAAACTCTATCTGTATACAAAATTTAATCAAAATCGTTGGAGCCGTTTCCTAGATTCAGATTATATACAAATATACAAGAATTGCTTGTGTAAAGGTATTAGATAAAGCACCAATTTGCATTAAAAAGCCTTAGAAATAGGAGAAATTTCAAAAACTAGCAAGTACTCAGTCGTAATAAATAACATTGACAACGTTAAAACCTAGTAAGGGATGTCCCTTGTTAGGTTTTTAAAACTGTCATGCAATTTGATGCTTTTAAAAAAGAAAAAAAAATTGTCGATGACGCGATGGCTGGATTTTGAATGCAAAGGTTAGCGATAAAACGTAGACGTTTTTGTTTTCGGTAAATCTAAAAGGAATAACATTATGTTGTTGAGAAAAAGAACGTTGAGCGACCTAAATGTACGTCAAGATGCTAATGTGTAAGTAAAATTATGTTTTATGTACGTAGAAAACTTTTAAATAATCCTGTTCATAACATGAAAATCTTCTAAGTGATTCATATCCAAATTTTAAGTTTGGGTGAATATTTTGTACATGGCTTTTATGAACAAACAACAACACTTCACTTGTTCAATATTTACGCAGAACACTAACTTTCAATAAAATCGGTCATCATTCCTGGAACCCTATCGCAGCGCCATCTACCGGGTCCAATTGTAAATCTAAACCAGTCTTGAATCCACCTGAAGAGACACAAAAAATTCCATTAAAATCCGTCCAACCGTTTAGGAGAAGTTCAGTAACATACACACGCACAGAAGATATATGTTTAAAGATTATAAAGCTGAAGAGTTTGTTTGTTTGGTTGAACGCGCTAATCTCAGGAACTTCTGGTTCGAACTGAAAAGTTAGTTTTGTGATGGATAATCCATTTATCGAGGAAACTTATAGACTATATAACATCACGCTACGACAAATAGGAGCGGAACATCACTGAAAAATGTATCTAAAACGGGAAAAATTATTCCTTCTGAGAGCTTCCGTTTAAAAGTTCTAATAGAATATTAAGGAATTCTTCCCCTTTAAAAGTTCTAATAGAATGTCCTCGACATTGGTCCCAATTCTGTTACTTCACTCGCTAAATTAAAAATCACTAAATTTTCTTCATATAAGATGTAAAACCTTGTACACTTCGAAACAAGGTCTTATTTCAAATTGAAACAAGTAGGTATTTTTCGCTATCCAAATAAGCAATTTATTTGTCGACTAAAGTCTGATACGCTTAAATAAACTTCAATACCACGTTGCGAGAGCCGCTATCCGTTAAATGCCATCTCTTTTGCTCTGTGCTTTTAGTAAGCGTCTTCGTAGGTGTAGATTAAAAACACGTCATCCTTGTTCGTTTTGAACAAGTTTTTATAAGACAATTATACAGCGTTTGAATAAATGGAGACTCTCGCTGCGTGGAAATAAAGTTAAATATACGTTGACAGGTTTTAGTGAAATTTAGCGGCGCTGAGAAATAGATGCTAGTAACAAATATACCTTATTACGAAGAACACTAGGTTGATTTCATATGAAGAAATTAAGTCAGGTTTTAGTTTAGTCGAGTGTACAATAGAATCGGCACCATTATATGTCTATCTTTTAAGGTTGACTCACTATAACCTTTTTATACTAATCAAATTTATTCTAAAATAATACATTACTTGCGAAGGTGTTTTTATAAATATGATATTAATCCGTATCCAAATAAATACGTTATTCATCACAAGTATTTAATTTTGAACAAAATTGTCCTTGACATCATTTCTTTATCTTCTGAGACATCATAGTTTTAAAATAACTCCGCTACAAAATAATGATCAGGTGCCACGCGCGCATCTACGTTGGGCGGTCTTTAAAATACCTACTACAAAAATACTACCAATTATTTAAATACCTACATAACGCTCATTGGGAGTTGCAACGACGAAACTGCACTATTTGCGCTTTTACAGGAGATGCAATCTAAATTTAAGATGTATGTAATCTTATATCTTATATATATAAAAATCTTGTGTCACGATGTATGTTGCCAATGAACTCCAAAACTACTGAACCGATTTCAATCAAATTTCACATGTACCCGTATTTTGGTCTAACTTACTGGATAGGATAGTTATCATCTCAATTATTCGCTTATGTCGTGAATGTAAACGAATAAAATGTATCAATTAATTGTTTCTTAAGCAAGTGTTTATTTACTGTTTAGTTTTATGAAGTTCTCATAGATGGCGGTGCACGTTGATTCATCGATAAAATTCTTCAATATTGTTTGACATCTAGGTTGCAAATACACCCAATAGATGGCGCTGTGTTCTGTTTCTTAGAATATAAATTCTATTACTTTATTTCACGTAATATTTATTTATGTTTACGATATAACCGTATTATTTTAATAGTTTGTGACTGATATTTTGACATGACATTAATTACTCTGCACATTCGAAGATTACAATTGGTGCGATGGATAAAATATACCAATATTGCCACGCGTTGAAATTCCGAAATGAAACAACCGGTATGTGTTGTGCCTCAAAAAAAATTGTACTGCCACCTCTTCCCACTCCACCGGAACCTTTGAAATCACTTCTTGCTGGCGAATCAGACGATTCAAAATTATTTTTACGTAAGACACGTAAATTTAATTCTTGCTTTCAAATGACATCTTTTGGTGCAACTGAAATTTGCGATTTAACATCTGATGGACGAGTCATTTTGTACAACAATATGAATTTTTCAATTGAGTACTCCAGTTTAATTTTCAATTTAGCTAATTTGATTTTACCGGAAGGGTTTTATTTCCTTAGTTGCGATTAGAGAAATAAAATATGGCGGTACGAAGTTCGCCGGGTCAGCTAGTAGCTATATAAAGATACTCATTCAAATTATTTTTGTTTCAAAATTTATTTGTATGATTACGGTTTCCCTGATAGATATTATGTTCACATTGAACCTTATATATATACCTGGATATACACATGAATAGCTAAAGTTCAGGGTAAGTTCTTTATAAAACAATAGCAGCGCCTCGCGGTTTCACCCGCATATCTCCTGATCCCGTGGGAATATCAGGATAAAAGGTAGCCTATGCATTAATCCAGGTCTCCAGCTATCTACATACCAAGTTTCATCGCAATCGGTTCAGTGGTTTTGGCGTGAAAGAGTAATAAACATCCATCCATCTATCCATCCAAACTTTCACATTTATAATATAACTGGATATATATATGGGATGGGATTACACTACAATCAAACTATCTCATTGGGGATAATCAGAATAAATTATATTTTTATTCAAAAAAATCTTTAGAAAACTTTTTATTATAAGAAAAACTCACATCCTAACTTAGTTACAAAAGTATTTTTCAAACATTTTTTTTTTTTAAGACAACTTCCGCATTAGGAATTACTCCTGTGTCACAGGGGACTTTACAAACATACTACCAACGGACACAAAAAACACGCAGAATGGGAATCGAACCCACGACCTATGGAATAGCAGTTAGGGTCACCAACCACTAGGCCAACAGGCCAGTCTCTATTCATCCTTGAAGGATTAAAAACGTTCGTCACTATAAGTACTTCTTATACTTAGATATAGGGTCCTCTTAAGACATCTTAGGAAATAATAATAATATGGCCAAGGCGTCGGACTTGCGATCAAGTGGTTGCCGGTTCGAACCCCACCCAGTGCACTACCGACGTGAACCCACTCCTAACATAAGCATTTAGCTTAGCTGGAGGGGTTAACAAGAATACTAGTAATGTGTGACCCACGTTGCTAGTAATCTTAAAAAAAAAAAGAAAAAAAAATTAAAACAGATCACGATCACGTAGGTACCTACTCTTTTACTACAAAGTCTAATATGGAAACAATCGTGAAATAAAGAAACACACTAATTTACCCTAGTCCTACGTGGCTCTTGATGAGGTCTTGTGAGTTGAAGATGTCGAACTAGGTAAAAAAATATACTTGGCCTCTCCCGTTGGAAGTACCTAGGTACAGCCCATGAAGTGTCGCACTGACTGCGTATGCTGCATGTTGGTGTTGCACTTTCCGGGTTGTACTGCCAGCAGGAGAGGCCAAGTAATCTTTTTCGAAAAACGTAGACATGGAATAGATTTCCACCAAGTAACGTCTAAGAAATGACATCGAATCACATAGCCTTAGCATACAATTTTTTTATGAAATAATATTAGTGATACTGTTGTTCTAGAATAGGTTCTATTTGCACAAGTATTATTATTATCACAAATCAGGTATTAAGTAATCAATCTTAAGTAAAATCGTAAGTCTTGGAAGTATCTAAGAAAATAAAATTAAAACTCTTAGAAAAACGGTCAAACATTGTGGAAAAAGTTTTCGAAAAACGCGTTAAAAATACTATCGTGAAAAGTATAGTAGAATATAATTATGTTATTTTTTGAGTATAACCGTATTTTTTTAGTTAAAAATGTATGGGTTGTTTTGTTATTTCGCAGAGTTTTGACGGCGAAGAGGTGCATTGATAGTCCAAATCTGTAAAAAGATAAATTGTGTATCAGTAAATTTATAAGACTAAAGAAAAAAAACTTAATCTATCTATGTATATCGTAGATAGATTAAGTTATTAATGACGAAATTAAACAATTCCGTCTTTGATTCTCCAATGGATAATGAATACTTTACAAGCAATAACGACTAAACTATATAATTTCAACGTTTTAGGACGTTCTAGACCAAGTTTAGTTAAGTGCTTTCAACGAAATAGGCGATGCATTGCTATCGGTTTAGTAATGTTATTTTGCAAGTCTTTTTATAAATTAACTAAGCGAAATTTATTCGGACTTAAATGTATATCTATGTAAATAAAACACTATCCAAAATCATTTAGAAAATTATCAGATATAGCTATATTTTGGCTGAGTTAGAATTTTCTGTAACTTTTGATTACCATATTATAACGTTCAATATCACTACTTAAGTTGTAAATAAGTGTCAGTAACCTTAAACACAACAATAATACTCCTTATAGCCGTTTTTCTGTATGAATATAGATGAAGAGCAAATCTCGCCCTTAAACGCATTAAGGTTCAGATTACCTTGAAAAATAAAATCAGTCGATATTAAAAAAGATTTATCTATCGTCAGCTCGTGTAAGGTATTATGTTGCGAACCACAAAACGTATAAGTTAATTTTGTTCAAACCTCAAATTGCACTCAAGACGATAGATAACTATTATTTAAAGACATCGTGCAGAAGGTGTAATTACCGAGTAAGCATGAGTTCGTAACGAATTCCTAATTAGTAATAATAGTTTTCATTCATACGATACAACGGCGCGCCAGATAATTTACTTATTGTCTACATTATAATGGTACATGACATGTATGCGCATAATGACTAGGTCCACCACAATAGAATAGGATGAAAAAAAATTCGGGCCCGCAGCAGGCCCGCAGAGGTAGATTTCGTGCTTTTTATTTTTTTTGAAAATTTGCCCTCCAGTCCCCCCCTTTGGGGGAATATTCCCCATTCACGAACTTAACCTTCATTTTTGTCCTGTTTATTTGTCGTCCAAGTTTGAAAGCATACGGTGCACAATTGCGACCTCTATCGTAAATTAGAAATAATTAATATGGCAAAACAACGTGTGCCTGGTCAGCTAGTATATATATATATATATATGTAATGAATATTTTGGTAGTCAAAAAATAACTAACTTATTGTGGGATGGGGTCTATGACTATAAAAATAACAAAACACCAACCATTCATTTTCTTAATTCAAAGTTCTTCATTAACTAAACTGACATATTTAAAGTTTAACAGTGGGAGAGCAATGCTTCGGCACGATCGGCATATCGATAAAGCAATGCTTACGTTATATTTCGCCGAGCGAGTGAGGTTATTGGTGGCCCTAACCCTTCCCTCTCTCCATCTTCCCATCCATCTCTCCATCTCCCCTCCTCTCCTACACCTACTCCCACCTTAAAGGTTGGCAAGGCACTTGTGACTCTCGAGTTGCAGGTGCCCTTGGGCAGCGGTAGTCACTTACCATCAGGTGACCCGTCTGCTCGTTAACCCCCTATTCCATAAAAAAAAAATCGATTATAACAATCGCACTTTCTATTTTCACTGGGTTAAATACTTTAAAAAAATTGTACTAATGAAAGTAAAAATACTAATATCGCTATTAAGAAACAGGGGTTGATCGTAGAGAGTTGAAAATTCAGGGTTGTATGTATTTTCTAATGTTGTATCATAAAAAAAAAAATAATAATAAAAAAAAAATAGGGGTGGACTACCCTTAACATTTAGGGGGATGAAAAATAGATAAGAGCCGATTCTCAGACCTACCCAATATGCACACAAAATTTCATGAGAATGAGGAGTACGGTAACTAACATTGTGACACGAGAATTTTATATATAACATGTATAAATATATATATATGTATAAACTTCATAACTAGACCTCCTGTGAAGAAATATTTGGAAAACTCGACAACTGGTACAAAACCAATAGGTAGACGTTTCTAGGTACCAATAGGTAGCATCTACCTAAAAGAAAACAATATATGACACCGACCCTAAAATACATTTGGGAAAAGTATAAAGCTCTGGTTTTGTATTTCAAACAGTACAAAATTGACTTTGGATTATATTGTGTAGTGTGTTTAGTAGTGTTTTTAAATAATTACGTTAACATCTCTCAAATTATTAGAGAGATTACCAATACTGAATATTACGCTTACCAAAACCACTAACCAATATCCTTTGATCACATCAATACCAAGTCTGCCTTCCATTACCTAATGGGTCATCGTGTATATAGTATATTGATGTCGAGTGCTTTGATAATCCTGACTATATGTACCTATTAATAATATAAACATCTTTGTTATATAGTCTTTAACTATTATCGAGCTAATTGCTGTCAGGAACACAAGGTGTAATAGTGATGACAGAGGAAGTTTGTGTTAGTATGTAAAGACAAAAAGAGTTTTTTTTTCTTTTTATAAAAAGACAACTCCCGCATTAGGAATTACTCCTGTGTCGCAAACATACGAACAACGGACACAAAGAACACCCAGATTCGGGTGGGAATCGAACCAACGACCTCTGGCCCAGCAGTCAGGGTCACTAACCACTAGACCAACAGGCCAGTCAAATTTTTGGGAGGGAGAGAGACATTGTGTATGCTATACCACGACGGAGAGGTAAACCAGTTTAGAAGTTTTTAGAAAGCGTTATTAATCCTACTGAAAGTCCATGATTAAAAACTATAACATCCATGGGTATTGTATACCGTCAATCATCTATCACTTTGAACGTTTTAGAGAACTACTAACAGTTAAAGCAAGTATAAACTATTGCGCACGTGGGCTTGTCACAAATGATTGACCGAGGACCGAACTCGAACCACCGTAATGAGAAACTGACGGATAGACAACTTCACTATGACAGATTACTCTTAGCATAAAATATACAAAATTCTGGAAACACAAAATGAACCCTATACCTTTTAAAATAAGAACATTTTACATAAAATGTGTGCATACTGAGAGAATTGTTGTAAAGTGGAATTGATCAAGTATAGGACACAATCCGGGACATCCGTTACAAAGGTTTTGCTAAACTAATGCGAGTGCTAATTCGGTGTTGACGCTATTAATCCTTAATTTGAAATATACCTACTTGTATTTTTAATTTAGGAAGCATTTAACTGCACTTCTATACTATGGTTATTCTTTTATAATAGAACGGGTTTCTAGTCAGCTGGAGTGACTTGCAAGCGAGAAGCCAGCACTGAACTGGGTTGAAAGTGTCTACACGAGCCCAGTATCAAGTCAGCGGTGGACATATTGAACAGATTGACTGATTTTGGAGCAGTTGCCTCATAACTTTTAAGGATTCTGTTCCTCAAAAGGAGAAAAGGAACCCTTATATCCTTCCTTTGTTATCCATCCGTCTGTCTGTCTGTCTTTCTGTCAAGACCTCTTTTCTCAGGAACCCGTGGTCGCATCAAGTTGGCTCGCGAGACTCGCACTTTTTTATTATATAAATAGGGTATAAACTTCAAAGCAACCGCCCTCATCCATTCCCCCGTTCATCCCCGTCCATTGAATTACTTCAAGACCCAGATTACCTCACGCCATCCGGTTGCCTCTCCAATCGGGATTCGACGTGCCATCGCCTTGAATACAGTGGTTATATCATTCGGTTAATTAACACCTGCAATAAGATTTGATTGAGTTAATCTCAGCCAGCCAGCCAGTCGATAATATCGCTAGCATTTGGGAGAGTGAAGTATGCAGAGTGAATCTACATAGATTTACTTAAATAGACAAAGACACAACAATTAGGTACCTTTATCTCTTCTGCTTGTGGGTCGGCTTCTTTTTTTTTGCTTTGGTAACTATTGACGAGCTTTAGTGTTATCAATAATTTAAGGAGTACCTCGACGACCATTTTGTAAAAAACACCTACGAGAATGTAGATAAACTTAAAAATCAAATTCATATCTAAATACAAAATTTAATCCAAATTGTTAGTGCTACATATTATGCTCACTTGGCTTCAAAAGAGGCTATATTTCGGGATAGTGGTGTAATTATGGAAGGAGGCAAATAAAATTCTGGATGGCTGGGAACAAAGTTGTATTGAGAGCGCTCACGAACTTATTATGCAATTATAACTATTACAATAGTCTTATAAATTCTCTTCTCAAGCCTCGGAGACCACACCGGGCTGTCGACCAAGTAGAAGTTTCATCTGCTTACATAGCTACTCACTCACAAACTCAAACTCAGCACTACGCGCTACTACCAAACCAATGAGGTCGGTGTACTAGAATAGCACTTACAGTAGTTTCTATTTCATTTACCTTTTTATAATATTCTTTCGTTATTAGTAACTTACGTGTGTGAATCAAATAATAATAGTAAAAAATAGACAATTTGAATATACCACTAAATATTAAAATTGAATATACCACTAAATATTAAAAGGTGGCAAAGAAATAAACAGCATAGGACCCCATAGGTTTAGAAACGTATGTTTCTTGCTAGCTCTCCAACCCCCAGAGCCTGACTTCAAGATGACATTATTTTTTACTCCATCCGGTGTTAACCGCTCTAAAATAAAACGACCTTTACGATACAATCATAATATAATAAGTTTGCAATGCTAATTCAACCATAAACAAAATATTCGACACCTTTCGACACCATGTACAGATTCAACCAGCTATGTAGCACGTGCCGTCATAGATATCAACACACACCGGTCACCGGAAGCATAGCTTGCTTTGTCAAATGGAAAATTTACGTATAAATATATATGTATATGCCTGTGTGCATATGGTTGAGCCTTGTGATAAAAAAATCGAGCAAACAAAGTCACTCTTTTGATTCACCAAAGAGTTTTAACAATATTTACTTAGTTGGATTACATCACTTTTAGTTGTGAGCTATTATGTTATTAAAATTAAATAAAAATAACATGCTATGAAAAAAGGAAAACTGGAAGTTAAGGAAAAAAATATTTATAAAAAAGTAAGAAAAGAAAAACATAAAAGATGAAAAAAGAAAGATATTAACTGACATTACAATTATATTAATATACTAACAGTTCCCGCGCGGCGTGTACATATTTATATATTTTGCGCTAATTCTTTTTCCAAAATAAAAGTAGCTTGATTTACTCTTTATAACACCAGCTATCTGCCAGTGAAAATGCCGTGGAAATCGGTTGACCCGTTCCGGAGATAAGCCGGAACAAACAGACAGATAGACAACATTTTTAAAAACTGATTTTTAGGCATAGGTATCGTGCCAATTACTTTATGAGCTTAAAGAAAAAAATATTTTAACTTTATAATCAGACACTTAAATTTAATTTCTTTGTATTGATTATGATTAAATAGCCTGTGAAGAACAATGCTTATTTCTATATCTTTATTTTTATTAAGGTAAATTAAGTTCTGATAAATATATTGACATGCCACCGTCATTATTTTTATTTTATATCATTTCAAAATCATGAGTGCCTGAGTTATAAATTGCTCCGATAGCCCTCTTCTGCAGCACGAAGATAGATTAAATATCGGCGGCATTCCGCCACAGTAGTATACTATACGACATTATACTATGAAAGGCACAACAACTTTTCGACTGCATATGGAATACTGTTCTCATATCTATGCAGAAGCATCCCACTACCAGCTTCTCCCTCTTAATCGCATTCAACGGAGAGCGACTCGAATCGTCGATTGCCAGGATATTTCAGATCGGCTTGACAACTTGGCGTTGCGTAGAGATATAGCTTCACTCTGCATTCTCTATCGCCTGTATCATGGGGGGTGCTGCGAGGAATTGTTGGACTTATATCAGCCGCAGCGTTTCGCCATCGTTCAACGCGACAAAACTTTCATCCCCGTCACCTGGATAATTGGCTATCCACCGCTGTGCGGTTCTTCAAATGTTCTTGCTTCGCACAACCAATCTCTGAACAAATTGTCGCCTGCGGTATTTCCGGACCGATACGACCTTTAAACCATTAAGAAAAGAGCGTACTCCTTTCTCAAAGGCCGGCAACGCACTTGTGACTCTTGAGTTGCAGGTGTCCATGAGTGATGGTAGTCACTGACCATCGTTTGAATGATAATATAAAAAAAAATGAAAATAACTAAAATAACTAAAATCAGTTAGTCTAAGCATAATTAACACTCACTGGTCTGCTTTCTCTTTTATATATAAATGTATATTTGTCATTGAAACAGTCTCATTTAAATATGAATACAAATAAAAAATAATCTTCTTTAATATAAACGGTCCGGTGACTGCAAAAAGAGCTTTTATTGAAAATCCACTCGTTTACTCTGTTTCATGAAACATTTTTTATTTGTACACGTCACGTTATGTGTCATGTTTGTCCACACGACCAGATTTTTCACATTTGTTGAAAAGTAAAGGTCGCAACAGCTGGCAACACAAATTCCCGTTTTTTATTTTTTCATATTGCATCACCGAAGCATCCGTTTACTTTGTCACCAACCTATCGACGATTTTGTTTTTTGGTCAAAATATTGTTTCAAGTTTTATAAGTAAACCAGCAGTTCCTGCTCGGCTTCGCTCGAGCATACATGTTTATATATTTTACGCGGAACCCTAATTCTTTTTCCAAACCAATAGTAGCCTAAGTTACTATTTATAACAAAAACTATCTGCCAGTGAAAGTCCCGTGGAAACGGTCCACCCGTTCCGGATATTAGCCGGAACAAACAGATTATAGGCATATGTATTGTGCAAATAACTGTACGTACTTAAAAAAAAAAAACTATTCTTTTGACATTACAAACAGACATTTCAATTTTGATTATTTGTATTGATGATAACAAATAAATGCAACAAAACTTTAACGAATGGAAACGGAAATGGAAAAAATTAACAAACGGAATTAAAAACATTGAAGCCGTCGGCAAAAAGTTTTATCCCGTACGGTTTTGTGAATGTTGATCTCAATCAAAAGGTTTTCACTGCTCACAAAAACGTATTGTAGATTTTTTCAGCTAAAGTTCAACTAGGGCTGCCATTCACCAATTTCTCTAAGCAGAACTTGAGAGATTAAACAAAACAGCTGATTATTATAGTATTAAGGGATTTTTTGGATTTACTCCTGCGCGGCAGATTATTATAAGGGGGGTTAATTACATGCTGACAAGTGTACATTTTGATAATCTGACGATTTGAGCGTGACGCACGGCAGTGGGAAGGTTACAAACTTGCAAAAAAATTCGATCATTTGACATTGTCGAGCGCGTCAGATTAAGATACGGTGGGTTAATTACATGCTGACAAGTGTACATTTTGATAATCTGACTTCATTCTGATTCATTACTTAATCTTCATCATAATTTACTCTTATTTAGACTAAACCGAGTACAAACTATTTAATGATGCTATTTCGATAGTGGTTCGTTGGTTTAACGTTAACAACTTTCTAATGGAGAAAAGAATAAAGGTATCCATTCACTACTCCAAACGTTAAACAGGTGGAAAACACTATAATGGTTAAATAAGACGAATTGAAACTAGTTCTTATTAATTAAAATAAATAAATATTATCGAATAGACTCAGCTCAGCAGCATACGCAGTTAGAAAAATTCGTGAACTGACTGATATTGAAACCGTCCGATTAGTCTATTTTATAGTATAATGTCGCATAAAACTATATTCGTGCTACAGAAGAAGACTATCTGAGCAATTTATATATTTATATAACTCAGGTAGTTGTGATTCACTAGGGCAGAAATATAAAGAAATAAACATCCTGACTGTGGCTTATTTATGAAAACCTTACTTTACCTTCATAAAAACACAGATCAGTTCTGTAAAAAAAGCGGTATACATTCTTTCACACACGTAATAAAAACAACTTGTACCTGCTACTATACGACTATTTTTGTTTGCCCGAGATTTAATACGCTTAATATATTGAAGGTGATATACACTCTTCTAACGCACGTCATAAGCATCAACTTTTTATACCTGCATCTAGGCTCCAAAAATCAACTTTTTATACCTGTGTCTAGGCTCCAAAGCGTCAACTTATTAAAATACTCCGTTTGTGCCACGGCGGCAGATATGGCTCATACAAACGCTTAGAGACTAGTTAAGTGTACTTTGCACTCATATTTACAAGTGAAGTTTTTTATATTAAAATATAACGTTCAAGTTTGTGAATGTCATTTACAGCTTTTTCCAATCCGTACAATGCCTCACTAAATATTCAGCGCTTTTCCTATTTGTAACAAATTTCACATTTCAATAATAAAAAACAAAATAACGCTGTAATAGGATATTAATTTTAAAGGGTAATCCTAATACTGCGGGATCGTGCTTGTTAGTAGAAATACTTCGCGTCTTTTATTTTGCTTATACATTTTAATACAATAATTTATTTAATGAGTTCCAAGTATTATAGTAATATTTTTTAATATCACGGACTAAAAACCTCACTCAAATGAAGCTCTAGTAAAATAAAGAAGAAATTCATAGATGTAGGAAAGGTAGAAATTCAATTCACGTTGAATTTTCAACGAACATTTTACCGTCCGTAAGCAAAGCGTATCGTTTTTTGATTATAGGAACGCGGCATTAATTGTTTATCATGGAACGTGAAAGTCTAAAAAGCTATTCCTAACGTTTATAGCCACTAGTAACTGCTTGTCATCAAACGGGTTTGTTTTTGTACGCCACAAGCGACGCTAACGAAAAGGCTAAAGTATATGTTCGTGGGAGAGCCATAGTTCGGTATGGGCCGACTCGACCGAAGTGATACCACGGCCTCACAGAGAAAACCGGCAGTGAAGCAATGCTTGCATTGCTTTTCGCCACGTGAGTGAGTTAACCGGACCCCTAACCCTTCCCTCTCCCTCCCGTCTGCCCCTACTCCCACCCTAAAAGTCGGCAACGCACTTGTGATACTTGAGTTTCAGGTGCCCATGGGCGACAGTAGTCATTTACTATCAGGTGACCCGTCTGCTCATTTGCCCCCATACCATAAAAAAATATGACTTGCGATCATGCGGCGTCGAGTTGGAACTTTCTACTCAGTATACTAATAATGTGGACCTAACGCAAGCATCTAGTATAGTTGTAGTTGGTAACAAGACTATTAGTAATGTGTAACAAATGACTAAAATGAATTTCAAAGACAATTTTTATGTTTTTCGTAATTAGTCTTTATATTTAATTTGACTATTTCACCATAAAAAGTTAATTCTAAAATATACCTAGATAATGTTAAAATTTAATACATCTGAATCGCAGTAGAGAGAGGTGTTAACCCTATCGTAGATTGCAGCGGATGCAACGGTTAGCTACTTATATCGATTTTGGTCGTGTCGTGAGCGGTATCGGAATCAAATATCCGCAGGCTATCGATATTGCCGACACGGATATACGTCAATGAGGCAGCACGAGCATGCGATTGGAGAATCGATTTTCCTATAATACAGTTTCAGTTCCCAATTTTGGACTAATTTATTAGAACTTTTCGTAATTTGTGAGATGTTTCAAGTAATTATTATTATTTTTGTCTATAATCGCGACTGTGTTGAATCGGAGCTATCCTAACTTTTATAAGTTGTAAGTTGGTTTGTTTATTTATTTATTTATTACATTTTTACGCCTTAACTGTTCATCTGGGATGTAGGGTACTTTTCATCCCAAAAATTAAACCTGTTCCCGAGAAGTTGAAATATAACTTTTAGACGGTCTTCAACCAGAATTGATTGACTAAATCTGTATTAACTGTTATTAGTTAAAATAACTAATCCTTACTTTCTGGATTCTTGAAGACTCATAACAAATTAGTCGCTGAAATTGTCCACACACCTGTACTGAAAATCTTGTAACTGATCCGCAAATAACAAGAAAGGTATTTTTAGACTGACGCTATCTCGTAAGTCTAGGTTTTTATTCAAAAATCCCTGTGTGTTTTTTTAACACAGAGCACAATCCGAATCATGGCACTTTCTTGTTTAATATTTACAAAGGAAAAAATAAGCAATAGGGAAATCGAAGAGTTATCAAAGCATCAAAATCCGCTGTTAAGAGGCCGTATACGAAATTTTGCCAATTTCGCTGATTAACGTGATTTTACAGTTAAAATACTATATTTCTATGAGTTTTTATAAACAACATAAAAGATCATTTCAATTTAGATCTAATGTATGAGCCACTTTTTTACTTTTATTATTCAATTTTGATTAATCGACCTCAAACCGGTGACTGTTTTGTAAATTTTGCCGTAAGAGGTTTAGAATATCACATATTTACGAACTTTTTTGAAGTACCAGCGGTATGAAAAAGTTACAATGTATTGCTGTAAAAGTCGTCTATACAATGTATGAAACACTTTTTACCATTTTAATATAAAAAAATTGCGTAAAAAAATGTTTAACTTAGTCAAATTTTACAGAAAATGGACAAAGTTTTGCTTTTGATTTCGGCTGCGTGGAACTTTCATTCATAAAATTACAACAACAGAAATAAACTTCAGTTCAAAGTTAACCCATTTTCTGAAAAAAAATTGCAAAAAAAAAAAAAAATATGGTAATAAAAAATGTTTTAAAACAACCTAAATCTCGCATTATTATTTATAATAAAAGTAAAAAAGTGGTTCACTCATTAGATCTAAATTAAAGTGATCTTTTATGTTGTTCATAAAAACTTATAGAAATATAGTATTTTAACTGTAAAATCACGTCTGTAAAACCACGTAAATCAGCGAAATTGGCAAAATTTCGTATACGGCCTCTTAATGCGAAAATATTAGTAGAGTATGGAGTCTTTCTTTACGAGACTGCTCATTTTTATCCTCTTTTGGGGCCCTATTTTCTGTTTAGAGCTTAGAGGTTGAACAGAACGATGGGTAACGCTCTCTATCTCCTAAAAGGTTCATAAATACCGAAACCGAAACACTTTAAAGTGTTTCGCAAACATGAATACAAAGATAATAATAGCTAACGAAATATTAAGACGCCTTTAAGCCCCTTTTGCCCTCGGTATCTAAGAAGTAAGTAAGAAAAGCCAGGGCATAGATGAGCTGCCAGGTATCCTATTTAAACATGTGCATATGAACTGGCATTACCTTTCTATAAATTAATCAATCAATCGTTTAAAGAAGGCGAATTTCCCAAAATACATTAAAAAGGCCATAATAAAACCAATACATAAAAATAACTCTAAAGTACACCACAACAATTATCGCCCAATTGCTCTCTTGTCTACCGCATCAAAAATCCTCGAAAAAGCCATGTGCACTCGTGTCAGCTTTTTGCTAAAAATAGATTTTGATCGATGCGTGTCAAATGGGATTCCGTAAAAACCGATCGACCACTTTGGCAGTGTACAAATTTATTCAAGCGGCTCTCAATATAACAAATACTAGAAAATATGCTGTTGCTATCTTACTGGATAAGACCAAAGCTTATGACAAGGTGCAGTATGATATACTGCTTAATAAATTATATGGTATAGATATCAGAGGTAAAGCACATAACTGATTTGTATCATATCTAAAAAATAGACAACACGAGGTAGAAATAGAATATTATAATATGAAAACTAATGAAATGCAGAATGTACGCTCAGATACAAAATGAATCAGGGCAGTGCTATCGGATGCCTGTTGTTCCTAGTATACATAAGTATACATAAAGTCTCTTGACATAAAATTTGTACAAAAAAATTAAGTAGTTCCGGAATTAAATTTATTAGGATTGATTATTGACACACACATTAATTGGAAGGCGCATGTGCAAAAAATTACGCCTTACGTGAAGTGAAGATACCTACTGATATCGAAACCGGTCTCGTTACCTATTATGCTTATACATACGCTTGGCTGAGTTATGGCATTATCTTGTGGGGAAACAGTACCGATACACCTGCACTGTTTATACTCCAAAAGAAATTAATTAGAATTCTAGCTAATGTCGAACAGACAGAGAGCTGTAAGCCCGACTTCATAAAACCAGAAATATTGACCCTTCCTTGTATATATATTTTAGAAATTTGTAAATTTGTACGTAAACATAAAGAATTTTATACCACTTTTATGCCACAGGATAAGCAAAAAAAAAATACACATTGAGGCACAAAACGAGATTAAACTTGCCTCCTTCTCACTTAACAATATATTAAAATAGTCATTATGTAATGTCCATAAAAATGTTCAATAAATTACCAGAAAACTTTAGGAAGGAAACTAAGCTCAATAGTTACATTAATAAAATAAAAAAGCGTCTACTGCAAAAATGCTATTACTCCGTAAATGATTATTTAAATGATAAAAAACTACCTACATAAATTAAGCTTAATTACACCATAAAATATTAACAATAAAGATGTAAATATCCTCCTCTCTTCTAACGAATTAACTTCTAACACTAATATTAATGCAATTTCTGACATCACAACCTTCGCCGCAGCAGTCGGATAGACTACCACTACATCATTTTTTTCTTATTTTTATTTATAAAAGACAACTCCCGCATTAGGAATGACTCCTGTGTTGCGGGGGACTTTACAAACATACAAACAACGGACACAAAGAACACACAGACTCGGGTGGGAATCGACCCCCGACCTATGGCGTAGCAGTCAGAGTTACTAACCACTAGGCCAATAGGCCAGTCAATACGTCACTTTATGATAGTTATCTCATTTTTGATACTTGAGCATTTCAGCTGCGGATAGGAAGTTATTGTCAGTGAAATTGAACTTCCCACGCTTCAATTATTCAGCGGCAGAAAGCAAAAGCCGATAGTCAACAGAGCAAACAAAATGATTGATGTCAAGAAATTGCTATCGTTATGTCACTAAAATTATAAATCCCTCATTTATATTCCAATCGGTGTTTCATGGTTTTAGATGTTTGTACCTACTTTCATTCTATTAATTCAATATTTTAATTAAGTTGTTCGTTCAAGGTTATTGAATCGATTAACATGATCAGCGTAATATATGCGATGGGGTGCCCTCTAAATGATAAATTATAACTCTGTGTAGTAGATGTGTACAATGTGTACTGTGTACAATGAATTCATCGGGAATTGGGTCACACAGGCATCAACGGCACGGATGCCGCACAGATTAAAGTGGTCGCCTAACCACTATGCTTATATATTCTAGTAATATAAATAGCTATTGAACAAAACACATAAAGTTGGAAAGTAAAATACCTAGACTACGATACCCTGTATTATAGGGATCAGTCGCTTTCATTACATAAGAATGTTAACCGAAACTCGCAAAAGATCACACAGAGAGAGGCATTGCTTACACTGATTTGCACTCCATTCTATCGTTGGAGAGCCATGCTTCGGCCGTACGGGCCGGCTTGACCGGAGTGATAGCACGGCCTCACAGAAAACTGGTAGTGAAGCAATGCTTGCATTGCTTTTCGCTGAGTGAGGTTACCGGAGGCCAATGGCAATGAGTTTTTCCGTGTTTATGTAATCCAACAGCCCATTTGTTACATTTTTTTCACATCGACCTGGTCTTCGTATATTGAAGAAATTAATTATTTTGGAATAGGTCAAGTGTCCAACAATGAAACAGTGGTACACAATGAAACACTGTGATATTGCTAAAATGCGACGTTGTCAGATTGTGCAATATATCGCACAAGGACCCACTCTAGTACCTCCCGCCCTACCCCAGTTTGCATCGGCGTCGCGAGAGCGAAGACGTGTCTGCGGAGCATTTTTTAGTTTTTCAACGAAAAAGTAAGAATTTTTGGTTTTGTTTGTAGATTTTTCATTAAATTATGGTAGTTAATTTTATATTGCTTATCATTAGCTAGCATTTAACATATATAAACGGTTAACGTGGACTAGATCATACTTAAAATTGTTTCAATTTAGTGGAAAAAAATTGAGGTAATGAAAATAAATCTTAGGTAGTCAACAATGAAACAGTTGTGTTGCGGACACAATGAAACACTGTTTCATTGTGTACTATAAAACATCAAGTACTTTTCATGCCATTTAATAATCCTTTTTATGTATTAAAACTTCGTGTAGTTGGGTAAAGTTACGTAAATCGATTTTTTTTTTGCATTTTTGTAGCTATTAACAGTTGATTTTTGTTTTTCCTTTAAGATGGCGCGTACTAAAGCTTTAAAAAGAAAGAAAGGCGGTCACTCAGAGGCAAATATGCTCCGAGCAGTTGTATTGCACAGACAAGGGAAGAGCTTGAGAAAAGCTGCACAAGAGTTCAATGTACACTATCCTACCCTGTTCCGATATATAAAAAAATTTAAGAATGTGGATGATATATCTTTACAAAACCAAAAATTTAACCCAAACTACGAAGTAAATAAAACATTTACAGTCGAACAAGAAATATCCCTTAAAGAATATATTGAGGAATGTGCATTAAAATTTTACGGCTTATGCCCCAAAGATGTTCGCCGTATTGCGTATCAGATGGCGAAAATAAATAAAATCCGATGTCCTGCTAATTGGGAGACAGACCAATTAGCAGGTATTGAGTTTCTTCGGTCTTATAAATCGAGGCATCCCGAACTTACAATGAAGAAGCCTGAAGCCTGTAGTATGGCTCGTGCAACCGCGTTTAATAAAGAAAGTGTGAAGTCATTCTTTAACAATCTAAAAAATGTTGAATGGATCGTCATCCTTCTTTTGGTAATGGTTGTAGAATCTTACCTTAACTTAGATGAAACTGCCACAACAACAGTTCAAAAGCCGCAAAAAATCATGGCGCCCAAAGGCAAACACAATATTTGTAAAATAACCAGCGGTGAACGGGGTATATTGGTGACTACATGTGCTATTATATGTGCTTCAGGACAAGCATTGCCTCCAGCTCTTGTTTTCCCAAGGAAAAACTTTAAAGATTACTTGTTGAATGGAGCTCCACCAGGATCTCTCGGACTTGCAGCTACAACTGGATGGATGAATGCAGACCTATTTATAGAAGTTATGCGGCATTTTATTAAACACACGGCTGCGAGCCCAGAAAACCCTGCTCTTTTGATAATAGATAACCACGAATCCCACCTCAGCATTGAAGCTTTAGATTTGGCCAAACAAGCTGGAATAACAGTGCTTACACTACATCCTCACACAACTGCAAAGATGCAGCCACTTGATGTGGGTTTAAATGCCCCTTTTAAAGGCTATTACAATATAGCTGTACATTCATGGTTGATGAGGCATCCTGGAAAGCAAATGACTATCTACAATGTCGCTGAGTGTGTGGGTCAGGCAAATGCATATGCAAAAGCAATGACGCCAGTAAATATTGCATCTGCCTTTAAAAAATGCGGAATTTTTCCGTATGACCCTGATATTTTTACAGACATTGACTTCATGCTATCATTGGTGACTGACAGAGAGCAACCAGGCCTATCTCAGTCTACAGCTACTGCTCCTTATGAACTTCAACTTAGTAATAATCTTGCTATTCCTTCTTCAGAGGTAGAACGCGCTACGAGTCCCTTATCTGATGTGACACGGGCTGAGAGCCCATCGATACTTGAAGCTGACGAACTTTTATTTGGAGATATTTCTCCGGATGCTGTCGAAGCTGCTCGTGGTATGATGGATATTGAAATTCCTACAACTAAGCCAAACGAATCAGGTTCTACTTCGCTGCATAGTCAAATAACCCCTCATGTAGAAGAAATTATTGCGTGTTGTTCTGGTGTTAAAAGTAACTTCAAATCTCCTAAGGAATTTATGGCCCCATTGAAGGCTGGCCTACGAACTGGAAAGCGCAAATCGAGAAAGCTCGGAAAAAGTATGGTGGCAACGGACACACCAGAAAAAGACTGAATAGCGGAAGAAAGGAAAAAGATACAAGAAAGAAAATCAGCGGCAAAGACAATTATGCGGCCAATTTTTTCAAACAAAAGAGGAAAAAAGAAACCAAAAATGACTAGGGTTGACTTAGAAACGAGTAGTGAGGAAGATGAGGAAGAAGTCTACACGGAAGAAGGTGATTCGGATATGAGCGAATTTAATGAAGAACTAGATGTGGATGGATTACCCTTAATAACAGAGGATTTAAAAAAACTTGCTCACTCACCCAACGAAGGTGATTATGTGCTTGTATTATTATACGCAAAAAAACTGAAGGTCTACCACGTCGCGGAGATCACAGAAGTCATAAATACCAATAAATTCGGAGCTTCGTTCATGAGGCTCAAAGTCAAAGACAATATGAAGTTTTACATGCCTTTGGAACCTGACCTTTCAGAAATTCATATAAATGAGATAAAAATGATTCTTCCTCTGCCACAAATAAATGGATCAAAATTCAGAAACTCAACTTATGTCTTTCCTGTCCGTGTGACACCAAATATGAAGTTGCGTTGATTTTTTATTTATTTAATAGGTAAATTTGGTTTTCATCTCTCTTGTTATTATTTTATTCTTATTTGTAGTTGTGGTAAACTAATAATTAGTAGGTAACTAATAGCGATTAGTTACCTACTAATTATTAGTTTTGACGTTGGTGACTAGCGAGTCATTGCAGTGTTCAATGTTAGGTACCAGTTATTGGTAACTTTGATCTTTACTTGTGATTTTTGTAATTTTGAGACTAATTAGTCCTTAAGTGATATTTTATTGTATAGTGATATCTGCCAAGTTAATATGAAGGTAATCTGATATTTATAATTTTAATAACTTCGAGACTGATTAATACAAGTGCCTAATTAATCGTAAGTCACTATTTACTAATTAGATTTTAAACAACGAATGCCATTAAAACAGCGTATTTAGTTGCAATTTTGTTTTTGGTATCCTAAGTCGTTATTACCTATTATAGGTAACTTCAAGAGTCTGATTAAAGTGTAACTTTGAATACAATTTTTTTATTTTAACTCTAGCTTTTTTTCTCCTTAACCTACTGTTTATTAATTACGCAAAATATGAGACATAGAGTATAAAATAATTATGTTTCATTGTTGAGCTTATGGTGTTCCATTGTGTACACCCCTGTGGACACAATGAAACATTTCTCATTTTTAGTTTTTTTTATTTTTTGAGGACTGATTACGCTTTCATTAAAATAAACTATAAATGACATCCGATGCCCAATAAAGTTTCCTACACACCTGCAAAAAATAGACTTCTAACTGTAAAAAACGAAAGGTATACGAGTCTTTGAATTTTTAGTGTTTCATTGTTGGACACTTGACCCTACAGGTGTGGTCCCATGAATAGGAAGGCTTTGTTGTCAAAAACCAAGTTGCAGTAGTATTTCGTAATTGGCAAAATATCGCTTTATTATATGATAGATATTTGTTGAATTCGCTCCAAAAAGTCATGAAAATGATAATTTCTTAATTTGGCTTAATTTTTATGAAAGAATGTAAACATATTTTTAAATACTAACCTTTTTTCCTTTCTATTTTTTCACATATTTCAGTAAATATGAATTTTAGAGAAAAGTTCAATAGAAAAAAAAAGACGTAATTAAAGTTCACATAAGGTACAATGAATTGCAAAACAGTAATTTTCAAATCGTTGATGAGGCTAGTCTTTGCTATCTAAGGAATTTGTACACAGGTTAGCTACTATTATTATATATTAGTTACTATTCTTTAGTGTATTTTGGTTTAGAGCTTAATATTTACTGATTATAAATACTTGCACAGTATGAGAACCTAAATTATAATATATTATTAGTAATTGAAAAAGTTTACATAAGGATAGACGAGGATTAGCTGCATGTCGAAAAGCGATGCGGGTGGAAAGAGACTAACATTTTGCCGTCCGAACTACTAAGCTGTGGAAATAATGGAAGTAACCAAATTCAAATTCAAACAAGTAAATAAGTTAAGTAAAAAACGAACTATGAATAGCTTAGTTAGTATCGAAGTTAATATAAGTGTGATGTCATCACACTTATACTAACTTCAGTAATACTCGGAAATTACCAACTACGCTATTCATAGTCCAATGTGTGTGCTACCTGCTTAAATATCGAGCTACTGTATCTCCATCTTTTCAACACGTTGTTTTTATTATCTTCACTTAACTATTTAAACAAATATTGGAAGTCCATATAAGCTACTTTTAATTGCATCGATATGAAACTTTGTATGTATATGTAGTTCAGATGACAATATTATAATTTGGCATCAGAAGGTGGATCCATATCCACCTTCTGATGCCAAATTTCTGTTTAGTGGCTCTTAGTAAACCCCTCGAGATTGGGCTCATATGATTTGTTTTAATGAGTCCAACAGATAACGTTTAGTAACGATGCATGGTCTGAAAGGTGGTTCGCTTATAAAGCGTTTTATTTTTAGTTTTTCTAATCTATGATTTAATTTTAAGTGAGAACCTACTGCTATTTGTTTATGCCCACTGCAATTTTCCAACGTACGTAAAACAATTCTCTCGATTAATTAACAGTAGTTCTCTGATAAACCCGCTTCTCAAACTAGATTGTAATTTCAATGTAAGTCATCTCTCTGTTCTCAATATTGGAAAAGGTACTTTGGTGCCAACTATCGGAGCATACTCGTAATTTAAGTACACAAAGTGCTGAGATAGTCTCGCTTGGAACATGTTACGTATAGACCAATCAAAAATGATCTCCGTTCAATTTCCCAGTAGTAGATTGCATATTAGAAATTTATTAGAAGCTGCTGCAACGGTGATGGAAATTGCCCGCATTCAGGTTGAAAATTAAACTGGATCAAGACAGTGAGCGATTTTCTTCAGTACTTTGATAATTTTGTAATTAATATGTTACGTGGAGTGTTAGTAAACGCTGTTTTACTTTATCGACGCCGCCTGTATTTCTGAAGGGGTAGGCAGAGGCGTATTTTGAGAACCGAACACCCATATTTTGCCACCTATAGTTTGGTCAAACTCATGTCATGTAGGCCAAGCCTATTACCATCAACCGGGCACGCTGAGAAATAAAGATGATAAGATTACGTATATCTGGAAAGGGAGAGGGGTCTAGTAGCAATAGTTCGGTTGTTAGTCCGGTTGATAGCTAACACCCGCCTTAGGAATATTTCTGTGTGTCGCGGGCTTCATCAATGTATAAACAACAGACACAAAAAACACCCAGGGTCGGGACAACTATTTGTAGATCACACAATTTTTTGTCCCGTGTGGCTCCGTAACTACTGGACCAATTTTAAAAACTCTTTCACCTATAGAAAGGTATATTATCAGCGAGTAACATAGGTTATACAACAGATACTACTTTTAAAACAAAAATATTTATTGTATGGCAAAAATACTGACTTGCACACTAAATTATCAAAAGTTACAATGGAATTTCTAACTTGCTTTACAATAATGTAATTATGTATATGCACGACCAAATTTTATTCTACAGAGCATACATATAGGCTAGCCGCTAGGTTTAGGTTAGGTTAGAACTGCGACCACAACGCATGAGACGAGCGAGCGAAGCGAGCGTGCCGCGGTAGCGGCCGGCGAGTGCCAGAACCGAATCCTATTGTAAAATCACAAATTTTTGTAACAAACATTAGATATTTTGAACACTCGATGTATTAGATAATAAGTTTCCATAAAATAGATACCATATTTTATTTTGACTCAAATAATTATTAGATTTAATTTCAGATAATAATAAACGTACGTAGATAATATAAACGTGCGATGTAATATACTAACACAATGGATTTTTGTTTTCCGAAAATAAAAATAAAACCGGCCAAGTACGAGTCGGACTCGCGCACCGAGGGTTCCGTAAAATATTTTTATTATATGATGTAACTAAAAATTTATGGTTTTCAATTTTTTTCCTTTATCTGTACTGTAAGACGTTGCTTCGAACCAAATTTCAAGATTATGAGTTCACGGGAAGTACGGTAAATTTTGATTCCCTTGCGAGTGTCGAAAATTTGCGGAAACGGCTGTCTTTTGATTGCGTTGGCTTAGAAGTTCAATTTTTTCACAGCTTCAAGGGACAGTAAAGCTGAGTATTATAATGGTACATTTCAGCTTGATACCTCCACGCGTTTGTGAGAAAAAGGGTCTTGACAGACAGACAGACGGACCGACAACAAAGTGATCCTATAAGTGTTCCGTTTTTCCTTTCGAGGTACGGGACCCTAATGTTTATTATAACAGATAGTAAATCAGGTTTGCTTCATCTATTAAACAGTATATTACATTTTATTTCATTTGTGTGCATATTTAGTGTGCAATTAAGTATTTTTGGTGCTACTTTTGAATATTTTGTAAGAAAAAAAGGGATTTATAGTAATACGATTAAATACTACCCCTTAAAAATTGGGTACCTAAATAAAAATAAATGAAAAAGGTTTATAGTAAAAATAATAATAGTGAGTTGTCAATCAGAAACGTTTACATTTAATAGATAAACAAAATAACTTTCGTATACCTATTATTTTATAATAAAATATATATTTATGCTTCGGAACTCAATTTTAATATTTGACGTTTTCTTACTAAATTCTGTCGTATCGATGTATTTTAATTAAAAATTGGGATTATGCTCCTTGTGATTAGACTGGCAGAGTTCAATGTAATATGCAAGAATTTATTCCAACACTTTATATTTCAATGTGTTCAATTCCCTAAGGTAATTTTTTTCTGAGAAAAACAGTACTTATATAATTTTTTACTTTTTGCACATTATCAAATTGACTTTATTGCACGATAACTATATAGCTAACCAAATTAGGTACAGTTTTTAAAATAAATAATATTCAAAAATTATAGCACGTTTGTATTAAAAGAAACGTGCGTTATTATTGCACTGAACCTCTACTCTACGTCTAGAGAACACGAGTGAGACAGACGTGTGTTATAAACCCAATAGTACCCAATAGTACATAAACCCATAAGTGTATCTGAGCGGTCACGCCGTCACGCGAATGCAATACTTTTTCCCCCATCCCACAATTGCACAACGACGTGGTCTGTACATATATTTATTGTAAATATGCATCTGAGCGTGACGGTCATGCGAGTTCAGTGCTTTTTCCCCAACCCAAAAGTGCACAACGTGCCTAAAAAAATTTTCACTTCAAAAAGTTAGAATGTAAAGATAATCTTATTTAAATAAACTTTGTCATTTACAGCAACTTATTTGGACGCGTAGTTGAGGAGATATGAAAAATAAATACAAACTTACAAAATCGTCTTTCTTTGGATACTTATCACAATGCAAAAGTCAGTTCATCATAAAATTGAGAGACGAAGGATTTTTACAGTCCATAGTTTGATTTTGAACTACGCTGTGTAATGCAACACGCGTACTGTGCAGTACAGTGAATGACCTTTAGCGCACGGAGCCGTCGAAGCAGCTACTGATTACTGATTTTTTTTCAGTACAAAATTTTCTGTTTACTCATTGTGATATCACTTTTAAGTAAGAAGAAGAAAAAATTATGAATTTCCGGCAGAAATTTCCACTCATAATAATGATGGGCTGAATACACTATTTCAGGATGCGGTACAGTGTCACCGACACCCTGTATAGTCGTTGATACGTATAAAATCAGAGTGACGCTTAATCGCGTGTTCTGCTGCCGAGTCCCTGCGCCGTGATCGTGGTACTCCCGTACCACCCGGGGAGTTGACGTCTATGTATAAGGTATTCGCACAGCTCACTCGCGCGGTCTGCTCCTTACGCAACGCACCCGAACAAAATAGTGATTTATCGTAAGAAAAATTGAACATTCGATTGAAAAAGTTCTTTTGTGAGCTAAAACTATCTGAAAAAGTTCTTTTTAGAGCTACATTTATGTTAAAGAGTTCTTTTTAGAACGACAACTTGCACATTTCTTCAGCTGTCAACTTAGAAAAAATCTGTTTAAAAACATTTATGTTAAAAAGTTCTTCTCAGAATTAGTACTTTTACTTTTCTTATAACGTCATTACTATAATTAAAGTTACATCAGAACCTATTCAATTCTTATCTTTTAGTATTTCTATAACCTGTATACCGTACCTGTAAACACTTTACCACTTGATTTTACCTAATTTAATGGTTTTAATAGATACCTACTAATATACCTAGAAGAAGGTTAGAACTTTCTAAATAGAACTCCCAGTGTAGAACAGTCAAAATGCGTCTTCCTGCACAAAATATTAGGACCTCGTAAAAACTAATCGAGTATCGAGGGATCGAGCATTGAGCGGTCACAACTTTCCACTGCACAACGTTTTAGGACGTTGCGAATCAAGCACCGGCCGCCCGTCCATAGCGGCTCAGGGTACAAAGAGAAAGACAACAAGTGACGGCATCTACAGCGCGCAGTTGAATTTTAGCTCACAGTATCAGATCGGCTTTCAGTTACGTTCCAAACTACTGTAAATTTAGAGGAATGAGTAAGACTTGCCCTAAGTGCCATACAAAACATGGATAGATGAAGCAAAGTGATTCTACCCAATTTATAGGAACTACCACAACAGATACAAAATCTTTTCATGGACATTCGTTTAGGAATAAAATAAGTTAAGAAGTTAAGGAAGGTAACTTCATGCCCACTTTTAAGGTCGGAAGGGCAGGTTTACCGCCTCATTGGCAGTCTTTCCCGCAATCAAACTTAAACTTAAAGTCACAAACTGATTTTCACGCGGGCGAAGCCGCATGCACAGCTAGTCTTTAATAATAAGAATGTTTCCTTTATATTTAATGTCATTATTTACGTCGAATTGTTGTTTAAAAGCTTACGGCTACAGCTCTTTATTTTTCATCCTTATTTCAAATTTACATCTTATAATGTTTAAGCAAATTGTAGAATTATTAGTATTAGTATTTCCAAAGTAAATTAATTATCAACATCAAAAGTAATTTAAACAAAACACACACAGCAATTAAAGCGGTAGTTAAAATTGTAGTCCGATCGGATTACTGAAACACTCATAGGGGTGAGGGCCGTCGGTCCCGACGCCGAGCGTGACATGATTGCACCCAGTCAAAGCAAATTAGGGTGTGGTCTGAATAATCCGATGCATCAGCTTTCACCAGTAATCTTGTTGTTTTAAACGAGCAATTCTTGTTGTGGACCATTCTTTTACAAACCGAACACCTTTCTGACCGACATATTTTTTATTTCCGTTTTTTTACCATATCTATATTAAAAAAAAAAGATAAACGTGTTCGAGAATATTTTTTTTCTCAATATATTGAGAAATGGAGGGGTCGAAAATTTGAGAAAATGATGATTTTTGAAAATTCAAAAATTCAGAACCCCGGTTCTATTAGAGCTAGAAACTTCTTTTTTTTTTCAAGCTGAAAGAATGTACTTTTCGAAAAAAAATATTTTAATAACAAATTTATATTGTTAACTGTTAAAACCGATTTTTAACCATTGCCCCAACTTTGTAGCGAGTTTTAAATTTTACCATGGATTTCTTCGTAAAATTTTCTATCAAAAACGTATTTTGAATGAATGGAGAAATAATTTTTACTGTTAAAGCTAAATGAATGAATCAAGCGAAGTACGTCGTATAAAAAGTGTCTGTCGGGCATCGGAAAGTCATTGGAAATTTGGCTTAAAAGTGATATCACAATGAGTAAACAGAACATTTTACCGAAAAAAAAATCAGTAAATACCTAAACTGCAACTGCTAAAAACTGCAATGTAAAACATTTATGCAATCAGCTGCTTCGACGGCGCAGCGCCGTGTGCTTAAGATCATTCACCGTACCGAACAGTACGCGTGTTGCGTTACACTGCGTAGTTCAAAATCAAATATTGACTGTAAATCCTTAGTCTCGCATTTTTATGACGAACTGACTTTTGCATTGTGATAAGCATCCAAAGAAAGACGTATGTATAGAAGAATCCATGTATAATTATTCATTTACCAGAACCCATAGTGAAAACTCTACTTAGTTTGGTCTAGATGGCGATGTGTTATATGTCCCACGATATTATTACTATTTTTTCAATGATTTAGTAAAACCATTCTCGACGAAAACAGACTTATAAAGACCTGCATTCCATTTATTTCAAATCTAAGTATGACCACATGCTTAAATGGCGCCCACAGCTCACAGCCACCGTAATCTTTGTATCTCATCTCTTAATACCTCCAATCCTCCTACATACTCATCCTACTATGTGTAATCTGTAAGCTGATGGTTTTCGAACCACAGAGTTTGCTCCATCGGAGATTTGCGGTTGTACTCACTCACGATGCCTGTCGCGAGACGTGTCACATCGTATCGCATCCTGACAAGGCGTCGATGAGACGCGACAGGTCGGTGAACCCCTTTGTGAAGCGACCGTGTCGGGCCAGGAGACTAATCGGGCATCATATAACAGGTGAGTACATCCACATATTTTGTTCTATAATAAATAAAAACTAAATTTTGTTTGATGGTAAGCGTAAATTGGTTTTTTAAATATCCGTCGTGGTTCAATCTAGACTTTTAGATACAGAAAACTTTGAAAACTTGCTCGATAAATAAAAATAAGGAGCTGACAGAACTCAATGTTTAGATTAGCGCCCTCTAGTGGATCTATATAATTATGTATTATTAGCGTGACGGTGTGAGTGAGCACAACGTGCCTAAACAAGTTTTTACTTCAATAAATGGGCAAACTGAAAGTGTTTTTTTCTATGAAATGAAACAGACAAAGTAATTGATAATCGAACAGGACAACGTCTGGGCAACTAGTCCTTAATACAGAGATCTAAAGTCCACTAATACGAAAAGTTAGAAAATTTGGGAAAAGCGCAAGATGAAACAATAACTATTACCAACAAATTTAGAAACCCTTTGTTCAGTTAGTTTTTTGTAGGAATGAGTTCCCTTGATGTCCATTATAAATATTACGTTTAACAATAAGTAGGTTAGATTCTATTTAACTATTATAAATAGCAGAAAGTAAAAATGCATCGTAGCCCAAAGGTTATCTCAATAATATGAATATCGACACTAAATGGCTTCCTTTGACGGGTTATAACAGAGTAAAGGAAACATAAGGGACAATTTATATAACAGAACCGACGAGCAATATATCAATCCTTCATGTGCGAGTACGGCTCGCACTTGGCCGGTTATTCACAATACACGTGTATTGACGGACCAACCCAGGTCAAATAATTGTGTAATGAGTGCAATCATTTGTTTTGCGTCTGGGTGTAATTTACCTATCTGTTATAGATAAATTACACCAATTACAAATGTATGTATGTAGTTATGTAGGTATGGTTATCAATAGTGTGGTTACTATAGTACAGGCACTGCCTAGTTTGGGATCAGACGACCGTGTGTGAGATCTCTCAAGTTATTATTATTAATGCAGTGGCAGCTTTAATAAAACTAAAAATAATATAGATATATATTATTTTTAGTTTTATTAAAGCTAAGTTTATTTTGATTATATTAGGCAAAATAAACATATTGCAAAGAAGTTAAGATCTATAATCTAGTGTTGAAAATATTTACGTTCGTCGGAATGCGTCAATTCGTTATGTGGGAAAAAATAAAATAGATTGTAATATACTACGTCATCGGAACCAACCAAAGAGTTCGGCGTGAATTCCAATAGAGTGACGATAATAAATACCTCTGGTCTCATATTATGGACATACGCACCTATATTTAACTACTTTTTTTATTTATATTTTATTAGGCATGTATAATATGTTTGTAAGGCACTTTCGAATCCTTGTTTAGGCACATTCAACTAAATAAATTTCTTCTATCTACTTCTAGCATTAAGTCCACGTAATATTTTGTGCAAAATTTATATAAATCTATATTTTATATGAAATTTTGTTGGTTGCTAAGCGCATACTACGTAATATTACGAACTACTCTTATTATAACTCACCAGATGGAAATTGATGATGAAGACGAAGGTGGTACACGCCTACTTTTGAACTTTTTAGACAACGAAGGTTCTAGGCTAGGTTAGGTTAAAAAAATTAGAAAGATTTCCCAAAAAGTTAGAAAATTCTCAAAAAACTGAAAATGCTTTTTTCTATGGAATAATAACGATTACAAACAAAATTTATTAAAAATCGACAGGACAAAGTATTTTAGGTAAGCTAGGAAATAAACTTAATTAACATGAACCAAGGCGAACCAAAATTAATACTGCTTACGTTGAGTTTATGATTTTAGAGTCGACTGTGTACCAAGGTTACATAATTGTATTGAAATAGGTCACCGTAGGCCGGACATATTCCCCGATACTAACCGGATCAAGCATTCTAAAGCGAATATTGAGTGAGTTACCGCAAGTTTCTCGACGCATGCCAGTAATTATTGCATGGTTAAGGAATAATTCGCAGTAAATTTTACTTTGAAAGGTTAGCTTCAAACTTCTTACTTTAAATATTCTAACTTAAATACTGCAACTTGTTTTTTTTTCAGTACTAGTGTTCGTCCACTGGTCGAAATTCGACCAAAAACATTTTCAATATCGATTTTTCACTAAAGCTCGTCAACATCTACGTAGCCAGAAAAAGTAAGGTAATCGGCTGACAAACAGGAAAAAAGATACTAAACTGTTTTGTCTTTACTTATTTAGAGTCTGGGATATGGTACACAGCTATCTAGATTTAAACCAGGATAGGACCACTCTGCAGTGTAGGTATAAAGTTACAAGTACAAGTTGTTCGATGCTGCCTCACACGCTTCGTCGCGTCATCCTTTTGTATTTAGACTATCGAGTTATTAGTACCTAGCCTACCGTTGGTTGTTCACAAAAATAAATTAATAATATTTATTGGTTATTAAATATTTAACTTAATTAATTTAAAAAAAAAACCCACCCTAACGTGGCGTCGTCAGAGCAGATAAAGAGTTAACGCTATAGAAAGAGAGGCAACTTCTAGGTGAATATAACTGTAGTAAATTAGCGCTGTGAGACCTGAATTACAACTTTATAGTGTGGGAACGAGAGTTGCTATTTATTTAAATGATTTGGCTGAGTAAGACTTCAGTACCTTTTTTTTTTAATATTATAGGGGGCAAACGAGCAGACGGGTCACCTGATGACTACCGTCGCCCATGGACACCTGCAACTCAAGAGTCACAAGTGCGTTGCCGGCCTTTGAGTAAGCTCTTTTCTTGAAGGTTTGAAGGTCGTATCGGTCCGGAAATACCTGTACGGTTATGTATTCTGTGTCTAAACATTTTTTTTTTGTTAACGCCAAAGCTAATAAATAAATAAATTTCTCTGCATAAAGGGGAAATAAACGGTTGTCGATTGTCTTCATAGTCACGGCCAGTAACTCTGCTGCTGTATATACTGTAGGGCGATCATTGCTAATAAACATACAAATATACATATCTCTGATTTTGACGAGCCGCCACACATTTGCGAGTTCAAGCAAAATGGCTGGTCATAGGTAGAAAACCAAGTTTACGTGTACGTTCTACGTATCGTACATTAACGCATATTATTTAAATGTCCCCATTAAATACACTTAAAGACGACTATATGGAAGTGGAGTAATCGTTAGGATAAAATGGTTGATTTCCTAATTCAAAACCAAAGACAGATAATTATTTTTTAAATAAACGTAAATAGCCATTATATTATTATACTATGCTATTATTATATTATTTTGTCTATGCTATTACAAATTTTAGAGTTCTTCTTTCCATTTTCTTTGAAGTAAACGATGGTGCTTGCGGCTGGCCTTTGGAGGGATTGGATCCGTCATCCAATCCATCCAAAGGCTCGTTATGCTCGAAGTTTTCTTACTTACATGAAGCCCCAAATAGTTGTCTGCTATTTCTGCTTAGGAAAATTTATTGCAAAAACTGTGTTTGCTGCATCAGAAAGAATCCTAATACAGTGAACCCACCAACATAATTGTGTACAATAAAAAGAAAAAAAAATACAAATAATAAAATTTCCATAGCGTGATTGTTTGCCGTCGTGCTTGTATAAAATCTCAGCAAAACCTTTTTTCAGTTGTGCGGTGCCAACCATATTGTTCTTTCCATGGCCCTGGGGCTGTCTAACTGTGGTATTCTTTTGGGCCACTTCCTAGCACGGCGGCAAAAAAATTCTATACCCTCCTAATAAACTATTTAAATAACATATTAAAACTCCTGAAATAAAATCATAACATTTATTTTTCAATACAAATATTCATAACAATGTTAAGAACACTTCAAACACAATACCGTTTGTAAATTCGTGAAGCTTCTGGTGGCACAGAACGGCAACATCGCATTTATCCACCCTTCACAGAAAGTGGGCGTGTTGCGATGTTGCCGTTCGTCGCGGGGCTTTCACAATATCACACAATTTGGACTCATCTATTCGACGAACATCGGCTCACATATTCGACCTGGATTTAAAATAAATAGTTATTATTAAATATTTCAATTTATATATAATATTGGAGTGTATGTAGGGAACTGTGAAGCTGACAAAGACCAGAATAATTTTAAATGTTGTACTTACATGTAAATTTTAATTTAAAAAAAAAATTATACTCACTAAAATATAAAATAGAAAACAAATGGAATGGAATGAAAACGATTATTTTTTAAGTTTTCATTTTCCCAAGATCGAAACAGGCATTTGGCACACCTTAGTGAGTGGTTTCAGTGGCTTACGATCGACCGATCGTGGGTACCAGAAGCGCGTTGCTTACCCCGTAAAAGCATTTAACAATTTTTTAAAGAGTTCTGTACTACAATAATATAATTATGATGACGACAATTATCACAATCTTGTTTTTATCCTTTTTTATCGTGTCGAAACATATACATATGTATAAAACCAGATAAATCGTCGACATACGTGTATTTGCTATAACAAATGACATATCTTTTACAGATTACTATTCGAAAACTCGCAGAACTAGCCACTTGCCCACCCCTCACCCTTCCCCTAATAAAATCGTATTTTTATAAAATTCATAATCCCACTAATATTATAAATGTGAAAGTTTGGATAGATAGATGGATGGATGGATGTTTGTTCCTCTTTCACACAAAAACTACTGTACCGATTACGATGAAACTTGGTATGTAGATAACTGGAGACCTGGATTAACGCAAAGGCTACTTTTTATTCCGATTTTCCCACGGGATAGAGACTTACGCAGATGAAAAAAAAGTCAGCAAATATACGAAAACGCCTAACATATACTTAGGTAGGCGTTTATATATTTTTTTATCTTCATTGTGATCCTATTTTTAGATCAGGGATTAAACTGAATACTCCCAAAATAGGCTGCAAATCCCTAAAGGGCTCAGTGGAACTGAGCGTCTACATTTCGCGAAGTCATGTGGAAAGGCTCTAACTACAGAATAAATGTCTTATATTGATACTGACAATTTCCATAAAACGATATTTTTAACGCTTGGACACGTATGACCTCTTAAAGAAAAAACTACTGTAAGAAGCATATATTTATTACTAAGAAAAAGAAAAAAAGAGAAACAAGAAACCTGATTCTATAAAGCCGGCCTTCCATTTCTAACAAGAGCCCTGTTAATGTACTTAATTTATTAGTAGGTACTTTAAAGTTACCGACAAGTTGCAAGCCACTGACAGAGTAGACTGTAACTATGTAAGCCGTTAAAGGAATCTCAGCAACTTATTTTCAATGCTTTAAGTATTATTTAATGATGTCGGGAAGTCGATAAATTATTTCAACATTGCACCCGTCTGTCGCCGAGTGAGCTTTGTGCTTTTGATGTTATTATTTCGATTTAACGCTTCTATACAAATGTATTTTATTGATGTTCTACGATGTCAGAGGTCGCGGTGTCGATTGACGTTCAGTGCAAATATATTTATGTATGAATTTGTCTATTTGGGTGTTTCTATTTATAATATTATGTATGTATTTACAAAAATTATTCTAGAACATTTAGAACAAGCTATGCTTAGTTGGGGTCAGAAAGCTCCATCGGACGGCACGGGCGTCGCAATTGTAAGTGGTCGCCTCGTCAGTACGCCGCACCGAGTGTTGTGGGTTCGATACCCACACTGGACAAAAATTTGTGTAAACCTAAAATAATTGTCCTGAACTTGGGTGTTATTTGTGTCCCTTGTTTCAATATTTGTAAAACCGGGAGTTATTTAAAAAAAAAGCGCTGTATACTATGTTCCAAAATATTATATTGTTATTATCAGATTAATGATATCTTATTCGACGTAGGTGTGAGTGACGTAATAACCGATTTATAAAGATATAGAATATAGAATACCTCATTACAGTTGTTTGATAATTTGGTGCAGAAGTGTACGTGCCAGTCTGAGATACGTAGTTTTTCAATTAAAACATTATCACTAACAAAGAAGCGCACATGATATGTATGTTTGTTTTAACCTCCCGATAACTCTTATTAAATTTTACCCGTTATCGGAATCATTCAGGTCTATTCTTCGTCTTTCAGGTACTTATGACAGCGTGATGAACAGCTCAAAGTACTCTCCGAAGCACGTAAGAATATATCTTGGAAGATACATTACACAAATACACATAGATTTACATTTCTATCTGAAGTTAGACGAATAAAAATGGTAGAGCGTAGAAACAACGACGGTTCTGAATCATCGGGTCACCTTGTAATAATTTCTTTTTTTACAACTAGCGTTCCTTTTTTTTGTGCGTGTGTAAACCCCCTCGGGCCGTCACCCCACCGAGGTTCTCGGTGGAGCGTTGTTTCGGAATCGAACTGACCAAAACCACACGGTGTGCCGAGCGTGAGAGTTTTATTACAACTAGCGACCCGCCCCGACACACATCACACGACATATTTAGAGTTGTAATTTTATTGGGAAACGTAATTCAAGTTCACGGCTTAAAGATTTAACAAATTCAGTTCTTTTCACTTGTCATTGTCAAAGTTCTATCATTACTGCAGTGATTGCTGAATTTCTTTATACACTCATGAATTTTTTTTATCGTATAATGGGCAATCGAGCAGATGGGTCACCTGATGGTAAGTAACTACCTTCGCCCATGGATACCTGCAGAGTCGTGTAACTCAAAGTGAGTTGCCGGCCTTTGAGGTGGGAGTACGCTTTTTTCTTGAAGGTTTGAAGGTCGTTTCGGTCCGGAAGTACTAACACGGTTCAGGAAGTAGGCCACAATTTGTTCCACAGATTGGTTGTACGGTACGAGGCAAAAAGTTTCTGGAGAACCGCACAGTTGTGGAGTGCCAATCATCTAAGTGATGGGGATGATCAAACAAAGGCGGAACGCTGCGGCCGTTATGAGTCCGAACAATTCCTCTTAGCACTCCTCATAGTACAAGCGATAGAGAATGCAGAGAGAAGCTACATCTCTACGCAACGCCAAGAGGTCAAGCTGATCTGAAATATATTGGCCACGACGATTCGTTGAATGCGGTCCAGAGGGAGAAGCTGGTAATGGGGGGCCCCTGCATAGAGATCAGAGCAGTACGGACTAAATTAAGTCAACCCCAATCTGAAACTCCTTCTAAGGAAGCTTCGATTTCAGACACAAGTTGGGATCGGCTCTCGTTTACGTTTTCCCAAGAAAAGTTGGCCGTATTATCGGTCATTGATGGTCTTCTAAGTAGGTACCGACGGAGCTGGCAGTTAATGACGGATTCCATTATCTTGGAGCGGTTACCATTTTTAGGGATTAGGTGCCCTAAGGCTGTCTCCCATAATTACAAATATCATCTTATTTATTTTTTCGAAGAGTAAGTTTTGTACATTTTAATTTATTTTAGTAACTATATTTAGCATAGATATAATCTATTTGGTGTAAAACTGTGATGCTAGTATTTTATAAATGAATAAAGCTAAGATGAGTTCGGGATGACGCCTAGAGAGTACGAGAGCCGATAAAGGCGCGTTAAAACCGGAGCCAATTCTGGAGCACACGTCTTCAGCACGATAGGAGAGATTCCATCGGGCCCAGTATGCTCGGCGGTACGTTTCTCCCTTCATCCACAGTCAAGTTGGACGTTTACCCAGAAGATCAGCTTTCTCCTGAGCGTCATGCAACGTAAGCATTGCTTCACACCGGTTTTTTTGTGAGGCCGTGGTATCACTCCGGTCGTGCCGGCCCCTACGTGCTGAAGCATGGCTTTCCCACGTACTCGTAAATGCGTAGAGCTGTTCGCCCACATCGTGGCATTTGTATTAGGTACTTTTAGCATATTTATACCCGTCGTAAATTCTAAACGAAAGGTTCGATTCAAATAATTAAAAGAGGAATTTACATGTACACAACCTGACCCGGCACACGTTGTTTTGCTATATTAATTATTTCTAATGAATATTTTGGTAGTCAAATAAAAAATAACTAACTAATTGTGGGGATGGGGTCAATGACTGAAAGATGAATGGAGCGCTGTGGTCTATTGACGGCCTATAAAAATAACAATACACCAACCATTCATTTCTTAATTCAAAGTACTTCATTAACTTAACTGACATATTTAAAGTTTAACAGTGGGAGAGCCATGCTTCGACACGTATGGGCCGGCTCGAAAGGAGTGATATCATAGCCTCACATAAAACCGGCAGTGAAGCAATGCTTCGTTGTACTTCGCCAAGCGAGTGAGGTTACCGATGGCCCTAAGCCTTCCCTCTCTCTATCTTCCCCCCTATCTCTCCATCTCCCCTCCTCTCCTACTCCCACCTTAAAGGCCGGCAAGGCAGTTGTGACTCTCGTGTTGCGGGTGCCCATGGGCGGCGGTAGTCACTTACCATCAGGTGACCCGTCTGCTCGTTAACCCCCTATTCCATAAAAAAAATCGATTATAACAATAGCACTTTCTATTTTCACTGGGTTAAATACTTTAAAAAAATTGTACCAATGAAAGTAAAAATACTAATATCGCTATTAAAAACAGGGGTTGATCGTAGAGGGTTGAAAATTCAGGGTTGTATGTATTTTCTAATGCTGTATCATAAAAAAAAATAATAATAATAATAAAAAAAAAAAATTAGGGGTGGACTACCCTTAACATTTAGGGGGATGAAAAATAGATAAGAGCCGATTCTCAGACCTACCCAATATGCACACAAAATTTCATGAAAATCGGTCAAGCCATTTCGGAGGAGTATGGTAACTAACATTGTGACACGAGAATTATATATATAAGATAATCTTGATTATGAAACTATTTAGTTAGAAAAAGGCAATAAAGTTAGATAATATCACGCCGTGTTCCGCGCGTGCCTCTCTACACTGGAAGGGGGCAAGGCCCCCAAGGGCGTGGCTGCCTTTTGTTTAAGAGGCGGCCAAGGTCTGCCAGGGTTCTCGGGGACTTCCTTCCTAGGGTATACCCGAGTCCCTGCCAATAGACTTATTTATGACGGAACACCGTGTGGTTTTAGTCGGTTCGATTCCGACATACCACCTCACTGGCAGCCCCAGTTCACACTATAAAAAGAAAAAAATAAATTAATATCATGGTACGAATGACATCATCTTTCGATTGTATCCATGTCGTTTGTTAGTAAAGGGCTTTTACTTCTATTTTTTGTTGTTACTACTTCCATTGCTTGCTACATCAGATCTACATAGATCTACCCTAAGTTTTAATAGAAAAATAAATCAACTGGTCAGTACAATTTTAAAAGATACCAACTTGGAAGTATACCATATCTAATGAATCAATCAAAAAAGAATAATTAAAATCGGATTACGAAATAATGAAGAGATCTTTAGGTTTTTTTTTTTATGGTATTGGGGGCAAACGAGTAGACAGGTCACCTGATGGTAAATGACTACCGTCGCCCATGGGCACCTGTAACACAAGAGTCACAAGTGCGTTGCCGCCCTTTGAGGTGGGTGTAGGAGAAGAGGGGGAGAGGAGGGAAGAGGGGGATTAGAGGGGAGGAGAGGGGGAAGGACGGGAATAGGGGTGAGGGAAGGGTTAGGGCCTCAGGTAACCCCACTCACGAGGCGAACTGCCGGTTTTCTGTGAGGCCGTGGTATCGAACGTCCAGCCGGCCCATACCTGCCGAAGCATGGCTCTCCCAGGTGAAAAAGGTACTGCTCATTTCGTTAGTTAAAAATAGCAATTTAATGAGCCCTTTAAAACTATATTTATGTAAAATAATGCCGTTCATTACAATCTCAATAACCAGGTCTCAGACGCCAGTTATGTACACAGTTTAAGCAAAACTAAAACAAAAATAATCCAACTTTAAATGCTTACCTGTTCCCAACAAAACAAACTACTTACTAAACCACTAAAACTATTAACTAAAGTGTTGATGCCTCCTGATACTCCGCTCTGTGCATTATAACGTTAAAGTCATCCATTGAAGTTTATATCCGTTGCACTACAGTAGTGAAGAGGAACTTAGTACCGCTATAAACGTAATGTATACGTATGTATTTAAAGATTGGAAAATTTTGAGTCTATTGAAAGAGAGAGGTAGGCAAGAAAGAAAGGAAGAAGAAGGAAGAAATATTGCTTATATGGATTCGAGTGTAGCTCGAGATGGTCAGAGTCGCGCAGCTGTAACTCCAACTGGCCATACTCGGGAAGTTCAACCCTATAACAACAGGAATTAGTGTGTTTTTCAGGTGAAACTTCTTTAGAATCGTTGTGATTTCAAAATTCGATGAAACGAAAAGTCACACTAAAAAGAGACAAACATATACAGAGATAGAAGATGGAATACAAGTATTCAGTGTTTCCTATAATCTTTGTCTTTGCGCCTGCGTACTACGAAGCCTACAGAAAATGCGTCATGGTCAACGAGGTGTATTATAAACGTGTATAATTTTAGTGCATTTGCGTATTAAAATTCGTTGGTTAAGTAATTGATGTTAATTGGAAGTTTTACTTCTGCCGTGTGTGAATTGCACACACACTACTTTTTTTAACACTGGCATGTTAAGGAAGAAAACAACAAACACACAAAAGTTATCAAAAACATAATATAACAATTCTATTTCGAAATTCAAGCTTATGAATTGCGTTTCTCCGAAGTTTCTTTTCGTTTCACAATTGGTCATTATCAGACGACTTACTACGGTATCCAAGTGACTAAATTGGTATTTTGTAAAATTTGGGAAGTTTCTAAGGCTTGTTTACCTTGCTTTCAACGGCATAAAAAGTTCTTATACTTATTTACGTTTTAAAAATATACTTGAACTAAATTCAATTGTAAACGTAGGAACAAAATTCAACGGAAGTGTAAGTTCAAAGAAAAGTAAGGAAAAAATCCTACAGGTTTTATTTTAACTTTGTCTCGATAGTTATAGACCAGTGTCGATAATTTTTGAAACCAAAAAAAATAATAGTAGGATGAAACCCATTGGAAAAGGAGGAGAATATTATGAAAATGATAGGAAAAATAATTTACGGGCGATCTCAGATCGGGAAGAGGAAGGGGGTGAGTTTTTAGGGGAAAAAACGGTTTATCTCGATTTCCGGCAAAACTACAAGTCCTATGGAAAAAAAGTGAAATGGCAAAGTTGTAGATGATAAAAAGATCTACAACTTTGTGTTTACACTTTTTTCACGTAACCTCAAAATTTATGTAAAAAATTTCAAAAACCAAGTTTTTGTTTTTTTTTTTATCTTTTACAAAACATTTTTTTTTTGCACGAAATTTTCTAAAAACTTACCTTTTTATATCCCAAATACACTGTAATTTATTTGATTTGAAATATTTATTTTTTCACCTTATTTTGACTTAATATCGAAGAAGGACCCCAATTTTCAATCGAAAATTCACCCGTCAAAACATCAGCTTTTTTCAAAAGCTTTCTGTTTGTTGAAATCTCTGCTTTCCGATGGTGTAAAAAAAAAATACATTACCATAGTAAATCTTCTCAGAAAATGCACAAAATCGAAAAAGTCAAATTCGAATTAAAATTCAATTTTTAATTATTATGTACAATTTTGAGCTATTTATTAAAATTTACACTTTAATTACTCGAAAAACGTTAGATTATTATAAACGTTAGACTATTATGTGTTACATTGATAAACAAAAAAAATGCAAATCGAAATATACTACTTAATTAACAATTAAATAAGTTAATAAAGTTAATATTTAAGTAGACATCTACAATATTTTGAGAAAGTTGTAGAATCTTCTTTAAGTTATATGCGTAGATGCCTATTTATTACTATTTTAAGATAACTTATATACCTGAGTGACCTACGAAAAATTTTAGCCCATCAAAAGGTATTTCATAGAGAAGTGAGGTAGGGGCTAGGCGAGTTTGGGCCTTACTACATACCTGCTATTTCGTAGCAGTTGAAAAAAACCGTTAATATTTATTAATTTCGTTCGAGATACAGAGCAGTGTACAACATCGTTTATAAAAATACACGTGCAGGCTGAGTTACTTTAAGAGAATTGTGACAAATTTACTTTAAAAAAAAAACTTTTGGAATCTGCATAGCAAGGTAAATACTATCTTTATTTTAATCTGTATCAATTAACTCCAACATAAAAATAGTAATATTTTCCTTTAAAAAATAGTATGCTTAACGTAACATAACCTTAAAAATTAAAGTTGAATGATATTTTAGTACAAGATAAAAAAATAATAATCTCGTTTATTTTGCACAAACAAATTTAGTTATACTCACGATAAAACTGTAAAGGCATTATTAATTCGATTTTGTCTTTTCAGGTTAACCAATATGGATGAATCTGTTTGTATAATCTGCAATAAGGCAGATGATAAGCAAGTGTATGAAAAAAAAAAAGCAGCTTTGAATCGTTTAATGGTGTCTAGCAAGAAAAGAATGGACAATAAATACAAAAAACTTGAGACTTTGACATCAGCTTTTATTCATTTCACCATTAGTTTTTTTTCGATTTTTTGCATTTTCTGAATTTGCGATTGAAAATTAGTTTGCTTTTTCGTTATTAAGTCAAAATAAGGTGAAAAAATGAATATTTCAAATCAAATAAATTACAGTGTATTTGGGACATAAAAAGGTATGTTTTCACCAAATTTCGTGAAAAAAAAAAATGTTTTGTAAAAGATAAAAATGAAAAACCAAAAACTTGGTTTTTTGAATTTTTTACATAAATTTTGAGGTTATGTGAAAAAAATGTAAATACGAAGTTGTAGATCTTTTTATTACCTACAACTTTGCAATTAAATTTTTTTTTATAGGATTTGTAGTTTTGCCGGAAATCGAGATAAACCGTTTTTTCCTCTAAAAACTCACCCCCTTCCCCTTCCCGACCTCAGATCGCCCGTAAATTATTTTTCCTTTCATTTTTATAATATTCTCCTCCTTTTCCAATGGTTTTCATCCTACTATTATTTTTTTTTACTTTTTAATATTTTTAAAGGCTTCTACCCTGGTCTATTAGTTCATATTTGTAGTGAACAGCATCTATGCGTTTTTGAACGTTGTTTTTTTTGTATGAATTTTGCGGTTTAAAAACACGCTAATTTAAAAAAAAACTTGTTTTTCTTAATCCATTGCATAGAGTACGGGTCACATTGTCTATGCTCAAATTCTGAAACATAAAAAAAATTATAACAAAATGACAACCGCAAAGAGATAAACATTCTTAAAATTAATGTATTCTGACCAGAATAAGAAACTAAAATTGAATGACATTTCTGTTGAAGATGTTTGCGAACCACCACACCCACCTCTCAATCAGATCCTTCAGTTGCAAAAATATTTAATTTGTGTAACATCCTTTTCAAGTGGTCTTTTGGATTACTTCAAAAAACTCTTTTTAGCTTCGGCAAGCAATCTCTTTGTACCGACTCCTTCAGTTCGTCATTCGATTTTGCTGAATTTTCCACAATATGTACTTCCCAAACACAATTACCGTGAAGTACACTACTGACTTATTTGGTCACCTTCCCTCTTTCTTCCCGTTTGGCAAAAGCATCTAAAGGTGGACTGAAACTCACAACAGCTGTAGTACTTTTGCAGTTTGTAAAACCTAAAACTGCGGCTATTATGACATTTTCCAACTATTCAATCACACACAAACAGCCCTAATTAAATACTAATAGTTATCACTATATCATATACTAGCAATCCGCCCCGGCTTTGCACGGGTACAAATTATACGCCTAAACCTTCCTCATGAATCACTCTGTCTATTAATGAAAACCGCATGAAAATCCGTTCAGTAGTTTTTTCAATTTATCGCGAACAGACAGACGCGGCGGGGGGCTTTGTTTTATAATATGTAGTGTTAATTCCAAATTAAGTTTATAGATTTAGTAAGTGCATATAAATTAATATAACAAAGTACTTGAGATAATTAATGAACATATTAGTCAGCCCAGATTGGTTGTTTTTTTTTAAAGTGTATATTTTTCAATTTTTAGTATACGGTACCTACGTACGTAGTGAGTACGATACGGTATCTTGGACATTACAAACTGTAATGAATGATACCAAACTGCAGTACATTACATTAACTTTAGTTTCATAAGCCCGATACTTTATTTAGATATAAGCTGGTAAGATTTTATTTTGTCTAGCAACTTGATGCACTAGACTTAATAAGTTGTTAAAAACAGATATATAAGTATACAGAACGTCGAACGTAGAACTTTCTCCTTTTTTCAAGTCCGTTAATAGTAATAACATTCATCACTTTAAACGTCTAAGTTACTTAATGTCATGAAAAATTAACAAAAACACATGGTCCTGTAATTTATGAGGATTTCCCTCGTTTTCCCTCTGACTATCTTCAGATCCGGACAAAGGGGCCACTTTGGGAGTATACCCTTTCAAATAATAAAATAAATTTTAAAATCGGTCCATAGATGAGAGAAATAACGTTGAACGTACATAAAAATATATATACAGTCGAACATAGAATCTCCTCCTTTTTTGAAGCTGTTATGAGATGATGCGCTTTCCAAGGAACTGCATGCTCCGGTTCCAGACTCAATCAACGCTCACTCACACTCAGTACAACGTCTAACATCGATACGCTATAAATCGCTCCGTTCCTTCATAAAGAGTCTTCTTTGGATCTGAAAATATTTGCCATTTGCAAAATGGTCATCTATGTGCTACCAGGTACCCATAATAAATATGAAAACTGCTCATAAAAATAAAAGAATAAAGCATGAATTCTAAGGTAATTATTTATTTTCCTTAAAAATCCAAATAATTTCCGCAAATGATATCAATATATATATATATTTTATAAATAAAAATGAATTGCCAAATGTTCTGCTAAGCGCAAAACTGGAAAACGCCTCGACCAATCTGCTATTTTTTCATATTTTCGTTAAAACACAAGGAAGGTTCTTAGGGAGAGAAAAAACGTAAAAATAGCTAGGAAAATAGCATAAACAACACTTTCATTTTCCTATACTAAACACAGAGTAAATAATAATTAAAACACATGTCCCCAGCTGACAAACATTTGTCGTCAATCAATAACTTTTGACAGACCGAATGCTATCGGGCAACTAGTACTCAGTAAAATAAACACATGTTTACCTTGCAAGTTCATTTACCGAAAAATAAACGGTGGAATGGTTTTCTTACATAACCTGAATATTACCTTACAGTAAAGGTGTGTTAAATCCCATTTAATATAGAACCAGTGGAAACAGAAATCGATGTCCTTTTAATATGAATGCTCGACATTAATTAGTAGTGAAGGCCGCTTTATTAGTTCTGTCTGTTAAAACGAATAATATTTGAATAAAAGTGAAAAATTGATAATTGCTTTTTCGTGTAGGGCCTGTAAAAATAGAAGCCGATGAAAGAATTATTTAAATTTTTAATTAGGAACTCTTTATTATTCTGTAGATGTTAGATGATTTCATATGTCCTTTGGTGGCAATTGAAAAAGTGTCTGTGAAATTGATTTAACTAGAAAAAAATTTCGGTCGATGATTTATTACGAATTTACTCAACAACAATGTTACGATAGATTTCGGCTGGCATTTCAATACGAAGCCCCATCTCGTGCCTCTGTTTACAACTGGTTTAATGAGTTTAAACGTATTCAAAGCGAACTCACTGATGATTGAAGGACGTCCTTCTACAGCGACTACTGAAGTGTGCTGTGCGGCTAATGATAGAAGTTGATAGAAGGGTGACATTTCAACAGATTCAGCTTTAGGCATTGGTATGAGTCAAGTACAAAAAGTCTTACATGAACATTTAGGCGTCATAAAGCTTTGTACTAGATGCATAACTCATATTTTGACTTAGAGTACTTGTGTTTAGACAGGAACGGAGACTACCTACTTCAAAAAGCAATACAAATATTAACAGGCCTTGTTTTATTTTCTGAACTTTCAGTGCTATAACGTTGTGTGGGTCGAAACTTGTGCTGGACACGTGGTCAATCCAATAAATTAAATGATGACGCGTGATAGTGTGACCCTCGTATTAAAAGGCTAGTTTTACGTTAATATTGGTATAACTCTCGATGTGATTATGAATAAGACATCGGTATATATTTCAACGCTCTGGTATATTGCAATAGAAATATCACACATAGATATCCACTTACGCGGCTTTATGACTCTATTTATTTATTTAGATCTATCGACAGCAAATGCATTACAAATTGATTTACAGAACATGTTAGTGAATAATATGGCTGATACATTTGCCAATAGTAATTTATCTATAATATGTATGTATTTAGAAATATATAAGTATGTTTATCAGCAGTCTGGTTACCATAGCACAGGCTCTGCCTAGTTTCCCTGAGTGTGGCCGCGGGTGGACGGGACGGGTTTTTCCCCTTCACCCGCTATAGTGGCCCCCCGCGAGTAGGCGGCGTCCGCGTGTGCCTGGACGTCGCCTAATTGAGAGGTTTTTCACCCGAAGGTGATGCCCGCGCTTTTGCGGGCAGGCGCTAGGGGGGTCCGGATGTCTTAATAAAAGCTGTTCCCGGATCCCTCCTACGTAAGGCGCAGTTAAGTCAGTTCGATTCCGACACACCGCCCCACCAAAAACCCCGGTGGGGTGACGGCCCGAGGGGGTTTCCACACGCACAAAAAAAAAAAAGGCTCTGCCTAGTTTGGGATCAGACGGCCGTGTGTGAGATGTGTGGAGTTATTATTATTAATTACGGAATAACCAGCATGCGTATTATGACAATGACACAAAGAAAAAAAAACATGTATTATAACAATTAATTAACTAAATTTAATGACATTTCTAAGAAACTGAATTTAGTAGAAAATAGGTTAAATGATTACTTACATACTATAGGTACATACTTCTTAAAATTGTTGTTGAATAATAACTTTGAAAGATATGTGTTGTTGTATGTTTCTTTCTAATATTGTTAGTAGGCTAAGGATCGTATTGTTGATAGATTTTAAATAATTTGTAACCATCTTTAAGAATTACGCAAAAAAAAAAATTCTAATCAGACTGTTAGTTCCAGAGATTAACACGTTCAACCAAAAGACAAACTCTTCAGATCTCTTGCAGCACGTGCCGGTGCTGGTTGAGAGTAGTTCCAGTGAGTCAAAACTGTATTCTGATCGTGCCAGTGAGTCGGAACTGTATTTTGATAGTCACAGTGAGTCGGGGCTGAAGTCCGCTAGTCCCAGTGAATAGACCTTAGGTGCAGTGTGCTAACCGCAGCAATAACCAGGCTGGAGTGGTCGCTGCAGGCGTGTGGTATCCCCGTAGAGGTCGAGGATGCTGGCTGTCTGAGACTTAATTATTAAATCACTCATTGCTGTAGGAGTATATACAACGGAGGACGGGGATGATGATTTCGAATCACGTAGGAAGGTATGTCCCTCTAAGACAAAGAAAGACCACCGACCAGGTTAGGTGATCATGATCTTTGTGGACTGCGATCTATCGAAGGTGTATATATGTATAATTAATTATCGGTGCGAGAACTTTTAATGTGCGATGCAGGATCAGTAGTCACTACTTGGTTCAACTCGTCTTCGCTAGATGATGTTGAAGTATGTTTTTGCTGTATGTGGCAATCGCCACATTAGTTTAGATCAGCCTTCAATGAAGGAGTCTTATACTTGTAAGTATTTTTTTCTATTCCCTAAATATGGTGTCTGCCAATCTTCTATAGTGCGGGCCTACTCCAGCAGTGTAAGGTACTATGATGGAGTGTACATCAGATAAAGCTTGAACGTCATTAAAACTAGAAGAAAATTCAATTGTACATTTTACAATCGCATCAGACGCGAATCCTTTGTTCGTGGTAGTGAATCGGAACGCCAACCACAAACGCCTCGTCCAAGTAGGAAATGGGAGTCTTCTATCTCTTACTAGCGTGTGATAAAATAATCGTTATGAAAGGGAAGGATATTCAGATTCAACGATGCGTAGTTTGTACATCCTTTGATGCTACCTGGAAATTCAGTGCGCATTATAATTTTAAAGGTAAAATGTAAAATGTCGATTGAGCGAAGCGCAGATTGCAACGACAAAGAAAGTAATTTAAAACGAATCTGTCAGCACCTTTATTAAAAAATGTTTGACATTTAAAGAAATAGAAAAAAATGACGCGGTTGTGAAACAATTTTCCATTTCAGACTATAAAATAAACTACAAACGAATGGAATGGAAAAGTTAGGAAATCATTGTTCTATGATTGTCTATGAGTACATGAGTAGAACTAGACTCAAAGCATAAACTTACGTTAGTATATTAAGTTTATGATTCAAAGTGACCAGACGTAATAAAGAATCTAAGCGATGTCGTCTTTTTGTGAACATCATATATCAATTTTGACCACCTTTGCGGTGCGTTAGAGCTTTTGAATGCTAGATCAGGGTTCGTGGATTCGATTTTCACTTAGTGCAAATACTTGTACGCATGAATATATATTTTTGTATTGGTCTGGGTGTTTTATGTATAATATTAATTACAAAAAAAATTATACTGTTAAACTAAGAGAAGATGCTGGTAACATCGATTGGTCAGATCTGTTAAACGCTCAATGTGTTAACGAGGAAGTAAATTTTTTTTGTGATAAGTTATTACAGCTTTACAATTTATTGCTCATTTGCTAACTATTTAACTAAAACATTTACCGGCTCCATGGCTCACGGCAGATTATGTCAAAAAAAGCATCAGCTAAAAATAAGTACAAGCATCACCTACGGACACATACTATCCCTTTGATATCACCGCAATAAGATGTGTAGGAATGCATGACGCCAACATATCCCATCTTTCGTAGAGAACGGAGATCCAGTTCAAGTTTAGAATTTTTTGAATACATTGGGAGTTGGGAAGACGCGCCAAGACTATTCCTAAAAATTTCGATATCGATTCTCTGAATAAGCATTTCTCTACTTCGTCCGACTTTGTTGATACAATAAAGCTAAATACTCTTTGACATATTTCTTTTACCCCACCTCCCACCGACTATCCACCTACCTTCTTTAATCAACTGTCCGCTTGTGATGTTAAGAAGACTATACTAGCAATTTCGTCTAATGAAATAGGAAGTGAATGTATTAGTCGAAATATGATTGTCCCTTGACGAAATCCTGTCTATCCTGTGCAATATCTTACATCACTCCTTGACCAGTGGTGTATTTCCATCTTCATGAAAAGATGCACAAATTACTCCACTACCTAAAAATGTTAAAGCCTTTTCATTTTCTGACTATCGTCCAATATTTATTTTGCTTTTCATATCCAAAGTCATTGAACGCCTTATCCATTATCAATTAAGCAACCTTCTCTGTAAGAATTATTTACCAAACCCTTTTCTATATGGCTTTAACGCTGAACACATCACGACCAAATTTTCAACTGCCACTAAGTCTGGGCTTCACAAGCACTTCTACTTCTAATTCTTGACTATGCCGAAGTTAGGTATCTGAATCTCACTGAAGCCCAACTTGATAAGCTTCAGCGACGTCAAAATTTTGGTATAAGATTCATATATGATCGAAAATATGATCTTGTTTCAGAATTTCGTCAAAAGCTCAAGTGGCTTCCAATTGGCTCTCGCCGGAGTACTCATATTCTCTTTTTGCTTAACAACATCTTATTCAGCCCTCAAGCTTCTTTTTACCTAAACGAACGGTTTAAGTTCCTTCATGACACACATGAAAGATGTCAAAGGTCGTCTGAAGGTATGAGACTGGAGATGCCACAGCATTCCACAAAAAAATTTGACTTATCTTTCTCGTAGAATGCGTTACCAGTTAACATTAGGCGAATGCAATCTATCACCATTAAAAAAAAAATCTTCATGAACACTACCTTTCACTTATCCCACTAATATTATAAATGTGAAAGTTTGGATGGATGGATGAATGTATGGATGGATGTTTGTTAATCTTTCACGCAAAAACCACTGAACCGATTGCGATGACATGGTATGTAGATAGCTGGAGACCTGGATTAACGCATTGGCTACTTTTTCGGGATCGGGACTTACGCGGGTGAAACCGCGTGGCGCTGCTAGTATTAATATAAATGTATGTAGTTACTACTTATCACTATAGGTATACGGTATATATATATATATAATATATTGTATAATATATTATATAGTTAGGTTTATATATGTATAATGATATGTTAAAGTATTTTAAGTAGGTAAAGTAGGTTAACTTGGGAGAGCCATGCTTCCGCACTTATGGGCCGGCTCCACTCCGCCCGATACCACGGCCTCACAGAAAACCGACAGTAAAGCAATGATTGCATTGCATTTCGCCGCGTGGGTGAGGTTACCGGAGGACCTAACCCTCTCCCCTATTCCCGTCCTACCCCTCTCCCCTCTCTTCCTCCCCTCCCTCTCTTCTCCTACTCCCACCTTAAAGGGCGGCAACCACTGACCTCTATATAATAGAGGTCAGTGGTGGCAACGCACTTGTGACTTTTGAGTTACTTTACTTTAGTTTATTTACCATCAGGTGACCCGTCTGCTCGTTTGCCCCCTATACCATAAAAACAAATATAGAACATCTTTAAATATATTTAAATATTTATTAGAAATTACTAATAATTCAAAAAGTTATATACACAACCAACTACAATGTTGCCTGGAAGTGATTGCACACATTTACATTATCTTTTTAACATAATTATGTATAAAATGTATCTTCCACTGTAATAATGTAATCTATCTATTTATCTTAGTATGTTTATTCGTGATATAGAAGTTAAGTACAAGCGCAATTTTAGTCTGGATAGCACTGTTGCTGTGCAATGTACTATGTCCTAAAATGTTATAATAAAAAAATGCCTAATTTGCAACATACATTTCTACTCTTCATAAACCCTCAATAAATCAATCAACTCATAGCAATCTATTGCTAGATATAGGCTTGTTCCAATCTTTGTTACACCACCCGGTACCACAATTTGCGCATTAAATTCATTCCAGGTAGCAGGTAAAGTGGTTTTATATTGTCAAATGTCGCGGTCAGAGCAAACGTAATTATAACAGTGAAAACAAAATGGCCGTGTGCCCGACAGTCTCAACTCTCTTTCAACCTTAAATGGTTCTTCCTAGCGTGTTCGCGATGCGTACTAGCACGAACAAAGATAGGTTTGTCGCTGTTTCTTTGAAGATGACTTACTGTTTGAACTTTTCCTGGTTATAATATTCTATTGGTATTTAATTTTTATTTAGTTGGAAGGATATAAGTGACAAAGTTATGAAATATCTCCAAAGACACGACATTCGGAAATGAAGCACACGAATATCAATACAAATAAATGAAATTGAAGTGTCTGTTTGTAAATCAAAATACTAGTTTTGTTTAAGCTCATACAGTTACCTATGCCTAAAAATCTGTTTTTAAAAATTTTCTGTCTCTGTTTGTTCCGGCTAATCTCCGGAATGGGTGAACCGATTTCCACGGGACTTTCACTGGCAGATAGTTTGTGTTATAATGTGTAACTTAGGCTTCTTTTGTTTTGAAAAAAGAATTAGGGTTCTACGCAAAATATACAAACATGTTGACGCGAGCGAAACCACGTGGAAATTGCAAAATGGGAAAAATAAATGCAAGTGTGTTTGATTATTTGTTAAGTTTTCACGTCTTAACTATTTAATCAATTATCATGAAATATTGCATGCATGCTGCCAGAATCATGCACATGCTTTTTTTTATAAAGAACACTAGCAACGTGGGTTACACATTGCTAGTATCCTTGTTAACCCCTACAGTTAAGCGAAAATTTTGTGTTAGGAGTGGGTTCACGTCTTTGGTGCACTGGTTGGGGTTCGAACCCGCAACCACTTGATCGCTAGTCCGACGTCTTAGCCATTACACTACGCTAAGATTAGATTTATATAGATTAGCAACTTTTAGACCCGTAGTTTCTATGACGATCTCGCATCGCATCTCCAGCCAATCCTCCATTCTGCTTCCCCTTACATAGAAAATGAAAAAGAACAAGATCAGTCGTAAAAAATAAAAGTTACGGTATATTTTAATTACATGTTTGCTATATAGCAACAGAATTGCAGCTCTTGGAAAACCTTAATATCAACGCTTTACAAATCCCCGTAATACCGTCCATTTTAATGAGCGCAGATTTCAGTTCTGTGTGTACATTTTTAAATCATCGTTCTATTGAGTATCGTAAGGACTGTAGGTAGAAGTAAATAATGTTCTTTTCAATGGAGATTCCAATCATTTATACGGCAACGTTATTACAACCAAATGCACCTATTCCATTCATTTATGATGTGTTTAATTTGGTCGGTCCAAGATTATTTCATTTTAGGTAGATTTCGAAGAAAAGCAATTTTACATGATAGAGGTCGCAATTATACACCGATTGCTTTCAAACTTGGACGACAAATCAACAGGGCAAAAATGAAGGTTAAGTTCGTGAAGGGGAGAATATTCCCCCAAAGATTTTCAAAAAAATTAAAAAACACTACCTACCTCTTCGGGCCTGCAGCGGGCCCGGTTTTTTTAATCACCTTTAGTGACCTACGATTGGTATAATATTTCTTCTAGATTTTTCAATAAATCGCATCTGTCTGTTTTTAAAACTATTAACAAAAAAGCAAACCTATGCTATCTTGGTTCAGCTTTGCATGCTTCTCTTGAGTGTATGGATATTCTGGATCGACTTATATAAAGAACACAATTTACACAACACCAAAATACGTAAATATAAATCATACGTAAATCACATTGAAAATTTGTGACCCATATTAGTAGAAGTCTAGAATTAACAACCAACGTTAGGATATGGTTTCTTAACAGCTAAGACACTATAGGCATAAAAGATTTAAAAAATAATTTAATTTAAGAAATGTAATTTAGCTTCAGTATTCAATGTTCCTGTGACAAGATTTTCATCAGATACTCTGTGTAAACTAGAGTTTATCATTTTGCGTAGATTATTTGCGTAAATTAAAAGCACTCTTTTAGAATAACATTAACATAAAAGGTTTTTAATAACCAACGTTTACCTTCACTTACAAAGTATTTTGGTATCGAATTTGACTTACGAGGGTACAGTTATCATTCAAATTTAATTACGAATTCGTTCTTTGAGATCGTCCCCGCTCGGGCGTAAGTCGAATTCGTGTATATTCATAAAGCGCTTTTTGTAAATAATATTATTATTTTAAAAGAGGGGTCGACGAATTTTTAAACATGAAATTCTAGAGCTATCTTAATAGTTGAAGATCAAAAAAATCAAAATAAATATGCCTATATTTAGAACTAGTTTTTGGCAGTAACGGCAACCACATTTATACAAATAAAAAATACTTAGGTACTACAGGGTAGGTAACGACACCACTTTTGAATAAAAATACTAGAAGTGGGTCACATATTACAAATAGGTACTCTTGTTAACCCCACCAACTGATCTAAAATGCTTGTGTTAAGAGTGGTTTCATGTCAAACTCAACCCAGAGTTCGAACCTTCAACCACATTATCACAAGTCTGACGCCTTAGTCTAATGATTAAGGTTATCCCTTCCGGGGCTTAAAACCGAGACTGCAGATGTGATCTATGCTAGGCTTGTTCTTGCTCGGTCACTGAAAAGAGCGCTCCAATCTAGTACAGTCACTCACATGTACTAGTTCGGAATTCTAGTTCTATTAGTTCAGTAGTACATTGCTGCATTGAATGAATATTTGGATCTTTTTTATACTTTGCATGCCTAGGACTGTCATTCATATACCCGTAAAATCACCATACTAATTTACTTATTTACATTTATATTACAAAAAATTATAACTAGTAAGTCAATGCATTTTTTTTCGATACTTTTTATAAATACTAAAATAAAACATGTGCAGACAACATGCATCTCGTTCTTATTCGTTCGTTCGCCAACCTGTCCCGCGGGGACGTAACGTACGACATTTCAGTTAACGATTCATGCCGCGTTCCAATAAACAAAAAACGATTCGTTTTGCTTACGGACGGTAAAATTTTCGTTGAAAATTCAACGAAACTTTACCGTCCGTAAGCAAAACGAATCGTTTCTTGTTTATTGGAACGCAGCATTAGTCGTTCCATGTTTCTTGACAGTGCTAATGTACTAAATGAACTAAGTCCTATAAGCTCACAGAATAGTTCGTTCTAGTTCCATGTCAGGAATGAATTCCTAATAGTTCATAGTTCGTGAACTACACAAGCCTAATCTATGTCTATTCTTTCTCAAATCTAAAGGGAGCTCCGGTGACGCTCCTCATCAGCCGAAATAGAAGTATCCCCATCCAGTCAAGGTCCAATTCCAAATTCAAATATATCTGCTATGCCCTTCCTCTCCCATCTTGAATTCTTAAATCTTTATATTGGACTCAAAATAGAAATATCTCAGTAGGTACCAATTATGTCGCCTGTATCTGAAGTTATATAAATAACAACTAAAATAGTCTAATCTAAAATAACTACTACAAATGTAAAACAACAAAAGTTACATTTGCGAGATTTCTATCAAGCTAAAAATAACTGCGTAGACCGAAGCACTGACTGAGATTGTTTTACAGACGGTTTGGGAAAGTTTATTTCTAAGTAGGGAGTCATCTACATTGAATAATTGCAATCGCTTGACAGAGTGTCTCAATAAAATTAATTTTTGATGGCTTTTGGATAGAAATTACCAAGTTTTTGCCATTATCAATTAGTGACTAATGAACAAAGCTATCTCACAGATTTTAATTATAAGCTAGAGCTCACATTGTAGCTTCTCCGAATGATAAATTGAACTTTGACAACTGTTTCTCATTCGTGTTTAACAGGTTCCCTGTCCGATGAATCACATTTGTTTCACATGACACTTTTGTACCAACACTGACAAGTTCATGAATCATATGTGAACAAAATTAGTTATTTCTTTTGGACGTAGCTAGATAAATGGCATTTTTAATATGGGGGGTATACGTAGGGAATACATTGGAATACATAGTCTTTTGTCAAAAGAAAAAAAAAGTTAGGTGATTAATTTTTATTTATTTTATAATTGACATGAACGTGGCAAAAACTTTTGTAACATAGTAAATTAGTAAAAAACACAAAGGAGACAATTGCTATTTATAGACTTTATTAGTGAAAAATATCTAGAAACAAAAAAATCGCAGAAACGTAAGTACCTACAAAATCCAACTAAGTTTTTAGTGGGCTTCGTTGTAAGCATTCAAGCTGTAAGCGTTGCCGCATTCTAGACAATCCGTGTTTACTTATTTGGTTTTGAGGGGGGTTCCTTTCACTTTATTATTCGCGTAGTAAGTGACATACCGTTTTCCTATATAGTAGGGGAGATTATTATAAGGGGGGTTAATTACATGCTGACAAGTGTACATTTTGATAATCTGACGATTTGAGCGTGACGCACGGCAGTGGGAAGGTTACAAACTTGCAAAAAAAATTCGATCATTTGACATTGTCGAGCGCGTCAGATTAAGATACGGTGGGTTAATTACATGCTGACAAGTGTACATTTTGATAATCTGACGATTTGAGCGTGACGCAAGGCAGTGGGTGGCTTACAAACTTGCAAAAAAATTCGATCATTTTTTTTTTGAAGTGAAACTTCTTTATCGACGTATGGGAGAAATTTTTGTAGCAATCGTCACGTTTTTCGGTTACGCACCATGTTGCTTTTTTTATCAAAGTTTAGTATAGTGACGTAAAGAATATAATGTAATATATTATAATAACAACAACAATATATTAGTTTTGAAGTTTGGTTTGAAATAAGAATAACAATATATTAATTTGAAAGTGATAAAATAAAAAGACTTATTCAAATTTAAGTGAATTTACAAGAAAAGTGAGAGTGATTATATATTTCGTTTTATAATTTCTTAAGGCTTAAGCCTTATCTACCCCATTTTCGTGAAGTTGCAAATAGTAGAAAAATGATATGTCGTAAAGATGTTTCACTTCTTACCTGTGTACTCTGGTACACACACACATTTTTTAATTAATACTAGCAACGTGGGTCACACATTACTAGTTTTAGTCTTGTTAACCCCTCCAGCTAAGCTAAACGCTTGTGTTAGAAGTGGGTTCACGTCGGTAGTGCACTGGGTGGGGTTCGAATCCGCAACCACATGATCGCAAGTCGGACGCCTTAGCCATTACGCTACCGCTGCTACAATTTGACATTGTCGAGCGCGTCAGATTAAGATACGGTGGGTTAATTACATGCTGACAAGTGTACATTTTGATAATCTGACGATTTGAACGTGACGCAAAGCAGTGGGGGGGTTTACAATCTTGAAAAAAAAAATCGCCGATTTTTTTTTATTTTAAAGGAAATAATTCAAGGATAACAGAAAACATATAATCTGCCCATTTCCACAAGCCGAAGTTACAAAAATCGTAAAGAAAGTTTAGTGCATGCAACTGCAGTGAAGCATGTATTTCCCACTCCACGCCACTCTTTCCTTTTAACATTCTCTCTATCTCTCACTCTCTCATACTGTGGCGACTTCCACATACAGCAACAAGAAACATCTACAACCTACTAATCCTGCATCGCGCTATGAGAGTTCTCGCGCCGATTAATATATATACAACTTCCCAACATCAACAATGGGCCGCGGCCCGCCAGGCATGATCACTTCGCCTGGTCGGAGGATCCTCCCTTTGTGTTGGAGGAACATGACACCCGTTCCTCCACAATACCATCCCCACACTGTACTCTGTCCACTTGTTTATGTTCTTTTTGAAAGTTGCTGGAGAACGTAAGGGCACTTGCGTGCAAACCGATTTCGATTATTTACTTATCTCATCTTGTTAAGAGCAACTACGAGATAGTGTTGTTTGTGGATGATAATTTACTCTTATTTAGACTAAAACGTATGAGCACTAACTTTCAAGACGTAAATGATGCTATTTCGATAGTGGTTTGTTGGTTTAACGTTAACACTTACTTTTTAATGTAGAAAATACTAAATACATCCAATTCACTACTCCAAACGTTGAACAGGTGGAAAACATTATAATGGTTAAATAAGACGAATTGAAACTAGTTGATACCACGAAATTATTATTAATTAAAATAAATAAATATTATCCAATAGACTCAGCTCAGTAGCATACGCAGTTTGAAAAATTCGTGAACTGACTGATATTGGAACAGTCAGATTAGTCTATTTAGTTATTTTTATAGTACAATGTCGTATAAAACAATATTCGTGTTGCAGAAGAAGACTATCCGTGCAATTTATATATTTATAAAACTCAGGTAGTTGTGATTCACTAGGGCAGAAATATAAAGAAAGAAACATCCTGACTATGGCTTATTTATGAAAAGCTACATTACCTCCATAAAACACAGATCAGTTCTGTAAAAAAAAGCGGTATACATTCTTTCACACACCTAATAAAAACAACTTGTACCTGCTACTATACGACTATTATTTTTTTTCACCCCCGATTTTATACGCTTAATATATTGATTTATCTAAACAATTCACTTTGGAATATGTTTTTCAAGAAATTTGGAATTTACATGGTATTCGTAAATTAACAAAATTGTTTTTAGCTTAGAATCATTCCTTAGCTGACTTCTCTTACTCATAAACTACCTCCTTGCCAAGTTTCATTTTCATGGGTCAAGTAGTTTTCCAGATTTTGTGATTAGTCAGTAGATGAGTGAATGAGTGAGTGAGTATCTTTTTGCTTTTATATATGTATATAAATAGTCTTAAGTCTATTTGCATTTGCATGCTATTTTCCTTCATTTAATGATAAAAATACATGTATTTTTTGTCCAAATCGTCAGATTGATCCAAATAATCGTCAGATTATTGGTCAGCTTGTCTAGGACATTAAGCTGAACCATCTGTATGAAAATCTGACGCGCTCGACTTGGTCAAAACGGCGATTTATTTTGCATTTTCAAAAAGCGGCTGTGAGCGTGCGTCACTTCCGAATCGTCAGATTATTGAATGGGGGTTTCTTTCGGGTGTACTTAACTTCTTAATATCTGACGCGCTCAAATAATTTTTTTTTCCATTTTCTACCCTTCCATACGGCCACCTTCACCATGCAAATGGGCAGATTAACCTACTTCCATTACCAGAGACATGTGGGGTATCTACACTATTAATATCTGACACGCTAGAGTAAGTCAGTTTTATTGTTTTTTGTTACATCTTTGAAAGCCTGTATAAGCTCCCCCCACCAGTGAAACGGATACATCGCCTGAACTCTTTTTCTTTCTACCATCTAATCTTCAAAATCCAATAGGTCCCAACGACGCTGGAGTAAATACACATTTAGCATCGTGGGCTCCCCTTCTAATAAGTTTGGCATCCCTTCGAGGTATCTCGGTCAGAATCATATATGATTCATGGGGATTAAAAATGCAATTATCTGACCAACACGCTCGTGGATCATATACGCGTCACGTTTTATTTTCATTTTTTTAAATAAAAAATGCGTTTACGTGCTTTTAAAAATATAAAACTACTTCCAGATAACAAATAGTAGCCGAATTGAGGAAAAAAGCTTAGGACATTACTGAATGAAATTTCTGTGCTGTATGGGGACAGAAAACCTGTTAAAACTAGTTGCATTGATATTTACATATTTATGGCGTTGATGACCATAAAAATTTAAGTTTTGAGCGACTTACAAGAAAAGTTTTGAGAGCGAGATTAGTTCGTTTTGAGTTGGATCTTCGGTAAAAAATGTACGACAATACTAGATTCAACAGCACAAGTCTAAAAAATAGAGGAAAAAAAATAATGATGATTAACATTAACTGTAGATTTATACTAATCTTAACTTAATCTCTCTCCCTTTAGACTTTAGATATGCATAAAATCTACACCCGGCGTACCTAGGACATACCACCTACTAGTAGTTTAACTTAAAGTTACGCCCTAGTGATAAACAGTCATTGAATTTTAGAAATTAATAAAGTTATTGTACTACCTATGTTAATATTGACAAACTAACAGAAAGTAGCACTTCAGAATATATTGATTTTAGAAACCTCATATTATATACTTTGTACAATTCAAATTTTGCACTCAAACAAGTAAAATGTTTTTAACAGTGACATCTGTGAATAGTTCCAACTGTACTTCATTAATGGTGTACACTAAATAAATATTTCTCTATTTTCAAAGAAGTGAACAGAAAAATAAAAAAATGTATTCGAATGTAAATTGCATATGAAAATAAAATTTCCTCTTTATTACTATAAAAGAAAATATATCTGTGAAATATTACGTAGATTAATAGGTCAATACATTATTGACCTAGTATTTATAGTGCCTAGTACAATACACGAAGACGAGGCATTTCAACAACATCTCTGTGACCATTAAGCTTTTTACAGTAGAACCAGCTATCGGCCCGCGACTAACTTTTTTATTCTGCACTTACTCAATGTTATCCGTGTGAGTTTTCGAAGTCTTAGTATTAGAACTAAAATGGGAACTAAAACAAATTGACTGCGCTCGCGATTTCACTAGAATAACATTTGGGTAGCAACTGGAGCGCTTCTGTGAGTAAGCCACGCTAAAGAGGCGGTGCAATAGTGGTTTCACATTTCGTTTTGCGCACGGGAGCGGTAATTCCTGAAATTAAAGAGTAAAAACTAACAAGCTCCTAAATATATCCAACCATATAGGTTTCTGACGCATATTTTGGAATGTTTCCGATCGTTCATTACCTTGTACTTTCTAGACCCTAAAGATTGTTCACCGTCTGATATTCCAGTACAAAGTATATTATTCCCATACATACGAGTATGTATTGCCTAGTAAATAGTGCAAGAGTCTAATGGTCATCTCATAACTGGCAGGGTGCCAAGTATTGAATCTCTATAAGAAATAAAAAAATGTACCAGACAGTAAAGAACGGATAATATTTGGAATAAGCGTACCAATAACATTAGGCATGATATTAGGAAGCCGATGCAATAACACAGGACTCGTTAAATATCTTTAGATAAATAAAAATAATAACTTGATTGACTTGGTCATCTGATCCCAAAGTAAGCAGAGCCTGTACTATGAGAAAAAGACTGCTGAATAAACATAATTTTAAATATTATTTCTAAATACATACATATTACAGATAAATTACACCCAGACACAGAACAAACGACCGTTCTCATCAAACAACTGTTTGGATGGAAATCGAACCCACGACCTCTGGCTTAGCAGTCAGGATCACTAACCACTAATAGATACGGACAATTCATCACCTTTTTGCCTGTTTGTCAGCCTATATTCTTTTTCTTTTTTTAGTAACAATTGATGTTTCTTTAGTGTGAGCAATAAAAGAAATTGGAATAACTTTTTTCCCTATTTTTTCTGTACGACTAACTCTAACCCAACCATGAGGACATTAGAATAGCACCTTTCGTGAGTGGCAATTATATTTAGTAAAGATGTCCATGGGTGATGGTAGTCACTTACCATCAGGTGACCCGTCTGCTGGTTTGCCCCCTATAATATAAAAAAAAGAATATATATTCGGTTGTCCTTACGTCTGTATTGCGGAGGTGCCTAAAGATTCAAAATCCAACCCAAAATATTTCTTACGCAATCTACTTATGACGCATTCGGTAAAGTTTTCGTTGAAAATTCAACGAAATTTTACCGTCCGTAAGCAAAACGAATCGTTTCTTGATTATAGGAACGCAGCATTATACGAATAACCTAGACATGCAGATTTTTTCCTACACATTTAAGTCGTTAAATCAAAATAAAATAAAATAATACTTTATTTTTGAAGTGAAAAAAAACTTCTTTAGCGGCTATGTGCACTTTTTGGGATGGGTAAAAAATGTTAAACACGCGTCAGGACACGTGACCCTGATCAAAAATTCGTAACACGGAGCCGAGTTACTTATGTTTAAAAAAATATAACATTCGAAATTCAAACATTTATGAGCGGCCAGGAGTGTAACCTATGTATACATTTAGATATGTTATTACCTACTTTTTATTTTTAACTTAAATATATATATCGGATCGCCAAACGGAATACTATAATAATTCGCTATTTTGCTTCCTTGATATCATCGGCCATTTTGTATGTATGTAATTTCCACCAAAATAAATATGAAGTATAATGTTGTTCAATAATACGAATGTTTCACCAAGTTACATATAATAATCAAATACACAACTAAATATTACATGATTACAAAGAATTAACGAAGCCGATGAGTTTCGATGTCTATCAATTTCGCCATTACCAGAAACTGACTTTTTGTAACATGACATCTTTTCAACTTCATCCGGCCGAAGGCCGCTCCAAAGATAATATTGACAATCATAATATAAAAAGTTTGCAATGCTATGTCAGCCATTAACAAAACATGAAACACCATGTCCAGACTCAACCAGCCCAAACAGCACGCGCTGTCATATATATAATATACAGATGTGGGTGTGTGTGTGTGTGTGTGTGTGTGCGTGTGTGTGTGTGTGTGTGTGTGTGTGTGTGTGTGTGTGTGGTGTGTGTGTGTGTGTGTATGTATATGCATATACATCGTGAAGTTAAGTTTCACTTCTGACGTGCTGTCCTACGACTGACTGTTTTTTTTACTCCACAGTCCGTTTGTACAACTTTTGTTTTTAAAACTTAAATAAATCACTATGCACTATAACATGTTAATGAAAGCCATAAAATTACACATACTTCTACATTCCAAACTAAATTTCAACGTATCGTCAATTCTGAGTTATTAATAAACGAAGCTTCCTGCAAACTTGTAGTCAGCGTGGTCTTGCCTGCCCCTAAAATTGAAACTAGATTATAGTCTAAGTGTACTTAGGACTTAGGACTTCACAGGTTGTTTCAGTAAGTTACTTACAAACAGAATTAGGTGGAGAACGTGCTTCAACCGCGTTTACTGTCATGTTTGCAGTAGACATTGTACAATATGCGTCGATGTTTTAGCGCTTCTGGAGCCCTCCTTGTTAAGGATTTACTATAGTTGTTTTATTTATGATAAAATAATTTTATTATCATCAATATAAAAATAAATACGAAGTGTTTGCTTGTAATTTTAAAATAATAGATTTTTAAGCTCATACATTTATTTGCACGATACCTATGCCTAAAAATCAGGTTTTTTTTTAATTTTTGTCTGTCTGTTTGTTCCGGCTATTCTCCGGAACGGGTTGACCGATTCCCACGGGACTTTGACTGGCTAGCTTGTGTTTTAAGGAGTAACTTAGGCTACTTTTATCATGGAAAAAGTATTAGGGTCCCGCGAAAAATATATAAATATGTTCAGGCGAGTGAAGCCGCGCGGGACCTGCTGATCTTTAATAAAACGAGAGATACTGTTTAAATTGTGAAAATCTAATAATTAGTCTATAATGATATTTAACAATAATACACCTAATTACATGTTATTTAATTACCGAGTAGAATTATTGCCTAAAAGACTATAACTGTACCTAGTGCTAATCTCCTTCGCTCACTTCTATAAATTATATATACTGTAACGCGGAATCTATCCTATACGCATAAGATATAAATAACTACATGCTCACTCACTCGTTGTGACGTTGCGTACGAATCCGTACGATACAATCTGGAATGCTATTTCATCGCATCAATGGTTTTATGCACTCCGGTTCTTAGTAACTTACGCCAACTACACGTCATATCGCAATTAGGATTGAAAGGTATGTTCGCTGAGAAATGGGAGTTGTGCAATTTCAATCCAATTTCGACATTAGGTTTACTTCGATGAGTTGTCTGATGCCCGTGGAAAATTCAACGAAATTTTACCGTCTGTAAGCAAAACGAATCGTCTCTTGATTATAGGAACCGGGCATGAGTGGTATTGTGATTTACTTACACCTACCTTGTCTGTTTTGCTATGAGGTTAAAAGTCATATTAACAATCGGTTTTTTAATGGTATAGGGGGAAACGAGCAGACGGGTCACCTGATGGTAAATGACTACCGCCGTAATGGGCACCCGCAACCCAAGAGTCACAAGTGCATTGCCGCCCTTTAAGGTGGGAGTAGGAGAAGAGGGGGAGGGGGGAATAGTGGGAAGAGGGGAGAGGAGGAGAGGGGGGATAGGAGAAAGACGGGAATAGGGGAGAGGGAAGGGTTAGGGCCTCCGGTAACCTCACTTGCTCAATTGCTTCACTACCGGTTTTCTGTGAGGCCGTGGTATCGAGCGGAGTCGAGCCGCCCGGTTTTCTATATTCTTGATTGATCCCTCTGTATTAAAGAGACGTTACGACCGTAAGTAAGTAATGAATGAGGTGCATTGTATTTCGGCGAGTGAGTGAGGTTACCGGAGGCCTTAACCCCCAAACCCTCCTTCCCCTAATGCTGGCGCCGTTAAACAGTACATTATCCTAGGCGCGTACCAGTTGCGCTAGCGTTGGAGAACCCCCTCTGGGCGTCCACGCTCAGAACACAATACACCTGAACGTGGACGCAACCATTTGAAATTATTAGCGGAATCAATTTTCAAGGAAAGGAAATATAAGGCAATTCAAAGGTATTAAACTATTGATCCCGAATAACTAAGTTAACAAACCATATTTTAAAAAAGTGTCTGTCCTTACCCCGCTTAAACTTGTAATACATTACTATCGATGCTCTAGAGAGGCATTTATTTTGAAGCGACTTGTACACTAGATATTATGTATAAGAATATTACGTTACGTCTATGTGTGCTTACAGTATATAATACATTCTTTTATACAACTTACTCGCTTCTCCCAAGATCGATCGGGATTCACGGCTCGCGCCCTCGGCGAAAATAAAGCAGTACAGGAAAAGTGTAACCATCCAGACTGCTGGCGAGCTTGTTTACCCCTGAACGTAGTTTATTATCTTTGGATTCATTCATAGACCGGCAACCATCTCCCCACAGATGCTTCTTAAAGGCATTTTCTTACTCGTCACCCCAAAGAAGAACAGTTCAATTCTGTTGATGTAAGTTTGTGTTAGATGGCGCAGACTGCCTCGGAATAACCGAACGGAAAATTAAATTCAGGCTCTCCAAGTATTAAGTCGGTTAATTATAATCTTTATCGACTTCCAGTTTCCGATCGGATTGAACAGAATTGGAGCACACGACACGTCTGAAGATAAAATACACCATATAAATAAATTTAACGTAACTTAAAATAGACTTGAACAGACATACAACAAGAAACAAAAAGTGTTATGAAAATGAAAAACACATGATTGAAATTTGGATATGGATGGGCATTACGAATAGGAACTGCTCCACGTTTCCACGAACAGCCAAAAAGGTGCTAAACAAGTCAGTTGACTTTTATTCTCCTTCGCACGAGACTCGCTCAATGTAAAAGTATGCCTTTACCTAACTTTTATAGTCGAAAATTGTGAGGCACCGTTAAAAGCTATTATTATGTTTTAGTAGTTTTTTTGACCGGCTTTCAGAAAACGTATCTTATACCATTAAACCCTGCTTTACTGTTGAGAATAAAATGAGTAGTAGCTAGTTCGATACGAAATATAGAATAACTAGCCGTGCCCGCGACTTCGTCCGCGTGGAATAGTGTCTTCGGGTAGAATTTTTAATTATTTAGGTTGATTGACAATACTTCCATACGACTTTTCATCCCCACCTTTCCACCCCTTACCCCTTTTTTCGCGATAAAAAGTAGCCTATGTCCTTTCTCAGGCTCTAGACTATCTGTGTAACAATTTCATTTAAATCGGTTTAGTAGTTTTGGCGTGACAGACAGACAGACAGCCAGACCGACAGAGTTACTTTCGCATTTATAATATTAGTAAGGATTGGTAGAAAATACATGAGACATTAAAATAATATAATACAAAATCGTGTAAACTAAAATGGGTAAGGATATCATTTATTGTTTGAATTACTTATCTCAGTTAGTTTAATATTATAGGAAGTAATAATACTGGAGTACTAAAGCAAAAGGCTCGCCACAATCGTTAGCATCTAGAGCATCGAGGCCGAGGGATCTGCGACTGAGGTAAGCTTTGATGGAACTTGTTTTATGGTGACAACCGTGGTGGATACCTCATTGCGCCTCAAGCACAGCTCGAGCTAACGCCCCAGAAAGTATGCAGTATAAATTGCAGAACATCCCTAATGTGAGGTATTTGTATCTATCACCCCTGTATGTAACTTAATAATCTATAAATTCTACGCAATGATGATGAACTACATCGATTGACCAACAATATTTTCTATAACAACATCGACCAAGAATCGCCATTATTACACAGAAGTCACGTGATTGAGAATGTTATCCAACTCTTTTGCGTGTGCACTAAAATTGCTTGTTTAATGCTTCTTCTTCTAAATCCTGAAAGAGCCGGAAGGGCACGACCTTTTGTTCTGTTTCGCCAACTGAGTGAGGTTACCGGAGGCCTTAAGCCTTCCCTTTCCCCTTCTCCCCCTCTTTCCCCACATCCCCTCCCTTCCATACCTGCACTTACTATCATCTTAAAGGTCGGCAACGCACTTGTAACTCTTGAGTTGCAAGTGCCCATGGGCAGCGGTAGTCACTTACCATCAGGTGACCCAAAAAAAAAGCTATAAATTTGTTTGTGTGAAATTAAATAAAAGCACATGTTCAATTCGTTCGGTCAATTAAACGCTACTGCGGTGCACCTAGTATTATTTTGTGGTATTTTAAAGTTACAAAAGTTTATAACGCAACACGTTTGCACAAAATTCAAAACTACCTCATGTTTCAATCGTTTGCTCAATTAACCGCTTCTGCGAGTTTTGTGGTATTTTAAAGTTACAATATACGAATTGATCAAAAGTTAGTGCTTCAAACAAGGTACGAGTAAATATTCTGAACCAGGTATAATACTTGCCGGTATAAACCAGAAATTCAGAACCTATTGTGTACTAGTTTCAAACAATATGCAGCCGCAAGCGGTCGTGTATCGAACTACGAAAATAGGTTAATGTAAGGTTAAATTATTATTGTCGCGTACGGCCTCGTAGCTGCTCGTAGCACTTTCGTAGCACCGTAGCACGATCGTTGAAAAATGCATTACGCAACGATTAAAAAGAATTTGCTTATCGAGTTCTCATTAGTGGGAGTACCTTGAGTTTTGCTTTCAAATGGAATTTTTGCCGAGGTTTTGTGGTTTTTACCTAGTTTGAGTGTTTTGTGCTCCTATTTGCAAATATTTGCGGCGGTAACGTAACGGCTAAGGCGTCGGACTTGCGATCAAGTGGTTGCGGTTTCGAACCCCACCCAGTGTACTATCGACGTGAACCCACTCCTAACACAAGCATTTAGCTTAGCTGGAGGGGTTAACAAGAATACTAGTAAAGTGTGACCCACGTTGCTAGTATTCTATTGAAAAAAAAAAAAAATTGTGGGTTCTTACCAGATGTTAAAAGTACTTAATGAAATTCTTTAATGATTACATGATTTAAATGCTGAGGTGTGCAATGCAAAGATCAACAATTGTTATCAGAACGAACTCAGCACGCCTGATATTAAATTATAAACAGTCGCAACATTGGTGGTGACATTTGTGACTTGTCAACCCCACTTCTGTTTCCCCCCGTGGATCTCTGATGAGTATAGGATCATATAATGACAAGCCACCTTCCCAACCGTAATGCTCTCCCTTTATCTCTGTCTAAATAAGAACATTCTAGTCGATTTTTAACACAAAACGTTCTTTAATGAAGATGATTGAATCGTATTCATGTTCTTAATCCTTTCATTATGACAGGTCTGTTGGTCTAGTGGTTAATGACCCTGATTGTTGAGCCAGAGGTCGGGGGTTCCATTCCCACAAAGAACTAATTATTGTACGATGAGCTCGATCATTTGTTTTGTGTCTGCGTGTAATTTATGTATAATATTTAAATATGTTTATCAGCAGTCTGTTGACTATAGTACAGGCTCTGGGATCAGACGGCCGTGTGTGAGATATCTCAAGTTATTATTTTACTTGCTTTGGTCATCAATCACTTAAAAAAAAATTGTATATGTCACCTGAGCGTGACGGTCACGCGAGCACAGTGCTTTTTCCCGAAACCAAAAGTGCCAAGTTTTCACTTCAAAAAGTAACGCCATCTACTAGTGACATCATCATAAGTACATACAGATTCCGGTATCCCTGGATATTTCGCGTTGTTAATTTTGTCACTACGTATTTAGCTCTCAAGTTTATTAAAGTAAAGATAACACTTCCACAGACAAATTAGTATATTGTTTTCACTTTTATTAAACTAATTTTATCTTTAAAGATTAATTAATTAAGAGCTGACAAATCTCAATATTTAGATTGGCGCCCTCTAGTGGATCTATATATGTATTATTAGCGTGACGGTTCAGTGCTTTTCCGAATAGCAAAAGTGCACAAACGTGCCTAATAAAGTTATCCCTTCAAAAATTTTAACTGTTCTACAAAGGCTGGAAGGAGGTTAAGTTGGAATCCAATAACATGGTATCATAGAGAATAAGGTACCCTAAATCGTCTTCCCCACTTCCCTCTTGCCCCCCAAACAACAACACCATTTTTTTTATTTAAATATTGTTTACTAATAAAAATTCAACTTAAAATAAAAGTATCCAAACTATTTACAAAAACATTAATAAAGTGTGAGTTTGATCACTTTATTCATCTGACATTAAAATTCTTTGACATAAAACAATATAAATTACTAAATAAAAACGATTTGTTATATAACTACTTTTATTTGAATTACACGTAATTCATTAAAAACGTTTAGATAAACATTACGATTTGTACTAAACTAAGCATCATTACTTAAAACAGATGAAAACCCCGCGTACGGAATCACAGATAAAAAATGGCGGACTCAATGCGTTTAGTTTCTTTCTGCTAATAGCACATGAATTATTTAATTTTATTATTTACTTAAATTGTATATTAAATATATTATTGTTTGTGTAGATATTCTATACTATTCATCGTATTATTCATAACAATTTTAATATATATAAATACTTTTTATTGTTTATTATATTTGTCAGGTATTATTTATTCTCTCTTTTTCTCTCTTTTCTGCTCTGCTCTGATTCTCAGTCCGTGTAAATCACTAGGTGTTTGCAAAATACCAGCGCTACTTCCTCGAAGTGGCATTACGTTGAGATAACGACCATATTTGGCTCATGCAGTGGTATTTTGTACTGTAGATTTGTAATCTAAATGTATTAATAACTTTGTTCTAATATCTTTTATACCTGTATATGAGGTCAAAATAAATTTGTTTCTTTCCTTCTTCTTATAAATTGAAATGATTATTGTCATCATTTCCAATTAAAAACATTTTTTTGGCATACAACAGAGGTAAAAATCAACATTAATGTCTAAAGGAACACACAGGAATGCTTCATGACTTTAATATTCGATGCACCGAAAATCCTTTTGACCAAACGGAGCTTTTGATTTCCTCTGTCCGATAACAGAAATTAAAACGAATGCCGGAGGGCCGACAAATTCCGACCACTTTTTTACTCATATCGATGCAACCAACATAGGTTGTTTATTATCCAGGCTTCGACTTTGTGCAACTAGTTTCGTTTGAGCTCTCCAGTCTATGAGAGCGATCGAAAGAATCCTTCATCTACCTTGTTAGCTTTTAAGTGTCATGGTTTTTTACACATTTTCAGATTAAAACGAATTGAAGTTCTGTTTTTATGGTTCCGTTCCTCAAAAGGTAAAAAAGGAACCTTATAGCTTCACTTTGTTGTCCGTCTGTATGTCTGTTTGTCTGTCAAAACCCTTTTTCTCAGGAACTTGTGGACGCACCAATTTCAAATTAGAACCAAATACTCATGTCTGCGGTCTCTTGAAGCTGTAAAAAATGAAGCATAAAAGTCAATGCAATCAAAAGATACAACTATTAAGCCTTAGATTTAACCCAATTTGAACATTACGAACGTAAATCAATACCTACAGGGTACTTCTAATTAATCTAGAATGATGAAATTTGGTAAGAAGCAAGGTCTCACAGCACAAGAAAAGGAAAAAATCCGAATGTTGTTAATTTGTTGTTATATCATACAAAAAAAATATTTTTGTGATTACAAACTTATATTTTGCTGTTGAAAAGTTGACGTAGTCGTACATCGATGTATGGGAGAGTATTTTTTAGAACTGCAAAGTTAAGTTTGTCTTTCAGAAAAGACGGGCAAAAATCTTCGAGAATTGATTCCCCAGATGGACGTACTATCTACATACAAGTTTGTTTGCTTACGGAACTCTCGGTGTGCGAGTCACACTCACACTTGTCCGGTTTTTTTAAATTAGTTATTACGTGTAAGTAACAATGAGGTCATTTCTAATGTAATTTTTATAAAGGGAACATGTGTATATATTATATTTCTTAAGCGAGTTCTTGCAGGGTTGGTACATCTTAAATCTGCTACAATATAGGGCAACAATAAACTGTACTATAAATTAATAATACTATGTACTAACAAATGCATTTCACGGAATTACCCGACACCGACACGACAAGTCGTTTCCTTTCATGATAAAAAGCGTCTGTCGTGCTCGTAACTAGTCCTCCAGCTGCACCTGCATGTCTTTAATTATATTGTGGAATTATTATTCAATTTAATAGTTAACAAAAAAAAAATGTGAAACGTTAAGGAGTGTTTTGGGAGTTATTAGATGTGTAACTCTGGACTTAATCGCGATATTATTTAAAAACAATTATGTTTTGTAGAAAGAAAATAGTAAAAACAATATTTTAGGCAGCGCTACACTGGTCTCGTGTTCTTTGTCGAAGTTTAACAAGTTGACTTTGCTCAGCAGTGGACGTCCAACTGTTCGAGATCGTGATGAGTATTTTAGAATGAAATGTAACCATACCGTAATTAAACAATCTTGTGTCTACTATAATGTATACGTTCTTTCTGTGAACAAATATATATTTTTATCCAAAGAAAGAACCTAAAACTAAATAAACGCGAAAGATCTAAATGAATCCTTCTCAACTTCTTATGTTTGTATCTAATTCTATACATATACTTTTTTTAAATAAAAATTATATTTAAACACACAGTGTCAAGTGCACCTTTAATTGTTTTAACTATGTATTCCCTGCACACTAATACTTTTTTCAATTAAAAATCATTCCCACATGTGTATTAAGATATATCTACCTATAAGGCATAGTTGCAGATACGTATAAACTGTTATGCTAATTGACTGTAATTACTACGATAAGTTATTCGACAGCTTGTTACTCAATGAACATCGTAATTTAAGGCCATTGTGCCGTCAGTTTACCTGTATCACTACCTGAAGATGAAAAGGACTTATATTGTACGTACGTATATAACGTACCTTTGAATAGGCTGAGCTTTTAAGACGTTTTTAGTTAATCTATTATTGAGTTTGGCTGATTTCATTATTATCATCACCTTAACCATAGGACTACTACTGGTGAACATAGCTCATAAAGACTTACTCTTTTAAAAAGTTTTGATCATTTATATAATTTATATTTTAGTTAGTATTTCTATTTTTTTATTCTCTGGTGTGACAGATAAAAGATGTAAGGATATGCATACATACATACGAATATGGTTGTTGTAAATGTCTCTGAAAACTATCAGAATGTTTCAATGTTTAAACGCTGCAAGGGTTCAAAGTGGGCTGTGATACATGTTCGGGTAAATACAAAAGCAGCATAAATATTTACTGTAATTCTCGGAAATGTTACCAACAAAAACACGGAGTTTCTCATTAACGGCTGGATAGCAAAAACTGCAATTTTAGTTTTTCAATTCTAAATACGTAGTTAGTTTTTAATTTGTTGTTTTTACTGGAAAATCAGGTCAATAAATATATATTTTTTACAGTAGTTTTGTGAATCAAAGAGTGAAATAAATAAAATTGCAATAAAATAACAATTTTCTTTGCTATATTGAAATTGTATTCTGAAATAAAACGTATTTGTTTTTTGGGGGAATAATTATAAATGTAGTTAGTATATTCCTTCACAAACTAGTTAAACCAGACCTCTTTTATTTAAGTCAGACGATATAATATACTATATTTAATATATATACTGTGTAAATTGTTGTCCGCCTTCATTTTAAGGATTTTAATTAGTTTATTAGGTATAAACTAAAATCAAGCAGATCATCAAGTCAACATTAATTTACATTACGTTCTGAATTTAGGTAATTTATTTTTAATATGTATGTATTTAGTAATGCTCCTATTTGCAAGAATATTTATTGTGAGATGTCTCAAGTTATTATTATCTCTAAGACATCCTTAAGTGGGAGAGCCATGCTTCGGCACGTATAGGCCAGCTCGACGGGAGCGGAAACACAGAAAACCGGCCGTAAAACATTGCTTACGTTGTATTTCCCCGAGTGAGTGAGGTTACCAGAGGCCCTAGCCCTTTCCTCTAATACTCTTCCTCCTCCCTTTCCCCTACTCCCATCTTAATGGCTGGCAACGCACTTGTGACTCTCGAGTTGCAGGTGCCCATGGGCGGCGGTAGTCACTTACCATCAGGTGACACGTCTGCTCGTGTGCCCCCAAAACCATAAAAAAATGCAAAGTTAACTAAACACATCCAACAGTAAATATTCTCTTTTAAGCTGATACGAGACTCCGAATAACGATTAATTTATTTATATTTTTTGAGTGAAGGTAGTCTGAAGGTTAAAGAGTTTGAGGTAGGACTTGGCGTCAACCAGCACACTTTAAAATTTACTTATTTTCTTTGTAATTAGTTTTAATGTGTAAGTTGTATTATAAATTATATTGTATATTTAAAAATTAGATAATGTTCATATGTTAATTGCATAAGATATTCTGAGTCTTGTCAAGTTTACTTTCCAGGTCGAACAATATTTAAACAAATCCAACAAAAAAATATCTGACCTGGGAGTTGACCCTCATGATCGCTACTGAGAATTACTGAAGAGACTGGAATCGTGGGTTATTTACGTGGGAACAAGAATTTTATTCAATATAGCTGGCAAAATATTGATTTAAAGTATACCAGTCCATTCCTTCAAGGTTATATAGGCATGAATTTATAAAAAAAAAAAATAATGACAAAAAAACTGGTGCTTTGTGATGCATTTTAGTAGCAGACTTTTTAATGATGTAATAAAACGTATAGGTAATGATAACATAAAAATATTGAACCGTAAATCAGACTTATGGATTCATTCACGGATTTTACTCTAATATTTATAAAATAGTAACAATAGTAACCTTCTTATCAATTAAAAAGTAAAGCATTCTGTACTGTACTAAGAAATAAATGCATATGTTAAGATACTGTGTTTATTTATAGCAAAAAGGATAATCTGCCTTTATGTAACAGGCATAAAAAAGCGTCGGACCTCTTCCCACTTTGTCCACTTAAATCATAATAACAATTTATTCAAAATCACAACATAATTATACGAATACGTCATTAAAGATTGGTTTTAGGTATAAAAGCGAGTGCAGGGTGATAGGTAAAGTCGACCGCAGCGCGCATGCGTCCACCCCACCCCAGCTACAGACGCCAATTAGTGGGAGCTGAGGACCTCGCATTCACGAAGTTCTCGCGCCTGCCGCTATCGTCAAGTTGGAATTTGCGAGCCGTCTCGCGCCCGTGTGGTTTAACGTGCGTATTTCGATATCGTGATAAAGTGTCAATACTCGTATTGCCAGGAGAGAAAATCTTATCTAACACAGACTAATAGGTACGTTGTTCTAAACTATTAACGTGATTAGTTTTGTGTTATAAAATTGAGAGTATTAAATTGTTTGTTTGAGACAGATTGAAAAGAGGATTCAACTACCTAGGCAGTTTTCACTAGTAACCCAAAAAACTACTGTACATGAAGACAGTGCTATAGAATTATTTTGGTAATAATCCAAAGAAATATAGTTTGCTTTTTTTCACGTTGATTTTCGGAGATCTGATTTATTATGATAGAATATGAACCAACTGAACGCTTTATTTATTAAAATTAATTTAAAATGGCTGTGTTTGGACTGCGTAGGGGCTGCATTAAAATAATTTTACTATGGTCCTACTTATTCACTTTTTTTCCTTGTACTTTGTACAGTCCTGTAATTCAGTGTACTTCATGGGTAAGTTATACATAATTTTCATGGTAAATACGGACGTTTACATCACCACCAAATTATTTTTAATTGCTAGCACAGAATACTACTTACTTACAGCCGAAGATTGTTGGTATACCTTTTTTTTGTACGTACCTATATAGAACGGGCACGAATTAAACTAAAAACAGGTCAAATAAAAGAGCGCATTTTATATATTTTCTCAAATGTATATATTAAAAGGTAAACTTGACTTTTAAGATCATATTTTAAGCGAAGCCACGGCAGTTTCCACTCACGTTACTGTTCGCATAAATCCCTTAAAAGCATAATGAGAGCATGGAACAGTTATTAAAAAATGGGCACAAATAGCAAGTATAGGTTTTATTTTAGAGCCAAAACCGGTCCAGAACTATTTTATAGCTTTTGACTTCATAAATACCAAAACTCAGATGTTTAAGCGGTTCTTGACCCAAGAATCGTTTTGTTCATATTCGTTCATCAAACCTGCTTTTCTCACTGTAAATATTGAACTCACCCGAGTCCCCTCGACCACAGCTCTTCATCACTGCTAACAGGAGCTTATACGAGTTCTACAACATTATTTGTTGTAATATGACGACAACGATACAACTTTTGTAAATAAATATATTATTTATATAATTTTTGTAATATACACATTTATAATTCAGATACTATGATTATATTTTAGTGTACAGATGGCGCAACGGCTTAAGTTGTCGCCTCGCCACTACGCCGCACCGAGTGGTGTGGGAACAAATCCCACTTCTTCTTCTTCTTAAAAATTAAAGAGCTAGGCTCTTGTCGGTGGAGCAACCGCCACTCTTCTCTATTCTCTGCTTTCATTTTGACCTCTTCATAAGTCTCGACTCCCATTTATCCTTCACTTGTTGTATAAAACTTCTTCTAGGCCTTCCTCGTCTTCTTTTTAGCTTTATTTTTCTTTCCAATATTGTTTAGAAGAAGCTGTCGTGTCCTATCAAGTGGCCAACCATTTTTCCCCTTCTGTTGTATATAGTTTCCAACAACTGTCTCTCTTCATCTACCATTACTAGGGCTTCCTCGTTGGTTCTTTTTTCTGTCCAGCTAATGTTCATCATCCTCCTCCAGCACCACATCTGATATGCTGCAAACCTGTCTCAGTCTCTTTTGATTAGCGTTCACGTTTCGCAGCCATAAAATGCAATGCTCCATATTATTATGTATGTCTTAATGTGCCGTTTCCTTATTTCGATGTTGGTTTTTTGTGGTTGAAGGCTTGTTTGGCGATTGCGAGTCTTTCTATTAAAACTATCCACTTGCTCTATATAAGTATTTTCTATTTTAATTCTACTAGATAATCTTACTATCCCACTAATATTATAAATGTGAAAGTTTAGATGGATGGATGGATTGATGGATGTTTGTTACTCTTTCACGCAAAAACCACTGAACCGATTGCGATGAAACTTGGTATGTAGATAGCTAGAGACCTGGATTAATGCATAGGCTACTTTTTATCCCGATATTCAAACGGGATCGGGACTTACGCTGGTGAAACCACGAGGCGCTGATAGCATCTATATATGGATAAAAATTTGGAGGTGATTAGGAATTTGTCTGAAACCATATAGTATACCATAACCATATAGGCCTAGGTAGTTCTCTACATGTGGTTTTATTGTATTTTATACAATTTTTAGTAGTATTTTAATGCTTGGAAGACTAAGCTAAGGGTTGTGTTCTTCACACTTCCCTTAAGTTTTGTTTTTTCGGGAAGACTGCTGTTTTGTACATCTTCTCAATCAGGTAGTAAATTTCGTCAAACAATGGCTCGCAATCTGCATATTTAATCAGTTCTATAGATAAGAGATCATCACCCAAAGTTTTTTCATTTTGGATAGAATTCAACGCTTTGTTGAATTCCTCCTTCAATATTACAGGACCTAATTTATCTTCCTCTACAAGATCTTTTCCTTCTATATCACCCTCTGCCATTCCTTGACCTCCATACAATCCTTCTATATACCTTTTCTAACGTTCGACTATGTCTTTGCTATTAATTAATATGTTACTGTCTTTATCTAAAATTGTTGTACTTTTTTAATTAGGTTTATTATCTACTTGCTTTATTAAACTTTACACTTTATCTAGTTTGCCTTGACTTATTAAAATTTCTATTGAATTATAGGTCTGCTTTAAATATTTTTTCTTTTGTTGTCTACATTTTAGTGTTATCTTTTTGGTTAATTCTTTATAATTCTGGATATTATTATCATCCGCCTTGCATTTTAATTGTCTTCTTTCATTTTCTTCTCTATTTTTATACGCGGAACTAACTTCTCTTTCTGTAACACTTCATCAGCACAATTCTTTTATTTCTAAGTCTGTAATAGTTTTAATTCTCTGCCACCCGAACTCTATATCTATATTATTATATAATAATAATATAAGGTATTTTTTTATTTTTTAACTTGTGTCCTAGCTTATATATATATATATAGATTATATTGCATTTTAAAATTCGCATCTTAAGGCTTTTTGAGATCTATATGCTTTGTTTTCACTTTTAACCGACGAAAAAAAAGAAGTATTCGACCGTATACTTTTTTTTTCTTGTTTTTTTATTTTTTTTTCTTATGTCTGTTCAGCCTTCAGCCTCCGTTATTTATGAACCGATTTTGAATATTTTTTTTTGTTATATAGAGTATACCTCAAGGGTGCTCCCATGTCAAGGAAGTCAGGATCTGATGATGGGATCCTGATAAAATTGAGAGGAACCCTCAAAAATTAAAGGAACGAATAGTGTTTTTGTTTACTTTTCATTACTTTATCAGGTATTTGCGTTTAGATATCATCACATCATGTAGCTGAGCTGATGATGAAAAAAAATCATTAAATAAAAGTTTTATTATTTCTCAAAATAAGGTTATATAAAATTTGATAGTTTATAGAAATAAGCTCAATACTTAGGGTTTAATTATTTTTTTGCTTTTTAGTTCTTTTCGTCGGTTTAATTTTTTGTTAAAAAGATTTTTATCCTATATCCTTTTTTAGTTTCTAGAAGTTTATTTTACTGAATAATAAACTACGAGGTAAAGTAAGGTTTTGCACGACTTGACGTGGTCACGGTATTTATTTTTCCTTAAAATTTAGTCCAGTTGATATGTACCAATATCCCCGGGTATTTTCCAAATATAGAACCTCCTTTTCGGTAAGTCAAACTTAATGTTCGCAACAATAGGTACATTTTCTTTACAAAATTGTGCTAATCGGTCTCCTCTACGATTTCTCTGACTCAGTATTAAATATTATGTTATCCTATTATGTTATCTTCCGTGTCTTCTCCTATAACCGCGTTAAATCCCCCATTATGATCAAGTTATCTTTATCTTAAGATTGAATCTATGTTATTATATATATATATCTTCCACTTCGTCGTCATCGAGGCTACCAGTAGGCATGTACACCTGAACAATAAATATATCCGTAGGACTAGATTTTTATTTAACAGCTGTAATTCTATGTTATGTATGTATATGATATGTATATATATATATATATATATATATATATATATATATATATATATATATATTTAAGCTACAAGTTACGTATTATTTGTGTATTATGGGGATGAACGTTAGTTTCTACTCCATTTACTGTACAATTAATTAATTTTTTTTTGCACCTACTTCTTCTTTTCTCTGCATCACTCAATGGTTGACTGGTAGAGAATGCCTTAGGCATTAAGTCCACCAATGTACCAAATGTGCATAAAGTTTAAAATAAAATAAATAAATAAAATAAATAATTCTATCATTATAATGAATTGTGTTTTCAACTTGGACCCCCCCAGACTTGTTTAAGACTAATGCTATACCATTAGCTCCTGGATTTACCCCTTATTATGTAATTCTGTAGTGACTACTCCAGTAATCATCAATCATCCAGTAATAAACATAACACTAGATCTACGTGGGATGCAATAAAAACTATTACACATTCCAAACCCACATTATCACCCGCAGTTGCACTTTTGAAAATCAAAGAAAGTCCCAAAGAGTCGGTTGACGAAGTTAATAAGTTTTTTAGTAATATAGGCAGTGAATTAGCAAGTGCAGTTCCTAGCAGTCACAATACATCTCACACAACATCTTTTAGTCACCCTGCACCTAATTTACATTCAAGCCAAAGTAATTCACTAGTCCTATTTGATGTGGACTGTAGGGAGATGGAATCACTTATTAAAGACCTACGAAAAGACTGTGCTGTTGGACATGATGGTATCTCATCTGTCATTCTACAGGATTCATCCTCAATGTTTGTCCCTCTGTTAACACACGTTTGTCAACTTTCCTTTTCGAGTGGAACATTTCCAGACATTTTTTAAAAAGCCATTGTACATCCTATACACAAGGAAGGTGATGTCAACGTAATTAACAATTACAGACCTATTTCTGTTCTGCCGGCTATGTCCAAACTAATAGAAAAAGCCTTAAACAAACGACTGACAAGCTATCTGGAATCAAAAAACATTATCTCACCAAATCAATTTGGATTCAGAAAAAAAAAATCAACGGAAGAAGCAGTGCTAAATTTTGTCAATGGTATAGTGGAAAGTCTGGATCGAGGAGAAAAGTGTCTGGGAATGTTTTTAGACCTCTCGAAAGCTTTTGACACGGTTTCCATTCCCATTCTAGTATCAAAGTTAGAAAAAATTGGCGTCAGGGGAAACCACTGGCATTGTTCAAAAGTTATCTCACTAATAGAACTTAAGCGGTCAAAATAGGAAACTATATTAGTGCAGTCAGTTTTCCTTATTACGGCGTTCCGCAAGGAAGCATTTTAGGTCCTACTCTATTTATTATCTACAAAAATGAGCTATGTGACCTTCATATTCCTAACTGCAACGTGATTACTTATGCAGACGATACTGCGCTAATCATACGTGGTTCATCGTGGAAGGCAGTAAAATCTCATGTAGAAATTGCACTAACAAAGATCTCTACTTGGCTGTCACTCAATTCGCTAACTCTCAACCCGAATAAAACAAAATACATAACTTTCGCTCATAATAAAGTCACACTTCCACCAGCAAATTCATTTGATATTAAAGCACACAAATGTTCAAGCGCCATTCAGTGTAATTGTGTCTCTATAACTAAAGCAACACATGTTAAATACCTCGGTGTGCTTAGAGACCAATTTCTCAAATGGCAACACCACAGGGTTAACGGTGAGACAGCTCTTTGTACATCCAACAGTTGTTAAAACACATGCAACATTAACGTATGACCCCAGCATATACAATGGTAAAAGAAAAACCCACAAAGTGTGTCCCCCTGTAAAACATAAAACAACACTGGCAAAGAGACACAACAAGGCTATCAGCGGATTTTTGTATAATAAAATTAATAAAATTTTAAATATACGAGTATATCAACTTAATAGATATCAATGTAAAAACAAACTTAAATCATAGCTAAAAAGTCTTAACTACTCTGAAACAGAACAACTTCTTCATACATTTATTTAATAAAATACTTACAAATGTTCCCTTAAACATATTTATATTTTAATCACTAGCAGCTCCCGCGCAGCTTCGTCCGCGTGCACTTATTTTTATATTTTGCGCGGAACCCTAAATCTTTTTCCAAAATAAAAGTAGCCTAAGCTACTTCTTAACACCAGCTATCTGCCACTGAAAGTCCACTGGAAATCGGTCCACTCGTTCCGGAGATTAGCCGAAACAAAAAGACAGACAGACAGACAGATAAAAATGTCTAAGACTGATTTTTAGGTATAGCTATCGTGCAAATATCTGTATGAGCTTAAAAAGAAACTATGATTTTGACATTACAAACAGACATTCCAATCTTATCTATTTGTATTGATGATGATGATTATTCCATGATAGGGAATTTTGAGGGATTCTACATAAAAATCGTATATTATTGTAATGCTGGCAACATGCACACGTATATAATATATATATACTACTGGAAAAATGCTAATATATATTCATATACACACACATTCTTATACAGCAAATCTATACACACACACATACATACACATTCAAATCTTTATACACAAAAATAAATATAAATAGGTGATTATGCATGGACTTACCTTAGTTCTTTAGTTTACTACTGGTTCCTAAAAAACAGTCGTACTTAGTTTAGGAACCAGATTTCAATTAGCACTATTAAATATTAAGCAAAAAAAATAATAATTTGTGGTATACTGTGCGGACATCGGCGCAACGGCTCTGACTACCCGTAATACAGGTTCATTCCTAGTTTGGGAGTGAGTGTCTGTCGTGCCGTTGACTGCGAGTGGACATGAAATTTTATGGTATTAAGTAATAATATATGTTTTTTGTAATGCACTTTTTAATGAATAAAGATTTTATTTATTTATTAAAAAAATAAAAAAATCACCACTTCCTTCCCACCGTACTTCACTCAAACTCAATACGTTCCCATATGTTCAATCTATCCATTTCCATCTTCAGTTCGTAATTTTTTCCTGGTGTCAGCAAAGTCCTTCCATTCCAAGTCCCTATTTTACCAGGTTTTCGCATGATCTGTAAAAGTTTTCCTTATTATGAACAAAACGATGTCAAATAAAATTTGAGACAAATACACAAAAAACCTAAATTTAAAATTAATTTGAATTTATATTTCCTCACCAAACGTCAGATATTTGAGATCGAAGTGGCTGGTTCGACAAAACGATAATTTCATATTTAAAGACTTAATATTACAATGAAAGGAAATTTTGATATCCTTATTTTAACAGTTTTGATGTTTTGCAATGCGCTCTGCATTGCTTAACATTAAAACCTTACACTATAAGTACAAATTTTGATCCAATCGTTAGAGCGGTTTCTGAGATACGCGAAGTACACATATTTATACATAAACAACAATTGCTCGTTTAAAGTTATTAGACAAAAACTCAAGTCAAAAATTCAACCTTATTCGCAATATCACAATCAATATAATGATTAACTCTGTACCTTGTAATATGCAGTTAATGCAGTATTCTGAAATGTTAGTTTCCCCGTTTAGTTAAACCCTAATTGTTGAGTGTGATCGGTCGAATGACTTAATTGACCACGTCATTAGGCTGTCAGTCGATATCGATTTGATGTAGACTAACCACATTTATTTGAGTCCGGTATTGTTAATTGTGAAACTAAAAGCGTAGGATTAATAGAGATAATTTAACAATTAATAGATTTACTTGCCAACAAATTACCTACTGATAATAATAACTTGACACATCTCACAAACTAGGCAGAGTCTGTACTATGGTAATCAGACTGCTGGTAATCATACTTATATAATACATATATATAAATGATTCCCTATTTCCCTTGGTCACTCCTTAACTTGAGAACGACTTAACCGATTCAATTCATTAATTTTTTTTTGCGTTTCCTAATACTTTGTGGAAGGTTCTTACGGATCGAAAAATTAATTAATTTGAATAAATTTCACTAAAATTGCTCGCGACTTTTAGCATATTATATACATACTTCCGAACATCAACCAATGGGTCGCGGTCCAACAGGCATGTTCACCTAGCCTGGTTGAAAGATCCTCGACTTGAACATAAAGCCCTACCAACAGGAGCATCATAGGGTCGGTTCCTACCCAGGACTATCAAAATTCCACTCCAACTTTTAATCTAGAGCTTACCTTGGAGCTCTAGCGATGCTGAGCACAAGTAAAGCACAATAAATAACAATACCTGTTAATAGTTGGTCTTTGAAGGGAACTTTATCAATCGTGAAGCTTCAATCCGACCAGAAATCTTCTGTTCCCTACATGTTCAGAAAAATACAAACCTTAGGAACAAACATAAATAATACCATTATTAATGTTTTCATGAAATGAATAATAATCATTGAAATCCCTATTGAACCAAATTACCACTGAATAAATATAAATTAAAAATCTCTTATGTGGGGAACAAAGGCTTTTACTTATAAATTACTGTTATTGAGATGAAAATCATTTAATGGAGGCCTCATATTTCGTCGGGTAGTCCAGTCTCTCTTAATCGGAAATATCACAATAAATATTTGAGGCAAAAGGTAATTGATGACCATTGCAAAAAATGTTTATCTCTTCTGTTTGTTTATTGTTTTATTATCTTTTAATAAGTTAACCAATTTAATTACGCATTGCCTTTCGGGAATATATCGTTAAAATGGAATTGTGGTGGGAAGACCCACCACTAATCCTCGGCTTGTCAACCTCAATGATGATAACCAAGAATAAACCCCAAATGTCGTGGGAGAGCCATGCTTTGGCACGTATGGGCCGGCTCCACCGAATCGATACCACGGCCTCGCAGAAAACCGGTAGTGATGCTTGCATTGCTTTTGGCCGAGTGAGTGAGGTTACCGGAAGCTTTAACACTCCCCTCCCCCCCTTCCACCCTTCCCCTACTATCACGTTAAAGGCCGGTAACGCACTTGTGACGCAAAAGATTAATAATAATATTTTGGAACACCTCACACACGGCTGTCAGATCCCAAACTAGGCAGAGCCTTACCATGATAGCCAGACTGCTGATTATATATTACGAAATTCATACATATTCTAGATAAACTACACCCAGACACAGAACAAATAATCTTGCTCATCACACAGTAATTTGCCCAACCAACAGGCCTGTATAATTACTCGTATAAAGTGTTGCATAGCGCTGAACTCAAAAACTCTCTAATGAGCAATCATAAGAGAGTTTTTGAGTTCTATTCTTTTCTTCGTGTAGTACTGATAGAAGGAGATTCAAAAGCTAGAAATATAGAAGGAGTCTGGCAACCCTAATCACTTGCATAAGCTAGTGATTAGGGTTGCCAGACTTTCCTAGAATATCGTGATATTTTTATTAGTATTTTTATGAATTATTGTAACATGGGAAATGGGAAGATGGTTCCAAATCAATATATTAGTCAATCAAAAAATCCTCAGAAGTACTGAAAAAAGTATACAGAATATCTTTATTTACCACAAAAGAAAGCTGGTAGGAATCGTGTTATAAGAAATAACCAAATAATGTAGCTAGACGAAGCCAAAGTGGTAACGAAAGTCTTTAATTAGGCCAATTTGTCTTTCAAATAGTCTATAATTAGACTCTGATTCTATTTAAGGGCATTGACACACTAGATCGATCATTGCTGTCATTCCTGTCAGCCCTGTTCGATGTCCTCATTAAAAATAAAAGGAATTGAGAGACGTAGCTTTATGTTTACAGATAGAGGTGTACTATTACGTTGCTACATAGTTCTTGTGCGTCTGCCCTATTTCTTGTCCCGCTTGTTCAGAGGATTAAATACATTTCTAGACTGTGTGCTGCTTCTGAGAACACTACCTTTTTATTCGCAAAGACTAACTAGACAGGCAAAAATTATTAAAATTATATCGCATCGCTTGCCTCCTCTATTGAATTCTCTCCAACACATTTCAAACCATCGAGATTTTTCAGGTTCGGCAATACCTGCGTGACAACCCTAGTATTGCAAACATCATCAGACTACGGTGAGCGCTACCCGTAAGTCGGGCTATAACCTCACTTAAGCTACATAAGCGAAACTAACTCCCATCTCAATAAACCAACCAACTTCGACATAATAATAGATTTAAATAACGTTGCAATATGATCGGTCAGAGTGCATTACTGCACAAGCCACTATAATGAGCAACTTCCTAAGATGCCCTACGTCTTAGAAAGTCGCTCTTTGTAGGTAAAAATATAGTTCTTTAAAATTAATTGTAAGTGATAAGCGAAAGCTTCATCGAATTGCAGTGGCTTTTATAATGAATGCTTCCCTGCTGATGAAGATAGAGTATAGCTCGTCGTGGCTGCAACAATCTTTGGGAACCTTGGTTATGTGGAATGTTGCGAGCTGACTGAGTTGGGTTATATCTTTACGATAATTACAAATACATTCAGGCTGTAAATCATATCTTATATTTTAAGTTCAAGTCCTTCTCAGAATTAAAGAAACTCAAGCGGACATTTCAATATGGATTGTTGATTTTATTCTTTTTGAGTTAATTTGCACCTTATTACGTAGGTGCGAGAGTCGTTAGAGTAAGAATGTGCGTAAATAATATCATCCCATCACAAACATAACCTGTAAAAATAAGTCTCGCACTAATTTTTCTTTTACCGCTAATGTCATTTTATATATTTATAAGTATAATATAGATGTCAAATATTGATGCCGTCACTATAAAGTGTTGTTAGTTAACTAATTAGGTAACAATTAAACCTCTCAACTTTTTGCGTTAGAAATGTTGAATATTTTTACATGTTATGTTTTTGCTTGTTGTTGATTTTTACAGTTGTTATCGCTAGAGTAACGTGTAGCAGCTAATACGTCCCAAATAACGACCGACTCGTAATTCCATGGCCTTAGTCTCTGAACTATTGTTTAATACTGAAGTTAATACCTGGGTCTGGCAATTGTTATAAAATTATCAGTAGCAGTAAGGGAGTCGTGAATCGATAGACAGCAACAGGGGTTGCCTTCATATTACGTCAATAAATTCTGGGTAGGTGTTTAATACAGGTCTGCCTCTCCGGGATAATATAGCCGTGAGTGAGTGAGTGTTAGGTCTGTTCTTGAAGTGAGATAGCTATAACATAATAATTATGGTCCAAGGCTTAGAACACCGAAATAAAATTAAGAGTATTTCCAATATCGAAATTTATTCTTAGTCTAAAAAGATGTGCCAATTTCCATACTCGTGTTTTCTATTGGATGTAACTTTATATGTTGTACAAGGTATTTTCAACTGTGTATCGAGCACGGAGCTTACATGTGTATCTGTTCTCTAACCCATCAAGTATGTAAACCGGTACATCCCTAACTTCTAATAAATAATACTTTATGTTAAGAAATTTCCGCATCAAGTCGCCTTGTATTTCTTCAACGCGGTAACATTACACAGATGACTTGATTCTTAAATAGTCGAGTTGATTGTCTGTGGTACGCAGAAGAGAGAGAAGACAAATTGCACAACATCGCGTCAATTAATCCTGTCTTGCGTTGCATGCATGCTATATGTCATTATAACGTAGATATTCGACCACAACAAAGGCTTCCTATTCACTATCTTACCTTGACTAATTACTATCAAAGAGTAATACATTTTATCAAATTTATTGTCTCTCTAAGTTGGATCTGAAAGTTACGATATTTTCAAACGTCTCGCACTAACACGACGAGACGCATTGTATGTTTGTGTATTTTCTTAATTGTACAGAATAATGTAAAAACTCTAACCTTAATGAATTCATGTATTTTTCTTATTTTATTTACTTACAAGGTATTTGATAAGCCTTTTTTTACGTGTGGAGACGCCTCCTCGAAGTGGGTATGTCGGAATCGAACACACGGTGTTCCCTCACGGGTGTCTATGGCCGGGGATTCAGATAGAACCTAGGAAGGAACTCTCTGAACCCCCAACACACATGACTACCTGTCCATATAACACAGTCTCGCAGGCGTAAGTGAGAGCCGTGTTCCCTTTTTATGATACTGATGGCGATGGCCGGCTGCGGGCATCTAAGAAACGCAACATTGTGGTCCATCAGAGTGCCTGTGCAAACGAGAGCCAAATACAAGCCGTCGGTCATGGACCACACAATCCTTACGTAGATTCAGCAGGAGACGTCGGCTCCCCCACTAAATTGGGTAGAAGCCGCGACCGTGCGGCCAAATAAGTTTGGAAGTCCCATCGATTATACGAGCCCCAAGTCGATGCCGATGATAATGCCTCCTGCCGTGAGCCTAGATCAAACAGGTGACTTATTTCGAGGCCAGTGGAAACAAACGGCATCGAATTGTAGAGAGCCACCTTGAGATCTAGCCGCCGGATCCTTAGAACGACATGGGTGACCTCGGCCTTGACCTTAATGGTTGCTGGTGGCAATACCGATGTTTCAAACTGTAACAACTACGACATCTCTCGCCAATCATGTCCTGCCCCACTCAGGTAGATCACAACTGTCTCTCTTATAGTATTTGAAAAATCTAGTATTATGTTGCTTAAGGTACAAACGCCTGCCTTTTTGCTTTTGGTTGATAGTTTTTGTTACCTTATGGTTATCTCCAAAGCTGCGCAATTCTTGCATATGTAAAAGAAGCTTCTGAACCTAATATGACTGTGTTACTTTGTTACTCAAATGAATGAACTTAATTGTCTATAAAGTAGATAAGATTTTGGCAAGGGTTTTAAAAATTAGAGTGACATAAATACTGATAGGTATTTTTTTCCATTTTGTAGAATTGTCTATTTTTGATATTTTAATACAACATCAGCTGTAGCACAGAATACATGCCGTACCAGTAGCTGTAGGCAAAGATATTTATTCATTAAAAAGCCGAGCTGCAATAGCTGATGAAAAAAAAAATACAAACCTGTCTTAAATGAAACATTGCCTGCCTTTTAAGCTCCATAATATTTTAGTAGGCTTAGTCTACTTTGATGTTAAAAAATTTAAAAATAGAATATTGATTTTTTGATTCCTTGAATCGGCTAATGAAACCGCTATGCGTGTAGGCGCTATAGGTGTATGGTTTCTGATAATTACCTATTTTTGTACTTATTTTATAAATTATAGGATAAAATCTTAACATTCTGCAGGATGCGGTAGTTTTTTCTTTGATTTTTTTATGGTTATTATTTATTATTGACATTCTTTGGTCAAAAATAAACATGTAAGATTCTTTTTATTTTTGTTCTGATTTCAAAAACATAAAAGGTTATTAAATTAAGTAGTAGTTATCATCATTTTCAATGTACCTAACCTGCAATGTGAATAACATATATAATGAAACTATCCACTGTAACATTAGGTCGTAAAGTCAGTCAATGGTGCCGATTCTATTGTACACTCGACTAAATTAAAACCTGACTTAATTTCTTCATATGAAATCAACCTTGTGTTGTTCGTAATAAGGTCTATTTGTTACTAGCATCTATTTCTCAGCGCCGCTAAATTTCACTAAAACCTGTCAACGTATACTCAACTTTATTTCCACGCAGCGAGAGTCTCCATTTATTCAAACGCTGTATAATTGCCGTATAAAAACTTGTTCAAAACGAACAAGGATGACGTGTTTTTAATCTACACCTACGAAGACGCTTACTAAAAACACAGAGCAAAAGAGATGGCATTCAACGGATAGCGGCTCTCGGTACGTGGTATTAAAGTTTATTTAAGCGTATCAGACTTTAGTCGACAAATAAATTGCTTATTTCGATAGCGACATATGTTACCTACTTGTTTCAGTTTGAAATAAGACCTTGTTTTGAAGTGTACAAGGTTTACATCTTATATGAAGATAATTTAGTGAATTTTAATTTAGCGAGTGAACTAACAGAATTGGGACCAGTGCGCGTTTGGAGAACGCGTGTTAACACTCGTCAACAAGTACATGAATTTTGTTCAAGCGTTCGCCGTGTGAACACTATACAAAAACCTAACGGTCGCTCAACGCCCGTCATCAAAAAATAGTCCAATATTTGCGGAATTTCTAACTTAATACCGTTTATGTGATTATTCATTTTACAATTAACAACATGTTTCAACTAAGTAATTATGTGTCCTCGACCAATCAAAAGTTATTATGGGCTCAACAAAATTAAATCAAAACAGAGAATATTAATAACCGATTATATGGGAAGGGTAAATAATTTACATGGTGCATAAACAATAGTAGAAAATCAGTATCTCTTTATTAAACGCCAAAATCGTACGTTCTGTAGAACACTTGGAACTAGAGAAGGATAATCACCCGGGTTAAAACCCACGACTGGGTAAAAACCCGGGTGATGACCCATCTCTACTTAGAACAACAACTTGTGACGTTATACCTACCTTATATTGTCAAATCACGTACTTTCAATATCAATTTGGTTTAACAAATTTGTCTTCTAAATAGAACAAAAAGAATTGCTTCTAGAACAGTGCTATATATCTTCTTCCTAATTTATTTTTTTGGGTTTTTCTCCAGTAAGGATATGTCAACCCTATCGGACCTTAACCCAAAGCGAACACAAATAACTTAAAATTACTTATAACTTAATTACGTCACTTTTGAACTACTGTGAGAATAACTATGACATCATTTCTTAGCTGCTTCATGCCTTGGGCAGCTCATCGCACTTTGCATTAAACCTATAACAAATTTAATTGAAGTTGTTTCCGCAAAGATCCACGTTCAGTTTTATTTATGTCACGAACCATCAGCAAATGCCGCATATCTTTAATTATATCACAATACTCCAGTAGTAGTACAGATTTTAGATGTAATCTAGTACCATATTATTTTTTTGCTATCTCTGAATTTAATGATATGCAAATGCTTATTTTTTTTGTTTGCCATTACATTATTGACAGATCTAAGTATTTTATAATTTTATTAAGATGTTATTATGTATATAATATGTTTTAATGAATGATTTTTGATGGCAAAGTACCGTTGTTTATGAAATAAATGACTTATTTGTTGAACAATTTATTTTAACGATAGGAAACTAACTTATTAAAATTAAGCTTAAACTAAACGGATATTTCTAGAAAATTTATTAGGTTACACATTACTACTACTCTGTTTATCCTCTTTAACTTAGTTCTCTTCACCAAAACTTAAGTTAGGAGTGGCTTCAGGACCAATCACAACACCAGCGCAGTCTACACCATTACATATTACCACAGAATAAAAAATAGCACAGGTACAGAAGTCTTAAACCGAAAAATAAATTAAATAAATAGCGACTCTTGCCCCGATAGAATAAAGTCGCAATTTAATTCGCACAGCGCTAAAAACTTGCAGTTATAATTACCTAGAAGTTGCCTCTCTTTCTATCGGGTAACTTTTATCTGTTCTGACGCCGCGATCTTAAGGTTGTATTTTTTAATAATTAATTAATAAGAATATTTAATTGCCAGTAAGTTATTTGCCTATTAGTCTATATTTGTGAACAATACGAACATTTGCCTTACTTTGCCAGGTGACGATGATGTATTTGCTGTATACACCTATGGGATTCTCCATTAATCAGGCCTCCTACCCCCTCCCCCCCCCCTTTCGATCTGAGCCTCGAAAGGGTTGGGGATGGATTGGTTTGGTTGTTGGTTGTACAAAAAGTTTCTGGAGGACCGCACAGTGGTGGAGTGCCAGTCATCTAGGTGATAGGGATGAAAGTTTTGTCGAGTTAAACGATGGCGGAACGCTACGGCCGGTACGAGTCCGAACGATTGCTCGGAGCACTCACCCTCACAGGAACTATTATCTTATCTGTGCCCTCACTCACCATAGTACAAGCGATAAAGAATACAGAGTGAAAAGTTTTGAGTGTAATGTACAGCATCTATCTGTTGCCCTCTTTGCCTAACACAGTGATATATATGCGTATATATGTTACGGGAAATGTGTGTAATCAATAAAACAGCACTCAGAAATGTGTTAAATTCGTGTTGTCGGTAAGTTAACGCAGTGAGGGCGCGGGTAGAGTGTTGCTTATGCGTCATTCGCTTGCTTGTTGGCGATAATATGAATCGAATGAATCAGACAAGGCTTCTAAAAGTGTCATTGCAAGAAGGATTGCTACCCCGTAAAACTAATAAAGGTTGAAGAACTTAAAATTATTGAACAATCTTAGAAAGATTGTTCTTTTTATAATATGACTTTTTAGAAGGTGACCTTTTTTAAGAAATTTTACTTTTATTCTACTAAAGACTACTCGTGTCTATGATGTTGCATAGTTGCATATACCCAACAATAAGTTTGATTGTAGCGGCATTACTAATCAGTTGTGTCATGAGGTACCTAGAATTGTATAGCAGCTGTTCTACACTGCTAAGTGCAGAACACATGCCGTTGTACGAGCTCCTTATCGCCGTATCTTAGAAACGTACAATAAATATCTCGCTGATATCAATTCTTGTGCCTAATAAGATTCTTTTGTTGGTATTTCCCTTTTTGTTTATTATAACTCGTGCACGATTTGAAGATTTGATTTTCAGTATACTGTGTTTTATTTTTATCCACTACGATACAATGAACAAGAATTCTATAGTAAAATTTTAATTACATACACTACCTAGTATCATTTAGGAATTGTATATAATGCCTAGGAAATGTATATATTAAAGAATCGCCGGCAACGCACTTGTGACTCTTGAGTTGCAGGTGTCCATGTGCGACGGTACTTAGTACTTACCATTACCCGTCTGCTCCTTTGCCCCCTATAATATAAAAAAAAGAATCGTTGACAATTTTATTTTACACATTGTCTAAATTGGCTCGGAATTGTATACAACATTACCTAGGAATTGTATACAATTCCTAGGTTTCGTACATTTCCGGTTACATATAACACGATATTAATGTTTGCTATCTGACTGATGGTTTGTAATGTGTCTTTAAGAAACATTCAACAGAATTACATCAAAGTACTATCAATTTTATTGTTCTTTTTCTAGAATGTTGAACCTGCGTTTCAGATTTCACAGTGATCTTGAAATCTTAAGTTGTATAGATTCAAAAAAATATGTCCTTTGTGAATTCGAGCTTTTTAAAAGTACGCTAGCAAATTCATTATAAAGACTAATAGTTGTAAATAAAGACAAAAAATCCATCTTTATTTTAATGTTTCTTTATTTAAACTAACTTATCTGAACATTTTACGTACAAATCCTACTGGATTAGGTAACGGTTCCAAAAGGTCGTAACTCTCAATTGTTAGTGCTCTTGACAAAGGAGCTACCGAACAGTGCATGCCTCGTTGAGAAGCATTTTGCATCAAGCCCTCAGCCCACCGCTACTGGCTAACGCAGGCCTCTTCAAACGTTGCCAGAGGCTATTGATCATTAGTCCGGTCGACCTGTAATTGAAACCATGCTTGTTGACAATCCCATACTTTATTACAGAGGCTAACATGAGATTCTGGGGACAGTAATCGTAGTAGCTAGCTTGTGATCATGGCTTCACTCCTGTTAATGCATGTTTTGTCAATCACTTCAGTTATCCCTCGAGAACGGTACTTTTGGTTTCCCTAGTAATGATACCCAATGTCCTTTTTTATACCTTTCATCAATTAACCTATTCTAGTCCACTGCTGGACATGGGCCCCCCGCAATGTGCGCCATAGTACGCAGCCCTCCGCCTTCAGCATCTAGTCTATCCCAGCTACCTTCCTGACGTTGTCGGTCCATCTGGCTGGCGGCGTCCTACCATCCGTTTATCGATTGGCGATCTCCACTCTAAGGTCCTTTAGTAGTTGTAAATTTCATGATGGTCAATTGAGTAGTTGAGTAATAAACAAACAAAGTCACATAATTAATATTAAAACTACTGTATTATTTAGGAAAATTTCGACCTATCACTTCTACATCAATTTCATATGCAATAATAGAATTGTTCGCAATGAACTCATGACTTTTAATAAATAGTAATTATGATTATCATTAATAATTGTTTTTATTATTGTTACAGAAACGATGTCGCCGTTCAGACTGCCTACAGTCTTAGTCAAATGACAATAACTAGATCACAGGTAAGCTGTATTTTACATATTTTTTTAATATTATTCGACTGCTTATTTTTCTTTGCATATTTTATGTTTAGATATAATGTGCATGTGGAAGGCAGTATCTCATTAAAAAGTCATAATCTCCCACATATAAAATGCAACCTTATCGTACTGTACAGAAAATCGTATCAAATGAGTTCGTTCCTATATCGTCCTATATATTCCGTATCGAATAAACAAAGGATTTATTTCTATTGACATATTATGTAGGTGCATATTTTATTTATTTATTTATTAATACTTTATGCACAAAAATGTACAATGGCAGACTTAATGCATATCTTTGTGATATAATTAAAAAAAAAAAAACTTGTCAGCGGCCCTCTTGTTCAGTTCGATATCGCTTCGACCACTTATATTTGGGTAGAGGTTGAAATGTACTCATTGAAACTACAGAAAATGAAATGTGAAGATTAATGTTTATACTTTTGTTGTCGTGATGTCTACAATAGCTTTGCAATTTAGCATAGTTATTGAATAGAAAATTACACGTCTTTTTCTCTGCTATGTGACCAACAAATTAAAACACATTTGTTAATAGTTTTATAAAACAGATATGCGTTGGTCTCGTACCTACAATTGCAAAAGCAGCATTCATATTAAAAAGTGATTCGAAAAATAATTATTTAATGTACTTTATGATCAGTGGCAGATTACGTGGTTTAAAGATATTCAAACATTTTGCTATGGATATTTTATCGGAAGCAACTTGTGGAGAAGGTATTCGTTGTCTGACATTATCAGGTCTTGTGAGATCAGCTTAGCTTACCCCTAATCCTATTCACTATATTCAACTAAGATGTTAACTTCGTGTAAACTAGGACGCTGCCTGTTTGTCTTGCTCATGGAATATCTGTGCTCTGGGCTCTAAGGGCGGAAGTACGTTTTTGTAAGACATAAGACTTTAATGTTAGATCGTGTTGTTTTTATTACGCAATAGAGAGTACACTAAAGTAACCGTTTTACTTAGTAATCTATGGAGAGATTCTATGTTTCTGTATCTTCAAATTGTAATGTGGCGTTTTAAATAACAGCGGGGTTATGTTTTAGCTGGTTTTAGCGGGGTGAGTGCCTTGGTGATCTGAGCTACAGGCTCACGCCTAATTTAGACACCAGTCCTCTCACAGTTGCTGTTTTAATGTTAGCTGTTGCTGTGATGTAGTTAGTGACTGTGAGAAGAAAATAAAGAAAAAATAATGGTGCTGACATACTATGTCAATAATCTGGAATTAAATTATAATTTCTTACGAAAAGATACTTTTTGTCTTTTAACATCAGACCTTAAATATAACTTCAGCAATGAAACTGTTTTAGTAAATCTCTGAAGGCAGGCATTGCTCACTGGATAACAAATGACATTTTCTAACTCTGTAATAAAACTATTTGTTCTATAAAATCAATGAACTCCATCTAAACTACCGAAAATATGCCTTTTGCCGTTTCTTTTTAGCTCAGTTTAAACCAAGCTCTTAAAAACTAATTTTAAATCGTAGTAAATACACTTATATTGAGAAGTCTCATCACTCAAATTGTAATTCGGATTAGGACTACTTATCTACTATACAAATAAATAAATTTAAAATGTCTGTTTATAGTATCATAATAACAGCATTTTACTAAATGCATCCGAATGTTTATACCATACATAAAACAAAACATCATTTTTTTTATTTTTGTATGTCTGTTTGTTCCGGCTAATCTCCGGAACGGGTACACCGATTTCCACAAGACTCACTGGCAGATAACTGGTATTATAAGGAGTGACTAAGGCTACTTTTATTTTGGAAAAATAATTAAAATATGTAGGTACTTAAAGTTTGTAGAGGAAGTGCAGAAAGATGCAATTTTTAATCAATACATGTATGTTAAAAATTTAAAAAATATGCAATAACGGCTATAAGAATCTACAGATGTCCAGTAAATACATTGACCTGACATGGTTCAATAAAAATACTACGACAGTTCAAGCAAATCCGTCTATCTGTCTGTTCTAAAACTACTGAACGGATTTTCATGCGGTTTTCACTAATAGATGGAGTGATTCATGAGGAAGGTTTAGGTGTAGAATTTGTTAAGATTTGGTGTAAATTGATTAAAATATGTTGATGATTGTTGAAAATGTCTCCACTACCCGTGCAAAGCTAGATAGGGTTGCTAGCCTATTGTATATAATTATACAGATCGTTACCAATGCTGGTTATTAACATGACTGGCCATGCTTTATCTATTGTGTAGGCCCGTCCACCTCATTTATCATACACAAGCTTACATTGTACACGTAATAACAGATTGCATGCTCTAGTTCAGTTCTACACACATATTAATTTCAATAAATTATAACGTATCTTTGTACTCAAATTAATTACTGGAAATGCACCCACAACAAAATCTCGAATGTCTACAATATTACCGTCTCTAACAGTCAAAACTCTTAATCGGTCAAAAGTACTTTTAACTGAAAAACAAAACAGTCAAAAGTACATTTGACTAACCAGGTTGGTCAAAACTAGTTCTGACTGAAAATCATTGGTTAATAGTGATTTTGACCCCAAATTTGTGGTTAAAGGTGGTTTTGACTGACACTCTTAGTCAAAAGTGTTTGAACCGCTAAAGCATCAGTCATATATAAATAAAAAATTTAAATACCCGAAAATCCCTTCAACGATTACAAAAGAGCTGATGACCTTCGAACGGCTCAAGTCTCTCGATCAAGTCTCCTTTCAAACAAAAAAAAACCGAACTCAACTCGATTAATCGTTTGGGAGCTACGATGCCACATACAGACACACAGACACGTCAAACTTATAACGCCCCTCTTTTTAATTAAAAAGTAAATAAAATTATGTAACTATCTCTATCTAAAAAATTGCAATTCAGGTAATGCTCTTTTAGTTACAGTTCGATAATTTATTAATTAAATTAAATATTAACTTTAAGTTTTAATTTTCAATTAAATTTTTTAAAAAGATAACTCCCGCATTAGTCATATTCCTGTGTCGCGAGGGGCTTCACAAACTTTCAAACAACGGACACAAAAAACGCCCAGACTCGGGACAACTATTTGTGGATCACACAAATTTTTGTCCCGTGTTTGATTCGAAACCACAACACTCAGCGCGGCGTAGTAGCAAGGTGACCCCTTAAACCATTGCGCCGTCCGTTCAGTCAAATTCGAATTCAAATTTAAAATTTCCATTTACTCGTAAACTGAGTAGCTAAAACTGGTTTTACGTACTTTTTAGTTTTTTAGGGTTAATCAGTCAAGAATCTATTGTTGCAAGGCAGCAGCGATCGTATTTGACATGCAGCATCACAAATTCTGAAGTTAGACGATTCTAGATCGCTGCGCATTTAAGCTGGTCGTAGACGAACAACGAGACCATCATTAGGATGTTCAATTTCAAAACGCCAAAACTTTGTAATGACAATAGCTTACGAGTAATTTCTTCACAAAAAATAAAATTGAGGCTATTACCACATGTAGTAACAAAAGCAAACCGGTATTTATGCAGAATGCTACGAAGTACTCGTTCCAGTTTAAAAAATTGTTGGTATATATATATACATAAGCAAGGCTTTATTCATGGTTAGCATATGTAGTATGTTCACGGGTAAGAAATGCCCCTAACACCATTGTCCTAGCAAATAGGGAACATACGCCCAATGTATTGTATTGTTTATAAAGAAGTACTATAATAAATATATGCAATAGTTACTAAAAACACTAAATATTTCAGTATTTTTTGTAAAAAGTTTTATTTGCTTTCCACGTGAATGAATTTGTGTGCTTCAGCTAGTCCCACTAATATTATAAATGTGAAAGTTTGGATGGATGGATCGATGGACGGATGTATGGATGTTTGTTACTCTATGAGTCTATATGTTAATCCAGGTATCCAGCTATCTACATACCAAGTTTCATCGTAATCAGTTCAGTAGTTTTTGCGTGAAAGAGTAACAAACATCCATACATTAGTAGGATATTTTTCTTCCTCAACCCTCGAAGCAACTCACAAGCCCTTTATCTTAAATGTGTTTGCCCCCTGTAAGGAAGCCTTTTAAAACAATATCACCAAATTACCAATTTCACCAATTTAATTTACTTAACTCCAGATACCCCGTAATGCAACACATAGCTCGTATGTGTACAATTTCAAACACTAATTGTCTATGTCTCAAATCATGCATACATATATGTATGCAAACTGCTTATGTAATCAATTATTGGAACTTAGGCGTCCATTAGACATGCAAACGTCAATCATTACCAAAAGTTATGATTGACGGATGTTCGTTGGTGTTTGATGAAATAATATCGACATCAAAATCTCACCATGCAACCGTCAATAACTGTATTACACGATAGATTATTCGTCAATCACCGTTTTGATACAGGCAAACCTGCCGTGTAATGGGCGCCTTACCCTATTCGTTTTATCAGATTACAAATACATTCACTCACACAGACGCAAGCCTAGTGCAGTAGGTTCTCGTTTGCAGGGTAAATTACTCTGTAGCTTTACATTTGTTTGTTTTGTACTGTTGTGTTTCTGTGTGTGCTAGAATATTAAAGGTCAATAAAATCACTATAGTCACCTCGCATGAATTTGATTTCTTACAAATAAGTGAATCAAATCGACCAACAAATCGGTTTCGTTCCGTGCACTATCATCGAATACAAACAATGTTTATTAATACGCATACGTAGATTGACCATCTTAAAAAATGAGTTCATTTATTGCAAGTCGTTCTAGTAAAATACCCAGTAGTCAGCCCCGCACCAGTATTCAGCCTTTACAGACATTATTTTAATATAAATAGTGTTGAAACTTGTTCATCAACCTCAAGAATAACATTTATTCAAATCCGTGCCCTCGTATTATTGAAAATGCACATCTACAGACTAAAAGCAAGTCAGGTTGACGTGTTTTACTCGATGTGTACCTTCTTATTTTTTTGCAAGAAAACGTGTTTGAGTTTTCGGAACTTTAGAATTTATTGTGAATTGTTGTATTGTGCAACTATAAAATGTTTTTCTAGTGATAATTTAGACTTCAGAATCATTTTAATTGTGTATGTTACATTTTAATTTAGATTGGCGAATAGATTTCGTATTTTAAAAGTCGATCGACTACTTAGCCATTAGTCGCTCACTACTGTTTTTTTCGATTTTTCCTAATAATAATATTAATTAGGCACGTAGACGTATGTATTTCGGGCATACCCGAGTTGGCCCCTTTATCCAGGGGTCAACTCTTATTGGTATTTATGAGACTGTAAGTTCACATGTCATACGTCTGTGTAACTTCAAAATATTAATCTTATTAGATCGACAAACTCGTAACAGCTGTAATACAATAAAATTAATGTATTGCTTAATACCTTTGTGATTCCCATCACTGCTATGCAGTTGGAAGCGCGCTTTCCTCTTCAGCCATCTTTGAACGCTCGTAATTTTTTGTATATATTACATACAGTGGAAAGCGCGCTTCACTCTTCAGGCATAATTCATAGTAAAATTACCTTTGTCTATCTGCCAGTGTCGGGAGCGCTCATGAGACAGTCGTGCCATCGCCTGCTTGAACACCAGCAACCGGGAGGGGAAGAACCACCCCTGTACTCGCCAATAGACCAAATTTCAGGTAACTTATTTTGCTTGAGCTATTTAGTTTGCTAGAGTTTTGGAACAAGTATTTTTTAGACAAACTAAATAAGTATTACAGCAGTAAGAAGCAGAAGTATTTTTAAGAGAAAAAAAGAGTGAGAAAAATTGAGAAACTCTTTTTGAAGTTGGTTTGTATTTCAGAATTGTTGCATAACTTCAAAATAAACCTTAGCGGTTGTTTGTTTTTTTTTTAAGAGCTCAACTTGATCTAAAGAGAAGTAGAACATATAAAGTTGTCTCCTTCATAACAATTTAATTGGCCTGCTTGATGGCAAGCGGTTATTGAAGCCTACGAACCCTATCCTATTGTAGCTATATCCCAGTTGTATGTATAGCCATAAATTTCATTTAAAATATAAAAAAGTTCGCAAATTTTAAGGATAGGTTAACAGATTAAGTACTCTTTATTGTGCACCATTTTTACAGATAAAGGGATCATATACAAGTTAGTAGAAATTTAATATTAGAAAAATAGTAGAAATATAATGTTGTTCCTATGAAAAGTTTTCTACCAAAAGCTTTAATCCCCGGACAAAAGTTATAAGTGTTACGATTGAAAGTTTTTATTGATAACTATAACTTGAAATTAAACTTAAACTGGGAGAGTCATGCTTCGGCACGCATGGGCCGGCTCGACCGAGGTGATACCACGGCCTCACAGAAAACCGGCAGTGAAGCAATGCTTGCATTGCTTTTCACCGCGTGAGTGAAGATAGCTTAGGCCTTAACCCTTACCTCTCCCCCCTCCCCTCTTCCTCTACTCCCACCTTAAAAGCCGGCAACGCACTTGTGACTCTTGAGTTGCAGGTGACTCGTCTGCTCGTTTGCCCGCTATACTAAAAAAAAAAACAGCCACCATAGCCCATGGGTGCTTTAAATCCCGGAGATATCATTCACGTGTTGATGTAGAAACTTTATTATATACAAGTATATGAATATATATATTGGCCTTGAAGTGCTTTAAATGGTAATAATTCCGTTCATGGGAATAAATGGGAAAAAAAAAAATTCCATATCGTATTAGAGAATGATTCTTATCTAAATGTATACTACACCTATAAGATTAAGTGTATATGAAATGTGCTTCACAGACTGTCCAAAAAATTCGATTGACCGGTTTTTCTTGTAGTAAAAGTAAGAGGGCGGGTGAGACATCTTTGTAGTAATATGAAAAATGTCACGTCCTATATCGCAAGTCCTTCGCCATGGTGAAAAAATCACATTACCAAATATAACTCGTGCCAGTATTCCCTAAAACAATACTTTCAAAATGCACATAAGACCATTCCCATGTCGTTATATGTGCGTATCTAAATAGACTGTGGTAGAACGTGCACCACCACGACATAAGTTATTTTGCTTCAATAGAGAACCGTTACTATGTGACTTACAGCAAAACACGTGAACAACAAACAAACTTCTCTACCGTTCCCCATTTATGCAACATTTTCATAGCAACTTAAAATTGACAGCTTAAACTTTAGCTAACACTCTAAGCAATTTCAATCGGTATCTAAAGACTTGACTTTCCACTTAATATTGACATATTATTTAAAAGAGCGGATACAATTGGCAATGTGTTGTACATATATATTTATTATAAATCCGTGACTTCGCTTCGTGCTTCAAATCATGACTAACTTTTACATTAATGTTGTTACAGAGTGAAACGCGATTGTATTCCTCGCTACCTATTCCTACCTATTGCTGTTTCTAATTATATATATAAAATATACATTTATTTCACGGATCATTTCTTTGTTGTACCATCCAACACAAAATATTGCACATCCCGGTGTAAGATGGTACAATCTTACACTGGGAAGTGCAATATTTTGTGTTTACGGCTACTTTCAATGAATATAAAACTTGAATTGAACTGCGAGAACGCGCGTGCTGCGCCCGATAAACGTTTGCCATGTGAACACTATACAAAAACACAACGCGCGACAGACACCCGTCATCTGAACGCACTCTGAGACTGCGTTCAGATGACGGGGGAAGACCACGCGTCGAACTCGTGGCCAACCCTCGTGTAATGTTCACGTGGCGAGCATTTTTATGTCGTTGAACGCGCGTTGTATCAATTCAGTTCGAGATTTGTATTCGTTGAGAATAACCGTAAAAACAGAATATTAAAACATTTTTATTTATCATATATATTTTTATTTTATACAAAAATAAAAATATATGCCAAATGTGAAAAATCACACATACAATCACATGTCGCGTTGAAAATGTGCGCTCATGTGTACAAACCAATGAGCGGACCATAGAGCGGACGCCGCGTCAAGCTTGACCAAAATGCGTGTTCTTCTTGACGCGTGTCAATGCGCGTTAGCAAAACGCGCGTTCAACGTGGAAAAATAAAAACGTTGCAGGTTTAATATTTAAGATTTCATAAAATTGTATCACATCCATAAATAAATAAACATAACCGCAATCCATCTAATTCACAAAGTGCACTGAAAATCTATTGCGCATTTTAATGCCATGAACGAAGCACTTCAATCAAACTGCAATTTCAATCTGGCTCAGATTACTGTCTATGTGTGCGTGAACTAAAAATCAAAAGGGTTTAGAGTTCAATCCTATCAGCAATCGTTTATTTACAGTATATATTAAACATCTGAAAAAGTGGTCAATAGCATTTATTGAGTTGAAAAAAAAAACGCTTTTTAAAACGTTGGCCACCGATACGGCACGTTTACTAAGGCTTTATTTTGTACTACTACTCAGCTGCTATGGTGGTCGTATTCTTGGAGCCGGTGTCTTTATTTTAGGCCCTAAAAGATGAAAAGGCTACTTGGTATGACTACAGATCTTTTACAAATTAAAATGAAGATATTTATTAAAAACTTTTTTTATGGCAATAAAACTTGCAGACACAGTTTTTTTAAGTTTAAAACATCTTAAGCTACTTTTATTAAAAGTGGTCACTAGTTAATATCTATGGATTTACACACTGTGTTCAGGTGAACACGTGGCTGAACTTGGAGATAAATTATGGATTATTATCTCTTTGTGTCTAATTCAATTGTAATTAAAGCTTTTCTTTGCATAAAATATAGTATAGTATAAATCATATGAAATGGAGAATTAATTTATGTTTTACTTTACACTAAATAGAAGTTTTTTTCTAAATTCAAATTTGGAATGCGTTTACTTTTTAATCCATCGACCAATAAACCTTTTTCAACGAATGGATTTGATTAAAATCTGAACTACGGCTGCCATACTATGAAACCTCACTTTAGCGTCGCTAGATATTTCGCAGCTCATTTTATGAGCAGTCCTATAAATGTGGATAGCCTTTGCAGCTTATATAGCCAATTGCTATATGGGTGACCGTGTAATAGATGTAAGCTGAGGATAGATTCAACCGCAACTTGTACTGTTTATTCGTAACTACCTTTGTCATTCAATGTTACATTTTATAATAATATATTTTGTTTAATCGTCCTATAGGATCGAAACTTTCGATTAATTGCATAAGTAATAATTTCATTTGCAATTAATTACGTCATAACTTCATATCCAATTATGTCTAAAACTAAAGACGAAGTCCCTTCTAAGGCAATTGTGTACCGATTTTTCAGCGAATTTAAGTGAGGTTGGCAAACTTTGGCCGTTGAAGAAAGATGTGTTGGCCTTTTGACGGTTGTTAGGAAAGGAAAAAACGTGGCAGAAATTAAAAAAATTATCGATAATTATTAGAAAATCACGTATAAAGAGAATCAGTTCATATTATTTGATTTGTACCTATATATGATTGGATTGGTTCAGGAGCGTTAACAAGATTTTATATGAGCCTAGCTTCGCACTGGGTACCTCGCCAACGCTCAGAAGCAGGCTCACGTGTAATGGTACCATGATACGGTTGCTAAATTTAGTGCAGGCTTGTCTCGGTGCGTTTACAATATTGTGACAGGTGACGAATCTTGGACTTATCAATACGACATAGAAACTAAGCGTCGCCAGTCTGGCGCAATCCGTCACATTAGCTAGTCGGTGACGCGAACTCATAAGTTTTGCCCCTACCAAACATCTCTCAACGCAGCTAAAGAACTGTTACTTAAAAAGTGAGTGGGTTAAAACCAAGCAATTGGAATCCATTTAAAAAATTTGAAGTTACATTTTGCGAAGTGACTTCATTATTATACCACCGTTTGAAATTGATAATTAAACACTCAGAAAACAATGGCGCACGACTAAACAGATTTTGATGATTTTTTTTCTCATGCATGCAAATTACTTCAGATCAGAATTTCCAACCAAAGACCTAAAAACCCCAAACAAATTCGTGATCATCATTCGTTGGTGACTGAACTTCTCCTAAACGACTAGACCGATTTTGATGATTTTTTTTTTGTGTAAATTTGAGTGGGCCCCTGAATAGTTTAGATTCACGACTGGATCTGTCAGGTGGCGCTGCAACCAGGTTCTAGGATTCTTATTTGTTCACGCATATGCTAAAAATGTACATAATTCCTGGAGGCTGACATCACTTTTCGTCACCAATCAAAACATCAGAACATGATGTGATAAACGCTTCTTGCAATTGGTTGAATATTGTTCCCTACCCCCACTATCCCTATTGGTGTAGGGCTCTGTTTCCGCATTTAGACTCATAGATTGTCCATTATGCGTTCAGATAGGCTGTCTAGTTAAGCCAACCTAGCTCCGTCCAGAAGCACAGAATCCTTCTGGGGCGTTCGTATGCTTCTAGGAGCGATCTCGCACCCGCGAGGATACTTGCCCACTATCCCTAATCGATGTAAAATTTAAATTAAAATAAATAGACACTGATTTGGTTTTTTTAACGTTACACTTGTTTTATTCTGAAATCCTTAAAATGTGTAAGAGGCATCTCCCGTTCAGTCCACAGGCTACTACTAACTTATTTATTATCATCATTCTACAATATTTTTTTTGTTCGTTACAGTGGGTCCGCAAGTGGTTTAAATACAGAATTGGACCAATTTTGCTGTAACCGAGTTCTAGAAATTATATATTCTTTTATTTAGGACCATAGTTTTATTTGGATTCTTATAAGAGTTTAGTGCATTTTATGGCACTAGAAAATGAAAGCGATGGGCAAATATTTTTTTATTATCAAACTGAAAAAAAATGTATAGTTGATCATGTGATCAAACCACCTTACTTCGAAAACGCTAGTGCTCACATGTATTTCCCTAGGATACTGCGGCAGTATACTGTCAGTCCATAACGGAAGGTATTTCTCCCCAGTGAGAGCACTGAACAGTACTTTCAGTGTAAATCGGAACATACCCTAAGTCGTTTCGATATCAATGTGTTCGATTTTATAATAAATTCCCAGATAATAAACAAATGGTAAGTCTAAACAAATGGTAAGTCTAAACAAATGGTAAGTCTAAACAAATGGTAAGTCTAAACAAATGGTAAGTCTAAACAAATGGTAAGTCTAAACAAATGGTAGGTTTAAACAAATTGAAGTCCACTGTAAAGTTACGCCTATTACTCAATAGGGGGTTATATAAAGGATAAAAACGCTTGGGATTAAATTGTTTTAGATCACAGGCTATTTCTAATACTTTGTTGGGTTTTCCGTTGGTCGAGAAATAAAAGACTGTAGACTGTATATAGGCGCACTGGTGTATTTGAAAGCAGGAACAAGGATACAATGTTGAGCAGTGGACCGGTGCGTAGATGAGTGCCGGCGGTGGTGCTGCTGTTGCAGATGTACTCCTGCGCCCCTCCCACGTACAGCATTAGAGATGCGACGCGACTGCAGTAGATTTGCGTTGGCGGCCGATGTTGAGAGTTTCATCGATTCTCGACAACTTAATAGATGTGTAATATGAACTAATACGTTTATTTTTTTCTGTCTTTTATGTTTATCTTTTCTTCCTTTTCCTTACCTAATAATTTTCTTATTTTTCAGTTTTCCTTTCCCATCTGCCATTTTACTTACATTAAATTGTAATAAAATAATAGCGCACAACAAAACAGTGCTTTAATACAATTGACTAGATATTGTACAACTATCCGGTGATTTAAAAGGGTGGCAGTGAGTTTGTTTGCCCGATTTATTCACACAAAGCTCAACCAAGTGGAAATGAGCGGCTATAGATCGACGCAGACAGATATTTTCCCATCTTCAATTCCCACAGTTCCCACGGCAAGCCTATTCCCGGTTGACGGCAATAGGCTTGCAGCTTATTACGTTAGTGGCAAAATTTGAGTGTTTATTACGCTTTTGCTTACAATTTCGGAGATACAAAATCAATTAAGAAATATAAAATAAAAATGTTTTATTTCGTCACACACATTGTACATACGAGTACATACAGGCATGAGTAGTACGTTCACCATTTTAAAGACATAGAATTATCTTCGAATAACTTATAAATTTCTAATATTTTAATAAAAAAGTCCGTAGCTAACTTCTTGTCGTTTCAAATAATGTAGAGTCATCAAATAAATAAATAGTAATAACTTTATTTTGAACCTGGTTGCATCTCTGGAACCCTAACCCTCTCTCTCTCTCTCTCTCTCTCTCTCTCTGTCTCTCTCTCTCTCCCTAAATCCTTATTCGGCATTCATCATAAAAATACAATCTTCTTCTTTTTTGTCGTCACACTCTTGGCAGAGTGGACGTGGTCGTCACATCAGGGGTGGTGGCAAGCTTCACACCATTCCGTTGCCATTCCTCCCGTACTGCAGCTCTTCTTGTACATTCGTGGAGGGAACCATTGAGTGCAGTTTTCATTTGGTCGGTCCAACGCACTGATGACCTGCCGCGCGCTCTTGTGCCTTCGACTTTTCTCTGCACTACAAGTCGTTCCACAGATGCGTCTTCTCGACGTGTGATATGCCCAAAGAAAGTGAGAATACGACATTGGATGATAGAAGAAAGACTCTGTTTGATACCGAGTTTTCTTTCTTTCTTTTTCATTCTTCTCCAGCACCACGTTTCTAAAGCGTCTATCTTCTTTTTCTCACTTTGCCTTAAAGTCCACGACCTAAGATCTTTTGTATGGGAGAGGTGCATCTCTTATCTAATCAGAAACGAGTTATAAACCACTTATAACCTACATACACTGGGACTACTATTAGGACTAGTCTGTTGGTCTAGTGGTTAGTGATGCTGACTTCTAAGCCAGAGGTCGTGGGTTCGCACCCAGGACAAATAATTGCACGATCATTTGTTTTGTGTCTGGGTGTGGTTTATCTATAATATGCACGTATTTAGAAATATATAAGTATGTATCAGCAGTCTGGTTACCATAGTACAGGTTCTACCTAGGTTCGGACGGCCGAGTGTGAGACGTGTCAAGTTATTATTATAATACACTCAGATGTAAATACATAAATATTCTACATAAAAAACACTTAGATCAACACAAATAGACTTATTGATGCATACATATATTTACACTGAATGGAAACCGAACCCACGACTCCAGTCTTTGCAATCGAGTTCTCGGCCCTTGCGCCACATACATAGTTAGTTAATAGTACCTAGTAATTATTCCTTTATTCTAAGTGCAGCATTGCAAGAAGTTAACGGCTCAATGCACTTAACAGTGTCGTCACCAAAGGCTAACTTTGTTCAATTCCCTTCATTGATCTTCTCAAATAACTTAACGAGAACTTGTGATAGCTACAAGTTATTGACGTTTAAACTTTGGACTGAAGTAGATTTATAAGTTATACTTAGTTTAGGAGAGCTGTTATTATTTACTAGCTTCTGCCCGCGGCTTCGCTTGTAATAATGTAGACTTTCTACCTACTGCTCCTTACGTAACTGATGGTAATTTCCCGGTTAAACACTAGCAAAGGTGTGGTTACACTTTTACGTTACCAACCCTAGTCACCGGAAAAAAAATCGATTGTCTTTTGTAGCGTCGAGGTTCTACTCTATAGTAAGGTTCCAAATCTAGAAGAAATCTGCTATGTTTATTTATTTAAATTACGCAAAAAAATATTATCAATAGCTTAATGTTTAATTTGATATTTGAATCGAAATTATTGTATTGAATTGCACAAAAATAATTTTAAGTAATTGCGAAATGGAATAATAGACTATTAATAACTTTTATATACATCACTTATGAACGGAAAAAATGTAAGTTATTTTCAAGAAATGATGTTTACATAAATCCATGGTAAAAAAACGAGTACCCATGAAGCTACGAGGTTTCTTTATGACCAGTAGCAATTTATCGACCGCAATGCTCACACCTCATCAATTACACCTCATGTTTAAGCTACTTACATTCAAAATAACTTTTTGAATGTAAGTATGACACGACACGACTGACCTAGTCTGACTGACTCCTACTCCTGACAATTCAAAAAATACCTATTATTGGTTTAATTTAAATAAATGATTTTGATTTGATTTGATTTGATTTGTTTCAATTTCACCTCTACATAGTTCGAATACACCAACACTTCAGCGAATATTTGATCACTTGCATCTCTCTGAAATCTCAAAATTCACATAAATTCGCAGAAGCCACAAATCTTATCACAGAGATAGGAACTCGCGCGGGCTTCAATTTGCCACTATTATTTATATGCACGACTTCAAACGCTTTAATTTCTAATCAAAATAAAAAAGGTGAATAGTTTTATAAAAGATTTCTATATCCACTTAGGTACTTGATAGAGCTGCTAGCAGCGTAGAATTTTACAAAGTTTTCCCGTTGACTTTAAGCTACTTATGAAATTAAAAAATGTCGTTTGTGTTAAAGTTATAATAATTATCTTTAAAAAAAAAGTATCACCGACTTCAATGTGCTTGTTAGTGGAAAGAGGATGTATTTTGTTTAAATATAATATAGGTAGGCCAACTAAACGCACTGCTCCAATGAGGCAGCGATGTTTCAGAGCAAACGAAAATATCATCTACGTATACAATTTATAGATATTTTGACTGATTTCGATAAAATTTAAATGGAACAATGGAACCCCCTGGAAAGTATACCATTTGAAAAAAAAAAAAGATTTTTTTAAATTGGTTCAGACGTCTTTGAGTAATCATTGAACATACATAAAAAAAAAGATTCCGACGAATTGAGAACCTTCTCCTTTTTTGAAGTCGGTTAATTAAAAAGAGAAAGTGTTTATGAAGCTGTGTATGTTTGATTTGGTTTCATGTTTTGCAAAAAAGTAGATAACCTTTATTAATTGTGTACCTTATTAATTGTAATACTTGTAATTGTATTTTCAGCCTGATTTTTTAAAGTTATAAACACGATCATTCATATGGTACATGGGCTGTTACGTACCTAAAACACAGACGTCATTTATCATTTCTTATTTAATTTTATTATTTTTTCTAAATTGTACATGTTTCGGGTATAATACTCATTCTCATTTTTTCTCATAACCTGACTAATAGAATACTTAACCAAAAAAATGCTGCTATAACCTTAGGGCGTAACACTCAAATAAAGTATCAAAATCAAAATCATTTATTTCAATTAAACCACTATGGGTATTTTTGAATTGTCAGGAGTAGTAGTCAGTCAGACTAAGTCAGTCGTGAAGCTAGTTGCCAGTTCCAATTCGTAGATCCAGTGGAGAAGAACAGGCAAGAAACTCCAAGGACACTCTTTAACAACATATTTTTTACTGGTTACATTGCTTTTATGCGAAAGTTAAATGTGAGGACAATATAACGTATTGTTCTAAACTATTAACTACTACTATATGTAAGTAACAGCAGTTCGGAAATGACCAGCCCCAACCAACGGCTCTCGTCCACGAGCACGACGCACGCGCCTGCCATCGTCCACTTCAACTATATGATATCAAAGCTAGCCGAACGACCCGACACGTACGCATCCATCGGCAGGACCCCTAAACGATCATGGCATACTCAGAACTGCCAGGCAACATAGCAAATTAACTTAATATGTTATTAACATAAAAATTGATATCAAAATATAAGATAATGTCAATGTTTTGCAAAGTTAACAATGTCAATAACAATGATTAAAATATTAATAAATAGCATGTCAGATAAAAACTAGTATGCAAGTGAATATTCATATTTCTTAAGACCACCACTCATTTACAGTGTGGCTGTGGAGCAGGACAGGATCATTTGTGTTAAAGATCTCTAACGGCAGGTTCAAGTTAGTAACGAGGTCCTTGGATGATTTCCATACTAGAAGTAACATACATAAAACGGCGGACGGTGATATTAAACTAGCAGCAAAAAGAATTCTAGAGACGTTATCAAATCGTCTTTAGGATCCTCTAACCATGTCAGAGATATTTCCGTGCCGGTAACGCTTACTCTTTTACTGTGGCACGTATCTATTACAAAATCATGTTTATTCACAAGTTTAGAATCAAAATTCCCTAAGCTTGGCTGAACTATAATGCCGACGTAAGTCACAAATGACGTTTTCGGACTAGGTAAAATTTATGAAAAATCACGAAAATTTACAGTTTTGTCTTCTCCAAAAGATTGAAACCCACCTTTCAAGTCTCGGCCACCAAGAAGGCGATTTCTTCTAAACCCTGTAGATTAGGTGCCAAAGCATTTAATGGGTTGGAATTAATTTTATATAGAAACTAAATCTTGTAAAACTGTCTCTATTTCCCCTCCCATGGTTCCGTCATTAATTTGTAAATGTGACTGGCTACATTGGAGAAGACTGGTGCCAGTTGGTCGTCCTGCTGATATCCAACAGTTGATTGCAAAAGATTGTCTATATTTAACAAGTTAGGTTACTAGTAACTTAGCCAAAGAAATTTAGATTTTTTAGGGATTCCCCATGTTGCTTCGTTCAACAAAGTGTCCCTATTTACAGAATTAAAAGCATTTTTCAGGTCAACCCTCAAGATCACCTCTCCTTCGTCACTGCCAAGGCACGTGGAAAGGGCGTGTATGGCAGCCTCGCAACCACCTTTTAAGCCGGGGCAGGGGCTAGAGTTTAGCTGCAAGTTCGGCGCTGTGTTGTTTGCAGAAAATTTTGGCCACCATACACCGCAAGGTACACCCTACGGCAATCTGACGAATGCCACCATCGTTCTTACGTAAAGCCCATAAGATGTCAATGATGCCATTATCCACAGTGCCGGAGAGAATAAGATTTAGTAAAGCCGTCAGCTCCGTCAAGGGAGCATCGCCAGCCTCTTCTCCGCTTGAACACAACAGATCTTTAAGATGTTATGGTGTTAAGCTATCGAGGCCGCCGGCAGATCCACTCCGAAAGGAGCAACCGGCTGTTGACACGTCCATGGTTGTAATGTTCAGATATTTATTCCTTCTAATGTCACTGGTCCTTAGTTTTGTTTCCACAAAAGCGAAATTGCTGGTTTTATAATTACAAGAAAATCATAATTTTGGGTCGAAATTAGTCATAGTATTATATCTTTTATTTGGATTGTCAAAGATTAAATAAGCAAGTGTTCCCAGGCTAATATAGAATTCTCCCGGACAACAAGACCTACACAATAGATAGATAGATAGATAGTGCTCTTTATTGTGCACCAAACACATGATAAGTGTGAAAAATTGTTTTTTTATATGTATAGAACATATAAAAAACAACTTTAAACATAACTACACTTATGTTTGTGCTAAATAGTGAGCCACAATAGGGACCGCAACTCGAGGAACTATTAAGGACCGGAATAGATTTTTTAAACGGGTTAACTATTGCCTAAAGGGGATTCAGGAGGTATTTGATGTAGGCTGATTAAGAGGGAATTAGAAACAGTGGGACATGACATGCACACACTTACACTTGGTCACCTTTAAAAAAACTGGCCAAGTGGGAGTCCGACTCGCGCGTGAAGGGTTCCGCATCATTGTACAAGATTTAATACTATGTAGGTACTTTTAAGTATAATTTTTTTTAGCGAACATAGCAATACAAGCTCTGTGAGCATGTCAAGCGTCTACTTGTTGCCATTATTAAAGCAAAAAAGCAATTTGAGCAGAAATCAGTTGCAATCTAGCTCATTTCATAATTAATGAATCTATGTAATCAAGAGCAACATTTGATGGTAAATGCTGCTTCAGTTGCTTCTAATAAACCGGATTGGCGTTCAGAAAATTCGTATATCCAAGTTGTAGATCTAAACGTGGGTAGTTAAAAGTTGCGCCTCGGTTACAAGGAAAGTTAGCCATGTCTAGAAGGCATCGGACAGATTCGATCATACATGAAGAGGGGGCTAAAATCGAGTTGCAATGTACGTTTAATTTGAACTTCGTTCTCTGAATAGGGACTTGATTTTGCAAATTCTAGAATCTATTTTTTATTTTAAAATGTAACCTTTAATAAGCGTAGGGGCTATTATACGGTTTGTTGAATATTATTGTGTACAGTTATTGAGTGAATTCATAGGGTCATTCATTCATTGGAAAACATGACAGCTTCTTGTCATGCTGATAGAGGTGCTGACTACTCTATAGGCACATATACGGTATAGGTTGGTCTCTGGGACGAGTCCCATCCCAGGTGTTCATTAGTTTATGTAAGGCTATAACGTGAAATATTGAAAAATAATACTATTATAAGAATAACATTTAAAAAAAAATACTTTTGTTAAATTCTTTAATTTACAACAAAAAAATAGTCAAATAAAAAAAAGTCCACCCCGAACTAACCAATGCAAAGCTGCTCATAACACATTTCCACGCTGTACGGTAATGGGTTGTCCATTGCCGTTTTGCGCCAAGCAAGACCCGCAACGACTGTCAAATCTCCTTTCTCTAAAATAATGAAAACAGTATTAAAGCGCCAATTATTATTAGCCCGATGACGAAATCGCGTTAACAAAATGATGATCTGATGACACTACTTAGCTGCAGAAAAGGATAGCACTCGTAGAGTAGTGCCTCCTAACCTCAGTTTTCTGTAGGGTGGATCTCCATCACCACCTCAGTCTTCTGTACTGAACAAGTGGAGAAATTTGATATATAGGGCCCTATAGGGAGATTGCCTAAAGAAATAATCTTATATAGTTAAACTAAATAAACTGTTATAATTTTTTTATAGTATAGGGGGAAAACGAGCATAACGGTCACCTGATGGTAAATGATTACCACCGCCCATGGGCACCTGCAACCCAAGAGTCACAAGTGCGTGGCCACCCTTTAAGGTGGCAGTAGGGGAAAAGGGGGAAGAGCGGCAAGAGGGGAAGAGGGAAGGATCAGGGCCTTCGGTAACAAAAAACAAAAATTGCTTCACTGCCGGTTTTCTGTGAGGCCGTGGTATCACTCCAGTCGAGCCGGCCCATACGTGCCAAGCAAGGCTCTCCCACAAATATTCAACTATTTCCATTTAAAATTGACAACATGAGATTTTTTTGGTAGTAAATTGTACCAATGCTGATACGTACTATTGAGGATGGAAAGTAGAAAAGGAAGATAAGAAGATAGAGAAGAAGATGGGAAGAGTGCATTTTGACAACGTTAATGTATATTTTATCAACCGATTCTGGTAACGTTCGTGATCAGTACTTTTTAACCGACAAAAAAAAGGAGGTTCTCAATTCGGCCGTATGATATTATTTTTGTTTTTTTTTATGTCTGTTCAACCCTCACTCCGTTATTTATGAACCGATTTTGATTATTCGACTCAAAATAAGTTTATATAAAATTTGATAGTTTATGTAAATAAGCTCAATACTTAAAACTTAAGGTTTATTTATTTTTTCTTTTTAGTTCTTTTCGTCGGCTTAATTTTTTGTTAAAAAGATTTTTATTTCTAGTTGAAAGATACCGTATGTCCTTTTTTGTACTCCTGACAACGTTTGTGCAAAAAAAATCATGACAATCGTTGGAGTGATTAAGGTAACAAACATTCGCTTTTAGGCATCGTTCCTGTCAAAATATGTTTGTATATTTCTACCCGCAAATCGTGGCAATCGTAGAAAAACGGCGGATTTGATTTTTTGACAATTTTTGTTTTTGACATAAACATACTGAACACATTATACTTTATCATAAAATGAAACATTTTTCAAAACTCATACACATAGACACATTTTCAGATTTCATTAAAAAATCATTTGAAAATTTTAGAGTGCTCTCTGTAATAAGTTACTAATCAAATGTAACGTTTTTCTACGATGACGACGATATATTTGTTAGACCAAAATAAAGTTAAGTGGAGCAGGGTTGAATTAGTTATATGATAACTAATTGATGATATATTTGATCAATTTCAATTATCCGGTGTTATTAATTATTAAATAGTTCTAAGTGGGCAGCTTTTTATTAATTCCGTCTCTCATTACCTCAGAGCTAGTGTGAAAATGTCAAATGTAAAATTATGGAAAAAAATTGGATAACATAATATCATATCTGCCTGTGTCGATATAAAACTAAATCCAAATTTTATTACATACAGATATTCAATACACTGGTAAATTCACTTCATGATCTTGATCACCAATTTTCCTTTATGTTACTACGTTTCACTACTCTATCCGAAACAAATACACTTTTCAAGCAGAAACCATCAAAGTAAAAGACATTTTGTGTATATTTTGTGTCGTCAGATATAACATACATACATTCACTCCATAGACATTTACGACTCAGCTACACATGACGTCGTAAAATTTTCGTTGAAAATTCACCGAAATTCTACCGTCCGTAAGCAAAACGAATCGTTTCTTGAATATAGGAACCGGGCATTAGTAAACCACATAGGCGTGCTACAGTTTATCGTAGCTGCTACTATAAGAAAAGAGTGAGAAACTTTTTTTGCAATAAAGTGGCTGTAGAATCTGAAAAATTAAAGCTGACTTGTTTGTTTAACCTTTTTTCTCTATTTATATATGTGGAATATTCTGGGTAATAATAAAAAATCGAGGGCTAAAGAAAGCGATTATGTTGGACTTAAACCGACAATTAACAAATCAGACATCCAAAATATTTTTACGTAGGAGTTTCGAAGTGTCAACGTTCCTGATCGTTGCCGGTCACATTTACGGTCTGACCACAATCTGGGAGGTCGCGAACACTTGCATTTCGGTTTTTTACAAAGGTTTTCTTCTTCGCGGTCACAAAAAGTCTCAGTCCGATTATGTCCGACATAGCATTAGAAAAAATCTTTTACTGTTACCCGTTCTAAAGTCCGTAATAAAGGACTTGACCGGGGACGTCAAGCAGCTATTCCTGTCGGTGGCAGCTTTAAGTTTATTAGTTCCGTAGCTTAGTTATTAAGACTTACTATTTATCGCTTTTCAGTATCTTTTGTTATCTTCATCTTTTTAATTTTCTGTTTTAATTTATTTGGTTTGTCCACATCCAAGAATAGAGCGTACTCCTATCTCAAAGGCTGGCAACGCACTTGTGACTCTTGAATGGCAGGTGTCCATGGGCGACGGTAGTCACTTACCAACAGGTGACCCGTCAGCTCGTTTGCCTCCTAGAATTTATAAAAAAAAAAAAGCTACCGGCAAACCAAACTTTTAGAAGAGTTAGAATTAATAATATTTATGAAAACAGTAACTTGCATATAAAATAAAGAAGATAAGCTGATTAGATAACTTGCATGTAAAAACTAACTAAGTTAAATCTTGAGCTTTAATTTATCGTAAGTTATCTGATTTGTGTAAAAAAATCGACTGTTAAAATTTAATAAGTTATATTTTTAAATAACAAATATTGTTGTAGCAGAACAAAAAACAAGAATTTCTGTTTTAAATTTAATTTAGAATGCCGTATGTTCTTATAAATAAATTTCAGGATTATCTACAGAGCTTTTCACCCATTTACATCTCAATTGTTTGGTCGGCAAAGTCGACAACCATGCATATTATTAATATTGAACTTGGCTCCCATTTTCACATTTATGTTTTTGATGGGATGTATAATTTATACTCAATTCGAATAAATTCCCAGTTTTCTACCCTTGCACGAGATGTTTTTAAATAATCAGTTAAAAATAATCTTTAAATCAGACAAAGCTGTGAGAAGACCGCAACGCACAGCAAATAACTGCCTATTGATAACATGAGTAGTCCAATATGTGACGTATTTGAACGCAATAGAGCTCATTTAGCTCTGACTACTGTGTGAACTGGACAACTGAGGTGATCGTTTGACAATTACGCTAATGCTTTTATGTATGGGAAATACTTCAGTCCTAGATTATAATTGATGCGACGTTCATTTATAGGGCACAGCAAATTTCTGCTTGATTTACAGTTGTCCAACAATTGACTCTTCAGAAAACAGCAGTTAAAGTATATGACTGAGCTAGATTATCAAAAGGTACTTTAATCCGGTAGTAGTGGAGTCCGTCAAAGGAAATGGTTTTCGAGCGCAATATTGTGAAGTAGGGTATTACTTGGCGATTAAGCGGATTGGTTTCCTACTTGAATTGTCAAAATGGCAGTCTTCCATTGTGAATATGGTGAGGTGCCTTAAAGCCTTTCCTTAAGACAGTTTATCAAGGCATTGCAACTAGTAGGTAATATTTTCTGCATGGTTGCGACTGTGTGGAGATGTCTCTAGACATCTCCCACCTAGATGATAATATAGGGTTTTGTTAGGAGTACCAATTCTAGGTTATTTTGCTATTATACTCGCGAGCCAAGGCTGCAAGAGTAACGATAGAAATAGGACTTTAAAATCTCACATAACACGTTGCTTTCTAACAACACACAACACTAAAATGTTGTATACGAAAAATGAAATGAATGTGCTTTTTTGTTAAGCTAACTCTAATCAAAGTATAAACCGTTATACCTCAATAAGATTTCTAAATACATTTTGTAATTAAATTTTATTAAAAAAAATTACATTTAATTTGGGTTCGTTATGGGCAAGATTTATTTTGTGTTTAATAAACGTGGTTGCTGCTAGTTTTCAAACATGACTTATTAAAGAAATAATAAGATTGTCATAATAAAAAAAATCGGAAGAGCAAAGTTTATGAAGCCTCCTGAGGTTACCCATTATTATTTTGAGTGTGACTCGACCATTTCTGATCTTTTGTAGCGTACTCTTGGTTTTTAGTTCATGAGGAATCCAGCGGCAATAAAGTTTTCTAACTTTTAAATGTTGATGTAGATTTTTTGAATTTGGCTCATACCAATCCCCAAATGTCCTCGAATCTCCTCATACGCTGATACACCGGACCGGCTTTCTTCAATTAGTTGCCTGACAGTAGCCACATTTTCCTCAGTGATCGCAGTTGAGGGCCGACCTTCACGAATCAACGTATCAACGTCTTACGGTGCTCAAATGAGGTGCTCCCCTCCCAAAAGCATTTTGAAGGCTAGTAGTGCAATCTTGCGGGGTCAGTGAACTTTTAAAATTATCAATCATCGCCCTAAAATCTTTTCGCGTTAATTCTATTTTTGCTACGGACGACGAACTTCAACTTGTGATAAAAAACAATTGACACGCGATTTCCCGCCAAAATCAATGATTGACTTTTTTAAAAATAAATAAAAATATAATATTCGACATTTATGAGCGGCCATTAGCGCAGACACAACATTCACGACCTTCAAACTCAACAGTCGAAATGTAGCAGTTATTCCAACAACATATTCGAGACTGTTACACAAATAGTTTTCATTCATATCTCACTAAGCGTACTCAACAGGTTCAAAACAAAGGTCTGTCACAACTAAAATTAGAAATTCAATCTCCCTTTCACTAGATTTGAAAATAACCGTGGATGAAATGAACCGTCGTCAACTTAGGTTTGTCGATTGTCATCACGTCGACGGCTGAATTTATTAAATATGAGCTGACGAGATAAACGCGTCTTTAATAATAGATTAATAAAATAGTCTAACTTCTATGGCAACCTCTGTGGTGTGGAATGGCATATGACTGCAATTTCAGTTTGGTTCCCAAACGAAGCATACCAAGTATTAGGGCTTCTAGAACAAAGTTAAACATGATTAGATACTGTTTTTTCTAAAAAACATACATATTATATGTACATAGGGATCCAAACTAACGTAAACAGACATATTCATGCATACAAATATTTACACAATGCGGGAAATGAACCCGCGCGACTCCTGACGATGCTGTCGTATGTATTGCCGCCGCGACACAGAGGACATATATTATTTACTCTTAATATTGGCAATGATCTTAAAGAACAAATAAAAACCAATAATTTGTGTTACATAATGATTTTTGTTACACTTCAACTGTAGGATAATATAATTTTTTCATACAACTGGTTTCCGAGGCATTCAGGCAAGAGATATCTGTTATCTTTAGATTTTAGACTTAATTCACCTTAATGATTAATACTAAATTCACAAATAGTTTAAAAGCACCAAAAACTCATCTAAACATGTTTACAAATTACTAATAATTTTACCAAAGAGGTTAAGACAGTTTCACATAAACATAGCAAAACCACGTGATCGCACGTGACGTAGTCTCTCAACTAGCGTAAACGTACTACGATCACCTGACGGCTAGTAAACAAACGTGTACTGTCAAATTTGAAAGCCAATCTCCCTTTCACGGGCAGAGAGCACTTTCACTTATACTGTCCGTAAATAGACCAGTGATGTCCATAAATATTGTCGATACTATTACTACAATAGGCGATTTTAGTTGGTTGAATGGACTGTTTATACATGTTCAAATTCAGAATGAATTATTGTATTTGTAAATATAAAACTTGTTTATTATATATTTTACTCTACATGTATGTCGATAAAGATAAATGTTACTATTTTCTTTTCAAAGTACTCATTACATTTTAACTGGAATTAATTCCGATTCATATATAATTTCAGTATGAGAAGCGTTGTCCGGGTGCTGGTCTATTATTAGGAGCCAAAGGAGAACACTATCGAGAGCTACTCTCATTTACAGGTTTCTTTACGACATTTTGTTTGTTTTTTCTTAGTTTTTAGTCTACTATTCATGGTAACAATGTCTGGGTGACTCTCATGAGCAGCTTTTAACACTCTACCTCTTAATTTGACCATATACTCTAACCATATGCTTCTTAAGTCGAAATTTGATTTCCGAACAAATAAACAAAACGTCATAAAGAAACCTGTACCTGAGAATTCTTCTCGATAGTGTTCTCCTTTGCCACCTAGTAATAGACCAGCACCCGGACAACGCTTCTTATACTGAAATTATATACGAACAAAAACCCCTTCTAAAGGTTTGGTCGCCATTTTATTGCCAGTTACTATGGGGTACCAAAGTAACTGTAAACAATGAGACGAAGTTACTTCTAGTATGGTGCTTAGGAGATGGCTTCTACCACTTAGGTATTGTACCTATGTACGATTAAGTTACCACTTTATTCGGCATGTTCGAAGACTATTCAATAATACCTGTCGGAAAATTCACTTGTTATATTTATCAAAAGGTTACAAATTTGGTTAAGTTAAAAGACGAGAGTTGCGGCAGATAGCAGTTGACTCAGTGGTTATAGGCCAACTAAGCTGTCTCGCTAAAGCTAAGATTCATACTACAAAGTGCTTAGTTACAGGTGTCTACATATAAATTTTTTATTTTTTTTCCGCAACTTCGTCTTTGCCGATAATGATACTAACTACACGTACACAATTTGCGCATGGAATTAAAATAATACATTATATTTGAATGCATTTTATTAACTGGTAACGAAGATAATTATAATTCTTAACGTTGTATGAAAGTTCAATAACGAACCTTGAACGATTTTTTTTTTAAGTACCCTATATTTTAATTACCCTAAATTTTAATTACCCTAAATTTTAGGTTTAAATGAAATTCCACATAGTTCTTAACGTTTTATAAAAGTCGGTAAATGCAAAAATCGAATTTGATTTATCAAGTAGATTGCTGGAATAAATCATCGGTGCTACAGATGCAGGCAATGATGCAGTTGTGGCAAATCGTAGTCCATAAGTCGAAGCAGATTCAATAAATGATAAAACAATCGCCAGTCCAAAATAAATAAAAAAACAATTCCCGTGTCAAAGATGCGTACACAACTGGGCGATCACAGGAGTAAGTGATGCATGACGCTTGAAATTTACCTTTCTACCACCGCACCTCAATTTTATGTTCGTCAATTTCCGAAAACATTAACCGGATATGTATTTAATCGTTTTACTGTAGGTATATGAACAATAATGTTAAAGATACCTAATTAATGTCCCAAAGCCCGAGACAATTGCCCCAAAAAATCTAACTGTTCCGATCGCTGTTTATAACGTTATTAATAAAGTGTACATTACAGGCATAATCTTCGTTTCGTCCATGTTCATTTTAAGATCTACCCAACAATTGCAAAGGTCACGAAGAGCTTCTTTCAGGTCGCTACAAATGTTCTGTAGTCTAGTCGCATCGATGTAGTAGCCATGTTGTACAAGTACTTCAAAATACTGTTGAACGATATGTAGCAATAAGTTACTGCAACATGGCCCGAGTTTTGATTACTTTTCTTAATAGGACGGAATTTTGCCTTTTCCGAAAAATGGCTTGATCTGGAAGTCGACTAACCTGATTCGTAATGACTCTCGAAAACACAACTACACTAATACTACACGTAATTATTTAAACGGGTATTAAGTTTTACCCTGTTTAGGGTTCTGTTCCTCAAAAGGAAAAAAGGAACCCTTATAATATCACTTTGTTATCCGTCTGTCTGTTTGACTGTCAGTCAAGACCGATAGGGTCTCAGGAACCTGTGGACGCATCTAGAATAGAATAGAAATAAACTTTATTGTGCACCAACAAAAACGTCGCGACGTCGTCAGAATAGATAAGAGTTGCGTAATAGAAAGAGAGGCAACTTCTATGTGAATATAAATGTAGGTAATTGGCGCTGTGTGACCTAAATTGCGATTTTATTGTGTCGGTACAAGAGTTGCTATTTATTTCAATGAATTGGCTGAAATGACTTCTGTACCAGTACTATATAGTCTGTACTAAAATCATGAAATTTGGTAAGAAGTAAGGTCTGACAGCACAAGTAAAGAAAAATATCTGAAAGTCATTAATTTGTTGTTATATCACATTAAAAAAAAATGATTTAGGGATTACAAACTTATATTTTTCAGTTGGAAGGTTGAGTTTGTCGTAGATCTATGTATGGAAGAGTATTTTTATAACTGCAAAGTTAAGTTTGCCTCTTGGAAAAGACGTGCAAAAATCTTCGAGAATGGATTTCCGAGATGGATGTACTATCTACATACTTACAAGTTTTTTTGCTCACGGAACCCTCGGTGCGCGAGTCAGACTCGCAGTTATCCGCTTTTTAGGAAAAGTACGACTCGTAGCGGTCTGTGGTGTAACAGTTTAGAATATAGATACAGATTTACTTGTGAGCGCTGTTTAATTACCGAATTTGCCACAAATATTAACACAGCATCTCAGAATATATCGTTCATAACGGTTCAACTGTCAACTAGTTTAAACTTAAATAAAAATAAATACGATCAAAATGATCGACAAAATCTTAACATGCCCCAACCCTTTATCCATTGACTAACCTATTAGCGCACACATAGAACCGTATGCGTATGTTAAATTCCATACGTCACACTACCTCAGTTCGAGTTTACACGCTTTTATTTTCGATATTCGATGAATGATATCGAGAAATGAAACATATAGGATGGTTGATTTAGATTTCCATTAATCTGTTCATTTGGGACTGGCTTTTCTCTTTTTGTTGATTGAGCGAAGTTTGTTTTCGCTTAAATACGGTCACGAAAATGTTTACGAGTTTTATAAATTAAATCAAATTAGGATTTGTCACTGGTATTTTATCGGGTTTTTGGTTCTTGTTCTTGCATAAATATCATAAAGATAACATATATGTAAATTTTAAACACATTCGTAAGGTATGAATTTTGTGTTAGACCATTAACTTTTTGTAGGTACATCCAATAACTTTGTCTCATCACATTTATTATTATCAACGTAGGCACAATATTTAACTTGTGTTTTTTATTTTGCAGGTGTAAAATTAAAGAATGTAAAATGAAATACAAAAAATGAATGACTAACAAAATTACTTGAAATAAAGTTTTTTTTTAATTTTAGAATTAAAAAATTGTTCTAAAAATATCAGAAATAAAAACGTTTTTTTTTTAATTTTTAGTCATCACATATTTCTTGTTTCGTAAAATAGCGACCAAAGTATCAGCTTTATATTCATCAACATACCGGTTTGTGTGTGTCGATACGAACATCAAAATTAATTAGGGAACATTGTCGTGGCCATTGAAGCTAATTGGCAAACGGTGTGAGGTTCGATGCTGGGTAGGTAAGCACGTACCGTCAAAATTATGAGCCACGCATCCTCAAACTTAAAATCAGTTAGAACCACAAACTAGAAACAGAGGTGATGTTAAAAGGCCTAGTCGACGGTACTTACCGAGTAGCAGGTTGTGTAAAAAAAATAAACGAGTAGTTTTCACGCAGTGGTACCTGATCATGTGGCCCGGGAGGGCGGAGGCAAGCTGACACGATATGCGCCGACGGAAGAAGACGAGACCACACTCAGGGAGCTTCTACTTAGGTACGTGATACTAGACAGGAAAGCTTTCCGCCTTTAATACTGCCTTCATTTGCATTCGATCATAAGGATCTCTCTATGTGTCGATGTGTCTCTTTCTACATTATGTTCACCTTGGCTTGGCATCCTATCTCGTATTACAGATATTGATGCGTTCGATAAGTCCAATCGCGGCGGCTGATTCATTCACAGTTCCTCTCATAACATCGGACCATAGCACCGCGACACCACATGGTTAGCATCGATGGCCACGACTGTGTGACGTGTCCCGCTGTCCGGATCATCAGCGCTTAGACCACTTGCATTATACACACGGGACAGATAGGACGGGAGTATTGCTTGCATGGGTGTGGTTGTAACGTCTGTAGTGTTTTAAATCAAGTGTTCCTAGACATTTAGAAAACAATAGACGTTTGTTTCAAAATTTTTCTTTCAGTTTAATTTTAGTTTTTGATAAATAAATATTCTAAAATAGCAATCGATGAACCTGATTGAGTATCATTGCATTCACCTCTGTTTTTGTTCACCTTTCACTTTAAAGATATTGCTGACATTGTTCTTAATCAACATTACATACATTAACTGGCACAGTAGTATTTATGATTCACGAAATACTTAATTATGTTAAAAACTTATCAAAGTTCCCCAACGTCAAAGATTTTTTTTGATGTGGGCAAATCGTTCGAATTGTTGTAGACAGATTAAACATAATTATTTAAATTAAGCACTAACGACCGATCGAATGAGTTTAATTATCATTTTATCTACAACGAACGAGAAATGAAACGAATAAACTTAACCATAAATCGTAAGAAAACCTGCTGTATTGTTAAACAAACGGTGTTATGTTGATAAACAGTGACATAAAACATATTTTTATGTATGATTGGCCTTACAGCTAATTGGGCTTCCCGCCGCGACTTATCGCTTCTCGAGACGAGTATATAGTATAACAAGATCATATAATATATCTGTTTTGTAAACATGATTGACCTTTTGAACGCCAATGTCAATATCTGTACGAAGACGTGTGAACTAGATAAACGTTGACAACGTTTGTCTAGTTCACGCATTCCTGAACATTCCAAATTTGACGCATTGAGGTTTAAACGATTAATACGGCGTATTTCCATCAATCATCAGTCGCAGATTACACAAGCTCGTTTTGAAAGCGTAGGTCGTAGCATTATTCTCGTACTAACGTCTGTTTGGGTGATCAGCCTACAGCGACAGGTGAGCGTGATGAGCATGAATCTATCCGCCAAGCTGGACGACCTACAACGTGGGGATCGCCAGTTGGAGACAACGGTCGCTCTCTGCGAGATTCGCACACAGCTTCAGGAATTGACCAAGAGTGTGGAGTCATGTCAGAGTGAAGTGTCGGAGGTAAGAAATTTATTTAAGGCCATTTATGATGATTTCCTTCTTAATCTGGTTCGAATGTTTTATAACTATATGTATGTTCACTATTTTGATGGGATAAACGGACAAACAGTGTTTATAACAACATGCTTGTAAATAAAAAAAATATATACTAAACAGTAAAACTGTTGCATGCAGGTTTTCAAGCGACTCTACTGGGTTGTAAAGCATTTATAACCAATGATATCCATTTACCATTATACTACTTTATATTATAGTGTACCTAATAGGTACATACGACCTGACAGATAATAATCCAAGTTTATAACTATCTGTACTTTTATCAAGAGAAACTGCAAAATAAAAGTCGGTCAGCCACCGATCAAAACGGTTATCGTTTGATAGGACTCAGGTGACAGGGTTACCGTTTGACAAAGAACAAAGTCCTTGGGCCAACAACACATAACAATGGGTGATTTTAAAATATCACCCACAGCTGTATGCTGTGGGCCCAATGACTTTGTTATTTGTTTGATAGTACTTCCAAAATGGTAGTCAACATACTCACTGCCCCGCCCTTATGATACAGTAGATGACTGTCAAGACGAATCAGTCACTTTTATTAGTAATAACGTAGTATATTGTTATAGTCATGATTTACATAATATCTTTACTATGTTTGATTATGAAATTAAAAAAGAATACAAAAATTTTCTTTATTTATTTATTTTATTTTACAGTTATGGGAAATCTAGTAATGAGATTACAGCAGATGCTTTATAGGAGAAGGCCAGTATGAAGTATTCGCTAAAAAGGAAAAAATATTTAAAACATAATTAATTACAGTAAACTATATATATTCAGGATCACTAATAAAACACTTTACATTATGAGGACTGTTGAATAAATTATTTCAACCATAGAAAACTATCCTATTGTAGACCGTCTAATCCAGTTTATACAGGAACCGGTATTATATAGGTGATACGTTAGATGATAACACCTGGGACTATTTAAACCTTGCAGCGAACCATGGTTGCTCCCAGCTCAAAACTTGCAAAGCGACTAAATAGCTGCCATGATCATGTCCTATTAAAAACTAAGGTTCAAGCGCATACTCTTGTCTATACTTCAGCTACTGATCATGAAACAGTCATTCTATTTATAAATATTAAATTAAATATTAATTATAACGAAAACAGATCTTTAATGGCTATAGCCATCCCTATAGACCCTAGAGAGAGACCTCTCTAAGTTTGAGTCCAATTTTGAACTCAAGTGACTTCAATTTTGCTACTAGCTTTTTAATATCGTCTATTACTGAAGCCATTAAGCCGAACTCAAAGCAGATTACTCGCTAAAAAAGGAAATCTATTATTAAACCTTGGACTACTCCATGTCTGTTAAAATGTATGTGAAAGGACGGGTGTTATGTCCCTCCAACATAAAGGGAAGATCCTCCGATCAGGCGAGGTGGTCAGCCTGGCGGGCCGCGGCCCAACGGTTGATGTTGGGAAGTTATATATATACTAATCGGCGCGAGAACTCTCATAGCGCGATGCAGGATTAGTAGGTAGTAGATGTTTCTTTTTCCTGTATGTGGAAGTCGCCACACTATAATTATCACGTACAAACGCTACTGCAACTTTTGCAACAATTTGCTTAAAAGGGTACTACAGTCATATGATAGTAATGAACTCAATAGGTCAAACATAACCCCAAATTGTTGTAGAATATAATTAATAGTATTACAAACAGACAAAAATCGAAAATAACTCCTAATGAATTTAAAGAAAAATCTCTAGTAATTTGCCTGCAGTTACTTGTGTCAACTAGTTCTTTGTAAATGTTGGCAAGAATCTGGCAGACAATATATTAAAAAGACGTGTATAAGTTCCGTTGTTGACGCTAAACTTGTCCCTAATAATAGATAAAATTCCTTCGTCCTCTTGCCCACTGATGAAGGTGATCCTAAGATCACATAAACTAATTATTGTTCCTCCTCTCACACACATATGTAATAATAAAAATTTTAAATATGCAGTTATAGGACTGCCAGCAGAAGTGAAAACTTAAAATGACGTATCACATTAGTATGACCGTGATGCGAACTCATAACTTTTAACCGTACCAAAAAACGCTCAACGCGGCTAAATAAGTTATCAATCACAATTCAGTATGAACTTCATAATTCTAATATTGGCACGATAAACCACTAACTACACACACTAACCTCACAACGTAAACTAAATAATTGTTAAAATAAATATTATTACACGCTAATTGAATATACTAAACACAGCGACACAGCAGCGTAGAGCAGCTGACTGTATATTTCTCGCGCGGGTACACTTGGCGGTCCTGAGTTCACCCGTTCGAACCTCGAACCGAACTCAGAGCGTGACGGATCAGTCTAACTTACTATCTACGAAAAAATGTGTGTGCGGTGCGCCAAAAGAAGTTTTCACTTCAATAATAAACTAGACACGTCTGATCCCAAAGAGGTCTGATCCCAAACTAGACAGAGCCTGTACTATGGACCCCAGACTGCTGATAAGCATACTTCAATTTATCTAATTAATCTGTCTCTAAGTAAAGGCCCGTTTATATCAGCTGTAATAATCCCAGGACATAAAGGGGGTCTACTTAGAGACCGTGTCAATAGTTACCGGCCGATATCCATCTTACCTGCTAAGTCAAAGGTCTTGAAAAAGATAATAAACAACAGGCTCGTGAAATACTTGGAGGTAAATAAAATATTGTCTACTTCTCAGTTTGTTTTCCGTCCGGGAAGATCCACCAGAGATGCTGTTCATGCCCTTACCGACCATGTTTTTAAGAACCTTGATAATAACTTGAAATGCATATGCATACTTAGCAATATTCCTAGATTTTATACCAGCTATCCAAGTCTTCTCGTTTTTTGTAGTTTAGTTAGCTACAATTTGCACTACCTCAGATAATGATCCTGATCTGTGGAATGGAAGCCTGGTTATCCATAACCAGGTTTTCAACCTAGCTTGGAAACCTGCCTTCCAATACCTTATAATGACAATGTTGTATTACTTGTGTACTTGACTGGGGGGCAGATTTTGAAAAATTAGTTTTTTCAGCATAACTTTTTTTTATTTGGAAAATTTTTAGACCCTTTAACTTTAATAGCATGCAAATAGTAAATACGAACATTTTTTAATTGGAACCCCAAATGATTCCATCCTTAACTTTATACCAAAATTTGTTGGAAAAAAATTCACTCTCCGAAACTGTAAACCTTTTTTAATTGGAACCCTAAATGATTCCATCCTTAACTTTATACCAAAATTTGTTGGAAAAAAATTCACTCTCCGAAACTGTAAACCTTTTTACAATCGGTAATATTTTTTTAAATGAAAGCTATTTTTTTATTGTACTCTACAATGTAGACATTTAAAGTTTTTAATGCGACTTATATTTTTGGATATAAAAATTAAAAAAACACGAAATCTACTGCTGCGGGCCCGGATTTTCTTTGCTTACTTTAATATACTGTACCTACTATAATATTCATATATAGCTTACTTTGGTCCCTAGTGGTAGTAGTTTAGTTTTAGTTTAGTTGGTAGTATTATATGCTAACTGTGCTCACAACTGCATGTAAGCACAGTCTAGCGTCGCTTAATTATCAATTGTAGATATGATCAAAAGGTCAATAAAAACAAAAAGCTTTAATATTCCACCTCATCGCAGCCACAGGCTACATAATAGTACAGGTAGCACCTTATCAGTTTTCAAGTAAAGTGAGTGAGTTTACGTTGTGAAAAGAACGAGAAATGCAGCCTTTAAATTTGAATTTAAACGGAATAGGCATTTTCCTTCCACGGTAGTCGCTAACTGAATTTTTTAGCAAGGTAAATTCCCCTTCTCGTTACTTATTAGGTTTCCTGTCGCTAGTGCCGCAACTCCTTTTAAACTATTTTATGTCACCGATATTATAAAGACTCAGAAAGCCTGCTTTACTGCCTTCTTCGTAATATCCGTTCTATGAAAGGCACAGACGAATACTGATCACATTGGTCACCACACGAATGGTATTATAGATTTTTATTTTATTGATAAAAGGTGTAGATAGCTATTTTTAGTGTGTTTCTCTGGTAGACAAAGTCCATGCCACTTCAACAGCATATTTTTCGTACTGAGTTTTAGGAAGACAATTTAAAAAATCGACAACTGCAAAATATTTGAATATTTGTAGTCTTTTTTCGGATTTAGACATTAATGATTATATCGATTACAATCGAATTTAAAGATGACTAATAATTAATATAATATAATTTTAAGAATTTACCTTATTATTAGTAGGTCTACAAAATATGAAAGTTTGTTATGGACCTATTAGAGTTCACACATTGAAGGTATTACGTTAATAGTCAGTGAGGTCAAACAGTTTGTTATGGACCTATTAGAGTTCACACATTGAAGGTATTACGTTAATAGTCAGTGAGGTCAAACAGTTTGTTATGGACCTATTAGAGTTCACACATTGAAGGTATTACGGTAATAGTCAGTGAGGTCAAACAGTTTGTTATGGACCTATTAGAGTTCACACATTGAAGGTATTACGTTAATAGTCAGTGAGGTCAAACAGTTTGTCCATTAACTTGTCTAAGTTTCTGATTCCCTTATCAAGCTTGGACGGAACAAAATCTATTTACGTCGCGGTTGCACATTTGGGAGTAGCACTGTAAATCATTTCAGAACTTTCTAGAAATGAACGTGTTGTTTGGAATTTCGTAATAAATAGGTTTTCTAATCTGACAGAGATGCTTCGGAAATACCTGGGTTTTGCTGTAATTGGAGTCACCGGAATGGGGAATCAGTTTTTAAACAAGACATTGATTAAACATTAATACTAACGTAATGTGTTTCTGTTCGTGAGTGTGGTCCATGAAGGATTAGACAAAAATATAAATTAAATGCTGTTCGTAGGGAAGCGCATTGTTGTTTTAAAATATTCAGAATAGGTACAAACTATGTGTTTATAAACGTTTCCAGAATATTTGAATTTTTGTAAAAAACTGGATGCTCTTTTTTCAATGGAATTATTCTTATTCCTTCACAAACAAATTTATTGAAAATCGTGCAGGAAAAATCTGTTGGCTTAGCTAGTATATAATATAATATAATAGATTTTCAAGAAGGCAGTATTTTGGAATTGCGATGCGAAAATAGCCTAACACACATAGTGCATTTTTAATAACTTTAATATCAAGTTTATTGTAGATCCGTTGTTTGCTGTTAAGGAGCAACTCTGTGTGCTCTTCTAACGGAGAGGTTGTTCGAGAAAGTGGTGACATAAATAAGTCAAAGCATCAACATTGGAACACTTGTATAATGATAAGATTTTAAACATTTATAAATCAAATGCACAATGTAACACAAATGCATGAATTAATATTTACTCAGAGTCCTGGAGTTCCACACTGGGCCGTGGACAAACTTCAATATTGTTATTCTTGTTTAAAACTGTTGTTCGAAACCTAATGACTAACTCTGCTCAAAGACGAGTTAGATACCACTCACATAACTGACTACAACATACCAATGATGTCGGTATATTCTACAATACATCTTGAAATATAACTTAATTTCAGCAATGTTCGCAACTATCTCTGCCACTGTGTGGTTATTAGTGACTCCAGTTGTGATATTGATAAAAAATATATGCTGTTACCTCCCTCGTAGAGTAGGTTTACTTTTCATCTAATGCCAGAAGTGGGGACACATCAGTACTTGAGTATAGGTTTGATCTAACACTGTTCATAAAGTTTTGCAAAACAAATTAGGGGTTGTAATATCGTGGGTCACCATATACCAGAAAGTAACACGTAGTCAGACACACATACTTAAAGCTCACATAACACACGATACTCGCGATTAAAAATATTTTTGATAAACATTTTTGGACAGTATAACTTTGAATTTGAATTACATAAACGTATTGACTCTTTACCTGGTATATATATTAAAAAAGGCATTAAAAATGTATTAAATTTTTTAAATAGTACAACGTTTAAAAATTTTCAACCATTTTTCGGATATGCCTGTTATGATTGTATTTGTAAGTTAAGCTGAAAACATGAAACTAAAACACGCAAAGTTTTTAGGAGCAGGAAAGAAAAATCGGACTATTTATGACATTAGAGAGAGGAACTCGTGTATTGGGAGTGTTATGTACTCGTACTCACAATACCCATGTTTTCCCCCTTATTTGTCAATCAATACTTTTCCGTCTCAAAAAGGCCTGTTTTCTTTGAAGTTTTCAGCCATCAAAATGCTTAGTCTAAAAATTTGATAGTAACTCCGATAGATCAGAATAGAAATGGTTAAACAATAAATAGCTCGTGGACTTTATGTACCCATAAAGTCAACGAGCGATTTATCGTTACAAACATCGCGTGCAGGCCGATTGACATCGCGTGCAAGTCTCTGCAGCTAAAACCTTGCAGTTTGAAACGATCGAAAAGGTCATGTAATTTATTTCAGGTTACCCTCAATCTTTTACAATTCGTTTCAGCATTCTAAATAACTTATTGTGTTTCGTACAGTCGATGTACTTTAAATTGAATATCTCATTTTCAATTCCATTTAACCCTTAAATGCGCCTATTTTTATTTTTTATTGAAATAAATATATTACGTGTATTTTGCGCTATATTTTGAGGAAAAAATATTTAAAAAAATCTTTTTTATAATTTACATAGTATTTAAGGTCAAAAATAGAGTGTTGCAAATTTACAACACGGTGCATAGCTGTGAGATATCCTATGAATGCATAATAAAAAAGAAATGTCGTTTTAAACTTATTTTATTTAACTTTTTTTTTGGTTTAAAACATGTTATTTACGAAAACAATTATTTTTCTTGGTGTAACATACAAAAACTCCGCACTTTTCACACATTGTTTGAGTGTATCCATTACAAGAAGGATACTTACACCTTCCTCTATCAGACCACACCAGCCAGTGAGCAACATTATCTAAACGAACATCTTTGCTGGGTGCTGTTTATCCAGGAACTTTGTTCTTTTTATTTCTTGGATTTCCTTCTCCAATGAAGCACTGCTTGGTCTGCCATGCTTGAGGGGTTGTGAAGAAGTGCCGGAAGAAGTACCCGGAATACTGTCTAACTCACAAAGCGTGTCTGCTAAGGATAGTCTGAACTCAGCAAATCTCTTACTTTTACAACCCTGTACAGCATCACTCTTTCTTGATAATATCCAGGCATTTTTGACAGTCATATCAAGCATATGATAGAATAGTCTCATAGACCATTTATGGCTCTTCGTTCTAATTCGATTACGACCTATGAAACAATTCATCAAATCGACCCCTCCCATATTAGCACATTACATTTGGACATTCAATATCTATTCTGTTCTTCTATTTTTTATCATATCTCTGGATTGTAGTAACTGGCAATGTTCCTGCATAAGTAGAAAGTAAACTTACAGCTTTATTGTCCTTCCTAACCGTAGCAAATACTTCAACGACTTACGACAATTTTATCTTGTATTTAGCCATTGAAAAAATATGAAAACTTGTAACTGAACTTGTAACGTGTATCTAAATCCATAACTTCTTGAGGATATTCATAACAACAGTAAACTTCAAACTGCTTGGAGGTACTTCTGTATTACATTCCTTCCACAAAAGATTACGCTTTACCCTGTATCTTTTTGTTGATGTGCTGGTGGATGCATATTCGTTTATCAAGGGGGATCAGCAGTACACTAGTTCCTCTTCGAGAAGGTGGATCTGGATCTTCAGCATCACCATCTAGCTGCTGCTCTTCACCGAAAATAGCATCCTGAAAATGGATTCTGTATTTTCATAAAATCTCTCTTCATGGTTATTTTCACTACCACTTTCCTCCAAATCATCTTCAGACACATTTCCTCCTTCTAAACTCCTCAAATATGCTTCTATATGAATATCAGATAACCGGTCCATCCTGGAACATAAACACATTTTTATTTACCACAAACGCGCATTGTTGCAAATTTACGACAGTCTATTTTGTTCAAGTTTTTGATACTTAAAAAAAAAAATTTCACATCGAGATAAAACATTTTCAAAATTGAACATATAACGTATGTGCATGATTTATATTTCAAAGACTTACCTTAAAGTTTTATATAAATATTGTCCACTGAACTTTCACTGAATCGAGACTCGGTATGTTTAAACAAAACTACCCACAGAAACTATTTATTTGACAAATAAATGTTCAAATAGTGTTTCCAATTTGCTGATTTGATATTCTGCTAATCTATTTGGAGACTCAAAAAAAAAAAATACTTAAGTTTATACGATGAAAAAATTGAGTGTTGCAGAATTACAACACGATGCATTTAAGGGTTAAATGTAATCGAAAGTGGAATAGGAAAAGTGAAAATAGTACAGTAGGTTCCAGTAACACATTTCGGACAAGTCTCCTTCTTACTACAATCATTATGATCTGATGCGACAAAACGCATTTATGTTAAAAGGGACATTGTCTTAACTTTCCTGGGATTGGAAAGGTAAAATTTATCTGCACATTTAGGTTGGAATGCACATATCTAAAAAAAGATTACCAACCTAACAAATAAAATATTTCGCTTTATCTACCTTTTGTGTATTCGCATGAACGCTCTGCAATAACTTTCGCATTCAATATTTCAAAGCTTAAAATTTTACTTAATCCTTTGCTGTAATGTAGGTACGAGTAAAGCAATTAAAACTGAGCGTATTTACTGAGTAAGCCGCTGAATATCGGCCGTCTGCTGTAGTTTTTTTTTAATACAGCGGTAATTATGGCAAAGCGGGTGGATTGTTAATAAGCCCTTTGGGCATGTTCTTTGGTTGGTATTATTTGAAAACGAAAAAAAAAGAAGTAGGTAAGTACGTAATGTAGTTTCGCTGCGATGCTTTGTAAGGTGGACTGGTGGTATACTTAGCAACAGAGGTAACTGAATACAAGTATATCTACAAAAAACTTCTACCGAAAACAAATAAATTAACAATAAGTCTCAAAGGGTATGCGATGGACGTAAACCTTTACTCATGTACCACGTCGCGTGGTGTAGAGTGACAACGGGAGAGCCATTGTTCTAGACGAACCGTTGTCCTAGGTGAGCTACGAACGCGGTGTGCATTTACAATGGCGTTTTAAAGCATGTTGATACTGACGTGGAAACGAGATTGGAAGAAAACGACTGTCTTTCTGTGGTGACGCTTTATTCTTTTACACATAGACACCTGCACTAAGTAACGTGTCTCTCTTGACGTCGAGTATCTCTGACAAAGTTTTTATAGGATTGAGTACTTGAAATACGAATTATCTAGTAACAATGCAGTATAATTGTACATGGTAAAAATATTAATGATTTCAAATCTCCGTATGACTGCAAAGTAGGACGTCTCGAGAAGTACTGGTCGCATTATGTCGCGTCAAGTACTGGTCGCATTACGTCGCGTCAAGTACTGGTCGCATTATGTCGCGCCAAGTACTGGTCGCATTATGTCGCGTCAAGTACTAGTCGCATTATGTCGCGTCAAGTACTGGTCGCATTATGTCGCGTCAAGTACTGGTCGCATTGTGTCGCGCCAAGTACTGGTCGCATTATGTCGCGCCAAGTACTGGTCGTATTATGTCGCTTCAAGTACTGGTCGCATTATGTCGCGTCAAGTACTGGTCGCATTATGTCGCGCAAAGTACTGGTCGCATTATGTCGCGTCAAGTACTGGTCTCATTATGTCGCGTCAAGTACTGGTCGCATTATGTCGCGCCAAGTACTGGTCGCATTATGTCGCGTCAAGTACTGGTCGCATTGTGTCGCGTCAAGTACTGGTCGCATTGTGTTGCGCCAAGTACTGGTCGCATTATGTCGCGCCAAGTACTGGTTGCATTATGTCGCTTCAAGTACTGGTCGCATTATGTCGCGTCAAGTACTGGTCGCATTATGTCGCGCAAAGTACTGGTCGCATTATGTCGCGTCAAGTACTGGTTTCATTATGTCGCTTCAAGTACTGGTCGCATTATGTCGCGTCAAGTACTGGTCGCATTATGTCGCGTCAAGTACTGGTCGCATTATGTCGCGTAGTTATATATCGCGTCCCGTCACTCACCTAGGGCAATGGGTAGGGCACACGTGACTTGAAGTATGTGTCGTTTTACGAGTATGTCGCATAGCGTCACGACGCTACATGTCATGTTAAGTAGCTTACCGACGACAACGGGTCAATCAAGGAAGGCAGTAAATGGGAAAACTGTGCGAGCTACATTACACTTTATTGTCGTAGGTAGCTAGAGTCAGTTTTTGATAAATTTGTATTTATAATTATGTATTTATGGTTGGATGTTAAGGTTGCACGGGCTACGGCAAGTGCAACCTGGCCGAAACGTCAGGCAATTCAGAGGTATAAATTACCTATTTTGTGATTGCGTTAATTCCTGTACAAATACATAATTATATCATGGAACTCGGAAGTTTAAAATTTAGTAAATTAAGATTTTTTATAAATTTGTGAATAATATGAGATATATTATATGTCATTTACGTATATAAGTATTATATCCCCTTTTTCACGCACTGGTCGGATTGGATTATATATTATGACCTGTTGGTATAGCTGGTGGTTAGTGATCCTGACAGCTGAGCCATAAGTCGTGGATTCAATTCCCACCCAAGACAAATAATTGTGTGATGAGCACGATCATTTGTTCTGTGTGTATTTAGAAATATATAAGTACTAGCTGCGTCCCGTGGGTTCACCCACGTAAGTCCCGGTGCCATGGAAACATCGGGAGAGAAAATTGGCCTATGTGTTAATCCAGGTCTCCAGCTATCTGCATACCAAGTTTCGCAATCGGTTCAGTAGCTTTGCGTGAAAGAATAACAAACATTCATACATCCTCACAAACTTTCATGTTTATAATATTAGTAGGACAGTAGGATGTTTAACAGCAATCTTGTTACCATAGTACAGGCTCTGCCTAGTTTGGGATCAGACGGCCGTGTGTGAGTTGTGTGAAGTTATTATTATTATATGTATTTGTTCCGTATCTGCAGCTGGAGGTACTGATTGTTAGCACTGTCTGTTCGTCTATTCATCATGTATGAGATGAATGTTAAACATCGCTTGGTTTCCTGTACAGGTAAAGCGTGACATGGTAGCTATCAAGCAGGAGCTGGATACAGTACAGCAGGTGAAGGAAGAGATAGAAGAGTTGCGAGAGTACGTCGACCGGCTGGAGGAACACTCGCAAAGGCGGAAACTTCGACTACTTGAGCAGGTACGCTGCTTGTTATGACTTACGTTACGTTTATCAACGCTAGTGAATGTAGACATTCTATTATCATGATATTTAAACTTTCCTGTTACTATGTCCAATGCCTAGTATATATTATTAGTTTATCTAAGTACAGATGATTGGTGAATTAAATAGAGTAAGCTGAGAAATTGTAATAGTTTAAAAATTAGAACTAGAGATACGCGCATTAGTGAACCACTAAAGTTTTATTTTCCGAATCGATGAAATATTTTTTTAGCTTAATCAGTTTCTCGGTTTGATTACTGGTTCGGTTAAATTTGTTTTGGGTTATTGTGTTAAGAAATCGTCAGAAACAATGGAGCCTTGCCTGTAGATTTGTTTTTTTAAGGTATATATATATATATATATATATTATATGGGGCAATCGAGCAGACAGGTCACCTGATGGTAAATGACTACTTCCGCCCATGGGCACATGTAACTCAAGAGTCACAAGTGCGTTGCCTCCCTTTAAGGTTTGAGTAGGGGGAGAGGGGGGAAGAGTGGGCAGAGGGGAGAGGGGTATTAAAGGGGAGGAGAGGGTGGAGAGGGGAAGCACGGGAATAGGGGAGAGGGAAGGATTAGGGCCACCGGTAACCTCACTCACGTGGCGAAATGCAATACAAGGATTGCTTCACTGTCGGTTTTCTGTAAGGCCGTGGTATCGAGCGGAGTCGAGCCGGCCCATACGTGCCGAAGCATGGCTCTCCCACTTAAATACACATCTACCCTATTATAAAAATATTTTTGTAAAATAATTGATTGGGAGATAGTTAAATTTGTTAGTTTAATATTGCAGTTCTATTCATGCTATTCATCCTTGCAGAAGTCGATTTTGAATTTATTCCATCTATGACTAAGAAAAACATTTTCAATCAAATTCTGCCGTTTTGGGCCTACCTATAATAACTTTTGTCAGATGATATTAAAGATGAACAGTTGTATTGGCGTGTGTGTTTCGGGTAAGCTCGACCGGTGCAGGTCTTTTCGCTGGAGTGAAATTTCGGGCCTGTAAAAGTACAAAATGTAGTAAAGTAGTACAAATGTATATCTTTTATAAATACTTATTATTTTTTAACCCGAATCAAGTTATAATTATATGTAAGTGGACTCGTATTATTTATTTTGTTTTATACTATAGTTATATTTATACATATACTATAGTTATATTTATACTATAGTTATATTTAAACTTTTTTTTTTTATTGCTTTTAAAGAAATCTTACAGACTAATAACAATAATAGAATATAACAAGTATAGATAAAGACAATTGCCGATTACAAGGCTCCACATTTATATAATCTCAGCGGAAAACAAAACAGAAAAGTGCTATTGTAGGTAGTTTAACAACATTAGTTGCCACAGACTATATAAAAAAAAAAAAAATATTCAAAAAAAATAGAAACAGAAAAAGAAATTGAAAGGAAAATTTAATCATCGTCACGACCAAAGTATTCCTTGCTAAGAATTACTTTAATTCTTCTTGTGCTAGTGTAAAACAGATCAACTTCCAGATGTGAAGGTAAACTATTAAAAGTTATGACACTGCGAATGCAAAAAGCGTTAAGCCTGTAGTTAGTGGCCGCGAATGGGGCATCCAAGAGTGGGCGTCTTCTTATGTTGTTTTGGTTAGTGCGAAGGAGTATTTTGCTCAATAATTCAGGACAGTCAATTGTACCGTTTGCAATATTTGCTAAAAAGCAGATGTCGCTAATATTACGTCTTAACTCCAACGGCAAGAAGTGGTATCGCTTACAACGGTGATCGTAGTCGAATGAAAATTGCTTTGCTTTAAAATCTAAATACTGCAAAAATTTGGCTTGGACAGACTCAATACGGGTTTTGTACTTCGTATTGGGAGTTCCAAACTTGGGAAGCGTACTCAAGGTGGCTGCGCACGTATGAACAATAAAGAACCTTTAGTGGTTTTAGAGAACTGAAGCTAGAACAGGCTCTTATAATAAACCCCAAGGCTTTAGACGCTTTACTTACTATAGAGTTTACATGGTTATCAAAGTTTACTGTCGTGCAATATGCCAAGATCTTTAACATTGCTCACTCTACTAATGCGATGACCATCTACAGTACATCCTGTACCAATTACTGATTTCTGACGTGTGTATACTACTTGAAAACATTTGGAAACGTTGAGTTGTAGTTTGTTATTTTTATTTATTTTTAATATAGTACAAATCTATCCAGGTCTGATTGAAGTTCTTCAGCATCCGATGGAGTACGCACCAACTTGAGGATCTTCATGTCATCTGCGTATAATAAGATACGCGAGTTTGTGAAGCAATTTTTAATGTCCGAGATGAATATTGTGAACAACAGAGGTCCTAAAATCGAACCTTGAGGTACTCCTGATGGGATAAGGTTCCAACAGGACATGTATCCGCTACAGCCTGTATCCTATTATTTATGTAAGATGAAAACCATCGAAATAGGTCACCATGTATACCAGCAGACAGTAGCTTCTGAAGAAGTATTTATGATGAAAATAGGGGGTATCAGGTCAGGTCCATCAGATTTAGTGGGGTCCAGAACTTTAAGTAACTTCAGTATCACGTGCGGGCTCACATTTAACATAACATTAATAACATAACATAACTTGACTTATAATTCTAGGATTTGAGGACATAGAATTGTAGTCTCATCATTGCACTGTAGTATCCAAAAAACCAAACACGTCAGGTAAAATAATTATATATGACTAGCAGCGCCTCGCGGTTTCACCCCCATAAAACCCGATCCCGTGGGAATATCGGAATAAGTAACCTATGCGTTAATCCAGGTCTCCAGCTATCTACATACCAAGTTTCATCGCAATCGGTTCGGTGGTTTGCGTGAAAGAGTAGCAAACATCCATCCATCTATCCAAACTTTCACATTTATAATATTAATGGGATATGTCATTGGTGTACAATAAATATTTTCCAAATAGGATAACTGCGGCCAATTTCGTCGGCATCAATCTCTTTTGCTCGATAGCTGACGGGAAATTCTGAATATCGACGGTAATTTGTGCAGCGATGCCGTGTTATTCGGTCAACGGTAGAAAATGGGAAAAGCTGGCAGTAATTGCATCAAATTTCAACGACATGCTCATGGAAAGTGTTCATTATGTTCAAAAATTAATTATCACGCCATAAGTAGTAAATGCCTGAGCCGTCTTATTTAATTTTAATTATCAATCCTTGTACGACCGGTGCGAATTTATAGCATAATTTTCGACAGATGTTTTCTACATACGTAAATCCAGTTATTACAAGCACTTAGCACTTACCAAGCAACAAAGTGGACCACCACGTAAATAAATAACCCAAACAAATTTAATTTCTTGTAACAAGGGGGGTGGGGGCGGTTATAGATTGACACAGCCAGATACGGTATTATCTGATTCAGTGGCGGATTTACACATTTGCCGCCTATAGTCTAATAAAATTTTGCCGCCCCTAGCTCTTCTTTGATCGGTTAGCTATTCACAATATTATATTAATTACAACTTTTTTGTCAATCATTTGTGCACTAATTACACCACCTTTTATAAATAATGTAACTTTTCAATCGTTTCAAGTTAGAAATTTCTCTCACCCCAACTGTGTTGGCCAGACAAGAACGAGTGACATGACCGTTCGCTAGGAACGGTCGTGTCACTCGTTCCCGCCCGCAACCAAACGCGACTACGAAAATTGTAGAAACATTTGTTTAGGTATTTAGGTATTTTAGGTATTTTATTTTATTTTTCTTCCACAAAGGCAACTACAGTTCAGTTATATTACACAATAAATAATATTTACAACAATAGTTTCCATTGTGAGAGACTGGTGTCTTGTTATATAGGTGGTGAAGCATATTACACGTTGAATTGCTTGTGTACCTATTAACATTTAGGTAGGTATTTGTGTAAATATGAATCTTTTTAATTTTTTGTAAGACAAAAAAAAATGTTTTCCTTTGCTGCCCCTAAAATCTGCCGCCCAAGGCTTCAGCCTACTCAGCTTACTGGTAAATTCGCCACTGATCTGATTGGTGGTAACTCTGTGTGTGTTGATCTACAATTTATAATTATAAATCTTTTTTATATTGATGATTTCGAACAATTTATGATCTGATCAATTTAAGAAATATAGATATGGAATTGAAATCACACACACACAGATCCTAAATTATCCTGTTCTGTATCTTAACTTAAGCCTCGCGGTTCTTCGCGTTTCGCCAGTACGCTTTTAATCTGTACAAATGTAATAAAGCTAACGTGTTTGGGTTTTTGTTTTTCTATGCCTATGGAACTACCAGTAAAAAAAAATATTTTTACATTTGATGGCCCAATTATTTAGGAAGGTTATAATTAAAATTACGTATAATATAAATCTTAGTTTAGGGAACTTGATGCAGGTACACTGACCCTGCTTTTGTAACGATTACGTTGGTGGGGCAGTATAAACAAATACGTAGCTATAGAAGGAGACGGGCATGCTAGGAAAGCCAAGTCATATATTTTTTATCAAGAGACGTTATCTGCTAAACATATGGATCACTCATAATACTTCTCCAATGCCGATTACGACACGATTTAACCGTTTCATGCCACTTTGACGTCATGAATCTATACAGAGGGACGTCCCACGTTCCGAGTCCGACATAGTCCGCCATCGTCACTCGAGGCACTCTAGAAACTTTGTACACCAACGATCGTCAGTTCTCCATATTACATGGCCTGCTCATTGACACTATAACTCACTAAGGGCAAAAGCTATATCGGTTACTTAATTCTCCTACTTTTTTTAAATTCTTAATCTGTAACTGCCAGGACCATCTTCACATGCCACAAATCAGTACAAAACCACTTTTCAGTGAACTCTATTTCCAAATTTATTATCCAAATAGTTCAATAATCAAAACTATCTACTCTGGACTGTAAATCATTTAACACTTGTGACCTCCTAGAATTGAGGTAACAAGAGTAAAGTTAAAAGAGGCAGAATTGTGTACGTGAACTTGGCTCGGAAACTTTGCACCAAGTTGTTTCAACAACAGTTATGCAGTTTGGACAGGTGACTTCGTAACTATCTTAGCAACCGACAACTTAAGACAACTATTCGACTATATTTTTTAAAATATTATAGTAGGTCAGTATGATGAGAAGTATTTTTTTCCGCTGCTCTCAAAACATGATTGATTTATTCATGAGGATTTGTAGTACATTCGGCTGCTATATCTTTGAATATTTATCCATAGTTGGGTCTTTTCTTTTTTGTGTTCGTGTGGTAGCCTCCACGGGTCATCACTTTACCGGAGCTAATGGTGAAGTCGTATTCCGTCAGGTGTACCGTTGGTCGTGGCTGGTCATCTCCGGACTGCTATTACTTAAATATGTATAGTAGTAATTAGGGCGTCAGTTTATATTAAAATTTTAGAATAATATGTTACGTTGTCCTCACATTTCGTTTACACTTATAAGCAATATATAAAAAACATGTTAAAAAAGAGTGTCCTTGGAGTTGGAACAGGCAACTAGCTTTACGACTGACTCCTACGCCTAACAATTCAAAATTACCTGTTATTGGTTTAAATGGATTACATGGTTTTGATTTTGATACAATAGAAAGGATATCCCTGTGAACCCCTACAGACTTGGCCGCCTGTTGAGCAAGGTGACCCCACTATGAGGTGCGGATGGTTCTGCTTCCTGTAATTTCGAGAGACGCGCGCAGAACATGTCGCGCCACCATCTCGGGCTTGATTCTGCTAGAGCGACAACGCCCTCAGGCAAACGCTCATGGAGGATGGAGATCGTTTTGCACTTTCGGGCGCCTGGTGCGTCTTCTGCGGGACGGAAGAGTACTAGTTCTCTCCCGTTCCCTCTCCGCCGCTTCTTTGGTATGCATAACTATCTCACAGAATAAGGCGGCCGAATCCCACGCACTCTCGTTCTGAACCATGAACGTAATGGCCTCCAGCGAGAGGCTACCCACACCGATGCCCGATGTGAGATCGGTACGTTGTGAGTGCCTCTCTAATGCAGCTCCAGGGTAAGGTGTTGTAAGCGTTGGCGATATCAAAATACATCGCCAACATCAATGTGATTGTGATCGCATACGTAGTGGAGCGCCTGCTGCGGAAACCAAACTGATCATCCGCTAGGTCCGGTCCCACTTCAGAGAGATTCACGACGAAGCAACCCGCGGTTATTCACTCAAAGAGTTTAGCCACCTCGTCAAGCAATACAATGGGCCGATAGAAATGACGTGTCAAATTTGTCATTAGTAATTTTAGTCAGTTGCAATATCAAACAGATCAGATAAGTGAACATTTGGAATGATATTAAACCGTGGTAAGCTGCGATTTCTCTCACACAATGAGGCGGATTGAGGTCATAACTCAGTACGTCAAATGGTTCTCATTTGTGAAGTTAAGCTCGCAGAATGCATACTACGCATAACTCTTTTGTACGAAGCAGTATAAACAGAAAATGGGAGGTTAGGTAATGCAGTAATTTTGAATAGACTCAACGTACCAAGTCAAGATTTTTAGTAAACTTTAACGGTTTAAAATGAAAGCGATATAGATGGTAACCCGGCTTTCAGAAATTGATATAATAAAAGCCATTTAGCCACGTGGCCTGGAAAACAAATAAGTAATAAGACCAAACTCACATGAAACATATAATCTAACCCAATCCCAACTCCTACATGACTAGGCTGAAAACACATTACAGGATCTGAAAATAAGAACAGGAGTACATATGACGCGACAACGACTTTTGAAGAAATTCAAGAAACATATCAGCTAAGAAATTCATTCTCACCTTTCAAACTCGGGTTTTTTAGCGAACCTACAATAACGATAAAGAAATCGTAGATAAAGGACGACTAAAATTTCTACATTACAGGCTACTACATTATATTAGAAGCTGTCAAGGTCTGCCAGGTTTCTCGGGGACTTCCTACCTCGGTTATACCCAAGTCCCTTGCAATAGACAGATTTGTGTCAGAACTCCGTGTGGTTTTAGTCAGTTCGATTCCGAAATATCACTTCACCGCTAGCCCCGATGAGGAATGTCCCGTGGAGGTATACACGATAAAAAATACCAGTACTTTAAAATGTATTTCAATTTTTACCCCAAATAAGCCTTAATTGATGTGCGGGCGCCATCTAGTCACGAGTTTTTTGCGAATAACGGAACGTTCTACTGAGTTCTAGAAATTCCAACAGTCAGATAAATAGTACTAGATATTTCAGGAAAGCTGTTTTTCGATGAGATGTTTTTCGAACTAAACACATCAAAAGACATTGAGATATCAAATACATTTTTAACTATAAAAAAATTCCAATTAATATTTACCAAATCTAGTCTTCCAGACTAGCTTCTTACTATGATTTCTAATGTTTAAGTTAACAACTTACCCCTATATTTTGTAAAAATTAAAAAAAAATTACAAGTTTTGCAAATTGTGGGATCTTAACCTAAGTTAATGTCGTCAATTAAATGGCATTTAAGGCAAAAATGAGGATGTTTTAAATTTTTATTCTAAAGATTTAAAAAAAAAACTGTTTCAACTTGCTAGGTAGTTTATTAATTAATTCATTATTTCTTAAAAATTAAATTTCTTACATATTTAATTTGTTACATATTGTGCTTATGTATTTAGTTAAAATAAGGGCTGAATGAGGACTATGAAAAAAGAATACATACAAAATGGAGCTTGCATTAATCTTTTTTATCCTTACATTGCAAAAAATATTATATATAATTGGTAATTAATGTACATAGAACACAGGTACAACAAATTTATATTTAATTAATAATAAATCCTTTACAGAAGCAGGTATTAGTAAATATTCAGGTAACAAAAAAATATAGTGGATAACACTAACTCAGGTAAGCACATAGCTTACCTGAGTTAGTGTTATCCACGGCTACAATGTGTTAATCATTTGCCAATACGTATTTTCAATGGATTGCGTAGGTATTTAGGTATAAAAAATGAACAATTGATACATCGCTGGCGTCTCATCAGCGATTCCTATCATCAGCGTCCACCAGCTAACAACACACCTTCCTTTCGTGTATTCTAGTGCTCGTAACATAAGTTACATTGCGTATAGCAAACACCAAAATATCCGTATTTTAATCATTTACCTGAATACGTAAATGAATTACAGTATAATGTTCATACAATGCCTATTCACTCGATACCTACGCTGACAGCTGACATGAAGGCCAGAGCGTTTCGTTTTAATATAATCAATACCTGTCTGATCGATATCGATTAATTGGAATAAGAAAAGTTAATACTAATTAATTGTTTGTTTATTTATCTATTTTTAATAACTTTTCTACAATGAAAATACCGGAATTATAAATCTAGAATGTCAGGAACGAAACGTTCGAACCCCACCCAACCCACTGCCTCTGGGTAAGGTGGGGTTCAAACACGTAACCATTTGGTCGCAAGTCCAACGCCTTAACCATTACACTACCGCTGCTTAATGTGTTAATAATGTGGTGTTTGTTTTAGGGCTTGACCTTCTTCCTTTCGTACGCAATACTCGCCGCGGTGCTGGGCATGCTGCAATTTGGGTACAATACTGGAGTCATCAACGCTCCTGGCAAGGTATGTACAGAAACACTGAACATTAAGTAATTAATTACTAGTAGCCGCTGAAGAGTTTGGCAATCCACCTCCTGGCTCCATCATCAGATCAGCTTAAAGATGCCGAATTATAGCTAGAACTAGGTCAAAATTGACTTCCAAGATTGGTTTACATAGTTAGACCGTATCTTTTGTGGATTCTATTTAAATATCACTTGTTATTAAAGACAATAAGCAAAATTAATGAATAGACTCTCGATAATGTGTTCCTTAAATAAAGTCCGCCAAAAATGCACTTAAAATTGATGCTTTAAGTGCATTTTTTTATTAAAAATTTAACAGAACAAGTGTAGGAAAGTTCCTGTAAGGTCTTCGTGTCTTGCCTTTTCTTTTTTTTTGTGCGTGTGGAAACCCTCTCGGGCTGTCACCCCACCGGAATTTTTGGGTGGGACGGTGTGTCGGAATCGAAGTGACTAAAACCACACGGTGTGCCGTACTGCGCCTTATTTAGTGTCTTGCCTACACTAAGTTCATTTAGTTAGTGGATGCGTCGGATATTAATAATATAATAGCACGATGCCATGTTACCAATTCAGAGTTCGAGGAACCAATTAAAGGCATCAACGCTTGAGATACAATTTAACTTAAAGTTGACATTTCCTAGATATAATATTTCAGTTTTGATTAGAAATGTTTACCACGCCAAAATTTGTGATGTTGAATAGTGGTTAAACCGATGTTGGTTCGACTTCTGTGGTTTTATGGTGCGTCAATTTTAATAATTAATTTACTCGAATAAATTGAAGTTTAGTTAGAATCTATTTCCAATAGTTTGGATGTTTTTATGTGTGGATATGTATTTACAAAAAATATGTATTTAGGTTTATTTATACGTGTTTTAGAACCTATAAGTCTACATAGCGCTGCGTACAATACTATTGTTCCCATTATTAATAGAAAAAAACATTAGTTACATTTTTTACTACATATTAATAAAAATTGTGTAGGTTTCCAGAAACAGAAACCTCCTCACTAACTTGTTTTTTTGTGTGTTTGGAAACCCCCTCGGGCCAACACCCCACCCCCTAGCACCTGCCCGTCAAAGCGCGAGCCCACCTTTGGGTAGAGACCTCTCATTTAGGCAACGCCCAGGCAAACGCGGCCGCCGCCTCCTCGCGGGGGGGGCACTATGGCGGGTGGAAGGGAAAACCTGTCCCATGCGCCAGGGGGTGAACCACGATGGGGCCTGTGAAATAAGAGGGCCTCCGTCTCATCCAGGGCCAACCACAAGTCCAGCACGTAGATGCGCCTGACCAACAAAGAGAAACTCCCCTGGTGGCCAAGACCGAATGACCAATTCTTCAATCCAATCCAATCTTGAAATTTCTTTCCCCGGGCTACGACTAGAGTGTCATCAGCGTAACAGATTACGCCCAGCCCGGGAGGGAAGTCACCTCGAAGAGCCCAGTCGTACCCCACGTTCCACAAGAGCTCTCCAAGGACACCGCACGACATGGGCCAACGACTAAAAACTCTATCTCGGTCGTCATACATGACGGTGCGCTCCTCTAGTTGGTCTGTCACTAGCCTCTTCAGGTACTGCGTCACCCCGTGATGGTGAAATGCTTCCCTGATGCAGCTGAATGTCAGACTATTGAATGTGATGTGATGTTCAACGACACCGATATCTCCAACCTCTAGAGTTACGGCCCTTAGGCGCAACAAAACATTGACCATCTTACGCCTAGCGCGAAAACCAAATTGGGAGTAAGACAAATCGGGGCGGACCTCGCCAAGGTACCAAACGGTGGGCAGAGAGGACCCTCTCAAACAATTTACCCTTCGTCTAGCAACACGATGGGCCTGTTGGCTGCTGTTGCTTTTAACGAAAAGCACCAGCTTCCCACTCTTCCAGCAGTCAGGAAAGCATCTGGACGCCATACTAGCATCGAACACGTCCTTGAAGCGGTCCGACATGTGGTCGAGGGCCAAGGCCAATGCTCGGGCAGGAATCTCATCTGGCCCGGGGGCGGTGTTCTTGGAACGGCCGCCCCTACCTCCGCCTCTGCGACGGGCGAAACGTCTCATCTATAAAGTTTTTCGCGCCTTTCGGTACTCCTCATTATCTCAGCCACATAAAACCAGCCTCCTAAGGTGTTGCTCGAGGCTCTTGGCCACGAACGGGAAATAATGAATGAATTTTTTTTAGGTATAAACTCTTTATTACCATTATATCGCCAAGTTGTGTTAATTTGTATTTTATTTCTGTCACTGCTATCGTAAATGAGTTACAGCAGTCACTAGGGTGGGAGTAAAAGCTCCTTTTAACTCTATTGTTTCCAGAATATCGCTAACTTTATGAAGGACGTCTACAAGAACCGGTACGGCATGGACCTGCAGGACGATACAGTGAACAAGCTCTACTCTATTGCTGTGAGCATTTTCGCTATCGGAGGCATGCTCGGCGGGTTTTCGGGAGGGATGATCGCTAACAGATTTGGAAGGTAATGTTTTTAGTTTTGTGTGTTATACTCGTACATATATCGTCTAATTTGTCATTGCGTGTATTCTGGTCTCCGTTATGAAATATTCTTTTCATGATCGCAACATTTATTATATCTTTCTATAAAATGAATGAAATAATGAATGTGATAAATTCGTGTGAATGGGCTCTGGTTGATTTTTTGCTGCTAGACTTTTATTTATTAAAAACTATACGGTTTTACTCACGTTTGCATTTCGGGGATGCCCGACTAGTTTCGGACCCGACGGGGCAGGACGCTTTACGCATAAATATGAATACCACTCACGAAAGTTTTTATTGTAATGCTAGACTTTTAGTTGCTGCTAAAATTTTATCCCATTTAGATACTTTTATTGGCGTTTCAAAGTCTTACGTCGACAACGTAATCTCCGGTTGATCGATCGAAAGGAACGTTAGCAACTATAGTATCATAAATTCATAAATCACTATACCTTGAAAATATAATTTTTTACTCAAATAAAAAAACTCTTAAATAAGTATATAAATATATATCGGCGACTTTTGATAGAGTTTAGAATGGCAGACGTGTTACATTGAAGGGATTTTACTCCACTAACTGAAGCAAACAGACATTTGTGCTGAAATAGTTGTTTTTAATAGAAATGGCTGTTTGTGTCAGTCTCAATATAATATCAATGGTGTCTTTAATCAGGAAAGGGGGCTTGTTACTGAACAATATCCTGGGTATCAGCGGCGCGAGTCTCATGGGTTTCACGAAGATATCACACTGTTACGAGCTGCTCATTTTCGGCAGGTTTATTATCGGCGTCAACTGTGGTGAGTTATCTCTTCATAATCCTGGCCATCCACGATGTTATTAGTCAACGTATGAAACTTAAAAAAATTATAGCGGTACATTTTGTATTTATAGTCTAACTGATGATGTATAAGATGTTTGGAATTCCTATTAGTATATTTTTTATGTCGAGATGATGGTTCACAGGTTTATGTCCCCACCGTATATGTAGCAGCCTAGCGGAGTATAAACGCAAGGCACAACTTTAATGGAAAATCATAGATTTACCACAAAGAATAGTTAATTTAAAAATTTGAAAGTCGGTTTGCGTAAAAAGTGGAGTGATAATGATGTGTGTGGAGTAATAGTGAAAATCGCATGAAAATCCGTTCAGTAGTTTTTCAGTTTATCGCGAACAGATAGACAGACAGACGCAGCGGGGTACTTTGTTTTATAATATGTAGAGATATAGAAGCCGTTTTACAAAATCTAGCCCGTCTATCACTCGGTTCCCCAATTCCGATTACCAACACAAAATTACTAAAATAAATCCAGCCGCTGTAATGTTTTTTGGGTAAAAAAGAATATAACATACACACAGAGTTGTCACACTCGGATTAAAAAGAAGTCTATGTAATTTGTTAGAAAAGGGTTAGTCGATCACTGTACAATTTTTAACTTATAGCTACAGCAACGCGGGGGTGCTAGTATACATATATTCCACATCTACATCTTTAGTTCTTACAATTCATTCAATTCTCTCTTACAAAAAAATAGTATCATCGGTAAACTTTCAATTTTATATTTTCATTTATTAAATAATGTTTCGTAAAATAAATACGAGCTTTTTAAAATGCCAGTGCTTTACATTACTTTCAGAGTCTAATTATATGACTCAAATATGAGTACACCTTGTATATTGAACAATTACAATTTCGTAAAACAAAAATATTTTTTTTTTCCTAGGGTTGAATACGTCACTAGTGCCAATGTACATATCGGAGATAGCGCCCCTGAACTTGCGTGGGGGGCTGGGTACGGTGAACCAGCTGGCTGTCACGGTCGGTCTCCTGCTGTCTCAGGTCCTGGGCATCGAGCAGATCCTCGGCACTGATGATGGATGGCCGATACTGTTAGGTGAGTGATACTTTGTTCAATAATTTAACTGCACGGATGGCACAATTGTTGAAGTCATTGTCATTGGCATTTTAAAAAGACAACTCCCGCATTAGGAATAACCCTGTGTCGCGGGGGGCTTCACAAACATTCAAACAACGGACACAAAGAACATCCAGACTCAGGACAACTATTTGTGGATCACACAAATTTTTGTCCCGTGTAGGATTCGAACCCACAACACTCGGCGCGGCATACTTTGCGCCATCCGTGCAGTCTTGTCAAGTGGTCCAGTCTTGGGGATACGTTTCCCACACTGGACTAAAATTTCTGTAACTCACAAATAGTTGTGCCGAGTATACATGTTCTTTGTGTAAGTTGTTAGACTCTTTGTAAAGTCCCCCGAGATACAGGAATTATTGTATGAAATCAAATCACAAAAAAATAATAACTTTCAATTCAAATCAATTATATTATTTACTAGCGACCCGTCCCGGCTTCGCAAAGATGCAATGTAGATAATAGTGTGTGAGTGATAACGCTCAAATCTAAGCCTGTAACGTTGAATGTTTGACTATGTGACTTATTATTGGTCATTGCAATAGATAGCTTTACCGGAAATTGCTGGCGCTTAAATTGGAACGGTAAATTTGATGGTATTACAAGAATCCGGGGAATAAACATATATTTTCCAGTAGGTACCACATCCGGGAAGTATTGTGCAATCTATTATGAAAGTTTTAAGTGATTTTATCAGCAAACGCGTGTGGGAAACTGAACAGCCTCGTCGACAGAGTAGTACGTTATCGCTGCTGCATCAAGAAGAAGATATCAGACAATCAAAACACAAAAGTTTTGATAGTCTAGATTAATCCTTGCCGCTAAGGTATTCTGGCTAAGTTTTGTTGCGCGATAGTTTTAATTTTACGATACTTCATAAGATATTAATTTAAATTGTGGGGCGTAAATGGCAAATATGGCAACATTAAAACATTATAGAAAGCTCATATGCCATCGCTGATTTTTTGTAGTAGTCCTAATAAAGAGAAACCATATTTTTTTTTATGGTATAGGGGCAAACGAGCAGACGGGTCACCTGATGGTAAATGACTACCGCCGCCCATGAGCACCTGTACCTAAGAGTCACAAGTGCGTTGCCGCCCTTTAAGGTGGGAATAGGAGAAGAGGGGGAGGGGGGGAAAGTGGGAAGAGAGGAGAGGGGAAGGATGGGAATTGGGAAGAGGGAAGGGTTAGGGCCTCCGTCAACCTCACTCACGCGCCGAAATGCAATGCAAGTATTGCTTCACTGCCGGTTTTCTGTGAGGCCGTGGTATCGAGCGGAGTCGAGCCGGCCCATACGTGCCGAAGCATGGCTCTTCCACGCATATACATTATTTTGTTATATTTCAAAAGAATAAGATAGCATTTCAGGCTAGATTTCTTCCGACATCTCAAACAATTATCGTCATATTTCAACAAATTGACACAAAACTATATTAAAACTATACGTAAAAACCTTCCTCTTGAATCACTCTATCTATTGATGAAACCGCATAAAATCCGTTGCATAGTTTAAAAGATCTAAGCGTACAAAGAGATAAACGGCGGGAAGCACTTTGTTTTGTACTATGTAGAGGAAGTAAATTTGCAAACACACACAAAAGACAGCCTTTTTAAGACAGGCAAAAAGTTTGTTGAGGGCTGATAGCTAGCATCGGTTTCCGCTTAAGCTTATTTTAACATGGTACCTACACAAAGGTATTAACGTGAGAGCAAACTGTCCCGCGGCGAACGGAACTGAGGGATAGATATAAGTAGAGGTACGCAGAAGGTTGGAGAGTTGGTTCGGCTATGACAAGGAATGTCAAAGTGGTTTTCTTTTTGTTATATCAACGTCCTAACTACTTCTTGCCTTTGAGATTGAAATTTTATTATGGGTATAAATATTATTAATTCCAAAATAGACTAAAAGGGAATATAATATATTTCTTCTATCTTTACTCTTCTTGCGTTTTTATAGTCCAAAATAATAATAATAACTTGAGACATCTCTCACACACGGCCGTCTGATAAATATCCTATACTAATGTATACACGTGAAAATTTGTAAGGATGTATGGATGTTTGTTACTCTTTCACGTAAAAACTACTAAACCGATTACGATGAAACTTGGTATGTAGATAGCTGGAGACCTGGCTTAACACATAGGCTACCTACCTACCGCGGGGTGCATCTAGTACTTATATATAAAAAAATTAAAGTTCTTTTCTAACATCATCATATAGTTTGAAAAATCATACACCAAACATCCAGACATCAGAACTAAAAGCCAACTTAAACCTATTTCTGAGGTCCGGCACGGTTCTTTTCTTAGCACTGCCGTCCTTGGCCGCCGTCTTGCTATCTGGAACTATCTATTAAAAATTGAGCTATATCTTGGTAAAAGGTATTCTGCAATAGCTTCCACCAAGATATAGCTAATTTCTGATCATTTCTATTGACACTTGGTCGAGGCTAACGTCTTCAATAAAAAAAATATTGCGATATTTATATTTACTACCTACCGCATTTTCACACTTCATTGCTATAAAAGAAATTCATTGTGGTGAAATATTAATAGTATGTTTCCATACCTAATTGTTTATTTCAATGACTGTTAAAATAACAATAAACAGGTGTCAATGTTCGCATTGTCTGGCGCTGTTAAATAGGGTAGATGAAGATGACTGTGAAGTCAAATCCGTATCTTTTTAGTAAACCTCAAAACAGTAGCTTCCGTACATTTTTGTATGAAATGCTAAGGCGTGACGTCACGCCTTAGTATTGTCATATCATTTACTTTTAATGTTAATTTAACAATTATAATGTAAATTAAAAACGATGTAATAAAACTGGACGACAATTTTCACAGTATTTTAAGTTATTTTATTGCGACACTTGACGAAATAATTTATTTTGAGCATAGGCATATACCCAGTTATCATATACAGGGATATTATTGCTATCAAAGGGTAATCGGATAATCCAGGGTAACATCAATAAATAAAATTTAAAAGATAATCCGACTTCAATACACATAACTCATGTTAAATTCAAACATACATACAAACAAAGCTGTATTCTTCATCCCTTAATGGTTACCCTTAGAATTGTATTAAATATTCCAATTCTAAGGGTGAGCAATTCAAATTTAAATTTGACCAACCTTTACTATAGCCAATTAGCAAAGAATTAACATACACACACAAAAAATCTGTCGAATTGAGACCCTCCTCCTTTTTTTTTAGTCTTAGTACTTCAACATCGGCTCCACTTCACCATATGCTTTGTGCCGGGCATAAATTGCTTAGCGACTCGAATCACAACTCGTTAAACACTTAACTTCAAATAAATAAAAGAAAATAGCTTTGTATATGCCTTGACATTTATTTTGATATTTCTGTATCTGTATAATTACTAATTAATTGCTACATTACATGTAGCTCTGTAGTGGAGTAAAATTTGACGGCAAAGGCCGAGCGCCAAAGGCTCCATACAAAAAATCTCCACCGTCAGTCGCGACCGGCCCACGCTTTAGTCTAAGAAGTACCTATGGGTTGTGTGCCGATGTGGTGTAATTAAAAATGACCCAATTTAATTTATTGCTAACCTTACATTCATTTGCACTTTCTTTTTTATTGTGGTGAACCAATGAACTTCTGATCTGACCTTAAAACATTAATACATTCATTCACATGAAACATAGAGGCGTTGTTCATTCATGAGTGAAATAAATTATTAATGCTATTCCTTAAGTGATACATTGGATAACTAGTTTTTTTTTATTAATATAGGGGGCAAACGAGCAGACGGGTCACCTGATGGTAAGTGACTACCGTCGCCCACGTCACCCACACCTGCAACTCAAGAGTCACAAGTGCGTTGCCGGCCTTTGAGAAAGGAGTACGCTCTTTTTTTTTAAGTTTGAAGGTCGTATCGGTCCAGAAACACCGCAGGCGACAGTTTGTTCCAAAGTTTGGATGTGCGAGGCCAAAAATTCAGAATATAAATCAAAATCTAACATTTGTAATGAAATTGGGGATTGTTTTGCTATCAATTTCGCCCATTACAACTGAATGATATAAAGTAAAATATATATAAATAAAAATTCATTCCATTGTGATGAAAAGTTTTTATCGTGGGAGAGCCATGCTTCGGCACACATGGGCTGGTTCGACTAGAGTGATACCACGGCCTCACAGTAATCTGGCAGTGGGAGTAGGGGAAGGGTGGAGGAGGGGGAGAACGAGAACCTCACTCACTCGTCGAAAAGCAATGCAAGCATTGCGCAAGGGTGATGTATAATTACAAAAAAGAAAAAACAAGAAGATTGTACATTGTACAATATGCTAAATGAGAGATGAAAAAAATGGTCTCTTATCTTCTAGTATCTTCCATTCTGTAGAAAATAGTTTCATCTACGGGTTTAACCGGAAATATATGGATCGGATCACTAGATATAGTACGTTTTTTAAAACAGTTGACAATTTAGAAAAATAAAATCTAGCGTATGCTTTTTTGGCTAACGTCTTTAACCAAAATGTAGCTTCGTCTTGTCGCAAATCGTTAACAAATGTCGTGTCCCGCAGGTCTGGCAATCTGTCCAGCGATACTGCAACTGTTGCTGCTTCCTGCCTGCCCCGAGTCACCGCGGTACCTGCTTATCACTCGACAATGGGAAGAAGAGGCTCGGCGAGCACTCAGAAGACTAAGAGCAAGCAATCAGGTATCTATCATTTGACCATTGCTACCCCATGATATGATGTCTACTTGAATGTTCTCGCAGGTATAGATTAGGCATAGGCAGGTTTGATTAAGGTATACCTAAGGTAATGAGTGACCGATTAAAATATGATTGCATTCACGATTAAAATAGTTTACTCCAGACCATGGTTTATTTATCAAAGATTTGTAATGATTTTGTAGTGTGGTCATACATGTTGTAGTGTGGTCAAACATTTTGTAGTATGGTCTAACATTTTATACGGTGGTCCAACATTTTTACAAAAAAATGTACGCAGTATATCCTACACGTCTAAAAAATATGTTAATTGACACTAGGAACCATATATTCATTAAATATTCTCAATTCTTTGAGTTGTATGGAGACGATTAACATAACTACTATAAGCAATATTAAAAAAATCGTCCTTCTCGCTACCCAATATAAAGTCTCCAATTGACATATTCCATTCTATCAACTAAGTTCTAGACTAAGACCTGCTTGCTATATACCTACATATATAATGAAGCACATTTTTCTCTTGATGGTATATTGTTTAATAATGCTATGGACGATACTAAAATGAGGAGTTTTAGTAGTTCGGTACTGACCCTGCAAATTTGACGAAGGTAAACGGAGACTCCGCACTGACAGCATATGTGCCTTTTAGCTACGAGTACTGTCTTCCCTGAAAGAACGCTGGAAGCCAATCCAACAATCCAACTTTTTACAGCTTACAGGAATTCTTTCTATCGTCCAAGAGCTCTTCTCTGGAACGATAGTGGGTGTTCCAGTAAGACCTAACTCTCTTGCCATTTAAGAGTTAAATGTATAGTCGAGTGCGTATCATATTCTTAAGCCGTTCAAAGTAAATGAACTTGCATTTGTAGCAGTGAATGTTTTCCTAAAAGTTCAATCCTGAAAGAAATAATAAAAGTATAGCAGTCGTAATTCAAGACTTGAGAAAATCGGGATATAGGGTATAACAGATTTCTGTTTGAACGGAAAGCATCCGACTAGGGAACCAGGTCCATCTTACAGAAGACCGCAGCTACTTAACCCTACTAACAGATAAATAAGTTAGCTTCACTGGGAAAGAAGAGGGATAGAGCGGGAGTAGAGAGGGACAGCGAGGCAACACGTGAATTATACTACCGTGTTGTGAATGTTTTAAGACACCGGGAACAGTATGCTGTTCCCGGTATCCTGGTGTCCCGGATAGTATGCTATCATGTAAATGGTACCTATGCTTGTTGATCAACTTATTTGCATAAAAAAAATAATGTAGTTCTTCAAATCATATAATTTAAATTGCCTTTATTCACAAATTCTTGTGTATTTATATCTGTATTTCTCTTTATGCAAATCCGAATACACTGAATCTGCAACAAATACTTGGAAATATCAGGAGGACGTCACTTTGAACGGATATATATTAATATATAAAGTTCTATGTACTAGTTATGTAGTGCTAGGGGCGGATCTTACCTTATTGCGCGCGCATGATATCACTGTAGTTATTAAATTTGATCCGCCCAGCTTTGTATGCAGCCCGCCTTTGTATGCAATGTGCACGAAGCCCTTCGAATGGCATGCGACAGGTAAATGTCTAAATGTCTACATTTTGGATTAACAATTCTGAGCTATTAGTAGTCGAGTGAGATTCAACTTGTAGGTTTGTTTAAGTAAATAAATTACATAGAAGTACGTTAAATGTCTTACGTACGTAAAATTAAATCTTCTTGTCGACTTGTAGAAGGAAAGTATTTTCATATACCCATTTGACGAAATTGAGAATTTTTGTGATGCTTGACATTTGACGTTGTCGTCCGTTATAATTATGTTGGTAATCGCACTAATATTATAAATGTGAAAGTTTGGATGGATGGATAGATGTGTCTTACTCTATCACGCAAAAACCCCAGAACCGATTGCGATGAAAATTGGTATGTAGATAGCTGGACACCTGGATTAACGCATAGGTTACTTTTTATCCCGATATTCCCACAGGATCGGGACTTACGAGGGTGAAATCGCGGAGAGAGAAGTTTTTATTTTTGTCTGCGCACTAGTCGCGACTTTGCTCACAAAAACATAGAGATTGGTCGAATAAACTATGTAATTTTAAATAAATAATAATTTTAGCTAAGCTAAACCAACTGCAAATTAAAATAAGCCTACAAACTAATTAATAATTCTCAAAACTAAAATTATAAGACCTATCACAGTTATCTTATTCAATATCCAGCGTAGTTTATGATTTTCAATATTTATTTTTGAGTTTCAAATTCGTATCAATTACGATATTTTTGTAACACAACTCTGGCTACATGTTTAATGTTGCTAAATACTCCTCTGTATAAACTTTATAATATTAAATATAATCAATGTACTTTTTGTATTGTGTGCCTATGGCCTTACTATTTGCGAAAAGTCGAAAATAATTGAGTATGTGGATTGTGTTATATCGTTTTGCAATATAACCTTTGCTACCTTTGCTAAAATTGCTCAAACAAAAAATAAACAAAGATAGCTTTCTACCTAGGGACAAATCTAAAACCCGTGACAAACGTATTACGTATTGTAACATTTTTGATATAACATCAATATAATCAAAATTCTCGTATCCCGAGTAGCTTAAAAAATGAGTGTGAAATTGGATAATCTTTGACACTCTTGTTACTGTTGCGTAACATCATGAGAGTCTTTTTCTAATTCGATCTTAATGTGTCGTCATGGTGTACGCTCTTTTGCCGTGCCCCCATTGCTGAAGATCGTGACTCCGTCTTAGACGGTCAACGATCTCTTGCCTAAGGGTCTTGTTTCTTCTTCAAAGATAGAACTTTTGAATGAAACATTTTATAGTGACAATTACTATTTTTCCCCAAAAAATGTAAGGCTTTTTAATCTCTGATCGGTGGGATTCCTTACAAACATTGACGATAACATATACAAGCTGTTCTAGAAAGTTGTGGTCATAAGTAAAATTGACATAAAAATTCATAATATGTTGCTTAGGAATGTGCATCTACATCAAAAAAAGCGAATTCCGAAGAAAAAACATCAACATTTTTTTTCATTCTTGGTTAACTATTTGACGGCTACACATAAAGCTCCTAAAATTTGACCACACACCGTTCTATAAAAGACTTTATAACACATAAGAATAACTACTAAATCGAAATTCCAATAGACTATCTCTAACCCTAAAGGTGGAAGAAGACATCGAGGAGATGCGTGCGGAGGAACGAGCTCAGCAAGCGGAAGCGTCTATTTCCATGCGGGAACTGCTGTGCTCTCCCACTCTCCGTGCGCCTCTGCTAATTGGCGTGGTCATGCAGCTGTCGCAGCAACTCAGCGGGATCAATGCGGTAAGGGTGACGATAGCGCGATAAGAATTCCAAGAATCTGTAGAACACTTGCTTTTAGTAAAACTTGTGCGATTTTTTAAGTCTTCTGACTAATGTAATAAAAATAATTGTAAGACTCTTACATGACCCAAAACTCATAGATATAAGTATGAGTATAAAGTATCTTATTCTCACTCTGATTCTTATCGGGAGATATTGTATAAATTAAAATATCAACTAAACACCGCGTTTATGTTTATGGTGGGCTTGTTCATGATGTTTTCATCACTTGATCAGATACTTCGAAATGTTGTTTTTTCATCTAACAGGTGTTTTACTATTCCACTTCACTGTTCACCTCCTCGGGCCTCACGGACGAGTCTGCCAAGTTTGCAACCATGGGGATCGGAGCCATCATGGTCGGCATGACCCTTGTCTCCTTGCCTCTCATGGACCGCACAGGGCGCCGCACCCTTCATCTCTACGGCCTTGGGGGAATGTTCATCTTCTCTATTTTCATCACCATTTCATTCCTTATAAAGGTGTGTCTTATAAAGGAGTAGTTTGTTATTGTGGGGAAATTATCAGATATTGTTTTAATGAAAAAGTTTTTGACTGTTATAGATAGATGACAAAAATAAAAATAACAAATATCTGTGGTCAGTTGTTATAGAATATCAGAATTAGTTACTAAACTAAAACTAAAAACCAACCAAAGGTAAGGGTGTTTGGAGTTATAAGTAAGGAAGGGAACACTTTAAACAATATGCTAATATTACTAAGCCTTCAAAGAATACAATATATTGTTATAAAATTTAAGCCTTTCAGAAATACTTATACATTTTTAAAATGAAACAGAGCCAGTGACTAGATATTTCTATAACAATACAGTATTCCAAACTGTGCAATATAAATATAACAAATCAAAAACATTTCGAAACTCCGACCGAAACAATAACTTATCAGAAAACCGCAAAATAACTCTAAAAGATCGAATATAAATATTATTCCTAAAACTTAAATTGACTTTGTCCTGATTTCGATTTTGTTTTATAGTTTAAAAGAATCAGGGCCTGTATTTCGTATTTGAAGTATGGGCCCTAATATGTACCTTGAGGCATACCACGCAAAGCTTAGAATAGGTAGTTAGTAAGGATAGAAGATAAAAACAACATTCATTTTTCGCAAATCAGATCCTTGAATATTCCCGGCCCGTTGCGGTAGTATTTAATCATCTCGTTGAAGCAGAAAATATTTCACATAACCTAAACTGACTATAATATTATTACTATCGTGATATGAAGACTTTTAAAATTAATAGATTTATAAATCAAAAGCGTGGTATAAGTCAAGGTTCAATACATAATAATACGCTTCCGCACGCTTTCTCATCGCTTAATCGCATTTCACCGTCTTCGAGCATTATTATTGACTGTTAATGCTTCATTTAAATTTATATATTTTCTCATATCCCCTAATTGGTTGCTCTATCTTCCAAATCAACTTATTTAATTAAATATTTCTTATCTAAATTCATGTTTAGTCGTTAATCAAAAGTAAAGTTACTCATATTAATAGAACGTTGCGATTCAAAAGTTACTTCTACCCTAGAAGAGAAATTAATAAAAAGATACTTTCTATTTAGACTAGTGACACTAATGCATGTACCACATATTTAATCCTGTGTTTATTTTTTTCACCATCATTTGCTTCAGGCGAGTGTACGAGTACATGTAAACAACTACGCTAAACACTGTTATTTCGCCACAGATAATCGCAGCGTTCCACATCATCTTTAATTGGTCAAATGTAACAGAGTTTACCGTCATCGGCACACGTACTCTCGCCGCTTCGCTAGCCCCCCCTGCCCCCCCCCCCCTTCAGCGACTTTCCTGTTTCCGATACCGGAGTCTCTAGGAAAGCATTGTAAATAAACAAATGGGAATAAATTCTCAAATATAAATGTTAGGTACATCACTCACATAGCACTGAACACTTATTTTGTTGGCCACTCAACAGTGGTAAAGTATCACGGGGAGCTCAGCGCACGCGTTTTCAAATGAAGCGAAATTTTAATCACACAAACACTGCTCTAAAGCAGGATGGCACTTATCACCAGCATTCGCAGTACATACGATAGATGGACAACACTCGCTATTAGCACTCAAAGAACTGAGTCACAACTCCACGCACCGCGCGGAGCCTCTGACTGACACACAGACAGACTCGTGTGTGATGTGCATTTATGTTTGCGATTTATTTCATCCGGTCGGCGACGGGAAAGGACAACATTTCTATCCCCTGATAGGAGTTCTTCGGCTATGTGCAGGAAATGATTGACTGGATGAGCTACTTGTCGGTGGTGTCGACGCTCAGTTTCGTGGTGTTCTTCGCTGTGGGTCCCGGCTCCATCCCGTGGCTGATCACCGCTGAACTCTTCTCGCAGGGGCCACGGCCCAGCGCTATGGCTATCGCCGTATTAGTTAATTGGATGGCCAATTTCGTTGTCGGGATCGGCTTCCCTAGCATGAAGGTAGGCCTTCATACTGTACACACAGTTATACATGTGTACCAGTCCAATGGCATTCCATTAATTAATATTTATATAGGAAGTCTGACCTTATAACTACGGTCAGTCATATTTGCTGTCAATATTGATTGCAATCGTGTTGTAATTAAATTGACTATTGATTAGCTTATATTGATAAGCTAATCTATGTCAAAATATATTAGCTATACTTTTGAGTTATATTTAAAAATATTTAATTATGTAGTTAAAGAATAATTATCAAGTGTATTTACATTGAATTTAATTGCTTTGCAGGCACTACTGGAAAACTATACATTCCTGCCTTTTAGTGTATTCCTTGCAATTTTTTGGATATTTACGTATAAAAAAGTTCCTGAAACAAAGAATAAGACCTTTGAAGAGATTTTGGCACTGTTCCGGAATTCCAACGGAAGGTAAGACATACACAGTTAATATTTATTTATTTTAAATACTTATGGCATACACCGTGTCCTACCATTAACATACCACATGTATTCATGTTTTTCTTAATATCACGACAGCACACAACCAAAAATGACTGGTCATTCCTCAAGCACGCGATGCACGTGATGTTTGTCTCATTTGTAAATACTACTTGTATCTTGCCCGGACGGATGGACTGGAAACATAGATGGAATTATACTTGCTACATTTCTGTAAATAACAATGTTATTTATCGTTACGCAATAATACAGCACCGTTATCTAATGAAATTTTATTTCAGGAGAATGAGTTTTGTTAAATTCGACGAATATTGTTTGTATAACGGGTTTCAAAGAATAAACTTCTTAATGAAAAGTTATAAATAAATATTTCTTATTATTCATGCGTGATTATACTACCACTAATAGAATTAAAGATACGATACCAAAACTATGCATGAAAAAAAATACTTTACACATTGTACAAAATTTTTTGAAGCTAGAAATCATTAAATCCAACTAGTTTGACACTATATGAACTTATTCAATAGATAAAGACATTAAACACCTTTATTGATATGTGAAATAAAAAGTAGCGTTAAGTCTAGTCAAGTGGGTTTAGCTTTACCGGTCAGTGGGCATGATTGGTGAGTGTGTGCAGGGACAGCTTTCGTGACAGCCGGCTGTATGGGAGCATGATGAACTGCGTCAACGCGCTAGAACAACAGCTGCCCCCGCCCCCGCCCCCCGCTCCCGTTGACGAAAAACACGACTCCCGTAAGTAACACCGCTTCCCGTCACCGTGCTCACCCCCACATTTTGATGCCTACATTCACTACTAACAATCAGAAATTTAATGTTTATAACACTTTAAAATCTCCATCTTTCTGCTTGTTTAAATTTCCAACCTATCTTTTTGGAAGAAAGCCATTGTAGGCATCGGTAGCACATTTATGTCACATTATTCAGAGAACACAATTCGTCGATGCTTCCGTGAATACCATGAGATAAATAACATGTCAAAACAGGTACGAATTAATTCAGAAAGAACGTTGAGAGAAGAATCAAGTGCTTAGAGGTCAGATGTTAATGATCTAGAAATGTCTAGAAAAGAAACGGAGCTGAATTAATTTTCGCAATATTTTTTAAATAACCTTTAACTTTGCGATGATACTGTAAAAGTATTTCACATTTTGGGATGTCACGACATCAATAAATCATCATCCTCCGCGTCTTCCCCAACTAAGTTGGGGTCGGCTTTCAATCTAACTACGATACGGCCGAACTTTGATATTTTACGTGAAGCGACTGCCATCAGACCTCTACAACCCAAGTACTAGGCGATATCGAAGTTCTGTAGTTAGACCAGGTTGTCGGACTTTTTAGGGCTCCAACTACCCGTAACGAATGCCACAGATGTTTGTATTTCACCCGGGACCGACGGTTTAACGTGCTCTCCGAGGCACGGAGGGGTCTCAATGTGGTAAAAAGGGTCACCCATAATAGACTGACCTGGCTAGCATTACTTATCTTTGTAATGTGTTAAACTACTCGGTTACCACTTATCCACGAGCCCCTCTCAATCATTCCCTCACGACATTAATAAATACCAAATTAAATATGTAGCAATCGAGAATAAGACAATCAAATTCGTAAGAATTAAACCAATCTAAAAGAACACGAAGGTAACGATGTGATACACTTTCAGTATCGGAGCAGTCCTCGGGTGGGGGCGAGGGGGGTCGGCCGCCACCGCCTCTCCCACCGCCGCGGTTCCCGGCCACCGGCAATGTCTGACAATGGGAGCCACCTGCGCGGGCGCCACTTGTCGCGCCAATCAAGGCCGCCGCCAACTTCTTGTTTCATGGGCTCAAGCGTCAGGCAGGGGGCCGTGCCTCTATCACTACCACACAACAAATGTTCTAAATCGATGTGATTAGGTTTATAAAACGAAACTAGAAAATAAGTCACGGCGTAAAATTAATTATAGTTCTTTAGTCTGTCAGTTTATGACATAATTTATGAAAAAAATGCATAGGTACCCTGTAAAGTGCCATCGGTTTCTTGTACCCATTTTAAATAAATCTTTTCATGGTGACAATGTTTATTGAGTACTTCGAGCGGGGTCTATCTGGGGGTTCGGTAATTATGGTCTACAGATTATATAGCTTCTGATACATATTTTTAAATTTACTGATAAGCATGTTTGGATGGTGAAGGAGTTCATTATAAAATTGTAGATTTTTATCAACTACTTAGAAGAAAAGCCGGTTAAGTGTGGAGGAACAAACAACTTCGTTCTCAAACTACCTGTGCACTGGTCAATGCCAACTATGTAGAAAACTAAATACACTTAAAATGGGTACGACGACATTACTGCTGACGACGAATGATGACGTCACTCACATGTATAAAACATGTATAAATATATACATACTGTGACTTTATTATATTGTTGATTTTTATTATTATATTGATTATAATTATATTATTTACAAAGAATGTTTTCTATTCTTTTTTACTCATATTTATTGTTATACAAATGACGAATAAAAGTCATGATATCTCAGATGACCTATATTATTATTGCTTATTGGGTGTTTAAATTAACAGAGTAGATTTTGAACAGAGGGGGAGAACAGATTGCATTAGTTTGAATTCGGGAATTGATTAAAATAAAGTTGAAAAGTATATGTGTACATTACTTAGCAGAATGATATAACCAAATATACACCGCAGTTAGTTTTGGTTGATATTTTTATTTGATTATTTTTATAGTATAAGAGATAATAAGAAACATATTATCTTTTTAATTGATAAATAAAAAATGAATAGCGTTATAGTAAGTTATACAATTTTGTGGAGACTTTAATAATGTAATGCTTTTAACTTATACGCCCCTAGAAAGAGAAAAAAATAATTACTTATTAATTAGGTTTCAGTAGATAATACAGGGTTATGGTCAATTTGTGCGTCCGTGCGCCTGGATACTGCTCAATTCAATATATTAAGACTAATATGATCTGTAGAGAGTCGTGATTGGTGCAGTAAGCACGGCCTAATATTAAAAAATAATGTGTGCTGGGACGTCGCTGTCGATGACTGTTATCATTTATTGCAATAATTGGCTCAAATGATTTGTCACCTGTATGTATGGCGTCCAGTGCATCGTGAGCGTGACTAGTGCAGAACGAACGCAACTCGTAAGGGACGTATATATTAAATAAATCGATTGACTCAAGGGTGTCTTACAGGGCCGCGACTTGTCCACGAGACTATTTAAACACGCGATCGGATCGCTACAGTCGCCACCTAGTAACACATCCCGCGATCGTTCTAATTCTAAATTAAATATAAGGTAAGATAATTTCTCCTGAATAAAGTAATAATAAATAAAAATAACAATTTATAATTGTACAATTCACAACAATAATGTTATTTTTTATTTATAAGCAATACGTAGATGGAAATGTAATTTTTCTTGGTGTAGCATTCGGTCTTTTTGTATCGTAATAAGTCACGGTAGATTTTTTGTAAGTTAAATTTTTATGATAACTGTTATTATTGTGTTAGTTGGGAGGCACGCGATGTGATCGGTGCAGCCCGACGCAGCGCCCGGCCGGCGTCTACATGAGCCGCGTGACCAGCCGAACTGGTCGGGGCGTGTCGGCATGTCGGCTGGCCAAAGTTACTTTCGACAGATCTCATAGCGGACGCTATTAGTTTATAGCAATATGGAGACTGTGTCTCGAGATCATATACTATATTAAATAATTAGATTGAAACAACGTTTATTGGATGTTCCGATATTTCGATGTTATTATAGTTTTACGGTCGAAAGCCCGAAGATGGTTTATCCGCGCAAATATAGCACAATTTTTTCGAAGTGGCAGCACAATATTAGTTTCGAGTATATAATTTACGCTTAAGATTATTAAGAGCGTACTGATTCATAAAATAATTAAAATAATAATTGAATGTGTTACGCACTATTGTTATCGAAAAAAATCATGAACCTAACATTGATACAGCCAGACAAATGCCGTGTCACATTAGACTGAGATTTACACAACATCAACGGGACGCAAATATTATTTACGACTGAAACAATAAGGTGAATAAAGCAGCACTACTCGAATAATTATTCTTAAATGTAACATTCCCGTGAATATTGATAAACTTGCGTGTAAAGTATGTCACTTAGCAGTACGCATCACGATACTTTATTTACATTTCTGAAGGCTGTGATCGATGTGAAAGTGTAAACAAAACACCGTATCATTAGGTAAGTTAGACAAAATTAACCGCGTAACATGAAGCATTTATTTTATCTTCGGGCAAGCGATAACGTGTAATGTGTAAATAAATATAAAATAAGTACAAATCTGCACAAGATTCACTCGAACCAATGCAATGGATTGTAAATGTTAAATAGTTAATTTTAAATAAAATGTTTCGTTACACTTTTTAAATATATTTTGTTATAGTTGTAAAAAAGTTACATATTGTTAATAAATATAAATAGCTATGCATTCTGTTGGTATAAATAAAACCAGGTTAAAGTTGTAATATTCAAAGATATATATATACTTAGTACAATTATACGTTATTTGATCTTAACATTTCTAGATCTTGAAAGTGATGTATTATGTTTAAGATATACAGAATTTAATTTTTACGAGAATATTGTGAATATATTAATTTAGTTGGAAGCATTGGATCGAATGAACTCACGAGCCCATTACGATTATAACCAATCAGTTTTGTATCGTGAAAGCTATAATAGCAATAGATCTGCAATACAAGTAACAGTTCGGCTTCGTTTTAGTTTCAGGTGTACACTTATTTCATAAAAGTTACAAAACTAAACATAATCCTAAAAGGATTAATTAATTACAATTATAAAGAGATTAAGACTGCAAAATGGCTGTAATTTTCCTGCAATTTGAACTGAAAATGTTTCGATGTATTAGATTTTAAAATCTCCCAAAGTTTTTAAGTCTCAACGTCCATCACAAATAATGCATTACGAATGTTACATTATTCAAATCTGTAACGCATTTATGAAATAATCTATGTTATTATACTTTATTTATTCTGCTATGTCATACATACGCGCAGTTCTGACGACAGTTAGCTTTATAACTATACATTTTTTGCAAAAACAGCACGACTTACCATATTCGATACTGGAATTGAACTTAATTTTACCCTGCAATTAACACGTTACGATAAATATTTAGGATAAAACAAGAAACAGAGAATATTTAAAATAGATAAATGAAACAAAATCGTGTTGCTATGCACCGTGGAGCCGGCGAGTTCACTGCGGATATTGAATAACGGAGAACGGTAATTGCAGATATCTGCAGCAATATTATACACAGAATTTCGATAATGTTCAATAATAGCTAATAGTACCAGGAATAAATTATTTATATTTCAATTCAAGTATATTTTTTAAACGGACTTTTTTTGTGTTTTTTTTTGTTGCAGTGAAATCGAATGGCTCCGAGAAGGTCGACTATGAATGTTTGTAATGTGTTGGTATTGGTTATAGAGTAATGGGTTCTCGGCCACATATGTGTTGTGTAGGTAAAATCTCCCGTGGCGACGCGGCGCACGGACGCACAAGGGTCTTGGGGCTCTCCCAAGCGCTAGTTGCCCTGTTACCTTCTAAAGCACTCTCCGCAATTAAAGCCACTATTAATATCTGATGCGTTTAAGTTTCAATAAGTGGAGGTTACTCCATACTTGTACAAAATAAAAAGTTGTAAAATTTTATTGGAACTACTTGTTATAAAAAGATAAAAAATACAAAAAAAAATGTTTTCTTTTATTTTCACATCCTTTTTTTCAGGTGTCGATTATTGTGTGTGAATATTGAAAATCGTTACTAGAGTCAGGCTAGGCCCACTCCGGTCAGTAGGTATGAAGTTACAGGTACCTAGCAGCGGCGACGTGTCGAGCGAAATTCAGTGGGCTGCCACGCGCCGGCCGGGTAGCACGTTACTTCGATACTTACTCACGCGCTACGCGTCGCTTCGTCCGTTCGTCGCTTACGAATAACGTTTCCCGTATTTACGTAGTTAGATTATATTATTAGTGATAATCAGTATAGTTAGATATTTACAAGTTCTGTTTTCAAGGTCAAGTTTAGCTATGATAAGTATATTTATTTATTAGGACCACAACAACTGATACACATCTTCTATCTATACTCTATAGAAATAAATAAAATTGGAGTGTCTGTTTGTAATATTAAAATAACCGCTTTTTACTAAGTGCATTTGGATGTATATACGGTACATATACCAAAACAACATGTTTTACAATTTTTGTCTGTCTGTCTGTCTGTTTGTTTCGGCTAATTCCCGGAACAGGTGGACCGATTTCCACGGGACTTTCACTGTCAGACAGCTGATTTTAAAAGGAGTAACTTATGCTACTGTGATTTTGAAAAAAGGATTAAGGTTCCGCGCAAAATATATAAACATGTACACGTGAGCGAAGCCGCGCGGGAACTGCTAGTAAATAAATAAATTTGAAGTGTCCGTTTGTAATGACATAATGACAGTTTTTTACTAAATGCATCTGAATGTTTACACGGTACTTATACCAAAAAAAAAAAAAATCACATTTTGGTCTGTCTGTCTGTTTGTTCCGGCTAATCTACTGAACGGGTATACCGATTTCCACGGGACTTTCACTGACAGATAGCTGGTGTTATAAGGAGTAACCTTGTCAAGTTTAGCTTTGAAAAGTTTAGGACTACAACAATTTTGTCTATCTGTCTATTTGTTTGGCTAATCTCCGCAACGGGTGCACCGATTTCCATATGACTTTCACTGGCAAATAGTTGGTGTTATAAGGAGTAGGGTTCCGCGATTTGATTTGCATATACCTACCTAGTTAAACACCTAAAAGAGATAGTTTCATTCCAAGGTACACACTAACGTTATGGCAAATGCCAATCTTCTTAGAGATTAAAGTATCTATGCAGAGATTGTGAAATAAAATAGTTTTCTTTAATATAAGTTACATCTACGTAGGTACTACTAAGTAGGTAAATACCTAGTCTAGGTTTATTTAAAACTTCATTTGTTCACAGAAGTAAAGTAATAGGCACATAACTGGTTATTAAATATTTAGATTAATTCTTCTCACAGAAGACAACCTTAACGGCATCAGAACAGATAAGAGTTATGCGATAGAAAGAGAGGCAAGTTTTAGGTTAATATAAGCCATTTGGAATTAGCAGTGTGCGATCTGAATTGCACCTTATTGTGTCGGAGCAAGAGTCGCTATTTATTTAAATGGTATTGCGAGGAGGTCCTTCTGTACTAGTACTATTATGTATTCTGTGGTAGAGTACTGTAACATCAGTTGCAAGGAAATTCTTATGATGAGTGTCTAGTTCGATGCACTGGTTGACAACATACATCAAAAGACGTAAGTACTAGAAACGACTCAATATCATCAACCACAAATTTCTCAAGTCACTCTTGTGATAGAACGTTTCGTTCCCGCATAAGGCTTCACAGCCACCAAAGGCGAAGGTTACTCCATAAATCGACTGTTATAGACGTAAAGGCTTATGACGATGATACAGGGTACCTTAAAGATACCGAATCATCATAAGAAATCTTCAATAAAGTTACATTTGAAGTCGTAGTAATAAATGATTATAGTATACTAGTACTGTATTGTAAACCCATTGGAACTCAAAATCGACTCTGTGTGTGTAGGTTAGCGAACGCTATTAGGTAGGCACTCTCGTAATCTCTGGCTTGCGCTAGCAGTACGGCACGTGTGGTTTTAATCGGTACGATTCCACTAACCGGTGGGGTAATGGCCTGAGGTGATTTCCACACACACAAAAAAGATGTAAATTCTACGGTAGATGCGAATGGTGAATATATTTAATACAATGCAGGCTAACATTCAACATTTCAGAAACTGTCTGAGTACACGCAGAAACTGATGTTTTAAGAGTTATGCATACATGAATAAAATGGCCTCACAAAATGGCTTTATGAGACCAAACATTATTTTAGATTTTAAAAAAGAAAAAATTATTCTTTTAACAATTAAATACCCATATTTTCATCCACGTCGGCCCTCCATCATTGCAAAATATTAGCTTTATCATTCAACTAGCTACTACTACTAAAATATATTCCATTGCTGTAAGAAGCTATTTTAGGTACATCACGCTATGATCAGTAAGAGTTGAACTTTAGTAAAAAATTACACGGAAAGAGGAATAATATAGGAACGCTGGGTAAAAGTACTGAGGTCTTATAAAATGCGGGTATGTAATATTATCTAGGTATTTATATAATTAGTAGTATTTTTGTAGTAGGTATTTTAAAGAACTTCTACGTACACGATATTTTTAGTTTTATTCTCTTCACAACAAATGTGAAAAGAATTAGCGAAACAATTTCCTTATATAGTATATTATCAATGGAAACAATACCCAATCAAATCAAATTATGTACTTAGATAACTACCTATGTGAAACGGTAAGTACCTATTTACTTAGTTAAGAAATAATTGAAAAAAATATATAGAAATTAACAAAAACAAAACTTATTATTTACTTATTTATTTAAAAAGTATTATTAAACGATGTGATATCGCAAAACATATTAGAAAAGCAGTTGGCCAGCGCCCTCCCCTCTTATGACCTTGCTCATCATAAATGCGCACGTGGTACCTGATCTGTCGTAGACTTTTTTTTAGAACTTTTAAAGGGGAACAATTCCGGAATACATGACTTTTAGGTAACTTCAATTGTTTACGCAGCGCACGCAACGGAAACTCTTAAAAGGAATAAGTTTTCCCGTTTTTGCAAATTTTTACATTGATGCTCCGCTCCTATTTGTCATAGCGTTGTATTAATGTAGGAAGGCTATATGACTTATAGCCTTCCTCGATAAATGGGACTATCCAACATAATTATTTTTTTCAAATCGAACAAACAAACTAACTCTTCAGCTTTATAATATTATTATAGATTTTTCAGTTCAATTTGTCCGCTTCAAATTAATATTTTTGTATTAAGAAATTGTTAGCGCTTTACGTGATTCACGGGGTCGTTAAGCGCTTTACCTCATACGATCCTGAACAACACCTTTTTATAACACCTTGTACGAGGGCGGCACTGAAAATTTCGGGAATCAAGGAAGTGACACAACATTACTATTTAAAAATGTATTTATTGCTTTTCAATGTATTCTCCGCGAAATTTGACACATTTTTCCATACGATGGAACCAATCATTGAAACAACCATTCCATTCGGAAGTTGGGTCTCCAAAATGGCCGTTTTGTAGGCGTCCACAGCTTCTTCAGGTGATGAAAATCTCTGACCACGCAATTTATTCTTTATTTTAGGGAAAGTATAGATATCATTAGGGCTTAGATCGGGGCTGTACGGCGGATGGTCTAATAACTCTATGTTTTCTTGCTTCAAAAACTCTTTTGTTCTGTGCGCGGTGTGACTCGCATTGTCGTGATGGAGGATGATGCGGCAGTTGCAGTTCTCTTTACGGAGTTCAGAAACGACCTGTGGCAAACAAATGCTAGCATACCATTCTGCATTAACCGTTCTTTGTCCCTCAAGAGAAATAGTCGCAACATGGCCGGTTTTGGAGACAAACGTGGCCACCATTTTATTTGCAACACTTCGTGAACGAACAATTTTTGTTGGCTTTAACTCATTTTCGAACACGTAAACTCGTGACTGGTTTTTTGTTTCGGGTTCGTACGCGTATATCCAGGATTCGTCACCTGATACGATGTTGTATACAGCATTTGGGGAACCTGCGTGGAATCTTTCGAGAGTTCTGACGCACCAAGTAACGCGAGCCGCTTTTTGCTCTTCACAGAGCGAATGCGGTATCCATCGGGAAAACAACTTTTTTACACCTAATTGTTCATGCAAGATTATTTGTATTTGACTCATGCCAATGTCTAAAGTTGCCTGAATTTAGCGGTATGTCACATGTCGATCTTCCTCAATCAGCTTACGCACAGCATCAACGTTTTCTTGGGTGACTGCAGTTTATGGACGACCTTGACGGGGATCATCACTGAGCTTGACACGTCCACGTTGAAATTCAGCAAACCAGCGATAAATTGTGGTTTTGGATAGGGCTTCATCACCAAATGCAGAAATCATCCGGTCAACACACTGTTTTTGCGTTAAACCACTTCGAAAGTCATAATAAATCATCGCTCTTGAATTTTCTCGAGTCAATTCCATTTTCTCAACGACTAAACAAGTTTGACAAAACCTTGTGATAAGACCGAGAATCTTTTTTTATATAAATAAATGGTATTCGATTTCTAAAACCAAGGTGTTTTCAATTAAAAAGATTTTAATATGACAGAAACAGTGGAAATATTCCATTCCCGATACTTTTAGTGCAGCCTATGTATACCTATGTATAACAACAAAAGTAACATCCTAAAAAATATTATCAAGCAACTGGGAAGTCAAAGGGAAACTAAACCACTGATAGGTAGAAAGTGCTATCAAATGACAGCAGCAAAAGGTCGCTTACAAGTAGTAAAACTGATTTTGGTTGGTTATCCAAAAGCCATTTAATTATCATCAACAGAATGTTGATGATACTGATAATGTTGATGGCTGGGATGTCAAGAAATGTCAAAAATACTCGATGGCTATTTTTATGTTTTAAAAAACCAGTCGAAGTCATCTACCTAGGTGACTTCATGATCGGAATTCAATATTTAAAGAGCATTTCAACGAGAGAGACATTTCAAAAGAGTCTTAAAATGAAATAATTAAGTGGTATATGTAAGTCGGTAAGTACAGATGCACAACTTATTCATACTATATCCATTATCGAAAAGTCACCGCTTTTATAGTCTCTAGCAGAATGATAGCATATTACACAACCTCGGTCCACGGCATGCGGCAGTGCGTCAAAACAGAGGGCATGGGAGAATTCATTAAAACCTTTTTTAAAATATTGACGTAGATAGATATTGATCTGTTTTTCATCTTAGGACAAAAACACAAAAAAATATTAAACAATGTGTCAATTAGTAGCCCAGTCACATGCTTAAGAAATTTGCAATGAAAGTCATATTGTGGCTTTGACTAAGTTCAAGATGGACGTCACTATAGTTTCGGCAACTGTACGAACTCGTATCGAATTCCAAACTTCGACCACGTGCTCAAAGTTACGAAAACTTCCGATGACATCCGAGCCCTCAAAATCCGACAACACCCCAACTGGAATTAACCTTTTGAGACCACGAGGTGTGTGAGGATGACGTAAATTGCAAAAGTTCCATTAGAACGACAAACACCGACAATCGTTGTCAACTCTCACTTTAAGGCATGGGTTGTAGAGGGAGATAGCATAATAATATACGAGGTTGTAAAGTGTGACGACAATATTAAAAGGCTTCAATATGAGAGAGATACCAAAGCACTAAATAGTCGGGGATGTTCTGGCTGAGGGTGGAGCTAGATTTAAGCTTAGAGCACATCTGTGAAAGATGTTATCATACCTAAAGCCTAATTTACATTACGAAATTAGTGGGATAAAATTATTAGTTAAAATATACGGTTTTACTCACGTGTACATTACTTTCACAAACATTTTCACGTGTAAACATCATTTAATATGAAAAATATTTGATAGTCTGTCTGGTGGAGTGAGCTGGAGCGTTGTCGTCGTAGAGGAGGATCCTGTTTCTTGGGCGGTGTTGTCTAACATTTTCCAAGACAACTGGTAGACAATGACTGACATATCAATCTGCAGTAACAGTCCATTTATCTTCTAGAATGATTGTAGCGAAATGACCCGTCCGTCCAAAGAATGAGGCAATCATCTTTTTCTCTTGACTTCTGCCCTTATGTCATGTACAGCATTCGAATCACCTCCGGCATACTTTTCAAGCATTGGATGGCACTGTTCTTCTCCGTAGGATCTACGTTTGGAACAGGCAAATAGCTTCACGACTGACTTATGTAGTCTGACCTACTCCTGACAATTCAAAAATACCTATTATTGGTTTAATTCTAATAAATGGTTTTGATTTGATTGATATGAAATCCATGCAATTAAGGGTACTTACGAAGTTTCATTCTGATACGATAATATTAGAACACTTGTTGACATAGTTACAAATGAAGCTAATAAAAGCGTTTTAAAAAATAAAGAAAACCTGTTGACAAGCTGAGGAGAAAAACGTACTGAACGGGTGTCTTTTGCCCAGAGCCGCGCCGAACCTGTTTGCGAAGTGTTCGGCGCATACAGGCACCAGGGCAATAGGGGTACCGAATAAAATGCCAGCGCCAATTATATTTTTTTCAATATTAACATTCATCATAGTTGAGTATCGATTAGTAAGTAGGTAGGTACAAGTCTTCAAGGCAATATTTACGTCTGTGGTTTAAGTTTACGTTTACGTTTAAGTTAGTAAAAAAAAACTTTACAACGGGTTTGAATTCTATACATATATTTTCGATTCTTGCTTTTTTTCGAAATATAACATATCATTTAATCAATACATGGTAAGTCTAAGCGTAAAGATCGAATCGGTTCAGTTTCGTTATCGCGCCACAATATTAGCTGTAAATCCCGGTCGCGCTCGTCGACTAATACTTGTCTATACATCTTTTCTATATCCCCGGACAGTACATGTCTGTAGATTCGAAAGCGAAGAATAATATTAAAGAGAGAATCCTGTATAGTCGAGCCAACCATCTGAAGGTCATTAACAGAGAAGCCAGAGCTTGAAGGGGCGCTGTCGTTAAAAACGACGCGAAGTTTGGTGGATTCGCTATTAGGTTTGATCACTGCATGGTGTGGAATGAAATAGGCAGGATCCAGATTCTGTTCGGGAGCTTCCGAAAGATGACCCAAACTAGAATACTCTTGAATAAATTCAGAGTACTGCCTTTTTAGATCCGGGTTTTTTCTAAACCGTCTTTCTTGCACCAAAAATCGCTTCCGAGCCATCTCGTAAGAGTCACCTAAACAATCTGGCTCGGTTTTCAAAGGTAAGCGAACACAAAACCTACCGTCGTCCATACGACGAGTGTTTGCTTGAAAGTGATGCTCGCATTCCATTTCAGATGCAGACAAAGCCCTTTTGGTATCAGGAATATTAGCCACTTCCCAAAACTTGGTAATTTGTTTATCCAATGCCTCAAGTGACAAGTGTGTACATTGTACAGTACCTAATACAATGTACACACGTAATATTGTGGCGCGATAACGAAACTGAACCGATTCGATCTTTACGCTTAAATACGGTAACATACGGATTTGCAAGCGCTAGTTTTCTCAGCACTCGATGTTTATGGCAGCTCGGCTAAGAGTGTCATGATGAGAAAATCAAAACCGTCATACAAAATGATTTCCTAGTGGACGATTTATTCACCGGCTCAGATTCGCTAGACGACCTACGCTATATTAAAGACAGCATCGAAATGTCACTTTCCTCTGGTGGTTTCAATTTACGTAAATATCGATGTAATTTTCCATCCATTTTATTAGAAACCAAGGGCGCTGATTCTCCACAAAATTTAATAATCAGTTCATATTCTCATATTCTTGGGGTAGGTTGGAATCCAAACGAAGATGTTATACACTTCCCTACAAATTATCCTACTAAAAGTGACAAACCTACTAAAAGATCAATCCTATCAGACTCATGCAAGGTCTTTGATCCTTTAGGCCTACTTAGTCCAATTACGATTAGACCAAAAATTCTTATTCAACAATTGTGGCTTTCCAAAGTTCAGTGGGACGATCCCATACCTAATAATATAAAAGTAGAATGGTTATCATTTGTACAAAACTTACCTTATTTACGTACCTTGCGTATTCCCAGACACGTCGTATGCGATCTTCCTTCATCGGTTGAACTTCATTGCTTCTGCGATGCCTCTCAAGCCGCCTATGCTGCGTGTGTCTATGTTAAATCGATTAACGATAGTGGCGATGTCAAGGTACAACTTCTGTGTTCCAAAGCTCGAGTGGCTCCAACGAAACCTGAACCTATACCGCGTTTAGAGCTCCGTGCTGCTCTATTGGGTGTTCAGCTCACTTCGGCAGTTAGTAGAGCACTACGCGCGCCTGCAACTCAAAAATATTTCTGGACTGATTCTAGTATAGTCGTGCGCTGGCTGAATATTGATCCTCGCAAGTTTCAGACGTTTGTTGCCAATAGGGTAGGCGTTATAACGTCAATTAGCGAAGTGAGCCATTGGCGCCACGTACCCGGCACTCTTAACCCCGCCGACCTGCCGTCGCGCGGTGTGGATGCGCATCGTTTATCCTCTGCCAGCCTCTGGTGGTGCGGGCCGCCCTTTCTGAAGGAACCACCCGCCAAATGGCCTATTTTTGAACCTGAAAATAATAGTGATGAACTTCCCGAGCTCAAAGTGCATTCTATCACGACTAATAACGATGACAATAACAAACAAAATTTAATTGACTTCAATAAATATTCATCTCTAATAAAACTACAGAGAATATTCGCTAATGTACTAAGATTTATTAAGTGCTGTCTAACTAGAACTAGATTTACCTGCGCGGTGAAGTCTGACGAATTAAAATACTCATTCGAAAAGTTGGCTTACTTGGCACAGCGTAAATCTTTTCCGGAAGAGCTAAAATTACTAACTGCTAACAAGCCTCTACCTAATAAAAACAGCATCTTACCTTTAAGTCCGTTTTCACATAAGATGCTGTTTATGGAAAGGATAAGGCGATTCATCGAGGCGACCGCCAACACGAATAATATTGTTATAACAATATTATTCGTGTAATAATGTGTGTAATAATGTTATAACAATATTATTCGTGTAATAATGTGTGTAATAATATTGTTATAACAATATTATTCGTGTTGGCGGTCGCCTCGATGAATCGCCTTATCCTTTCCATAAACAGCATCCCGTTCTTTTGCACGGCAAGCATTGTTTAACCAAATTGCTTTTCCAAAGGGAACATCTAGGCTCTAAAATTGTAACAAAATGCTATCTCTGCCTGTTTGTATGCATGAAATACAAGTGCTTGCATTTAGAAGCTGTAAGCGAATTAAGTAAAGATGCGTTCATTCTAGCTCTACGTCGTTTCATCTCGCGCTGAGGGAAGCCCACTGACCTGTACTGCGACAATGGGACAAACTTTGTAGCTGCGTCTAAGGACGTAGGTAAATTTCTCAGTGCAAACTCACGTTCTATTGCCGACTTTGCCTCAAACGAAGGTATTCAGTTTCACTTTTCACCGGCTTATGCTCCGCATTTCGGCGGGGGTAAATTCCGCTAAATTTCATGTTAAACGAACCCTCGGCAATACTAACTTAACCTATAAAGAGCTGGCAACATTGTTCAGTCAAATGGAAGCTATCCTTAACAGCCGTCCCTTATATCCTATGTCCCCTTCACCCGATGATCTTCATCCGCTTACTCCTAGTCACTTCCTTATTGGCCGCGCCCTGACCTCGCTGCCTTCTCCAGACTATGAGTCTACTAACTTCAACAGACTAGACCGGTTCCAGAAATTGGAGAAGCACCGGCAACACTTTTGGTAGAGGTGGATGCTGGACTATATCGCTGAACTACAACGCTCACCGTCCCGAGAGCTGCACATCGGTGACCTCGTCTTATTAAAGGATGAAAATGCCTCTCCTCTTCAGTGGAAGCTGGGCCACATATCCAAGCTATATCCCGGTCATGACGGCATTTCCCGTGTGGCAGACGTTTTCACCAACACTGGTACCTACAAACGCGGAATCAAATATTTGTGTCCGCTGCTTGATCCTGATGATGACTGAAAGCAGGAGCTTTCAGGGCCCCGGAGTATGTTGTCTCCCGTGCCATGATTTGACAGCTGAGTGACAGCCCGCCCTTTTGTGTGTCGCCCCCTAGCGTATTTTCACTATTACAAAAACTTTCACGAACCACAAACGTGCTTTGTATGAAATATCTGTTTTACAATAATTAATAATTGTGAGTTTAATAAACCATCGTCAATTCAACAAAGTATTTCATTGTTACATCAAAGGAAGAGCTTAGTACATACTTTCAAACAAACACAGGAATAATAGCTCACCTTACAACTTTCCACAGGGAGTGGTATTAAAACTTGAAGGTGGTGAAAAATGGGTTGCCGGTTTTTATGGGATGATACCAATATAATTACTCAAATTTAGGGACACAAAAAAATCATCACTCACACAATCACTTTTGATAAAAAATCCCACTAATATTATAATCTCACTAATATTATAAATGTGAAAGTTCGGATGGATGGATGGATGTTTGTTACTCTTTCACGCAAAAACCACTGAACCGATTGCGATGCAACTTGGTATGTAGACAACTGGAAACCTGGATTAACACATAGGCTACTGTTTATTCCAATATTCCCACGGTATCGGGACTTACGCGAGTGAAACCGCGAGGCGCTGCTAGTAAAGGAGGAACAAAAAGGTTACTCGTAGTACTTATTCCACGCAGACGAGTCGCGGCAGTAGCAGCAGTTAGTACATTCACAAAAGTAAATAGATTTCGAAAGCTTTTTTAATATTTGACGTCGTTGTATCCTAACCCTTATGAAGACCCACGCCACTACAAACGGTGAGTAAGCAAGGAATGATCTCTTTTCTCTCTCTACAAACTTTATTAATACATAAATGCACGTAATAAAATAAACTTATAATACCAATTGAAGAAAGTGTTACACTAAAACGCGGTACAATCCCATACTACTTCGAGTTACAGAAACAAAGACAACCAAAAGTAGGAAAATGTTTCTGTTAGCAAACTCATCTCTGTTCCCTCGACAAAACTAAATGCCAAAACCCTTAACAAAAATTCAGATGTTGTTTTTAAAGTATTGTATCAAAATTTTCAAAGTTTAACAAAAGGCATATCTTAGAAGCATTCTTAGGACAAGATTGTACATACCAAGTAATATGTAAATCCTTAGATCTATTATTTACAAATTTCTCTAGTAGCTCACTTAACACATCTGTGGAAGAATTAGGCTTCTCGGATCATCATGGCGTAGTATTACAAATGAGATTACCTCAGCAAACAAATCTGGACAACTGGTTTTACTACAAACGAATATATAATAAATATAACATCCAGCAATTTAAAAACTGTATTAAATCCCAAAATTGGAACTAGGTAATTGCAACAACACACAGTTTAAATGATAACTACGAGTATAATGCGTTCAACAACCTAATAAAAACATTACATGATAAGTGTATGCCAGTAAAAAAAAGAAATTAAAACCTAAACCTATATGCAGCAAAAATCAACAAAACATAAAGAGAATAAAACTTTCAAACAATAAAGTCAAAACAATGTGGAATATTATTAATGAACAAACAAATAAAATAATAGAAAAAGGTAAAGAGAACATTACATTGCAAATTGATGACATCATCATAACATTTTTAACAGTTTCTTTGCCTCGATTGGCAAACAGAGTCTTAACTCAAAAAATAATAACAATTTTCAGTCCCACTATAATAAAAACTCTATCTTCCTTACACCTACCTGTAGAACCATATGAAGTGAATAAAATAATCAAATCTTTAAAAAATAAAAGAAGTCATGGCATAGACGAACTCCCACCTCTCTTGATTAGGCAATGTGCAGACGAGCTTACCTTGCCCTTCTATTGCCTAATAAATCAATCTTTTGAAGAAGGTACCTTCCCGGATAAGCTAAAGAGTGCAATAATGAAACCTATTCATAAAAAAAAAAACGCAAAAACAGACCCGAGTAATTATCGTCCCATCGCTCTTTTGCCTACAGCTTCTAAAATATTCGACAAAGCAATGAGTATGCGAGTCTATTTTTTCTGCGAAAAATATAAAATAATAATAAAAATGGGTTCAGAAACAATCGTTCTACAACTTTAGCGGTTTATAAATTTATACAGGAGGCTATAAATATATTAAACAATAGACTATGCCGTTGGCATACTGTTGGACATGACGAAAGCCTACGACAAAGTACAGTATAATATATTGCTTGACAAACTGAATAAAATAGGAATTCAAGGAAAGACCCACGACTGGTTTAAAATTTAACCAAAAAAATAGAGAGCACCACCTAGAAATAGATTTTTTAATAGCAGCACAAAAGAAATAAAAAATATCCGTTCAGATAAAAAAATAATTAATGCTTCTATTCCACAGGGCAGTGTGATCGGATGTTTGCTATTTCTCACCTATATAAACGTCTTCCCCCAAAATATAAAGGGACCATGCATATTATTCGCAGATGATATCTCGTTACTTGTATCATGTAAAAATAATATAGATATAAACAATCAATTAAACAGCATTTTAAACTTAATAACTAATTGGCTAGACGAACATAATTTTGAGATTAATATATTAAAGACTAAAATAATGACATTTCACCCATACCAAAAACAACCGCTTAAAATAGAACTCGAATATAAAAACAAAAAAATTTAAACAGTAAATAATTTTACTTTACTAGGACTAAACATAGATACTAATATAAACTGGAAAACCCACGTCCAAAAAATTAATTCGAAACATTCTAAATTCTCCTATGCTCTTCGAGAAGTAAAAAAAAACACCAACGTTGAAACCGCCCTCGTGACCTATTATGCGTACGCGTATGCATGGCTTAAGTACGGTGTAATCCTATGGGCAATAGCACTGATGCGCCCACATTACTTATATTGCAAAAGAAACTTGTACGGATCATAACTATTATTGAAATAACGGATAGCTGCAAACCCCACTTTAAAGAACACAAACTGTTGACTCTTCCTTGTATATACATATTGGAAACATGTAAAAGAGGTGAAAACCAACACAGGTACGCGTTATGCCCCCGAAACTTACTTAAACTCCCTGTATAAAACCTGCATATGCACTCGAACAGCCCTTTCGTAATGTCAGCTAAAATATACAATAAGCTTCCAGATACAATAAAAAAACTAGAAACTACTTCGGCTTTTATAAATAAATTAAAAAGTTTCTTGATAGAAAAGTGTTACTACACTAATAACGAATACCTAAATGACAAACAAAATAATTAAACTTAACGGCACAGATATACATATATTCATAAAATTACAGTAAAGTCAAGTCCTATATAAAATAAATAATCTTATTATATGATATAAAAATATAATAGGTATCATCCTCTCTCCTACTTTGCTGTGCCCGACAGGGTTCACAATGACTCATTCTAAGCACTACCACCAAAGTACACATTGTGAAACGCATTAAAGTATTGAGTAATAGAAAGAGACCCATATAGACTACAAAATGATGTCAATAAAGATGAAAATTGCAAGATCGAATCGCCAGGCTTCAGAAATTGTGAAAATGATTTATGAGGTGTCCTCTTGTAAAACATTGTGGTACTAACATGCAAGTTAGACAAGAATTTTAGAAGAGCAGTGTTTAACATCTCGTACAGATGACGCTTTAATTAATTTATAAACGAAACGTTCACAAGTTACTTACTAAGCCACCAGACCATTTGAATATAAATTATGCCACCAGATGTCGCGGTACATCACTAAGTAAACTCGCCACGCGTTGCTGTTACTAAATAATTTGCACTGCAAAAGTATTTTGACTATAAATTGAGACAAAAATCCTATCTCTCAAGTCCGACCAAACTGTACACAGTGGGCCAAATTCCATTAAAACAGGTTCATTATTTTAGGAGTTCATCGCGGACAAACAACGTGACACGACATTTTTATATAATAAAAAAGATTATTACGGCTTCATAATTATTTAACTTAGCTTTAAATTAAAACCCAGCAATCGGCTACCCGAAAAGTCGTTCAATTCAAACACTGCGAATAAAGGTTGAGTTCAAACAGCGAGCGGGGCACTTGCTGCGGCGACACGGCGTGAGCTTTTTATACTGATGTCTTTTTATGCTAACGTCCAACGGTTGATTTCAAAAGATTTTTCTTGGATGCTAATTTTGAAGGATATGCTCACATTGACAAAGACATGTAATTGTATTAATTTTAGAGGTGTATAATTTTGCTTAAGTCTACCATTTTACAGAATTGAAGGTATTTCCCAGGTCAACCTTCAAGATAACCTCTAATTCGTTACCCTCTATTTCGTTAGCCTCACGACCACCTTTTGAGCCAAAACCAAGTTCGGCGCTGTAATATTTGCAGCAAATTTTAGCCGACCTCCGGCCATCAGACGAATGCCACGTAAGTAGAGAATATAAGTTGTCTCTGTATAAAATGTCAATAATGCCATGATCCACATTGCTGGAGGACATAAGTTTCACTAAAGCCATCAGCTCCTTTATCTACATCGCTGCTAAAAAGTTACCTAGCTGACCCCCTTACGATCACTGTACCTTAAAACTATCTTGGGATATGGTTTCGTGACAATGAAGGTTATAACCATAAACTTAGTACGCTAGTATAAGTACTAATATAAATACTAGTATAAGTTATTATAACAGATATAAAAATACATCTGAATTAAGACAGCAGTTACTGAACGATTTGGATAAAGTTTCTAAGTTTATCTGTGGGTAATATGTTATTTATTATTTAAAATTAAAATTCCACTTTCTCTGTTGTCCGTTGATTGATATCACAAAGTACTTTTATAATACTGAAAATTGATATGAAATGTAACGTCGTAGAAGATTCTTGCAAATCTGACACCTAGTTGTTTTTGTTGGAATTAAAACCTGGCGAATAGTAATAATATATAGTGGCGGTATTCCGAGATTTTTTGCTTGTATTGTTGTGCGCGGGCGCGAGGTGCCTGTAAGAGCGAGGCCTCGGTCGGTTTCCTTGCTTGCCACCTCCTGAGGGCGCCTCTATCGGTCAGCAAGTAAATTTAAACCCTCAAGAAAAGAGCGTACTCCTACCTCAAAGACCGGCAACCACGTGTGACTCTGAGTAGCAGGTGCCCAAGGGCGGCCGTAGCCGCTTATTGTCAGGTGACCAAAACTATTAGAAAAAATTGAACACGATAAGTTTCTACTGTGTGTGTTGCTACGAGTGCGTGTAGAGCAGGAGAGGGTGGCTGTTGTTGCTATATAACATAGAGCTATAAATGTTGCCATTATTCTTACCTAATGTTGTAAATAATTCCAACATACTGCGGGCTGACGAATGAGGTCCAGACCCACTTGGAGTAACGATTAGTAAGTATATATTCCAGAAAAGGCAACAGTTCTCACTTATCATCATTAAGTGGTCAATGAATCTTAATAAGTACCGCTTGATAAGAGGCTAGCGTGCGAAAGGGACTTATGACGACTCATTCGGCGCGGCAGTAATGCTTTTGACTGCGACGTCTAAGGCCACGGGCTCAATTCCCGCTTTAGGTGCAAATATACTATGTATGTTAATACCTATATCATTTATAATTGTTTTTAAACTTTCGCGACTTTGATACATATTAGATGTGTAATTCGGGACTTAATCGCGATAATATTTAAAAGGTACAATACCTCTTGGTTACCCGACGTTTCGATCGAATTGCACCGGTCGGTGCAATTAGGTTTTGTACCTTTTAAATATTATCGCGATTATGTCCCGAATTACACATCTAATATAAATCATTCATATTATGAATGACATAGGCATCTATACTGAGTTAAAAATTATTCTTAATATACAAACAGTGATTTCCTTTATACGAGTAGAATGATTAAAAACAGCTTTTCAACAGAACAAAAATAATTATTAAGTAGAAGTACATTTTAGCAGCCAGAACTGCAACATTCATGAATTGCATTCTTAAGCAAATTCAAGTATTGATTGGTATGTTTGTTAGGGTTGAACCCAAAGAAAGGTGTGAGTCGCACGCTTCTTTGGAGCCAACCGAAGTTAGTGTGCCGGCGGAGCTTCTTATATACCCTTTCGACGCGACTACGCGCAGGACTCGCGCGTTCTAGAGATGGGCCATGTGTCGTCGGCAAATAAAACTTGAGTTAAGTTAGATGAATAATATTTGTATTCTGTAAGGCAACATTATAAAAATTACTATATTTCCACTAATGATTACTTATCAGAGCGTGACGGTCACGCGAGTTGAGTGCTTTTTCCCCATACCAAACCCAATGTATTTAAAGAAGTTTTCCCTTCAAATATTGCAATCACTACGTCAATTAAGCTTATTTCCTAGTTAGCGAAAGATAGATATCGGATTCATAGATAGATAGAACAATTCATAGATAGTAAAATCGAGAACGACGAAGCAATAAAAAACGAGGACGGCGTTGTTCTTAAAGATCTTAAAGAAAATGCACGGATAAATGACATCGTGAACTTTATGACATACTCGTACTCACCTTGAGCAAGAATTGCCGGGTAGTTGCCCATCTCTATACATCGCGCATGCGTTTAGCTCCCTTGTAAAACAGAAACAGGACTAAAGCTTTGTTAAGGTCTGCTAGGGCGTGTATCAATGTAATCCTGATTTGTAAAGCCTAACAAGGAAATATACTACAAACCGAAAGAACATCATTGTTTTATCATCAGAAATGTAAATATCTAATAGACAAATCTGCACCGTCAGCTTACCATTTTGCAATTTGTTTTACAGTTTTGTGTACTTACACAAGGAAAGAGATTAATTTAGCTTAACGTTTTACTGTTTGTAGGGTTCCGTACCTCGAAAGAAAAAAAACGGAACCCTTATAGGATCACTTTGTTGTCCGTCCGTCCGTCTGTCTGTCTGTCAAGACCCTTTTTCTCAGGAACGCGTGGAGGTATTAAGCTGGAATTTATATCAAATCCTCAGGTCTACTGTCCCTTAGAGCTGTGAAGAAATCAACTTCTAAGCCAACGAAATCAAAAGATACAGCCGTTTATGCCGCAAATTTCCGCAAATTTTCGACACTCGCAAGGGAATCAAAACCTACAGGGTACTTCCCGTGAACTCAGAATCTTGAAATTTGGTACGAAGCAACTTCTTATAGCACAGATAAAGGAAAAATTGCGAAAACCGTAAATTTTTTGTTACATCATATAATGAAAATATTTTATGGAACCCTCGGTGCGCGAGTCCGACTCGCACTTGGTCGGTTTTTCTTTAATGATATTTACTATGCAAGGTATGTACGATGAAGTATATTAGGTTGTTTGGTGTTTTGTGACCGGCCATGCAATTTCTATTATCCGCAGTAAATAATAACAGGTGTGGATGGGGTCACACTTCAAAGACATCTTCCTACAGAGGGACATCACTAAACCATAAATTCTAACTCGTTGTTTTGTGACGTTTAGACAGTGTCCATAAGTACATCATCATCGCCAGCCTATCGCCGTCCACTGCTGGACGAAGACCTCCCCCAAGAAGTCATGTCATATGTTCATGTTTACTATTAATTCGAGTTTCAGTTTACACTTGCAAAATATTAAAATGTACAGTTTCAAGTGGCATTCAATTTCAGTTTGTGATATTTTCACTCCAAGTCCTACGGCGGTGGTAATTTGTTTGTATTTTGTCAATATAAAACAATAATTGTTAATCTGCTAAGGATCGGTCCTAAATAAAGGGTCATGTGTACTATAAAGGACTCACTTATGACTTCATGTCTTTAAAATCATATACCTATTCATTTTTATTATTTATTCTATATCATTAAAGCTAAACAGTTTATTCAGTCAGGTTAGTTAACCCGTTTCTTAGAGAAAGCTGTAGACTATAACATCACTCGAGTTAAACTACTAACAAAAACGTATTAGAGTAACATGAAAATATTATTTTTCATTTTGTACGTACCTCAAAACGGAATCAATTTATCATGGTTCCAAATGATTAAAACATGTTGTAATAAACAAATAAATAGATACTTTGAGTGATAATATTACGATTCTGTTTTCGTATTTATAGAACTCAAATAAAGGGATGATGAGTGTCTTTTCTCATACTTATATTCATATAATAATATCATTAATAAGTTTCGTATAGAAGGCAGGTGCATTCAGTGATGTTCCGGAAGAACGGTGTGTGATCCACACTCTTCTTCCGAAGCAACTGAATCCGTCGTTGTCGAGCGCATAATATTCACGCGCCTGTCCGAACGTCGGTCGATATCCTATAGATATATGTAGTAGGTATACTTACGTACAAGTGTTCAAGGTCAAGACACTTGGTTTGGTTACTTACCACTTAGCTCATTATTCAAAGCACATTAGGTTATCCTTAGCTTGTATAACACAAACACACACAAATACACACCACACTTTTGGAAAATCATCTCTTAGCCAAGTTTGCTGCATATATATTTTAAAATTTTATACTTTGTCTATCACCTGGACCCTGTGCTATGGTTTTCTTCCTACGTCAGTACCTAAACTAGTTCAGTGGCTGTCTATTTGTATAAACCTAGTTGGGTTATTTTTTATTTTTTTGCTAATACTAATATAACTATAATTAATAACTTCCTAAGAATATACGTACTTTTAGTTTTATTTAAAACACTACCCATGTACCACATCTAATGCTACCAGCCATAGTTACATGTTACTTAAATACTTTTACAAACAAATATTACAATATGAGCTAACCAACCTACACAAACTCTAAAGTGCCGACCCTAGTCGGGCAGAATTCACCAAATTTTAAGCTAGTGAATACTGCCCCACAAAAATTTATTTAGTAGGGTAGATTGTACTGAGAACTGCAAGGGCATTCCACTTTGCCCCACCAGTGGGTCGGCTTCGTGGTGCAAAGTGGAATATTCCCTTCCCTCTTTCCCTTATTCCTCCTCTCCCCTCCTACCCCTCTTTTCCCCTACTCCCTCTTAAAGGCCGACAACGCACTTGTGGCTCTCGAGTTGCAGTTGCCCATGGGCGGCGGTAGTCATTTACCATCAGGTGACAATTCTGCTCGTTTGCGCCTATCCTATAAAAAAAGACCAACAGGCCAGTCGATAGACTAAAGATTTATTGTGAAAGAATTGTTAAGTGTCGGTCTGATTGATCAGCAGCTGGATACTCATCTAACTATACATGACGCCCAATTTCGGTTTAAGCCACAATTTTCGACGGAAACAGCTATCCTCAAGCACACTGTACTACACTTCAGCACTACACAACTAGGAAAACACCTGTGTATGCCTGCTTCCTGGATCTCTCCAAGGCTTTCGATCTGGTATCATACGACTGCCTGTGGAGGAAACTATTACAGGACACCAATTTGCCTAGAGACCTGATTCAGTTGTTGAGGTACTGGTATAACAACCAGTACAACTATGTAAAATAGTCTGGAGTCCTCTCGAATGTTTACAGGTTAATGCAGCTGATTGGTGGGCTTAGTAAAGCCAAGTGTCTGATGCTCCATTGATGCTCAATGCGTTAATAACATCAGTTACGCGGACGGCATGGTTTTGCTGAGCCCATCTATCAGTGCTCTTAGGAAGTTCCTGTGTATATGTGAGGATTATGCGGTGGCTCATGGTCTGAGGTATAACGTGAGTTATTGGTATTTAAGGCCGGTAACAAATGTTATAATCCCAACAGTCACCTTAGAGGGCGCTCCACTTAATAGAGTTACGCGTTTCAAGTACCTGGGCACTGGGTCACCAATTATCTGTCCGACGACATGGACTTAGAAAGGGAGTGTAGGGCGTTGTCAGTGAGGTGTAACATGTTGGCTCCATGTACAGAAGACGTAAAAGTAATGTTGTTTAGAGCGTACTGCCAGTCACTGTACACGTGCGCCCTACACTTACTCTTCAGTTACACTTAACGCTCGTACAATGCTCTGCGTATCCAATACAATAACACCTTCCAGGTAATGTTGGGGCTACCGCGCTTTTGCAGCGCGTCGGGTATGTTTGCGGCGAGAGCTGTGCCTGACTTTCATGCGATAATTTGTTCTTGAATCGCAACCCTGATGCGGAGAGTGCGCGATGGCACCTACACCTTAGTAGCTACTGTTGTGGAGAGGATGGATAGTCCGATTCTGTGGCATTGGATGATGACACATAGAGCGTAAACTCAATTTGTAACTCATTGTGTGTACTTCCCCATAGGATCTATGTTGGAATAGTTAACTAGCTTCAGGACTAGAGGATTCGATCCCAGTATCCTGATCGTGTTGCAGTCAGTGCAGCATTACATTTAATAAATCCCGGGTTTTACGAGATTAACAAACAATTATTTTGTCTTAAATATAATTTATTTCAGGTAAATCCCAGTTATTGATCGAGAAAGATGCGCGTTTGCGATGCAGATAAAACTTAAGCTTTATCTGCAACTCTATGGTTTACATAGTTTTGTCCTTGACAGGAATAGTATTTTTTCTTAATAATAGAAAAAAACCAGCACGTGACGTTAGCAAATTTTTTTTTATTTACAGAGACATTGGTCCCAATTCTGTTACTTCACTCGCTAAATTAAAATTCACTAAATTTTCTTCAAATAAGATGTAAACCTTGTACACTTCAAAACAAGGTCTTATTTTAAATTGAAACAAGTAGGTAACATATGTCGCTATCGAAATAAGCAATTTGTTTGTCGACTAAAGTCTGATATGCTTAAATAAACTTTAATACCACGTAGCGAGAGCCGCTATCCGTTGAATGCCATCTCTTTTGCTCTGTGTTTTTAGTAAGCGTCTTCGTAGGTGTCATATGATCAGTGACTACACGTTTCTGTAATACCTTATAGAACTCTCGACATTTTATGACATTTTTGTAAACCCAGGATTATCCCGAGATCCCGGGATTACCTTTAACAATCCCGATATCCCGGAATTAGTAAAAAGAGCCGGGATCGAATCCGCCATTCATGACTGACTGACTGTACGACTCACTGATACCATCAGTATGTATCGAATTAATTGCCATATTATTGAGTTGTCTTTGCTGTCAATATTGAACTCTGATCATTCTTTACAGGCACGATGGAGTCGCAGCGATAGTCTAGACTGCCCGGTCGGTGCAATTACCGTAATATTCGAGAAAGAATTCCATTATTCTAACACGATACGTGTAACAACACGTATCGTGTTAGAACAACAGTTATTCCATGCTTTTGTCTTTGCTCCTAATCCTAGGGAGACGGCATTGTATGTTGATAGAGGACACATCTTATGAGTGTGTATAGAAACCGGCACCTCCTTACAGTTAGGTGGATTGTGTATACTACTTGTTTACCTAGTTCCTTTGGTTTTCTTTTTATACATATAATTACTAGCTTTAGTCCAAGTATTCGCTTGCGTTAAGTTATTTTTCTATTACTTGAGAACCTTAAAGAAGAGTCCTCTTCTTTAATGTCAGGTGTACAGAGAAGGACTTTCTCTATACCCCTGTTAAGGCGTAAAGGTTTAACAAACAAACTAACATTCACATTTTATATATTAGGTAGGATTTATATGAAAAGTCTCGTTTATAAACTGTTGTAGATGTTTTAGAAAACAATTTGACTTGTCGACTAGGCTAAATTTCAAAGCCAGAGCTTATATTTCATGAGTTATGTACATATGTGTACAGAACTGAAAAATATAATTATGTAAGAACTTTTTCAACCTTTGACATTTTGACCTCTGTGGAATATAAGTTATACTTACCTTCCATACGGCGACGGGTTCAGCTACTCTGGATTGCAACATCTTACGCCCCATTAGTGTCAGTTTACCAGTATTTCTTTAAATACTAATACACTGAGCATTCAGTTTTGCTCAGTATACTATATCCACCATCCATCACCCACCACTGTTGGTAGGTAACCGCTACTAAGACAATTCAGTCAAGCAGACTAACAACCAAACCACTGCTTCTAGAAAGATTGAAAGTTTGTGATAATTTTACTTTCAAGGTATTATATAGTTACTCTGGTTACTAATCATTACAACCTTATGACACAGGATCAATAAATAGTAGTTCTGAACTAACAGGGAGGCTACATGCTAATTGAAATTTTGTACACTGAAGTCCAATAAGATTTCCTTAATGGCAAGCTGTCATTGAAAGCTATGAACGCCTGCAACAGATACCTGCAGATAGTTATGTTTCTCCAAGAAATATTAAAAGTACTGCCGAAAAAAGGTAGTCGAGTTTAGCATTGAGCGGGCATCGAACCCGCGACTACTAACGTTGTTCGAATGCTCTACCGCCGCCATTATGTCGTCATATGAGACCTAAACCCTGCCATATACCCAAATTCAAGTGTCAAGGCTATGGTATGTGTTCCCCATCCTCTTTGAGTAGTATCTCAGAAGTAAATACTGTAATATAAAGGCTCACCAAAATCCCAGTTCTTTAGTACATTAAACCCTTACCAGGAGGAGTAGGTTTACCTTCAGGTACTTACAGAAGCGATCCCCAGGCGGTTTGAAGCCAAATGAGAAGAAGGTAGTTTAACAAAAACACATATTTTATACACCAAGATTTATTAAAATTGAAACATCAATACAGATACCATCAGAAAATGTTTCCGTAACTTTAAATTCGTAGACCTTCGCAAAGGTATAATTTCAAACAGTTCTTTTTTAAAGAAGTAATTTCTAGAAGGGCCGACACACGGCTGAAGGTATTAGTTCATGCAGATGACAATTACTTTCAGTATAGCTATGATTACATCATTACCCTTAAATATAAGATAGTCAAGATTATAACATATTTTTTTTTTGTTATGTTAAATATATAATGTAAAAGGAATGTTTCCTTATTATTGTAAATGTAGGTGCTAGCAGTGAACCCCGACAATGTTCTGTCTCATTTAATATAGCTTAAAATTACATACAGTATCCTATCTCGAATCATATATGGAAAATAAAATGCAAACATATTATAACACCATAAACGTGTAAGACAATATTTGCAACTATGACTTTATCATATGATATAGAATATAAAAGTGAAAACACACATTCCAAACGAGAAAAGTACATATCTCAGTAGATATCAGACACCTGATTCTACCAAACTAGAGCTAGAATATGATACCTTAATAGCTACTACTATTGAAAGCATTTTGCAACATCGAAATAGTTCTTATAATTGCTACGGCTAAAACTCCTTACATGTATAATTTAGTAAAAGTACTATAACTCAGCAACTTAATGTTGCTGGGGGATGCTATCCATTGCCTTAATTATATCGGCCCCGTGGGATGATGTACAGTTACACACGCAGCGTTGTAGACACTTCTCATGTTATACGATACCATATTATTAAATCTACATATTCACACATTGAAATGAAATCAGTTTTTCTTTCAAAAACCACATTGAAGATGAATATACGAAGACTAAATAATATCCAGCCCCTCTATAGCAGGTCAGTTGGTTGACTTTGAAACTAATTAAAGCAATTTTTTTATATATATTTGAAACTGTTTGGAGACTTTGGGTTGTCGATGAAATGATGATGTTCTAATCATTGCTGCTATCGACCAAAATAAGAGCGTCGAACGGGATATTGTAAAACAAAATTGCGTACTCCAGATCCTCATAGGTGATATTAGAGGCTTACTGAGCAGCAGAGGACTCCTTTAACATATTAATATTGTAACTGAGTAGTTTTTATCTATTAGTTTTAGCGACCTGAGAAGATCCATTACAATGCCGTAACGAAATCTATTTCTATATTTTATGAAATAAGATCGCACTTTCTGTCGTGGTGGTGGCGTGGTACTTAGTAGACGTTCCGAACGCTATACAATTGATAGTAGCTCTTATATCGCCATAAGTTATTTAGACGAAGTTTAGTTGTCCCAACAAATGTTCATTTTAATGCACGGTAAATGCTTCCTGTTATTGCTTTTGGATCTCTTCAAGTAGCAATGTCAAAACTGTTACATGATGTTAAGTATTTTGTAATGTGAACAATTGAAAAATATGTACTTAGTTGCAAAACAATTATAGTTACTTGTCGATCTAGGAACACGAGACTGCTGGTCATATCCCTATTGTTTATGAAATATCAGGATAAGATGACCCCAACATCTGTTTCCATTTCAATGTATACCCTAAACCTACCAATGTGATGTGACTAATATCAATGTATTAGAACCTATAAGATTAGCATGAAAATATTAGGTAAATCGTAAATTAGTGAATACTATTTAATAGATTTTTACAATATAAAATTCACATCAACTGCTAAAACATCGATCAGTTGTTATAAACTGAAAAAGAGAAGCTGCCGTAGGATTGCAGCAATGGATTAGAGAGAAAAAGATGAATAGGTAAGTTCTCAGAAAGACCACCTATCAAGTTGATGAAGTGACAGAGTTGACGTCTCTAGTAGCACCCTTGCTGCAGTTGGATACGACTGGGTTTTAGGGGGCAGACGAGCAGACGGGTCACCTGATGGTAAATGACTACCGCCGCCCATGGGCACCTGTAACTCAAGAGTCACGAGTGCGTTGAAGCCCTTTAAGGTGGGAATAGGGGAAGAGGGGGAAAGGGGGAAGAGCGGAAAGACGGGGGAGGAGAGGGGATTAGAGGGGATTAGAGGGGACGAGAGGGGGGTTAGAGGGGAGGAGAGGGGGCTTAGGGCTTAGAGGGGACGAGAGGGGGGTTAGAGGGGAGGAGAGGGGGCTTAGGGCTTAGAGGGGAGGAGAGTGGGATTAGAGGAGAGGGGAGGAGAAGGGGGTTAGAGGGGAATTAGAGGGGAGGAGAGGGGGTGAGGGGAAGGACGGGAACAGGGGAGAGGGAAGGGTTAGGGCCTCCGGTAACCTCACTAACGCGGCGAAAAGCAATGCAAGCATTGTTTCACTGCCGGTTTTCTGTGAGGCCGTGGTATCGAGCGGAGTCGAGCCGGCCCTTACGTGCCGAAGCATGGCTCTCCCACGTAAAAATCATTGCTGAGATGCCATTGTCTTTTATAAATTATTTGTAACCAAACGTTATGTTATGTGTTTAGCAGTCATTGTGAAAATACTAAGTATATTGCCTTATTTCTAATCCTTACATGTATATAAGTATATTGCCTTATTTCTAATCCTTACATGTATATAAGTATATTGCCTTATTTCTAATCCTTACATGTATTTGCCCGCAAAGTTTTCCTCGTGATAATTATTATAATTCTATTCTACAATTTTTATGACAGTACTTCTAAATATACATTTCTTATTATGTAGATATTTTCCTTTTTCCGCGTGGAAAGACAATGTTATGTTGTTCAGTATGTGTTGACAGTGATAACGAGACAAGTGTAAACTATATGATCGTCCGCATATTCACGAAGTGGATCTTACCATAACTCTATAATAGAAACATTAATTAAATACAACATCCTAAATTACTTTATAGGTAATGGCTTTATTGCATAGGTTGAATCCTCAGAAACTGCTAAAGCATCGGTCACGTTATTCTTCACAGTGTCCTTTTAAAATTGTGCAAGTACTCTACATGATAGTAAATGAGATGGCAGTCATATTAGGACAGTTGTACGGTATTTGGGAACATCAAAATGTTTTCAGGCCGGTTTACTAAATCAGTGAAAAAGTTGCAACATGGTTTGGTTGGTGTTTTACTGATCAAAAACCTGCTTTTAAGTTGAATCTAATGCCTTCACGCTGTAAACTTGAGTGGACTGTGCTCTTAATTTATTCATTTGACTTTTTTGATTAGAAACTTTGTGACAGTTTTCCTCCATATATATTTCACCAGACCTGAACGTTAAGTAACACCGTTAGTAGCCTTTTATGTTTGATGTAAGGTCTAGACGTGCTCAGCAATTTCCGCATAGATTTCAGAGAGATTTCAAAAAAGAACGGTGTTCAAATTCGTCGGAATCTTTTTTTTAAATTACCTCAAGCCGTTAAATAGCTGTTTGAATTTCTCAGGCAAATGCCCGCATTCAATGATAATTTTACGTTCGTGATCTTCAGATGTCCCTATTCTTCCCATGTGATATTCGGTACGACCGTTAGTCGATTCACTCAAGTTTATGCTTTCAAGAGATGAATATCTGAGTGGAGGTATTTTTACAGGCTCGATTGGATACTCCCGGTAAGGTTGCGAATTATTTCTTGCGTGATTCACGTTGTTGTACACTGGGTTTATCTTGTTCTGTTACTTGTTTGGGAAGTTGACCGAGATGTATAAGGTCTGATATACTTCGCCTTGATTGACCCTTTATGCCTGCCTGTGCCCGTGCGTACTTCAAACAAGTGTAATCTATTTTTTGAGGGTCAGGCAAACGTCGCTTTACAAGACGTTTGCATTGGGGGTCTTCTTGGTCGTGGTCAGTGCTTAATCGGTGTGATGCCTCTTCTGTTGATACGAGTCGTTTAGGTTTTGATTTTGTTGATTCGTGTTTATCTTCGACCTCTTTAGAAAGCCTCTCAGAAATACCTTAAACGTCAGCAGTAGTGGTAGTAGTAGTTCTACTCTTCGAATCTGAGTAGAATGTGTCTTTTGTTTTGTTTTAAATTGGTTTAGAAGGCTGTAATTGTGACCATTGTGAAGGCTCAGTTACCTTGAGGTTATTATTTTCCTTCTTTTTTTAGTTATGTCCAGTCGTGTATGTTCTAAAAATCGTTCAGTGAGTCGACTTAATCGTGATGATGAACGCGAACGGTAAACGTTCGCTTTATGTTTGATGTAAGGTCTAGAAATGCTCAGCAATTTCCGCATAGATATTTAAATAGAAAGGATAAGAGCTTTATTTTTTTTATTGATTTTGTAATTTGGAAATTATATATTTTTAACCAACTTCAAAAAAGGGGGAGGTTCTCAATTCATCGGAATATTTTTTTGAAACTCACCTCAAGCCGTTAAATAGCTGTTTGGATTTCTCAAGCAAATGGCAGAATTCAATGATAATTTTACGTTCTTGATCTTCAAGTGTCCCCATTCTTCCCATGTGATATTCGGTACGACGGTTAGTCGATTCACTTAAGTTTAAGCTTTCAAGAGATGAATGATATCTGAGTGGAGGTATTTCTACAGGCTCGACTGGATGCTCCCGGTAAGGTTGCGAATTCTTTCTTACGTGATTACGTGATTTACGTTGTTGTACACTGGGTTTATCTTGTTCTGTTACTTGTTTGGGAAGTTGACCGAGATGTATAAGGTCTGGTATATGTCGCCTTGATTGACTCTTTATGCCTGCCTGTGCGTGCAGCGAACAAGTGTAAGCAAATTTTGGAGGGTCAGGCAAACGTCGCTTTACAAGACGTTTGCAATGGTACTCAGAAATACCTTTATCGTCAGCAGTAGTGGTAATAGTAGTTCTACTCTTCGAATCTGAGTAGAATGTGTTTTTTTTTTGTTTTTAATTAGTTTAGGAGGCTGTAACTGTGACGATTGTGAAGGCACAGTTACCTTTGGTTCCTTTTCCTTGAGGTTATTATTTTCCGTATTTTTTAGTTTTGTCCAGTTGTGTATGTTCTAAAAATCGTTCAGTGAGAAGACTTAATCGTGATGGTGAACGCGAACGCGGTAATAAGACTATTTTGGATCCAATCCAAAAAGGTGAATTGCTTATACTTGAAACTAGGTTCTTTACTTTATTTTTTGTCTTGATATACGTTTTGCATTCCTGTTTCTGTTTCTTGCGATAAAAGGATTTAAATTTAATAGTTTACTTTTAACGTTTTATAGTAAGATGTTTAGCTTGCTTTAGCTCTCGTAACGTGAGATATACCGGCCTTTGTTTACCTTATCTATCCTGAACAGCAGTTATGGATATGACTTTAGATGGTTAGTTTTTAAAGTTATTATAAAGTACGAAGGTAAATTAAATTAAAAAAAGGGAAGATTTGTAAATGTGTTGTACCACAGGCGGCTGGAGTCAAGTTCATACACCATCAAGACCATTGATAGACCTAACTTAATCATTGAAATAACAAACAACGATGAAGGTAAAAAGGGAATAAATTTAAATAAGTAATTTATAACCGCCGAGTTATCTCATAATTACTATTCCTCAAAAATTACCAGTAAAAGACTGTTTCAGATATTTCCAATAAACTCGAAAAAACAGCCAACAGCTTCAAATGTTTCAGATGTTATATTTAACTAGACAGTATTAAATCTTCAACAAGAATTTGCACCTGAAGAATAAATTGCGATTGCAGACGACCATCCTCCGCGCCTTTTCCCAACTATGTTGAGGTCGGCTTTCAGTCTAACTACGATACGGCCGAACTTCGATATTTTACGTGAAGCGACTGCCGTCAATATATTGGCATTAGAGACCAAAGGATTGAACCAAATTTTCGTGATCCTTAATATAACATCTATCCAGGGATCGGATTAATATTCGTAATAAGTTACCCTAGGCTCAAGCTTTATACATATTCTTAAAAGTATTTCATCCGAAATCCGAAACGTCAAGCAATACAAAGGTATAAAGTAATACCTGTTAAATACTTGAATGCATTAATTCCCGTTAACATCATTTATATATTCCACCCGAAGTATATTATTGATATTATTATTAACCTAAATCTTACCTTATATTTTAAAATAGTTACAGGATTAAGACTGACATCTACACACATTAATAATAAATATTCAGTAGTTTTAAAAGACTAAATATCAGAATTATAGACCAAAACAACTATCATTAGTTTAGCTCTAACCTCATCTCTGAACTTCATCGTTGTAAGCCTTCTTATCTTACTGTAAGTGCACACACATCGTGTCTTACTTCCTCCCTTTAGGGTACTTTAGCAAACGTTATGTCAATTATATTCCAAAAACATCAGGAAATTTTACAGCACTTCAAAAATATTGAAAAACATCCAAAAGTGATAATACCCAAAATAGTTTTGTTGCAATTAATACATTTTATGTGAGATACTAATTTCCTATATATCTAGGTATATATGTTAGGGGCCAAGTGATGAATTAGGACAATGTTTAGCATAACGTAAGTTATGGTACCCTAATTGGCAGTGGGAACTTCACAATCACTGCAGTTAGCAAGCCTTTGACCAAGGAGTATTGCCAGCAAATCGAAGCATAGCTCTCTCTTTTCTTTAAATTATTTGATGGACATTCGGACACTTTCGCAATGAGTAGAAATTAAAAATTGATTAATGATTTTTTTTTGTTTTTTGGCAAACGAGCAGACGCGTCACCTGTTGTGATTTGTTGACACATTATTCAGCGACGATATACGATGCGTGTTCGCTTGATACTATAGTGAACTAAAGAATGCATAAAGTTTTCAATTACTTTATAATTAAAAAATAATTAAAAAAATATGTTATTCTATTCCGTTCAAAAGTGGCCTATCAACCACTCGATTCGTAACATATACTCCGAATTATCGGGCCCCTTAACACCTACTCTATTTCCTCGACATATCCTGCTTTCACCCTTTTCGGCTCGGCACTTACATTCTAAGTGACATTTTAATGTCTAATACTGAAATACAAGGTTATTTAGACACACAAGTTATAAATAAACTAAACGGAGTCTACTAAATATAATAATTACAGATTATATAAAAACACACAGTACAATATCTAATTACAGATTATATAAAAACACACAGTACAATATCTAATTATAGACACACATGCTAAATAATTACTTGATTATATAACTGGGGTCACTGTCGTGACTCGGGTAGTAATATCAAGAGATTTCTGACTAGTTCTCAGGCCAACTGAGCATTTGGTGCCACGAGGAGGAAAAATGTGAGTACGGTACTAGTCAAGATATCTGAAGAGTAAATCACGTAAATAGCATTTGAATTCAGAGAACTAGTTTATGCAGAAAATCGGAGAAAAGCCTTAACAATCGACTAATCTTAACACACCATAGATTACTACTAGTAATTAATAGAAGTGAAGACGAAAAATTTGTTAAACTCTATTTCTAGGATTAATGAAGAACTACTAAGATCAGACGGTGCCATAGAAGTCATATAAAGTTTAGGATGGAGCTCATTGTCCAGTTTAAAGTGAGCATAATGATACGTAGACTTGCCGGCTAATTCTGGAGCCAATAAGGTGCTTAGGAGCTCAAGATTCTGGCATGACGGTGTTTGGGGCCAGCAGGAAATAATTAACTGGATCTGAAACTAGACGGTCAATCCCGGATTTTGAAGATAAATACAAATCCTTTAATTTGTGGACTATTCTTCAAGATGTATTCAAGTTCAAAGATGTTGCTGATCAACGAACTATTATATCGATTGGACTGATATAATTGTGAGAAGTTGCTTAAGGAGCGGCCAGCGCGTAGAACTATCAACTTTAACTTTTTTTATACCACGTCGGTGGTAAACAAGCGTACCGCGAATTTATTTCTCATATATTCTAAAAAATAGACAAAAGTTGAGAGAGAAGTAATTAACAAGTAATAGAAATTTTAAAAAGTGTATCGGCGCGGCGTGTGTAGTTCGAAAGCGCTGATTAAGCCACCGACAGCATGCATTTCCCTTAGTCGCCTCTTACGACACCCTCGGGACGATATGGGGTGGTCTCCACTCGATGTTGTATTCTCATCTTTAGTTAATGGTATTTTAGACGTGAAAATGTAGAGAGCGGTTTATTCTAAGCCGAGACCACACGGCTAAAGTATGATGGAACACTTAATCACCTATGTTTGTAGGTAAACAACATAAATAGCAGATTGCAATTAACATCTTCCCGAATCCCTTGCAATAGAATAATTTGCGTTGTTTTAGTCGGTTTGATTCCGACATACCACCTCACCGGCGGCCTCAGTGGGGTGATGACCCGAGGGGGGTTCCATACGATAAAAAAAAGCTTTATCTTATGTCATTTCTTTTGAGGTTATCCTTATAGTACGAGATCGAACCGCGCGATTGGTATCTGTTTTTTCAATTAAACTTAATTTAAATTAATAATTAGTGAGTATGCAATGCATTAATTTCGGGTTACCTATAAAAAAAATTGCCACAATTACCTGCAATTAAATTTAGTGTAATTAATTTATTTATTAACTAGATGTTTTTTTATAAATTATACGTCATTTGAAAGGAAACGGTGTGAAGAATTCAAAAACCAATGGTTGCCATCTCTCAGTCAGCCACAACCTTTGGGTTGCCAGGTGTAAACAGGTGACTGTAAGTAATTAACAGTTTTATTCTATTCTTCCCATGTGATATTCGGTACGATCGTTAGTTGATTCACTTAAGTTTATGCTTTCAAGAGATGAATGTCTGAGTGGAGGTATTTTTACAGGCTCGATTGGATACTCCCAGTAAGGTTGCGAATTATTTCTTGGGTGATTACGTGATTCACGTTGTTGGACACTGGGTTTCCCTTGTTCTGTTACTTGTTTGGGAAGTTGAGCGAGATGTATAAGGTTTGATATACTTCGCCTTGATTGACCCTTTATGCCTGCCTGTGCCTGTGCGTACTCCGAACAAGTGTAATCTATTTTTTGAGGGTCAGGCAAACGTTGCTTTACAAGACGTTTGCATTGGGGGTCTTCTTGGTCGTGGTCAGTGCTTAATCGGTGTGATGCCTCTTCTGTTGATACGAGTCGTTTAGGTTTTGATTTTGTTGATTCGTGTTTATCTTCGACCTCTTTAGAAAGCCTCTCAGAAATACCTTAACCGTCAGCAGTAGTAGTAGTTCTACTCTTCGAATCTGAGTAGAATGTGTCTTTTGTTTTGTTTTAAATTGGTTTACAAGGCTGTAATTGTGACCATTGTGAACGCTCAGTTACCTCTGGTTCCTTTACCTTGAGGTTATTATTTTCCTTCTTTTTTTAGTTATGTCCAGTCGTGTATGTTCTAAAAATCGTTCAGTTAGCCGACTTTATCGTGATGGTGAACGCGAACGGTAAACGTTCGCTTTATGTTTGATGTAAGGTCTAGAAATGCTCAGCAATTTCCGCATAGATATTTAAATAGAAAGGATAAGAGCTTTTTTGGTTTTTATTTATTTTGTAATTTGGAAATTACATATTTTTAACCGACTTCAAAAAAGGGGAGGTTCTCAATTCATCGGAATCTTTTTTTGGATTTCTCAAGCAAATGGCAGAATTCAATGATAATTTTACGTTCTTGATCTTCAAGTGTCCCCATTCTTCCCATGTGTTATTCGGTACGAAGGTTAGTTGATTCACTTAAGTTTAAGCTTTCAAGAGATGAATGATATCTGAGTGGAGGTATTTCTACAGGCTCGACTGGATGCTCCCGGTAAGGTTGCGAATTCTTTCTTACGTGATTACGTGATTTACGTTGTTGTACACTGGGTTTATCTTGTTCTGTTACTTGTTTGGGAAGTTGACCGAGATGTATAAGGTCTGGTATATGTCGCCTTGATTGACCCTTTATGGCAGCCTGTACGTGCTGCGAAGTGTAAGCTAATTTTGGAGAGTCAGGCAAACGTCGTTTTACAAGACGTTTGCATTGGGGGTCTGAAAATAATTAACAGTAATGTTCCTGTTAATTATTTACAGTCATCTGTTTTTTACTACTTTCCTTAGTTCACGAAACGTCTGACTTGACCGCATTTTCAATTATGTTTAAAAACTAAGAACAGTTTGCATTCCATCTGTCTGATGGACATGATCTTGGTCGTGGGCTCTCGTACTATAATCACGTGGTGATTTTCGTGTGCTAAAGAAAAATCGGTGTAGTTTGAACATTCTTATAAGGATGCAGAGGGAGAAAATATTTATAGAAAGAGTACTAGTACCTAAAGAGTCCGAGTAACTAGTATTAAAAAGTTTTTAATCACTCCACATAAGTATTTTTAACACTACTTTCCAGAAGTAAGAAGATCGTACGCCGATATTTCGCAATAAACTGCTTGCACAGAACAAGCAATTCATATGTCCGAACTACCGACCGTGATACGTATTTTTTTTTATGGTATAGGGGGCAAACGAGCAGACGGGTCACCTGATGGTAAATGACTACCGCCCATGGGCACCTGTAACTCAAGAGTTACAAGTGCGTTGTCGCCCTTTAAGGTGGGAGTAGGGGAAGAGGGGGGAACAGCGGGAAGACGGGAGAGGGGGATTAGAGGAGAGGAGAGGGGAGAGAGCGAAGGGTTAGGGTCTCCGGTAACCTCACCCATAAGGGTTTAATTGAAATAAATGATTTTGATTTTGATATGCACAACGTACATATTGCATTTTATTTTATATAATATAAACCTAAATACTTCCTTTCATCTGGAGTACTTATGAAGAGCTCTCTTAACTACTTAGTCACAAGTTTCTTGTGAAGCCTAGTGGCTTACATAACTCTCTTTAGAATTGAGCTAATGGTCTAATAATGGATTTACGTGACCAATTAATTTGTTAAATATTTACACCTGAAAGAGAATAAGATTTTCACAATGATCGAATAATGTTGTGTTAGGGAAATTTCTATATAATCCGTATGTAAATATAATATACTATAATTTGTATATTATATTTTTTTATATTCGTACAGGGTATCCGACTAGGAATTCAAGTGGCCAGATGTTATACAAAGGTATCAGGATTTTACCTTTACCAAAAACTGTTTTAACAAGAAATAGCTGTTGTGCGCTTTAGCAATCATGTAATTTTTCAATGTATATTTTTTTTCTTTTACGGTATAGGGGGCAAACGATCAGACGGGTCACCTGATGGTAAATGACTACCGCCGCGAATTGGCACCTGTAACTCAAGAGTCACAAGTACGTTGCCGCCCTTTAAGGTGGGAATATGGGAAGAGAAAGAGATGGAGGGAAGAGCAGGAAGACGGGAGAGGGAGATTAGAGGGGAGGAGAGGGGGAGAGAGGAAAGAGAGAGGGAAGGGTTGTCATTAGCCGCAGTAAAATCTTCTCCTCTCCTTTTCATTAGGAGGAATTACTGGAATTACAATATAATACTTAGTCAAGGTCCTGTGCGAACGTTGTATCTTGCAAGTCTCACTTTTTTTAAATACCGGTTGATTTGTATTGCATGTCTCGTTTAACCTGTTGACGAGAAAACAATACTTAAATCTCCTGCGGACATTCGCAGGAGATGTACGTATTGTTTTCTGTTCAACTACATAGTTGGGATGTTGCATACTCACTAAGAAACAATTCTGTATTTGACGTGATCTGTTATTTAGCAAGCGCGAGCCTCCAGGGTCATACAAGACTACGCACAGCTTTCCTGACATGTCTGTATCCTTCCATTATTTAATTTTTTTTTCAATGGGGATGAAATTTCAAGGATCTCTTAATATGAAGGTTCTTGTCGAGGAGATCCAAGTGAACTGATAAATAAGATGCCCTGGAATTTAGGTGGGATCGCAGACGTGGTGGGAGGCTTCGCAAAGGATATAAGTTTTTCATATTACGACAAAACTTTAGTTGTTGAAGCTAGTATTGAGTGATAATTTACTGGGCGCACGTATTTTCCAGTTAGTTACCTTCCATATAAATCTCGGTGGCGCCAAGACGTGTGTAGATCTAAAACGCGTAAGTGTACACCCTCTTTATTAGTCCAATCAATCTATGGAAATGCTCCAGACAAGTGAAGGCAGGAAAAAAAAATATGAACGTGTAGAACAATTATTTCTAAGGAAGATAGCGGTTTTCTTTTAGAAATTTTAATGGCGAACCAAACCAAAAAATTCGCAAAAGTCAAAAAAAAACGGGTTTTCGCTAGTAAAACACAAAGTTGAGCTCGAACCCCAAAAAGTTAAATTAAAAAGTTGTGGGTATTAAAATTATCTTTCGATTAATATGTTACGAAATATTGATCAGTGCCTTATACATGGAGAAAAACGCAAAAAAACGTTAAAAATCTCGTTTTTCATTTATTTTTAACGTTTTATTAAAGCAACCTAGAAACTTTTGACTTGGTAAAAAATCGAAATTTCGTTATATTTAAAAATTTCGCGACCAAAAAGAATGTAAATTTTCAGATTGCCAAAGCAATACTTTGGCTGTTCTTTTTGGTCGGGAACATTTTAAATATAACGAAATTTAGGTTTTTGTAAAAAGGAGCGGTTTCGTAAAATCGTTCGTGTACAGCTCCCCGACATTGTTCGCCATTAAAATTCCGGGAGAAAATGTCTATCTTCCTTAGAATTAATTGTTCTAGACGCTAATATTTAATTTCCTTCCTTCAATTGTCTGGAAATTAACATTATGGATCCGTAGATTACTATTATATATGTATTTCCCTTAGTCGGCTCTTACGACACCCTCGGGACGATATGGGGTGGTCTCCACCCGATGTTGTATTCTTATCCTAAAGACATTACGCGCGATTTCGGGACAAGCAGAGTGGTTTATTCTAAGCCGAGACCACACGGCTGAAATGACAGGGAGGTCTTCAATTGTATGTATTTCTATGTATACAAAGGTTTATTGTCGAGCCCTGCTGCAAAACTTTATTTTTTGTTTTGTTCATATTTTTTTATTATTTACAGATATTTGACATAAGCATAAAAGACAGAAGACGTTTAGAAAGTATTAAAGATCATAAAGTGTAAGAAAATAGGGTGTAAAATGATTGGACTTCTCCTTAAACTTATAAGAATACACCAATTATTCAATAATATTATTAAGATAATGAAGACTTTAAAGATAAAATGAGACCTAGCTTTTCTACATAGTTAGAATACTTTGTTTTGTTTATGAAAATAGGAAGGTAATTCAAAAATTCTAGAAGAAAGTTACAAAAAGTCAGCCGTCAGTTTCACGTCTTTCCGAAGGTAATTCGATTCACTGAACACTAGAAAGAGTGGTAATTAGTATAGACAGAGTTTTCCGCGTCATTTTGAGCAAACGGGACAAGAGTTCCAAAATTTACTTATTTATCGTCATCAAAAACATCTCATCTAGCGATTTCGGTATAAGAAATAGGAAAAACCATTACAAACATAACTGTTTTGTCATAAGGTGGCAATGAAAGAAACAATCCACGTGCTAGTGAGAGACTATTAGAGCTTATATTTTCAACAGGAGTAGACAAACCGTTTGATTACCTATTTTCTTGGGACAGAGCGTAGCAGAAAATTCATCCTACATTTTAAGCGTGCGCGGCTGGTAACTCAAATGGCAACGCTCTATTTGCGACCTACAGGTTCTAAAGTGTGAAGATCAACCTTCTGTCTACGGTTAAAGATTGCATACTGCTGTTGTAATCTTCTTCAATTACGATAATCACGCTTCTTCCGCCACAATTTTTAACAATAACCTTAAAACTTAAAACATCACATTTAAGAGAAAAGATTGAACATATGCAAAAATAATATTGTCGTGATTAAATCCTAAAATGACGTCTATAAAACATGTTCATGAAGATTCCAGAATGTACAGACAATTCAAAGATCTTCCTGTTTTCGTATCCTGATCCTTTTCCTAACATTAAGCATTTACTTGGGGTCGGGACAATGTGTGACCTGTTTCTATACAGCCCTAAATCATCTACCGACTCCCTTTATAGCCATGTCGTTAGATTTTACTTTTACAATTTAACATTTATTACTATACTTTTATGGTTATAAAACTAAAGTAATAAATTTGAAATTGTAAAGTATATATAAAAAATAATAGATATCAAACAAAACGCGCGTGAAGAGCCTCTACATGAACGCTATATATATAATAAGCGACTTGACGCCAGACGCCCCGCACAATGCCCTGCGTCACGCTGAACAAGGCAATCTTCAATGTTGAAAGTAGATATAAAATTGTAGATATTTTAGTTTTTTTTCTAAACTTACATTAGTTATGATTTAAAAATGGTGGACTATAATATTTATGTGATAGATATTATATGTTTTAGTATGATATAGAGCAAAAAGAACTAGTACTTGATTCTAAAATAAAAGTCTTAACAACTAACTTTAATTTAGTTTATTTTGTAATTGAGAAATAAAGTCCAAAGTGAGTTAAACTTTTAATAAATATACAATCCGAAGCCGTCAGCGCTAACTGAAGCGTAGGAACGAGTAATTGGCGTCGACAGCTGCGATGTAGTCTAAATAAAAAAAATTGTCTCTCATTATGTGCAAAATACTTCTTCGAAATAGTTTCGACACATAAGTAGTGACTCTCAACCACAAAAATCGTCAAAAATCTCAACAACTATGGATGGAGATGCCTCCTATACCACAAATTATACTTCGAACAAACATAACATTTATTACGTCAAGAACCTGCAGATCTGCATTTAAAGAAACCTGTAAGGTTCTTCACGTAAAAAGCAGGCACGTCAGGCAGACATAATCGAAAAAAAATATCAAATAAAACTGCCAGGCTGCGTCAGAGATCAGTCGGTACTTGGTACATTTCCACAACTTCATCATAACCAGCCCGGCAACCGTCTTCGATCATCACCGGCTATAATGCTCATAGGACCTCTTGGCGGCTTATGCCAGCAGAAGTTCTGCGCGGCATGCCACGGTCCCCGGCTATCATGCACAGCTTGTACGAAGAAAACAGTAGAGTACCTTACGTCCGACACCGGTCAAATAATCATAGTGATGTTACACATCACTGTTATACGCTGTCGCACTACAGTGATGTGCAAACGCCAAATATCAACATCAAGTCAACATGAAGAACATTTTGTTTTAGCAGCAAATTGTTCTGTGTGTTGTTAACTGAACATCCCTCTCGAATAGTCAATGGACCCTAAGTGAGGGTTATTCAGTTACTTATGTACTAACAGGTGGACGTAGGCAGTATCCTGAACACCTACTAGGCCCACTTACATATTGTACAAATATGATTTCAGTTCAAGTAAATTTCAATTTTATATTCGCGCTTTTTCATCATGAGGTTAAGCAGTTATTAACTACATGAAACGTATCCATGATCTTCACACAAACTCTTCGTATTGGCGCATTTATTGCTCGTACACGCATGCTGGTCATACTACAGTATATCACATTAATAACTACATTAAAAAGTGAGATTTACACCAAATTCACATTTAAACCAATTTGTTTATACAATTTTTAATTTAGAACTAGTATGCATCGTGATTCAACATTACACATTGAACAATCAAGGTTATGTTAAACCGAAATTAATACTAATTATAGATTAAACTGTTTGGCAAAAGATATTAGAGTCGGATGGTAGACAGGTGGTGGGCCTTCCCCTGCTTCGTATCCACAAATTCTCGAAATGTCCGAGATCGGCCAATGAATCGATTATTTCGAGATTTTGGTGTTGTGTAAAACCTCAGAATTGTGGTTTATTCAGTACTGGCTGTCTTGACCAAGAATAAACTGACCATTCTAAAATTTTATAAATCCAACACAAGATATACAATAAAGAAGTAAAAAGGTTAGAATGCTTACTGATGTTCATTGATTAACTAATCCCATAAAACCAGCAACACTAGCAACCGGAAAGCTTCACATATATTGCTAAAACTGCTGAGTATAGAGGAGTCGATAACGAAAAGAATTCGCAGATTTAGCTTCAGAAATCAGTTTAAACATTGACAAAAGAAAAAATATTTTTTTGCTTTTTTGATTTTTTTAGTTGTTTTGTATTTTTTTAACACACGCACACATTACTACGGACAGCGAATTCTATAAGCAAATCTGCAGTTTCCTTAACGTTATTTTCTAACACACGGGGAAGAAGGAGATGTGAAAACCAAAATGGGAATGCAAAAATTGCTAAAAATCCTAAGGCTAAACCTGGAACTGAGACTGGAAAACATATCGAGACGTCCTCCCTTTACAAGGACTGGAGACCTGGTTAAAGTTGAAGTAATTGGATGGAATTGGCCTTTGGATGGAATTGGCCCGAGGTCTTTGCGAGAATCGTAGGTTCAGTAGCGGGCGTCCCGTCGATAGGATAACTAAACAAGAAATAAAAAGTTAACCCACCGCGCTGGCCAGGCGCTTTTGGTGGGTGCGCAGTAGACCTTCTAACTCGGTCTGTAGATGCCGCCGTTGATGTTCAAATCGCCAGATACATTAAATGCCCAACCATTGGTGTTTCTCATAAAAAATAGCATATTTGTTTTAGATGTAAGGTTTTATGTTAGTGTCAGAGGCGTAAGCAAAACAAATATATCATATTTAACAAGAAATACGAAGGTTGGGTAGATAATATTGTAACCAGCGAAAAGATATTCTTCCGCCGCCATCCTGAGTTGATATCCTGCGCTGATACCAACTGTCCAACTGGGCCTGGTATGTTAGCCCCAGTTGGCGGTCTACACTTGGAAGGCCAAGTGCACGGTAGTTTAATGTCATACCGAGGACAGTGTTTCCACTTATTATCATCGGATATCAGCCCTGTATGGATCAGGTATTTTCGGTTTTTTTTTAGAGGGCAAACGAGCAGTCGGGTCTCCTGATGTAAATGACTTCCGCTGCCCACAAGTGCAATGCCAGCCTTTAAGATGGGAGTAGGCGAAAAGGGGGTGAGGGAAGGGTTTGGGGCCTCCGGTAACCTCAGTCACGCGGCGAAATGCAACACTGGCGGTTTTCTGTGAGGACGTGGTATCACTCCGGTCCGAGAAGCATGGCTCTCCCACGAATATTATATTTTCGAATTGGCTCTCACTTTTTATTTTTATTCAATATTTGCAAAAATTATTACGTCTGATAACGACGCAGCCGATCTTATCCGAGACGTATACCTACAGATGGTTTTATCATTAGTGTGCAATAAATTCTAATAACGCGATATAGATAATTTATACTCCTACCAATTGCGACGGGATCATGAACGAGAAAGACCATATCGTCGTGACTTGCAACGACGCCTTTTTTTTTATTAGCAAAAGTCTCTAACATCTATCCCTAACGCCTAAGACACCTAATCAACAGCAACAACAACTGAAATTATTTTATAAGTAGATTACAATTATTAAAAAAAGGATAATTATTCAATGCTACTACCAACATTTTACATACGAATGATTTTCAAATACGACGTAACACAGAAGGTACATTTAAAGTACGATTAAACTGTATCGACACGCCGACGATTATATTAAATATTTTATATTTTATTCGAATGTGCTTTAACATATGTGAATTAAAAATCTATTTTCTATAAGACTGCTTTGTCATCGTACTAATGAATAGAAATTATTTATTAAGTGAATATTATATGGTTACACAGATAAACAGTTAAAATACGCGATTAATAAGTTTTAAGCTAAACGCATAATGTTAAATAAATGTTAACCTATTTTCAAGTTACATTTCACTACTTCTAGATAATTATGTTTCATTATGTGACTATAATGCCACGGTTGTTTATATTATAAGATAAATTTTCGATTAATATAGAAAATATTAATAGGTTAAATACATTTCTAATTTTTTTTTCATAGAAGACATGTGATTAATTAGTTTTATCTTAAAACTTTAAATAGAGTAATACCTTACTTGGCTTATTATTTCATAGAGCATTGCTTTCCGATACTACCTATTATACTATTTTAACTATATGAATCATTTGCAGACATTGGCGCCGTATTTACTTAATATACAGGATCGATTATGATTACAAAGTGGCTAATAGATTAAATATTGGGATTACATGACTACAGAACGCGATTTATGAGTTATTTCTTTCTTTAAATATATAAGGGGAATAACTAATCTATCATCTACCTACCTTCTATTGTTCCGTAGAACACTACATATTTTATACACTACGTTCGTACAATAAGTACGTAGGTCAACAGTTTGCCATCACGCCCGCATAACACTATATTTAAGATAAGCTAATTTTTTATTATATAGTTATAATTTATATTTTTAGATTAATATACTATCGCCAGGTTCTGGAGGCTCCTACTACCATAACACCGAGCACCTATCAGATACACCTAATAGTTTATTTACTATTTATTTCACCCGAAAATAGACAGTAGTTGACCGTAATTTTTTTTAAACCACGATACGCCGACTTCGCCATTGTAAGAATGGAATTAAACTTCAACGATTTTTTGTACATTCTAGTTTAGCAGGCAATTCGATTTAATAATATACATTTTATTTTTGTGGAAACCTTTTTAGTTTGTTGCTTTTGAGCCCAGATCGTAAAACTAAACTACTTACTTATATGAGTAAATATAACGAATTATACAACTAGAAACGTGTTATTTCACTTTCATGTTCCTATTTCGGACTTCTAATTACTAAACGTCGCGTCGCGTCGCGTCGCGTCGCGTCGCGTCACATCACGTCACATCACGTCTCACGGCTCACATTTATTAATGTCGTAGCAGATTAAGCACTTGTATTTTACTATATATAAATATAAATGTAATATCATGCTGAATATGATTAATAAATCTTAACCTAAATGTATTAATAGGATAATTAACCTATCTTCGTGTTTCGTAAAACACTACTTTTTAATTCTATTTTTATTATTGCTAAATTGAGATTTACTGGCTTTTATATTTATATCTTTGCCTATAACTATTTTGTGATTATAATAAATTTAATTATGTAACAAATATTAACTCACATTAAAACAAAGCTTATAAATAAATACATATACGTGTGGCTACGTATATGTAATGTTATAAGGACTTGCAACATGAGACTTAAGGCCCCAAGAATGCGATCATCTGACGATAACACAGGAAACGTGGAAAATAATAATGAATTAAGTATCTGTAAAGACGTATTCTGGAAGAAAATAGCAAAATCACAGCAGACCTAGAACTAGTGTAAGACAAGAGATTATTTCCTCGACCATCACTACTAAAGGAGATATACAAAAATCCTGATGAGTAGCACAATACTTTCAGTAGGAACAAAGCATGATATGATAACTCACGGCTATCTGCTTTAAAAAGAAAATATCAGAAGCATCAGAGATCAGGTCAGCTGAATGAATGATCTATTAACGGTAATGGAAGGTATTAAGATGTGATGAGAGGACAGTAGCAAATGGAGGGATGTTGCCGTTGCATTCCTTAGAGGGAGAATGCGTTAATGTATGTGTAGATCGCAGAATAAAATTAAATACGATTTTTAATGAAAATTATTGTGTCGCCAACACGATTAAAAGAAAAGGCTTCATTTTTTCCAGTAGACTAAGTAAAAAAAACCTAATCTAATTGTTAATCGTAATATACAGAAATGCGGCAGAAACATTCTTGTCACTTGACAAGAAAAAAACAAAAGGCACAATAAAATGCCGATGGCAAAGAGTATACAAACACTACGTTAGAGCCAATGGTTGGAAAATGTTAATGTATTATAGGTAAGTATAGATGTTGAGAGATACAATCTACTATTTTTACGTAGAACGAAAACGTTTGGCGCTAGAAAAGACTAGAAATGATCGAAATAGCATTCGGCACTTAAATATAATATACGTAGAACGAATAATTTAATCACTATCATTATCTGGTGGAATTTTGTCACCATTTTTCAAGTCTCTCCAATTTTCAGTGATACCATTAGCCAAAATTCGCTCATACCATAACATTGGAAAAACCAAGGAAGGGGAGAACAAGAACACTTCTTGAGCTGACAAATAGCGACTTAGCGACTTAAGTTAGCCGCTAGCTTAGATTCTGTTTGTTGATTAAGTTACATAAAGAAAAACTAGGAATGCTTACGCGACTCATTTTGCCCATAATCTTTGCCACACTAGATCAGTCTAGGTCCGCTGGAATCACAAACACGGTATGAAATGTACTCAAGATATGCCTACTACATTATATATTTTTTTGAATTTTTTATTTTTAAAGAATACTAGTAACGTGGGTCACACATTACTAGTATTCTTGTTAACCCCTCCAGCTAAGCTAAATGCTTGTGTTAGGAGTGGGTTTACGCCGGTAGTGCACTGGGTGGGGTTCGAACCCACTTGATTGCGATCAAGTGGGTTCGAACCCCACCCAGTGCAGTCCAACGCCTTAGCCATTCCGCTACCGACGCTTAGAAACCAACTATGGTGTCTGTAATAATGGCTCACCATAAACCATTAAACATACCTAAATATTACATACGTAGTATGTTTTCCTTACATTTCAGTATTATTAAATATTAATTAGCCTATACTTTTTAAATACGGAGTATTATATAGTATTATATTCGGAGTAATTTTTTTTTTATATTTGGCTCCATTCAAATGATGATACTAGAATTTTCTAGAAGTTAAGAAGATCTGTGTGGAGAAAAGATCCAATGAAAGGGAATCCTAATCGACAAAACCATATTTTCTTAATTTTTAAACGTTAGATACAATAAAAAATGTATTTTTACTTAGTTGAAAACGCAGAATATTGTCTTTGCTTTTTAATATCAGGTGTGAAATAAATGTTTAATCCTTTTCGGAAACTAAAATTAAAGTATTAAAAAATTTAAGAGACATTATTGAGTAGAAGTATACTGTATCAATCAAGCTAAATTTAAATTTAAAGTTCTTTTGAATGGGTTCACCGCTAGTCCCTCCTTATTATGTAAGAGACTTATTAATTACTGTTTCTAACCTAACACATAGAAAAATAGATGTTATCATAATAATAAAGTCTATCCGCGAGAGTCGCTGTATAATGAAATCTTTTCACCATGTTTAGTGTCGGTTCTTGTAATCAGTTTATAAACACAGCACGAAGGTATCGTTACATGCACGAATATCATGGTACGACTGGACAGCGCCATCTAAAAGCATTGTGCCCATAACTGTTTAGTTATAGTCAGTTGTTTAACTGACTTCCATTAACTCTCGTGGATAATCCTTATGAGATGAAGACATAAAAATAATGGTAAGTATACCACTTCCAGAAGTTTTTATTCTAAAAATAATGGCACCTGGCCGCGTTCGGTTTACGAACCTATATTTAGACATACAACTAAAGAATGAAAAGGTAGCAGCGCGCCATGGGCGTAGCCTTTCTAAGAATATTTTTTCTATTAAGAAATTGTATATTAAAACGGTTGGGAGGTAACATTCTCGTTCTATTTCTTTCACGTTTCCCTATAATAAGTACCTACCCCTTCTTTTACTTGCCTAATATTCTTGACTTAAAGTTTTTTAATGAGAATCCTCTACAGGGTAAAGGTCTAGAGATTAGGTGGCTACGCCCATGTCATCACATGTTTACAAGTAAATGGTAAATATAGTTACAGTTTAGTTTTCGTCCATTTCTTTGATTCTCGACCGCAACTGTTTGGTGTAAGCGTCCAACCTATAGGCGTTCGTTTCCAATTTTGATACCATTCTGTCAATGCGGTCGATTTGCATCAACAAAGGCTTGATTGTAGATACGTCTGTAAAGATATCTAAAGGTTAGACTCATAATACTTGACTTGCTGAGGCCGAAAACTAGCATCACGCAAACTATATCGCCGAGGGTACTATAGCTTACAAACTGTTAATAGAGCGTGTATGAAAAGTCTGTTGAGTGCGGAGGAAAGAAAGAGGCAGGGTAGGCAGAGCCTCTACCTACCCGGAAAAAGACGATAACAGATGACGATGATGACTGGACCCGTAAATCATCAATTTTATCAGCATCGTCCAATAAATACCCATTCTTTCATGGTCTAAAGACAGCAGCTGTTACAAGTGTTAGGGTCACAGTCAAGCCGGAGAAAGCCGGGCTTAGACAACCCTATTAGCAAACTATTGATTTTTCTGCTGGTGATAAGGTAATATGGTTGCCAGAGAAACCTAAGAGAGGGGAAAGGGTTCACAACGCATAAGTGAAAACACAAGTGTTGCGTGCGTTTGTATGCACAGGTGCGCAAGTTACATAAAATTTATTTAGTTATACGATACAGTTTTGGTGATTTATATATACTATATACACATTACTTTTTTGGATTTTTTAAATAAAAATAAAGAAAATCGGGTTTGTCCTTGGGCATATGGGTAATACATAAGCAGGCTTACAGTTTCCTTTTTTGATCGTCTCAAAGGAGGTAATGCACAGATTTTTTTTAAAAACTATCAACTCCCTCGACTCTATAGAAGACCGCGGTTGCCATAACTATTTACGTAGTGTTGTATACCTGGCGAGCCTTCAGTGCTTGGTCACGGTCCAAACCATCGACGCTTGAGTCCCATGTAAAGGGTCGGCAGCAATGACGCAATCGGTTCAGTAGTTTTTGCGTGCAAGAGCAACAAACCTCCATACATCCTCACAAACTTTCACGTTTATAATATTAGTAGGATATTATTGCCTTACCCAAAGAACTGAACCCTTAATAGAACGAAGAATATAGGATCATAAATATGGCAGCAGTCCCTCAGAAACACTAGTGATTCTTGATCTATTTCATTGATTGCGATCCATGTTCAAATACACGTAAAAGAGTTTCTTTTGCTTGAACAACTTGACTTAGGGCATACGGATTTGTCATTTGCCGTATGGATACCGGTATAATTACGATAATAATATTATGTGTAACAATGTAACAAGCTACCCTCAACTTATTCGAAGTTCGGCTCGGTCGGGAGAGAGACAGATATGTCTGCGCCGTCAATTTTGCAAATTATATGATACTGATACCGGTTCCGTACTGAACTTTGCTGAGTATAAGCCTTTCTGCCCCTTTGAAGTTTTCCTGTACTAGTTGACTAGTTCTTAAATGTGTCGCTAGTCAAGAACAATATTTAATAAATATAAAATAATACGTACATAGCTCGTTGTATTCACCAAGCGCCTTGTTGAGATTTACTGCCAGATTACGCAGGTCAGTATATTTAGTGATGGCGAGGCGGTTAATCTCTTCAAGTAGAACATAGTGATCCTGAACAAACAAAAAACATCTTAACAAACATGAATTATTTATCACATATATTAGTGAAAGGCAAATTCGTCTAAAGGTTTTAATTTTCCATTTTTTTAATATTATCGATGCCGTAAAAATGACACTCGACACGAGGTACTGAATATACGTGCTACTACCACGCTGCAATTCGCCCAGATACCTTCAACCTTAGACATCGCTTAGACGATGGAGGTAGTTCCTTAGTTCGGATTACAAGACACCTGACTGTACAAGCACTTTCACTTTTCAGTTACACTAACCTCAGTTAATCAGCATTACTAGTTGTCTAAACGCTAAGCTAAGTATGTAGCTGGTGGTCTTGACTGATAAACTCTTTAGTAATAGAAAAAACTGTATAACAGGTACATATAATAGGTTTGGTATATAATATAATGTATTAAAATAAAATTGGTTTATAGATAGGCTTCACCGATCCAGCGCAGAGCTGATGTAACGCAGAAATACTAGTTAGATGTTGTGTTTTTGCTGGCTAGGATCGCCAATAGACCTATTAGTATAATCCTAACTAATATTATAAACGCGAATTTTAGTTAGTTTGTTTATTACGCTTCCACGCCTTAACTAGTCAACCGACCACCGAAGAAGATTTTATCATAGAAACAGTGTTTATAGCGATGTAAGTTCGTTTGATTTTGATTGTCATTAATAAAGTAATACTTTAAATAAAAAGGTGGTAATAATTTTATTCTCGTTTTGTTGCGTGCCAAAAATATTATCGATATCGACTATCTGTTATGTAATGTGACATCACTTAGAGCAATGCCATGTGGACCTCTCGAGAACAGTAGTAAGCTAGCTTAGATCGCGTTAATTTAGAGTTTTTCAATCATCATTCAGGTATCCCTTGGGAACTGTATTGCTGTAGATATCCCATGTCCTGTTCTGTACGACTGGGTACAAGGACATAAATCGCAATATACGTAGCCGCAATATGTATACGACGATGCCTCGCCAAAAACTAGTGTTATATAAACAGTGGTCTTAGCAAAAGACATAATCAGGACATACGTACCTGTCCAGCGGACATTTCTCCTTGCAGGTAGTCGTTGGTTCTCTTAAAGAGAAATGTGGCTAAGCGGCTGAGTACGGGGTCATGGGGATCTAAGACTTCGAAGCTGGAGTGGCTGGGCGACAGTGTCATGTCTGGAACAAAGAAAAAAAAAGGTTAGCGCACTTGCTAATATAACCATAATGAGATACAAGCTGGGGTCGGTACAGTATTACACTTTTAAAAAATTTTCAAAACTACTCAAAACCGATTATACGATTCGATTAATGGATGAATTTTTGTTTAAGGAAAGAAACATGATTTCATTTCTTTAGGTTATTTATGTTTTTTAGTGCACGTCTTGTTTCAGCCTTGTCATAATACATATAAGCAAAACTATTTCCGAAAACTTCCCTAAGCTTGTTTTTTCCGTAAAGACCTTAACAAAAACCCAAAAACAACCTAATAACAACAAAGCCTCATTTTGCGGGAAAAACCCTTAGACGTGGTGTTTTAACACTTAAAAGATAGATGTAAGGCTCATATAGACAATGCAGCAACCGCTCCAAAACCGCTTCGTGTAAGAAAGAGCTCAGGGCAACGATGCCGATGCCGTGCCTCGTAGACTGTGATTGATACGCGACGTTGACACCGCGCCGCGTCATGGCGCTAACAACGCCAGGATTTGTTTTAAACTGTGTTTTGTTTGTGTAAGAAAATTAAACACGTTAAGTTTTATTTGAAGCTGTACTATCTTCTCTTGTTTCAGTTATGGCCCATATATATGTACCACAATCACTAGTTTTTATTAAGGACGATCATTATAATATAGTCTATTTAAGAAAACTGAACATTATTTATATGGGTTGGGAGGTACCTCAATACTGACTGGCAACATTGGTCTAACGACGCTCTGCTTCGATACAAAGTATATCAGAAGTCAGAATACAGTTCTCATATTAGTTATGTGTAAGAAACTCTATTGAGAGTAGATACGGTCTACTTTAATAAAAACAGTAGTCTTTAATTGCAGGGTCTTTAGATGTGTAATTCGGGACTTAATCGCGATAATATTTAAAAGGTACAATACCGATTAAGTCCCAGTTACACATCTAATATGTATCAGTCGCGAAAGTTTAAAAACAATTAATGCAAGGTCTTCTGTCACAAAAATCATATAAATAAAATAAAAAATGGTATTGCAACGCCTGCCGGGTATAGCTAGTTTGATTATAAAATTGTTTACTTATAAATGCAAAATTGTGGTAAATGGATCATCTGTGCTTCGCGGGCGGGAAAATTAAATCGTACGCCTCTCAAAAATAAAAAAAATACTAATGCACAAACTTAATGAATTCAATTACATTATCATAACAACAATCACATTATTAAAAAATACAAGTAAACAAAAAAAAACATTTTCAATTAAGTTCAAGGAGCAGATTTCCGCTTGAATTGGAACGGCCGATTGGTACAGTGCTTCGAGAGTTTATAGGAGATCACAATCGTTTTTCTGCTCGTGAGTAAGTTAACCAGAGCTACGTGGCAAGAGATAGTATTCGCAATGCACGAGTGACACTGCTTGTGTTAAAGCATCGGTAACCGCTTACTACGCGTGAAAGCAATTTACTTTTTGAAAAAATAATTAAATTAAACATTAGCATACCTATTTTGATGTGTAATTTTCTACCATTTTAGAAGCGTAGGACGTGTGGCGAGAGCAGCGTTTATTAAATCACGTTAGAAACGCAGCTGCGTTCCGTGCGGCGTCTGCCGGGTGGCAGACGCCGACGGTGATGGGAGACAACGACTGTACAGTTCAAGAGTGTTCACAAGACTGCGGCCCTTGAGCAGGGAGGATGAGGTGCCCGCTGCGCACGTCCGTGCCTCCCTCCCCTCCAACCCCTCATGTATTGGCGTCTCTGGACGCCCCTATCCCTATGCGCTAAGTTACATATAACACATACATACATATGTATTACTAACGGAACCAGTTTTTATTTTTACTTGAAAGAAACTTAATTCATCACCATAGCGACGAGGTCTACATATTAATAAAGTTAACAGTTTTTTTTAACTTGAGACAAAATTAATTTGATGCAATAGCGACCTCGCTATTGCATCAAATTAATTTTGTCTCACAAAGAGTGTTCACAAATTATAATAACCATATAGAGACCTCTCTATATGGTTATTATAATTTGTGAACACTGTCATATTTTGAGTTTCAACATAGCTTGTGAAAAGCGATAAAAATTTTGGATTTGATTTATTTATAATATTACATAATATTCAGTAATTCGAATGAAGTTATCAAGGTAAGAAGAATTGGAAAACTTGCCATCAAAATTTTCAAAAGATTCTGAAATATAGCCCAGTACTTTTTACGATGAGACTGATGTTTTGGTACTCAATATCGCTGAACGAATTTTCCGATCAGACAGATTACATTCTGCATTCATATATAAATGTGGTAAAATATTTATATATTAGCCCAATATATAAATATTAGGCTAATAAATAAATATTTTAAAGCAGAGAGGCCTGCTTATAATTCCTCCCACTCGTGGGCACGGACCTATTTCAGATGGAGTTTGATTAGACCAACACGGTGACTTAGAGGTAGAGTGACAGACTTATTAGATGTGTAAAATATACAAAGCAATCGGGGAAAGGTAGGTATAATAGCTTATTTTCTCTAATAGATATAATGAAAACGTTTACCGTTTAAAATAAATCGTTTTAGGGGACCGAATTGTGAAGGTCAAATAAAAATGATTGAAATCATATAGGCCCTTAGATACGATGTAGTGCATTAGGCATTTACATAAGGTACAAAAGAACGAGGGGAACGTTGATTTACTAAGGGCTGGGATTACAATAAGGGACCTAATTAGGGTCCAAAATGGGAAGGTTATTGGAATCGTCATGAGAATACAGTAGGACATTTGATAGGTTTTTTTATTGAAATTTATATTTAACTTTATTAAATGCGACTGTGTTTCTCTGGGTATGTGCTTTCTTTTAACCAACTGGTGGTTATGTGGTGGTATGGTTGGCATAGAAATAGTTTATGAAGTGGAGAATGGCGTAGGCTACTTTTTGGCTCAGAATAATGAACATTACCTGAGGATGCACGCGAAGACTAGTCGATAAAAAATTCCGTCTCGACAGACACCAGTCAGTTTACACATGTTGTAACATTTAACTTCTAAAATATGTGCGAGGGCGAATGGAAAAATACCAGCATAGGAAACGATTCAATAGACACAACTTTCCCTCCTTTTCCTTATCCCTATGATGATCGATGATAAAATATTTTCAAGAGAAATAGTATGGTAGCTTTCTCTTTGAAACAATTTGATATCTACTATGAAACAACCTGAAAGCTACATGAAAATACTGCTCATTTTACTAATATCCAATTTACAGAGCACAAAACCTTATTTTCAGCACCTACGCCTGCTCTGTGAATGAAGTTCGAGGTGAAATTAAGGAAATATATACTAGCTTTTGCTCGCTCGCGTGAATGTTCATTTGGCAACCAATTCAGGTATCCCGCGGGAACAGAATCATTTTTCTGGATGAAAGGAGTAACTTTGTCCTTTTATGTATCCTTGACATGTATTGTGTCCAAATTTAATGATGGTCGGTTGAGTAGATAAAGCGTGAAACCAAAAAAAAACAAAGAAACTCACTTTTAGCATTTAGGATTTATTTAAATTTATTTTACGGAATCGTATAGTATTTAAAGAGCTATGAGGGAATAGAATTGAAAACAGAAGTATAAAGAACAAACTGACAGGAGAAATATTCAAAATATTTGATGAGTTAATAAAAGCACAAAATGGGAGTAAGGTACATTATATTTTAGGTCTTTATAAAGTAGGTATATAGTTGTAAAATCAAAAATTATTCTGTAAAAACTGTCATCATAACAAGTGCCAATAATCTAAAAATTACGTTAACTAAATTAAGAATTTAATAGAGATACAAACGTACTGTTACTTAATCCAAATCAGTAGTCATCGTATCTTTTCAAATAAAGACGATTTTTCCAGAACGTTTTTCATACAAGAGCGCTTGTAATGTAACCTTGAACGCAGGTAACGCCGAATCGATCGAGAGGGGAATGGGTTGCTATGGTCACCTGCAAAATATCAACGGGCTGGCGCCTTGCACGCTTACCTTGAGGGGCGGCGATATTACTTGTTTACTGATTCATTAAATGAACCATTTTTTTTTATTTAATAATAAATAGGGTAGGGTATGTAATAAAATCCTCAATAATATATAATGAGTATGTGAGTGTTTAGATATTTAAATAAAAGAGAATTGGCTTTTTGTAGCAATTGATTTATATTCTATGGATTTGTCAGACAATAGTTTAGAATATAAGAATTTTGCGACGGTAGCACATAAGTATGGTAAACACAACACTTATTATGAACCGATGCAGATGCCTAATCTGCATCGGCACCTAGGAACGATCCTATTTGTAAAGTTTTTGCAAAGTACGCCAAAGCTCATGAACTGTCCTTCTTCGATATGTTAATCTGAGGATTATCCAGCTTCTTAGTAAAATATAACAAGGCTATACAGGACTAACTTGAAAAAAATTCAAGATATTTTAAATCTATAATATGACGACCGAGGGGAGCATCGTAACATACACCCATGAATCTACCTAGGTAGTCTACACAAAGTCACACAACCCTAAAAATAAACAAGGGGAGAGTAGGTTCTGCGCAATATATTAGGCACCCTTCAGAGGGTTAGATTGAATAAGGGTTTTAATAACATTCCTAAATGGTGGTGTCATATCGACAACCAAAACATTATTTGGTAGATATGACTAAACTGATAAAGCGTAAAACATTTTTTTAGTAAGCCTAAGACTAGCCTACTGCCGAAGATTGTCAGTAACTCAATAATATGCAATAACTTAAAGTAACAAATAATTGCATACATAATCAGTAACCTAATATTAACGATGCTTCTTACACGTGGGCCATAGTAAAAACTAGACTAATCAAAGATAAAGAAGAGAGTCATGCTAAGTTTTTAAATGGAATTCTTTGGTAATAGAATATACTTTAGTTTTTACGCGCGTGACTTTGTTTTGGTAGTTCTCGACAAGCAGCAATATTCAATCCCCTTTAAGTGAATGGTACGAAAAAACCAATTCCGTGCCAAAATAAGTTTAAGGAGTTCTTCAAATTATGTCGTCGCAAATAAAAATGTAAAAGATAAACGAATCCTTGCCAATCTCGTTAAAAATATACTTGATCCCAACAAAATATAATTGGAAAAAAAAACATACAGTATTTTGAAAAAAATAGTCTTCTACGCATGTTGATCGAAAAATAGGTTTTAAGATATTCCTTACAGAGATACGTAATATGAGAGGAACGTTTAGACGAATTCGTTAATGCGAGGGGACTGTATCGCCCTCACAACCGGCTATACAAAATGTATACCTAGGCTTCCTAAAGTATGTTATATACCTACCTATGCACGTCCCTATAACACAAAGGGAGGCAGATTAAAAGCGAAACTGGTTCTTTTATTCTTTGAAAAGAGGGTGCAGATGGCTGTAAGCCCGTATAAGGATGTGCTGGTTAGGGTTCAAAAATATTTTCATAATTAAACGTGATGTCCTTGAATCGACTTGTTTTATATATTTTTGGACTTTTAAAAAAAGGGATATAAACGAGCAACACTCTTGCTGCAAGAATCTATTCGTTACGATTACTGTTAGACAGTATGCTAGTTTGCCACTATAGTGAGGTAGGAGAACATCCCACTATCCCGGTAAGTTTGGATGGATGGATGGATGGATCTTTGTTACTCTTTCACGCCAAAACCACTGAACCGATTGCGATGAAACTTGGTATGTATAGCTGGTGACTTCGATTTAAACATAGGCTACTTTTTATCCCGATATTCCAGCGGGATCGGGACCTACGCGGGTGAAACCGCGGGGCGCTGCTAGTTTCCAATAAGGTAGTAACAAAAAATAGAGTATTAGTTCCTTTCAGGCTTCATAAACTACAAACCTAAGTGATAACCTATATGTAAAGATTTAGGATAAATCTAATGGAATATTAATTTCAGCCGTTAGACTCCCGAACAAAATCCTTAAGAATACAAAGACAGTACCGTCCTTGACCTTGAAAGAGACGACGACGACGAGACGAATCGATCAAAAGGGGAGCGTGTTGCCACAGCTACCGACAAATATAATAATAAACCAGACAAGTAACTTATACAAGAAATTATTATTGAATCTCAAGACAAGAAGATAAAGAGACGAGTTACTATAGTAATTATATTATTTTATCTGGTCGCGTAAGTTAGTAACAAAAACATCCTCTAGAACAAAGTAAACGAATTTATATAGGCTTTGTTCTCTTTGCCTGTAAATAGTAAATTCTGATGACAATATCAAAAGAGATTATTTACACCAAGTATCGAGATTGTCATAGTCTGTCGAATCGAGTTTACAGTCTTCGTAAATGCCAGAGAATGTTATGTTACAATAAACTTAAACTATACATCGAGTTATGCTTGCAGAATATATTTGTAACGCAAATCAAAAGATCTAGCAGGATATGCACGTTCGACCACATCTACCGAGAGACCGGTAGATAAACTAGCTCTCTACTAGCGGTCTGGAATCGATAAATTAGAACACCGAACCGAGTGAACAACCTAAACACAACAGCTATATTGAATATTAAAGTCAAAGCGATGGATACAATTCAGTGGTGCCCATTTAATCAAATATTACAGAATCAGAATATCAAGCCCTAACCAGACATTATCAGCTAACATCTGGGTTGAAGAAAAATAAATATACAAGGATCTGCGGTTTAAAAGAGTTTCAAAATTTGAGACGAATGCTCACATAGAAGAATAAAATCAAGAATCGTTCCAATTATGCGGAGCACAACAAAATTTATTCTATTGTGGTTAGCTATAGTCATTTTTGTATTTTGTCAATTAACTCAGGTATCTCTCAGGAGCAGAATATTTTTTCTGGATGAAAGACAATGGTTCCCGTGCAAACTGAGCAAAGTCCCCGTAATCTGGTTGTCACTATTTTGTGAATTTGTTTTGAGACTCATGGACTAAGTGATATATTATTTTGTAGGCATGATGGGACAACAATCTAATTAAATGTATAGTATAGACTTGCACATAGACATATCTTACATTAACATTGTTTGTCTCGGTTATGTTTCATCACTGATACGGATAACGATAGACCAAATTTTTTTAACTTGACCAAACTGAATATCAACTACAAAATTATTTACTTTAAACTTGCATCAATCCTTACACTGCCATCACACAAAGAGCTTTATTTGTTTAATATTCATCATTCTTATAATTAACCTTATTATTATTATCATCGTCATCTATCAACCGCAGGACGTCCACTGGCCTTTTCAAAGAACAAGGCCTTTGCAACATAGAGTGGTAAGGTTCGCCTGGGTCACATTTAATCGCTGTTAACAATAACGATAGACAAGATACTCTAACTTGACCAAACCGAATATCACTGTAGAATTATTTACTTTTAATTTGCCATAAAATCTTAAACTGTTACCAAACACAAAGAGACTAATTGATTTAACCCGCGTGTCCTGCGAGCTCCCGGATGGATTGATTACGATGCAATACAATGATGGCGTATGCACCTAGGCTCTAAAACGCACCTCGGCCATGCCGAAACACAGATGATAAACGACTTTTAAACTTTTGTGTTGTTGCATATATATGGGAATTAATGCGATCACAAAATTCATATTTATTTGACTGACCTGTTGGTCTAGTGGTTAGTGACCCTGACTGCTAAGCCAGAGGTCGTGGGTTCGATTCCCACCCAGAACAAATAATTGTGTGATGAGCACGATAATTTGTTCTGTGTCTGGGTGTAATTTATCTATAATATGTATGTATTTAGAAATATATAAGTATGTTTATCAGCAGTCTGGCTACCATAGTACAGGCTCTGCCTAGTTTGGGGTCAGACGGCCGTGTGTGAGATGTGAGAAGTTATTATTATTATTATATTACGTACCTCTCAATTGCCTGACGTTTCGACCAAGTTGCACTGGCCGTGGTCACAAGCTGACTCACAATTCAGAGGTAAGTAATACCTATTTCGTGATCGCGTTAACTCTTGTATATTTACAATCAGATGATAAATTGATATGTCGAATACTTAATGAAATGACCGTTGCATTTAGAATCTAGTTTATTACTGCTTATATCGACAAGTACAATCATGACTCTCAGGTAGACACGCACACATGCATACATAGCGGCGCTCGGGCCGGTTTACGAAGCGTGTACAAATACACACATACACATCACTCCTCTGGCACTATTTAAAAGATACAGTAGTAACTATACATAACAGTAATCTAATTCTATAAAAAAAACATGCAATTTGTTTTACGACTTATAACTAACAATTTTACGCCTACAACTACGAATCGGTCTTGTGGATGTCCCCTCAAGATTGGGATCACCCTCACCTGCAATTACTGGTTGTGTGTCCTCCCTATTGCAGTCATTACTATCCACTTCCCCTTGAGCCTCAGCCCACTTATCCTCCTCCTTAGAATCCTTTTCCTCACAATCAACTTTTAAAAGCGAAATGCAACGCCTCAAATGATTTTGTATTTTAAACCGATTCGTTTCGGGCTTGGCACCGACTTCAAATAGAACAGTAGATACCTGGTGCCTTTAGAATGTTATCTACTATTTTAAAAATACATATTATATACATGTACAGCACATGTATGTGATTTTTTCAATTAAGTTTGAAATCGATTATTTCTCACTTTTCAGTGCATTTTGAGTTCTTTATGAAGTCGGTTTGAAGTTTTTTTTAAAGTGTTTATTTTTCGATTTTTAGTGTAAGGCACGTACGTACTGAGCAGATACGGCATTCAGAACATTTCTAACTGTAAGTTACTGAACTGCGGTACATAAGATTTAATTAACTTAAATTTATTAAGCCCGATACTTTATTTATATAAGGTAAGATTTTTAGTTTGTGTAGTAACCTGATGTACTTGATTAAAGAAGTTAAAAAAAGATGCACAGTCGAACGTGGAACTTTTTTTTTTTTATCGGTTTATCACAATAATACTTATCACTTTAAACGTCTATATGCTTAATATCAAGAAAAATCAACAAACACACTACATCCGCGTTTAATTTCTGAGGGTTTCTCTCGTTTCCGCTTAAATACCATAATCAGATCCGAACTTTGTCACAAACCTTGGGTGCATACAATTTCAAACAAAAAAATATTATATTTTAAATCGATACATAAGTGACGGATTTTTCGGTGAACATGCATAAAAATATACATACAGGCGAACTTAGAACCTCTTCCATCTTTGAAGTCGGTTAAAAATAGAAAATACCCCAAGATTTTATTGACTAATGGTAAAGTCTTAGTCTTGCTTACTCTGTATGGTTACTAAAAAAGTTAGGTTACTTTTACCACGAGGAGAACCCCCCTCCGGACCACACCACAGGAGTTTAAGGTGGGCAGGTGTATCGGAAACGAAAAAAAGACAACGAAAAGACCCGTAAAGATTTGTAAATTTTGCTGCCTGTCCATAAAGAATAACTACAAGAGTGACTACAAGAAAAATAATGTACAAGTCCAGACATTTTCCAAAACACATATAACAATAACATGAATCATTACTTACAGTGCGTTACACGTCTGCTGCGTGAAAGTTTCATTTGTCTGCGATTACGTGACAGTGCCATCAATTAAAATTTAGGTTTAAGAGATTGCTAACTAAAGAGTTACAGCCAAAGCCTCGTTCAAAACTTTTATCACAAAAAATAAACGACGATGTGAGAACTTCCCCTTTTATTTTTAAATGGTTACAATATTTGAATATTATTCATTCAGGTAAAATCCAATGTACAATGTGTTTCTCACACTTTTTTATACAACGATGCACAAACATTCACATTCGTCATATTTTATTTAACAACAGCACATATTATTAAAAATACCGTACAACAGGCTCATAACTCAGGCTATCTAGACGAACTCGGATTTATATATTTATTTATCACAAAGTGAGATGCGCAAATCGCCGCATCCGGAAATTCATTCAAGATGGCGACAGTTTGATACTGATGGCAAGGATAATAATCAAAATATATATATTCCTTTAAATTGATCTTTCAAAATTTAAATAATGCGAGCAGTAGTAATTAACTACCCACTTAGCAACTCCTCCTTCTTTCTATCCACTATATTTCACACTATCTCAACACAATACTTGGGTTATAATTAAATGTTAAGCTATATCTGCGCGCGCATCCATCCACTTACTAGACCTAGGATGTCTGGGCGAGCTGCGAGCTCGGGAGCTGTATTGATTTTAGTGCAGGACAAACATGGCGCGTGGACCTGCGCTTTGAGGACGCGTCTAAACTTTTGTAATTGCATTCAAGACAGTGGAAATTACTTTAGTAAAAAACAGTAGCATGCTTGTCTGCAGAAAATGCCTAAATTACTAGCTTGCACACATTCATGTCAAATATAAACATTAATAGGAAGAAAAAATCTCCGCCGGTAGGGGACAGTGAAGTCTGCGATTTAATTCCAAGGCGATAGTTTCAATGTTACAGAAAACCCTATGCTTTCCCAGCAACGGACAAACGGACGGATACTAGGGATATTAGGGACAGAAAAAATAAAAGTTATCAAGCAGGGGGCGGGCGGGTTTCTTTCAGAACCAGGAGATAGTCTGGTAAGTTGTGTAACTAACACAGCCAACCATACATCATGAAATTTCTGCAGAGATACCAGAAATAAAGCTTTTGTAAAATATTATCAAGATATCCTGGAGTTGGTGACAATTAACTTAGTTGTCACCAAATTTAGTTACTAACTTTCGAAGATTTGGATAATTTAATGGTAGTATTCTTTTCAAAACTCACCTAGGCGAGTCCAAACATATCCGTAAATGCAATATCGATTTATCACAAACTGAAACGCGCATGTCTGCGCATCCGGAAACCTTTTTAAGAATATGAGAACGAAAACGAAGGTAATATTCCATCAAATGAAGATCGCATCGCATCGTTAACTCTTCAAAATTATTCGGTCTGAATGTACTTCAAACGTTTCGCAACGTTTAATTGGGCAACACTGGCTCAAGCTATTACGACTCTTCAAATAGCAACAGCACAACTTCACTTTCCGTCTATGCACCCGCAATATTTCACACTGTATCAATGCAACCCTTTTGCAAACAAGACTATAATAATAGTTGAAAGTATTTAAATTCAGAGGCATTGGCTGAAATATCTTTACAGTGAATAATTTAAAGGAAGGTTCGAACCGCGCGCACCACCTTCCACTTCACTAGATCTAGGATATCTGGGCGAGCACTGCCCGGATGCAGTATTGATTTTTGTGCAGGACAAAGACAGCGATTGCACCTGCTCTTTCAAAACGTAGCCTCACATACGTAATGATGGCAGTACTAGGGTATTTGGGCGAGCTCGGCCTGGATGCAGTATTGATTTTTGTGCAGGACAAAGATAGCGGTTGCGACTGCGCTTTTCAAACTTGTCCTCACTTACGTAATTATATCTAGTGGAGCTTTAGGACACTTCTGTAAAAATAGTCGGTCAGCTCAATAATGCTGCACAGCTCATTTCCAAATTATAATATTATCGAAACTCACCAATTTATATTAAACGGGAGACATGTTAGAAATAAACAGCAAATCACAAAATTATGAATATATTTTTACTTTTTGGTTTCTTGTATTCCAAAGAAAACCAATTTCAAAATCCCCAACAGAATGCGGAATCATTTATAGACGAAGATTCGGTCTAACATCCACCATCATTCAGCGAAAGTATAGACATGACTAACAACGGGAAGGATCAGGGGCTCTTCGGAGCTACGAGAAAGGCAAACATTGCATAAAACTGCAGAGACAGCTTTGTAGCGACGAGAAGAAAGGGCAGTTTCATCAAAAACCCAGGGCACAAACACGGCGCCCACTACTACCTAATCAACACTATGTCCCGTATCTTTGTATTCGACAATATAAGTCCATATTCTAAAAATGACAAATTTGTTTCATTGCTTAAACGACAAATCTTGATTCAACATCACAATCTTTGTCATCATCATCTCACCCATAAGACCTTTCTGTTGAAAATAGGCCTCGCCCGAAGACTTTGACAAGGAACAGTCTTGGATTGACATCCTACCTCATAATTTAGGGTTTGTCTTTCGAAGAAATGAATCCCCCTCTTTACAGCACAGGCCCGGTCCCTAGTGACTATAACCTGTTTCATAATTTGGAGGAAAATCTTTATGGTAAGCGATTGTCCGACGGTGAAGAACTTTTAAGAAGAATTTACAGAAAATTATTTTCCGAATTATTTAAAACACGAAGAGGCTTTAGCTGAAATAATACGCAGACAATCCTTTATAGATCGAGAGATAAGAGACACGCGCTTTGTGTCTCACTTTCTGGACCTAGGATCTACATACATTAATAATACATCACGGTTCGCAGCTCGCGTGGGCGAGGGTGACAGGCCTGTTATTGATTTTAACGCAGAAGAATTTTGAGCATGCGCATTCCAAACGCAATATCATCAATCATTATTTCTAATTGCTTGACCAACCCGAATGTCACTATAGAACTAATTACTTCCCATTTACCACCAAAACTAAAACTATAACGACACGCTCAAAATGAATATCATAAACACCAAGAGACTTTAGTTAAAACCTTTAGTTGTTACTTGTCTTGCGAAATCCGGATGTATTGATTACGATGCAATACCATGATGGCTTATGCACCTACGCTCTAAAATGTAACTCTTGCATGACGAAAACAAAGAAATACTACAAGAATTTATTGAGCGGTAGTAGCTTCCAAAAGCAAATACAAAACATTGTATTACTTAGTTTATATTATCCTTAAATTGTGGACACCGGTCTCCCAACAAACTAACCATACCACCACCACCCCCTTTTTTTTGTCATGTAGAAATCTCCACAGGTCATAACCCCACCGGGGCCACCGGTATAGTGGTATGTCAGAATCGAACCGGTGTGTTCCGTCACAAATGAATCTATTGCAAGTGATTCGGGTATACTCTAGGAAGGAAGTCCCCGAGAACCCCGGCAGACATTGGCCGCCTTTTCAACAAAAGCTTTATTAGAAGGGAAAGGACCTAATCTAGTATTTGAATATTGTAACTATGAGCTTCCAAGTGATTTAGTGACTTCCAGAACCACCACACCAACCACCACAGGACATCTAAACTTACTTACATTATGAAAAGCATTATCAGAAAAAAAAAAATTTAAATACCCTTTTTTTTTCAAACTTCTTGGCTACACATAATCTCTTAAAATTTTACCACACCATTGTGTAACACCTGTATCCTTATCACACATATATACTTTTTCAGTAACATTTGTCGGCGATTCCGTGACAATGCCAGCATTTCAAATTTAGGTTTTAGAGATTGCTAACTAAAGAGTTACAGCTAAAGCTACTAATTTCAAAACTTTTATCACAAAGAAATAAAGACGACGAAGTGACAACTTCCTCTTTTCTTAAAGATAGTTAAAAAAATAGTATATTATTTATTCACGCAAGGTCCAATGTATATAATATTTATATCATAAATCAAGGTTAATCTCCCATTCTTCATTGAAATATGACTTTTTTGTACCACGATGCAAAATCAATCACATTTTTTAAATTTAATTTAAACACAGCACATATTATTAAAAATAGCGCACAACAGCCTCAAAGCTCAGCTTATCTAGGCGAACTTGGATTTATATATTTATTTATCACAAAGTGAGATGCGCAAATCTCCGCATCCGAAAATTCATTCAAGATGGCGACAGTTTGATACTGATGACAAGGGTGATATTCAAAATGTTTTAACTCTTCAACATTTAAATAATGCGAGCAATAGTAATCAACTAGCTACTTAGCAATTGCACCTTCTTTCTATTTATTATATTTCTAACTGTTTCAACACAATACTTGTGTTATAATTAAATGTTAAGTGTTATCTGCGCGCGCATCCGCCCACTAACTAGACCTAGGATGTCTGGGCGAGCTGGGGGGTCGAGGGCTTTATTGATTTTAGTGCAGGACAAATATGGCGCGTGGACCTGCGCTTTGGAGACGCATCTAAGCTTAGGTAATTGCATTAAGTACAGTAGACATTACTTAAGTAAAAATCAGTAGCACGCTTATGTCAACAGAAATTCCCTAAATTACTAGCTTGCACACATTCATATCATATACAAATATAATTTGAAAGAAAAAACTCCACCGGTTGGGGGCAATCCGCGAATTTATTTCAAGGCGATAGTTTCAATCTCACAGAAAACCGTATGCTTCACCAGCAACGGACAAGAACGGAAACTATTAGGGACAGAAAAAATTAAAGTTTCCAAGCAGGTTCAGAAACAGGAGAAACAGTTTTTGGGGCGGGCAAATTTCTTTCGGAAACAAGATATAGTCTGGAAGATTGTGTAACTAACACCAAACCAACAAACCAAACCATACATCTTGAAATTTCTTCAGAAATACCAGAAATAAAGCTCTAGTAAAATAGTAATAATGTAATAAAAATATTATCAAGATGTCCTGGAGTTGGTGAGAATTCGGTATAATTTAATGGAAATATTCTTTTCAAAACTCACCTAGACCAGCCCCATAAAAACAGTATTATGCAATATCGATTTATCCGATTTATCACAAAGTGAAACGCGCATGTCTGCGCATCGCATCGTTAACTCTTCAAATTTATTCGGTCTAAATGATCTTCAAACGTTTCGCAACGTTTAGTTTGGCAACACTGGCTCAAGAAATTACGACCCTTCCAATAGCAACAGCACAACTTCACTTTCCTCCTATCCACCTGCAATATATCACACTGTCTCAACGAAACCCTTTTGCAAACCAGACTATAATAATAATAGGTGAAAGTATTTAAATTCAGAAGTTTTGGCAAAATTATCTTTACAGTAAATAATTTAAAGGAAGGTTTGAACCGAGCGCACCGCCTTCCACTTCGCTAGATCTAGGATATCTGGGCGAGCTGAGCCCGGATGCAGTATTGATTTTTGTGCAGGACAAAGATGGCGTTTGCACCTGCGCTTTTGAAACGTATCCTAACTTACGTAACTATATCTAGTGGAACTTTAGGACACTTCTAGAAGTAAAAATAGTACGTAAGTTTAATACTGCTGCACAGCACATTTCCAAAATGTTATGTTTCCGAAACTGACCAATTTATATTAAATGACAGACATGTATATTAAATAAAAAAGCAAATTACTAAATTATGTATACATATCCGACATATTTTATTACTTTTATGTTTCGTGTATTCTAAGAAAAACCATAATAGAAAAAAATCTACAGAGACAGCCTTGTAGCAACGGGAAAAGAGATGGTTTTATCATAAACCCAGGGCACATTCTAAGGACGAAAAGTATACCAAATAAGTTTGGAACAATCACAACAAAAAAATTCAACTTTAAAATTTTCATACCATCAAGTTAATTTTAACTGAACATATCTGCCGACACAACAAATTAGTTAAAACACTGCGAAGATAGTATTTTAGAACACAATAGAAGAACAGGACCGAGCGTACTGCCTCCCACTTCCAAAAACTACGACTGCTGGCCCGGAGGCGCTATTGATTTTTCTGCTTGGTTGACCAAACTAAATATCACTGTAGAACTAATTACTTTCCATTTACCATCAAATCTAAAATTGTTACCACACGCTCAAAATGAATATCATAAACACAAAGAGCCTATAGCTAAAACCTTTAATTGTTTGTGTTTAAGTGTTTGTGTACTGATTACGATGCAATACCATGATGGCGCATTCACCTACGCTCTAAAATGCATCTAGGCCATGTCGAAATCATAGATGACAATAAGAAATACTAAAAGGTTTTATTGAGCTACGGTAAATTCTTCAGACGATTAGTCTTTAACGAAGCTTCCAAATGCGAATACGAAATTACTCTATTACTTGTGTTTACTATCCTTAAATTGGCGATACCGGTCTCCCAACAAACTAAACATAACAGCATTTTGTGTTATTCTTCGTATTCCCGGAGACCCGGAAGTGTATTATTTTGTAGAAGGGAAAGGACCAGGAATATTGTAACTATTAGCTTTGAAATGCGTAGCATCTCATTTTTGTATATTTGTCAAGTGATTGGGTAACTTCCAGAATATAAATCACAACTTGAGATTTAAAAATAAACTCGTCCTATTTTCCACCACCACCCCTAAGAGCCAACCAAACTATAAGAATTTAAGGTGAGGACGTGTTTAGAAAACGAACAACAAATATTTGTGAATTTTTCTGCCCAAACTACAAGATACTACACAAAAAAAAATAAAAATAATAAATACTTTTTTTTTGTACACCAAAAGCAAAGAAAAACAGATATACAGAAAAACATTTTATATATAGTTTTTCAATAAAAGACAACTCCCGCATTAGGAATTACTCCTGTGTCTGCTATGGAGCTGCCGTCTGGTGCCGTAAGGTAAGTCAAACGACTACCTCAAACAAATTAGACAGCCTACAACGTACGGCTTGTTTAATAACCAAATGCACTACTAAGCTTGACTCCGCTCAGCATCTATGTGCAAAAAGAAGCTGCCAAAAGCATATATAGGATATGTACACAGACGAAACCAAAGTGGCAATCACGAACACTAAACTCACTAAAAGTTTTCGGAATAAAATCTCTGAACATGCCAGCGGATGACATGCAAACAGAGATCGACTTCGTAAGAAGGTACACAGTAGACATACCACAGAGGGAAACATGGCTGGAAGGCCTCCAATCCAACAAAAATGGTAGTCACGAGTGGTACACCGACGGGTCCAAAGAAGGCCTTGATGTAGGTTGTGGAATTTACGGAGAGAGACAAAACTTCAGGTGGAGCGCCAACCTGGGAGCAGAGGCCTCCGTCTTTTAGGCTGAGCTTTCTGCATTAAACATGTGCGTGGAGATCAACCTTGAAAGGAAAGTAAAAAATCAACACATCTACATCAACTCAGACAGCCAAGCGGCGCTATTGGCAATTTTGAGACTAGCTCAAAGCTAATACAAATTGCAAGGAAAACCTGAACACACTGGGGCAATCAAACAAAATTACATTAAGATGGGTACCAGGCCATTCAGGTATCGATGGCAACGAAAAAGCCGAAGAACTCGCCAGAGCCGGTGCAGACAACCGACAGCATGGCCCAGAACCATTCTGCGGCATCAGCAAACAGCGAGCCTATTCTATCATAAACGCCAAATAAACATCATTGGCTATTAAGAGATGGAAGACCGAAACTGGTCTAAGACACTCGAAAGCCATAATAAAGGGCTATGATAATAAAGTATCTAAAGAACTTCTGGAGCTCAAAAGATACAAAACCTGTGCGGTAACAAGAGTCCTCACCGGACACTGCAAACTGAACAAACATATGTTCAACCTAAAATTGGGTGAGAACACAATTTGCAGATTCTGTCAAGAAACAGAAGAGACTGCAATGCATATTTTATGCTCTTGTGCCCCACTAATGCGGCACCGAAGTATTCACCTAGGGTTGCACATCATGCAACCGCAGGAAATACAAACAATCACTGCTGATAGGATCTGGAGGTTTCTCGAAGCCATAAGTCTGAGCAGTGAACTGTAAACTAGAAGTGCGCTACAAAAGACCAGAAATGGTCGAGGTAGCACCAGGCACTCAAAGCAATAATAATATTAATACTCCTGTGTCGCGGGGGACTTTACATACATACAAATAACGGACACAAAGAACACCCAGACTCGGGTGGGAATCGAACCCACGACCTCTGGCTCAGCATTCAGGGTCACTAACCACTAGATCAACAAGCCAGTCAAAATATATATAAAATGCACAATGGGCGGCCTTATCACAAAAAGCAATGTCTTCCAGGCAACCTTATTAACATTGCATAATGAAGTACTTTCTAAAACTCTTTGAACAATAACAATAATTATACTTATTACTTACAGTGGCCACGTACGTCTGCTGGGTATATACTTGTTCAGTAACATTTGTCGGCGATTCAGCATTTTTGATTTAGGTTTAAGAGATTGCTAGATAAAGAGTTACAGCCAAGGCCTCTAAGTTCAAAACTTTTATCACAAAAATATAAAGGTGACGAAGTGAGAACCCCTTTCTTAAAAGTTACAAAATTAGTATATTATTTATTCACGCAAAGTCCAATGTATAATGTTTATATCATAAATCAAGGTTATTCTTCGACACAACAGCCTCAAAGCTCAGACTATTTAGGCGAAATCGGATATATATTAATTTATCACAAAGTGAGATGCGCAAAACTCCGCATCCGGAAATTCACTCACGATGGCCACAGTTTGATACTGATGACAATGGTAATACTCAAATGTATTAACTCTTCAACGTTTCAAAAATGCGAGCAATAGTAATCAACTAGCCACTTAACCATTCTATGCAATATATTTTATACAGTCTCAACACAATACTTGGGTTATAATTAAATAATAAGTTTGATCTGGGCGCGCATCCACCCTCTTAGTAGACCTAGGATGTCTGGACGAGGTGCGAGTTCGGGAGCTGTATTGATTTTAGTGCAGGACAAACATGGCGCGTGGACCTGCGCTTTGGGGACGCATCTCAACTTATGTAATTGCATTCAGGACAATGGAAAATACTTCAGTAAAAAACAGTTTTTAGGGTGGGCAGATTTCTTTCGGAAACAAGATATAGTCTGGACGATTATGTAACTAACACAGACAACCATACATCATGAAATTTCTTCGGATATCCAGCTTGATAAGCCAATAAAGCAACAATGACACAAGCTATTACGACTCCTCAAATAGCAAAAGAAAAAACTTTACTTTCATCCTAACCTGCAATAATTCACACTGTCTCAATGCAACCCTTGTGCAGACACGACTATTTAATACTTAAAAGTATTTAAACACTGAGGCTTTGGCTAGAATATCTTTACAGTAAATAATTCGAAGGTTCGAACCGCGCGCACAACCTTCCACTTCGCTAGACCTAGGATGCCTGGGCGAGCTCAGCCCGAATGCAGTATTGATTTTTGTGCAGGACAAAGACAGCGTTTGCAGATGCGCTTTTGGAACGTATCCTCACTTACGTAATCATATCCAGTGGGGTTTTAGGACACTTCTAGAAGTAAAAATAGCCAGCAAGCTCAATAATGCTGCACAGCACATTTTCAAATTATTATGTTCCCGAAACTAAATCAATTTATATTAAACGTATACACATCTGACATATTTTATTACTGAGGTTTCATGTATTCCAAGGAAAACCTGCTGTAAAAATCTAAACCACGATGCGCAGTTCCTTTAAAGACGGCAGATTCAGTCTAAACCACACACCATCATTCAGCTAAAGTTTGGACCTGACTAGCGACGGGACGGAACAGGGACTTATGTAATTGCATCCAGAAAAATGGCAAATATACTAGTAAAAAATCAGGAGCACGTCGCTTATGTCCGCACAAATTGCCTACACTACTAGCTTGCACACATTCATATCAGAAATTAATTTCAAATTAATAGGACGATAATGGCCCCAATTCTGTTACTTCACTTGCTAAATTAAAATCCACTAAATTTTTTTTCATATAAGAAGTAAACCTTGCACACTTAGAAACAAGGTCTTATTTCAAATTGAAACAAGTAGGTAACATATGTCGCTATCGAAATAAGCAATTTATTTGTCGACTAAAGTCTGATACGCTTAAATAAACTTTAATACCACGTAGCGAGAGCCGCTAACCGTTGAATGCCATCTCTTTTGCTCTGTGTTTTTAGTAAGCGTCTTCGTAGGTGTAGATTAAAAACACGTCATCCTTGTTCGTTTTGAACAAGTTTTTATACGGGAAATAAGGTTGAGTATACGTTTTATTGAAATTTAGCGGCGCTGAGAAATAGATGCTAGTAACAAATAGACCTTATTACGAAGAACACTAGGTTGATTTCATATGAAGAAATTAAGTCAGGTTTTAGTTTAGTCGAGTGTACTATAGAATCGGCACCAGTATCTCTAATCTCTAATATAATATTAGTCAAAAGTACTTAAACACAGAGACTTTGGCTGAAATATCTTTAGAATCGATTTAAAAAAAGGTTCGCACCGCGCGTAGATCCTTCCACTTCGCCAGACCTAGGATATTTAGGCGAGCTCAGCCCGGATGCGGTATTGATTTCTGTGCAGGACAAAGATGGCGTTTGCACCTGCGCTTTTGGAACATATCCTCACTTACGTAACTATATCTAGTGAAACTTTAGGACACTTCTAGAAGTAAAAATAGCACAGCACATTTCCAAAATGTTATGTTTCCGAAACTGACCAATTTATATTAAATGACAGACATGTATATTAGACAAAAAATAAATTATGTATACATATCTGACATATTTTATTACTTTTATGTTTCGTGTATTCTAAGAAAAACTTCAATAGAAAAAATACTACAGAGACAGCCTTGTAGCGACCGGAAAAGAGATGGTTTTATCATAAACCCAGGGCACATTTTAAGAACGAAAAGTATACCAAATAAGTTTGGAACAATCACAATAAATAAATTCAACTTTAAAGTTTTCGATACCATCAAGTTAATTTTAACTGAACATATCTGCCGACACCACAAATTAATTAAAACACTGCGAACATAGTATTTTATTTAGAACACAATAGCTGCGAAAATTTTCTGAGACGCAATGCGATGCTCACCAACTCCAGGACATCTTGATAATATTTTACTAAAGCTGGTATCTGGTATCTGGTATCTGGTATCTCGGAAGAAATTTCATGATGTATGGGTGTCTGTTTTAGTTACACAAACTACCAGACTATATCTGCTGTTTCTGAAAGAAACCCGCCCACCCCTTTCTAGTTTAGGTTCTCCTCATTGCTGGTAAAGCGCACGGTTTTCTGTGAGATTGAAGCTATCGCGTTTAAATAAATTCACACGGTACTGGCCCCTACCGGTGTTTTGTCTTCCTATTAATATTTAATATGAATATGTGCAAGCCAGTAATTCAGGCAATTCGTGCTAACATGTGGGTGCTACTGTGTTTTACTTAAGTCTTTTTCATTGTCCTGAATGCAATTACATAAGTTTAGATGCACCCCCAAAGCGCAGGTCCCGAGCTTGCGACTTGCCCAGACATCCTAGGTCTACTAAGAGGGTGGATGCGCGCGCAGATCACACTTAACATTTAATTATAACCCAAGTATTGTGTTGAGACACTGTGAAATTATAATAAAAAAATATTATACTGGATAGCATGAAGGTCTAATTGTTTAGTGACTAGTTAATTGCTATTGCTCGTGTTCTATCGTGCTCGTGGTTTTTACCTTTGTCGTTAGTATCAAACTCTCGTCATCTTGAATGAATTCCGTATTGCGTCCAATATACTAGTATGTCGGAATTCACCTAGATAGACTGAGCGAGATAAATCGATAATGCGTTATGTAATAAAACTTAAGTACCAAAAGTTTTTTATTGACTTTTTCATACACATTTTGACGCGCCCCAACCACAACTAGGTATGTAGTTATGTACTGTAACTTTATGTTCGACAATATTAATCCATATTCTAAAACAGACACTGTTTAATTGCTTTAACGCCCAATCTCATTAACATCACAATCGTAATCATCACCATATCACTCATAAGACCACCCCTGTTAAAAATAGCCCTCACCCGAAAAACTTGCAAGCGTTCATAGCCTACAGGAACCGCTTACCATCAGGCGGGCCGTATGCTTGTTTGCCATCTACGTAGTATAAAAAAGTATAAAGACTTCGATTGCATTCCTAACTCATTACTTAGAGTTATAACGGTAAAGTAAATATTAACTACATAATTATTTACATTGTACATGTTTACCGTCAATTCTAAAAACGTTATCACGCAAGGGCTAATAATATAGTGATATATATGACCTAAATATAATAAATAATAACTAAAAACAGACTTCCTCTTAAAACTTTAGTCGTTCTATCATCACCAATCTCACCAGCATCATCATTTCCATCATTATATTAAACATAAGACCTGAACTGGTGAAGGCCACTCATAAAGAAGCACAAAGAGCAGTAATTCGAAATCATGAATAAATAAATATAACGAGAGATCAAATTGTCTAACTTGACCAAACTGAATATATGTAACTATGGCAATAATTTCCACTTTTTGGCACCAATCTTAATACTTAATAGCCACCACACAAAAAAACTTTGGCTAAAAACATTATTTATTCACTAGCTGTGCCCGCCACTTCGTCCGCGTGGAATAGTGTCTTTGAGTAGAATTTTTAATTATTTAGGCTAATTGACAATACTTTCATACAACTTTTCATTCCCACCTTTCAACCTTACACCCCTTTTTTCGCATTAAGAAGTAGCCTATGTCCTTTCTCAGGCTTTAGACTATCTGTGTACCAAATTTCATTTAAATCAGTTCAGTAGTTTTCGCGTGAAAACTCGACAGACAGACAGAGTTACTTTCGCATTTGTAATATTAGTAAGGATTACCAAGATATTCTTTTACTTATAGTCCATCTAATCTAAGAAGTACCGTTTGACAGTTCTGACAGATTGATGATTAGGCATGAGATCAAAGAAATCGATAACTGCAATTTCCGATCCTTAAGAGATATCGATATCATTTCATTGTATTTACTAATCGATTGCACTTTTAAAGATTTATGTATGTTGCCCGTATATTGGTTTATCATAGGTTTTACTATTGAATCTCGTATACCAAAGTGTTTAAATAATTATCAGAATTTTATAAGAGATAATTTTTCGTGCTTTTCAGTTCCATCTTAACCTAACCGACATTGTACATTATTGATTTTCGTAGAAGTGATTCGATCCTGGTCCTCGCCGACCGCTGTCATTACTTGTTGCGCACATACATGAGCAAAGAGCAGTTCGGACTTTTGCCATAAACAGTTGGTAAATTTTAGGTTTTACTGGAAAATCTTAGGGTTTATTGAAGTTCGGAGATTAACATATACACTACACAAGACAGGCGGGTTGGGTCCAATATGCGTGAAGTTGGCGTAAGTACATTTAAACAGAGGTGACATATTTTAATTTTGTTGAAAACTAACAAATTTTTTTATTAATGTTAGTTCCCTTTTTTCCTTAGATTTGGCACTATAAATATTGTTGTTGTTTTATTTTATTTATTTATTGTAATCGAATAAAAAAGAATCAGTCCAGAAAAGTAATAATAGGCAAGTCACAAATTATGATAAAATACACAAACGGAAAAAGTAGGCAGTCACCTTCCAAGATGGCGAGAGACTGCATAGGTTATAGTTGGCAGTTTTTCCAAATTTAAAAAAAAGTTTTTTTGTAGAGACTGACACAAGCAATTTTGTCTACAAAGATTTATTTAAAATTACTTTAACTTACATGCTTTAAATTTTAATTATGCGTTTTCGTTGATAGTTGGATGTTAGCTGAAATTGAAGTATTATTAAATACTAAAAGAAACCTGGATTGAAAAAGACTCGTTATTAATAAGTTCGATTATTCGTACATTTTAACGATTTTTCGTATATAAGTGAATTTAAAGAGTCACAACACTACGGTAAAGGACCTTACTACGTGACTTTGAAACGAAGTCTAAAGAAAAAGCTATCTATTCTATATTTTAGTTATTTCGCTTTCTTTATATTTGAATTTAGTCATTAAGAATTGTACATCTTGTGATAAAAATAAAATAGCTTCATAATTCCATGGTTTTACGGAAAAGGTTATTCAAATTGTGTGAGTTACGCCTATACAAAGTTATTTCGGCTTAAAAAGTATGAAACGTCAAAGGGTACTTCTTAGATTAGATAGTGTAGTATATTATCTTTTAATTGGCGACACCGGTGTCCTAACAAACTAAACATAACAGCATTTTGCATTATTGTTCCGTGTTCCCAGGGACCCACGAGCACGATAGAACACGAGCAATAGTAATTAACTAGTCACTAAACAATTAGACCTCCATCCTATCCAGCATAATTTTTTTTTATTATAATTTCACAGTGTCTCAACACAATACTTGGGTTATAATGAAATAATAAGTTTGATCTGCGCGCGCATCCACCCTCTTAGTAGACCTAGGATGTCTGGGCAAGTTGCAAGCTCGGGAGCTGTATTGATTTTAGCAAACATGGCGCGTGGACCTGCGCTTTGGGGGTGCATCTAAACTTATGTAATTGCATTCAGGACAATGAAAAATACTTAAGTAAAACACAGTAGCACGCACATTTTGCACATACTCATATTAAATATTAATAGGAAGACAAAACACCGGTAGGGGCCAGTACCGTGTGAATTTTTTTTAACGCGATAGTTTCAATCTCACAGAAAACCGTGCGCTTCACCAGCAACGGATAAGAACGTAAACTAGAAAGGGGTGGGCGGGTTTTCTTTCAGAAACAGCAGATATAGTCTGGTAGATTGTGTAACTATAGCAGACACCCATACATAATGAAATTTCTTCCGAGATACCAGAAATAAAGCTTTTGTTGGTGTGAGTGTGAGTGAAAGTTGGTGAGCATCGCATTGCGTCTCAGAAAATAACACGAAGAAGGTTAGAACGGCGCGCACAACCTTCCACTTCGCTGGACTAAGCGAATGCCTGGGCGAGCTTAGCCCGGATGCAGTATTGATTTTTGTGCAGGACAAAAACAGCGTTTGCATCTGCGCTTTTGGAACGTATCCTCACTTACGTAATTATATCTAGTGAAGCTTTAAGACACTTCTAGAAGTAAAAATAGTAAGCTCAATGATGCTGCACTGCACATTTCTAAATTATTATGTTCCTGAAACTCACGAATTTATATTAAACGGGAGACATGTATACGAGACAAAAATAAATACGCAAATTACAGAATTATGTATACGTATGTGACGAATTTTATTACTTTAAGGTTTTGTGATTCCTAAGGAAAACCTCATTTATAGAAGGCAGATTCGGTCTAACACAGACCATCATTCAGCGAAAGTATGGACATGACTACCAATGGAAAGGATTAGGGGCTATGAGGAAGGCAACCAATGCAAAAAACTATCGAGACAGCCTTCTAGCGACGAGAAGAAAGGTAAGTTTCAGTTTCTTCAAAAACCCAGGGCTCATTATTATGTTGAAAGTTATACAAAATAATTTTGGAAAAACAACACAATCAACTCAATGTTTGCCGCACCAACAAATTTATTTCAACTAAATATCTCTGCAGACACCACAATTTAGCTAAAACATTGCGACAGAACCGAGCAGACTGCCTCCCACTTCCTAAACCTAGGACTGCGAGCCCTGCTGTGTTATTTTAATGCAATAACAAGATTTTGTATGTGCTTCTGAAACGCACTATTCCTACTTACATTATTAATGTTAAAAATACAAGGATACATCGATAATACGTTGTTTAATAAAACTTAAGTACCGAAAAGTTGACCATCAATAACTCGGGAAATAATGATTACACAGGGTATCAAAGTAGGGTTTTAAAAACTGCAAAACATTCCCTATAAGACTCTAAAAGTGGCTTTTGATGAAAAAATGTTTTTCATGTCATCATTATAAGTTTCAGAAGTCTAGCCAAAGCGTCTAAGTTCAAAACTTTTATCACAAAAAGAAGAGACAATGTGAGTTTCCACCAACTTTCCCTTTTCTTAAAGATGGTTACAAAATTGGTATATTATTCTTTCGAGGCGAGGCCCGATGTTTATATCATAAATCAAGGTTAATCTCACATCCTTCATTGAAATGTATACTCCTTGTATACATTTCAATGAAGGATGTGAGATTGCGCAATGCGCAAGCATTCGCATTCTTCATATTAATTTTAACACAGCACAAATTATTGGTAACACTGCACAAAGCTCAGGCTACCTAGGAAAACTCTATCTATTAAACGCAATACCTTATTTATCGCATGCGCAAATCTCATCATCCGGCATTCATTCAAGATGGCGACAGTTTGGTACTGATAGCGTGGGTAACATTTAAAATGTATTTAATCCTTTAAAAGGAATTTAACATTTTAGGCATGCACTTAACAATTGCACCTACTTCACATCCACTACACACTGTCTTAACACAATACTTGTGTTATAATTCAATGTTAAGTTTGATCCGTGCGCGCATCCATCCACTTACTAGACCTAGGATGTCTGGGCGAGCTGCGGAACTGTATTGATTTTAGTGCAGGACAAACATAATGCGTGGACCTGCGCGTTGGGGACGCTTCCCAACTTATGCAATTGCGTCCAGGAAAATTTAAAATATCAAGATGTCCTGAAGTTGGTGAAAATTGCATTGCGTCGCAGAATAACTTTCAGCTTCGGTGTAATTTAATGGAATCCAAAACCCATTATTGCAAAAAAGGCTTGCTCATTTACTTTTCACTATTCAAATTCTTTAAGTCAAAACTCACCTAGGCGACCCCAAACATACTCTTAAATTCAATATGAGAGAAACAATAAATTAAATTATTATTTTTATACAAATTACGAAAAGACTCTTTGAATCCGACCCATTATGTACCTACTGACGTTATCCTTGGATCATGATGTCTTAACGTGGAAATTTTTTCGTCCCGGATAATAACGGTATTTTCGTAATTGACTTAATTATCAAACTTGAAACTACTAAAACATGTTAAATTTATTTTATTTATGTACATGTTTAATAATAAAAGCAATATGTAGGATGTTAGAAACACCGTGCCGAATACTGAAATAGTGTATTCAAATTATGGAAAATCATTATAATGTTTTAAGGGAGAAAAAAAAAAATGTCGATTTATTACAAAATGAAACGCGCATGTCTCGGCATCTGGAAAATTATTCAGGATGGGGACGATACCAACAAAGGTAAATGAACTTCAAACCTTTTGCAATGTTTAATTGCCCAACACTGACACAAGCGATTACGAATTTGCAAATAACAACAGCAAAACTTGACTTGCCTCCTATCTACCTGCAATATTGCGATGCGACCTCAATGCGACCCTTGTGCAGGCAAGACTATAACAATACTTCAAAGTATTTAAAAACTGAGGCTTTGGCTAAAATATCTTTACAGTAATTAATTATTCAAAAGGAAGGTTCGAACCGCGCGCACCACCTTCCACTTCACTAGATCTAAGATATCTGGGCGAGTTCAGCCCGGATGAAGTATTGATTTTTATGCAGGACAAAGACAGCGTTGCACCTGCGATTTGTAAAACGTATCCCCTCTTACGTTATAATGTTTGTAGACGTAAAATAGTTAGCAAGTTCAACAATGCTGCACAGCACATTATCTAATTATTGTTTCCGAAACTCGGCGATTTATATTAAACAGGAGACACGATATTAGGCACAAAATGAAAATTACTGAATTATGTATACATATCTCAGCCATTTTATTACTTTTAGGATTCCTGTATTCCAAGGAAAACCTCATTAAAAAATTAAGTTAAAAAGAAATCCCAACCAGAACGCGCCGTTCATTTAAAGATGGCAAATTCGGTCTAACACAGACACCGGCCATCATTCAGAGGAAACATGAACCTGATTGACAACAGAAAGGTACAGGGGCTTTTTGGGGCTACGAGGAAGGCAATTTATTAAAGCTACAAAAAAACTACAGAGAACCTTGTAGGTAGCGACGGGAAGAAAGGGTTAGTTTCATCAAAAACCCAGGCCTTTTTTTTTGGGGTGAAATTTATACCAAGTTAATTTGGAAGAACAACAAAATCACAACAAATAAACTCAATCTAAAGTTTTCTACACCATCAAATTTATTTCAACTGAACAGCGCTACAGACACTACACAAAAAGACTTCGGTTAAAAACTTCAATTATTCATCATCATCATTTCCATCAATACTATCATCATCCCCTTCATCATTAATATATTTATCACCATATTAACCATAGGACATCCACATTTAGCTCCTTTATATGTCCACATAAAGCGAATTGCTTTGTAAACTGTAGCTAGCCGTTCTGTGCAGTTTCACAGAATGGTGCTCTGCTCATAAGTATCGTAACATGAACATACACAGGCTATAACTTTCCTTATTGAGTACTTTATCTAATTATTCAACCCTGGCTGATATTTTCAGAGATTATATTGAGGTTATTCAAGGTTCGCCAGTTGTTTAATCGCTGTTAACAATAACGATAGACCAAATCCCCTAACTTGTCAAAATCGAATATCACTATAAAACTATTCACACTATAACACTTTCCATTGCCATTAAATCGAAAATGTTACTAAACGCTCAAATATGTCAGCATCTTTGACATAAATAAAATAAACACAACAGATTTTGGCTACTACCTCGATGAGCTGCGAGTCCTGGATATATTGATTACGATGCAATACAAAGATGGCGTATGGACCTGCGCTTTAAAATGCATTCCGGCCATTACGGCATAACACAGATGCTAATTGACTCATATCCTCTCTCTACTTTATAACATATTGTTCAATCCGCTTACTCCCTCTTATCTCAAAGAACGTTTTAGGTTCCTACGTGACACACATTCAAGATTGTTGAGATCATCAGAAAACTTACAACTTCAAATACCAGTGCATACAACAAAGTTCGCTGATAAATCTTTCACAGTTGAAGCAGCGCGTCTCTGGAATGCCCTACCACTTTCTATCAAGCAAGCACCATCGTTAGGATCTTTCAAAAAACATTTAAAAGAATACTATCTGCAAAATTATGTCTAGGATAATCTATATATAATCTAATACTATGCACAATTATAATGTATGTATTTAGGTGTATGTGTATATATATATATATGTGTATTTGTGTATGTGTATATGTATGTATTTGTGTATACGTATGTAGTTGTATGTATATGTTTGTGTAAATATGTATGTGATCATACCTATACTAGTAGTAGGTACATATTATCTCAATTTGGTACGTATTATATATTTTACACCATAACCACCCACACTAAATCATTACAATCCTGTCCATCCAAAGGTTGCCTGGAAGATATTGCTTGTTGTGATAAGGCCGCCCATTGTGCATTTTATGTTTAAGTTGTTTTTTTTATATGTATATATATCATGTGTTTGGTGTACAATAAAGAGTACTATCTATCTATCTATCTATCTATCTAATTGAAATTGTAGCATTGAACCTTACATAAATATTAAAACCTACCTTTCGGATAATCTTTGGATGAGCAGAGAGAATATATGGTAGCTGTCAGTTAAAAATATCTTAGTATAAAAGCCATATTCAACAGTAGCAACATTACAAAAAAAACTTTTTACCATCCCCATTTACTATCAATTTTCACATTCAAATTTACACCACACTACTTTTAAAGAGACTTTGGAATAACAACCTGTTTCAACTAGGAGGTTTAGTCCGCGCTTATTACCTAGGTTACCTATGTGGGCTGCTAGTCTCGGATGTGGTATTGATTTTAATGCAATACAAAGATGGCGGCTTGTACCTGCGCTCTGAGCTGCATGGTTGCCATGTAATGAAATACATATAATTTACTAGGTATGGAAACAGCTATTCGACCGACGACGGAAAAGTCGGACAATTTTAGGGGATGAGCAAAAACTGAAACACAACAGCAGACTTATAGATGTTACTCGCAAAAAGCAGCAAACGGCCTAAAAAGCCTATTTTGTAATTTTTTAGGTGATTTCGTTATGTCGGATTAAATCCAAAAGACGCATTTTAAAGTTTTAAAAACATACGACTAATATAAAAGTAAAAACATAAATAAAAATATATTGTACTTTTAGTAGAGAATTATTATTAGTATAATAGAGTAGTACCTACTTGTACGCAGTTCGTATATCAATGTTGTAATTTTGTCATTACGAAGCGGAATTCGATATATAAAAAAACGATGTCCGAATATTTACATGCCACAAACGGTACGGAAGTATCCGAATGTTTTTGCCAAAAGCTTCTGTTTACTCTTGAATCTGCACAAAAAACCGTAACAATAGCATTCATATTTACTATAAACCTCATCATAACAAGTGGTCTTTATATTATAATATTATACGTAGTAGCTGAAATACCGATTTACTATACTAAACGTTTATTAAACTGCTTTATCTGCAAGACGAATTTGCAAATAAAATAATACTCATGATTACTCAATATTATGTGGTCACTCAAATATTCTGACTTCTCACTTCACTTTACACTTCTCATGTCACTTCACATCTCACTTCACTTCACTTTTCATTTTACATGTCACATTAATTTACACTTAACTTGTAACTTTACATCACCCTACAATTTACACTTCACTTTTACGCTTCATTTGCAACTTTATTTCTGTTTTGATTAAAACTATAATGGATAGACTTCTAATTAGATATGAAACTCCTAACAATTTCTGTTGATATCTAAGTTAATGTATGTATTTTAATAAAAAGAATCATTAATATAATTATATAGATTAGATTAAACTATGTACCACATGTCACTGCACAGCTTCATGATAACCCAAGATGAAGCTATCAAGGAAATACCGACTGAGTAGGGTAATAATGAGAGCTCATTACTGCGCGCATGTCTGTCTACATGGTGGTAGAATAGCGCCCAAAGTCTGCGTGGTCTTTAAACATAATTTCATTGATAAAAGCCCGGGACACGAATACGGAGATTATTATTTATTTATTTAAAACTTTATGCACATAGAGTACAGAGGCGGACTTAACGCCGTAGGCATTCTCTACCAGTCGACCTTCGGGTGATGCAGAGAAAACAGGAAGTAGGTGCAATAAAAAAAATATTTTACAGACAAAAATATTGACACTGTTCAGTATCATACATTCATCTTATCAGAGTTCAGTTTTGTTTTATAAAACAACATCCAAGTGATCCATCCAACTGAAGTGGTTGTTCAGTGAGGTTAAGCGCATGTCGCTACTTTTTCTTCCATCTCACTCATGGCGATAAATTAGACACTTCAACGCCCTACTTTAGTACTATTCGAAAAAAAGTTTTTTGGCAAAAACACTCAGATAATAAAACAAGGGGGTTGGTCACACAACCCACCTACTGAGCTGCATTGATTTTAACATGCGTGCACATGCGCTTTCAAAACGCACCCATACTCATGTAATTGCATCTAGAAAAATATTATAGAAGTAAAAAGGATTGAGACAGTTATAGAAGTAAAAAACAATAGCTACGCTTGACGACTCCTGACTCGAAATAATAAACCCAAGAGGAAGCACGCAACATAAAGATCGCTCGTGTGACACAACACAAAAACTTAGTATAAAGACATTTCCATTTATTAATATTATTCCGTGGTTTCCCAGGAGCCGCTTATGTATTTCTTTTTTGTAGGAGGTGAGGTAAACGACTTATTCTAACATCTGAAAGAACAACCACAAAAAAAAAGGATATTTCAAAATGAAATTTTTCTAAAATATTTAATATTAAAGAACAATATGGATTATTACTTATTACTTACAGTGACCACGTACATCTTCTGCTTATTTTTCTTTTCTTGTTTCATTTGTGTGCGATTCAGTGACAATGTTATAATTTTATTTTGTTTTAGGGTATTAATATAATTCTTATGCAGATTGAAATAAGTTATAGCCAAAGCCTCAACATTCCAAAACTTTTATCATAAAAAAACAACGTGCAATTTAAGTTTCTGTTTCTTGAAAGACGATTACAACTAGTAACTAATTCACATCAATATTGTACATCAGATGTTGCCATCTGATGTCAAAATTTATCTTATAAATGTAACTTTGTATACTAGTCAGCAAAAGTATTCAAATTCCTCATATATTTTGTTGATACAAAGCACAACTAATTCGTAAACGCCCCGCAGTTCAGGTTATATAGACTTATAGCATATACGTGACGCGCATCCGAAAACTGATTAAAAAGGGCGACGATTTGATACTGAGAACAAAGGTGGTATCCGAATTGTGGAGCCGATTCACAAATATCAAAATTTTGTTATTTAAAAGGAACTCTTTAACTTTTAGAGAATGCGACCACGACTAATCAAAAAACCACTTAGTAAACAGTTGTATTTTATTCTATTCATATCTATTCGTATTTTCCACTATCTCAATATAAAAAGAGCAAAGAAAATTTTTATACTTTATATAACATTTAAAGGTCGAGGCTTTGGCGGTCTTTATTAAAAATAATTTAAAGGGACGGCTCGATCCGCGCGTTCAACCTCCCACTTTGCTAGACCTAGGATATCTGGGCGAGCTCGGCCCGGATGCAGTATTGATTTTAGTGGAGGACAAAGATGGCGCGTGCACCTGCGCTTTTGAAGGCTTTCCTATATCCAGCAAAATGGCGACGAATATCAGAATTGAATTGTGTACAAACACATATCGCAAAGATAGATGTATAATTTTTACTCTGGTATAATATTTTAAATATACGTCAATAATATATTGGGCTGATATCATCAAACGAATTATGTTATGAGTAAAAAAAATCGGGAATATATAATATTGGTATTGAGTATTTTTTAGGCGCTTTTCGCACGGTCAACGCTCAGCAACAAATTGGCACCGCCGACTAGAAAAGACCGCGGTTAAACAATACGTTTTTTCTTGAATAGCCTACATGTAGTAAGATATTTTCAATTTCTTTAATAAAATCCATTTTCCTTTGTGTAATAGTGAAATTTTACGTGACGTGCTTCCTTAGATGGGGTCAAGGAGCTTACCAATAGCTCCACTCTCTTATTTCTTTTACATTAAATCCGTAAAATATAACGAATAAAAGACGGCAATTTTAATTGAAATACTGATTAAAAGTGAGACAAGCGAACTTAATTTAAGATTTTAGAATAAGTCGACAAATTCTCGACCTGACAATAAAAGACGACTTTCAGTTAAAATATAATTTTATACATTAATTCTACATCGTTTCCCTTGACTTCAGCACACTCGGTTCAGGATATCTCCAACATTAGTATACCTTGACGGAAGTAAGAGTCTAAAGGCTATGAAAATATCCATCTACGGCCCTCTCAACTTATTCATTGGAAGCGAACCTCTTCCCAGAAACAAATTTCTTTAAATTTGGGAACAGATGCCAAATTTAGAGTATCAAATTTGCAGTTTTTCTATAGACAACGCACTTTTGTGAGCAGGTGCGATGTCCTGGCAAGAGATGAGCTTTTCTTCTTCAAACCAGGCTTCTTCTCGTGACTTTTGGCATCCAGCTGCATTAAGAAGGTTGCAGTAATATTCGCCTGTACTTGTTCTACCTTTTTCAGAAATCAATTAACAGGATCTCTTTCGCAATCCAAAACACACTGGCCATGACCTTTCTGGCAGAAGCGAAACATTGCTGCAAAAATCTTTTGCACATTGCTTTCAATAGGCATTTAACAAACGAGACACCTACCTTGCACAGTGCTCTTGCATCCCAATTCTTTGTGCAAGATGTTTCGAACCATTCTTTCCGATATCCCCACGGCCTCACCGATATCGTGCACCTTTTCGATAGTTTCCGGTGAGGTTGCAGTTTTGGCCATCCTTCACGTGGGTTGTCTTCGATGGACGTGTGATGGATGTTTAAATTTAGCTGTCCACACTTTACCGGTGGATATTGAAGTAGCAGAGTTCCCGTTAACATTTATCAACTTCAAATAAATTTCCGTAGCGGGTTAATTCATCAAAAACGAAGAATTTTACGACCGCACGTTATTCATGTTTATCCATTTTAACGAATAACATGCAAGGTATCTACTACAAAAATTCGTGTAAATAAACTACTTGAGAGAGAACAAGTTGAAACTTGTCATGCGAACTAATGTCACGTGCACTCGGGCAGTAATCAAACGACGGATTTCATTAGCTTACTGAAAATATTAAACTTTATCATAAAACAAAACATTTTTCAAAGCTCATACACACAGTAACATTTTCAGATTTCATTATCACGTAAAATATCATTTGAAAACTTAAATGCTCTCCTGTAAAGTTACTAAAAATCAAATCCCTGATTGAATGCCATCTGTATGTTCGGCCGAAAAACAATTATACCTTACCCTAGCGAATTATACAGTAAGGTTTCTATGCCTTACCTTATATTAATAAGAGAAAAAATAATGAAAATTATCACGACATAAAATTTACGCACAGCTACGCAGAGCCTCAAATTCGCCTTGCTTAGTTAGTTCTATAAGCTGCCCAGTATCCGTTATTAAATAGCTTTATAACATTCGCAAACACAAATAAACATTAACAATGGCGAGTTTAAGTAGTAAACATAAAATAATGTTTGGAAAATCAAGTTCAGTGAGTTACCAAAACGACATTGTACCGTTGTACCCTTTAGAAGTCTCCATCCGTGTCATGCTAACTAATGTTATAAATGCGAATATGAGTTTGTTTGTTTCGTTTTCGCGCCTTAACTTCTCAACCGATCGTAATGAAATTTGGCAAGCACGTTGACCTATATACCTCTATAGGTATGGTACCTTTCACCCGAAAAAAATACTGTTACCGAAAGATATATTGATTGATAAAATCTATATTAACGCGAGCGAAAACCAGTACGTGATAAAACAGCATATAACAAAAATCAAGCCCCGCACCTCAAGTCACGGATACACTATTTATTTATTTTATATTATAGGAGGCAAATGAGCAGCCGGGTCACCTGGGGGTAAGTGACTACCTTCGCCCATGGACACCTGCAACTCAAGAGTCACAAGTGCGTTGCCCGCCTTTGAGATAGGAGTAAGGAGACAGTCGAAGAAGAATTTTTAGAAGTGGTGATCTTTACTCTGTAAAGATTGGTAACGCGATTTTAACAATGACATAGTATCTACATGTAGTGCTCATTTTCGATTGATTATAAGATTTATAAGTAATAATAAAAACGGTGTTAAGACAATATATACAGAGTCGAACCTCTTTGATTTGGACTCATTGACGCACAGTAAAAACCGCAATAAAAAAAACCCTATTTTATTTATTCTATTCCTTGATTCATATAAAACTACTTAGACCTACTTTGTATATTATTACAAAAGACCCGACTTTATGAAAATTTTTGGAAGAGGTCAAAATGTATAAGCTGACCTGAAGCTGAAGTGATGTCATATGTTTAAATCAACACCTTTACGTTAAATCCAAAAAGTCTAAGCAACACGCATAATTTACAGAAACTGCATGTTATTTTATTTTTTTCTTTGATATTTTACTTTTTTCTTAGCAAAGTAGATTGGTACAATCTTTTTTGTTCGCGGAAAAACATACTGGCTGACTTTAAAAATAGAAGCTTTTCATTGTGTTTTGTTTTCATTAAAATAAAAGCTAATTATTTTATACCGATTCCGTGTGTTTTCGTTGCTTAATAAATTTGGTATTTATCTCACTCTTATCATTTTGAGAAATACAGTTTTTGAAAAAAAATTAGTGGTGAGTAATTTTTATGTGATGGAGCCGACGTCCTTTGACTGCTGATGAAATGCTGAGAGCTGTGGGAATGCTACAAGCGGGAAGAAATTAGTCCCAGGTATCGAGATACCTGGGATACCTACAGCTCTCAGCATTTCATCAGCATTTTGGTGTCAATAGGAACGTGATTTGTCGTCTTTGGCAGCGTTATATTAACACAGGGGTTCCTGCTGAGCAGCACCCAGGGGCATGTCCCAGAGACGTGTTCTAGAGAACCTGGACCTGAACCTGGACGGAGTATCAACGACCCAACAACTGATAGACTTTTTAAAATTCCATTGGGAGCGATTGCCGCAGGATCAGATAAACAATTTTATAAATTCAATGAAAAATCGTTGCCGATAAGTTTTAAGCAACAGAGGCGGTCACACTTTGTAAAACATGAAAAGTTTAATTTCGTTTTAACTTTATTTTATACTACGTATGTTACGGTACACATATTGTTTATTATTGTAATTAAATGAACAATTCAATGAAGGATGTTGTTGCTTTAGTCACTTATGCATCAAAAAATGCTTAGTTATTATTTATAAAAGAAATATAAGATATATATTACATTAGAAAAAATCGTTCAAAAGTTCAAAACCGTACATGTTACTTAGACCTTTTTGATGTGTGTAATAGACTTACTTTTAAACTAGACCGTTTTGATGTGTGTAATAGACTTACTTTTAAACTAGACCGTTTTGATGTGTGTAATAGACTTACTTTTAAACTAGACCGTTTTGATGTGTGTAATAGACTTACTTTTAAACTAGACCGTTTTGATGTGTGTAATAGACTTACTTTTAAACAAAGTGGAGGTTTTGCAAGATTGAGAAGTGCCTTTTGTTTTTTTTGGAAAACTAACTGTTAGTTTAACGTTAGTTTACTTAGCTTCCGTTTAGTTTACATTCTGTAACTAATTTTAAAATTAAACGGAACTTATATTCTAAGCATAGTTTTTAAGATATAATCTTACACATGGATCTCACTGGGTTAAGATTTAAACTTGAAACCTGACACAAAACGTCTTGATCAGCTGTAGCGTTACGTTATAGTAATTTATTATTTATTTAATAAATTTATATTTTATTATTTGAAACGTGTAAACCAAAATTCAAAAACAGTGGACTTATATCGCCAGTGTTGATTGATAAATTGACAAGTGTTTAAGACGCGCACTTTTTAAAAAATAACTACACTGCACGAATCCAAGATGAGCCTTAGGTGCGTGGGCATCCCCCAAAAAAGTTAAAAAACCTATGCACACGTACATGTCAGACTAAAATATCTTTTTACTTTTTGTGCATCCGGAAGCGCATTCAAGATGGCGAGACACATACAATAAATTCTTATAAAGAGATTAGTTATCTGTTTTTTCTTACATAAACATTTATAATATGTATAATAATATGGCACAATTAATTAGAATGAACACCCATCTGAAAACAATTCACAATGTACGTTTGATCGTCCCATTGAAATAATACTTTATTTTTTGCGCATCCGAAAGCGCATTCAAGATGGCGATGTAACATGCAGTAAATCAATACTGATATTATAAAGCTGAAGAGTTTGTTCGTTTGGTTGAACGCGCTAATCTCAAGAATTACTGATTCGAATTGAAAAACTATTTTAGTGTTGGATTGCCCATTTATCGAGAAAGGCTATAGACTATATAACTATTTTCTATTGTCACTTCACCGCCCTGCCCCCATGCCTAATTATTTTTTATACAATTAAAATCTTAAAAAAATTACTTTATTGTCTAATTGTCACATGGATTTATTGCAACCTGACGCCATTTTGATAATAGCGCAAAATGGCGGCCACATTTTTTTTAATAACAGAAAAGCGTAAGACCAACTAAAAGTACTACAATTAAATACTAATTAGTACAATGTTCAGCTTACCCTTAAGTCCCCATCTTTCGCTTCTTCTTTCGCCTCTCAAAACCACTAATATTAAATTGTCTTAACTGTAGCGCAGTCATTGTTCTTGAATTTACACATGTCCAAATAACACTTTTACCCACAAAACAAGTGCTACTTCACAAAATATATACATAGCTTGACCTTCATAAAATATATAGTTTTATATTATATATACCAAAAACCATGTATATATTTTATTTAGGCAGAGCGTGTTGCGGTTAGTGTTAAACCCGGCACTAACGCCCAGCCACTCCAGGCTGTCTAACCGCTGTCCCGTATTGATTTAGTACATGCGAATGTAGACTTGCGCATTGGACACCGATCCCTCACCCCCTTACTATAAGCGATATTTTAGTAACGAATTTTTAAGTAAGCGATTTTGGTAAAGAAGTTGAACACTTTATATATTTCTGTTGCGGCTTGGCTAGGTTGAGATCAATTTCTAATGTCTCTGGGGTTGCAAATATCCATTAGATACGATGACCAGTTTTCATCAGGCGACTCGTATGATTGTTTGAGACGTTTGGGGTATAACTTAATTACAATTGTTTGGATTCAGGCACAATGAGCAACAAGCGATTGAATACCAATATGGACGATTGGCTGTAGGGGCGCTATACTTTCTCATACTAGCTGGAAACGATATTCTCATTACAACGTTTCGCGGTACCTTCTTGACGGCACTTCTACTTAGGCAACAGGTTACGTTACTCGGTGCATCATGGCCAGCGGTCATGTAAGCCGTAGATCTTATGACCAACAACCATGAGTTCGTAAGGGTCGGTGTTGTATTTTTTTTATTATGGATCCCAAATCGCAGAAACTATTTTAGATATAATGTCTAGGGATTGTCTCCTTATACCTCATGTCAAGTGGTTTCAGCAACAATTCTTTGATTGAATTAATCTGTGAAAACAAAACCAGACACAACTATAGGCTTTTAGTTTATTTAGACACAAAGTTAAACATATCGGTTTGATTTTCGGGACGCATCTGTTTTGGATAGTAGCGGAGTGGCACCTGTTATGTATACATGTCATTATTTTTGTTGTTAATGTGGGTACTTGTACCCCTATTGTTTTTTCTAATAAACTACCGACAGTTGGCTCTGAACTCTGGTTTTATTGCTACATGTCACTGGCGACGAGGCGAAAATTAATTGATTTTAAGTGTTATTTACGCGTTTAAGTTACTAACTAACATGCCACTCGGTAAAATAGAGAGTTTTAACATCAGTGACAAAAACTGGGATACATACGTGCGCCGTGTAAAACAATTTTTTGTACTTAATGAAATTAAAGATTCTTTACACGTTTCGACGTTAGTGACGCTTGTGGGCCCACAGTGTTACGATCTTATGTGCGACTTATGTTCTCCTGAAGTACCAGAAAGTAAATCCTTCGAGGTTCTAGTGAATTTGGTTAAAGACCACCTGGAACCGCAGCGATCGGAGATAGCAGAGCGACACGTTTTCAGACAAAGGAAGCAGGCGCAGGGCGAGAGCGTCGCCTCTTATTTGCAAAGTCTAAAACATCTGGCAAAGACTTTTGGTACGTCGCTAGAAGTGAATCTACGCGATCAATTCGTGTCAGGATTATATAGCGAAGACATGCGATCCAGGCTGTTTGCTGAGAAAAACATTGATTACAAGCGGGGCGTCGAGCTCGCTTACGCGCTCGAGGCGGCGGAGCGGCACGCATCAGTAGCGGGGGCTCCGGCCACGGTGCCATCGAGCGTCGGCGCACCCTCGACGGACGACGGGCTGCACCGCGTGGCCGGGGGAAGCGGCGCGGCGCGCGCGCGCCGGCCCGCGCCCGCTGCTATCGGTAGCGGGGGAGACGGGGCTGCGGTGCGTTCGGCGTGCTCCCGGTGCGGCAAGCCAGGTCACGCGCCCGGCAGGTGCCGGTATAGGTTTTATTCGTGAGACAAGTGTGGTGAAAAAGGACATCTGAAGGCGATGTGCAAAAAAAGTGACGGTAACGCTAGTGAGATTCAGATGATGATTGTCATTTTTATAACTTGGTTAGCAACTTTGGTGATAAACCTTATTATATTCAATTGCGTGTAGAGGACGTGCAGTGTAAATTTGAGATTGACACAGGTAGTAAGATATCGGCGATATCTAAGAAGTTTTATGACGACCATTTCTCCAAGACACCTATCCAAAGTAGGATTCTATCTTTTAGATCGTACACGGGTGACGTCATCGAGACTTAAGGTTATATTGTGGTGCGTGTGCAGTGCGACTCGGAAACCGGTTATCTAAAGCTTTACGTGATTGATAACGGCGGGCCTCCTTTGTTGGGACGCGTTTGGATGAAACATTTGAAGCTCACACTTTTTAAAAACGAATTAAATCCGATCTACAATTTAATCGAAAAGGACTCGATGGCGGTGTCCCTTCAAAAAGAGTTTCCCGAGGTGTTTTCGGAGGGTTTAGGCACATGTAAGACGCGTATCAGACTACATCTGAGTGACGACACACCAGTGTTTGTGAAGGCGCGGCCGCTACCGCTGCCGCTGCGTGGCCGCGTCGAGAAGGAACTCGATCGGCTGCAGCGGGAGGGGGTTATCTATAAAGTCGAACGGTCAGACTATGGTACGCCGATCGTACCGGTAGTAAAAACAAATGGTGACATTCGTATTTGCGGTGACTACAAGGTCACCATAAACCCGCGTCTTAAGGACTTTCATTACCCGCTACCGCGGATCGAGGACCTTTTCGCGACCTTAGGCGGAGGCGAACAATATACTAAGTTAGATTTATCGAACGCTTTTCAGCAATGTATTTTGGAGGACGATTCACAGCCGTTGACGGCCATCACCACACACGTGGGTACATTCCTGTACTCACGTGTTCCCTTTGGTATTAAGTGCATTCCTGAGAACTTTAAAAAAATAATGGAAGAGACTATAAGTGGACTGCCGTCAACGGCCGTTTTCGCTGATGATATTTGTGTAACTGGCTCCACCAAAGCGATTCATTTGGTTAATTTGAAGGCAGTCTTACAAAGATTAAAAGATAACGGACTTAGAATAAATTTAGCTAAGTGCCAATTTTTTAGAGATTCGGTCACTTATTTGGGCTATAAAATTGACAAGTTCGGTTTGCATACAGACACAAAAAAAGTGGACGCGATCGTAGCCGCTCCAGCACCAACGAACGTAACTCAACTAAGAAGCTTTATGGGCATGGTTAATTTTTATTCTAAGTTCTGTCCAAATACAAGTGACATATTAAAACCTATGTATAACTTATTAAAAAAAAATACCAAATGATATTGGGATGAGCGTTGTGAGAGTGGATTTAGGAAAATAAAAGTAATGTTAAGCAGTTCCCCGGTGTTAGCACACTATCACCCAAATTTACCGCTGATACTATCAGTGGACAGTAGCGCGTACGGGATAGGCGCGGTACTGACGCAGCGGTACGCAGACGGCGGCGAGCGCGCCGTGTGCTGCGCCTCGCGGACGCTCAACGCTGCCGAGTGCAACTACTCGCAACTTGACAAGGAGGCGTTAGCCATAGTTTTTGGGGTAACTAAATACCACCAGTATCTTTATGGTAGAAAATTTCTACTTAGAAGCGATCACCGAGCTCTCAGTTACATTTTAGGTAAAAATAGAGGGTTGCCTGTGACCGCTGCTAGTCGGCTGCAACGCTACGCAGTGAAGTTAGCAGCGTATGATTTTGACATTATATTTGTAAGATCCGAACAAAACTCCGCGGCCGATGCGCTGTCGCGGCTCCCACTCGAGGTGATCGGTGGTCGAGCCATGAGCGGGCGCGATGAGTGTGGCTACCTCAACTTCGTGCAGGATACATTACCGGTAAGTTTTAATCAGATCAAAGCGGAAATGCCGAAAGATACTCTTCTGAGTAAAATATATGGGTTTGTAATGTTCGGTTGGCCGGCATCTGATACCACGATAGAAGCTGAAAAACCATTCTTTCGAAGAAAAGACTCACTGCATGCGGATGGGGGTTGCCTTGTTTGGGGGTACCGCATTGTGATACCTAAATCATTACAAGAGATGGTTTTGAATGAGATTCACGAGGGGCATCCGGGAATTGTTAAAATGAAACAGATCGCCAGGAACTACGTGTGGTGGGAGACTTTAGATGAAGACATCGAAAAAGCATGCGCGGCTTGCTTAGCGTGCCGATACGGGCGAGGCGGTGCGCGACGCGCAGCTGCGCGAGGAGGAGCGCGCTGCGCGCACACGCCCCGCGCGGGTGCTCGCGCCCGGCGACCGCTGTCTGTCGCGCGACTACTCCGCGCACGCCGATAAATGGGCAGACGCCGTAGTGGTCTCACGCTCGGGACCGGTCTCTTACAAGGTAAGGACCACCGACGGACGAGTGCACAAACGGCACGTAGATCAGCTGCTCGCAGATAAAGGGAGTAAGTTGAGATTTTCAAATGTATATCAGGAAGGTGACGGTCAGCTCGGTGATGTGGGTTCAGATACGCAGGGGGGCGAAGTGATATCTGGTACCGCGGGGAATTCACAACTAAACGGTTCGCCGAGGCCGTCGCCCGTAACGACGCCGCCATCGTGTAGATTAGATCTGGAAAGTCCAAATAATATGTCGACGCCACTGTCGTCACCGTTTTCGCCAGCACGAATACGCCGGGAGGCTGCTCGTAAGTGCTTAGAAAAACTTAGAAGTAATAAGTATAAATAAATACAAGTGTTATAACATGTAAATAAACCTGGTAATAGTTATTCTTATATTACAAGTTGGTAAACTATATTTTGTATCGAATTTATACATGGTTGTATACTTGTTATGCCAAGAAAATAAACTTGCCTATGTTTTTTATAAAAGTAATAAAATTGTTGTGATTTAAACAGGGCCCTAATACGTTATCGATACTTAGTCCTATTTAATGTACGTATCTTTATTTTTATATATGTTAAGTATTTACCTATCTGATTTAAGGGAGGACAGTGTTATGTATACATGTCATTATTTCTGCTGTTAATGTGGGTACTTGTACCACTATTGTTTTTTCTAATAAACTACCGACAGTTGGCTCTGAACTCTGGTTTTATTGCTACATATCAGCACCGTCTTTATTTAAAGCCACAGCATATGGCTCGTCCACCGAACACCCACTTTAGACCCAGTTCGAATTTTCAGTCATTTAATACTGCAAAATTTAGGAAGCATTTTAAGCACTTAGCAACCGTCTTAACATTTTAATATGTTTGGGTTTATTTTCAAAATATAGTGACAAAATCTAATAGCCTACCCCGGTATTCTAACCAATATAATAAATGCGAAAGTAATTTAGTTTACAACCATCGCAGTTTACGATGAAACGATAGATTCCTCATTGATTAAAGTCATTAATAAAAAAATATACTTTGGTCTTGCGCAGTCGGGGAACAACAAATATGTAATGCGTATATTATTATGTATTTAGCTCAGTTTAAGATGCCAACTCAATTAAGTTAGACCTCTTAAATTAAACCTTAAATTAAAAGTACGGTCAGGTAATTAGGTTTCTGGTAGTCGATAATATTCCATACGAACATTGCCAAAGGCATTTGCATTTCGTAAATTTGGCTTCCCCACCGCACTACCAAACGATACTCTGGTAGCGTGGTGGGGATTTTCACTTTTGCGCTACTGACCAACAGCGTCGTTGGTAATTTAAAATCAATCTTACATGTTCGTTCCCTTCGACACTGCTTTAGTTACTAGCTTATTAACTTATGGATATAAGATACTATATCAGAAACTAAGGTACTAAATAATATTTTCAAATTATAGATTTTTATTAATGAATTCAGCATTAATAAAAATCTGAAATTTCTCTAAATTTCTGTTTTTGTAACAGATAAGTAATTTTTTTCATTGTTCCCAAATTTAATTAAGTGACGAACATTATTGTTATTAAAGGAGAAGATTCTACTTTCGGCTGTTTGTACATTATCTTTATAAGTTATTCAATCAAGTGCAGCAAGTTGCTAGACAAACTAGAAATGTGATAGAAAAAAAATCTCCGGCACACTACTGGTAGTGTCATTTGGTAGTGCGTAACATAAGTTGAATTGGACGTAGATACGCAAAAAGGATCCAACCCACAAAAATACACTTTTAAGATAATGAGGATTGAAGTTTAAATTGAATTTGCTCATTGATATTCTATTTTGTGATTTTGTTGATTTCGGAAATAGTTGTAAAAATTGTTGTCCTTTTTAAAGAAATGAGTTTTTTTGGGAATAAAGAAATATTTTTAGAAATATTTAAGTAAATGTGGGGTTGGATCGTTTTAGCTAAAAGCCATTTTCAATTATGCTTAGCTTATATTTAATTTTGCAGTAACGATCCAACATGGCAAATTCTTGTGTAATTATGGGTTAATGTAATAACAGTAAATTTTTGAGAAATTTGTAAAAAGTAAATAATTTTTAGGGATCAGATAAAACATCAACTTTAAATCTTCTAATTTAACTTGAGGTATTTCCTTTCCAATTGGGCATAGTGGCACAAAATCGTTTTTTTGAGAAAACTATATAAATCTAATTAATTTATTTATTAAAAGTAATATATTCATTTATTAAAAGTGATCCAGGTGGATTGGATTCTTTTTAAGTTATAAATTGTTGACCAGTTTCAATATCGTAAAATATCTCTCTAGTGATCCAAGAAATTTAGAGAAATATTTTTGAGGAATTAAAATAAAAACCTGTCATAGATGTGGGTTGGTACCCCATATTAATAAAAAGGTCAAATTAATATATTTTGACTAGGGTGTTTTTACTAATAGAAAAGATAGTTCCTATATACTAATTTGGCATCTACATCCAATTTAAACTTTTTAAGTTTATAAAGATGCTAACTTTAAAAACAAATTTTAATAATTGAATTTAAAAATTGACTGAATAAAATCGTCAACTTGTGTAAAAACTAACTTTTTTAGTAATATTAATTAATTTTGATTTTATGTAAGTGTAGTTTAGTTACTTGAATTATTATTTCTTAAATTGATATATCAACTAATTTAAAAAAGTCCTTAATCAAATATGGTATATTACACTCTCGATTTAAAACAAATAATGCGCAATTTCGGGCGCATGTATTGCGTTGATGATTTACGAGTCTTATCTTATCTATAGTTACGTACTATTTTAATGTATTGAACAAATTGTTATCAATACAAAATTTAAAATGGTGGTCCATGAGTTTTTTTGGGAAAAAACAGACAAACAATTGATTTTATGGAGTCAAGGGTCATTTATTAAATTAAGTAAGGAGTCAAAAATTGGGTGAAGAGACCATATCTAACAGGCTGAAGGGAAATTAAATTACATTTTTAGTGAGCTTAGTCAAGTAAGTAGCAGTAGAATGATAAATAGAAAAATTCAATAACCATATCAGCTGACAGTTATTGTCATCCTAGTGTTGAGTAATGTAGGCTAAACAAACCAGTATATTTTGAAGCAGTTCTATTACTAACTAGCCGTTGCACTCCTCCACTTCTAAGAACCATAGGGTAATGATACATACTATTCCTCATGAACCTGGCTATCATATAAAAAAAGTTTTTTTCAAATCCAACTGCTAGTTCCAGAGATAAGACTGTTTAAACAAACAAAATATCAAACAAAAAAACTTCATTATATTAGTTTAGATTGATCTATTACAAGTGCCAACTCATTAGACTATAGGTAATAAATCTCTTATGTGTGTGTAGGAAAAAACTGTAAAGTAGCCCTATATTTTGATATCTCACTATTAAAATCTTTAAAGTGAAAACTTCTTTAGCGGCACACTTTTTGGGAGGGGAAAAAATGTTAAACTCGCGTCAGGACATGTGACCCTGATCGAAAATTCGTAACACGGAGCTGAATTTCTTATATATAAAAAAATATAACATTCGAAATTCAACATTTATAAGCGGCCAGGAGCGCAGAACTTCCAGTGTACCTTATGTATACATTTAGATATGTTATTACCTACTTTTTATTTTTAGCCTAATTATATATATACAGATGTGTGTGTGTGTGTGTCTGTATGTTTATGCAAATACATTGTGAAAATATGTTTTCCCTTCTGACGTGCAGTCTTATTATGGACTGTTTTTTTTATTAGTATTATTAGTAGTATTTTATATTAATCACAATAAGATTCATGAAAATCCTATCATAATGAAGCTAAAAACTAAGTAGGTACCAGCATGATCATTGTAAAATAGATGCAAATTAGTGTTAGGTTGTGATTAGAACAACAAAAGACAGGACAAGACTCAAACCCATGGGTTAGTCAACATGCAACCTAATGACAGCCTGAGTTTGAGTCCAGTTGTAATAGTCAACTTTCACACAAATAACATAAAATTTTCTAGTTCGCAAAGCATTAATCTTCACTGGTTGTTAAGAAACCAAAGTACAAGTATTCATTACATCAGCTAATCTGAAAAGAAGATAACCTAACTTTTCTAAATTCTTGATGAAGGAATCAATATACTTTTCCAATGTCATATAATATTATCTCTTGAAAACATATAAGATAAATGTCTATGATGTTAGAGGTGATAGACTATATTTTTGAAGAATCTTGTATAACAGTGTGATAGTTATTAAAACGTCCTAAGATAATTGACTGTCTATAATTAATTTGGAAATCTGTAACTGGTGTAATACTAGTTTACTTATTTGTAAGGCTTGTGTACGCAGAGCAACGCTAAGTCTTAAGATACATGGCGAACATTAAAATCTACGGTACCTAACACACTGTTTAAGACAGATATATTACAACCTTTGATTATATATATATGTATAATCAAAGATTACAACATAGTCCGTCCGTATCAAAAATTCTATTTATTAGAACTTACCTTTGACGCGGCCTTCTCGCGCCCATCGTTCTACTTCTTCGTCAGACATTTCTAAATTTCAGGTACAACACCTCTATCGTTATTTATATCAGATTCTTAAGAGGCAAAAAGTATGTATGGGAGATAATGTTTATAAACTCTGAAGCGGAAGCTACTGTATCATGGCTGTCATAGATAATTTATTAGGACTGTAACCAGCTGTCACTGTAACCTGTAACTCAAAGACTACAATACCAGAAACATCGATATTCATGCTCTGGCAACTCGGGAACTAATTTTTAATTCGTTTTAAGAGTCATCTACACGCCGTACATTAAAACTGACTTTTCAATGTTACCATGTTTTTCCGTGATACATTTATTTTTTTACACAACTTGTCACGGTATGACTGTCCTTTTCTTTTTAATCTTTCCGTGATACATTTTAAGTGATACAAATAAATAAGTTTAAATAAATAATTTATTCAAATTTCTAATAAATGTTTAGAATTCTTTATCGTCTGAGGCCATCAGTTACATTATTCAAAATTATTTTTGTTAGCTTTAAAATAGTTTTATTTTTCATTAAATGAAATTAAATTGGTGCAAAGACATCAACAATGGTCTGACATGCAAAACATGCTTTATTTTGTAAAATAACTGTAATGATCGTGGCCGTTTCATCCTCAAGGCTCGAGAGCTTTATAGTCTATATCTTATACATAAAATGTTTTATTAAAAAACGAATAATTATGTACACATTTTGTATTAATTATCTAAATTTCATTTTTACATAGCATACATTAATCTTAATTTATTTTCATTTAGTTCCCTGCTTGGCGTAAGGAGGCGCTGAGCCTAAAATAAAAAGTTTTCAGTCTATATTGATTATTATATTTTAGATTATGGTCGATATGACCATTGTGTTTGTATCGTAGACAGAGAATACTATAGACACCTGGAAAGGATGCCACAGAAAGAGACAAAAGAAAAAAATTAGACACCTTAATGAGGGTTACCGTGTGAGTAAAAATTTATCCCACAATTTCTGTGATTTTAAGGTGTTCAACGAATTTATAGAATTAAAAACTACTTTGTACTAGCGACTTACCCTCGCTTCGCTCGGGTGCATTTTAGTATAGCTCATTTCAATTGTTCTTGTGTGTTCTTCATATTAAGAGTTTCTTTTATATTTTGAGAAAGCATATTTGTGGTGTAAAAATGTTTATTTAAAAAAGAAATACGATTTTTTTTTTCTTTATGTAGGTAGACTATTACTAGTGAATTTAAACTAAATAAAAGAGTTCAAACGATGGTCGTTGGAGCGAACGGGTCTTGGAGTGGAGACCGTGAATCGGTAAAGGGAAGGTAGGACACCTCGCAGCCAGATGGATTGACAATCTGAGGAATGTAGATGCATAGGCGTATAAAAAAAAGGGGGGGACGGGTGGGCCGTACCCACCCCAGAATGGTCTGATGTCCACCCCAGGATGTTTGGGGACTGATTCGAAATTATAGACTGGATACATACCGGGTGTTAGAAAAACGCTCCCGAAAACGAAGACAGATGATAGTACCAATGATACCTTTGAAGATAATAAAATTATGTTGACGAGAATCAACGTTACTTGCAACAGTAGTCAGCCTGTGACCTCGACCAGTGCAAGCTGGTTGTAACGTCAGGCGAATCAAAGGTACCTTTTAAATAAGTGATCGCGTAATTTTATTATCATATATCATTTATGACAATTAGGTTTTATAAAAGAAAAAGGATACCTACTTTTATTATTTATAAAATTGGCAAATTAGATTTAATTACACTTTTTTTTCTTGGTAATTGTAATTGAGATTTGATATAATTAAATTAAGAAAAGCAGAGCTCCAGGAGATGAAAGAATTACTACTGAACTCCTAAAAGCAGGGACCCCGATCCTGAAAGAGTTAGCGACTCTCTTTAATTCTATCACCGAGTAGGGTTTAACACCTAGGGCATGGAGCGGGAGGGCGGTGGTATTGTTCTTCAAAAATGGCGACGAGGCTCCAAGACCAGAGGACCAATCCCATAAGTTTGCAGCGAGGCGTTAGACGGGGGGATGTAATATCCTCCAAACTATTCACCAACACGCTTGAGGACGTATTCAAGACACTGGATTGGACTGGACGGGGAATTAATGTACACGGGGAGCATATCTCGCACCTTCGGTTTGCCGATGACATCGTCTTAGTAGCAGAGTCGCTGAAGCAGCTGGGTGAGATGCTGCACAGCCTAAATGAAGCATCTTGAAGCGTCGGTCTTAGTGTGAACTTGGACAAAAGCAAAGTTATGTTCAATGGACACGTCACACCCAGACCGATTGATGTCGAAGGGTTGACGCTCGAAGTTGTTCAAGAATATGTCTACCTTGGGCTTAGGTTATCCAGCTCGGTAGAAACAACTTCGAGAAAGAAGTCACCAGAAGAGTCCAGAGTTAGGTTGGGCAACATTTGGCAAACTAAACTCCAAAACCAAGGTCTTTCAGAGCGTCCTACCTGTAATGACCTATGGTGCCGAGACGTGGACACGAACGATGAGGCTAGTCCATTAACTAAAAGTCGTGCAGCGGGCCATGCAGCGAGTAATGATTGGAGTCTCTTTGCAGGACAGAATTCGAAATGAGGTCATCCGACAAAGAACTAAAGTCAATGGGCTGGTCACGTATGCCAAAGGACCGATGGCCGTTGGAGCAAGCGGATCTTAGAGTGGAGACCGCGAATCGGTAAACGGAAGGTAGGACGCCCTGCAGTCAGAGCGACCGACAACGATTTGAGGAAGGTAGCTGGAAGGGATTGGATGCGGACGACGGAGGACCGGGTACTATGGCGCACTTATATCCAGCAGTGGACAAGAATAGGTAAAATAATTCATTGATTGACTATATATCCATTTTACAAAGCCTGGCTGTCACGCTGTACATTACAAAAAAAATGAAGATTCTCTTAATATAAAGACTGGTCGTGAAATGGGCAGTGTAAGCACCACGAGATGGAACTGTCGGTATGAACATTGTAGCGCTGTAATACATAACTATGATGCACTTAAAACGGCACGGGAAGAAGAAATAAGTCAAAATAAAGACTTTATTAACTTCGATCTCTAAACCACAATTCATTTTTTGTGTCGTATTAGATTCGGTATAGAAGAGATAGAAGAGTTTGCACAAAAGCATGAACTTTGTCTGGAACCTATAACAAGTGAGCAAAAGAAAACATAATCGAGCCGGTGGAGGAAGCTGAGCTAGAGACTTTTATATTTAATCTAAACTTGGCAAAGAAAATTGGATTGATTTTTCACGGGCCAGTGAAAATTGGAAATTGATCATTTAATAGTGAATGTGAATAACAGGTTTGAAAGTATACCTTTGTCCCAATCGATGGATGTGATTTTGAATCTCAAGGTAGAAAGCTTTTTGTTGATAATTATAAGGATATTCTCCAAATTCATGAGACTATTTTAAGAGCAGAACGTTTAATAATAAAAAAACGTGCTAAAAGAAAAGGAGATTACATTAGAGTTATTGTAGATCGTAATACAATAATTGTGTCCAAATCTTTTTAAATTGATCCAAGCTGAAATGAAGAAATAAGAATTAGCACGTGGCTGAGGGTACTAAGGGAGAAGAAGGGTTCTCAAGTACTACCCTTCTTCACATAGAAAATAAGTACGTCAAGGAAACGAACGGTCGACGTCGCACCAGAAAAAGTTTTTAGTATTTTTATTGAGAAGAAACGACAATTATGAAACTTTAATTTACTTGCTTATATTACGCTGGTCTTAACCAATGATGCTCAAAAGTCAAGAAAAATTACTTTAATGCGTTCGTTTGACATCTAAACAGTGTGGATATGAAAATGGAACACTTACTTAAATTACTAAAAGGGCAAGACTCTAGCAAGCAGTTATAAAAAGAAAATAAAAAAAAAAACTATCCGTTTACAACACTGACCTATACTTGTACAATAGAGGTCAGTGGTTTACAAGTTATGACCGTTTGAATTTATATTCTATATTTACCTCCGTTTCTCAAAAAGCAGGTGGAATGTGTAAAGTAAAAGATTTTAAATCGTACATATTTTTTTATTTTGGAATTTTTTATTCCGTTACTAAGATAATCGTTAAAAACTTATTTTGAAAACTTCTTAAGTTAGTTTTTATGGATTTTCTCAATAACTAAGTGAATATTTCGAAAATAAAAAAAAACGAGTAAAAAGTAGAGTGCGATTTAAAATCTTTAACTTTATATATTCCTCCTGCTTTAATGAGAAACGGAGGTACCTGGAAATTCAAACAGTCATAACTTGTAAACACGGAGTTTTTTTCAAAAAATATTTTTTGACTGCATTCTAGAGTTATGCCCTTTCAGTAATTTAACTAAGTGATCTATTGTCAGATACACCCTATACACTTTGTGACTGTATCACTTTTAAATTCATATAGCTATTCAAACATGCGAAATATAATATTACGTTAGAATGACAAAGTTCATAAGAAGTGTAATGCTATTTGGACGCTGATAAGCAATACAGTGTCAAGCCGCACATACTTTATTTAGAGAAAATGGCGTTTTAAGTTGTCATACCAATTCCTAATCAATTTGTTTGAAAAAATATCTATTCACCTTTTAGGTAGATTTTTAGGTATTTTATGACATCTTAAAACGCCATTTTCTCTAAATAAAGTATTTTTGGCTTGACACTGTATTAGCGTCGTCATGGGGCGGGTCATTTCTTTCCCTCTGATATGGCGAAGGAGATGATGGCTGGTCCATGCGTCATACTCGTGAACGGGTGCTGCTTGGGGTGACTGGTCGGCCTAGTCAGCGATGCTTTAGCCTATACTATTATTTTGGTTCGATCAACTGTAACTCTAGCCTCTTAATCCAGTCACGAATTATTTTTAACAGTAGATTTTGCAACTGAATGAAGGTAGATGTGCACCTTGAATGATTTCTATGTTTAATAGGTTCAAACCTTCAACGGTATCACTGAGTGATTTTTATTTTTTAGTACGTTAGCTTTTGGAGCATTTCAATATAATGAAATTCAGGTGGCATCAGCTTGCATCCTGTTTACCTCTCGTGTAACACTAACACTATTGTACCTGAAGATCTGACTTTTAAAAAGAGTGGCCATGAGTTTCTTTGCCAGTATTCTTCTCATAAGGCCCTACGCATTTTGGAATCTGGAAGTTATAGATCGACACAAACAGGAAGTAGATTTTGGTGTTTTTCACCTTATTTACCTTGACAATCCAGTACATGCTGTGGCGTCTGTTTGTGCCAATCTATGATTTTAACTCTAGCTTCAATTTAACGTTCATAAATGTCACTTAGTGTCTTAATTGAATAAATGATTTTGAATTTGAATTTGAACTTATCAGGGTCCATTTATGAATTATGATGCTAATCGTATTACCAATTAAATTCGTCGTATCTCAGGTTAGGGGCCAGGACCCCCTGGACAAAATTTCTAAATACGCCAATGTGTAGATGGGAGGGACTATGAGTATGAGGGACCGGGTGCTATGGCACACATTTCGTGGGGCCTATGTCTAGCAGTTGAATGATTAATATGTACCTATATTATTAATAAGTAGGTAATAAAATAAATAGAACGTGTACGATGCAATAATCGACACGAGCATCGTACAGTCACGTAGCGCGCACTCAGCAGTTTACGCCGATCCACGCTATTTCATCATTAATATAAATTAGTACACTTTCGGTCACCATTCGGTTCGGGTGTGCTCATAACCATTTTTACCATACCATCCTAGAGTAAGTTAAGTAGATAAACCATTCTTTTGTTTAACCTTCTCTTTCATTTAACCATATTTTCCTGTACGGTCACCATAGCCCGTACATAGTGGTCCTTCGAGTTTAAGTCGTAAAACGGGACCCTCGCGAGTGTTAAAAGTGAACACGTGGTAGTGAACCCGCTTACGACAACGTAACCAGTGTACAAGTAACCATTACCAGTAACCATTACCAGTAACCATTACCAATAACCATTACCAGTAACCATTACCAATAACCATTACCAGTAACCATTACCAGTAACCATTACCAGTAACCATTACCAGTAACCATTACCAGTGTACCATTTACCAATAAACATTGTGAAGTGGCTGGGGTTTGTGCAAAGTACCCAGGATCGAGCTCCGGGACAAACCAGGTCACCAAGTACCAGTCTTCTGAGTAAGATCTTTCCTATTTTTACCAATTTTTTACCATTTTCAACACAACCAACATGGAGGGGCTTTTTACCACGCAAGAGCAAATCATGGCTGCGATGGACACCCTCCGCAGTAATTTCAAGAAGGATGGGGCAGAACGCAAGACGCCTGCCTATCTTGAAAAAAGGTTAAGTACGTTAGATGCCTATTGGAATGAATTTCAGCTAAATCATACCAAATTGCGAGCTGAATTCGAAGACCCTAGTCATCACTATTTTAGCGAAAACTATTACCAAAAAGCTCTCAATTTTTATAATGAAATTAAGACCCTTATTAAGAAATATATGACCGGAGATATAACCAAACCATTTTTAAGACCAGCGACACCATTATCGCAATTTTCCAAACGCCACGACACTTCTACCACTCCGACAGAGGCGGGCGCCTCTCGGTCACCAATTGTAACCAAAACAACCACTCAGGGTAACCCAAGTAAGATAGAAGAAATGCTGCGAAAGCAGAAGACAAATTTTAAAGCATTTTCGCGAACCATTGACGCAATCGATCTGGAAAGTATTTCCGAGCGATGGGAGTTTGAGGATATTCTCAAAACGGTACAATCCAGGTGGTCGGCGATCGATACTTTACATTGGGAGATAGACAACGACAGTATCGTGGAGAATGAGGGGTACGACCAAGCCTTTAATGAATATGAGGAGAAATATAATTTTATAAAAAAGGCTATTAATAGCAAAATGTGGTCCACGTCGTATAGGGAGAAGTCTACCCCAAAAATGGAAATACCAACGTTTAGCGGCAATTACCAGCAATGAATTTCTTTTAAAGATTTGTTTTGTGAAGCCATACATAATAACAAATCATTACCATGTGCGCAAAAAATGCAGTATCTTAAAAGTAAACTCAGGGGAGAAGCGGACAAACTTATACAACACTTACGCATAAGTTCTGACAATTACCAAATTTGTTGGGACATACTTAACCATCGATACAACAATATGAGACTTATATTTAACTCACATATTCAGGTGCTTTTAGCCTTACCCAATCTGCAGCAGCAATCGGCCGCGGTTGTTAAAAAGCTACATGATACTACCAATGAGTGTCTTAACGCTATTAAGGCGATGGGGGTCGACACTACAAACTGGGACCCACTGATCGTATATATTGTGACGCAGAAATTAGACGCGGAAACCCACCATGATTATATTGAGTCACTAAGGAACCCTAGAGATTTGCCAACCATAACTGAATTTTTAGATTTTCTCGAGACCAAATTTACGTCATTAGAATCCTCAAGGCGTAAACAAGAGACAAATAAGCCAATGCCATCCAATTCTCAATACACTGACTATCAAAATCACAAAAGAAATACGTATAAATTACCAAATAGTTCGACGAATAAAATATTTCAACATAAACTTACAATTAATCATGTGACGACGAAGTCTGGCGCAATTGCACCACAGCGAAAATGCTTACTTTGTAATAATAACCAGGCATTATTTCAATGTAAAACATTCATAGAATCTGGGCCAGAAACACGTCGTCAAATTATTGAAAGCAACCATTTATGTAAAAACTGTTTAATTAGCCATTTTGGCAAGCCCTGCAATTCAGAAAAAACTTGTCGGTTTTGTAACAATGCGCACAACTCATTATTGCACAATGCCTATGAGACTTACATACCAATAATTGAAAAAGAGTTACAAAAATCAAATGTATGCGTTACACAAGGGCCTTCAGAAAGCATAACCAAGTTGCTAGCCACAGCCTTAATTAATATCAAAACAATTGACGGTTGTTATTACACCATGCGTGCTCTCATCGATCCCTGTGCGGAATCGTCACTTATCACTGAGAAGGCAGCACAATTATTGGGTCTACCCCGGATTAAACGCAACTGTGTGGTTGTAGGCGTTGGGGCTAAGGCCAATACTAGCAGGGGGCTTGTAAAGATTACCATATCTTCTTTACATAACAACTTTACCATTGACACAGAAGCATACGTCATGAAGCAAGTCGTTGGAAATTTACCAAACCAATCATTTACGAGACCAGCATGGCCACACATAAAAAACATACCTCTAGCGGACCCCGAGTTCTATAAAAATCGGTCAATTGATATGATTTTAAGCGTTGAAGTGTACGAGTTAATTTTACTGCCAGGTGTCATCCGTAAGGGCGCCTCTCTACCAATAGCCCAATATACGGAATTCGGTTGGATTTTAAGCGACACTGTACAACCTCAAAGCTACTGTAACATCGTATTGATTGATTTAAATGATATTCGGAGATTCTGGGAGATAGAGGACCTCTCTGAAAACATGTTAGACATGCCCAATGATGACTACCAATGTATGCAACAATACCAGTTGAAAACAACACGCCAACCAGACGGGCGTTACGTTGTAAGATTAACACTTCAACCAGATGTGAGAGAGAAATTGGGGGAGTCCAAAACCAAGGCCGTTGCCCAATTTCGTCAGTTGGAAAGAAGATTTACCAGAAATAAAATGATATATGAGAGTTATAAACAATTCATTCATGAGTATTTATATTTAAATCATATGAAGGCGTGCGCCGGTAACCAGACACCGGAGTCATATTTACAGCACCATTGTGTACTACGCGCGGAGTCAACGACCACAGCTACGCGTGTTGTTTTTAATGCGTCAGCTAAAACATCGACCGGTTTTTCATTAATTGATCTTATGTATGGCAAACCTACCCGTTGGAAACCATTCGTTGCCAATAGAGCCACAAAGATAGTAGAAATAATACCACAAACGTGCTGGCGCTACGTACAATCAAAACAAAATCCTGCTGACTGTGCAAGCCGAGGCATCAACGCTGAGCAACTAATCAACCATCCTATTTGGTGGCAGGGACCAACATGGCTGTTATCATTTGATGAAAAAACCATAAAAAGCAGCACTTACCATACTACTGAAGAGTTAAAGAAAACTACGTTGATAAATGTTACAACGTTACAATCCGATAACCAAGTCATTACCTCGATACTAAGCAGACACAGCGATTTTACGCGTGTGACAAGAGTGCTCGCTTGGATGCTACGAATATCGTCAAGTCTGCAAAATAAACCACAATATTTAACCATTCCGGAATTAAGAAAAGCAAAAAATATACTTATTAAACATGTACAGTCCGAGTTTTATGAAGACATTATTTTTATTAAGAAACATAAAAAACCAACTCCTAAAAGCCAACTATTAAAACTGAATCCGTACCTGGACAACCAAGGAATTCTAAGAGTCGGGGGACGAATCGCAACTGCAGGTGTGCAGTATAACATGAAGCATCCCGCGATTTTACCAAATAACCAACAGATAACAAACATTCTCATTGATCAAGCGCATAAAATGACCTTCCACGGAGGTGCACGCTTAACTTTGGCTTGGCTGCGTCAACAATATTGGGTACTAGGTGGCAACAGAGCAGTTAAGAAACAACTCCGAAAGTGCGTCGTTTGTAGAAGATATAGTCCTTCCAAGCAAAACCAATTAATGGGAGACATACCAGCAGCCAGAACCAATATACCTCGACCCTTCTACCATACGGGGGTCGATTTGACAAGCTTTGTTGACGTTAAGTCAGCAAAGGGGCGAGGAGTGAGATGTACTAAAGGATATATAACAGTTTTTGTTTGTATGGCAACCAAGGCCATACATTTAGAGATAGTATCCGACCTTACTGCCTCCGCTTTTACATCAGCTCTCCGTAGATTTGTGGCCAGACGGGGAGCGCCCGGGCACATTTATAGTGACAACGGGACTAATTTTATAAAAACCAACAGAGTGTTGCAGGAAGAGATAGTCAACCTAAAATTAATTTTAGACGACCAGTTCTATAATGTTATAACAGAGTTGCAAATTGAGTGGCACTTTAACGCTCCGTCATGGCCCAGTGCCGGAGGCCTATGGGAAACAGCGGTAAAGAGCCTGAAATACCACCTGAAACGTGTTATAGGAGAGCAAAGATTGACGTTCGAAGAATTTTCAACGTTACTGGCACAATTAGAAGGTTGTCTCAACTCTTGGCCCCTATGTCCGCTAACCGAAGATCCGGAGGACCTAGATATTCTTACTCCAGCACATTTCCTTTCAGGAGGACCAACTTTGACCATTGTTGAGACAGAAAAGGATTTACGAACCAGATGGCAACTAACGCAGAAGATATACCATGATATCTGGAAAAGATGGAGAACAGAGTATTTAACACAGCTGATTACTCGGTCCAAATGGCAGCGTTCGCAACTAAATATGACAGTTGGCGACATTGTAATAATACATGACGTCAATCTCCCACCAGGAAAGTGGGCTCTAGGAAGAGTAGTGGAACTCCATCCTGGAAAGGACGGTTTGGTCAGAGTAGTATCCGTGAAAACCAAAAATGGAATAGTAAAAAGACCAATCGTTAAATTATCTTTGTTACCAATAAATGAAAGTACTACCTGTCACAGCGAAAATGCGAGTTCAGCAGTTCTCCTCGACGAATCGGATGACGAAGTGCCGTCACCAAAACCCAGACCAAAACAGAATAACAAAAGAGGCATGCACCATTTTATTACCATAGCCCTCACGTTGTTCTCGTGTTTAATATCACCCATCACGTGTGCTCATGGTATAGTAAACTTAAACGACAGCCTGAGTTTATATTTTGATCGAATATCTACTGTGCACATTGTAAGGGATGAATGGAAGCTTGTAGTCTACTACGACGTTAACCCCTATTTGCAAGGGACTACATTGCTACTGAAGTATATTAACCATTTAGATAATATCTGTAGTCAATCAGCTGCAAAATTTCACTGTGGATCCGTTTTATTGCAACTACGTCACAGCTATAATGAGTTGGAGCGATACAATAACATTTTGTCAAGTCAGGAGTTCCCATGCGGCCGCACACAGCGTCGGCGTCGAGGTCTTATTAATGCAGTAGGTAATATTGCACATAGTTTATTCGGTGTACTTGATGACCAATTCGCTGAAAAATATAAACAGGACATCGACCTCATAAGAGTTAACCAGAACCATTTAGCGGCGCTATGGAAGAACCAGACTTCTGTCGTAGAGGTCGAATATAATGTATTGAAAAGAATGGGGTCTTCCATTGATAAACAGCACAAAATGTTCAACCAACACCTTAACCAAGTACAAAATATTACCAACTCGTTGAAGAATGAGGTCAGGAGTATCGAAAACACCAATGAGATTTTATTGTCATCCATCGCAGCAAATAGTTTGTTAGTGAACTTGAAAAATATTCATGTATTATTGGATACCCTCTCCGAGGTTAATTACGGGAAATTCAACGTACATCTATTAAAACCAGAACAACTGTTGAATGAATTGAATACCATCTCAGGTAAATTATCAAAGGAGCTGAGCTTACCTATAGAGAATATACCTACCGAACTACCAAAAATATACCACTTATTGAAAGTAAGGGCGAAAATGAACAAAGGCTATTTTATTTTTGAAATTAAAATACCTCTCGTTAGTCGAGATAGTTATGACTTATATAAAATACTTTCGATCAGAAAGAAAGTAAAAAACAATATGGTCACCCTCCTACCTGTCTCACATTACGTGGCGATCAACTTACGGAAGGATTTATACATACTATTATCAGACATAGATATTACAGAATGCATACACTTTGATATGACAACACAACTATGCCCCTTACAGAAGCCGTTGTCACACATGAAGGCTCAGGAAAGATTGTGCACCAAAGACCAAGAAACACAGCTCTGTGTAACTGAGTCCAGGTCGTGCCAAGACTCGTGGGTCCAATTAAATAATATTAATACGTATTTGTTCTTTTGTTGTGACCCTCGGTCAATAAGAATCATATGCGAAGACCAGGTTACCACCGACCACCTCATCAATAGCGGTATAATTAAACTGGGAAGTGATTGCGTCATCAAAGGCTCAGATATTACTATCATTTTCCAGAAACAACAAGTCAATGATTTGAGAGTGCATGCTGACGTCGCAAAGGTAGAAATTTCACCTGTAAACCATCTGTTTAACCAGAACTGGACATCGTTTACGGAGCCGGAACCTATAATCAGTGGCAACGAAAAGGAGTTGGAAGATATAGGTTCTAAAGTAAAGGAACTCAAGGCGGAGACGGGGTTAGTGAACCAGGTGTCTCAGCACGACGTCCACCATTACATCGTAATCTACTTGCTGGTGGGAGTGTGCGGAGTGACAGCGGCAGCATATGGTGTGAGGCAGTGGCGGTCGCGCTGCCGCCGCCTCGCCAGAGCTGCTGCGCTGGGGGCCATAGGGCCGGAGCCACCGCTGGCGAGCGCAGCGGTAGCGAAGCAAGCTATTGAGCGCGGTCTCACCAACGCCGCGTTTCATTATAGTGTCAGTGATCAATGTGTTAGTGTAAGTAAAAAAGCAGAACAAAGTGAAGTGCAACCAGTACCCAGTGTTCGCATTGACCAATCTACGTCCCCTATATTTCCTAAATTCTTGTTTAATAAGGAAACCAGTAGTAAACCATAGAGACTCTAATTTTTACACATAAGGTTATTGTTTATCACCTTGTCTCATCGTCATTCACGAGTTCATAACCATCTGTTATCGTTCTTCTCGCGAGGTGGGAGCATGTACGATGCAATAATCGACACGAGCATCGTACAGTCATGTAGCGCGCACTCAGCAGTTTATTCGTTCCACGCTATTTCATCATTAATATAAATTAGTACACTTTCGGTTACCATTCGGTTCGGGTGTGCTCATAACCATTTTTAACATACCATCCTAGAGTAAGTTAAGTAGATAAACCATTCTTTTGCTTAACCTTCTCTTTCATTTAACCATATTTTCCTGTACGGTCACCATAGCCCGTACAGAACGTAACGGTATTTTATTCTATGCTCTAAGAAAATCGCAAACCAGTAGCGATGACGTCTTATTGTGAACGAATAAGAAACAGATGGTTTGCATTGCATTGCATCCAACGGTTTATGTTGGGAAGTTGTATATATACTAATCGGCGCGAGAACTCTCATAGCGCGATGCAGGATTAGTAGGTTGTAGATGATGTTGGAGTATGTTTCATTTTGCTGTATGTGGAAGTCGCCACAGATTCATACCAACGGGACATTTTATTGAACTATTCATCACTTCTTTGTTAACTGTTCAGCGTCCATGTATGGGTGGAACTAATTTCTGAAACAAATAATAAAAAATTAAGGGTGACCATAGAAAGAGCTAAAATTATTACTAATAAAAAATTTCACAACACTCAACGCTAGTAGGTTTTTATTATGTATTTATGAGTAGAATTATTGAATTTATATTTGAGTTATTTTCAATTTAGTTTCAATCTTCTTTTTTTATAGACTATGAACACTTAAGCTATAATTTTAGTATTTAATCATAAAGAATTGTAGTGGTTGGTAATTATAATAAGAAAGTTAATTAATATTTGTTTTGTTAAAATAATAATAAATAACTAAAAGTAGAAAGGAAAAATTACTTGAAGCTTCAAGTAATTTTTCCTTTGCGTCACATAGATGACACATTAAGAAAAAAAAAGCTGTCACACGAACAAAGCATGCATACTCTATGCTTCACACACCGCGACGTGGATAGGTACTGGAAAAGTCTGTCGACAGCACAGAGTACATTCATTGTACTGTAGTAGTCGACACTTCGACAGTTACTTCGCGGCCGCGGCCGTCAGTTTGGTTAACAAGTGCTTAAATGACGTTACTGACATTCAATAAATATTTGCTACTATAAACGTCCATTTTATAATATTGTATTAAAATGGATCGCTTACGAGTGCATGTGAACTTTAAATGTTTAACTAGTGCATTTCTTTTGGTACTTTTTGTCGCCCCGTTGAGCACAGGTATGTCGCAACTTTGATGCCTACGTAATGAAAACAATGCATCTGTTTTAATAAAGTTATCTAAAATTTACGTACTCACTTGTAGCGAGATTACATATAGTAAGTCGATTCGTTTTCAGAACATTTATTAAGTTGGTGTATATACTTCGTACGTCAGCATTTATTTTTATTATAGTATAAAAAAACATCCTTGAAATCCTTTCGACTCTTGTTCTTAAGTGATTAAAGGAACCGACGTCATCGCTGATGATTAATTTCCGACTATGTTTGAAACGACTTACTAGGTACGTTTTATTCTGCAATTTATATATACCTACTGTCTCTAAAAAAAATACTTTTTAATTTCTAAGGCCTACATTAATTAACTTTATAATGTAGACAGAACTTTTAGGAGAACCTATTCGGATACTATATTTTTTAAAAGCTACAAGGTTATAACCATGTATACAAGTAAATACATTCGGAGATATTCAACTGACATACAGACAAGTGAAGGCTGATCTATACTGGATTAGAGATAGAATATTTTTTTTTTTAGATAATGTAAAATGAACTTCTGTTAGCCTTTTACCTTTCTACACAAAATAGCTTTTAGTAGCCAGTCTGCCTGATAATAAATGGTAACATAAAACACTAAGAATACCAGTTGTTGTAAAATATTATATTAATTTTGTTACAGCCATCACAAATTCTGTTTAATTTTAGTATTGTTCATTATAATTACCACATATTTTAAATGAAAAATACTATCAATCTACTGTAAAACCAAAGAAATAATTCAAAATCTTTTGCATTTTTTATTTCTTCTACATATTTACTTACAAACTTTAGTATGAGTGGTGAAATAAAATCTTAAAAGAAAGAAAAATATACTAAAGAGAAAGAAAAATATACTAAAAAGAAAAAGATTAAAACTTATCTTATTTTTTCAAAATTTTAATTGTCAGGCATAAATACCTGTCCACAGCAACAGTCTGGCAATATTGATAATAACTTTTTAATGATATTATGTATAGAAAAGTAACCAATGATTTTATTTTACTTTAGCACAATCCGTTCTGAAACTTGGACACCCGCCCAAGCTAGCAGGTCTGCATACCTTCAGACTCTATTTATACTACTCCATAAGACACATTTAGTTTGTCAGAAAATAAGTAAAATCTGGCAGCTCTGGAATCTAACCCTATCATGTTTCCATCATAAAGTCCTGTATCATTCTAAATACTACCTGGATCTTCATAAGAGGTTCCATTTGTTCTGTCTTACAATAATAGGTTAATTTAATTTAAAAAAAACAGTACTTACGGTTTTGAGGTTTGTCATTTCATTTTTTGATACAAAAAACAATTTTAAATAGTTTTATGGTTCAAGGCTCCTCTTATTGGGATGTCCATATTTTAAAAAGTTATACATGGTGATACATACAAAATTAAAAAAAAGCAAATACAGTACAGCTACTTTTTTGTTGACTCTAAGCATTTTCTACCTCTTTGTCCCTAATAGATAATAGTTATTACAGGTGGGTACTACATAGCTTCTCACACATATATTCCTTTGAGGTCTTATGTATACCATGTTGATTTTAAACTTGTCATTGCAATAATTTTAAATAGCCAGTAACATCACCATCTTTCGGTGCACTGGCAACATCTTACACTCTTTGAATAGTTCTTCGTAATTACTACTTTTACAACGATTTTTTTGTGTTTTTATCAACTAATAGTTTCATAACTTTGTAATGATTCTATTTTACCCATATCATGCCAGCCTATATGAAAGTAGCTAGTCCAACAGATCATAGTAGACCGTGTACACAGTGGCCCTATCTAGTACAAAACTAAGGTGGGTGAACTTTACAAGCACTACCTAATTTGAGTTTGTCACATAGGTGTGCTGTCACATAGACTATACCCAAAAGCCATTTATCAAAGTAATGTCTTATTACATACTGCAAGACTCAACACTAACCATAGCAGTAAAAGACATCAAGTGGTCAAGCATAGTGGATCATGGAAATTTTATTTTTCTACTATAAGGAGATAGAACCAGAGAAAACTTGAAAATACTGAGAGGCTAAAAAGAAAGCTGGAACATTTTGTAGAAAGCCCAAAGACATTAAATATTCAAAACAAACATAAATGTTTGAAGTGACATACAAAAATGAAAGTGATAATCCATATGTTTTTACATAAATAACATCGTGAATTACAAACTAAATCAACGAACGCTATGAGAACTAAACTAATATCTACATGAGGAAAGAGGAACAAAAATAGAACAACATGGTTGCCGGTTGTACATGGGTTGCTGTTTTCTCTGCTTTCATGTGTGCTCTGCACAGTGGGCTGTTCATATCACCTATAGCAAAAAGATGTTTGTTGGTGTTGTGTTGTGATAACTCCGTACGCAGCTGACGCATAGCCAGCCGGAGTAGCAATCTCGACAGACGGCAGTTGATGGTGCAAAATTAAAAAAGTTTCAAGTCCTTTTATTCTGCTTAGTCTATTATTATCTGTTACCCGCTACTTCGTTCGCTTCAAAATTTAAATCGGTCTCTCAGAAACCGTACTTTTTACGGGATAAAAAGTCTATGTGCTCTTTCAGACTATAATCAATTGTTGTGCCAAAATTTATCCAGATTCGTTCAGACGTACTGGCTTGCTTGCGCAACAAGCAACGTCCGTCTATCCAAACTTTCGCATTTATTTAGTTTATGCATTAGTAGTAAGATAGGTTATTAGTCAATAGCTACCAAAGTGGCTTCAATTTGAATAGGACGTCATCATCATCATTTCAGCCATACGACATGGACATTGGACACACAGCCATGGACGTCCACAGATGGATATTGGCTTCCCATAATGATTTCCAAGAAGACCGGTTTAATTAAAAGCGACCTGCATCGATCGAAGGCCTGTCATCTTTCTTGATGTTTATGGATAGCAGATATATTTTTAAATTAAATTTGTCTGACTGGCGATGCCTTACAACAACTACTAGGACTGGCAGGCTGTTTAAAGCCTTTCAAACTGGCGCTTTTTTTCTCGCCCTCAATATTCTTAGAATTTTCCCATTTTTACTTTCCAAAATGCCCAGTCAGTGGCAATAGGCTTGCCCCCTAGTACGCGAGTGGGACCAACTTATAGTTGGCAAAAAGTGGGTGTTTAATACGCTTCTGCCTCCGCCTTCAGGAATACAAGCGTGAGTGTATGCTGTCTTGGTGCAGTAAAGAGGGTCGCCAGAGCTCTAACCATAATGTTGCGAAAGTTTATAGTCACCAGTATCCAAAATATATTCTGTTATATACAATAATAATAATAATAAAATTGTATTTATTTCTCTCATCACAAAGGTAGGTACAACTTAGGAAATACAAAAACAGATCAGTCAAACTATTATTCCTTTGTGAGAGACTGGTGTCTATGTTAGGAAAAACCTGTGTTACAGATCACCAGGCTCTCATCTCCTGGACGAACCATCAATCATACCTTATTTTATTATGTGATATACTTAATAAATCCATCTTACTAAGTTCTTATAACCTGCCTCGTTATTTTCGGTTTATAGTAGTATACTTACTACTATCTTTTTTAATATGTAATTGACCAACGATCTGAAGAAGGTAATTGGGATAGACGGGATGCAGAAGGCGGTAAACCGGTAGCTATGGCGCACATTGGGAGGGGCCTATGTACAGCAGTGAACTACAATAGGCCAATTGATAATGTGATACTGTATGCATCGAGTTTGACTTGTAAACATTGGGACAGACCGACATAGAAAAAAGGTCTCGCGTTTAGTCAATGCTTTTTCGCCAAAAGGAGTTTAATCGCGGTATTCTGATGAGTAGAGGTACTTTCGTTATGATGCGACAAGAACTTAAACAAATAATTCCTTAACATTGAAAGAACAGTCAAGGATAACTATTTTTGGGTTATCTGTTCGATTTGTTTGTTTCATTTTATTGATATGTGACGAGCGAGAGACTGTTACTAAATGTAAATAAATTAAAATAAAATCTAGTGCTTGCTACGCGGCATGGAAAGCACTTGTGTGCCTTGTTCCTTAAATAATAAGAATGGTTAAGTACTAGATTGTCGCCCTTAACATTGGATTGTGTATAGAAGAAGTATTACCTCATTACGCATTGAAGGAGTTATGAGATAGAATACGAATATTCCTTGTCGCGTTTTCGTTTGATAAGCAGGTATGTATAATTTTAAGCGCTGCTGTTGTCGGGGCACATATTTCTTATGCGGTTTTTTCCAGAGGTCGTTACACCTCAGGACACAGTGCCGCCACTCGCGAGACTAGTCGTGACGTCGAAGGCCGACTCTCAAGGCCTGCTCTAAGCTTCCTTGTGTTCCGCGACAACACTGTCAATAGTATCTAGTTGTATCGATAGCCCAAAAAGTTGTGAAATTATCAATACTATGGCAGCACTATAAAAAAGTAATTCAGCCTCGGGCCATTTATGGGTGTACATATATTTTGTTAATTGTTTGATACAGTGTAAAGTGTTTCAAAGGTAAATATTGCAGGAGACTTCTGCACGAAATAAAGTTCACTAAACGGGTTTTGGGAAAGTTCCTCCATCCTGGAAAAGACCTCGCTAAGGTGCCACTAGCGTAGTGTTATTTTCTAAGGTGACACCCTTTCGTAAATAAGAATAGTAATACACTTTCTTTCCTCGTGTTTTAACCCAGCTTAAATTTACATTATACCTGTCACTTTGTGGTTAGTGTAAGCGACTTCTAAATTAACTGGCCGTCCCCGCAGTTTCACCTGCGTTTATGATCACTTCTCCGCTCCTGTTGGCCGTAGCGTGATTTTATATAGCCTATATATAGCCTTCCTCGATAAATGGGCTATCTAACACTGAAATAATTTTTCAACCAGTAGTTCCTGAGATTCAAGCAAACAAACAAACTCCTCAGCTTTAATTAGTATAGATAATAGCGAATATTCTTCAATAAACGGTATATTTATAGGAACCAGTAAAGTAATTCTAAAAAATGTCCAATTATCCATACTATCTATACTAATATTATAAAGAGGAAAGATTTGTATGTAAGTATGTTTGTAACGAATTGGCTGGTATGTAGATAGCTGGAGACCTGGGTTAACGCATAGGCTATTTTTTATCCCGACATTCCCACGAAATCGGGACTTACGCGGGTGAAACCGCGAGGCGCTGCTAGTAAATCATATAGTTCCAGTTAATTGTTGTATTTTGTCACGTTCTGGAATTGTTATTGTAGATAATACTTAATGACATAGTTATTAATATGGACTGGCTGTCACTCGTCGAACATGTATGTATTATTATACCTTCGACTTCCATAATCGTAGCGAATATAAACCAGTTATTGTGTGATGTTCGAACAAATGAAAATCTACACAAACTTTAAAACTATATTAAATGCAAAAAATAGCAAAATAAAAAGAAAACGATTAAGTTTACACACTATTTCATTGACTTTCAATAGCACAAAGTATTGAACATCGTTTCATTAATTGTTGTAAGTTCAATCTCTGTACCTACTGTATGGTATCGATATAAAATATCGATATTAGATGTGTAAATCGGGACTTTATCGCGATAACAATTACAAAATAAAGGTTAATTAAAAACAATTAGAATATCGATATAAATTTAACAAAAATGATGCGGTCTGCTGTTTATTCAAAACTAATCAAATCCTTACTAATATTATAAATGCGAAAGTAACTCTGTCTGTCTGTCGCCCTTTCACACCAAAACTACTGAACCGATTTAAATGAAATTTGGTACACAGATAGTCTAGAGCCTGAGAAAGGACATAGGCTACTTTTTAATGCAAAAAAGGGGTGTAAGGGGTTGAAAGGTGGGGATGAAAAGTCGTATGAAAGTATTGCCAATTAGCCTAAATAATTTAAAAATTCTACCCAAAGACACTATTCCACGCGGACGAAGTCGCGGGCACAGGTAGTTTATTATATTTTTAATTCATAATACCGATTTTGGCTTTATATTTATACCTTTTTGGTTAACCGACGTTTCGATCGGGGACTGTTGGGTTGTATATTTTCTGTTTTGATTTCTTAATTTTTGTGATCTCTGCTTGCCCTCTTCTACTACTATTATATAAACACACTAGCAGCGCCTCGCGGTTTCACCCGCGTAAGTCCCGATCCCGTGGGAATGTCGGGATAAAAAAGCCTATGCGTTAATCTAGGTATCCAGCTATCTACATACCAAGTTTCATCGCAATCGGTCCAGTACTTTTTGAGTCATTCCGTTACAAACATACTATACATTCAGAGATGAGCAGCTAAAACGACCGAATTTATCTCAAAAACAGATTGTAGCTTTAGTTATCCCTAATATATTATTTTGCATACGGCTTCACTCTCGTAAAAGTTATTTTTTTATAGTAAAATTACTATGCAAGTGTTGTCCAGAATGGACTCGAAGGCCACAAAAAACCAACCATACAAATCATCGACATGTTAAACACATCGCTAGTTAGTGTGACATGTTGATTATCTAGCCACCGTTGTATCTTACCCGTGTAATAGCATTAACTACGCAGTTAGAGTAAGAGACTTGTACTCGTACTAACTCACGGATCGTATAGGTAAAGCGTACGTGTGGAATACCAATGTCATGTATATACTCACTAACTTTATACATAATACATCTATACATATTTATACGTCTGCCTTGCATGGACTTCTTTGTTCTATTGAATAATATCCCCTTATTAATAGATCTTTGTACATATAATAGGACAATGCAGTTCAGTATCTTAGAAGAAAGATTATATTCATCAATGTTTTATCGTCTATGATGAAAGTGTAATTTTTCATCTTGTCTTTGTTGGATTTTTTATTTATAAAGTATTCAAAAAAGAGAAATCCAGTAAGACGCACATGACGTGTCAAATGGCTCACTTATACAATAATACCGAAGTATCCGAAACTTATACTAAATATGAAAATAAAAACTACCATGTAACACAGAGCTGCTTGCCATCGAAACAAGTTTATGTAGTTAACAGAAACGAGATATAAAAAGATTAAATAAAATTCGTTATTTATTACTTGTTTATTCTATATCTGATCAAAAACTTGTGTTTGATTGTACGTTTAAATGTCCGCTGACTAACTGGACAAACTCAAGTGGCGAAACTGATGTTGTAAGAACTGCAAGTGTTTGTTGGCTCCGGTAGAAACTTACCGTCGGTCGCCCTGTGTTCCGCCCAGAACAAGCTAGGTGCACAAAAACAGAGTTTGTTTGATGTTCCAGTAATCATTTCAAACCTAGATAATCAGGTTGAGCATGTAAGGCAATAAACTGCATATATTAGCATTTTACCACCCACGCGATAATGTCTTACGAGTTACTTTAAAAAGTTATAGGGAATTAAAGTGGTGTATTCAATTTATTTTAGACCTCATTGAAAACCCTGAAAAATTAGGTCACAAGTATACTGAATAAAATCTACGACTCACGTCTCCAAACACATGGAGTGGAGTATGCTTACTGGGTATAACGTATTTCCATCATTATATTGATGTAAATAGTGTTCATATTAGTTCCGAAGACTTGTATAGAGGATTCTTCTGAGGATGAAGTAATACCTACTTAATATATTTTCCTAAAATACCTAATCAAGATAGGTAGCTTTAAGTTAAGTTTGTTGAAGTTTAATAACTAATTAGTGTCATTTAGGCAAAATATTTCAAATCACGTAAAGTATTTATTATTTTTATTCTAAAACTCTAATTGATTATTTTAATAAAAATAGTATCTTCTGATATATGCATTTCAATTTCTATAGAACACCCACTTTTTAAGCGCTTAAGCTTTGATTCTAGACATATATATAATGAAAGTGTTTAAGTTTTTTTATACTTACAAGGACAAATATATAAATATAAAAAAAAAACGTTTTTGTGCTAAGTTTTATGAGAGGTATTCGAAGCCAAATATAATGCTAAAGCCAAATTAAAGTTGTCCATCTAGCTCATTCAGGACTAAACACTGTGCGTCGTACGTCTTAGGTTTGCGATGACGGTTGCGTTTATTAATATAAAAATAAGTAATTATTAATTAATATTAGTTCTTACACAGTCGACGTGTCATTATTTATTAAAAAGTCAACGATCCGTCAATTCGTTAATTAAATAGTTATGTAGTAGGTACATAACCTAAATTAATTAAGTATTAGGATTTACCAGAATGTTAAATCATAATAAAATTTCAAAACCTGTTTTTAGGTAAATGTTTTCCTCAAGAGAATTCTAGGAAACAAAAATATTTATTTATTTGTTGCAGCCTTTTCCTCAAGCGAACGTCTCATCGCAGAATATACTGCATTCTGAAACAAAGAGTTGCAATGATCGTATAAGCTAAGATTGGTTATGATTATCTTTAAAAAAAGTATCAATTACTTCAATGCTCCGACTGTAATAAGCTGTATTATTCATCCCTTAATTTTCTACCCTTAGAGGTGGAATATTTTTTTTATTAAAATTTAAATGGATCGTCCCATTTAAAATTAAAGTAAAACCAATTCTGTTATAAAAAAGGATTGTTGATGACACAAAAAAAAATTGTCGGTTTTATCAGTTGATTTTAAGTTTTAAGAATTTCATTAAAATTTACAGTATATCTCTTTTTCGTGTGTCGGTTTGTAATTTATCTAAGTTACAATAGCCTAATGTCAATTGCTCGTCACCTTTTACAAAATAATGCTTTTCCCGACACAGGAACGTTAATTGTTGTGGCGTTCTCCTGATAGGTACTTCAGACGCATGGTGATGAGCATAAATTGTGATAATCATATTAAAATAATCGAATTGCAACCCGATACTAATTATTGGGTAGTTCCGGTGACGATCTGAGGTCGTCATCATCAGTTACACTTCACGAAATCGTGCGAAAGCAAAATTAAATGCTCGAATTACTATAAAAATACCCAAATGACAATAGATTTGTGTATAATATCTAAGAGTTCCCTCGATTTCTCGTTGATCCCAGGATCTGATGCCTGATCTGATGACAATGGGACCAACAAAGAAGTGTACTCTTTCAAACAAAAAGATTTTTCTAATTCGGTCCAGTCTTGTAATCGATTACAAGACTGGACCGATTTAGAAAAATGTTTTTGTTTGACCAACATAAAAAAAGCCTTTTGACCCTAAAACTCTCCAGAAACTAACCAGTATCTATCATAAAATCAATTTAAGAAGTTGGAATCAATATCCGTATTCCAGGTCAGGTCTGCAATTTAGTCAAGCAAGATAGTTATTCTGTACGTCCAGGATTGTTTCAAGATTCGTGGACGTCCACGAGTTACGAAAAGCAGTTGAAAAGACAGCAATGGAACAGAGCAGTTTAAGTATAGGTGGCTTTGTGCTAGACCGTTGAGGACATACCGTCGCAGCCGGTCCTCCCATTTTAGGCGCAGTTTGGCACACTGTGGTTTTAGTGGGCTTCAGTCCGACATACGGCGCCACCGATAGCCCTGGAGAAGTACCCACATGAAAAAAAAAGTGGTGAACTTGTGTCAAATAATAAAAACTTTAACAAATTAATACTCAAAACAAAAAATAAATGTGCCTTCTCATTGAACGGCCATTTACATGATGTTTAAATAACAAATTTATTCTTTTCTTTTATGCAAAGCTGCACAAACAAAGTGACATTAAATATATTCTTTTTCGCATCATATAAGCGAAAAATAAATAAAATGCTTTCAGACTTTATGATTCAGCCAGAACAGCCAACACAGATAAATAAATTGTATCGGGTGCGCATTTTGTTATCAGGAAACGTTTATTTTTTGTTTTATATATAACTGTTGTTACATTTTATCTGCGTTTAATTATGAAATATGAATACGTGATGTATATTTGTTCGTGTTGTGAATAAACACTTCTGTGTGTTTGCTATCTACACAGATATAAAACAGCAGCGAACAGAGGCTGTGTAAACTGAGAAGGTACGTCATGCCTATGTCGGTAAAGTAATAATAAATTGGTAATTAATTGGCCTGTATCTTTTATTTGTTATTGAGTGAGCTGTTGAGCAAATTACTTGTAATGTGCTCAACAGCTCACTCAATGTGCTCAGCAGTTTAGTAATACTAGCCAGGTCTGTGTAGGATGGGTGACCATTCTTAACACAGTTAGACCCCTCCGTGCCTCGGAGAGCACGTTAAACCGTCGGTCCCGGGTGCCATACTGACATCTGTGGCATTCGTTACGGGTAGTTGAAGCCCTAAAAAGTCCGACAACCTGGTCTAACTACAGAACTTCAATATCGCTTCAATATTGGGTTGTGGAGGTCTGATGGCAGTCGCTTCACGTAAAATATCAAAGTTCGGCCGTATCGTAGTTAGACTGAAAGCCGACCCCAACTTAGCTGGGAAAAGGCACGGAGGATGATGAGTATCTTTTATTTGTTATAGGTTAAAAATTGTGTAATATAAGGCGGTATCTAAAGGCAATAAACTGATTATTTCTGATATTACCAACAGGGTCGTGTAAGGTTTTCAGGGTTACACGAGGGAGTTGTACAAACTGCTTAATTTTTTGCCGTAGTACGTCAAGATTTAGTAAATCCTGTTATATCAGACAGGTTTTGATGCTTGTTGTTTTAAATAATACATGATGTTTATTTTATGAGATTGTAACATCTACATATTAGCCTGTTGTAGGTGTTATTAGAATTTGGCGTCTAAATCTTTTTCCGATTAAATTAACAATATTAATAAAAAAATATGTACAGATAACTCTTCATGTGAGCCTTCAAGTAGATTTTTTATTACTATACCTTGTTTAAAAAATGTATAGCAAGTAAAAGGTTGATCTGATGCCATTTTTGTCACTTATATCATAGTACTGTTCGCGGAGCTCTCCTAATTGGAGAATCAATCGTTTGGAAAAGTTTAAGATTGTCTATTATATTTGTAGTGCGCCTTTGTTTACACTAAAAATATACTATTCTGCTGCATGCCGAGTTACGCCGAGTTACAAGCACTAAATCATTCGGTGTGTCTGATCTGTAGAAAGTTAATATAAGCTAAGCGAGTGAGTGATAATGTTGCCACAGTAACGATTGTTTCTGAGGAACCCTAAATATCAGACAAAATAGGTTTTTACCGATTAGTTTGGTAATTCTTGCATAGTATTATTAAAAGGCCCTATTTATATTCTAGAACTAGCTGCGCCCCGCGGTTTCACCCGCATCAGTCCCGATGCCGTCGGAATACCGGGATAAACAGTTGCATATGTGTTATTCCAGGTCTCCAGTTATCTACATACCAAGTTTCATCGCAATCAGTCCAGTAGTTTTTGTGTGAAAACATTACAAACGTACACACAAATGTTTCCTCTTTATAATATTAGTTTAGATCAATTGAGACCCCTGGGAATCCCTCACCTAATAATCTAAAATTGTAAGATTTCAGTGACTACCCTATTGTAGCTAATATTAAGACTCATTACTAAACTACCTTTCTTGTTTCCAAATGGAACAATGTATCAGTAATATTAAACTTGTAATCCTTTTACAAGAGGTTTGATATGTGATAATTTGAATTTTGATCCCTTTAGGCAGGGTAAAGTGGTACACAGAGAGAACATAACAAATAATTAATAAATTACTGTAATCTAGGCTACCACCCAAAAACCATAGCTAGCAAATTTATATATACAATATACAAATTTAATGATATGAAATCGGTTGTCAAGTTAAGGTGTGAGGCAAACTCCGTTTTATAATATTAGTTAGGACGACGACGACGACGCAAAAATTTTCGTTGAAAATTCAACGAAATTTTACCGTCCGTTGTGTCCGAATGTTTCTTGTTTATTGGAACGCGGCATAAATGATCCTTGAACTATGTCCCTTGGGTGATATCACAAACAGCAACTGTTTAAATCCTCCATTAGTATAGACCCGGGTAATTAACAGAAGCTATTAAGGTAGTACAATTAATTAGGGCACTAAAAATAGAGGCAGTCAGACCGACAGACAAGTGTTTTCGACTTGATATTCAACTTATGCGAGTATTGTTTCTGAATATAGAAGCATATTCACAATCGCAATTGGCTAAATATAACCATTTCATTCACGCACTCTACAACATATTACATGGTTACATATAATTTAAAAATATTTACCGACGGCTAACGAACGTCTAGTATCCACGATGACGAACTATAATCGACACATGGGAGTAAACGACAAATGTACGTGGCAAGATGCCAAATAACTGAATACATTTGCAATACAAAAACCCACGTTACATTAAATAGTAAACTAGTCCGCGGTCCAAAATAAAATGAAATTTCGAATGTATAAGCTGAAAAAAATTATAATATATAAAGCCAGGCTGTTTACACGCTACTTTTAGAATTGGCGACCGGCGATTTTGCAACTGCGTTTTGGCCGTGTTTGGATTTCCCTGTAGCGACAACTGCCTCAAAATGGCTATTGTGGATGGATTACATCGATGGTGCATCGTGTCTACATAAGTGGCCTTTTGTGTCGGGTTTTGCTCGTAACAGACAATAATATATACATAGGGCAAAATATTACGACCTCTGTTAATCTTAACATTTTCAGTGCCGGTGACACACCTAGCGCGTTATTCTAAATTTCCTCCAGGTGCCGATGACACGCCTGGCGTGTCAACAATGTTTCGGCAATATTTTAGAAATTAAGCAATATTATATATTGAAAATAACTGTCTAGTTTAATTATTTGATAAGTTAACCAAATTTGAAGTGGCCCCTAAGATACATTGAATTTTATATTCCACAAAAAAATGTTGTACATACAATGCCGAGAACACGCCACGCGTGTTCAGCCGCATAGATTGTCAACTATGGCAAGTTTTACTTAATGTATTAATAATTTCATCATCATCATCTAAATTTCATCTCAAGAATGGGCTGTTCTTGTAGACAGCTATTTATTTCTTAAAGCAAGGGCAAGGCTCTATATTATAATAATATATGGAGTAACTTTAATCAAAAAGAGTAACATAAAATGTATTAATTCGGGCCTTACATCAGTAAATATACCTACCATAGATACACTATTTCTTACAACAATCTCGCAAAGTAATGGTACTCGATAGTTCCAAATACTTCACGTGCTTGCATTTAATATGCCCTCTTAATAATAAACCAGACTTCCTGTGAATCTATATTGAAATAGTTTGATACAAAAACTGTATTTGTAGTTTATTAATTACCACAACGGAGCGAATTACACACGCACGGCGTGAGTGAGAAGGACAGATGCTCAAACTACGTATTAAAAAAAAAACTATCTTTTTAAATTAACGTTTGTTATAGTGTCATGATTATCCTTTACATAATGCTATCATGAAGATATTATACTTACCAAAAGTATTATATTCTTTGCATTTTTAGTTTTAGCATTTTCTGGCTACACCTGAAACGTCACACCGCTAGCGCTGGCGCGAAGCGTCTAATAGCTCGACTGTGCTTATAATTTCATTTAAGCACAGTTTAGTTCTGACTGAACAAACATCTATGTAATATATGGTCGAAGCTTCTCAAGTTCTAGCAAGTCGATATATGTTACGCGTTTTTTCTCAACTAGGCCATGCTCGAAGAGCACTGTCATTTCAACGTTTACTTTATAAATTTATTACTTTTAATAGATGGTCATTCTACAAACATATCTGTATATATAATATACTTCATCACGTTGCGTACGATCTAATGTTGTGCTCATGATGCTCACTTGTCCGACGCAATTGTTCTTAAATTGGTCATCCTATTTAATATCCGTCTATTTATAGACTGTCTTCCTTATTGTACATTTTTTATTAAAATAATGTAGTTTTGGTAAACCGAAACCCTTTTACTACCGTGATGCAGAAACTAAGAGTTATTGTGGATTTTTTTTACGAAAAGTATCTCTGTCTTTTGGTGAGGTGTGGAAATGCGAATGCAAACGCTGGGACAGTTAAAACCAGGACATCATTTATTCTACAAATATTCCAAAAAAGCAGCTTGCCTGAGGTGTAACGTTTCCGGTGCATATACTCGTAAATACCAGACGTCACTAGCGTGTTGCCAACCTCACTCTGATGATCTTTCTACCAGCACGAACACAACATTGCCTAAGTAAAGTTTTTGAGAATTAAACTGCCAAATGTGTATACTACTGCGAAATTTCGGTGACGGGTATTATTATTTCATTTCTATTGTCACATTCATGAGTGGCTTTTGTCTTATTTCAATAAATTCTTTAAACCAAACTTCGTCACGGTAGATGTTACATCACATTGTGAACACCATGATGACGGCAGTAGGTTATTGGGAATACACAGTCGACTGTATAGAAGTCATAGTCATATTAGATCACTTGTTCATCAGGCTCTCTCGCTCTCATCGGGACGGGTTGTGCGAAAAGGTATTATGACACTCGAGAGCAAAGGCGATGTACCAAAACATCACAGATGAGTTGGAGTAGTAAGCGCAACTATTATTCGTAAATATTTCAACAAATCTCAGATACAAAATTCAACGCCGTAACCACAATATTTGTTAAAGTTTTATTAAATACCCTTCACCGTTTTGATTTATAACCATTTATAGGTACACGCCCGCGAAATTGATGACTTCAAATAATATGTTTACATTCCACGATAACCGTCAATTCCTTAGAAAGCGGGTGAAGTTCGAATAATCTTTGTTGTTTTTATAAACAAAAAATGATACCACAATGACGGACACGCATTCGTCACCAATGAATCAATAAGATGAACAAATATACATGAGATGAACACAAGTTTGACTCATACTTACAATCGACCGTGACAGAATGTTTTACATATTTATTTACATATTATTTTGTGTACAAATAACAATATTTCGATTACCTCCAACCAATAAGAATACTCGTATATTGTAGTATAGGATACTATAAATACGAATTTATATTATACTAGCTGCACCCCGCGGTTTTACCCGCGTAAGTCCCAGTGCCGTGGGAATATCGGGATAAAAAGTCGTATGTGTTAATCCAGGTCTCCAGCTATCTAGATACCAAGTTTCATCGCAATCGGTTCAGTAGTTTTTGCGTGTAAGAGTAACAAACATCCATACATGCTCACAAACTTTCACGTTTATAATATAAGTAGGATACTAGAGATCGCCTGGTGGTCGAAGTTCGACCATAATTCATTAAGTTGTAACTTTTTGTCTTACATTATTGCCCAGTATTTGTTGCCGTACCATGACAGGTCAACATAATATATATACACCAGCCGCCTGTAGCCATTTTTGCTTAATTTACAAAATTATAACATATATTGATTAAAAATTTTAGCTTCATGCACTTCTTGTTTTCCAAATTTCACATTTCTGAGTGGGCGAAATTTGCTTAAAAATATGTTTGTGTCATATTAGTTATGTGTATGTTTTTTGAAATTCTAATAAATAACAGGAAATTTGTGACTTCTTAATTTTTTCCCCTTTATTGCTAGTCTAGATGTATTATTGGAAAACATTGTAACAAATACAGAAAAAAACATACTTGTACTAAAAATATAAATAAAATTTTATATCTAAAATCTTAACGTTAAATATTTGAATGTTTATTACAGACGTCATTATTTGATTTCTATTCTTAATAATTTTATGGCTTTTTACGAAAATGAATGTATCTAGTATATCTATTACAAATTATTATTAACATATTCGTAAAAAAAAATATACTCATCTGAAGGCGACTGTTGTCTGTTTCAAACTAAGCTGACTGCTATCTTTGAAATTAATCGATATTTTAATATAAATTTTACAGGGTATAAAATAAAACTAAACTTACGATGTAAAAAAAAACAATTTTCGCCATTTTACGAGTACGTAGGACCAGTCGAATTATTTCATTGCCAATGGTTTTAAATCCAAAAGATCTAATAATCCATAAAATAGTTTTTATCTTCTACGTTTTTGGATGGTCCACAAAAAAAAAACGTCCTTTAGAACGTTGTATAAATTAGTTCGTCTTTAGTCTTAAGATGTTATTTATTCATAACAAGCGATCAACGTATTACTCAGCAACTGCACTAGAATGGCAAGATGATGGTCTGATAAGTTTCATTGTCGCCTACCAACCAACTAATGCTTTCCTCAATTGACGCGAGCATTGTATTGCTTCAAAGAAAGGGTTTCTTTCGGAAGTTGTAGGCAGATGATCTAATAGTTAAACGGTTAATGCACTTTTGCTTTGCACATTCTTGTTTCAACTGATCAAATCAAATACTTTCATTTCCTTCTATTAATTAAATGAAATTTATTTTGTACTAAATAAGGTAGAATATAGGGAACGAATAATTGACCCATTGACTTTACACCTCTGTAGCAATTTTCTTGAAACTTAGCACACATATATGTAGTTCTAATGACATAACAACATGACAGAGACCTGTAGTTGTTCTGATGATGAATGCTGCAGCTACTTTGTGCTTGTTTTTATTAATTCATCTTAATGAGAACTTTAAACCTAATAAAAAAATATAAAAATTTAAATATTTATAACAAATAACAATGAATAATTAAAGTAGGTAACTATATTATACAAGTAAGAATTTAAATTGATAATTTAAATAAGTAACTATTTATTATAATTATATTTTAGACACAGAAATCTAAAAAAAAACTTTTTAACAAAAAATTTACCCAACGAGAGAAGAAAAGAACTGAAATGCGAAATATAAACTTGTTAGTCTAACTAAACTCTTACACTATTGTAAATACCATTTTTTTATGGTATAACGGGCAAACTAGCGGACGGGTCACCTGATGGTACTACTGTGTGTGTGACTACTGTCGCCCATAGACACCTGCAACTCAAAAGTCACAAGTGCGTGCGTTTGAGGAAGGGTGGAGTAGGGGAAAAGTAGGAGTAGGGGAAGGGGGGAGTGGTTTACGGTCTCCGGTAACTTCACTCACTCGGCGAAATACAACGGAAGTATTGCAGTAAAGACTGTTTTCTATGAGGTCGTGGTATCACTCCGGCCACTTACGTGCCGAAGCATGGCTCTCCCAACGTGTGTAATTTTGAGTCTTAGCGCCGACACAGAAACCATGGTGTTACTTGTGTATTGTTGACCATATCACTCCCCGCTCTAGAGATCTTATAACCCTATAAGAATAGTCATCAGCGGAAATGAACAGCATTTCGCTTGAAATACTCTTTAAATGTATCGTCTCTAGGTTCTTCTGTAGGGCGTAGTAATTCCCCAATCAGTCCTCCAATTCGGGCAGAAGTCTTCTGTCTCTACCTCATTACATTATTTGTGGTAGTTGAACATAATTTATATTGACTTTATCGCGATCTCTTTATACTAGAACAGCGTAAAGGCCAGTGGTATCAAAGCACTTTTTGTTAAGCGATAACCTCTTATCATATTTGTGTGATATGCAGATATATTTCACCGTATATGTCTGTCTGTTTCTACAACCTCTGTTCACACAAATGTCAATGACCACTGTTTTGATTACAATTAGTACACATAACATGGATGAATTAGTACGCTCGCCGGTGTGAACTACCGCTTTGGATGTACTCACAAACGAATACTTCCTGTTATTTCAATTAATATACTCTGGTATCCTATAACAGTTTTTTGTACTATGCACATTTAGAGTGTTCATTTTGTTCTACTATATAGCATAAGTAGAACAAAATAGGTGATTATTGATGAAAATAATAAATATTTTTTATAACGTTAGGTTCAGCGTATCTTATAATTATAAGTTATAACTCTAATAGGCATATGAATAAATAATAACTTGAGACATCTCACGTGTCTGATCCCAAACTTAACAAGGCCGATGGGATGGGATGGGACTGCTGATAAACATACCTAAATATATGTATTACTAAGTATATACATATTATAGATAAATTACACCCAGTTACAACAAATGATACATGCTCATTATTACACTGTGCTGGGTGGGAATAGAACCCACGACCTCTGGCTCAGCAGTCAGGATCATCAACCACCAAAGCAACAGGCTAGTAGATATAAAATACTAGAAATTCCATTTTATGGTCACTGCTGCATTTAGCTAAGTTACCCACAAAAAAAATCTTGTTTTCCTTGCCATGGGTCAAAATCCGAGAGTTGTCAGGAAAATTCCTGTCGTTTGGTAACCGGAACTACGTTGAAATTTTCCGATTATACCGTTATTGGGAGTGCTAAATCTGTGTGATTGAAGCTTGATTGCTGTATTAAAAATGTTTTCTATATAAAAAACTACGAAATGACAAAACTTTTACATACTAACATTTACTCATTTCTATTCGAAACACTGTTTTGTACCTTACACCAATACTTTAATATTATAGTGAAGGCTATAATTAAACTCCACTGCAGGGGCTGATGTGTCAGTTACTGCATCGAATTAATCATTAAACATCGATATTGATCCACATCCAACCATTATAAATGGTAGGGCAGACAAAATGTTTACAAAAGCAATGTTTACAAAAACAACGGCCATGGCATTTCAAGCCACGTGGCACAGGTCTAATTGCTTATACTGAATACATAACTGGTCTTTCTAAATGTTATATTATACGTAAAGTCTCTGACGTCACTGAAAACTCTTTAATCATTAAAGAGTTTTATTACACTGGCGAGGTTTTGTCTCCCGACTGTTATTACACTGGCCAGGTCTTGTCTCCCGACTGTTATTACACTGGCCAGGTCTTGTCTCCCGACTATTGTTACACTGGCGAAGTCTTGTCCCCCGACTGAATAAACCCTGATATCTACTTATTCAATACTAGCCGTCCCCGCAGTTTCACCTGCGTTTATGGTCACTGTTCCGCTCCTATTGGTCGTAGCGTGATGTTATATAGCCTATAGTCTTCCTTGATAAACGGCCTATCCAACACAAATATATTTTTTCAATTCGAACCAGTAGTTTCTGATATTAGCGCGTTCAACCAAACAAACTCTTCAGCTTTATAATATTAGTATAGATTTGTAGCAAATTTTCATATTATATACTTTAGTAGTAGACATTGTTTGTGTGACAACAAGCCTAATTGTATGGGTATTCTAATTAGTCTTAATTACTTTTAAACTTGTGGCGTCGTCGCTGGCATACTCTCCATATCTGATACGGCCATTGTGTAATACATGAGGTATGTTATTGTAAATACGTGTTGTTGCTACGACGAGTATGACTTATATACTAGCTGTATGGTTTCACATGCGTATAATTTAAAATATAATATAAGAACATGTGGTGCAATAAGTACCGATACTTTTTCTAATTCCATGTGTATAGATCGTAATATCTTTGACTTCCAAAATAAGCTTCCGTTGCTGCGATTATCCACTCTACTGACTGGCGATTAGATTCCGGGTTGAAATATTACGGGTAGAAGGGACTGGGGACAAGGTATATGCTGCGCATTAGCTGCAGTCGATACGAACTACAAAGAAAATAGTAGTAAAACTATAATCTGATGTTTTGGGAACCAGCTAGCTTTATATACTTACAAACTAAAGTGGAGTATTATCATTCAGGATGATGTATATAAATGCTGACTATAATCCGAATATCACAACAAATTGCCACTATTTTTATTATTACTATTATTCAGGGTTTTTAACAAGATAGAGACTGACATGTATGTAAAAGTAGTTATTTTACAATTTAGTGCATAACGCTTTCGGTATCTAGGTAAGACCTTGGTCTGGAGCCAGTTTCTGAGGATTTTTTTAATGTTAAATTTCAAAATCTAAATTTAAAAATCATGGCGTAGACGCTTAGAATTCTATTGACTGTGTTGTATAGAAAACTGGAGATGACTTTTTAATGTCAATTGTTTTAAATCAATAGTCATTTAATGAGAGTTTGCAAGAGAATTAAGTAGACAAAAACATTACTATTACTTCGAGGTATGAGTAAGTTCTATTATTTATTCAAGTAATATAATAGCTTTTATGCCGCGTTCCAATAAACAAAAAACGATTACGAGGGCTGCACTAAAAGTATCGGGAATGGAATATTTCCACTGTTTCTGTCATATTAAAATCTTTTTAATTGAAAACTCCTTGGTTTTAAAAATCGAATACCATTTATTTATTTAAAAAAAGATTCTCGGTCTTGTCACAAGGTTTTGTCAAACTTGTTTAGCCGTTGAGAAAATGGAATTGACTCGAGAAAATTCAAGAGCGATGATTTATTATGACTTTCGAAGTGGTTTAACGCAAAAACAGTGTGTTGACCGGATGATTTCTGCATTTGGTGATGAAGGCCCATCCAAAACCACAATTTATCGCTGGTTTGCTGAATTTCAACGTGGACGTGTCAAGCTCAGTGATGATCCCCTTCAAGGTCGTCCAAAAACTGCAGTCACCCAAGAAAACGTTGATGCTGTGCGTAAGGTGATTGTGGAAGATCGACATGTGATATACCGCGAAATTCAGGCAACTTTAGACATTGGCATGAGTCAAATACAAATAATCTTGCATGAACAATTAGGTGTAAAAAAGTTGTTTTCCCAATGGATACCGCATTCGCTCTGTGAAGAGCAAAAAGCGGCTCGCGTTACTTGGTGCGTCAGAACCCTCGAAAGATTCTACGCAGGATCCTCAAATGCTGCATACAACATCGTATCAGGTGACGAATCCTAGATATACGCGTACGAACCCGAAACAAAAAACCAGCCACGAGTTTGGGTGTTCGAAAATGAGTTAAAGCCAACAAAAATTGTTCGTTCACGGAGTGTTGCAAAAAAATGGTGGCCACGTTTGTCTCCAAAACCGGCCATGTTGCGACTATTTCTCTTGAAGGACAAAGAACGGTTAATGCAGAATGGTATGCTAGCATTTGTTTGCCACAGGTCGTTTCTGAACTCCGTAAAGAGAACTGCAACCGCCGCATCATCCTCCATCACGACAATGCGAGTTCTCACACCGCGCACAGAACAAAAGAGTTTTTAAAGCAAGAAAACATAGAATTATTAGACCATCCGCCGTACAGCCCCGACCTAAGCCCTAATGATTTCTATACTTTCCCTAAAATAAAGAATAAATTGCGTGGTCAGAGATTTTCATCACCTGAAGAAGCTGTGGACGCCTACAAAACGGCCATTTTGGAGACCCCAACTTCCGAATGGAATGGTTGCTTCAATGATTGGTTCCATCGTATGGAAAAATGTGTCAAATTTCGCGGAGAATACTTCGAAAAGCAATAAATACATTTTTAAATAGTATATAGTTAATAGTGTATATAGTTTTTAAAATTATAAGGTTATTCAAGCGAAAATAACGATGACGTGATCTCACAACGGCCCTAACTTGTAATAGGGAAATCCATGATCCGTACTCGGATATTGTTGGAAAGTTTACGTCATACACTATTAAATATTCACGACAAAGTACTACAGCCCCATTTATTGAATTCCTTATTGACCGGTACTCTATCATGCCATGTTCATCTAAAAACTGTAATAGCATAATTCTATTAATATAAGATTTCTTTTGTGATTAACTAATGTGTTAGTCGGCGAATCCCAGAGAAAGTCCTACCAAATTTACCGGACCGTGGAACCGCCCACGAATTTAATCGTAGCAACTATTTACTACCAAGTAATCATTCGGACATGTCGCATATTTCATCTGTATCTGTTAAACACAAGCCTATGCCGGAGACTTTTACCAGGGACAAACCTTAACCGGTGTTTAAAAGGAGTGTCGTCAATCAGTCATCTCAGTTTTACCTGGCCACCACCTCACCGAGTACTCTGCGAAGTGGTTATGTCAGAATCGAACCGACTAAAACCACACGGTGTTCCGTCACGAGTGTCTATGGCCGGGGCTCAGATATAACCTAGGAACTCCCTGGACCCCATCATGACTGGCTTGTTGGCCTAGTGGTTAGTGACCCTGACTGCTATGCTACAGGTCGTGGGTTCGATTCCCACCTGAGTCTGGGTGTTCTTTGTGTCCGTTGTTGGTATGTTTGTAAAGTCCACCCACAAGTACACAGGAGTAAAAAAATCTCAGTTTTACCTTGGCTCATCTCAACTAGAAACACCCAAAAATCACGTATTGGAAATTCAACAGAACAAAAATAAGCAGAGGCTATCTATTACTTATATTTATCGCAGACAAAATTTACAGTGATAGGGGAAATGAGCCAATTTAAAGTAAGGAGGAAAATGTATCATATATCCTGGAATTTCTGTCGGTCAAATGTACAGGAAATAAACATTTTATATATTTTAAAACAATCTGGCATGACTTGAAACTCTGCCTGTATATAATTTATGTAATATAAATCACTTTTCTGTATACATCGCGGTTTTAATGGTCAAGCCGTTAGCAAGAAATAGATGAACTTCCATAATTATACAATTGCCCGGGCATTATAAATTATAAATTGAATTGTAATTTAATTTTTTTAACTTTATTCTTGATCACATTCTCTGGCCATTGTAAATATTGCTACATAACTATTGGCCAAAGTGAAAAGATTCATTAGGCAGGGCGATAGGACTAAGAACAGAAGATATAGAAGGAACACGATCATTTACAAACACGTGCTGCTACACCTTCAAACCTTCAAGAAAAGAGCGTACTCCCATCTCTAAGGCCGGCAACGCACTTGTGACTCTTGAATTGCAGGTGTCCATGGGCGACGTTAGTCCCTTACCACTAGGTGACCCGACTGCTCGTTTGCCCCCAAGAATATAAAAAAAATACATACGAGAAACCTTACTTACTGTGATACGCCAATTTATACATATAGCTTTTGAAGAAACCGTGGTGGTACTCGTTAGGCTCCAATCTCAAGAAGTTCGCTCAAGACACGATCGTAATAGCACAGCCCTACTTTCCTCAGATAAAGACTGGTTGGCATACCTGCAGATTTACAGGCCTTTGGTTTTTTACCACATCAAGTAATTATACAATTATACACTTTTCTACATGTTAACAAATAAACCAGTGCCTTCGTGGACCCAGGTCAAGTCTTAACGACCGTGTTGACTGAACATTTTGCGCAATAATTTAATTAACGTCTTTTTTAAATTAAAATGTATATATGATTAAATATAATTAAACTTTGAAAAAAAGTCTAGAATTTGTATATAAAATACAAACTTTCTAAAACGTTTGTTCGAACACTAATAACTGGAGAATGGCTGGACCGATTTTAATGGTTTTTTATTTGTTGTATTTATCTTCATCCCGAATATCAGAGTAACTATTAAAAACATTAGAAAATTGACGAAAAAAAATTAAAAGAAAAAACATTTTCCCATACAGAATGTTCATGGGTTGCGTAACTGTCAAACATTTAATGTTCACCCATCGATACGGTAAACTCTCCCCTCAAACTAAAGAACGTATTTAAATAAAGGTTTCGAATCGAAAAGATATATACACAATATTCGGATAATGGCGTATTTTAGATTTAAAAAATTTAGAATAATGTCAGTAATGAAAAAGGCTTTACATATATATATTGGTTGTCAAATATTTATGCGTGCGTTCAGAAATTTATTTTGTGTAAACTAAGGAAAATATATCAAGCTACTTAAATATAGGAAAAATGACAAATGAACAATGACTTAATTAAAACACAAACAAAAATTGCCAGCAAAGGAAAAGACGCTAATGGCGAGCCGGGTGATTCAAATTACGTACTGATAATAACTATATATTGCAAGAGAAGGAAATCTATTTTTGTTTGTTTGTCCTCTATGCGTTTCGAAACCATTGATCAGATTGTGATGAAACTTTGGTAGGGTGTTCTGGGGAAGCCCGCGAGGGGTGCCTGGCCAAAAAAATATTAAAAGAGGCATTGCAACGCATGCCGGGTGCATCTAGTACCACAATATAATGACGTCACACACAAATTCAAAATCAAGACAGTTGAAACGAATATTCAAACAAATGTGAATATTCCCATAAATGGCAACCAACATGTTTAGGTATTTCCTAATCATGTTTGTTTTATAACAATTTAGTGTTTTTATGGATCTTGATGATCTTAAATGTTTCGTTTGCCGCAGGGTTTTTTATTTTTAACTGTTTCTTACTTTCTTACTGTTAATAGTACTAGCGCATGATTAGCTCTCATGAAAGAACCTACTACTTTTTATCTCATTAAGATTTTACAACATTGCTTCGTAAGTCTATAAGAGTTTACAGTCAGGCGGGGTTTAGTAGAATAATCTTTGTTTACTTTGTAAAATAACCCATTATGTGTAGGTAAAATGGATAAGGTATTTTTCGTCAGCATGCCATGCGTATATTTTCTTTTCCGTCAACACGACCCGAGTATTTTAGTAGAAAAGGTGACCTCGACCATATTTTATTTAATCAATCATATCTTAATCATGGCTTTTTTTCCGCTAACGGGTAGAGGTAAAAGTTTGTGATTTTATATCAGGTTTCATGCAATTTTGCCGAGAGTCTAGAACCCTTGGTTGCTACCAAGGGTTCTAGACTCTCGGCAAAAATAATGGCCCGCTAAATTTAACTAGAACTAATCAACTTTTTTTTTGTCTCTTCTAGCATCGACGGAGGAGTACTTCCTAGACAGTGGTGTGTCCAGTCCCTTTAGTTATGACATCGTGACCCTGGATCATAGTCGTCACCGCCGTGAAACGTTAGACAACACTACGAATGCTGCTACAACAACACCGACGTTACCTTCTACACCTGCAGCAGCAAATGCATCGGTTACAACAACCAAGGTTCCGGTGCCTAATACTGAAAGTAAGTGTACAAACCTATTGAATTTAACTTTCTGTTCTATGCCTTTCAAGTTCATGTTGAGTTCTTGTTATGTATTAAGTTTATCTAAACTAAGCTTAAAGTGAGTTTATTACCCAATATTGGCTAATATTAATGGTATGTTCCATATAAATATAAATATAATTAAATTGCAAACAAGATAGCTCCAGCTGTTTGGACTTGTTGGCCGACTTATAATAGGGCCAAATATTTTTTATAAAATCGTTTTTAGGCAATAAAACAGCTTGTAATTGAGAGGACCTTGTGCTTCTGACACATTGGAGTTGTGAGAGATTTATCCACCTAAATCATTTTTATTGTTTATTGGTGGATTAATAACATTGAGCCAAGTTTCGTGTCATACTATCACAGTCAAAGTATTCGTCGTAGAATAAGCAAAAGTCTCTGAGGAAATTATATCAATTAGCAGTAGCAAAATCCATAATTATAAAGTAACCAAGCCAAGGGCACGTCATACGAATTTTATCGAGTGACAACACCAGGTGGTGCATTAATCACCGCAGTTTATATTTGCATTTATTATATGCGTGTACAGTTGTGTATGGGTGACCGTGTACATAGACATGTATATGCATGTGAACAGGAAAAGTAACTGTCAATTGGCTTCTTTCTGTTCATTGGTTATAAGGTTCTCTAGACCCTGTCAATCAAGTTTGAATAAAGATAGCACTAGAATAAAGATAATTTATTTACGATGATTCAAGTAGATGCTACTAACAGCTAGATTTAAATGTTACAAATTAAGCTACGCAGTCGTCTGATAAAAATGGCTGTGACTGGTCAGACTGTTAGGTCGTTGAATATCACGCTAGCCTAGTGCGGATTCGAGAACAATCTAGAAAACTTCAATACTATGATAATTAAATTATATTGCCCAACTAAACTTCAAGAACTCGGAGATCGCAGGCGTAAGACGCCAGTTGTTATCACATTTCGACGGCTGTCGTTAAGATCTCACTTCAATGACCCTAACTTTTTTGAGAGTAAGGTAAGTAATTTTAGAGTAAGTACTTACTCTAAAATGATATATGAATGAGTGAAATATATAATTTAGGCAAATGCTTAATTCAGGCAAAAAAATTTAAGTAGTATACCGCCTTGCAAATTTGTCACATAAAATGCGTACCAACTTCCGCGTTGTGGTGTGTAAATAATGATATATTTGCACAAATGGTTATAAGGATTAATTAAAAACTAGTAAAGTGACTAGTTACGAATATTTTTTATAGTTTCACGACTTGTGTGCATATAGGATATATAAAGTGGATATATATTAGCAACAGGCAGCAACCTCGGGTGAACAGGAAAAGATAGAGGAAAATTTCCTGTTGAATGAAATATGAAGTCAGCATTTAATTGGTCTGCGATCTAAAAGAAAAACCCAACTTAAATATCTATAGCAATATCAAGAAGTTGAAAGGTTGTCTAGCACGAATCCGAAAAAAAATCCTTTTTAGCATTTTATTTAGGAAAATCATTGACTATAACGGCACGCTACTAACTATAGAAGCTGTGAACTTTGAAGTTACTGATTCTTAAACAACTAAGTTAAGAAACAAACATCCCCTGACTGATATTAAGAGGTTATAAATTTCTATAAACTCGTTGCGCGTGCGTTTCTAACCCTATCATGAAGCTCAGTCGACTTCACTCACCAGCAGAAAAACATCGCTAATAGGTACTGCATCAGTCAGAGTCCAGAGTTCTAACTCTGGAAGAGAGGGCAAAAGTCCTTTATACTCAAGAGACTTTTCTTATTCACATGTGATTTTAACGTCACGTCTCTTGTACGCTACGTACTATGTGTTTGTCCCTGAGGAGTTGGAAACTATGGAAAGATCTAGAAAGTGTAGGAGATAATGCAAGCGCAGCTCTTATCTAAATGCAGGGGTCGAGGAGAGAACTTTAGATAAGATTTATTTACCTGCGATCTTCTATAGAGTTGCTTTATGACTTGCTTTTCGAGCTTTTCGTAGAAGCTGGCCGAAGGAAGACGGGACAGGCCTGAGACAAGTCTATTTAGGCGATGTTTGTGTCCCAGAATGGATCACTCGATATGATGAGACACTGATTTTGTAGGTACACCACAAAAAATGCATTTTTTTTATAATTTCTCACAAACAACATTCTTTATTTGATCTAACGTCGTAATTCATTAATGTATGAAGGATTTTTCATCGTTTATTTTAATAAATATGTAGTCGGTAGTATAAAGCAATTGCGATTGTTAATTGATTGTTTTAATTACTATTTTTCCTGCTGGCGTGCTTTTATCCTTACTACCTCATTTCATTAATTGTGGTGCAATTAATTGTGTTCAAATCAAAATGCCTTTATGAGGAAAGAGTATTTTGTACACAAATCTATATGCGATCATCATTTTCATTGCAAATGTTGATAAACACAGTTCTTACTACATGGATGACGTCAGACGTTCAGTAGTGGTATGTCATGTGATGTTTTGGATTAGATCAGAACTGCTATTTCAAATTTTCATATTATAAAATCTAAAACAATGAAAAGTAGTATGATATTTTTAGTAATTTATTAATTTTACTGTTTAATTTGTACTTAGGTCATTGATCTCTGACATCCCAGGCCCCGTTCCATTGCCAAACGAAAGTTTAACTTGTTTGACGTTACGTGTTCGTACATTTTGCACATCTAAGACGACTTACACCTTTATTTCCTTCATGTACGTCACAATTAAAAACTACTTGATTGTGATCAGACAAGTTTCATTAGAGAATAAGGCAGGCACAGTATAATATAAAATGTGACTTTTAATTAAAAATAATTTAAAAATAGAAATCTTTAATATATCTTTATATTCAGCAGTTCCATCCTACGGCTGATTATACATAATTATGTAGATACATACTCACGCCTTTCTTCCTTAGAGGTGGGCAGAACCTATAGCTCGTTACTTGCATCTATCCACATATCATATACCTCACGAACTTACAATACTGTCATTAATTATGAATGATTTATTTCTGTTGAAAATGACAATGAGACATGATAACGAAATAAACCTATAAGTTGGCTGTAAACTCATGAAACGTGACACTCGTGTAGTGGAAACCAATACTTGTCTAAGTGTGCTACTAATACTATTGTATGTCTAAAACTGTCTTGTTTATATAGTCTATTAGGTATATTTATGATTGCATATAATAGATACGTGAAGATGATTCTTTGTACCCCTTTTTAAGAAAATTTCGCAAACGTAGTAACCTGAATTTTGGAAAACTTACAGATTATAATATAGAAATGCAGAAAGCTAAAAACTTTAAACAATGGCCCCAATTCTGTTACTTCACTCGCTAAATTAAACTTCACAAAATTTTCTTCATATAAGAAGTAAACCTTGTACACTTAGAAATAAGGTCTTATTTCAAATTGAAACAAGTAGGTAACATGTCGCTATCGAAATAAGCAATTTATTTGTCGATTAAATTGTGAAATTTAGCGGCGCTGAGAAATAGATGCTAGTAACAAATAGACCTTATTACGAAGAACACTAGGTTGATTTCATATGAAGAAATTAAGTCAGGTTTTAGTTTAGTCGAGTGTACAATAGAATCGGCACCAATATGTCTTACAACATTAAAAATTTACGAGAAATCGGCTTAATGAAATTACACGCATCCAGTATATGCGTTGACCTGTCCTGGTTAGTAAGTCTATACAATGACAGGTCAAGTTATACTGGCCATTAAAAAAACCATGGTCGAAATTCGACCGCCACGCGATCTCTAGTAATTTTAAATAGTCGATGACCATACATAGTCAAGCTTGTTAATCTTTATTATCATGAGTTGGCCCTGAATGTTTATGGATAAGACTGTAAAGTTGTTTGTTTTTTTTAATTTCGAGGTGGTTTGATCGTTTTCGTAAAGTGAAGTTCTGTCAAGGAATTTTCAAGTGGTTCCTCTAATTGTTCATAGTTTCCTATAATGATGTATGTTGGTACTTCACTGACACTCGCCTGTTGCCACAAATTTAGACACTAAAACGTTCCCCACTGACTTCATACCTGTCAAATTAGAATAGGCGCATTGTAATGTTGTGTTTTTATATGTGCATGTTGCTTACTGTTATTGCTGTTGCTACGCTCTGCGACTGTTTTTTTTTAAGTTTACTCACCACTCCACTAAATTAGTTGTTAAGTGTATATATTACGTGGACTATATGTACATAGATATGTGTTAGCTTGCGTTCTAGAAAGGTATTTGTAAGCTTTGATGCGACACTCTTCCAAAAAAAACTTACAAGAACTCAAAAGACATGTGTTTGCATTTCGCAAGACTGCCAAAAATGACGACAAAACTTGTACAAGTGACCCTACTGGACACCTTTACGGTATTTCTCTGAAAACATTATGCGGAATTTGAATCTGCACTATGGTGCCACTCGACCCCGTTGAGTCTGAAATTAGAACTTGATATAAGCAATTTCTTAAAAGGTACTCGTACATCACTAGAGATATGTGCCCATCTAGGGTAACTTTACTTTAACTATAAATTATGCCCTCCTAGTATAGCACATAACATGTTTACTGATGAGAGTGCTAGATAAATATGTAAAACTAGGTTTCTATAATTAAAATTCGATTAATAGTTTGATTAGTGTAATACGCAAAAAAGAGTTCATTGTTATTTCGTATGTCAAGGCAGTTCGCTGTGCGTTCAAGCGTTACTGGTAATTGGGCTACAGTAATTATTTGAATGCGTGGGCTAAATTAAATGTTTAAAATCGCCTGACCCTTACCCACAACTTAATATGTACTTATATACCAAAGATTGGTAATTTATAGAATCTCAGTTGTACTTGGTTCAGATCTGATGAGGTTTTGTACTTATTAAATAAAACTGAAGACTGACAATTTCATTATTTAAAAGTAAAACCAACTTTGATGTTCTTAAATAATGTCACTTCAAACATTCACTAGGTACTTATTGTGACACCACCACCATGTTTTTTTAAATTTTATTTATAGAGTGCTTTTTTAAAATGTGTATGTGTCACCTATAGGCGACTATGGTAGTCTTGTTTAAAAGCTGTTTGTAACCGTTGTACCATAATTTTTCAGTTTAATACACACTAGCTGCGCCCCGCGGTTTCACCCGCGTACGTCCCGGTGCCGTGGTATTATCGGGATAAAAAGTCCTATGTGTTAGTCTAGGTCTCCAGCTACCTACGTATCAAGTTTCAACGCAATCGGTTAAGTAGTTTTTGCCTAAAGAGTAACAAACATCCATACATTCTCACAAACTTTCACTTTAGTAATATTAGTAGGATTGTTGAAAAATGTAGCTTTCTCGTCTTCTTCTAACGTAGTAATTTTAAGTATTTCAAATTTCACATTCCTCCGTGTGCGAAATTTGCATAAAAAGGTGTACACAGAATTATCTTTACTTATAATTATAATGTACACAAAGTGATTAGTTCATGTAAACAACTCGTACTGTTAAAGATAAACTAATTACAAGCAACTCGGATCACTTGTATTGCGATGTCAACCGTGTTATTATGATTTTGTTTTATATATCCATGCCGCCATAACTATAATATTATAGGTGCGTAATATCACACGGACGGGGTCAATGACACACTCCAAACGGTTTTGCACTGGCTTAGAACGTACGCGTCAACGTTCAGGGACTTCCACGCCGAAATAACCAAATATTGCAAATTGCGTTTCTTTATGGTTTGAAATATTTTTTACTTTTTAGATACTTGTTACATATTCATGCATTAAATAAATAGTTTGCACACCAAATAATTATACTACATAATTTGTTTTAGAGTCTGTTGAATAGAATAAAAAGACAATGTTCAGCTGCCATACATTATTGGCCTAAGAACCATAAGATATAAGAAAATGCTTACCGTGGGGTTAATGAACACTATTGAAACTGTAGGACATATAATATAACACTGGTTGTGTTAGAGAGGGCGCCGAAATCTTTGAAGTCGTGATAACACTTTTTAAATGTTTTTCGATATGGTCCGTAAGATTGTAATAATTGGGTATGTTATCTAAAAACAATATATTATTTGCCGTTTGCATAATGTAGGTTTTGATTCATAGGCTGAATTTACAATGTCATTTAAAGCTTAATTTCGGCTTCGATCACTGGGCGACCACTGGTTATAATAATTTCAAGTAGATTACTTTTTTCTACTCTGTTTAGAGATGAAAAAAGTAATCTACAACAGTGTTCAAAACGGCCCTAAACACTTAAATAGTGAGAAGTGAGTCCGTAATGTTTACATGACACGACGTAAAACGCGGCGCGTTGCATTCGCGCAATCATATGATGCCACGTCATTACATTACAGGTACTGTTTTAAGCAGAAGACCATAGTCTTCTGCAAGTTATAATTAGTTTTATAATTTGAGTGCAAGTTATAATTAGTTTTTCAAAGCTTCATAAAAAATCATTACATGAGTTAAGAGTAATTAACAAACCTAAATATAGTATATTATTATCATCTACTATTTCAGACATCATTTTTCTCATATATTTAATCAAGATAAACTTGAATGGCATTTAGAGTTAGGCCGGTAACACGCTTTTTGTTCAAGTCGTTCACTTGCTAACGCGCATTTTGATCCGACGCTTCCTTTGAAATCACATTGTTTTCACATGAGCGCGCGTTTTCAACGCGTTAACGCGTGATAGCAATAAAAGGATTCGGCCATTTAAATAAAAGTCCGTATACCATTTTCACAAAGCATGAGTTCGGTGACATTTCATTTTATGCAGTCTATTAAAATAAAAATATAACATACAAGAAATGCCAAAAGCATACTACTACTTACTTTTATTTTTATTTAATTCAAAACTCACTAATAGGTATGTAGATGAAAAAATCAATCAATATGTATGTTATGTATATATAAAAATTCAGCTTCCTTATGTTTCTTGCTGCTAATCTCATAAAGTGTTTGATGAATTGTGTTCAAATCTTTATCTTTAGAAACGGAAAATTCCATACATTTTCGACTGATTGATAGCGAAAAATACTGTGCATTTACTAATTCGTCATAGGAACATTGATGTGATAATTGTCGATTAATTTTACTGAGCCTTTACTGAGTTTAGTTTCATGTAGCAAATGGATAAACCCAGTATTGCCGTCTCTTCTTGTGTTGCTGTTTCTGACGTCGATATAAAAGCACTAAACACGAAGCTGTTTTTACGTTCATCTTCGACGAATACAGAATTCGAATTTAACTTCGACAACGTGCTTACAACGCTCGCCATGTAAACACTATACAAAAACCCAAAGCTCGTTTGACGCGCGGCCCCCGCCCTTCATCTGAACGTACTCTTAGGTACACACGCTGGCGTTTACGTCAGAGTATATACTGTTACTCTAACGCCGGTACTTATTGTGTGTTAATACAATTGGTTATTTGTGCTATTTAAGTCAATTTAAAATTTCAGCATTGTATATAAAATGTGCATATATAAATATCATAAATCCTCTATTTATGGCTCTTCAAAACATTGTGGAGAACTCTCAAGAATAGAAGTTTTCTCACGATATTATCCTTCACCATTTAAAGAAGTGATAGTGATAAGAAACTGATAGGTATTTTATCGGCGTTCATCTGGTCAGTATTTAATTAAGAGAAATTCGTTATTGATGACAAGCAATTTATTAAGGAGTTGACAAACACGCAGATAATCGGCCCAAGAAATAAAACGTTTGACCCTTAATTGACTTACTACTCGCTGATAAATGGGTAGGAGTGCCTCATACTTTCATCAACTAGTGTCCTCCGCGCTCATTTGCCAATACAACATAAAATACAATGTTACATACATTTTGTACAAATGTATAAGTTAATCGAGAAGTGGTACAGTACAATTGATACAAAAGTAATTTAAACGCAATGCAATTAGGCGTTATAAATAAAATGACGGAACCCAGCTCTAATTTATGGAATTTCACTTGTCAGACGATGGCAAATGTTTTATTATTTTATGTATTTTTATTGAAATTTTAAACAGGGGTGTATATGAGAGCAATTGAAATTGTTGAGATTTTGTTCACGTTTGTTGCAGAACCACTGAGCGCGCTTAGCTTGCATTTTTCAAACGTTGTTTTATGAACAGTTACTATTGTATCGTGTATTTATGATTTTACAAAAGTATCGCGTTCGTACGTCAATACAATAGGCGTTCAAACGGGACCGGGGGACTGGCTGCTACACTCGTAGGCCAGGAAGTGGAGGCGTGAGATGCACATCTGCCAGGATAACCGATTTATTGTCTTGGAGATTTTGAGAAACCGCTACTTTACTACTGTTGAGATCAGGCAGAGGCTTCTAATCGCAAGAGTAGTGAACGTTAGCGATGAGAAGGCAAATGGAGGAATTTCTCAGACAGCATCGTACAGCTCGACTGCAGTTTGCGTGAGAACATGCAAATTGAACACACGAGCAGCCAACTGCTCGTCCCTAGTCGTTGGTTTACAGATGAGTGCAGAATTGCTTTACGAGAACCAGCTGGCCGAAAGCGTGCGTAGAGAGGCAACGGGACAGGTTTCTACCCGTTACCATCATGCAAACTGCGAGTTTTCATTGAAGGTTCATTATGGTATGAACGGACTTGGTCACTGTTGACAAACGCATAACCGCTACTTGATACATTGAGGCAATTCTCCAAGATTATGTCTTCCTTTATTCGGGGTTCATCGGACAGGACCAGTTTCTTTTAATGCATGATGCACGCCCACACTTTGCACGCTGCGTTTACGAATACCAGCAGAAAAAGAAAGATCAGCTCCAGTAGGACTGGCATTTCAGATCGGAAATCAATTTCAATTTCAATCGAATAAACAAAAACAACAAAATATGTGACAACATTTTCAAAAAGTGACATTTTTATGTTAAAAAAATTATTTTCGCGTACCCGTAATCTAGTATTGAATGTCCTGTATTTCATGTGACTGTAGAGACCACTAGGACAGGAACACGAGCTAGACAAGTTTATTATTGCCAATTAGCTACATATATGTATTAAATTAATTATATTGTAAGTAAATCATATATGAATTTTAACCCGCGTAAGTCCCGAGGCTGTGGCAATAACGGGACAAAAAGTTGCCGATTGGTCTCCAGCTATATACATACGAAGTTTCATCGCCATCGGTTCAGTAGTTTTAAGAGTATCAAACTTCCATACATTAATGTGTTATGCCCAAAAACTCTGATGTCACCGAACAAACAATGAATCGCATCTGGCACCCATAGGACAGGCTTGTCTAATGCCATTCAGTCACTGCATTTTCGGGTTTTCACAATGATAACGCGGTGTTCAGATGTGTAGCGCTCATTTTTTAATAATCGGAACAATCGTTGATGCCAGCTGTCGAATATCAGAGCTGCAACCTCCAAAGAAATAAAATGGCGTGAAATTTAAATCGTGCACTCTTATTGAGACACCCTTTTTACATAGATAGTATTTTTAGCAGTTATGCTGCAGTTATTTAACATGAAAATATGTAAAAAACGATATCACAATCAACCTTGAATCAATTTCAATCAATTCGTCAATTTGTAATCGATGGCGATGTTTAGAACATTTATGCATAAATAACTATACAATTTAGCATTGAAACTTTTGCAGTAGCTGTTGCCCGCGCGGAAATTTCATCCACATCCATTCAGCCGTTTTGGCTGATTGAGTAACAAACAGCCATCCATCCAAACTTTCGCATTTATAAATAATAGCAGTTAGAAAGTCTAATGGACGCGGTACAGATGATGAGAAATAGTGAGTTAAGGCATGCTGCGACTATCCCTAATGAATAGGACGACCCCAAAAAATGTTATATAGTTGATCTAAGATGTTTTTATAAGCATAGATGCGTTGCCCGCGTTCTATATTGACAACATAAAAGTAAGCTAATTGTCTTGCTTGCACTGACTCAGTCACGTGCCCACCAGTGTCCCGGCTAGACGTCATTTACAAATATATAATATTTGTCTCTGTCTAACAACCGGTAAGTCGTATGCACTGAAAGAGCTGCATAATATTTACGTATTGCTGTGCAGCTATAATAAAGTTATGCCTCTAATTAGTTCACGCATGTTTCTGTATGGCGTGTCTATAGTTAATATGATATGTCATTGTAGTTGATGCGATTTTCCTATTAAATACGACAACTACATTTGTGTACAACTAAAAGGACAACGATTTGCTTTGTAATCAATTGCTTATATCCGATACGATTTTCTTGTTAAATACGTGTTCATCGTGTTCTGTTATTTAGTATTACTTATTGCGTAGATACCTTGTGCCTTTATAATATAACCTGTCTTATTTAAAGTCTCAGCGATTTCAGTCTTTTAATGAAGTTTGTAATCAGTTTTTATTTCGATTCTTATTGCATTTCTGTTATTTCAGATGTAATAATATGATTGACAACACTACTTTAGAGTTAAAACTTTAGTTCAACCCATTGTAGGTACCATAGACCCAGAGTTACCCAAGTGGTGCAACCTGCATGAAGGTAAACAGGAAAAGGCAAATTATTGTAAAAAATAATGAACGTTTATCTAAGAATACCAAGCGAAATGCTATAAAGCGGTCCTGAGAATCACCATTGGCTCCTTAAACGACATTATCTCAGATGAGAAGTTACATACGTTTTAAATTATCAATAGAATCGATTGAACAGCACCAGATGTTATTCGAAATCAATTGAGTAGCGAAACCACCACATATCACTCGATGTCACAACAGCTCAATGTCATTCATGAGTGTTTATATACACATTGATGATAGATTATTTGTGAATGGTTGAGTCGCAAAACTCGGAAGCCACAAGGACATCGGCTTGGCGTTATTCGTGAATCTTTGTATTCAGACTTGCCTTTCTTTCTCTATTACAACTAGCTCGGCTCAGCAAAATATCAACTTACTGCACTTGAAAGATGAGTTATGAAAAAAAATAAGTCGGCTAATAACCATAATATCCAACAGTTTCAACGTCAGTGCTGCTTAGTTTAAAACAAATCAAACAACACAATAGTACACACGTAGTAACATGCGGGCTTCTCTCGTTATAACATTCGTGTAATTATTATTTTGTATAACTTTAAGAGGGGCTTAACTAAACAAAAATGTTTCGAGGAAACTAGTAGTGCACTGAAGGAAAGTTGTCCATCTCTAAGGACCATAGAACGGTAGTATTCAGTCGCGGCCAATTAAACTTAGAGGAAGATGATGATAGATCCGGCAGGCTGATAGAAGTGACTACCGATAAGAATTTTGAGTGTACGAAAATTATTGGAGGAAGATCGACGTGTGACATATCGACAGATCGATGAAACCTTCAAGTTAAGAGCACCAACTGTCTTCACGATAATTTGAAATTACGGATTGTTTGTTCACTCTGTGTACCGCACTGGATGACTAGTCCGCTGAAGGAGCAGCATGTGACTTGGTCTCGTGATATGCTAAAACCTGAACTCGATTGTTACATGTGATGAAACCTGGATGTATTACTTCGACGTTCGTACTAAATCCCAGAGTAAAGTGTGGGTGTTTGAAAATGAACGACCGCCGACGACTGTAATAATGTCCCGTAACGTAAAGAAAATAATGGTTGCTGTATTTTTTACTAAGAGAGGAATATCGACTTGGATTGTGCTTGATAAAGGGAAGACTGTTACTGCTGCATGGTATACAGAGGAATGTTTACCTTAATTATTAGTAGCTTTAAAAATGAACGACCAAACTAAAGACTCGATACTTGGCTTTTGCATCAAGATAACACCACTGCCCATCGAGCCGGCAAAACTACGGGCTATTTGCACCAAGCTGGAATCGAATTGCTGGGACACGCTGCTTATAGTCCGGATTTAGTGCTATGTGACTTTGCACTATTGCCGTATGTAAAAAAACAATTGAAGGGACGCAAGTTTTCGAGTGATGAGTAGCTTTTAGGAGCTATTGAGGAGATATTCGCCTGTGTTGGGTTTACACGTATGAACACTTGTATTACAGCCAGTGCTACTATACAGGGTGTTAGTGCAACGCCCCCGAAAACGAAGACAGACGATAGTACTAACAGTACCTTTGATGATAAGTCAAAAAAAATCGACCCTGATGAAAAAAACTATCTTTTTACAGTTTTTATTAGCATTTTTCATGCTCTATCATGTTAGTACAGGTAAATAAAATGATAATTTCATAAAAAATACATCAAAAACAGCTGACGCTCGAGACAAAAGACGCGCGGGCGCCGAACTGGCGTGGCCTTCTGCGCCCGCGCGTCCTTTGAACCGAGCTACTTCTAATCGAAATAAATTCAATTTTGTTCTTCAAGAGCTTTAGCCCGCAGCTTCACTCTCCTGAATGTAAATTTTGTCTTACAATTCGGCTATCCCACGGGAATAGTACATTTTCCCGGGAGTAACGTACCCTATGTCCTCATCTATACCCCTGACACCGTCATGCCAAATTTCACGATGATCGATGGACTGCTCCACCGATTAGTACGGCGTGAAAGCGTAACAAATAAACAAACAAACTGACATTTACATTTATAACAATACTAGCTGCGCCCCGCGGAAAACGCGTAAGTCCCTTGTTCAATTTTCTTAAATTTTCTAATTTACCACGCAGTTTTGTTGTCGCCACATCAAAACACTCTTATTTATTTTATTAAAAATAGGGCCAAACTATAATAGATGATAACACAGTTCACTATTTAATAAAAATAAGTTAATAGATATTATTTTGACTGGTTATACAGATAACGCAATACTATTGGTCGATGGATAAATATCAACAAATTGTGGGATTATAAAAGGGTAGGAATATGTTTAGATTGATTGACTTGAGTGCAAACAGAGGTACGAACAACTTGGCAGTGCTGTTAGCTAGTGATTTTCATAGTGTATATCAGTGGTTTCGAGACTGTTTCTTACAGTTTTATTATTATTATTATTTATTTTTTTCTTTCATAAGAACGTGCACGCATGATGCCGTGATCAAGGGAAATACGGATTCATTTTAAAATACATATATAGATAAATTTATTATTGGTATTTATTTATTTATTGGTTTACCTACAATTGTTACACTTACATGTTCATAACATAAATATTAAATATACATGGTCACATACTATCTTAGCGCACAATATACCACGGCAAAAACAACATTCACAAATTTACAGATTTAAAATAAAATATATATGGTTTGATATCTGCTTAATTAAATATACGCATGCAACTATTTTAATGACAACTTACAAAAGAGAAGGAAAATGTTAATTAGTTAATTTTATGGACTTGGTGCTTGAACAAATTAAAATTCCTAACTAATATATACATAATTATATTAGGAAGTTAGGATGATAGTCGTCACTTTCATTATAAGAACCAGCTTTAAACAGCAATTTTTTGTAGAATAACTTGGCCCTGATCGCCCATCTTATTATTTCCAGTGTTTGTAGGCAGCGACAACTACTCATAACCATTTAATGATTTGAAAGCCTTATTTAGTTGTGTAGTAATTACGCAATCGCAGCATCGTTCTTCACATTTGTTATAACTTTAAATATGTTGTTTTTGTATATTAAAAAAAAAAACAAACTGATACGGCTCACAAATGTTTGCACAAATTGTTCAAATAATGGGAGTTAGAAAAAAAAAACTACTGATCATAATACCTATGTTTTATAGAAAAACTATTTTTAGATATTTTATTTAGCTGTAATTGAAAAGTTATATCAAATTAAAATTGAACACAGCATACATAATACATAGTAAAGGTTTGAACCCAGTTCCAAAAACACACCGACAGTTCCCTAACAAACCCGAGCGCATATGACGTCATAATGTTAATTTCTAGTCATCGTAGCACACAGCTGATACAGTGTTTTGACAGTGTAGTAAGACGTTGACACTGCACTATCGTGAAATTTATTTACCATTATTACGTCACTAACATAGCGACAAATCGAGACGCGTTCGTAGTCACGTGATTCTTTTGAAAATTTTATCAAGTTTGAATTGTTTAAAACTAATTTAAAAAAATATATATTAAGTTTTCGCATTGACTATTAATACAATGTATGATAAAGTTTTAAAATACATTGGATTTGTTTTCAACAACCCAATTAGCATAATTCGCCAACAGCCATTTAGTTTTGATATAAAGGGCATTCACAACTAACTGTTTTATTAGATAAACATCTACATGCATATTTTCTACAACAATAAGATACTTGCAAACACCATTATTAGTTTGCTTTTATGCACTTAGTAAGCTGAACACGTAAAGAATCGTTCTCTTATTTTATTACATTGTAAGTGGGAGAGCCAAGCTTCGGCACGTATGGGCCGGCTCGACCAGAGTGATACCTCGGCCTCACAGAAAACCGGCAGTGAAGCAATGCTTGCATTGCATTTCGCCGCGTGAGTGAGATTACCGGAGGCCTTAACTCTTCTCTCTCCCCTATTTCCGCCCTTCCCCTCCCTCCGCCCTCTTCCCCTACTCCCACCTTAAAAGGCGGCGGTAGTCATTTACCATCAGGTGACCCGTCTGCTCCACCGTCACGCTAATAGTACATAATTATATAGATCCACTAGAGGGCGCTAATCTAAACATTGAGTTCTGTCAGCTCCTTATTAATTAATCTTTAAAAATATAATTAGTTCAATAAAGTACTTATTGTGTGCGCAATTCAAAACGTTTTAAACGCGTTGGTAAAATCAACAAAAACATAATTGTAATTAAGGTGAAAATTTATAACGCCTATAGTGCTCAGTAGCATAAACTTTTATTCAAAATTTCGTCCGAACGTACGTCAGTTTGATGGATGTCACTATTAGATGGCATCACTTTCTTCAAAATGAACACTTCTGATCGGCAACTCACAATTTTTGAAGGAAGGAATCTTATTATCAATTTTTGAAGTGAAAACTTCTTTAGGCACGATGGGCACTTTTGGTATGGGGAAAAAGCACTGAACCCGCGTGACCGTCACGCTCAGATGACAGATGTTTCAGTTATGTTTTCCCTTCTGACGTGAAGTCCTACGACTGACAGTTTTTTTCATGTATGTTCACCTACATTTCCGTCATGAATGGACCGATTTAATTTTTTTTTGTTTGAAAGGGTATGCTGCTAAGGTGGTCCCATAGTTACCAAGTCCGGATCTGATGATTCTATATGAGGGTAAACGAGGGTAACCCTCAGAAATGAAGGGCACATGTAGTGTTTGTTGTTTTTTCTTGAAATATAGCATCATTGACGTTTAAAGTGATAAATTGTTTGACGTTTGATAGGCGTAATAAAAGGAGCAGGTTCTACAATTGGCTGTACTTATGTATCTTTTTTTTTAATCAAGTGCAGTAAGTTACTAGATAAACTAAAAATCTCTTCTGTGGTTCGGTAAGTACAGTAAGTAATGTTTAAAATACTATATTATTATATGATAAAGTGACCATCGACAATGTTCGGCCAGATATCCGGCTAAACAGCTTCAAAGTTCGTTCCAAACAGTTAGAACCATTCCGGTGTTGAAAACTTGAAACAGACTAGAACAGACTTTTATTAGACGAATACCCCTGTATTAGTACAATAAATAAAATATCAGTGATAGTTCACAGAACATACAACTATTTACTATGATCTTTATGAGTTTTACTTATGATATATAAATCTATTGCTTTAACAAGATTCAGTAATTATCTTAACTGAATGCGATCGTGTATTTGTTTGACCTACCGTCGCGTGTTAAGTAATACTTAAGTTGAATTAATATGCAAGTACATAGCTGATTCTAAGAAAGTCTTTGTTTAACATGTGCGGTCTTATTCGCTAAAAAATGCATATTATTAAACACAAATATAATGATGGTACTTACTTAATAGTGTTAGGAAGTTATTTTAAAACTTTAGTCAATACTGGATAATAGATATAGGTATTATTGAGTTAGGTAAGGCACAGCAGAATGGCGGTGGTAAGTACCAGAATGGACTAGAATTGCGGTATGCGCTCAATGGCCTATTATAAGATTCTTCATTAGATTCTTATTAAGATTCTTCGCGAGTTATAATAATAATAAATACTCTTTTTTGTAAATAAAAAAAAGGAAACAAATATACTTACCGAAACAGATTATACATATTTTTTGGGTATTAATGTAGGTACTACTCGTATTTTCTCTCTCATTGTGAAAACTAGACGATGGCTCTTACGAAATAGCACAATGCTGTGCCAACGACCATATTTAGATCATACAGAGATATATTTATATTTTTAAACTTCACAATATTTGTTATTTGTTGCTTGTCTTTGTGTGAGTACAAAAAAAAATACTTTCTTATTTTCTTGAGATTAATCATCGATCGCCACTAAATTCACGTCTAATCTAGAAATTCAATTTTATGTTGTAGTGTTGTCTAATGTTTTAGTAGGTCGAGTTAAGACCTAAAGATTCAAATACTTTCAAACCGGTTCGTTATGATACCAAATAGGAATCTGTACGGTTCGAGTCTATATTTTCAAGGCAAATCGATTTTCTAATGTAATCACAAACGTTATTGTAATACGAACGTGTATGCAAAATTTCATGATGATTGAATGAACTAGGGATGTAACGGAGGTGAGTTTATCGGAACCGGACTCGGAATCGGAGTTTTCAACCTTCACTTATCAGAATCGCAATCGGAATCGGAGTCGAATTCAGACCCTTCGCCATCGTAAGGGAAAACGTAATAAAATAATAAAAACATAACCAAATTATAGTATTCAGTCTCTTTATAGTCCACTTCATAAGCCGGAAAGTTTGGAAAAGTGGTGGAACAGCACCGATTTAAATTTTTTTTAGTTTGTACTTGTTTCTTAAACCTTCAGGTACATTCACCAGGAACCTCTGCTTTAATATGAAAAATAATAAAGATAAGGTAGTTTGCTCACCCCCAAAGCATTTTTTTTTTTTATTCAAAATTTCACCTTGGCAATCGTCTCTCTGGAGTTTTCGGGGACGCTGATTCCGAGGTGAAAAAGCAAGCGAGGGTGGTTGTACCCCTACCACCCCTAAAAGCGACAGAGATAAAAAAGATTTAAAAATTCAAAATTTCACCTCGGACTCATCTCTCGGGGGTTTTCGGGGTCGCCCATTACAAACCAGAGGTCAAAAAGCAAGTGAGGGTGGTTGCACCCCCATTAAAACCAGACCTATAGTCTGTTTTTTTATCTCAAAGACAAAGTTGACACATGCAAATTTCAAATTTACAAATAATGTTCCCAGCTCTTTGGCGCTGTGATGTACCTACGATACCGGTTTGTTGAATCGTAACTTTTTATTAGACGATTAGCTTCAAAGTTTTCTATTCCAAAGCGTATCATTAAAATTCACGTACGTACACATGACCGCACTACGTGCTATATACACTGCCAGTGAAAGCTGACCACGCGACGCTACGCGTGATCCGATCAATGGGAGACCTGTTTATACCGGCAATGTGGCCGTACATACTCACATCGATGCTTTTAAATTAAACAAAAAAAATTGACAGACGCCATCAGTGTTGTTCCCGGACAGGGTAAAACAGTAATCGAAATCCTTTTCTCTTACAAAACCGCAGAACTTTTAAAAAATACGGTGATTATTGGAACTTAACACTATACAAACATTCAAATTGCATGAAGTACGAAGCCTGTTTGAAGAAGGGCTTCATCAAGTGACCCTGCAGCGGTGGAAAGATTGTGTAGCTCATGTAATTAAAAGTCAACGTGAGTCAAGACATGGAGTCATTATCTGAATCTGGTTAATAATAATAATGATTTATCTCTCTCATCACAAAAGTTCATGTACCTTTATACTAAAAGAGTAGTGCTATAGTATACTATAAGTTACAGAATTATGAACCTTTATCTGTAACTAATTACGTATTTCATTAAAAATATGTTTCATATCAATACATCAATACAAATAAATAAAATTGAAGTGTCTGTTTGTAATGTCAAAATAATAGTTTTTTTAGCTCATGCAGTTATTTGCACGATACCTATGCCTAAAAGATGCCTAGAGGATGGTAAACAGATGAAGAGGGAATTTTGAAACATTACTAGCAACGTGGGTCACACATTGCTGGTATTCTTGTTAACCCCTCCAGCTAAGCTTAACGCTTGTGTTAGGAGTGGGGTATTAAAAATGGTTTCATAACTTGAAATAGTGACTTTCGCTAATTCTTTTTTTTTGTGTGTTGCTATTGTCTGAAGAAGGTTCTTATGAAAGAAAAAAATAAGAAAATTGCGCGGAAAATTTGGAAATTTAAGAAAACTTAACGAGGGACTTACGCAAGTAGTATCGCGGGGCGCAGCTAGTAAAAAAAAATTTTTTTTATTAAATGCCAATCCACTTTTTTTATCTGTACGTTTATTACTAACATTTGTTTTGCAAATAAACTTAACCGCAAACCACACAAACGATAACTAAGAACAAAGAAACATAGTTACAAAACATAAAAATAAAAATTATTTAATCCATTTTAATATATTTTATCACTGTTTATATATACTGTTGTTGCGTCCCGCTATCGCAGTAATGTCAATGTTCTGAAGGAATAAATTTTAATGGTTAATACTTATATTAATAAACATATACAGACAATAGGCTAGTTTCGGTGTTTACAAATAAGAATCGTATAAGGCAAAGTAACGTAGGAAATGTGTAGAAATCCAAATTTATATAAATATAGGTAAGAAAATTAAAAAAACAAGGGGTTTCTAAAAATCTACTTTTCTTTTTGATGGCAAGAGGAAATCTCAAAGTGTAGATTTGCGACTTTGCGATTAATATTATTATAACATGATACGACGGCAGTAATATACTTGTTTTAATGACAAAATGGGCATATACCGCGGCTGTAGCGTACTGGCTAAGGCGTCGGACTTGTTGTGGGTTCGAATCCCACCCAGTGCACCTGGACCATGCACCAGCTTAGATGGAGGGGTTAACAAGAATACAAGTAATGTGTGACGCCCGTTGCTAGTGACCGTTTAGAAAAAAAATATCATCGATGCCTTGTAAACGAACAATAACTGTAACCTAGTTTCAATGAAAAATGTCATCATTATTTAATATAATAATATGACCCTTCACTTAACACTCAAATTTGGTAAATGCATTTCGCCTATGGCTCGTAGCATTATATGTATAGCCACAGTAAAATAAATCAAAACAGATTCAAGAAAAACCAAACAAACTTGACTTCTAAAACAAGCAAGCAAAGTCTTAAAGTCTATAAAAGTAGTATAGATAAAGACAGATAACATTTCTTTAGAAGGAAAAGTACTAAGCATGACAGCAAGGTTAAGTTCTCGAGAAAACAAACAGAGCCTTGTCAGGAGTCTGTCAATTATTTTGCGCAAACAACTCTGTATGTCAACGAATTCTTGTTAATGTGGAAATAACATTGTGTTATCACAAAGGCCTTTGTACGTATGTGCTACATTCTTACCAAACTAATGAGTTCGCAAAATGACACACCCAGTAACCAATTGTCTCAATAAAATTTAATATACGTTATAAGTATTAATAAGCAAATGAAATAAAAAAATCAGTCATACGTCGAAAGAATTTAACTATTTGAAATTCTATTTCTATTTCTTCGTTATAAATGTAACTTAACATCATCTAATAAGTTAATAATGGATGGACAGATAGACGTTACATGTCTTTGAATTGACTGACGTTTCGACCAGGGTGCAGTGGTCGCAGTCACAGGCTGACTCAACCTTTTTTCATATTCAACCCTGAACATTGCGGGTCTGTTTTTAAAAATGCACACAATCATATAGGTACTCAATATACTCGAAAGTAGATAATATCGCACCTTTAATCATAAACTGAATTAGTTTTATATTGCAGTTTTATATGAAGATTATCTTGTAAAAGCGTGAAATATTCCTAATGAATACTTTCTTAATTTTAATTCTATAATCATAATATTTATACGCGAAGAAAATTCTTTGTACCCCTTTTTAAGAAAATTTCGCGAACGAAGTAACGTGAATTTTTATATATTTACAGTTTATATATAGAAGAAAGCATTTATTCATTCGAATTAATTAAGTTTATGATTAAGGTACGATTGTTCTTTGTAGCGATGTAGCGCACCCACACCTGGTTTGGTGGCTTTTTCGAAATGACTATACAAATACTTGCACCAAAATGAGTAAGTACATCGCAGCCAAAATTAACATTAGGTATGTCCCAGGTTAAAAGATTTTTGCGGAAGAATGCAATGGCGATTCTCGCTCCCCCGATCATGGGCAAGCAGTTTAACACCAGGGTGGTTTTTAGTCGGTAAGAGTCCGACAGACCCCTTCGACCGCCTCTGGCGGAATGGATATAATACTATATTTGTACTGATGTAATGGTTTAAGTCATTTAATATATATAATAAAAAAAAACAGTCAGTCGTAGGACTGCACGTCAGAAGTGAAAACATAACTTCACAATGTATTTGCATATTCATCACACAGACACACACACACATCTGTATATATATAATTACGTTAAAAATAAAAAGTAGGTAACAACATATCTAAATGTATACATAGGGTACACTGGAAGTTCTGCGCTCCTGTTTATACCCGCATCCACTTTGATCGCAAGTCTGACTCCTTAGCCATTACGCTACGGCTGCTGTAAATGCCTATTTTATCATAAAAACAAGCATATTACTCACGTCATATCATGTTATAAATATTAATCGCAGTGTCGTTGGTAATCTACACTTTTAGATGGCCTTTAATAAACTTGACTATAATTTTATTTAAAAGCCTGTTCTAAGATGTATAGAAATTAGCAGTCGTATTTCCAGTTCCACTTATTTTCTACGTATCGACCAGTTTTATGTCTGTTTGAACATCCGAAACAAATAACACGTGGTTCAATAAGTACCGATACTAAATACTAAAACAATTGAGATAAAATTATTTTTTATTTATCAACGTACTCTCCTTCAACTGCTATGCAGTCACTCTAACGTTTTTCTAACTTTTCTACTCCATGTGTGTAGAACGATTATCTTTGACTTCTAAATAAGCTTTCGTTACTGCGATTATCCACTCTGCTGACTGTCGATTGGATTCCAGAGTGGAATGGTGAATCCATGTTTCATCCATTGTCACTTTTTATTTTTATTGAACGGGACCAAACAGCGCTCTGAATCATAGATACGTTGTTTGAGCAATTGTTAGCAAACGCGGCACCCATTTAGAAGAAATATAATTTCATGGCCAAATGGAAAACACTACCAGTTGAAATCTTCACTATCTGAGCTATCTCGCGCACTTTTACCTTCCGATCTTCTTTCACGATTTTCAGGACTTGGTTGATGTTTTGTTCAGTTACTGCTTCATTTGGACGACCAGAGCGTTCAGCATCATTTGTGTCTATATCAGCCAAATTTGCAATAAAATATGTCAATTCCATAAAAAGCAAAAAAAAAATTTTTCTGAAACTTTGGCAAAACAGGTTAACATTGTAGTATATTATATATATATTACATATATTATATATTACAACAAGTTGACTACCTGGTATTTCCCCTTAACCCTTTATGATGGACCATTATTTACACCACGCCCCTGTATACATTGCTAAATGCTATGTAGCTATTTATATTATTAACGTGACAAAGAAAGCCCGCCTTGATCTACGGGCGCATCCTTTACCAATTGTCGTGAATAATAAATCAATTATTCGTCAAATATCAGTTTGTCTAGTAATTATGCTTTAAATGAATTTATATATATCGTTTATTTTTTACTATAAACCGGTCTTTATTTTGTATAAAGATCCTACGAATATTATAAACGTGAAAGTTTGTGAGGATGTATGGATGTATGGATGTGTGGATGTATGGATGTATGGATGTTTTTTACTCTTTCACGCAAAAACTACTGATCCGATTGGGATGAAACTAGGTATGTAGATAGCTGGAGACCTAGATTAACACATAGGCTACTTTTTATACCGATTTTCCTACGGTAGCGGGCTGCTAGTATTAATATAAATCTTAGTTTGCTTAACCTTCTTTATAAAATCAATATTTGTCATTTAAATTAAACAATTTAAATGACAGGTTTTACCAGATCTGTCTCGTTCCTAATGACTAGAAAGACACACAGTCTCCCATGAATTAAGATCCACAATTTTTTTGTCGTCTCTTGGGTCTCTGCTCACACGCTATAGTCCATATATTATATTGTGGCATAGTTATAGTAATGTTTTGTGTGAATTATTGCAGATGCAACTGCAGCAAGCAATGTGTCGGTGACGCAGACTCCACTGTTGGGCGAAAATGGCCACGGCATACTTCGTGTTGATGTTATGGGCAACTTGCCCAAAGTCAGTGACCCCATCGTACCTGATGACAGTAAGTTAATTTTGATAAGGTTTTGTTATATCCTCTTAGTAAATTCGGAGGGATCTAACATAGTTTTACGCAACTAGATCGCTTGGTGGGTCTAAATCTAAAATGTAGGTAAACTTTATTCATTATTTTAGCATCGTTATCCCAGCCATCAGACGATCGTTCCTGAACAAATATGGATGACAAAAATATGTAAAAAAATAAGGCCTTCCATAAATGCAGGTCTTCATAATTCATGTTTAGTATTAAATCCCCCACAATAAGTTCTCCTTCTAGGTTAAATATTGGAGCAGGTTATTAGACCTTTTCAAAAATACTCCAAGTCTACCAAAAGACAAAGAAATCCAAAGCTTTTTTAGAATAGAAAGGGACAACTGCGACCAGCAGACTTAGACAAGTGGCTTTTTATTTTCTAGAACGACACTAGAATAGAAAAGTCACTGTATGGCATTGACATAACAAAGAAATATCACGTGACTAAGCGTAAAGAACTTTGAACGGTAGACAAGTGACAAACGCTTTCTGAGCGAACGTCAACACCAGGAAGAAAACGACACAAAATGGCGATTTAACCATTAAGCTGATTATTGACGTATTGATTGAAATTTTAACAACAGTTCAAATTTCTGTTCTCGTAGCAACTTTCTGTCTACAACGAGGAATTATATTGAAATGAAATGAAATCAAATGAAATGATACTTTATTTGCAGAATTACGGTACATAGGTTGTAAGGTTGTAAACAGTTATTATAAATGAATCAAATATTTCGTCAGTCTGTTCTGACATGCAAATTTTAAATGTAGGTACATGCATATTATAATAACATTGATTTAATAACAAATACAATACTATTTAGCTATTAGCATGTCATGTCATAAACAAATAATTATAAATAATGTCAAATATTGCAATCTCAATTTTTTCATTTCGATCATTTATAATATTATTAATATAAAATAGAAGATAATATTTTATTGTATAAAATATTATCATGTACCATAGTAACTATGGCTCATTTAAGTATTGAATGTTTGTTCTAACTTTATTGACAAAATAAAATCCAATTAGTTACACCTAACACTAAACACGGCCACTGACAAAACAATACAATAGACTTTACAAACGATAACAATCACTCTTCCACTTCCTCGTCGAACTCTCCTTCGTCATCTGCCGTCGCATCTTGATACTGTTGATATTCTGACACCAAGTCATTCATGTTACTCTCCGCTTCAGTGAATTCCATTTCATCCATTCCTTCCCCAGTATACCAATGAAGGAAGGCTTTTCTCCTAAACATTGCTCAGAAATCCTTTTGAACAATTCCTGTATAGCTGTAGTGTTGCCAATAAATGTAGCAGACATTTTCAAACCTCACGTAGGTATATCGCAGACTGCAGTCTTCACATTGTTTGGTATCCATTAAGTATTCATTTACTTAGTATATATTATTTTCTAAAAGCCATATTTTAAATTTTCGTTTAAATTTCGCTAAGCAACGTTTGACATTTTTCTAAGCCTACAGTAGTGTTGATATTTTTATTAAACAGTAGCAGCCAGACCGGCAGCAGTAACGGCTAAATTCACGAAGCCAATAAAAGTGAAATCAATCCAACTTTCACCGTCAGGTAGTTTAATCAAGGGATTGGCAACGGTCATGGCAAACAATATTGTTTATTTGTGATTGTTATGCGTTCAAATTGTGCACCTGATTAACTTGCCTCATGTAGTTTATCTCTTATACTGTGTTCGGACAAATTAGGTCAAAGAACCGATACTTACGGTAGTTCAGTTCAGGGGTCGTCTGTTGGACCTCCAAACAAATGAGAATTACAACGAGACAATGAAGTCTATCATACATACCTATTTTTAAGTAAGAACAAGAAATTGTTAAAGCCTCCTTAAGAAACTAAACTTATCATCAAATCCTATTCATAGGTATTTATGTCTCCAAGGTTCTGCTGATTCAATGCTTTCATTAAATACATCTCATCTCGAATATTAATTAAATTTACGTTTCTTTTCAGACTTCAAAGATGTGTTTGAAACACCAGAGAGAATACAATCGGAGCAAAACTTAAAGAATTTGACTTACGTAAGTATATAGACAATTTTTATAACAGAGTAATAGAAAACTAACGTCAAATAGCAGGGATAACGTAATGTTGCACTTCTATTGGTGAATATAGTAGCTATTTGGTCGTCCATGCACTATTATTAGGAGAATTGCCAACTGTAATAGTCTTGTACCATAATTTGAGAGTTTGATTCTATTTATATCGATACTGTACAATAAATTTGAAAGGATCAATGGTTTTCATGCAACACTGAATAATATTATAATCAATCGTAAAAGTATTGGCAGCTACGAACTGTAGTTGAAGTGTTTATCAGCATTAATAATTGCTTATTTAGATACCTGGTGTGTGTGACTTTTTATTAAAACGTCTGGTAAAATAAAGAATTCAATTAACAAATCGCAGCCTACGGTGCTTAGGTTGTACCATATTTTCTATATTTGAACAAAAACTTTAGATAGTAGTATTCATATTTATTAAAGATACGAGGGATAGGGAAACACCGACTAGTTTCGGACACGACTGGGGCCCTTTTTCACACCTGACAAACGCTTCACTCCTTTCTACACTTTGTAAAATTGGCAACTGAATTTAACCATTCGTTTTTATTACCTGGTTTAACATTGCCAATCTGGCACTTAGTTTAAATGTAAGCTCTGACCTAACATAATGATAGAACCTGTTTTTTTAGGATCATCACAACTTCTACAACAGTTCTTTCATTGGCAACGCCGAATACTTCAAAGAGCACTGGGCAAACATTTCCATCAATAAAGCTTCAGTTCATACTGTACTTAGCAACTCGCATCGCAGAGCTACAGTAAGTATTTAAATTCATAAACATTACGCCTTAATACAAAATGTGGGCCTACAAAAGTATTAATTTTAAACCATTTACTCGTAGTACTCCACGTTTTGTAATAAGATGGCTCACATTGCAATTTTTTTTTAACATTACAAATAAAACTAACATTAACGGAGTAGGCTAAGCGACAGCAGATTTCAGGTCAAGCGAACTCCAGCAGAAGAGGTAGACTCCTCAGACTAGAGGTATCAGGGAGTGACCATATTATAGAAAGTCGAATATGTGTCGTTTGCCTACTAAATGGATCAACAGTTTTATTAGAAGAAGAAAGCCGTTGTATGCAAAAGGGCCTTACATTACTCTTGTGATTTTTTAGTTGGTACAGGGAGCTACTTAAATAAGTGACCAAATATACGAACATAATTTATACGTTTGTTGTGTTGAGATTTTGGGTTTATTTCCCAGTTCGGATTTCATTGTCGAATAAATCAATGATACCCCAACTGTTTAGTTGTAATCCCGGAGATTGGAAGGTTGTCTGGAAGAGATCGCAGCCTGCTATCCAACTGACTTCTTCTGCGATATTTGGTGTGCCATAAAGTATATCTTTCTATCTATCTATTGGAAATGTTCCATAGCAATAGACTCGTCACCTATTACATGGAGAGTTTAACATAAGCTGGCAAAATTTCTGCCTACTACTTCTTGGTTCAAAGGCTATCATGAAAGTAGAAAAATAAAGAAAAGTATAAATTGTTACATAGGGTCGAAACCCGATGCAATATCAATATGACTCACTTTTTTGAGGTAACATGTCTGGAACAAATACATACCGATAGTTAACGCCGTGCTCCGTCCATGCGCCGTTCATATCACGGATGCGTTTTATACGCGTAGGATTTCGGATTTCTAGTATTACTAGTACACACAAATAATTATTTACATGAAAATATAGGTACACTAACCTAACCTAGTATAATGTAAGTATCCTTAAACCTTTTGGCAAAGATTTAGCTCAGTAAAGTGCTAGAAAACCTACGCCAATACATCGTGCGAGCGACGAATAGGGTGAGGCTTTCTAGTACATCTTAATAAGTATTGACTTAGAAACCCTACTGGAGTACGTCACCGTCAAATACGTATCGGAGTAGCATTTACGCGTAATTATCGTCTGGAAATATTAATTCAGTTCATCTCAGCCAGTAGTAAGTACTACTCGTACTACTAAGTAGAATTTCCATAAACGGATCACAGAAATCGCACAGTGTAACTTGAATAACTTCATACAAAAGTATGTTATAGATGTTACATCATTGAACTGATGCACGACCCTGCCCCTTTGTAAAATGAATCCTCAAATAATAGCGTTTTCGTTCGCGAATTGTCATTTGTGTGTCATTAAAAAATGGCAATAATCAGACTTACAAATTTGCCTTCAACGTGTAAAGGATAAACATCATAATTGTATATATTACTATATTTGTTTGAACATCTGTCTCGAAACCTTTAAAATAACAAGTATAGGCATGCGTCATCGGGTCGACCTTAATATAAAAATCTATATATAAAAAACAATATTTGTTTGTTTGTCCTCTACGCGTTCCGAAACCAATGATCGGATTGTGATCTGGTTACTATAGTACAGGCTCTGCCTAGTTTGGGGTCAGACAGACGTGTGTGAGATGTGTGGAGTTATTATTATTATTATATAGAAGGAAATTGATCTATTTGTTGATTATTAATAAAATTTGATTGCAAATATTATTGTTTTCTTAAAATCTTCTATTTGTTATTTGTGTAGTCAAATATTTGTGAGGACAAATGTCCGGGAGCTCTCCAATATATAACTACTCATTTTTCATTTATGAAATTGACAAAATTCAGGGTATCGGCATCGGTAGAGATCTCTGTTTCCGCATTTAGACTCATAGTCGGTCAAAAAGCATAGTAATGCGTTCAGATACAGCTGGCTAGTTAAACCAGCCTAGTTCCTTTCAGAATTACAGAAGCCTAATGAGGCGTTCCCAGGCTTCTAGAAGCGACCTCGCACCCTTAAGGACACTTGCTGGTTGTGTGACCACTCCTTCGCAGTCCAGATCTTTTTTCTCCTCGTTGAGATATCCTCTGCATAAAGAGCTGTCTGTCGCATTGATAGCGAATAGATGCTGAATCAAGGCCAAACATCTCGTCGAGGCGGTTGAGAACTTGAGACTGAGGAGTCTGCAATTTAAACGTTGGGAGACTTCTGTCAGCTATAGTGTAGACTGCTCGTAGCCAGATATGATGGGCCATCGACCGTTGTGTGCTTCACGAGTCCGTTACTTTATCCAAGAACGAAGTTGGTAAAAGGGAAGTGGCAGGACTAAAGTTGGACCCAGACAGATGTCGCAGTCCCTTCCTTGCTAGCTCATCGGAGGAGTCGTTCCCGTTTGAATTGCTATGCCCTTTGATCCATTGGAGGAAAACCCAAATTGCTAAGGTTAAACGCTCCAACGTTTGGTGGCATTCTTAAACGAGACCGGAGTTCATCGTGTTGCCCTCCATTGCTTTTAGGATGGCCCCAACATCTAATAGTGACAGTATGTGGACGTAGTGCTCCATTGACATGGCCGCAGTGCGGCGTAGGTTATATATATTATTCAGTTAAGGAATAGGCGTTTGTCTTCAAACTCACCTGATGGAAAGTGACGATAAGGACGAAGGTGATACACGAAGAGAAACCTATTCACTCAACTCTTGAAGCCTTGCCCAAACTTTCAAGTTTTGTGTCTAGTCTAGTATAGATAAATCAGTTGAAGTAAAAAGTTATTCTTTATATATTTAGTTATTCTGTAGACAATCGAAGTAATCCTAAGCTGTTCACTCTTTTTTCTTCAAAAACACTCTTCATAATCTTTGTGTATAATCCACGTCATTTCGAGCATTCTGCTCACCTATTGAATTGTGCACTTGAGCAAGACCTTATAATTTTTTTAATTTTTTTTTTGCAGTCCATCCAGCTGACGTTCGACTTCCCCTTCTACGGGCACAACGTCCGCAATGTGACGGTCGCAACCGGCGGGTTCATTTACACCGGCGAGCATGTCCACAACTGGCTGGCTGCTACGCAATACATTGCACCCCTGATGGCCAACTTCGATACTACGCTCACCAATGACAGTGTCATCAAAATCTTTGACGATGGTGAGAATTGAATACTACCACAGATTTTTTTAATTACATATTTTATAGGAAGACAGCTCCCGAACTAGTGGGTATACCCATTATAACTGACGGATACAGGGTACACTTAAACTAAAAACAATTATCACTCAATGCATTTAATATAAATTTAGCTTATTGGTCTACTTACTAAAGAGTTTCTAGTTTTACACACGTCACAGTATGTCTAAAGTATAACATGTTAGGGCTCTTGCTACATATTACTGAGCAGTTTCTACGTACCAGATACATCACTCCCTACAAAAATATCTATACCTACCGTTTTAATCGCCTACTCTTTCCGGTGCTTTAAAATGTCTGTAGGGTTACCTCTTCAATATATTTCTTATGAAAAAAAAAATTGATATGCAAAATTAAGTACTTAACGTTATTTTCTATTAGTATACAAAAATCTTGCATGTGTTTTATTTTTATGTAACGATTAATAAACTTCTTCCCTTTTATAAAACTCGATTATTAAACTTTTATAAAACTAGTGGTTAGTGACCCTGACTGCTATGCCATGGGTCGTGGGTTCGATTCCTACCCCAGTCTGGGTGTTCTTTGTGTCCGTTGTTTGTATGTTTGTAAAGTCCCCCGGGACACAGGAGTAATTACTAATGTGGGAGTTGTTTTTTCTAAAGAAAAAAAAAAAAAGATTATTAAACTATGGTGGAAAATATTCTAAATCTTATAAAAAGTTTTAATAAATAAATTTAATTGAAACAAAAACAAAAAATAGATTTTTTTTTATTTCATAAATAGTGCTATAGGGCTCTTTTTTCTCTTACTTTGTCTACATTCTTATACTGCCAATAAATAACCATTTCAATTTAACCTGTAAATTTTACAGTATTTAAAAAATGATATCAATACGACCTCGAATTACGTTTTTGTACTTTAAAAATAAAAGCGTGTGTGCGCGCGATGTAACTGTCGGCAACCCTCTGGCGAGACTGCGTATAAGGTCCGCCGGCGGATCAGCGGCCGGTAGGTATTTATCGCGCACACGGCACAAGACACTCGCGCACAGAGAACTGACGATGTTAATTTTAATGTTTTTTTATTCATTGCTCTATGTGGATATTGCAGAACAAATCCATACTATTAATAATATAAATACTTTCATAATCCACATTCCTGCTACTTATTACTCATAGTTTTATTCCAGTCAGCCTTTCCTCTTACGCAAATGTTTTAAACTAACATTTACCTCAACCAAAGTTAAGCAGGTACTTCTAAGTGCATGAATTACAGACAGTGTTTTAGGAAGTCCCTGTGAACATTGACAATTTGCCTATCGCAGAACATAAGTATTTATGTTTTTCCTTCATTCTTTACAGGTGAGAAGTTCACAGCCTTCTGGGAGAACGTCACGCTCCAAGAAGACACAGCTAAGAAGTTCACCTTTGCCGTAACACTATACAAGAATGGAGACATCACGTTCGCTTACAAGAACATTCCCGTCGACGTTCAAGATATCAACGACAAGGACCACCCCGTCAAAGTGGGCATCAGCGACGCCTATCTAACGGACAAAATTGTCTTCTGTAAGTATTATTTTAAATAAAAAATACTATTAGTTTTTTTATTCATGAAAGTAAATTTACACAGAAACGCATGGCAACACCATAATATATGTGTACGTGTGTGTGTTTGTAGAAAAAGGAAGTATAGGTACTAATTTAAAACTTGTAGTTTAGGACATTTATGCGAACTAGTGTTCGCGCATTATATAACACTAGCAGCGCCCTGCGGTTTCACCCGCATAAGTCCCGATCCCGTGGGAATATCGGGATAAAAAATAGCCTATATGTTAATCGAGATCTCCAGCTATCTACATAACAAGTTTCATAGCAATCTGTACAGTAGTTTTGGCGTTAAAGACTAACAAACATCCATCCATCCATCCAAACTTTCAGATTTATAATATTAGTGGGATAATCATTATGAAAAAAAAACTTGAAATTTTTTTTTAACGTTTGTAAATTTTTCCCGTTTTTGGAAAAAAATTCATTCATACTCGCTCCTATTGGTCGTAACGTGATGTTATATAGCCTTCCTCCAAAACGATAATTCCACAAAAATATTTTTTCAATTTGAACCAGTAGTTCCTGAGATTAGTGCGTTCAACCAAACAAACAAATTCTTCAGCTTTATAATATTAGTATAGATGTTAATGATTTGACTGCTTCGTCATCATGAAGTATGTTTCACGATGACGGAGTAGTGCGCCTAAATCTATATATGTATAATTACCTATATTAAACTATTTGGCGTTTGTTTTTTGTTGTGTTCGTAATTGCAACACAAGGTTTATATAAAAGATTAGTTTTGTGTTCCAAAAAAAATCTCGACGTTAAAGTCTGAAATATATATTTATTTATTTATATATATATTTTTTTTACGTTTTGATATTGAATTTCACGTGAATTATACGTGAAATGAGGTAAAGCTGGAGAATTCCGCTGTCACGTTTTTATAACAAACAAAAAAGTTGTTGGCTTAAAAGTCTTGCAATCCATTAAAAATCCATTATAAATTTAATCGGTTAAAAACAGAAATGAGAGTTTGCGAAGTAACATCATTATATGATTATGTTATCGGTGATCTGTTGAAAATAAAGATTGAATCATCTACCTGGACCTACTCAAACACACAAAAAAAATCTCACAGCTAAACGGCTGATGAATTTTTTTAATGCATGATCATTGTTGTATGAAAATCTGATAATGGAAATAAGCAGAAATGTGCTGTATAAGTACATATTTTTTCTGTACGAATGTTTGTGATTGAAGTCCTCCTAAAGGTCTGGACCTATTTCAATTACATTTTTTGTGTGATTGAGTGGGTCCGTGGATGGTTTAGATTCAGGATTGGACCTGGTAGGTGGCGCTGCAATCGAGTTCCATGATGCCTATTTAATTTTTCTATGATCTTTTTTTGTATGTTCGGTTTTTTATCGGGCTCTATTTCCGCATTTAGACTAGTTGAGCCAGCCTAGCTCCTTCCAGAAGTACAATAGCCTCCTGGGGCATTCACAGGCTTCTACGAGCGACCGCGATGATACTTGCCCGTTGTGTGGCCACTACCTCGCACTTCAAGATAACGCGAGACATCCTCTGCATAGAATACTGTCTGTCGCATTGATGGTGAATAGATGCCGGTTAAGGGCCGGGTGGCCCGTAATGGTTCCTACAACTATCCTGATGTTGGGTCTGTTGAGACTGCTCAGTCTGCAAGTGAAACGTGGTGAGCATCAGTAAGTTGTGTTTGGTACTTTCTTCCGAAGATGTGTTATTTCCGGATCCTGTCGCATGGGGCAGCCATTATTCTCTTGGTTGATTCCATAATTTTAAATGTGGAACCTCTCGGTTATACCACAAACCCAGGTGCTTAAGTCTGATGGCTGCCACAGCTGCTTCTGATTATACAGGTCTAGTGGTGCTAAATCGAGAGACACTTCAAGAGCAGCTGTGGTAGTTGTGCGCATGCAACCAGTGACGGCAGTTAATGGGAGTCTCTTGAATTGATGCAGTTTGTGTCTGGCAGTGCTTAGTTATGCGCCATACGTGATGCTTGACCGTATAACCATGTTGTACAGTCATAGTGTGATTTTCGGTGATAGCCCTCAGCTTTTGCCGAAGAGTGGCTTGTATTGGCAGAAAATAATGCAGGCCTTGTTCCTTGGTAAATTGTATAGCTCTGTCTCTAAGCATGCTGTCGTTCCACTCGGCAGCCCCATGTCTTGATAGAGCTTGGCTTATGCTGGTGATGTGGTTTGTTAAATGTTTGACATTTTGCATTGTAGATTGCCATCTACGTATGATACAACTCGATGTAGGCCTGATTCTGTTGATTTGCCCATCGTGTAAGCATGTTGGTTGGGGTTCAAAGTGTAGCTGACTAGTGCAGTGCTCCTGATTTCTCTATCTATTAGTCTCTCCAGCACCTTTAGTAAGAATGATGTGAGACTGATGGGTCTAAATCATTTCGGTTGTGTCTTGTGTGAATTGCCTGGTTTGGCAGTGAAGATTATTTCGACTTCTCTCAATTTCAAAAGTGATATGGCGGTGTGCTAAGCAGGTAGGTGGTGCGGCAACTGGATTCTAGGATTCTTATTTCACTTTTGGACGAAATTGTGTGTGTTTGATGCTTTAGATGACCCGAATGGTGGATCTGCAATCAGATTCGGGAAATTATATTTTTTGACCAAAGTGTTACTGTTATTTTTTTAAGAGTCTAGTGTATCTATGTTTTATTTTCACGAAATCAATCATGATACCAGGAACAAACTCCGACGTTCGGGCAGGATAATCGCTCGTATTATATATATATTACGCTTACAATGCAGGCCTATCAATACGTAATTACTAAGTTATTATAACATTCATTTGCTATGTTGCGATTTTGTCGACACCGGTCCCCTACAATTTTGCAATATGGCTTAGTTCAGCATAGGGGCATATACAACCACAAAATTCTTTTTATTATTCCGTCGCGAAGTAACGCTATTTCTTAGGGGACCTTGATGGAGTAGCCAACACTATTGACGTCCGCATAGAGACGTATGTTTGCAAACAATAACACGACTCGGTAGATAATACGCGAATGCTAGTGGAGTCAATTCTGCGTTACCTACCTTTTCTGTTACCTTCCCTACATGATCCACATATAATCCACGTTACTGTAATATTAAAGGTTATTAATGGAACATATCGAACTTTCTAGACGTTCGTCGTAAGACAATCTACGAGTATCACAGGGTGTCTTTCAAGGATCATCTCATCACCAACAACACGTTGTTGAAGATCGTTGCCTTGCCCACCTGCCTCCAATACGAAACTTGCGATAGCTGCCTCAATCATAACACTGCATTCAATGTAAGTCTACTTAAACTATTTTCTCTACTAACTAGCTCTTACTGAGGGTGTTGCTTGGCATGACGCCTTAAAGAATATGCTTTTTCCCCAGTATCCTATGAATATCGCGTTTTCAAATGCATTGTGATTGTTACACAAATTTATTTAAGTGTGGTGTGGTTATAAATTGTTATTTGGGCTTGTATTATTGTTTGTGACTTTGGTTTAAATGACGTTGTTATGCTTTACATTTAGGTCATTTAGAATTTTGTGTTCAAATGTAATTGACTTGGCTCATTTGTACAGACCTTGTGATTGAGTAACAATAAAACTAGCACGTCTAACCATTTTCCTGTTATTTAGTCTTTTTGTTTTGGGTTTATAAAAAGTTACCGTTTTTTATTTTGATAGATGGTCTAAATTGACCAGAAATGATCTTTTGGGTTGATCTTGTAGGTAGTTTATTAACTCGTGTATATTGAAAATAAATACAAATAGCCAAACATAAACATAAACTGTATTATGACGCCAGGCTTTTAAGCCTTCAAACGTTTCTAGAACAGTGAAACATAAATACTAATTGTTTACATTTTTTTTTTTAAAGACTACTAGTAACGTGGGTCACACATTACTAGTATTCTTGTTAACCCCTCCAGCTAAGCTAAATGCTTGTGTTAGGAGTGGGTTTACGTCGGTAGTGCACTGGGTGGGGTTCGAACCCGCAACCACGCGATCGCAAGTCCGACGCCTTAGCCATTACGCTACCGCCGCTTAATGTATTGTATGAAAAATCAATACATTTAATGCTTTCATTATGAGGAATCATACCATTCCAACACCAAAAGTTCACGCGTTTGCTAATTTTTTTAGGGTCTCGTTCCCCGAAAATGAAAAAAGGAACCCTTATAGAATATTTTGGTCTTCATCTTCATATGTACATATATTATGTTCAGAACAGATCGTTATTTAAAATAAATACATACCACACTAACACCTATATATGAAGGGGTAGACAGAGTAGTAGTGCCTATTCAAAAATGTGGATACATAATTTGATCTTACTAATGTAATAACGGGCAAGCCGATTCTCGTCAACTTCGCACTTTGAAAATTAAGAAAGGAAATTACCTGTAGCTCGAACTGGCGAGCTGAAGCCGCGAAGTCAGAACCCTAAAAAAATGTCTTATCGTAATTCTATCGCAGTATTCATGTAACAAAACAAAAAGACTAATACTAAGAATGGTCAATTAGCATTGTGTAGCTCGTTTATGTGTAGCAAGGTATATAAAAACTATTGTTCAGATTTTTTTCATTTCTTCGGTTTCATTATCTTGTTAGTATAATGACATTCTGATGTAGCGTGTAGTCGTCGGGCATTGTATGACATAACAAGAGTGTTTACTCACTGATATTACATACGTAATGACAAGGCTTACATCATCTACACACAGATACATTCACACCTTTTATTCTACAACTGACATCTTGTACACAATAGAGTATTGACAATTGTTACAATAAAATTATTATAAAATTTTCAAGCTTTTCAATGTTTTTAAATTGTAAAATCTACTTTTACAAGTTTATGATTTGATGAGAGCAAATTACGTCAAAATTTCATAAGTTTCTACAGTTCTTTTAATAGAAAAAAAATAACTGGCGAAATTCAATCCACAATTAGACTTTTTTATTAGAATTGAAATAGTCTTGTGTTATTGTTAAAACGCTAATAATAGGTACCTTCGTGAAAATATTTTACGTTGCAAATCATTATACCACAAGAAATTATATTGTTTATTTTAAACCCTACAAACCAAAACTTATGAAATATCTATAGAATAGAATAATCTTTATTATACACCAACGACATATTGCTTAAAAAATATACACAAAGTGGATATGTACAATGGGCGGCCTTATCGCTAAGAGCGATCTGTGGCAGGCAACCTTTGGATGGACAAAATCGATAATAGATAAAATAATAACGTGTAGTTTTGGTCTAAGATAGAAGTAAAGAAAGGCATTTAGTTGAGAGGAATTATAACGTCATGTTATAAAACTAGGTACTTCATACATTTTCAATAAAAATAGTCAACTTTTGATGAATAAATATATATATACTAAATTTGTTTATACAAATACATATACATTTAAAGATTCATTATTTAATCCGTTAAATTCAGCAACGGGAGAAAAGGAGAAATTAAGCAGATAAGTAATATTCTTTGACCAGTTTCTTAATACAGCCAGTGACTGCGCATCTAATGGATAAAGGCAGAGCATTCCATAGCCGGACAGCCTTTACAGTGAAGGATTTGCCATAAAACTCAGTAGAATGAGTGGGTACAGCCAGTTCAAGGGATTCCGACGACCTCAAGAATCTTGTGTGTGTGTCATTGAGGAACGTAAACCATTTCCTCAAATAAGACGGAGTACAGTGATTAATATTATAAAGTAGGGCAAGGCTGTGAGTATTCCGTTGAAGGCGAATTGGGAGCCACTTGAACAAATAGCGAAAATCAGATACGTGATCATATTTGCGTAAACCAAATATATCGCAAAAGCGACGAACAGTTTTTTTATAAATCCACATAGCACACAAATATAGGGCCTGTCAACACAAGACATCGCTCTCTACACCTAAAAACATCTGATTATTAATTCTGTTTCTTTTTCTTCTAGTGTACCTGGTGCCCTCAAATACAGAAATGTTCGAGTGGCACAGACAGAAACAAGCAAGATTGGTTACTTAGAAGTAAGTATTATATATTTTTTTATTACACAAATTGACGTCGGAAAGGCTAATGGCGGCTATTTTTATGTATATCAAAAGCTAGACTATTATTATATTAACATACCTACGTTGTATGGCCGCCACTCAGAGACTCACTCAAATGGATACGCGCGAAAAAGTAACTCACAGCGAAAGAGAATAAAAAAATATCCGGTCTCGCAGCAGGCCCGCAGAGGTAGATTTCCTGTTTTTTTTATTTTTATCTCCAAAAATATAAGTCGCATTAAAAACTTTTAAGTCTACATTGTAGAGTAAAATAGAAAATTAGCTTTCAGTTTACAGTTTCGGAGCTACGAATTTTTTTTCAACAAATTTTGGTTTTCCCCCCGTTCCCAAGTCAAGGATGGAATCATTTAGGGTTTATATTAAGAAATGTTCGTATTTACTATGGGCATGCTATTAAAGTTAAACGGTCCAAAAAAATTCCATAGGAAAAAAGTTATGCTAAAAAAACTGATTTTTGAAAATCTGCCCCTCAGTCCCCCCTTTGGGGGAATATTTCCCTTTCACGAACTTAACCTTCATTTTTGCCCTGTTAATTTGTCGTCCAAGTTGGAAAGCAATCGGTGCATAATTGCGACCTCTACCGTGCCGGTAAAATAGAGGTACTACATATATATATATATAAACTTTTTAACTGGCGGTTGTTTTGGGGTCTAGGGACCATAACTAGACCTCCTGTGAAGAAATTTTTGGAAAACTCGACAACTGGTACAAAACCAATAGGTAGACTTTCGTTCGAAAAATATACCTAAAACTTTATTGAGCCATTATTACAGTATAACAGTAATAAATTAAATTAACAAAGTAACATTCTTCTAAAGTATCTTATTGCAAATTTGACATTTTATAGACAGTAAGGCATGTCCTAGATATATATGCTGGTCGGAGCGGATCATTCTAGAACTTTATTGGCTGAAGAAGCTAATATTGGTAATAATAATAATAATTTGAAACATCTCACACACGGCTGTCTGATCCCAAACTAGGCAGAGCCTGTACTATGGTAACCAGACTGCTGATAAACATACTTATATATTACTAAATACATACATATTATAGATAAATTACACCCAGACACAGAACAAATGAACGTGCTCATCATACAATTATTTGTCCTGAGTGGAAATCGAATCCACGACCTCTGGCTCAGCAGTCAGGGTCACTATCCACTAGACCAACAGGCCAGGTGTTATGTTTGACATAACGATCGATTGTTAATTACAACATGTCTTGACATTGCATATCGTTTATACAGAGTGCGAGAAGAACACCATCGTAAACGTAACAGGATGTGCCGCCGTTAAAGTGGAAGTGACGTCAGACACAAGCGGAGTAGCGGTAACTGGCAACACAGCGTACACCACAGACCCAATGAACTTACCGCCACATGAAACTGTAATTAAAACAGGTAAACATTATATTACTTTATTTTATCACTACATATTATAAAACAAAGTCCCCCCGCCGCGTCTGTCTGTCTGTCTGTTCCCGATACACTGAAAAACTACTGACATGCTGTTTTCACTAATAGACAGAGTGAGGAAGGTTTAGGTGCATAATTTGTATCCGTGCCAAGCCGGGGCGGGTTGCTAGTATGTTTATAAAATAAAATATTTTTTCGGGTAACATAGGTAAAATATGAAAAAGATAAAATAACCAAAAGATGGCCATTTAATTTAACAATTAGAAACTATGTCATAAAAGAAAAGTAAGTATGTGGAAATCAGCAGAACAATTTTTTATTAGTAGGTTTATTATTAAATCACTACATATTATAAAACAAAGTCCCCCGCCGCGTCAGTATGTCTGTCTGTTCACTGTGTGATTTTCATTCCTGTTTTCCTCCTGAGACAGAGTGATTCATGAAGAAGGTTCAGGTGTATAATTTGTTAAGATTTTGTGTAAATTGATTGAAATATGTTAATGATTGTTGAAGATGTCTCTGCTACCCGTGCGAAGCCGGGGCTGGTTGCTAGTATCAATAAAGAAATTACTGCACAAGGTTTGTTTCAACATGGCAGTGTTAGTTTTGTTGTAATAGGACGGTACAGTAAGCATAGTATGAAAACGTCGAAAACAGTTTCCCGGATCGTGTCCTTATATAAGGGAGCAGCCCTTGTCAAGTATAAGTTCTGCCTGTAAGTGGTTTTCGCCTCGAAGTGACTGAAAATGTCGAATAACAATGCTAGAGCCGCAATGTTCCTTTTCTCATATAGAGAAAGAAGATGAAATTAGAAAGCATTTAGATAGTGTTCTTCTTCTCTAACTCTTCTCTCCCTCTATCTATAGACTGTCTATGTAGATATTATAGAATGGATTCCAGACTTGAGAAGCATATTCTAAATGGGTACGACGGTACTAAATTTTAGGGATTTTGATAATTTTTAAATCTGCTGAAATTCTAATTATACAGCCCAGTGTTTGCGAAGCTTTGGATACTGTATGATTAATGTGTTCATCCCACTAATATTATAAATGTGAAAGTTTGTATGGATCGATGTTTGTTACTCTTTCATGCCAAAACTACTGAACCGATTACAATGAAACTTGGTATGTAGATAGCTGGAGACCTGGATTAACATATAGGCTACTTTTTATACCGATATTCTCACGGAATCGGGACTTACGCGGGTGAAACCGCGGGGCGCTGCTAGTCCACCATAATTATACCCCTTGGATTCCAGAAAACTGAGGCCATTACTTTTCCTGCGGATAAAACCAATTTGTTCTGTTATTGAATAGAAGATCCTGGTCTTATTTGCTCTTTAGACTGTAATTCTCTGTAGTATAGTGATGTACTCAGGTATCATGCATGGGCATAAATCTTCCAATAATTTCCTATGGCTCAACGTCAAACAGCTTTAAGCATTCGCGGGAAATCGTCAATGTGCTGCGTTCGTTCAGTCCAGTCAGCTATCTCCTTAGAGTCAATCTTCGATCAAATAAAATCATTTCACAATTTTTAGGTAGATTTTGAAAAAAAGTCTACCTATTGGTTTTGTACCAGTTGTCGAGTTTTCCAAAAAATTTCCTCACAGGAGGTCTAGTTATGATCCCTAGACCCCAAAACACAATTATGCACCGATTGCTTTCAAACTTGGACGACAAATCAACACGGCAAAAATGAAGGTTTAGTTCGTGAATGGGGGATATTCCCCCAGTCCCCCACTGGGGGGCAGATTTTCAAAAAAAATAAACACGAAATCTACCTCTGCGGGCCTGCTGCGGGCCCCAATTTTTTTCAATATAATCATCGGTAGACTTTTATGGCTCTTCTCTTCTTCTTTAACACGACGTTTAAACACCAACCCCTCCTTTTTCACATAGCATAAGTGCGGATTCGCCGTTTTTAACAAGTCTTCATAAATCTCTTTTGGTGTTAAACCTTTCTTATTCAAGTACATAATGTTCAAAAATGTTCGTTTTTCTTTTTAAATTTCAAAAATCGTTCGTTCTAATTTGTTATACCGTTACTATTGCTTATATGACTATGATCTACGTTTGGCTACAAACAAACGATTGTCGTATAACATCAATACAAAAAAGACGTTTAAATGTTATGTCCGTTTGACTGCACGGATGGCGCAATGGTTTATGTGGTCACCTCACCATTGACTGACATCCACACGGGACAAGAATTTGTGTGATCCACAATAAATTAGTTGTCCCGAGTCTGGGTGTTCTTTGTGTTCGTTGTTTGAATGTTTGTGAAGCCCCCCGCGACACCGGTATGTTCCTAATGCGGAGTTGTCTTTTTATTTAAAAAAAAAAAGAAATCCAGTTATTATTACTTCCGTTCGTTATAAAAGCAGGTGGAACGTGTAAAGTTAAATATTTCAAATCGAACATATTCCATCTGCTTTTGCTTTCTCGCTGCTTTCTTCAAGTATAAGGAGATAAATGTGTAAAGAATTTACATTGGCAACATTTATTAACAGGTGGCGAGCCAATAGGTCAAGTGAGTCAGTCTGTCCAGCCCGCCGCACCGCAGCAAGCTCGGTCAGCGATTGGTGGCGTGGTGGCAGCTTTCCTCGCCATCACCCTTGTGGTATCTGTCGCCGCGTGGATCCTATACGCCTTCAAGAATCCGCACACTCGAAGTGGACAGATGCTTATCAAGGTAATATTTTATAATCAATTGTTCACTTCACCCCATAATATCTTTAATAATATCTTAAATGTGAGTTTATTTATTTGTTTGTTGTTGTTTCGCTTTCACACTTTCACTACCAATAGATCAACATGAAATTGTATAGGTATATTATGTTGTCAGGGGTACAGAAAAATCCTGAGAAATATAAAAATAGAACCCAATACATAAAGAACAAATTGAAATTAAGTTATTCGAAGTGAGGTGACGTTTGTTTTGCGTCAATAGAAGTTATCGCATTGGTTCTAAACAGTAGTAGGGCATCGTATTTATTATAAGTGTGCAAATCTGAAAATCCTTTTTAAGTTTAAGTAAGGAGGTTAGTCCTAGGTGTGTAAATGTTTTTTTTTTTCAATGCCGCTGCAGAAGATAGAGGTAATTTCCGTACTTAACCCTGTCTGCTGTATTGGTAAAGTATGCCCACGTCTAGCTAGTTTAATTTGAGAGCAGTAAAATCTTTTGCAATATTCGCTCATTACTTATACACAACACAATCTTCGTATATTATATATGTACAGGTAGCAGAGGTCGCCAAGTGATCCAAAAACCTGTCAAGGCCATAAACTTAAAGGACTGCCTGGCAACAGCCCATTCGAGTTAAATTGCATACACACGATACGATTTTACTACCTGATCAAATTTGTGATTGAATTGACTTACGAACAGATATCGCGTACACACGTAACAACTAAATCGCTGTATTTATCTAATAATATAAATCATCTCGTAAATATGACCACCGAACTGAAAAAAACGCCTTAATAATGCGTAAATACACATACATTAAAAAAATCGGTTGTCTGTAAAGTCGGTTTACTGACGATAGTTGAACGTGACAACGTCGTAGGAACGCCTCAGAGCGAGGTAACGCCGCATGAGTCATGTTTTTTGCGTGCAGCCGGCTCCATCGAATTATAAGACGTTGTCACGTCAAAAATCAGAAAACATTCGCACAGTATGCCACCTGCAGGCACACTAAATGATAAAATTGGCCGATTAGCGTCCACACGAACCGGTTTTATGTGACGCGATGACCACCCAATGACCTCGAATTTGACGATTTACACTAAACGTATCGATTGAAAATCTAGTAAAATAATTTTGTGTGAAATCGTTGCGTGTAACGCCGTTTTACAGGTATGCTGCCTTGACCTGCTCCAGCTGTTCACTCCATAAGCCATTCGTTTATGATATATCCCTTTCCCTTTCCTTATCCTTTCCCTTTCCCTTTCATATACAGGCTGTATCTGACAATGGAACACTTACTTAAATCACTGGTTTTTTTTTTTAAAAGAATTTTAAAAAATCTATCCGTTTAATAATTAAAATATGTTCGATTCAAAATCTATAACTTTACAAATTTCACCTTCTTTTCATGAGAATCGTGGGCAATATTACCTGGAAATTCAAACGGTCATAACTTTTAAATGGATATTTTTTTTTCAAAAATTATTTTTGTAACTGCATCAAGTAAGTGTACCATTGTCAGGATGACCGTGAATCTATGTGTCAAAATAAAAATGTGTGCTTACTTTCCAGTATCGACCTTCCCAATGGAATTGGCGACGCGGTGAGGCCCGCTACACTGCAGCAACCATCCATATGTAAACTATAAATAATAAAAAATACGATAAATATTTGAAACCCGACGCGCCTTGAGCACTGCGTAGCGTGCTAACATGTTATAATATAATATTTACTCCATCGAACAAGAAGCTGAAAAGGTCATTTTTAGTGCCAATAAGTCCAAAAATAAACATATTATAACAAATCCTAACATAATAAAAGAAAATAAACTGATTTTAAAACACGAACAAAACTGAAAGGCTGCTTCGTCTTCTGTTAACAGAAACAAATAGGTACATGAGGAAGACGTGCCATCATCTTTTTTACCCTCATCACAAATTTATTGGAGTCAGTGCAATGTCTTCTCTTATTCCACTCTACTCTATAATTCGTTATTTCACTGCTTGCTCCCTTTCTAGCCATGTCCTCTTTCACGCAGTCCAATTGTCAAGGAAGACATTCCAGAAATGTTTGAGAACAGCAACCCATGTTTTAATAAAATTTTGAGATGTGTAAAAAGTCTTGCAAATTGTGAATCATTGTTTCATTTCAAAATTTTACCTTGTTTCGCAGTTATTTGCTCAAAAATATAGATAGATTACTTTTGTTTTTTTTTTTTTTTGCTAAATTGCAATTTTTTTATATTTTACTAAAGTTATAAATAATCTTAAAATGTTATAATATTTATATTTTTAAACATTTAAAGCACGCTACGTAGTATTCAAAACAACTTATAGAACAATTAAGTGGTTGCTTTTTTAAAATCACACTTATACATGTACATTATTCTATATTGATAATTGCTGCAATATTCTTATTTTTTCTTTCTTTCTTTCATATCAATTTCACACACAATATTAGCAAAATCTAATGAAGAGTACATTTATTCTTTACACTGTCGTTACAGTGTGTAATCATGGCATAAAATTTTATATAAAATTTATTCTATAAGTTAGTTTGTTGCACAGTGTCCATCCCATAAAACAAATTGTGCCTTTTTGAGTTCCGTAAGTATAAAAGGTCCGTCCTGTGTGGTTTTTTATAGATATTTAGATTTAATTAGGAACCGGATGTCACTACGCACTCACTAGGGTACTTGGGTATGACCGGATGTAAGACTATATACTTATATCTATTAATTATATATACCTTCATTTGTTAATTTTGTATATAACCTTGAACAGTGTTTGTATGTATTTTTGGAAGTGTTTTTAAATTGAGCTTATACATATATGGAGAACAATTCGGTAGTGATATAATCAATAAAACCAGTTTTTTTTAAATTACAGTGTTGTAAGTAAAGTTTTATATACAAAACATTATATATCGGAGATGTATTAGGGAGATTTCCGGTCGTTTAGATTATAGAAATGATTCTCAACGAATGTACAAAACTGAATCTCTAGCGATCTGCCAGTGTTTACGAAAATGTTTCATATTTCTTGTTTGGCAAGGAAACGGTATTGTAATGAAATTTATTTATATTAAGTATTAACAAAGCGTTCAATCGTATCATATCATATCGTATAAGTTGTGTATTATATAATTACGAAATTTACAACCGTCTGGTTAACACTGAGGACCGATAATGTTCTTGTTAGATACCTACTTTATAATCTCATTTACGTGTTGAATATTTCGAATAAATGTATCTCTAAGTAGGTGTAATATATACAAACGAAATTATTAATTTGGCCAATTACTTAAAATCATTTTGTTATGTCACGGTTTTGATGTAAACGTCAAATAGAATTTTAATGATTCTCCCAGTGTGCTCGCTTTGTTTCTATATTATAACAAACGCAAAGATATACTACCTAATAATATTAAAAATAAACTCAAATACATTTCAGGTTTTACTTCACTATACTCATTAATAATGCAATCAAGCGGTTTTAGTCATAGGCAACATTGATTAATTTAGAGAGAGATCTTACGGAACTAAGTGCACTAAGAAAATTATATTATTATTTCGATTGTGGTCTGGTGTTGCTAGATTTAAAAATAGTGATATTATTATGTAGAATATATTAATTAACATGTGTTATTCTGGGTTTACCTTGTACTGCAAAACAATCATTTTTATAAAATCTGTAGGTACACCAAAGAACTATCGATGCGATTAGTTTTTTTACACCTGGTTAACATATTAACACGGAATTTAATGTAAATTATAATTATAAGGTCATTCCGACGTTCTTTATGCATCTAGGGACCATAATAAAGTCAATAAATCCTACCGTTGGAAAAAAATAAGACTTTTATTTTTTCCTTGTATTTCCTCCCTTAGGTATTCCTAATTAGTAAAATTTGTGATCCTGACCTTGAGTACTTTTATGTGTATATTCTGTAATAAAACAAATTGTAAACCTTTTGAGAAAAAAAGACATTGTAAATAATAGAACTACAAAGCTACTTTTTATACCACTAAAAAGGCAAAGAAGCATGACGGTAGGTAGCGGTTCGGTACCTGTTTCGGTACGGCGGCGTCGACAAACAGATAAGAGTAACAGATGCTTATATGCGACGAGACTACAGAATGTATACATACGAGCACCGAGGACTGCACACATATGGGTTATTCCACAAAAAAACAAACTTTTTGCGTTTAAAATTTTTTTTTTTTTCTATTGGTAGAAATTTATTTTTGCAGCCTAAAACATTTGGAAAAGGTATTTTAGGCGTAGGAATAATTATTCAGGGATGAAGAGGGTCAATGTTTATACTTTTGGTATGAAATTTGTAGTCAGAGACCTCAAAAAATACGATACGTAACTCGATGACATTATGAAAAAACGTCATATTTAATGATAGGGGATGGTCGAACCAGAGTGAAGGGGGTGATTATTTGTACTTTTGACATGAAATTTGTAGTCAGCGACCCCAAAAACTTAGAAAATAATACGTAACTCAATAACATGAAAGGGGGTAAATTTTTGTACTTTTCATAAAAAAATTGTAATTAGCTACCCCAAAAATCTAGAAAATTATATGTAACTTGACAACATTATGAAATACGTCCTATTTAGTTATAGGGGATGGTCGATAAGAGGTGAAACTGGTGAATTTTTATCATTTTCAAACGAAATTTGTAATCAGTCATCCCAAAAACCTAGAAAATTATATGTAACTCGATAACATTATGAAATACATCATATTAAATGATAGGGTATGGTCGATAAGGGGTGAAGCGGGTTAATTTTTGTTCTTTCGATATGAAATTTGCTATAAGCAATCCCAAAGATCCCGGAGTAAGAAATTTCAAATTAATACCTTTATTTTTTGATTTTTGGCCACGTTTTTGGCGATCGGCCCCACTGCGCCGCGACGTTAAGGTTGACTTTTTTTAAGAATTAATTAATCTGAACATTTCATTACCAGAAAGTTATGAGCCTATTACTCTATTTTCGTGAACGAATAAACCTAAGGTAGGTACTAATAACTCGATAGTCTAGATACGAAACGATGACGCGACGTAACGCGTGATTAGGTATCAAAATAACGTGCGGCCTAGCCGGCGCGCGGCATTCGATTCATTAGTCGACCCCGCATTGTACTTGTAGCTTCATACCTACACTGCGGAGTGAACCTGGCCTGCTTTAAATGTTTCATGAGAAGGAACATTTGATAGCCTCTGTACCTGCTCTGCAAAACAAGATACTCGCAGTAGGTACACGGTGTTGTTGTAAACAAGTCTGTGAGCCTAAGCATGTCCTTTACACATATTAGTCAATAGTCATCATCATTTTTTTATCAAGCGTTAAAAATTGGTTAAAATCGTTTTGTTTCTTTTAATAAAAAAATGAAGATCAACACATCAATATCACCGCGTACATGACTTTGTACATGTTGATCTAATATAATTTTTAGTTTACCTATTATATACACCTACCGATTGGATCAGTAGTACTTAGTTATATCACTCTGCTTATCCCATAACAGGACATACGGACGAGGGGTCAAATGCAATTGATAAATCCTTTTCCATCTAAATTGGCAGGAAGTAATGGCAGATCTACATGTCGTAGGACTCTTGAGCGGGTGTTTACTCATTAGGAATAAGTTTTTATCGTTTGATTGATTACAAATATATGACGAATGTCTTTAACTCTTTTTAGCCTTGTTTTAAATAAAACGCTCACATTATAAATCAACAGTAAATACTTAAATATATTTCGAACTCAATTTCCTTGACTCTAATATTTGTTGTGTAATTTATAGACATCTAAACACTACTGAAAAAGATTGGTTTCGAATTTTTATTGCTAGGTTCTTTCTCAACAACATTGATCCACGAAAAAAAACCGAGCGTAGCACTTGATGAGTCCCTGGCAAAGTTGAAACTGTCTTGACATCCGCAACTAATTTAATCAGAAGTACCTAGGTTGGTTTAGTCAGAAATAATTTAATTTCCTTCCCGTTTTAGCTAAGCAAGATATAGCAAAAATAAGAAGAAGAAAAGCAAAAGGCAAAGCTCTACAGAACGCACGGCAGAAACGCATGACAACACTATAAATAGCTGACTAGCTGCGCCCCGCGGTTGCACCCGCGTAAGTCCCGATGCTGTGGGAATATCGGGATAAAAAGTAACCTATGTGTTGATCCAGGTGTCCAGCTATCTACTTACCAAGTTTCATTGCAATCGGTTCAGTAGATTTTGTGGGAAAGAGCAACAAACATCCATACATCCTCACAAACTTTCACGTTTATAATTTTAGTAAGATGTAGTTGTTGAGTTTTGAACTATTTTTGGTAGAATGAGCTTAAAACCATTCTCCATGACGATTTTAAGGTCATTCTACCTAAAACAACACTTCCAAGGATCACTTTTTTGTCCGTCTGTTTGTCTGTCTGTCAAAACACTTTTTCTCGGGAACCCGTAGACCCATGAAACTGAAATTAAACCAAATATTTAAATCAGCGGTCCCCTGAAACTAAAAAAATCAAGCTTCTAAGTCAACGCAATCAAAAGATACGGCAGATAAGCCTTAGGTTTAACGAATTTGAACATTTCCCAGGAAAATTAAAACCTATAGGGTTGTTCCCATTGCCCTAGAATCATGAAATTTGCTAAGAAACAAGGTCTGACAGAACAAATAAAGAAAAAGCCGTAAGTCGTTAATTTGTTGTTATATCACATTAATAAAACTTTTTTGTGATTACAAACTTTACGATTACGATCTTTAGAACTGCAATTTTGTCTTTCGGCAAAAACGGGCAAAACCTGCGAGAATTGATTCCCGAGATGGACGTACTATCTACATACATACAAGTTCGTTTGCTTACGGAACCCTTGGTGAGTGAGTCAGACTCGCACTTGTCCGGCTTTTAGTTACCTATTTTATTTATTTTCTGACATTTTTGATATATTTTTGTATATTTTTACAATATTGTGCGATTTTAGTATATGTATTTAATGTTCTGATTCGAAATTGCTTTCAATCCATGCAAAAATTTCGGCAATTACACTTATTTAAGTTTGTATGTACGTATCTTAAATTATTATTGTATGCACGTTTAATTTGATTTAATTTCTTTGTAAAATTATGAAATACTTTTTTGACTGTATAACTGCCTACACTATATTTATTGCATGCGATGTATGCTGTTTTAATTAAGAAAACATTAATTTAAACTATCAAGATGTATCGATTGAGACATGTATTTCTTGTCACAGGTCCTTAATTTAATGCAGCTAAAATAGTGCTGACAATCATGTACCTCTATTTCAACACCTATGTAACAGGTATTGTCTACCTTTGTTTGAGCACCTTCCACACAAAAAGTATTTAATCCAACATCTGGTACACAACGTCTTTTATCGCTCCATTGTTCTTACAGGTGTTCGAACCAAAAAAAGTGGTCGAACTCCACTCAGTCGCGCTAATGTATTCATCATAAATGGACCTATGGTTGTTATCACTCCTCGCCGTGGCGGACGCCAGAATGTTTTGCTCCAAGACCAAAGCTCCATTGGAGTTAGGAGAGTGGAAATACGACTTGAAGCACATGGATTCGGCCGTCGTTGAAAACCTGCCCGTCTCTATAAGCGAGGGCCAAGTATATGTGTACGATAATTTTTTTCCTGATTACATTATTAAGTATATTCACGTTGACAACTTGGCAATGAGGAGCTGCGGGGCGAGTGCTTCGATAAAAAATGGCGGAATTGGGACTTCGTCTGTACTCATTGTGCTACATGCTGGTATAAATCAAGAGATCCGGTCGGTGGTTGACATCTGGGGTGAGAGGATTCCAGCGAAGACCACAAGACATCCATTTATCACTGATGATGTGAAAGCTGCGAAGCATTTATTTAAAAAAATTAGAGCAGTGAGCCACAACAGAGGGTATTAAATTAATATTTTTTTTTATTTTTATACTGATTTGTTTTGTTCATGTACTTAATAAACATTTTTAGTAAATGTGTTTTATGCGTCGGTGTAGAATAAATAGAATAAAGAAATGTTCGAGTCTACCCTTATACAAGTTTCCACATTTTGCGGCCACGTTTATTTGCTGTGTGACAAATTTTTTCAATAACATTTATTTAAATAGCTGATTGCTATCAAGTTGAACATGCTAAAAAAAATTTAAATAAAATTCTTGTGTTAGAGGTACCTAACAATAAAACTTATGATAAATTTTAGTTTCATAAATGAATATAGGTACCTACCTATCTATATAGGGGATGTTCAAGATGGATGTTGTAAAGACAGATTGTGTATAGACACACACTGTCTTTACAAATCACATCTGAACATATTTATGTACCTGTAAAAAAATAGTACTTAATATACCAATATTGTGACCAAAAATACCGCAGGTTTTTCTGCACAAATTTTTGATAACCATCTCGAAATTTCGTTTGTTCTTTTAGATCTTCTAAATAACGCTACGGAAATTGATGACGTTTTTACTATCATTCAGAGAATTTCTTCAGGATGGTTTATATGTAGGTACCTATAATACAGAAAAGTTTTCATCAACTTTACGTAAAACGATTATTTTGAATGCCTTTATTAATTGCAAACACTGACTAAACCAAGAACATACATGAAAACTAGCTGCTTCTACACCTTACGGTTCCTAAGCAGGAACATCTTTTAATTTATCCAGCAGTTAGTAGTTACAATGTCAAATGCAAGACAAGCGTAAACTTGAGTATGACGTGTTAAGACGTGGAATTGGTCCAACTAGAGTGGCTGGAGAGAGGGTATTGGGCCCTCAACTTCCGGATGATGCAGATGCTTTACGGTTGCTTGCGCAAGTACTTGTGTCGGATCAGCCGGGAGCCGACGACACGGTTCCACATTTGTGGTCATTGCCCCGACGACACGCTTCACACATTGGCGGAATGCCTAGCCTGGGCTAACCAGCCCGTAATTTGTAGTCAGTCTGTGCTGCGGGTAGTCTCTCGCTCCCAACTCTGGAAATTCCCAATTTAGGCATTTTTAAAAGGTCTGGACACTATAAATAGTGCTATATTAATCACTAGGTCCATATTATATATATATATATATATATATATATATATAGTATAATCCATATACATATATAGATTCAGATGTGTGTGACTATGAGGTAAAATTGTGAATGAGACGCAATGCGTGTGAGCGGTAAGAAAGATGTGAGTGAGACGGAAATATGTGTGAAGGAGAAGAAGGGACTACTGTGTAGTGAGTGTCGAGTGCGTGTGCGTCGCGAGATGAAATGAGGCAAAAAGCAATAATAGAAACGGATTATTTAAGGCAAGATACGAGACTTCGTTTTATTTACGCTCCCTCCTACATGTATAAGCAATATCTTTTTCCCTATGTTTGCCTTAGATACCGTTACCTTACCTTCCTTGCCAGTTCAATATACTCCCAATTTCCCCATCTTTAATTCCCGAAAAATATGGGTGTTTATTCACCTCTGCCTACTTACTTCTTTGGGGATACAGGTCAGGAGTGAGTGTGTATAGCCATGTAAGTTGACCCAATATAGAGCGGTAAGTACCTAATGTTTCTACACAACATTGGGATCTGGGCGGTAAGGCACAGTGACATTGGTGCCGATTCTATTGTACACTCGACTTAACTAAAACCTGACTTAATTTCTTCATATGAAATGAACCTTGTACACGTCGTAATAAGGTCTATTTGTTACTGGCATCTATTTCTCAGCGCCACTAAATTTCACTAAAACCTGTCAACGTATACTCAACTTTATTTCCACGCCGCGAGAGTCCCCATTTATTCAAATGCTGTATAATTGCCGTATAAAAACTTGTTCAAAACGAACGAAGATGACGTTATTTTAAGCGGCACCTACGAAGACGCTTACTAAAAACACAGAGCAAAAGAGATGGCATTCAACGGATAGCGGCTCTCGCTACGTGGTATTAAAGTTCATTTAAGCGTATCAGACTTTAGTCGACAAATAAATTGCTTATTTCGATAGCGACATATGTTACCTACTTGTTTCAATTTGAAATAAGATCTTGTTTTGAAGTATACAAGGTTTACATCTTATATGAAGAAAATTTAGTGAATTTTAATTTAGCGAGTGAAGTAACAGAATTAGGAACATTACCTATTAGATGTGTAAGTCGGGACGTAATCACGATAATATTTAGAAAGTGGGAAAACTTTGGTTGATTATCCGACGTTTCGATCGAATTGACGGTGAACTGGTTAACCCAACCTGTTCAGAGGAGGATCCCTTCAAAACTAGGAACGGCCTGAGGTAGATGGGTATACAGGATGTATTTGAGAATAGAACACTAATTACTTAAATGACTGAAAGGGTGTGACATAGCATAACTAACTTAAAAAGTTTCGAAAAGTTTTTAAGTAATTTTTTATGAATTTTCTCAATAACTGAGTGAATAGTTTATAGATTAGATTCAAAATCTTGTAACTTTTAACCTTCCACCAGCTTTTATGAGAAACCGAGGTAAGAATACCTGGAAATTCAAAAGGTCATAACTTGTCAACGGATTTCAACTTTCCAAAAAAACTTTTTGTAACTGCATGCTAGAGTCATGCCCTTTCAGTGATTTAAGTGTTCCATTGTCATGTACCTACAATGGAACACATTGTGTGCGTTCGCGCAGCGGAATGTTGTTGAATTTAAAGATTTTAATTATGCAGATATTTAGTGTATGACGTCGTGTAATTGTATATGGTAAAAAAAAATTTGTGCATGCAGCCATTGTCGAGAAATTCGCTAAACACGAATTAGCGAATTTCTCCACAATGGCTGCATGCACAAATTTTTTTTTACCATATACAATTACACGACGTCATACACTAAATATCTGCATAATTAAAATCTTTAAATTCAACAACATTCCGCTGCGCGATCGCACACGAACACATTGACAATACAATACTACACATTGTCAATACTACTACAATAACAATGGAACACATTGTCATATACCTACACACTGTATAGTATATGAATGAAATAAAACAAAACATATTTTATAATTATATTTTAAACAAATAGACGTAAATAAGTTAATGGCTATTCTTAACACAGTTACATTTCTATATACTAACATTTCACATTTGATATCAAACTATTGACTAGATGTGGTAAGAAATTTTTCGCTACATTATTGGTACAGATATCGAAAAATAAAATCTCAAAGCACTGACGTCAGATCACTGACAACCGACTGAGACCACACGGTGTCACCATGGGCGTACCGAAGGGGGGGAGGGGCAGGGGGGCAGCTGCCCCCTGGCTTAAGCAAGCTTACGTAATATTAACGAAATTTTGAATCAATCCAAAAAATTTTTGGATTGCCCCCCTCTGGACTGACAAAATCAAAATTTGCCAATGGGATGACAAAAACAAAATTTGCCCCCCTGAACTAAAAGCTGAGTACGCCCATGGGTGTTACAGTCATAAAACTATTTGTGCTACACATTATTTGTATTAGGTAGTAATTGAGACATCACACAACATTTAATTTATTCAAAGTTTGAAAAAATATCGTTATTTTATGCTTTTTTATTATGACATTTTAGGAGTTACTATTACTAAATCAGTTATAACTTATAACTATGTAAAGCTGTAAATGTATGTAAAGCTACATATTAGATGTGATGTGATACATTTAATGGATAAACAGTCGCAGGATATATCGACTATGTATGAAATTATTATTAATCATAATAATTGCAGTATATTAATATGCATAATATGCATTTTTAAATAAATGTAATGATATTAATATTGATTACATCGCTAAATAATGTTTAAGATATTTCACAAATGATATTACTTACTAAGTTAGTTATACTGATATTATTCGTATTATGTAAATTTATTTTGATTGAATCCTGAGCCTTAACAATAAAAGGTTTAATACGAATATTTAACATCATAAATTAAGAAATTATTCACGTACTAATAGGTAGATAACACAATCACTTTTTAACTTAACTTAAAAAAATTTTTTAAATGGTGTATCCATGTTATAATTACATTAAAATCCTATCGTGATTACCCTTCGATACTATCTTTCTTTGCTACTCAATATCTTATTTTGCATTTCTTTCTTTCACAAGAATTATGTCAGGATAGATATTATGTGTAGTTGCGTAATATGTACAGTACGGATATGTTGTGTTCCGTCAATAGGCCGGGTAAAATTATGAATTGCATGAACACAACAAAAAAAAAACTAATAAAACATGACATATTGTGCGTATATTCTTTTAATCCTATAATACCTGTAGAAAAAACCGGACAAGTGCGAGTCTGACTCGCGCACTGAGGGTTCCGTAAGGAAAAAAAGTACGTCCATCTCGGAAATCAATTCTCGAAGATCAAGATCAATTCGGAAGTCTTTTCCTAAATACAAACTTAACTTTGCAGTTCTAAAAATACTCCCATACATCGATTAACGACAAAGTTAACTTTTCAACCGCAATATATAAGTTTGTAAACAAAAACCTATTTTTATATGATTTAGCAACAAATTAACGACTTTCGCATTTCTTTCCTTTATGGTGTGAGGTCATGCTTCTTACCAAGTTTCATGATTCAAGGTCAATGGGAAGTACCCTATAGGTTTTGATTTACATGCGAAATGTTCAAATTTGGTCAAATCTAAGGATTAAATGGTCGTATCACATTACACCTTCAAGGGGCCGCAGACATAAGTATTTGGTATAAATTTCAACGTGATGCGTTCACGGGTTGCTGAGAAAAAAGGTCTTGACAGACTGACAGACAACAAAGTGATTCTACAAGGGTTCTTTATCCTTTTGAGGAACGGAACCCTAAAAATATCTGAAAAATATTATTACTCAACAAGACATTGTGCAACCTGTTATAGAGACGTGTGATCATCTGACGCCTGTACACGTGTTTGTACATATGTATAGGTAGAAAAAGTTCATATTTTCAGAAAAAGAAAATAGTTCATATTTTTTTATTGTCTGCCTACTAGGTATTTGGGCTTCCCATATATAGGCAATATTGATGGTAAATATTCGCACAGATTACAAATGTTATTTTTTAACTGCTGGCATGTTGGGTGACAAAGCGAATGTCTATGGCGAGATTATTTCGAAAAATTAAACCATTTTGTCCTTTGTTTTATATCAAATATTCAAGTTTGGGATGAAGGAATAGTATATATTATAAATATGTGCATTTCGCTTAAATTTTCTCTCGATATGTTCGTATTTCAATACGGGTAGTGAGACGACCAAATCCGGGGCAGTAAACAGATTATCGTGACTATCGCGCTAATAATACATGTACAGATCCACTAGAGGGCGCTAATCTAAACATTGAGTTTTGTCAGCTCCTTATTAATTAATATCACCAATCTGCTAATGTAACGTTTTAGGTTCGTGGTCGTCTCTGTCGGCAGTCCCATGACTGCCTATTTTCTCTTAAATGTTTATGGAATGGCCAATGTGTTTTTGGTGGAGGGTGCAAAAGTGCACAAACGTGCCTAAAGAAGTTTTCACTTCAGAAAAATTAACCATGCGATTGAAAATTCATATCTGTTATACCGAAATAAATACAATGATATAGAGACTTCTGGTGTCAGTATTATTTCTTTTATCATCAATATTTTGCTTCCTTGATAAACAGTATTGGAATCACTGTATAAACATATATCAGGCGTGATTTGTCTTGTTTACAATAGCAACCTACACCTCGGTAGCCGTCAATGCGTCGTACATAGATTAGTACGATTGTTGTGGCGATGTATGTTTTATAACATACTAGCAGTCCCCGTGCGGCTTCGCTCGCGTGTATATATTTATATATTTTGCGCCTAACCCTAATTATTTTCCCAAAATAAAAGTAGCCTAAGTTACTCCTTATAACATCAGCTATCTGCCTGTGAAAGTCTCGTGGAAATTGGTCCACCCGTTCCGGAGATTAGCCGGAACAAAGAGACAAAAATTTCGAAAAACTGATTTTTAGGCATAGAGCAAATAACGAATTGAGCTTAAAAAAACTATTATTTTGACATTACAAACAGACACTTCAATTTTTTTCCGTTGTATTAATTAGCAAGAGATCTAAATAAACAAACTATACTACCCGCGTGTAATGAAACAAGTGAAGCATAGTTACATCTTGTCATGATGGCTATTCATGGGAGAGCCATGCTTCGGAGTGATACCACGGCCTCACAGAAAACCGGCAGTGAATCAATGCGTTACGTTGCATTTCGCCGAGCGAGTTAGGTTACCGGAGGCCCTAAAGCTTCCCTCTCCCCATCTTCCCTTTAGTTTTTGTTTATCATTATTTTTTCAATAGCATTGGACCGTGATTTTGGGTATCAGGGTATATTGTAGATCGAAGTGTGGCATAGACTAATTTGTCTCCGAGAACTCGTTGTTCCTCCAAAAACTGCATATTTTATTCCTGGAAAAGCTGTCTCAAAAAACTCAAACAGCTCTTATTTTCTTTTCGATTCGGGGTAATACCTCTTAACATGACAACACTGTAAGTTGGTAAATTGTTATGGTTTTCTATGCTATAATAATAACTCCACACATCTCACACACGGCCGTCTGATCCCAAACTATGCAAAGCCTGTACTATGGTAACCAGACTGCTGATAAACATACTTATATATTTCTAAATACATACATATTATAGATAAATTACATCCAGACACAGAACAAATTATCGTGCTCATCACACAATTCTTTGTCCTGGATGGGAATCGAACCCACGACCTCTGGCTTAGCAGTCAGTGTCACTAACCACTAGACCAACAGGCCAGTGCTATATATCTATCGCATCGCTATCTGTGGACTGTTAGTAAATATTACACATATATAATACGATGTTAAATTTAGCACAGCACTGTTGGTGTTATCTGAATTGATATTTACATGTTCAAAGATATTATAGCGACATTATCCTACTAATCCCACTTATATTATCAACTAGCAGCGAACCGCGGTTTCACCCGCGTAAGTCCCGATCCCGTGATAATATCGGGATAAAAAGTAGCCTATGTGTTATTCCAGGTCTCCAGCTATCTACATACCAAGTTTCGTCGCAATCGGTTCAGTAGTTTTTGCGTGAAAGAGTAACAAACATCCATACATCCATACATCCTCACAAACTTTCACATTCTCACAAACTTTCACATTTATAATATTAGTAGGATTCACGTATTTTGCACTTAAAAATATTTAATTTACCTCTACACAAGCGCCTAACGTTTCATATAGGTAAGTTTGGATGGATGGATGTTTGTTACTCTTTCACGCCAAAACTACTGAACCGAATGTGATGAAACTTGGTATGTAGATAGCTGGAGACCTGGATTAACCTATAAGCTACTTTTTATCCCGATATTCCCACGGGATCGGGACTTACGCGGATGCTGCTAGTGTATCATATTCCTAATAATAACATCACTGATCTTTGGCCTCACTTCCCTCTTATTAAAAAGATAATTAGAAAACGATTATTGTTTGTAATTAATCTGGATGAATAAATCCTTAATTATTTAGAATTATTTTATAAGAAATGAATGCGACCATTTTATGCTAAACGACAAATCTATACTATACAGATAGAATAAAAAAAAACATTTATAACAAATTCGTACATTGGTTTTGAGCAGCGGAGCAGGGATAATTAATCTTAAGCACGAACGTAATATTATTACATTATTTGATATAAAAGTGTGTACTGAAAATATTAATATTTCTACCAGTTGTTAAGCATATACTCTTCTTTGTCATTTTGTTCATATAATGTGCTACAGAAAAGTGTCGATCATATAATTATTATACGGTTTCCTATGCTTTGACGGAAAATTCTAGAATCTAAATCTAGTTTCGAAAAGTTGATAAAGTCAAAACAATAATAAAAAGTCTGTACAAACATATTTGTAAACACTTTTTATCGCGATCAATCATGATGGCAATCGATACTTCCTACCTACACATTGTTCATTGCTTACATTTTTTTTTTAATTTTGAACTGCCGCTCAACACGTCTCTCAAAAATTCAAACAGCTAAAAGTATAGGCAAAAGTAGCTGCTCCCCGTGGTTTCAACCGCATTCATGGCCACACCGCACCGCTCTTAAAGGTAAAAAAAAGCCTATCCTCAAGAATTGGGCTATCGAACAGATAAAGAATCTTTCAGCCCATTCTACCAAAAAAAAAGTTCAGCTTTATTATTTTAACAAGCAGTTCCCGCGCGACTTCGCTCGCGTGTATGACTTATTATTTAAACTAGAGATCGCTTAGCGGTCCCATTTCGACTTTGTATGTCTTGTTTATAGTTTATAGACTTTTCTACCATGACAGGTCTAAATATATACCTTTATTTTCAGGTAGCCGTTTTTATTTTTTTTTAACTTTATAGCACATATTTTTTAAAACGTTTAGCTTGCCGCACATAAACTTTAAGTATTCCATATTTTACTTCTCCGTCTGTGCGCGTTTGTTTAAAAAAAACGGATGGACCGATTTCGCTAATTCTTTTTTCTTTTTGTGTTTGTTATTGTCAGGAGAAGGTTTTTATGAAAGAAAAAATAAGAAAGTTGCGCGGAAAATTAGAAAATTCAAGAAAACAAAGACCATATTAACTTTTCTAATGTAACCTTAGCGCTTTTGACATAACTGTCAGTAGTTTAACAGTTGGCGCAATTTACCGAATGCGCGCTGCAATTATACTCATTCGAATTCAATATTCATAGTTAAGACAGGACGTCTGTCGGGTCAGCTAGTAACTAACATAGATAATTTTTATTTGTTCCATTTCATTACAAACATGACAAAGTGTAAGCGCTATCACTTGTATCATTAAGACCTATGTTTGACCTGAATCAATGTATGTTCAAAACAGTTTAATCAAAAACAATCACGTTATACCTAAGAGATAACGGCTTGGTGACGTCAAACAGACGCAAATGATTACTCTGATGGTATATTTTATTATTAAATCATCGGATTGTTATTACTTGGTATTTCAATATTAATAATAAATATTCCGTGTCATATCACACGTCGGTATCTAAATAAATGATATATTGCTTGTACTATGGTTTCTAGAAAAGGGATAAAAATGTATAGATATTTTTTTTTTAAATATTCGTACATACTGCTGCATTCGAATAGTGTAGCACTGCGCCAAATAGATAAACGTGACTCACTGGAAGTTAATTCTTAGTCTTAATGGTTTCTAATCATTACGGGTTTCATTTTGAAATTCGAAATTTTAAATACAACTGTATTATTTACAGGCTGTCTTCATTTTTTTTTGCTACTACTATTGGTGTAATTAAAATCTTTAAACCAAAAAAAAAAAAGATATTGTTAATTTTCTATCATCAGATCTTAACAAACACTGTTTTTGCTATAGGTGCTACGGACAGTCCACTGTGCAAAGCACGCATGCAAGCAGAGGACATAGCAACCCATGTACTGATGGACTCTCAGGGGGTTGAAGAATACCGCCCTAAGTACCTTGGCTCGCCAGGGTCACCCTCCGTGATCGTCGGTTACCTAAAGGGGTTACTGGAATTCTTCGGGGAGTTAGGGTGTCTCGAATAGTGTTAACCTATCATCAGACCTTTTTTAAATTAGGCAAGTTACCGGTGTCTACAAAAGCATACAATATTTTTAGTGAACCTATCTGGCCCTCCCAAGGGATTCTGGCAATATTTTGTCAGTCAATTTACAGAAATCTGCAGAACCTTTCCTACTACATTATTTACTATATATACGGTCTAGCACTTGACAGGACAGGTCAGTCTGTCGGTTTATTATAATAGTCCGTGGACTAGAATGTTTAGAGGATGATTGTACCTACTTCTATGAAATACCATTGCTTTTACGCAGCATTAATTATAAAGCGTAATTCCTAATTACCGGACTGTAATTGCTAACAATATTGTTCGTAGGTTTAAATAGCGTTATGAAATAGTAATAACGTGGCACTTCTCACACACGACTGTCAGATCCCAAACTAGGCAGAGCCTGTACTATGGTAACCAGACTGCTGATAAACGTACTTATATATTTCTAAATACATACATATTATAGATAAATTACACCCAGACACAGAACAAATGGGCATGCTCATCACAGAGTCAATTGTCCTGGGTGAGAATCGAACCGACGACCAGCTGGCTCAGCAGTCAGGCTCACTAACCACTAGACCAACAGGCCAGTCTCTATGTCAGGCTAAATTAGTTCATCTTACTGTTTCTAAATAAATATATAATTATTTCCAATTCATAACATTTTTTGAACCTTGTATTGAGTATTTTTATCAACACGGTAAAGGAACTGTTATTGAAACTGTTGTTTTTGATCTTAGGATGGTGAAGATAACGCCTGGTATCGAAATGTATTTAAGGAGGTATTTAAAATGTATAAGAACCGAACATATCAGTTTTTCAAATCTCTTCGATAAACCTAAACATGCGGTTCAGTTAAAGACACAAGAATGAATATGTAGTAAGAGGTAACTCCGTGTACCAAATAGCCAATCATAACAAGTGATTTACCATGATTGGCTGTCGTCCTGCTGCTGCAGGCTACACTGTTTACGACTCTGTTGCCTGTACCACGTGAGATCCGTTATCAAACGCATCGTTTATATATTTATTTACTGGGTTTCACTTTCACAAAGTTCTGCACTTTAGTTTTAATAGGAAGCAATTAATATTATAGAAAAAAAAATTCAAAGTCGTACATGTTGCTTACACTTTTTTGATGTGTGTAGTTCGAATAAGATATGTACTCAAAGTAAAGAAAGAAATTCTGTAGTTGGAAAAAAAGGAAGTGTCTTTTTCTATATCATTAAAACAAATTGGAGAACGTCTTTCGACTCGCTAATAAAGTAATATATCAATGATGACTATTACCGAAGACGGCTGCACTTTCTCAAATACTTATTGTCTTTTCAAATAATGTCATGTTTAAGAGGCATTTAATATTTAAAATCTTATTTAAAATCATCCTAATAATTGTGTTATGATTTTAAATAAGATTTGAACACAACAGGTATTGACTTGTTATTAATATAGCGTACCATTAGTACCTAGTGCGATAATATTAGTGTCATCTCTATTTAGAAATGATTTTAAATCTCGCCCAGGGACGTACGTACGCCAGCAGTTAAATTATATCCATTATTTGTTCGCTATGCGAGTATTATCCTACTAATATTATAAACGCGAAAGTTTGTAAGTATGGATGGATGAATGTTTGTTACTCTTTCACGTAAAAACTACTGAACCGATTGCGATGAAACTTGGTATGTAGATAGCTAGATACCTGGATTAACATATAGGCTACTTTTTATCCCGCTATTCCCACGGGATCGGGACTTTTGCGGGTGAAACCGCGGGGCGCTGCTAGTACTCGAATAATTTCGAATAAAGCTTGTTGTATATTCCATTATTATTATTTATTATTATATTTTAAGTTAGGATGCGTCTACGGCTAAAATGTGTGTAAAGAAAGCAAAGACCTTAGGTTCCCTTTTTGAAAGAATTACAGTAAATATTACTTAAAACTAACGAATAATAATTTCACATTTATCCTTAATTTAATTACCCTCAAAGTTTTTATCTCTCTTTTTAATTGCCGATACGTACAATATTAATATTTATGATATTTCAGATCAAGCCCATTGATGTTGTATTCCCTGTCAAAGAGGTTAAACACTACTGATATCTACCACTTTACAACACCTCTATCCGTGCGTACCAAAGGCTGGTAGCAACAATCCACAATGTCCAAAATTACCCACAAAATGGGTAATTTTGGTAATGCCATACACAGCTGTTGTACCTATCACTATGTCGTAACTACGACTAAGCTAATCAAAACATTAATAGTCACGGTATTTAGTCAACGTCGTGAAATTTCAGTATGGCCCGGCCATTGATCTCGGAGTTGCAAAGTTTTCTTACTACTTCCTGGGCGTCTTCCGCGGGGAAAACGGAGTGGGGCGGTGGCTCGATCTGTCGACAAAGAATAATAATTAAGTAAATGCCTACATCTTTCTTTAAAGTTGCACTGAGATTGCTGCTGAGGACTCCAGTAAGACAGGGCTGCTAATACACTGTGACCGTTTCGTCCATTTACCTACCAATTTCATTTACTTGGTTACTACTTATTATTCAAATTCAAATTCAAAATCATTTATTCAATTAAGACACTAAGTGACATTTATGAACGTTAAATTGAAGCTAGAGTTAAAATCATAGATCGGCACAAACAGACGCCACAACATATACTGGATTGTCAAGGTAAATTAGGTGAAAAACACCAAAATCTACTGCCCGTTTGTGTCGATCTATAACTTCCAGTTTCCAAAATGCGTAGGGCCTTATGAGAAGAATACTGGCAAAGAAACTCATGGCCACTCTTTTTAAAAGTCAGATCTTCAGGTACAATAGTGTTAGTGTTACACGAAAGGTAAACAGGATGCAAGCTGATGCCACCTGAATTTCATTTTATTGAAATGCTCCAAAAGCTAACGTACTAAAAAATAAAAATCACTCAGTGATACCGTTGAAGGTTTGAACCTATTAAACATAGAAATCATTCAAGGTGCACATCTACCTTCATTCAGTTGCAAAATCTACTGTTAAAAATAATTCGTGACTGGATTAAGAGGCTAGAGTTGCAGTTGATCGAACCAAAATAATAGTATAGGCTAAAGCATCGCTGACTAGGCCGACCAGTCACCCCAAGCAGCATCCGTTCACGAGTATGACGCATGGACCAGCCATCATCTCCTTCGCCATATCAGAGGGAAAGAGATGACCCGCCCCATGATGACGCCGCAAGCAATGACATTTTAGTGAGCATGACACGATATTAATATTGATTTAGTGAACATGATATTAATATTGATTTGGGTGCCTGGTGCTACCTCGACCATTTCTGGTCTTTTGTAGCGCTGGTTACTACTTACTAATTATTACTAATTATGTATTATTTCTTACGAATAACTTATACCTTACTATTAGACCTTTACAAGTCATTAAATTACATGAAAAGCGACCTCTAAATAATAAAACTCAGTATTAAGTGCACGCGATTATTACAACCTAATCTCTGGCTTGCATATCCAAGGTCACGTATTGTTAACTTTACAGAGTAGTTCATTCCTGTTACTGTGTTTCATGTTTATAATGGGAATGAGAAGTTTTGGCCAGATGACACGTATAGTATGTACCTACATAAACGAAGAACTAAAGTCATATCTAAATCTGGAATTTAATCACAAACAGTGCTTTTCAGCCGTTCTTTAAACATTTTATTGCTTTTTGTATGCCGCTTTTTTATTTAAATTTAAATATTTTCTTCCATTGCTAATATTACATATTAAAAAGTACCACTTCCACGACATGTGTTCGTTTCAGATATAGAGACTTGGATACCTAAAAAAAATAACTTACTAATAGTTTACGGAATCGCAAGAAATATAAAGTTAATTTTTTGACCTGAAGTATGGAATGTCAATACGCTATTAACTGAATGCGTGCTACTTAAACATACAATTGGTTGAATAACTTTAAATTGGCCTTGTCTTATGAACCGGGAATGTTTATAAAGTATAAACACAATAAGTCCTTGTAATAATACAAAAGTAATACATACTCTACTAAAAGTAATACGTTCTGTATATTTATGTCACAGTCCATCGTAAGTTGTCGGTGGACAACTGCGATGGTGAAATTTTCGTTCAAATATAACATTTCAACAACTATTGGAATTAGAATCCTTTTTGAGAAAAACGCCTCGATAAAAAAAAAGAACAAATGTATATCGGTTCAATTTAGCCTACTTAAAGTGGTTTTAAAGAATAATAATAATATGATTTGGTTATGTAATGTATAATATACTAGCTGTGCCCGCGACTTCGTCCGCGTGGAATCGCGTCTTTGGGTAGAATTTTTAATTATTTAGGCTAATTGACAATACTTCGATACAACTTTTTATCCCCATCTTTTAACCCCTTACATCCCTTTTATAGCATTAAAAAGTAGCCTATGTTCTTTCTCAGGCTCTAGACTATCTGTGTACCAAATTTCATTTAAATCGGTTCAGTAGTTTTGGCGTGAAAAGGCGACAGACAGACATCATTTATAATATTAGTAAGGATTGTAAATCAATGTTTTAAAAATTTAATTCATGTACCATTTTTCAACACAATCTATATTGTTATGAAATAAATTACTTACCTTCGGAATAGACTTAAAAAAACAGGAGGACAGGAAGGTTACTCACTTCTGACGTAGCGACCAGCCTCACTAACTGTTTCAGCTGTTCTATTGAGCCATTGGGTACAATCACTATATGCACGTTTAGATCCTCAGCCTTCTTAGCGAATTTGGGCATGAGCCTCTCTCCAACATCTTCCGTTACTAAGACAACGCCTCCCTGCAGAACACAAAAATCTTTAAGCGTACAAAAAGTGCGTTGTTCAAGACGAATTACATCCAGAAAAACTTACTCTAAAATCTAGCAGTTCATACATATTTTTTTACGATTTCTCACATCCATTTCATGTTAAGAGGTCGGCAATTTAAATTCTGAATTTAAATACAATTTCAATTACTTAATCTAAGCATTGATGTGTGGTGTGACTAGGATGGACAAGGTGAGAAATGAATATATTAGAGGAAGCCTGAAAGTAGCACCAGTGGAGGAAAAGCTGAGGAGCAATAGGTTATCGTGGTATGGACATGTGATGCGGAGGGATGAGCGAAATGTGGTGAAAAGAGTTTTATGTTTGGATGTTGACGGGTACAAGAGAAGAGGACGACCAAAGAAAAGATGGATGGACTGTGTGAGAGAAGATATGGCTAGAAATGGAGTAAGCAGTGAAATGACCAACGATAGAGTAGAATGGAAGAATAAACATATTGCATATTGCACCGACCCTAAATTAAATTGGGACAAGGGTAGGCAGATGATGATGATGATGAATCTAAGCATTGATAAATTGTAATGTGAATGTCTTGTGAAGAACCTTTGTGTATACTGGACACCGGTCACCGGCGCATAAGCTGACTAGTTTTGATATAATATGTTGTGTAACACTAACAGGATTCTTTTTGAAAATCTATAATAATAGAATAGATTCAGTTTAAACGGCTCTGAGTGTGAGGCAATAAGTATACTATATTGCACGAGCCATGTTCAGGATCGGTAAATAGCAAATGAGCTTATTCTAATTACTATCACCGCCCCGCGGTTTCAGCCGCGTAAGTCCCGATCCTGTGGGAGTATCGGGATAAAAAGTAGCCTATGTGTTAATCCAGGTCTCCAGCTATCTACATACCAACTTTCATCGCAATCAGTTCAGTAATTTTGGCGTGAAAGAGGAACAAACATCCATACATACATACATCCATACATCCTCACAAACTTTCACGTTTATAATATTAGTAGGATTCCTCAGCCCCAATATACAGATTTCTTTTCCATTTCCACCATACTTACAACAGCAAGACATTGTAGAGAGCGATGCAGAGATCGTGACGTAGTGCCGAAATTGAGAACGACGTCGACAGGCCCGTCACATGCATCTGTGGTCCTCTCTATCAACTGCTTCTCGTACAGGTCTTCGTTCCATTGTACAACGTTAACCCTGCCGGATAAAAAGAAAGTGCCATGAAACCTTTTTTGTTATGAACACTTAACATCAAAAATTTAAAAGAAAACTATTTACTGTTCACACTCCTTCGCCAATATGAAACCTTCATCCTTCAACGTCGCCATAGATATTTTAATCCTGTCATTATATTCCCCGTGTTTGAAGTAATGAGTTGCAATACGGAGTGCCCATAATGCAAGGCCACCTGTACCAACAATCAGTACAGTCGCTTTGTCCTTCTTCTGAGAGCCATCCAGAACCCTCTTTAGACATTCACTAGCTGTGTAAACAGTATTCATCGCCAACAAAGCTCCAGTAGGAAGCATAGCTGCTACACTCAAAGAAAGCTCGTCAGGTACTGGCACCAAGCTTTTAAAATCAGGAACAACGATGTATTCAGCATAACCAGCTGGTACACCATCATATGGATACAAAACTATCCTTGATCCTTCTTTAATGCCGTCAAGTCTTTCAGCAGCTCTTCCAATCGCATCAACTATACCAGCCACTTCATACCCAGGGAAGAGAGCGCCATCCCTAAGACCAATATGTGCAGGAGTTGCGGTATAGATCCCAAAGTTTTCCATCTCTCCTGAAAGACTACCAATGGAAGAGATTGAGGAGGTACTGCAAACGGAAGCTGAGCGGGTTTTGGTCGCCCTATAGCAGGCTCCTGCGTATACTACACGAATCCTGGCCCCATATATGGGAACATCAGGAACGGGAACGTCAAAACTGAAGACGCACTCTTTGAGGGTAGGTCCAGGGGACTCGATGGAGACTTGTCTGCACAGTTTACTCATTTTATGTTTGGGATCTGTGAAAGAAGGATATAATGAGATGTTTATTAATGTTGCTATTAAACACTGGCCAAGAAGTCTAAAAGTCTGTATCTGTATAAATACTACATGTGTTTTCAAGTATGTAACTTGGAAGATTCCATTAAACCCCGAAATAATTTCTAATGTACTTGAAACAATCCTGTATCTATCACCTAAATAGGAATATAGAAGCAACGAAATTTATGGATAAAGTGATGTCTTTACAACATAGAACGTTTAACATTCACTCTAATGTCCACGCAGACTGAGACCCTTTTTCCGCGCCTCTCGAAGATACCGTTAAACATCAACTAGAAGAACAAGTAAACAGATAAAGAAATAAAAATTAGCAAAAACACTAACGAATGTTAGATTTGCTATGACATTAAATGCCAAACTAATTACTAACAGTAGTAACTAATAGCATAATATGTCTTGAAATAAATTTATTATATCAAATAACGCTCAATGTGTGAATAGATCACGTGTGTGAATTGAAGTCAAACCTCGGTGTTATATATGGCACGAAGAATCTTTTATTCAATATTGTACGCAACCACGGCCTTAAACAGTATTTATGTTACTACGTATAACAAGATATTATGACGAGTTCTTTGTCAACATTGGTGATGTAATCCACGTGAGTACCTATGCTTTATACGCCAAATGAGTTTATTCTTGTACTTGTCCAAATATCATTATCATTAATACCATTCGTACTTAGTCACATATAAGAACTTGAACAAAAAATCTTTTTTTTTCGTCCTGGAGAAAATCTCTGTAGTCACGGAAAACGACTTGAGATGGATTGTTAAGTGCGCATCTATTTACCAGTTATTACAACTAAAAAACGTGAGTTACACGAAAATCGAACCGGGAAATAGGTTTTCGTTATTTTATCGTATTACTAATCACCCAAGACTGGCTAACGATGACTTTATTTATAGAAACATTATCATGTTAATGATCATAGTTATGGTATTTAACTATTCATTATACCGTTAATCCAGTAAGGGTTATCTATATACGCGAAAAGAATTTTTTGTACGCATCTTTAAGAAAATTTCTCGAATAGAGCAACGTGAAATTTGGAAAACCTAAAGTTTATATTAAGTTACGGCTACATTAAGTTACATATGCCCAGTATATGTTTATGTCGAACTGTCATGGTACGGAAAAGCTATACAATGACAGTTTAAGTCTGACTGGTCAATAAAGTAAAACAAACCACGACGTTTAGATCTCCTGGAAGGTCGACTTGGGGCCGCGAACCTCGAAGAATCTAAACCTACAGTTTCCCTCTGTTAAATAGGACTACGTTTTCTTATTGGCGCATAGTCTCCTTCGAGCTACATGGGGGATAATATAGAGCAGTGATGTTGCTAGTATAAGAACCCGCATCCGCATAGTATCAGGCAGACCGTGTATTGGTTAGCCCACATGGTAGAAAAAATCGGTTGTCTGTAAAGTCGGTTTACTGACGATAGTTGAACGTGACAACGTCATAGTAACGCCTCAGAGCGAGGTAACGCCGCATGACTCCCGCCCGTCATCCAATCAGGCTAGAGAAAGACGCTCTATTGCATTCGCCTGCTTTTCGAGAAGAGGGGAAAGATTGTCCTTTAAGTTTATGGGGCTTCAAAAAGTGTGGCTAGGACAGCGTATTGATTAAAGGCTGGCGTTAATTTTTAGACTATAGACGATACGACTTTGACATAGCCCTAGTCGTTCATTCGACTTGCTTTTACTCAGATTTAAACAAGGAAAACCAAAACAGATTTTAATTTCTATGTTTTCAATCGAAAATACAAATATTGAACACTAAACACATTGTAAAAACGGTTGATATATAATACTAGCTGACCCGTGCCCACTTCATTGGGCATAATGTTAATAATCCTTTTTTAGTACAGAGTGTTTTGTTTTAATTTCTAACTGCCAAATGGAGGGTTATACGTAGGTATAGTTTGTATTTGCATGCTAATACAAAATTCGAAAGTAACTCTGTCCGAAAGAAAAAACATTTTCAGCGTGATTTGCGATAAACAAATTCCATGAGGACCAAGTCGCGGGAAAAGTTAGTTTGGTTATGGTAATTTTAATTGTTCAAAACTTCTTCTGTAAACTATATTGGATGTAATGTTATCATTTGGTAGCAAAATATATTGTCTATCAGGAGTTCCAACCCGAGATAAGCCAACATATAACAGCCCATGGGAAAAACACGGCTTTCTCAGGTCAATGCCCACCAGAGAGAATGTTTGACCTTGGGACTTGTTAATAGTAAGAGCAAAAGAGATCATCACTGGAAACTGTAGCCTTTTAAACGGTATTGGTAAATCAGTGGGAATCATGGGTATCCGCGGAATATAAGCCAGATGTCCCACTGCTGGCCCTGTGAGAATGGTCGCCACGATTATATTGTCCCGTAACTCTTTTGTAAGCAGCCTTGTCCCATTACACATGTTGGAGGGGCTCAAGTTTCTTAATAGCATGATAGGAATGCCAACTTTTAACACAAGGTCGTGAGGAGGTAAGCCAGAAGGGTTCAAAGAATTTGTGCACTGTATCCTCAATATTACACACCGTATCAATAGACTGAATGAATGACTGAATGAAATGACTGAATGAAAAGACTTTTGTTTGACCTGACCGGGAATTTTCTCTAAAATGAGTTTATTTATTTCATTCACTGTTTCTGGGTGACACTATTGCCCTAGAACAAAGCCAATGATATTACAATAAAAACTTTCGTGAGTGGTATTCATATTTATTAAAAACTATACGGTTTTACTCACGTTTGTATTTCGGGGATGCCCGACTAGTTTCGGACCCGACGGGGGCCCTTTCTCAAGGAGTGAAGCGTCCTGCCGCGACGGTGTCAGGCGTCACACTGACGCCTGACACCGTCGCGGCAGGACGCTTCACTCCTTGAGAAAGGGCCCCCGTCGGGTCCGAAACTAGTCGGGCATCCCCGAAATACAAACGTGAGTAAAACCGTATAGTTTTTAATAAAGCCAATGATAATCTCTCTCCAATAAATTTTCAAGACCGGGATATATTGCGTCAATAAGATGTTCCAACCTGTGCAATATGTGTCCTAATGTCTCGTCAAGTTTAATGTAATTGCTGTTGGTGTTAGGAGCGACAATTTTTCCTTCGCCAAGATTGAGTAGTTGACGCGGAAAGTCGTCATCGTCGTTGTCGCTCAAATGGGCTCTCATGTTTGTTCGTAAATTGAGAAATGCACTTTGTGCCGCAGCAGTGAGCCTTTGCGAACGTTCAGTTCTAGACTCCCTAGCACGAATTTCCGCCATATTTTGTCTATTGTTAGCAAGTCGCTGAGATCTTTCGGCGCTGGTCTCCCTAGCACGACTTTCGGAAGTAATTGCTCGTTGGCTGGCAAGCCGCTGAGAACGCTCGATACTGGATTCCCTATGACGTATTTCTGAAATATTCTGTTTAAGATTAGCCAGTCGCTGAGATCTTTCAGCGCTGGTCTCCCTAGCACAAGTTTCAGAGGTAATTTCTCTTTGGCTGGCAAGCCGCTGGGAACGCTCTATGCTCGACTCCCTATCACGTGTTTCTGACATATACTGTCTATAGTAAGAAAGTCGCTGAGACCTTTCGGTGCTAGACTCTCTAGCACGCGCTCGCGATCTGTATTCTGTCTTATTCGCAAGGCGCTGTTCATGCTCAGAGGAAGTCTCTCCAAGTCTGCGTACTGTAGCCGCTCGTGTCTGGGATGTATGTTGACTAGACTAGACAGTTGAGATTTTCTTTTAGGCATATTGACAGTTATGTTTTCAAAAAAACATTTAAAAAAATGGAACTGTTGTTCTAAATAGTTTTTTTTATTATGAAAATAAAGCAAATAAGCAAGATGAACATAACCTAAATGCAAAAAACTAAATACCTATAACCTAAATTAAATGAAAACTATAAACAGAAAACACTTCTGAAAAGAAATTATTTTTTAAAAATGTACAGAAAATAAAGACTTTTAATTTTGAAAGAAAGAATAAGATAGATATAGTTCTGATAGGAACTTTTTATTTAAACAATGTCGAAAGTGTGCTAATTACGTTTCAAAAAATTCAATTTCGGGGAGGTCCGCTGCGTAAGGAGCCGACTACGCGACTGAGCCGAGCGGGTACCTACCTCTCAGATGTAAAAGGCCACGCCCCCTTCTCCGGAAGCGAGCACGAACGCGAACCGAATTAAACCCGAAGCCATCGCGCGCTGTCCGCTGCTTTGGCCTTCACACTTAAGACGATGAGTTAACTTATTTTCATAAAGATTCATAATTTTTGGTAATATGACTAATAAATATGACCTAACGATTTAAATTATTTTATTAATATTAAAAATTAAATTATTTATACTAATATTAAAAAAACTACTTTTTGTAACTTAAATATAAAAGTTAGACATATGCTGTCGTTCACTTTTTTGTAGGCATTTTCAAGCTCCACATCTTTTCTCTAGAACTCAAAAATATATCTTTCATAGTTAAGGCAGCGTTCGTAAGAAACGCTTTCATTCGACCGTTTTTTCTCCGATTCACTTTGCAAAACGGACTACCACGTAAAAGCCTTTTTATTTTTCGGTTTTTTATATAACCTATGACACTCAGCAATAATGTGGCTTTCTATTGGTGAAAGAATTTTTAAAATAGGTTCAGTAGATCCCGAGATTACCCCTTACAATTTAACAAATATACAAACACACAAACTTTACTTTTTTATAATATTAGTAAAGATAATGTATTGAAAATAAAAGTTAAGAAAAGTAGAATATAAACAAGTTACGAATAATTGCGTGGCACCTTAATTTAACATTAGAAGAGAAGTGAGAAGACAAAATTAACTCACTCACTTCTTACGCGTAATGTCTACTTTGAAAATGTAATAATATGCTCTTTTAGCTCTCACGTTTTTAACTCAGTTGCTTATTCTCTGAGCCAAATAGGTATATGAAAGGGATTCCCTGTGGCGCTATCGTCCTGGCTAAGCTTTTACTCTGAGTGGCTACTCTACCTGACACCTTCAGGTTAGTGCTATTAAGCATTCACGGTCTAGAGTCACAAATGCATAAAATTTAATACATGTCATGTTAAGTTAATTATATATACACTATGTTCCAGCTCAACAAATGTTTCTATTTGATAGTAACATTATAAAGTTGAATACCTCATTACTTTGTTTATTTGAATAGGGATCTAAAAGTTTTTATAAATATTTTGATTGTAATACTAACTATATTGTGACCTTTGTCCAAAAATTTACACAAATGAGCCCAAGATTAAATATAGCTGAATATAATATATAGCTAATAAATATCAGGTATATAAATTACCAGTAGAGATAAAAAGTGTAATTTCCAGGACTTCCTTATTCAAAAGAAAACTTCAATATAAAGACTTCCTATTGGAAAAAAATAATTTTTCATTCCATGAATTAACAACTCATTGTAGGCAATAATTTTTTTGTATAAACAATAATCTGTTTAATATTTATAATATATTGCATATATTGTATGAATAATATTTTAATTTATTTTTAATTATCATTTTATTTATAATTTAGTTTGTACTATTATTATTTTTTGTTCTGCAGTCAAACACAAATATGTATATGACTTTTTCTGAATAAATTAAATATCAAAAAATCTGGTAAAATGTAAGCAAGAATGTGAGCTGTATTGATAATTAAATTTTAATATAAACAAAACAACAGGGAATATGTAATATAAATAAATGAACAGTGCATTGGTGTTGTAAATGATGCCAATAAGGTTTAATCTCATATGTATGTTAACTTTTTAGTTATGTCATAGAGTAACTTGAAGTCAATGGTTTTGCTGTCTTGTAGACAACCCGAGAGAAAAATGTTCTCTTCTTTTGTTCTCCAAATAAAACTCCACTGCAAATGTATTTTGCTATGTATTTTATTTCTAAAATTACATTAATTGGTTTACGAATTGGATGGATGGTTATTGAATATTATGTGCTGTTTTAGTTAAAATAATCAGTTATCTATAGATAAGGAAGACTAGTAGTAATATTTGTAATGCTGAAAGTATCATCCATTATCTGAGCCTTTTCCCAACAAAGTTTACTGGGGTTGGCTTTCAGTCTAACTATGAAATGGTCGAACTCTGATATTTTATGGGAAGCGACTCCACAACCCAAGTACTAGGCGATATTGAAGTTTAGTAGTTAGATCAGGTTGTCGGACTATTTTGAGAGCTCCAACTACCTTTAACTAATGACACAGATGTTCAAATGGCAACTGGGACTGATGGCTTAACATCCTTCCTGAGGCATGGATGGGTCTCAATGGGTTAAGAATCATCCTAAGATTGACCTGGCTAGTATTACTTAACCTTACAATGTGCTAACCAACTTAGTTACCACTTAGCAGTGAGCTCTGAGATAATGATGAAAGTAATGGTTTATTATTTTAGATTCCTGAAGACTTCTTTATGTCAGTTACATATATAATGTAGGAGACTATAATATAGTATATTAGCACCTTTGTTGCATACTGAAAGCTATACCTATTATAATTATTTCCTTAACTGTAGGTAAACATATGTGTGAACTTATCAACAGATAGGTTGAATTCACTTTTGTTGAAAAATATATTTACTAACACATACATACATGTAAGATAAATACTCACATGCCAAACACGAAAGATCAAGCTTGCCCTACGAAACTGTAGAATAAAGTTATATTCCACACACAATGCTGTATTTAATTCTACATTTTAAAAGTAACAAGCGCCCACATAAATACTAAAGTCCACTTCGAAGTTCTATGGCTCTAAAAATAGTGTGTGAGCAAGAGAGTGCCTTGATAACGACAACCGGGTGTTTTGAATAATAGTAAACAAGGGCAGGATTGGGGACAATGAACGCGATCACTCTGCAGCCGAGTGACCGCCCGTACACAAAGTACACAATCTAAACATCGCGAAATTATATAAACACCTTGTGACCTTCCTATGTATTAAAGGTCATACGAAAAAAAACCGGATTATGAGTAAACATTTTATTAAGACCTACATAATTACATCGCATTACTGGAGAACAAGCAAACAATAATTACAAAAATAATAATTCCGTTCAATTTGATCTTCATAATGTTAACAAATAAATTATTACTGAAAGGTACAATAAAAACCATCAGGATTTTTTACATACCTTTAGCGTGCCTCAATGAACTCTAAAAAAATTATCCGGTTGTCGGGTATAGCCCAATTTTTTTTAAAACTTACGTTTTTTATTTTATTTACAATGTACAAAGAGACGAACAATCTAATGTACTCTGTGGAGACGAGCGTATGCTGCGTATGACGTCAATGACGTTTTTATTCCGTTCCGTGCGCGAACGCGGTACAATACAAGGCGTCGTATGTTCCAAGAATGCCTCATTGTTATTGTTACAAACAGATCTGTTTTTTTGATTACGTTTTTACAATAATGCGTAGATCGAAACGTCTACTTCCAGTTCACGTTGGCAACACCTAGACTTAAAAGTTAAATCGTAGTGTTTGTATACTCTTTGGTTAAATCTGTTGAAACTCGAGGCATAGGCATAGAGGTATTATAGCTAGAGGCGGGAAGGTATTAGATTCCCTGCATGTGGGTTAGCGACGTCGGTAGAAAGAGAAAGAAGAAAGCGATTTACAAGTATCTCTCTCGCACCTCTTTGCTGATTGGTTGACTCAAAGTATACCTATGAGTAAATGTCATCAGAGGTCCAAACCATAGCGCATGCACCTGTATGCAGCAGCATTACCATGTTGTAGTTACTAATAGCTTTTAAAAAAATTTCAACATGACAAAAAGCTGTTATGTTTGTAAATGCTTTAACGAACCTTTTTTGTTACTCTGAAATTTCAATATAACTTATTTCTACAGTTTACAAAGTACAGAAAATTTAAATAATAGTAGCTTATGATAGTCATATAATATAAAAAATATATAAAATCAAAGACTTGACTTCCAAAAGAAGCAAAATCTTTATTTGATGCGATTATGCTATCTTCTTTATCAAACGGTTACCCATAAAAACAGACATATTTTAGAAAAATCAGCGATGCGGTGCGAGAGAGATGCATGTAAATTACCGTCTTCTTTCTCTTGCTACCGACTCGGCGACGTTGCCAGATTGTTGGCTTGCTCCCTACCTCTAGCTATAATACCTCTATGGGCATAGGGCGTGTGATATATTTATTTTTGTTTTTATAGTTGCACATAAGTATACAGAATGCATTTGAAAAAGGAACACTCGCTTAAATAACTGAAAGGGTATGACTCTAGCATGCAGTTACAGTAAGAATTAAAAAAAGAAACTATCCGTTTACAAATTATGACAGTTTGAATTTCCATGTATTTTTGCCTCCGTTTTTCATAAAAGTTTATTTTGGAATTTTCAAAATGAAATAGGCAGTCATGGGACTGCCGACAGAAGTAAAAACTTAAACGAAACGACGAACTTAAAACGTCATATTAGCAGGTTGGTGACATAAATTAATAACGAGCTGACAGAACTCAATGTTTAGATTAGCGCCTTCTAGCGGATGTATATATGTATTATTAGCGTGACGGTCACGAGTTCAGTGCTTTTTCCCCATAGCAAAAGTGCACTAACGTGGCTAAATAAGAGTCCTCTGCGCTAATCTAAACATTATGTCAGCTCCTTATTAGTTAATGTCAACAACCTGCTAATGTGACGTTTTAAATTCTTTGGCTGATTTACTTCTGTGTATATTATTGTCCACGAGAGTCTTGGGACTCTCTGAGAGAGCTGAGAAATTTCTCCCCAACAGACTCTCCATCTGTCTCACTGAAGGAATCTTTCTGTTAAACCCGGGATGCCATGTCTCTTCAGCCTCACCACTGAGAGCGTGGGCTAGTTTATTCACATAGTTTGCTAGTTTTCTTGGTATTATGCTGCTCTGGACCACTTCCTGTTTCATTGTTTTAAAGCCAAGGTCGAGGGGATCCCGAAAATGCTAATATTTGTTCGAGAAAGCTCCACTTTCCGCGTTGCATCCCGTCTTCTCCTGAACGGCAACGCGGACATCCTCTACCGTCACAGAGTCGTCCAGGCCTGAAATGTGCAGCTCCGCACACTTGGTGGGCCTGGCGACCTTGACACCATCCGATATTGGGAATATTCCCAGCAACTTCTCAGCGAAGGTGTCGGCTGCCTTCACACCTTCGGCCCCAGGGAACTCGAGTATTCGAGCTCCCGTCTGGGCAAGGCGCATCCTCACACCGGAGGCCCCGAATTCACTGACGAGGCTATCCCGGGCCTTCTTAAACATGGCCGCGTAGGATAGCCCGCTTTCTGCCGCCTCCGGTGAGACGGTGATCACCACAGCCGCTGTTTTCGGTGGCTGCAGTTTTCGTGGACCCTTCGTAGTGGCCGATGGCGATGGCGACTGCGGTGTAGAGGCTGCTTTTTTGGCAGCCTTCTTGTTCCGCTTTCGGGACTTCTTCTTCTTGCTTCCCTCATCTTTCTGCCACCCGTCACTAGAGGGGGCAGACGTCGAGGGGCCAGATCCGGAGGGGCCAGACACAGTTTTGGCACCAGAAGGAACTGTCGTCCCTTTAGGTGCCGGGGTGGGGAGTTGAGGGAACCCCGCCGCTGCTTTTGCGGAGGCCTTAGCGGGTTGCCCGACTTTTGATGCTGCCACTTTTGTTGCAGCCTTATGGTCACCTATCCTAGACTGACCTGGTTAGTATTACGTAACTTTGTAATGTTAGCACCTACTCGGTTACCGCTTAGCCACGAGCCCTAGGAATAACAATAATCAGTTTAATGTTTAAATAGATTATTACATTAAACATCCTTGGGCTTTTCTTAACCGCATTGGTGTTGAATTTTTGGCTTTTATACAATAATTAGTGGCATGATTATTATATATCATGATTTAGAAATACTTCCTATTATTTTCGTTTTATTTGACAAAGTAATTATGAATTACAGTCACATTTATCTAAAAATTTAATTGTTACTTACAATTTTTCTCACCTGGTAACTCAGATCGGCGTGGGTTTCGATGATTATTGTTAGCGTGGGTTGATTGTTAATTATTTACATAGAATTTTAATAAAAAGTGCACTAATAAAGCAATAATAAAAATATAAACCGCAGCATGGGTAAGTTTGCAAGGTGTTTACGTTAAATTTATGGTTCGCAGATATACCTTTTGTTATTGATTGATGTCATCTTCGGGGTGGTCTAGTCGAGCGATGCTTATTTTTTACGCCTTCAATTATTTCTGCAGGTGCATTAAGAAACGTGTTTGATCGTAGAAGTGAGATGTTACGAGCATAGCGATGGTTTATTAATACAATTTATATTATCGTCAAAATGTATACACCAAGAATAGACAGGTCCTAATGTACCTAGTGATTGTTTTTGTTCGAAGTAACTAAACTGATACTTCAGTTTGCGTCTTCGAAGGGCTGTGCATTGTGATTTCCGTTAGGATGTGTTACTGCGAAAACTGAATGCCTGTCGCTGAAAATTATTTGTTGATAGTAAAGTATCTGCCAAAATTGTTTTCTTGTTATCTTTGTACTTCTAAATTACTGTTATGCTATGATGAATAAAATTAACGCTAATGGTTAATCCTTCTTGGAATGATATTGACACAAAGTTTATATTTTTAAAGTTAATGTATCTGTCTAAGGAATCAACCAAGTAGGTTGTCACTTATAGGTCATATGTTGATAAGTGTGTACCTCTTGTGTCACTAATTTGTCACTTTTAGTGACCTCTTATCTCTTTGTATAAAGTAATTGGTTTTGTCAGTTGGCAGTGACAACATTGTGAATACCTTATCCACAAAATGTTACTGAACAGAATTAGTGTTTTAAAAAATATATTGTATTAATTTATAATGATTAAACTATTATTTATACTAAGTTTTAAACTTAAATTTCACATAAGATTGTTGATGCAGGTTACATTAATAATAATGTTATTTTTTGATGCGAGATGATTAAATTGACATATCATTAGAAAAAGTATTTTGATACAGTATTTGACAGTTCTATAATTAAACTTTTGTAAAAGTTGCAAGTGTTACTATAGTTGTAAAAGTAAAGTAAAAGTAAAGTTGTATGTAGATTACATTGAAATTATTGGTAGTAATTATATTAAAACATTCAGAGAACCATTATTATGACTCATCATTTATTAATAATTTTCCTGTTAAAGGTAAAGATCTAGAATGTGGTACTAAATATATTAATAAAGTAGGTACCTAATATAGATAAATATTACCTGTAGTAGATTCTTCTGCAAATATTTGGTTAATTTGATATTAGTTTATTCAAAATTGATCTTGACATGATTAACCTTAGAGGTTTATAATGTTACAATATTTCTAATGGCATTGCAAATTATTATATAAAAAAAAAAATTAGGTATAGGTAATATTTAGTACTGCAGATACAGTACAAAATTAAAGCATATATTTTGGATTCCATTTAATATTAAAAAAGATATGCTATGTGTTTTAGATACATTTTATTTTGACAGCCAAAAATATTTATATGTATTAGGGTAAGTCTGGGGATTGCTCCTAAGGATGATGTAATGCAAACTAAGCAGTAACTAGCTATACCTAGTCAGCTATGACCGTCTACCTCGGACTTACCCTACTTGGTTTTGTGGATTACTTTCCTACATAAGATGGTCAACGGCAGTTATTCAGATGGTAGTTATAAGTATGATCCAAGGAACAGCATGATGCTACATAGTCTTTATTTTTTTTCAGTTAATGGTTTATACAATATACAGAGATTTAAAAAGTTGGACTCAAATTTTTTTACTGACTATTGGGATGGCAAAATAATAGCGCTTTAAAGAATAGTCATTAATGATAAGAGATTATTCTTTCTCTTATGCATTTCATTTTAATTAATAATATGTGAGGAGAATTCTTTATACACATTTTTTAAGCAAATGAGCACAGACTGAAATTTCAAATACTTAGTCTTTATGTCAAAAAATTGCAGAAAGCTAAAAAATTAACTTTTACTTAAATAAAACAAATCATACAAAACGGTCGAAATTAGACTGCCAGGTGATCTCTAGTTTATATAATTTATTGATGAAGTTTCAAAGGTGTTTTCATGATATTTTTTTATTCTTAATATAAATCACTACATAATATGACAAACAGTTTTAACAATAATGTTGGAGTTGTCCAACTAGGATAGTGATTATACAATGGTTTAAGTACTTATTAGTTTGTCTTATCCATATCATCAGCTTGAACAACCTGATTGTGGTGTTTATTTGCCACATACAAGAAATTGTAAAAGAATTCAAATGATTGAATAATTTGATTATTGTTAATATTAGAAATAGCATGACTTCAATGCCAAGCAATATGATTCCTTTTGCTTTTGCTGATGCAGTATAAGGCTAATGCAAATGTTATAATTATTTAATACTGTGTTGAAAGTCGAATGTGACAAGGTAAAGTGACAAAACTACCAAATCATTGCATGATTATTTAAATTTACTAAACAGACCATAGTCGCAATCATACCAAACATACATATGTGTGTGTGTATGCCTTCCTACTCCTCCATGGACACCTAAACATGTGGTGACGCACGGGACTCGCTGCTGAAAGGCTGTGCGAGTGAGAAGTCGAATATATATTATCATAGCCATTGTGTACCTGTTCATGGGTCCATGCGTCAGAAATTAGTCTGCAATATTTAATACTGCTATCATCCTAAAAAAACGTGATCTGTCTCTTTGAAATCTGAATATTTTGTGACTCTTTGTATTATAACTTAATAAAATTATATGATGCGATGCGATTGTGCGATTCTTAAAACAGTAGTATTATATCGAATGTGAAAGTATCATAAACAATGGTCATATATTAATATAATGAATGTATATGTGTTACAGTAAACGGCCTATCGAGACTGCAAATTGAGGAGATCTGAATAAAAAGGTTAGTTTTATATTTTCGCATGTTACATATATTGTAGAACATATATCTTAATATATATATTTCTTCTGTACGTGTGTATGTCACTGAACTCCTCCTAAACGGCTGGACCGACTTTAATGAATTTTTTTGTGTGGCTTCAGATGGATTCGAGAATGGTTTAGATTTACAGGAATAATAGTTTTAAAGTTACAGGAATAATATTTATACGTTCCGGCAGGATAACGTCTGTCGGGTTCGCTAGTATATATATATAATAGTAATCACAAAAAAAGTTCAACTGTAAAATCAAGAAAGTGAAACACAAAGTAGAACTACATGGAAAGATAGTTATATTTTTGTTCATTTATATAATCAAAGCACTGATATTGTCTTTTGACGCGAAGGGCGGAGGGATGAGCAAAATGTAGTAGAGAGAATTTTATGTACTGAAGTTGACGGATATAAAAGTAGAGTCCAACCAAAAGAAAGATAGGTAGACTGCGTGAAAGAGGATATGGCTAGATGGGGAGTAAGCAGTGAAATGAAAAAAATTAGGGAAAACAATGCTTATAAAAACATCTTAGGGGAAAAGGATAAAAATATGATGACTGACATTGTCTAACCTTTTCTGCGAAAAATGTAGGTAAGAATGCGCTTTTCAATTTGTATTTGGATCCGGTACCGTCTTTCGTCTTCAGCCTCAGTTGGCCCCGAACCGTCTGTACATTAGGCGGGAAATATTTACTCTACTGTAATTTTTATTTATTTTTTTATTTTGCTAAAAAATGTAGTCCGGGTGCCAGAGCCTTAGAAGGTAGTGGTCTTGTATAACAATACGATACTTGGCTTAAAATTTGAAGAAAAATACGTAGAATTACATCCTAAAGTGTCTAATTTGGGAACATCAGAAAGTGGTTAATTTGTTTTTATATCTGTTTGTGTATCTGTCAAGACCGTTTTCTCAGGAACCAGAAAAGGCATCAAGTTCAAATTAACATCAAATACTTATGTCAGCGGTCCCTTGAAGCTGTAGAAAAATCAAGCTTCTAAGCAATCAAAAGTTACGGCCATTAAGCCTTAGATTTTAACTAATTTAAACATTTCGCAAGTAAATCTAAACCTACAGGTGCTTCCCATTGACCTAGAGTCATAAAATTTTGTAAGAAGCAAGGTCTGACAGCACAAGTAAAGAAAAAAACCCGAAAGTTGTTAATTTGTTTTTATATCACATAAAAAAAAAAATTGTGATTACAAACTTATATTTTGCGATTGGATAGTTGACTTTGTCATACATCGCAAGTTAAGTTTGTCTTTCGGAAAAGAACTCATTATGATCTTTATTTAATAAAGATCGTATTAGTTGTGCAGGACCCACATTTTCGTTATAACGAACAGCATTTTCAAACATTACAATAGCATATAAATAAAACGGCAAACAAATTCGACTTTATAGTCATTGTTTTTTTTTTAATTCTGCATACCTATATGAAAAATTAAATTATTTTATAATGAATACGTTCTAACACTATTCTTTTACGTGTAACATATTGACATGATGAAAACGGTCTTTATGGAATCGACGACAAAAAGTAAATTTCAATTATAAGCGCATAGTATCGTGTATGTTTTCGGTAAGCGCTCCAGTTTGGTAAGTAACTTCAGTTGTTCGTCGACCGTTGTATTTAAAGATTATGTAGATTGCACCGTAACACCACGCGTTCCACTACGAAAAACCAAAATCTGTCTATAGCACATTACAACGTAATAAACAGGTAAGTAGACATTATTTTATATAATTTATACATAGTAACGCAGTTTATTAAAACGTAGTGATTGGTGCCGATTCTATTGTACACTCGACTAAACTGAAACTTGACTTAATTTCTTCATATGGAATCAACCTTGTGTCCTTCGTAATAAGGTCTATTTGTTACTGGGCACTGAGTGGCAGAGTCGTAGCTTTACAGCAAGGTGGCAAGTTGTGTATGGTTAGCAACGGATCAAGCTGTATACATTCCTCCAGTACTTAGACCTCAATCAGAGGACATGGGGCGTCTAGCGTCGAGTCAATCCTTATTATATAAGACCGTTCACGTAATAGCGTTTTCACGCGGATTTTGTTTCATATCTACAACTAAACACGCCGGAGCTGTCGACGGCCATGGTCGTGTGCGCTGTAGCTACTGCCGCCGCGTCGTTCCCAATATTGTATATTATTCAACATATTATCAAAGGCTTTGATGGACATTTATGGTATATCCATGAAAAACTTCGTAATCTTTTGTTCTTATTGATGGGTAAAAAGTTGCATATTCACGAAACTGTTGCCGTTAACCTGCTGTATAGGTTGTTTTCTAGAAGTAAAAAAAGAACTATTCATGGAATCTCTCCTAAGAATATATCAATAAAATTGTACTCCATTGCAAAACACATCAGGTTCATAGGATGTCCAAAGGAGACTGTATACAGCTACCATTGATCCCCACGCTCCGGCGCACCGGGCAACACCCCACGCGACGCCCCGCGATTCCAAATGAGGTTGTTTTTGTTCATGCAACGCCACAGATAGACGCTTCACGCGCTGCCTCTCCGTAAACGAGGCCTTAGAGCTTTCAGATTATCAGCGCTAAAAATATAAAGCTTGACCTGGTGCGATCAGTACAAATTTGTAATAGATACTTACAAATAATATTGTCCAAATAATCATTTAATCGCTATTTTTTAATTATTGTTGAATATGAATATTAGATTTAATAAATAAGAACCAAATATTTTCTAATTGCTTGACTGTGATTTAGTATACTTGACTGGTATGAAGAAATAAGTTAGTTTTCTTAAGACTGATAACCATGCGAATTATAAGACTGCTTGAATAAATAACAAGTTACGATGTTAACTTTATCTTAATTATTATATTGAAAACATCCATAAAAGCTGACATGCATAATTTATAAAGTTAGTTTTTGCCCTGCCCTGCCCTGCAATAGCCAGTTCGTGTTACAGGACCCTGCCTTGTCGAGCTATTATGTTTATACAGCTTATGCTCCCCAATCCATAGGTATAAGCAATCCTTTTCTTTCCATACTTTTCTCTTCTTGCCTACTTTTCCCTTTCAATATACTCCCAATTTTCCCATCTTCATTTCCGAAAGGGCCCGGTTGGCGGCAATAGGGTTGCCCCTATTACGTGTGGGACCAAAATATAGTTATCAAAATGTGAGTGTTTAATCACCTCTGTCTGCCCCTTCGGGGATACAGGTTCGTGAGTCTATGTATGCCGACATACAATTAATCGATAAACCACCATGACCCGTCAGTTCAGAAGTTATAAGGCCTTACAACCTTAAATATCTGCAATATTCAGAGCTTGCCTAGTTTTAGTCCTAATAATAGCAACTAGACGGTGAACTGCAGTCGGGAGATACATAATTTAGTCCTATCGATCCTTATACAAATAGCACTAATAGCTTTTAAATAAAAACTGTCGTATGGCAACACTCAGCAGCAGTTCACAGTTAACAACTGTAAATCGTTCAGCTCTTGTTCTATATGAGGCGCTTCATTTTTTCTACAAAATAGAACACCTATTCGTTATAAAAGAAAAAGGATTTATACTTTCCTGAAAAGTGGCCGATTTTCAGTGATTGGAATTTATGCTTACTAACGTAATCCTTGAAAATTAAATGAGGTAAGAATGAAGAATGAATATCGAGTTCTATAATTGATTTTACTTTATTTATTGCCTAATATTTATTTCAGAGTATAAATATACTAGCTGTGCCCCGCGGTTTCACCCGCGTAACTCAGATGCCATGGGAATATCGGGATAAAAGTAGCCTATGTATTAATCCAGGTCTCCAGCTATCTACATACAAAGTATCATCGCAATCGGTTCAGTAGTTTTTGCGTGAAAGAGTAACAAACATCCAAACCTCCTCACAAACTTAAAAAGAATTTTTCACATTTAATATCTTCACTACATATTATTATTATAAAATATAAAACAAAGTCCCCCGCTCCGTTTGTCTATCTGTTTGCGATAAACTAAAAAAATACTGAACGGAATTTCATGCGGTTTTCACTAATACACAGTGATTTACGGACACAACCGTCAACAACGTCTGCCCTCACGCGTCTGCCTCTGCCTGCCCGCGTTCGGGACTCGGGTGGCTCACGTCACGCGGTGATGAGCGATGTCCCCCCCTCCACCGCACCGCACAATTTTATATTAATTTTATATCGTCGTAATTATTTTGATAAAAATCAATTTGTTACTGCTAAATGTGAATTGGAAATAAAAAATCAATTTTTTTTGTATTTATGGTTCACTATTTTGGTAATAATGGCTTACACATAAAAGATACGTCGCGGACTTTTTTGTGGAACTATTTAGGAGAAACAATCCACCGTACATTATATTCGTGTAACTCTTACAGTTTTCGCACCGCACGCCAGAATAGCTCGCAGATGACAGATTTTTTTCCGACTTACTTAACACTTATCGTTATATATTGGCCAATATACACAATATCTTCATAAATTATAGCCTATGTGTTATTCTGATATATCCATTCAGTACTTTTTGAGTTAAAGAGTAACAACCATCTATACATCCATACATCCTCACAAACTTTCACGTTTATAATATTAGTAGGATATCTGTTGCCTTTTTTACAAGTCCAACTAAATAGTAACATAAAAACCACTATGGGAGCTAATATTAAAATTAAAAAATAAATAAAAAAAATGTAGAAAAATACTAGCTTTAAAAACTATTCCAATTTTATATACCTATAGTTATATACAATTACATACTTTATATGTATATTTAATTATTTTATTATAGTTATAATATAGCAGCTGCATGCCTTAGTATGCCTTTCTTTTCTTTTTTTATTATAAAAAAATGGGGGTCGGGGGCAGAAGGGTGAAAAATACTTTACGACCTATTCTCATACCTACTAAATATTATTAAAATCGATCGAACCGTTTCGGAGGAATTCGATCACAAACACCGTGACACGATATTTTTATAATCACTAAATTGAAACTGCCCGAGTCTGAAATGAGTTTAATTCGAAGAAGTCCTCTAACTCCTTATTTAACTAACAACCAGTACAAGTCACATCTAAAACGGAAGCGGTTGTCACAAACCTAGACAAATATTTTAAACTTGACAACCACCTTGATTTGTGTTAAACTCTGAACCGGTTGGATATTTAAAGTTTTGCAAGACAAGAAATATAAAGGTTCACAGTAAACTGTTAAACTTGACCTTCGTCGAGTTCCTATTACACATTAACATAAATCTTTGGAAGGCTGTACTGATGACTCATTTGAGGTTTTTGTTTTTTAAAGGCATAGTGTAGATGACTTATCGTTATTTTCGGACTAATGCATTATGGGCCTTTATTCCAACAAGAGTGTTATATTTTGCATAATTAGTAAATTATGAAATATTTTATTAGGTATCAAAAAATAATCAGATGATTGGTGTAGGAATGCATAATTAAAAAAATATTCAAGTAAATTTAGATTTAGGAGAAAACTCGGCAACCAGCCAGCTATGTGCACAAATAATACCCTGATTTTTTGGTAAATTCCAGTAGCAGTAACTAATTTGTGTATGAATAATTTGAGTATACTAGTCCACTGCTGGACATAGGCCTACCCCAATGTGCGCCATAGCACCCGGTCCCGCCTTCCGCATCCAGTCCCTCCCAGCTACCAATTACTAATAATACCAGCTACTAATTTGTGTACTTAACCTTTTTTGCACTTTAAAGTATAATTAGGTTATTACCCACATGCAAACTAGTTGCAAAAATAACATTAAGTAGTAGAAGTACTCTCCAGTATAACCCAACGGAGCTCAGAGTTTCGTATCCACGGCCGGTCGCTATGTCTTCAATCTCTATCTTGGTCACTATATCCTTGGTAAAAGGATATGACTATAATTTCTTACATGCGATACTCGCAGGAAGCAATGGGGTGGGTTATATTTAGACTGCGCTAGAAGTATAACAAATAGAGCTAAATATATTTTTTTAAATTCTATAACAAATAGTCGTCGTCCGCCAATACATTTTTAAAACCTTTTTTTTATGTTCCGTTTCATTAAAAAGGTCATAAGTCATCTCATAACGGAATCGATATAATTATGTGACCTGACCCGTCATACAACACAGTACGGCGCGGCGTAATAGAGTCAGGCATAGCGCTTTACCCGCTTTACTGATCGACACTGTTTGTTGCGACCTAGCTTCAGAGGAACCACCCATGTTTTTCAAAGCGCTCAGTCTCCGCTTGAGAGTAAACATACTCTTTAGCAGGTAACGCAGCGGTTCGGTTCATTGCAGAGCCATTTTAAATGTATGAACAAGACGCGGGTCAGTACTTTATCAATATGATGACGTACTCATTGAACAGGTTTTGCATGCATGAATTACTGCTTTGTCGGTGGTTCTGCCTCGCGATCATAAATTCTCTCGTTTTAAGAAAAGTGTTAATTTTTATTTCTTTCTCATTATAAAAAATAGACTATAACCTCCTTGGGCTTGGCTTGTTCACTTACAAATTCCCTTACAACCGCTTAAACATTTCAATAACTAAGCTTTAAAGAACATAACAGCTCTTAATATAAGTTATAATCATATAATATATCTTAAATTCAACTTTTATTTTTATAATTTCGTATGTAATAATGATTTTGCAATCATTGACGAGTTGATAGCAATAATAAATCGATTATTAATGATGAAATACCCATCTGTTGCATTATCTCTATATAGTACTAGCAGCGCCCAGCGGTTTCACCCGCGTAAGTCCCAAGGTGTCAGCTTCCTGCATACCACATTTTATCAAAATTGGTCCAGCCGTTTGCGCGTGAAGACGTAACAAACATACACACACAAACTTTCGCCTTTATTTATTATAGTGTGATTAAACCGAAAATGTCGTAAGAATTTTTAAATAATAAATCACAAATGTTTTTATTATAACATAAATGCCACAATAATCAGCTAACTTTGTAAGAGGCTGGTGCCTGAAGTGGGTTTAAAAAAACCTGTAATCACAGGTCACGAGGGCCCTCCCACAGCAATTATTCTATATAAGTCTACTCTGCATGATGTTAGGTTAAAAGAAATTGAGACAATAATAGATAAAAAAAAATGTTAAAAATGTAGTTGAAAACCGGAGCCCATTTGTATGTGTTTTCTCTTTTTTTTTTCTTCTAATTCTCTCCGATTCTTTCAGAGAGTATCAAGCCTCGTAACTGTAGAAAAAGGTATTTCTTAACAGACTATCTACCTATAAACTTAACAAATTATGTAAGTAAGTTTTTGGAACAGTAAAATCAGTTAAAACCGTCGGTCGTGGTAAAACCTTATGTCAGGTCAGCCCCATTTTTCACAGCTTGTATTGAAGACACCTGTTGTTACTTGTAATATTATCCTGTTACATGTTTATAAGACATGGTATAGAAATGTATACTTACAACCTATTGCATTATTATTTTATGCCTTAGTAGTTGTATTCCACTGTTAAATGGTTACTTCGTTGCTAGCCTCATCATCAAAATCATATCAGCGGGCATTCCATTGATGATTTATTCAGCAATGGCCTTTTCCTTAGACAACCTTATAGAAGGGATACATGGTTCACCGGCTGATACAGTCTTGTCCGTTTCAGAAAAGGGTGGTCATGATTTGTTAAAAATAATAAAATATGATATTTATTGATATGTACGGAGATCATATGGAGAAGAACAGGCAAGAAACTCTAAGGATATTCTTTTTCAACATGTTTTTTTACAAGTTTCTGGTTACATTGCTTACAAGTGCAAATGAAATGTGAGGACTATGTAACTAACGTTCTAAAATATGAACAGTCGCGCAAATTACTTCTATATTTAAGTAATAACAGTCTGGAGATGACCAGCCTCAACCAAAGGCAACCGTTTACGAGCATGGCACGCGCAAGCCATTCATCCATATTGAAGGGAGTCGAACGACCCGACACTTGACACATACGCCACCATTGGCAGAACTTCTAAAAGAGTATAACATATTCAGAACTGCCAGACAACATATAAAATTAAATTCATAAATTACTACACAGTTCTCACGTGTACAATTCAAAATTTTCCAAATAAACATTAAAATTCATATAACTACAATGTCAACACTGTATAAGAGACTGTCAATGTTACGTATTTTTTTTACTTTTGTCCGTCTTTTTTGCGGTTGTGATGTACGACAAAGTCAACAACCAAACCGCAAAATAAAAGTTTGTAATCACAAAAACCTTTTTTATGTGAAATAACAACATATTAACGACTTTCGGATTTTTTTTCTTTCTTTGTGATGTGGGACTGCCTCTTATCAAATTTCATGATTCTAGGTCAATGGGAAGTACCCCTATGCGAAATGTTCAAATTTGTTAAAATCTAAGACTTAAATGGCCGTATCTTTTGACTGCGTTGACTTAAATGCTTTATAATCAAGAGATCGTAGGCATAATTATTTGATGTTTATTTAAACTTGACAGGCAGGCAGACAGACAGACGGACAACAAAGTGATTTATAAGGGTTCCTTTTTTTTTGAGGAACGGAACCCTAAAAGGGAAATATTTGGTACATAGTGACAGTGAGTCAATGACTCACTCAAACCTGTAGAATTTAGAATGTGTAGAAATAATACCCAAAATCTCCTTTTTTGAGGTAGATTAAACAGAAGAAATTCCCCAGATTCTTCTCTGATAGTATAGCTCCACGTTCAGGTCATCACACATTATACCGTCACGGTAACGGCACGGCTCCAACCCAGCAATTTAAATTTCATTCAAATCTGAGCATTAGAACGTGGTTGTATAATATATTTCATAATGTCAATATGAAAAGCCAACCGCGAGCAGTAAGCGCGCTTGATGCAACCATACAACTCGACTAGCAGTAAGCTCGCTTTCAGCGCGCCAGCTGCGAGCGGCCAGCGAAAAATCTTCGCGTCGGGTCGCACATGAAAACAATGAAGTTAGCTTGCACCTCGTGGGCGCCGCGCCGACTGCGAGCTTGCATCTCGCGGGCGACGTGTGGTAAAGCACTCTGGCGGCTAGCGGTAGCCTCAATTTCAGGCGGCGCCGAGCTGCAGCTGTGCCGTTGCAGGGCTGTTATAGTGTGTGATGACCTTTATCTTCCGAAACAGAAACAACCAAGGATGACCTTGTCTGCGTTCTTCTGTTTAATAGTTTATACTTCCTGATACTCTTAAAAAATTCACAACAGCTGGTATATCAACTACTTTCTTCTATGTTGCGGCAGTCGATTATTATATTTTCAATATGAACGACATTCAGAAGGAGTTAATTTGGATTTTCGTATGTTTCAGGCCGCCACAATGTCTCAACAATACAGCTTACGATGGAACAACCACCAACCGAACTTCATCTCGATGTTCACGACGTTGCTCAACACGCAGACACTGGTTGACGTAACACTCGCTGCAGATGGAAAACAGTTGCTCGCTCACAAAGTTGTGTTGTCTGCGTGTAGCACATATTTCCAAGTGAGTAAATGTAACTGTCTATATTTTGTCTTAACCGTGTACATTTTGTTTATTTTTAACCGACTTCAAAAAAAGGAGGAGGTTCTATGTTCGGCTGTATGTAACTTAACTAAATGTCAACTTAGCTAAAAGCTTGTATTAGGATTGGGTTTAGGGCAATAGCGCACTGGATTTGATTCACGATGGAAGTGCACTGGATTGGGTTCACCACAGTAGTGCTCTGGATTGGGTTCACAACAGTAATGAACTGGATTTGATTCAAACATTTCCAACCCGCAACCACCTTAATTACCGGATGCATGCGCATAACTCCCACAGCTGCCCTTGATGTAGTACCACAAGACCTGTATATATACAACAAGAAGCAGCTGTGGCAGCTATCAGACTTAAACACCTGGGTTTGTGGTACAACCGAGAAGGTGGTACAAACCCATTTCAAATTATGGAATCAATCAGTGGAATAACGACCACTAATAGCTGCCCCATGCGACAGGATCCGGAAACAACACATTGTCGGAAGGATGTATCAAATACAACTATATAAAAACGACCGAGATTAATCTGGCATAAATGAAGTCCGGGTCTACAACGGGTTCCAAGATGGAGTCAGGGACTGGAGCCGGAGTTTTCTCACAACAGACATAAACATAAAAAAATATCACTGGCGCTAAGTCAACACAGTTTCATATTTCAATGTGAGTGTGTTGCGATAACCTACGCCGCCACTACGGTCATGTCAAAAGGTATAACGGAGTACAACATCCGTATACTGTCAGACAGTATGGCCGTCCTAAAGGACGGTCTCATTTATGAAGAATGCCACCAGACGCTGGAGCGTTTTGCCAATAGGTTAATTTTTCAAAGGATCGGACATTACAAGCGATTTTCTCGGGAACGACGCCGCCGATGAATTGGCAAGGAAGGTATCTACAACATCAGCGACAGGTCCATCAACATTGCTGCCACTTCATTTCAACCAATTTCTCTCATGCCACATCGATTACAAGTAAATTGTGAATCTTTAGGTGATGATAAAGCACGCCGGAGCCTTTTCTGCTTGCGTTTGAATAGGCAGTCTTCTTCGTGCCTAGTGACATTAATGTCGCAGCGCCATGCAAGTTTCATATCGGCACCTTTTTCCGCTTGCCGCTTAAATCTTTAATTCTTAAGATTGGACGTCCAATAGGCTGCATGACTAGTCGGGGTTGTCTCTCGGTATCATGCGATGTACGTGACCTAGCCAACGTAGTCTCCTCTTTAGCATGGCAGTTATACTGCTGCAGCGTGTTTTTGAAAGAACTACCTCGTTACTGATTTTGTCCTGCCAGGTAACTCCAATTATAGTCCTTAGGTAATGCATATAGAAAGCATTAAATTTGCGTTTTTGTTGTGCATATTATGTAATCCACGTTTCCGAAGCGTACAACAATATGCTCAGGACACAGTTCTGGTATACGAGCACTTTAGTGTGAGTTGTGAGCTTAGAGTTTTTCCAAATGCGCGCAAAAAGCCTGCCAAAAGCGGTCCATGTTTTGCCAATCCGAGTATCTATTTCTTTGTGGTTTGACAGCGAAATTCCTGCTGTAGAGCTAAGATAGCATCGAGTGTGATTTTAGGGGGTTGGTTTATGCCCTGTACCATGATGACAGTCTTCTTGGTGTTCACACTAAATGAGAACATGCCACAAGCATGGACAAATCTCGATACCAGCTCCTGAAACTCACATTCTGAATTTGCAACTAGTGCAGCATCACCTGCATAAAGTTCTCGAGCAGTTAGGTCTATACGCTTACTTTTTGACTTCAACAGATTGATGTTTTACAGCTTTCCGTCTTTCCGTGAATGCATATGTACTCCAACGTTACAGTTTTCAAGAGCAGTAAGGAGCAGCTCTGAGAAGAATATCCCGAAGAGGGTAGGTGCCTGTACGCAACCTTGTGTGACTCCGCTGTTAACGCCATAAGATGTTGATTTGTTGCCGTCCACTATAACTGAATCGTTCATGTTGTTGTGGAAGAAGTGTTGCAAGCAGTGATGAGCGTTTTGGAGGGCATCCGATTCTGCGCAATACCTCGTACAGCCCTTGCCTACTCAAAGTAAAGCCTTACTAAGACATAGGCCATGTATAACGGTATACTGTGTTCACGGCATTTTCCTTGAAGTTGCCGAAGCGTGAATATATCATGGATGGTCAACATTTTTTTATTGATTGGTACACCTTCACTTTTTCTTTTCTTTATTTATTTATTTTAATGTTTCAGTCATTGTTCGTTGACAACCCATCGCCGCATCCCATAGTGATATTGAAGGATGTCACGTACGCAGATCTACGCACCATGGTGGACTTCATGTACTGCGGCGAAGTCAATGTCACTGAAGAACAATTGCCTAAGGTGAGCTGCATTTTCTATATTTAACATCTGATTTTATTCGTTTAATGTTGTGTACAAAGTTAAAAGAGATTAATTCCTTCACTATTTGAAAACAACATAATATATGTATAAACTAATATTGTCAATATTAGTCTAGTCGTCAATATGAAACTAATATTGTCAATATTAGTCTAGTCGTCAATATTAAACTAATATTGTCAATATTAGTGTCGTCGTAAGCAACATGAAAAGGCTTAGACATATCCGTATTTCATTACTTTTAATTTAATAGTAAATTTACGCTTCAGTTACTTTATTTATTTAGGACTTTTAATCGTTTTTGTTTTAAATGGATCATTACGTAGTTTTTTAATTTGAGAACTACTCAAATATTCGCTAATGTATGATATTTTATATTTTACAATCTGATACTTTGGCATAAGTGTATTATCACGAGAGTGGTGCCGAGACATGATACACTTTCGTTTTAACGCGCAACGGCGGGTTTGATTCGTCGAATAGTGTGTACTCATGGCTGTAAACCCAAAGTGGTAGGCAATTGGTTCGTCCGACTAACGTAATAGGGGGCAAGTCTATTGCGGTCAACCGCTCACTTTGAGGATTAAAGATAGGAAAATTGGGGTGTATTTTGAAAGAGAAAAGTATGTAAGAAAGGAAGACAATGGTAGGAATGGGATGATGTAACTCAAACCGACTGCTACCGAGAAGTGCGAGCCCTCTCCACCTTTTTGCCACCTTTTTTTTTGTCTAAATAAAGTACATTGGTTATTAAAGGTAGAAAAAAAATTACATTGTGTTAAAATAAAGTACTATTTATTTTACTTTATTTACTTTATTATAAATATATTTACGTCACTTATAGCAAAGGATTTTACCTGCTAAAAATCTGCACACTTTCTTTACAGTCTATATTTAAGTTAAAATAAATGACTAGTATTATTATATTTTATATTATATATCATTTATTTTAATCAACAGATTCATGACTATTTTAATAAAAATCTATTGACTAATTTTCAATCCGTCTTCCGACCAATCTTTTTTTTATGCTTTATGTAAAATAAATTCTAGAGAAATCAAATCACACGAAATAAAGTAATTTTGCGTACTTTATTGTTGTCATAAAGTAAAGAGTACAATTACTCGAAATAATGTACAATACTTTATAATAAAGTAAGGGTGGCAACCCTATCTCTATCACATATATCTTGTTAATGGTATCGTTTTTCGTGCTAACCCCGTTTATTGTGTTCGATTGTATACATGTGTTTATATATATATTACATTTTGTACTTATATAGGTGCTGGACACCGCCAAGCTCCTCAAGATCAAAGGTCTTACAGAGATGCCGGATTCTACTTCACTTACACGGTCGCAAGGCACCTCCTCAGATTTCCACAACCAGGGTGACTCAATGGACTCCCAAAGGCATTCCCCAGCCGCATCACCTTCTAACAAACGCAGAAGGTAAGAAGGCACCATCACTTTTAAACATTTCGGCAATCAAAAACTCGCGATTATTTATTTTCATTTATAGTTCCTAAGACTAGGCATTTAGTTTAGTAAATATTAGAATATAATTTAACTGTCATTTTGTTTTGTTGCGTTTAAATAGTCGAAGACTATTATTAGTTTTATTAAAAAAAAAATGCAAAACAATAAAAAATATTGTGATAACCAATTATTCCTCCTAGAGAGAATAAATAAACATATCTGAAGAAGCCAACTTCAATATATTTTAATTGTTTGTTTGTTTTAGGCGCAGGAAAAGTTCAACAGGTTCAACATCTCTAAACATGGTCAGTGATGAGAACAGATCCGAAACGAGCGCACAGACAGTAGAAGCAATAACACTGAGTAGTGTCCCACAGCAACGTCGCATCAGGGAGTACCACGAGATTCGCACCATTGACAACTCACAACAGGTTCGTAAGCATCTTTGAGAGTCACCTTCTACTGCTCCGTGTATTTCATATTTTTTCTTCCTCTTGCCGTTAATTGCTGATGATAAGGGATAAGGGATGTCCATAGGTCCAAAATCAGGTTGGTGTGGCTTTTTGAGTCAGGGTTATACGGCAAGGTCTTGTCAAGTACCGACTATATGGTCGTCTTATAGATCTGTCTTTGTCAGTATTGGTGCAAGTGATGATTAATGTAATTAACAAAATATGTCATATTATCAATTTTATACAATTCACTTTATAAGACATTATAACATTACATTATAAGTCTGGTAAGTAATGTTATCTGTAATGACATCTCATGATGCTAAATTTAGCAATGATTCATCATCATGAATGATTGCTAAATATAGCATCATCCTTTAGCAGCAAACTTCTCATACAGTCCTCATATATATTACATCTAATTTTGTATGGTTTACAGACACCAGAACAAGAGAACTTACCAGTTGAATCTATGACCATGGACTCGACGCCAACAGGATTACATCAAGGTAAGGAATTATCGCCTTAAATTGTGCGATTCAAATTAGGATTATTTGAACATTTTCAAATTTCTTCCTATTAAAAATAAGGATGTAGTTAAAAAAATAATAACTTATTCTTAATTTGAATCGCATGTTGTGGTTATTGTTGTTGGCAAACTATGTTTTAATATTACCTTATAAGAAGAATACTGGTAAAGTATGAGCCACTAGCCCTCTAATTCTAAAACAACTTGCATTATACGAAGATTAGTTTGTCCGTGGACTGAATTTTATTACAGTTCAATGCTGCATTATATTACATGTTAACGGTTAAAAACTGTTGCCAATATACAAATCAATCACAACTAACTGTCATTTTATTCATATGGAGAGTTACTCTAATTAATTTTAATTCATTATTGAACAAGTTTTGACAAACTAATATAACATTGCTTGTTACATCTGCCTGTAGCAAACAGTGCACTTATTTTCACTCATGTCAGAACAAACTGACAATCTTAATGTGTCATTAACAAAATCTTCGAGAAGACCCATCTTGCAGAGCATACACTCTGCACTTCAACCCGTACTGATCATTAATCCATAAAAAAATATCTATATAGTAAAACCATCGCATTAAGACTCTAGTAGACTGCTGTTGTATGATGTATGTTCAATTGTATGAAACCCTAACGAAGATGTGAGACTGAGTTCGTGGCGTGCGTGTGACGTCTTTCTTCTGAGTTTCCTACATGACAAGCGTGTTTACATGCGTTCACCGCGGTGAACGTCGAAATCGATCTGCACGGGCTTTCAAACTCATCTTTAGTGTTACCTTGTGCACACACACTTATTAGCCTTGTGATTCCATTCTTAAAATATAGTCTCTATATATTTAAGAATGGAGTCTTTTTGTTGTAACAAGTAAGCAATTTACTTTTGTTTTGCCAAATATTGCATTAATATCAGTTTTTATTAAATTGATTTAAATATACAATATCACTTAGAACAATGGATATTTATAAAAAAAATTAATGATAAATTTTTCAAACAAAACTATGTTTTTAAAAAAGTCTTGACAGTTTCTCATTCATCTCGGTTATTTTAATTAATTGTGCCATAATTATTATATTACTACTCTGCCTATTTCTTTTATGCTTAAATTTTAACTTTTTGCATGTCTGTTATTGCGATAGTTTGGTTGGAACACTATCAATCAACATTTCATTAAATATAGGCGTTTATTATTGGTAGGGAGAATAGTTCAAAAACCCTTAGTGACAACTAAAAACACTCTTGCGGTTTTAGTTGCGTGATATATTAATGTATGCCGTTTCTTTTTAACTTTCGCGGTCTTTAATTGAAGTATTAATGACTACCGCAGTATCACACTAGTAGGGATTAACACGGCTATCTGGGCCCGTTTTTATTCCAGGGAAGGGAGATCAATGAGAAACTTGTCAAAACATCAAAAACATTTATTATGTACTTAGAAATTTATTAAAACGTACATTTATCTCTCTTCCTAGGAGGCCAGTGGACAATGATGGAGCATTCATACCCGCGTTACTCGAACGCCTGCATCGGAGGGACGCTTCAACCAGACCCCGGGATGTACATCAATAATGTCATGAACCCGCACATGGACGCCGATATCGCTAATTACGGGCAGTCCCTCGGAGTGCCTGGGCCCTCTCCGGGACCTTCTTGTGTTGATGTTCAAGCTCCACAGGAACAAACGCCGATGCCAACACCGAAGCGAAGACGCACAACCAATCCACAGTCCGAGGAAAATTTCCAACGAGCGCTTGAAGCTGTACGCTTTGGTGGTATCGGGTTCTGCAAAGCTGCACGAATGTTCGGCGTTAACAACAGGACGCTCTGGCTAGAATACAAAAAGAAAGGCTACCCAAATAACCGACCGAGCATTAAAAGCAGGATTAAGAGAGAACATACGACGCCCCCGCCCGAGCAAAAAGAGGATCCGCACCCACCTGAACAGCAAATGGCGTTATTATGCCCTCAGCACCAAGTCCCTCCCGGCTTCATCGACTCAACTTCAACACATGGCTTCCCCCTACAGGGTGTCCCACACAATTCACCTCTTAACATTTTGGGGGTGAATTTTAATTCAATGCAATAGAACGCGGCCTGCGGCATGTCATTTGACGAGTCGTACTCGTTGTGACACGAGTGGCAAGGGGCGGATTTTCACCCCTTTACAGCAGCTTCGCCCCCGCATCAAGGCCGCTCGCAGCCGCGTTATGCCGCGTATATGCATCTATCACTGTAAATAATAATAATGTAATCCTACTTCAGAACATATAAGTTGGCTTCTAGATGCAGAATTTTGGAGAAGATGTACCAACTTAATGTGCTGGTCTAAACTTAATAGCCACCTGTAGACACCATGGCATGATAATGTTAATGATGTTTAACAAAATGGTTAGGAATGCGTTTGTCAGTCTACTGTGTTTGTTGAACAAGCAATTACATGTAGAAATGAAATTACTCTGGTAGTGTGCGATTGCGATGATACGCTTTGAAAGAGAAAGTGAGGTCCACGAACCAGGAGCATACCACAACAGTATTTTACTTAAGTGAAACAAGGATCTTTTGGTAGACAACATCGTAAGAAGGATTAATAATACAATCTCTTTATTTTTTAATAATACATCATGAATTTGCTTCTATAATTTTTCATTGAGGCAGCTTGTATGTCATTGCTTAATGGTACAGATTCTGAAATTATCTCAATATTTTATTTGACTTCACATACACAGAAATAATATAACACATATTAAAAATGGTTTTGATAGGATGAGTGGAAAGAGGATTCGGAGTGTTGAAAAAGTAAGATAGACAAGCATTACCGTATATCTAGTAATACTGAAGCAACTGATGTAAATATTATTTACTTATATTAACATCGTAATGATGTAACAATATGTCACTATGACGTAACTATGTCTCAACTTAACCAATATCATAGTTACGATTTTCGTCATGCGCCAGAAGATCCTAGTAGCTCTACATAGCTTTCATGTTTTGTACACTCATAAAAAATCTCATATGGTAAAACAAGTGTAAATATGAATGGTCTATTTCCCAAGTGGTTTGTGTGTCCTCAGGTATGTCCATAGTAGTATTGCCATTAATAAAACGTATTTTTTAGATCTCAATAGAATAGTTATGAACTGTTCAGTGAACAATGTTTATGGATACAAAGGAGTCTGCACAATGATAGTTTGTAATGTTCGTTTTGAAATGTGATAGCGAATTTATTTTGTGTAATCCCTCTACATGCATCACGGACACAGTTTCTCACAATGCGTGATCCTTTATAGTGTAAATATAAATAGTTTTGAGTGTTTTGTGAATTTTTGAATCGGTGTTGTACAATTTGTATTCATTTATATAAAACTAAACAGCTATTCAATATGTCATTTATTTTAATATTGTGGTCATATCGAATCTGTATTTTATATTTTGAGTCTATTTACTGAATTCACATATCTAGTATCTGTAGATATTCGCTTGGATAGTACCATGTCCTAAGCAGTTGATATACGACCTATTTGACCTGCTGTGGTTTTAAATATTAGAATATTAAATGTATTTTTTTCATAGTTATTGTCTTATAGAAAGAGGTTTATTGTAAAAGACATAAAACGTAAGTAAACCAACTAACTCAATACAGAAAATAAAAAGTTAAAAATTCAATTTCATCTGCATAAAATTAAATATCCATCAATCAAATAGTTTCGGTTTTATTTCCAAGCAGAGAAGTAGGAATTCACGATATAAAAATAGTATGGTATATTATCTAACTAAAATACTTTGGACAATACCGATAGTACCTAATATCCAATGAATTATGTACGCGACTCTGTAGCGTGCACGAGACTACATAGCTTTGAGAAACTGTGTCAAACCATTTAGTTAGTAAGTTGAGTGGCAGGTTACATTCAGTTATTCATAACTACCTCTATTTTATAAGTATTAGTATGTTATACATTCGTGGAATTTGTTCAGTAGTCACCAAAAACAAAGTACCTAGTGTATGAACACAACCAATTTTAAAACGAAACGATTTGTGTGGAGACAATTATGTAAGGTCCTATATATAGCATATCGATAATTTTTGATATATGTACTGCTCTAGTAATATTATAATACCTACTTTTTAATTGCAGTAACAATGACTATCCCAAACAGTGCTCTCATGGTCTGTTTTTCCAACATTGGATATTACTAGTTCGCTACAAAGAACTGAAGTTTTGTAGTGTTAGAAAACCTGGCATGGAGGAAAGCATTGATGATATAAACTATTCATTTATTTGCCTCTAGGTTATAGGCAAGTCAACCATTTTATAATATTACATTTAAACATTTACACTGATGTAGGTTTCATTATTAAATTCTCGTAAAATGATCGTTCATCTTATAGTTTAAAATTGATTGAACGCCTAAGAAGTTAGTAAGCTTGCGCATCGTAGCCACCTCCTTTGAACACAAAGTTACTGTGATCAGCTACTTGAGTTAGCCGTGTAAACGGTTCCCCATACCTCTCAAGTCGAATTTCTTTCCAGGATCATGTTTATTTATTAGTCTATTAGAGATTTGATTTTTCGAATAAGAGCTCCTGAATAATTGTCTCCCATCGTCGTGATTTTAATGCATTTACATTTCGAATTTTACTAAAATAATACAATTCTGACTTCACTCGTTTGTAGTTTGTGTACTTATTACTTATTACTTTTTAGTTATAGTTTACGTTTAGTAACATATTAGATAACAAGTGATATGGAACGCCAGTGATTACATTAATTTGGTAGCTGTGTGGTGTTAAGAGAATATGCTGTCGTATTTAATCTTTTAAATCAATAATAATATTTTTAATGCCTCAATGGCATATGACTACAACGTATATATATATTTTTTTGACGTTACGTATTATCACGTACACGCACAGATAGCTCCGACGTATCTAGACGTCACTTTAAGCTTGAACGAGAACCAGAGATCTCTATCGTGTATAAAAGTAGTTAACCGTCAAATGTAATTATTATTATGCATTTATAGGTTAAGTTAGAGTAAGGTAGACTTGGATATCGGTGAAAGTTTCTGTGTAAGATATCTTGTGAATTGTAGCTCGCGTACAAATACATAGTTCGCTTTTCTATGTTTTTGACCGATTTTATTTTTAAATGCAAATTTGATATTATCATGGATCTTATAATAAAATTGTATTGTCTAGTGTACCTGTAAGTGAAGGTATTGTACCTTGTACATAATCGCAAGTATCATATTATTAAACTTTGATAACAATAATTGTGCACAAGGTATTCCGTTTGCGTACGCGAGTATTATGTGATCTGGACACTTGACTCTGTAAAAGTATTACTTTTATTTTCTAAATAAAACTAAGGAGTATTATATTTTTCTATTCGCCTAGATTTACAACGATAATGATGAGTTTCGGCTGCGATCTCTGAACTTTTTTTGCATCGACTGATTTTTTTTTTTTGTTAATATGGTTTTTTCGTTTAGTCTGTCCTAGCTACTTTACGGAGGTCATTCAATGTAAATATAATATGTATATAGTTGGTTGTATTCTCGCCGATGAATGTTCTCTGAAATAAGAGTGTATTAAGAAAAGACTGCACAGAACACGGGAAAGACGGACGCTTAGCATTTCTTTTTTCAGCTGAAGTCTCTATAATCTGTACTACTCTACCATGAAGCGTTTATATTAGTACCTTGAATTGTATACGCGTCATATATTTTTTAATATGAATTTACTAATTTGTATTATTATTTTCAGTTCGTGTCATATTTTGTTTATATGAATCATAACGTATTTGAAAAAAATTAAGTAATTTTTCTACTACCCATAAGAATAAAATCAAAATCCAAAAAACATTTTTCAATAATTTTCTATTTAATCATTCAGGTTATAGAGATCTGGTTTCGTATACATTTATTTTTCATTTTAAGTGCCATCAAGTGATTTCAAAGTATTATGATGGTCAGAAAGTATTGGCCGTGAAACGTCGATGTTACCAGTTAACAAAAATGTTTTAGTTACTACCACTCTTGTTCGGGTAATGTTAGACAATTATATTTTGAATAATGTAAAGAATAAGTATTATCGGCACATAAAAAACCAAATAATAATAACAATAGTTATTGCCACAAAAGTTTTGATTTACATAGTCAGACATACCTGAAGGCTCCTTTTAAGCAAATAGTATGCCTGTATCAGGAGAATCCGGACTTACATATCGTACTTTTAAATAACACAAAATCGCAATCATCACAGTAAATAATTATTTAATTTTCGATACGATCTTCAAGAAAAGAGCATACACCCACCTAAAAGGCCGGCAACTTGTGACTCTTGAGTTGCAGGTGTCTACGGGCGACGGTAGTCACTTACCATCAGCCCTATCCATTTGCCCCCTAACCAATAAGAAAAAATCCAATTGACCGTGATTGCTAAAGCAGGTCGTCATCATAAACACTGTTTATTAAATAACAAAACCCAATTGGTTATCTCTTTCTTTGCATTTATCTGATCATATATAAGTATACAACTCAGTATTATAAATCGGTTACATTATTGACAGCAAAATAAATGCCATATTTACTAAACTTGAACTACATCACATATGCACTCTGTGTTTTACGAAAAGCTGACTTAACAAAAAATAATATTTATAACATAACTTATTCATGTTTTTCGAGCTAATACTAAATAAGTAGTATGGTTAAAAGTAATACTTATGATCATTTGACTGGCCTGTTGGTCTAGTGGTTAGTGACCCTGACTGCTAAGCCAGACGTCGTGGGTTCGATTCCCACCCAGGACAAATAATTGTGTGATGAGCACGATAATTTGTTCTGTGTCTGGGTGTAATTTATCTATAATATGTATGTATTTAGAAATATATAAGTATGTTTATCAGCAGTCTGGTTACCATAGTACAGGCTCTGCCTAGTTTGGGATCAGACAGTCGTGTGTGACATGTGTCAAGTTATTATTATTTGGTAATAAGTCTAACACTATCCGTTCAACTAGTAAGTAAATAGAGGTACCAGTGTTTGTCAAAATAGTATTAATGATGAGAAGATAAGTATGGTAATGTAGGAGTGATATGTAATGACAGCTTTGTAATATTGACGATTGTGTGTTGCCACTATATCCGTATATTAAATACTAGTATACAGATTATTATTGTAACATACGCTTATTATTGTACTGTTTCGATATTTTCTTTTCAGTTAGCCTGAAAACAAAAAGCACTTTAAAGCTGAAAATAATATTTGTTCAAAGAATTCGTTTTGAATTAATTGTGAATGAAATTATTGACAATATTGACATAATTTTTTTATGGGTGTATCTGAAACTGGAACACTTACATAAATAAGTGAATGTTCATGACTGTAGCATGTAGTTACAATAAATAATAGTTTAAAAAAAACTAAGAAAACACGCTTTTATAGAAATTTGGAAATTTGTACTTGGATTTTCTATAAAAGCGTGTTTTTTCTAGTTTTTTAAATTATTTTTTATTTTTTAATTTTTTCAATCGAATTATTGCATTGTCATCGGTCTTTGACAGGTGTGCAAAATTTGAATGAAATCTGGCCGTTTAAAGTGGGTCAAAATCGCGCCCTAAGGAGTCGGTTACAAACAAACATACAAGTGAAGCTAATATAAAGCGTGTAAAAAGATTTTTGAAAAACTATTCACTCAGTTATTAAGAAAATCCATAAAAATGAACTTAAAAAGTTTTTGATGTAATTTTTTATGGATTTTCTTAATATAATGAAAAATTTGAAAATGAAAAAAATTGTACTATTTAAAATCTTTAGCTTTACACATTCCAGATGCTTTTATGAAAATCGGGGTCTTTTCAAAAATTGTTTTTGTAACTGCATACCATAGTCATGCCCATCAGTGATACAAGTGAGTGTTCCATTGTCACATACACCCTGTATAAAAACAATAATATATACTACACAATAGATAAAGTAATATATAAAACCAGTTATATTAATTCGGAATAATTTGATCTTGTACGAATTATTTATTACATAATTCACGTAACTAATGTACTATCTGCTTATCTTACTTACCATCAGGTAACGCGTCTGCTCGTTTGCCCCCTATAATATATATAAAAAAAAATCTTAAACGGCTTGAAATATATTTATTTTTTTATTCATTGACATCCTCGACACAACACTTATTAATAAGACTTTTAAAGTAGGTATACAAAACAGCTAACAAAATGCAGCTAACTCATAATTGCTTTAAAAATGATAACTAATTATAATATCGTGGTAATCACAATTGTCAAGATCTGGCTGCCCACATATATACGAGGTTGTAACAGGCAAAATTTGAGAATTTTGTGCGTAGCACTAAACAATTGTTCTATACCAAAATAGATAATAAATACTTTTGATTATTTTGTACAAGATTTTTTTTATTTCATCCCATGTCCCGCCATGATTTAATTCTACGGTTTGATCGTGATAAATAGGTAGGTATGTCAAATTATAAGGACAATACTAACTCTTTTGTCTTCCTCATATAACATACCTACACCTGAGTTGCTGAGGCATTAGGTTCTTCGGGTTTGGACATAAATAGTTATAATTATTGCATCAGACAACTATATAAAGCTGAAAAGATCATGTGTTTGACCACGAGCTTTATTAGATACTAGCAGCGCCCCGTGGTTACCCGCGTAAGTCCCGATCCCGTGGGAATGTCGGGATGAAAATATGTATATATAGCCTATATGTTAATCCAGGTCTCCAGCTATCTACATACCAAGTTTCATCGCAATCGGTTCAGTAGTTTTTGCGTGAAAGAGTAACAAACATCCATACATCCTCACAAACTTTCATGTTTATAGTATTAGTAGGATAATAATATATGAAAGATCATAGATAAATTTCGCAAGCTTTTCTTTGGCTTAATGCACCTTTTGTTTATTGCTACTTGCAATGTGTGCGTTGAATTCGATATATTGTCATATATTCGGACACCTGGTTATTTTTTATTTTTTCTAGGCATAATATTTATAATATATCTGTACTATTATAAATTATAATACATCTAAAGAGTTTTGTTACTTTGTTTAAACGCATCTCTGGAACTACCAGTTTTGATTTTTTGTTTTGTATATAATAGTAGATAAGGAATAGTATAAGCTATCTATCATTATGCTACACCTCTCAGTCTTAAATATTGATTTTTGTTAAGCAAGTCGGAAAAAAGGCGTCATGGTTGTGACTGGCCTGTTGGTCTAGTGGTTAGAGACCCTGACTGCTGAACCAGAAGTCGTGGGTTCGATTCCCACCCAGGAAAAATTATTGGGTGATGAGCATGATTATTTGTTCTGTGTCTGGGTGTAAATTATCTATAATATGTATGTATTTAGAAATATACAAGTATGTTTATCAGCAGTTTGGTTACCATAGTACAGGTTCTGCCTAGTTTGGGATCAGACGGCCGTGTGTGAGATGTGTGAAGTTATTATTACCTGTGATAGGTACGTAAATCCAATGTCCTACAAAAATATTGGCTCTACTACGACATGTACTAACATAAAAAAAAAGTCCGCAAAATCACATGGCTATCTCTGATACATAAGCCACAATAAGGTATTTTGTGACAAAAACTTATTGAAAATTATGATATTAATTCTTACAAACGAAAGTTACTTCATCATTAAGACAATTTTATGGAGATATACTTTGCTCTTTATAGCATGTCATTCGGACACATAGTTTAATAGATAATTGAAAATTAAAATAATTTAACACTCGGTTCAGGTCTATAACAATAGTGGCGCGAAGTGCGCGAACAAGCCGTGTGACACATAACCCTTTTTTATATTGTGTAGAAGCCCCTTACCGCGCACCACCTCCCCGGGGCTAACGGCGAAGTGGTAACTCTGAATCGAACCAACTAAAAGCACGCGGTGTTCCGTCAAGTGAATCTGTTGCAAGAGAAGACTCGGGTATCCCTAGGAAGGAAGTACCCGAAATCCCCAACTGACCTTAGCCCTCTTTAACAGTACGTAGCCACACCATTGTGTGCGGAGGGCCTTTAAATGAATCACTAAAATCATGCAATAATAGTTATATGCCATAAAAAATACACAACTTCTCTAGCTCAAAATCATAAAATATTACAATCAATTTGTAATATTTTGTGAGCACTTTTTCAAGCACGCAGAAGTATCTTTTGCCTATAAATTTTATTTTGTAAGGTCTATGATAGTTTATTTTACATTGGGATACTTACATTTACTATTATATATACGATTATTACGTAAAAAAAAAGGATTGCTAGTGTGCAAAGCGAGGTTAGGAGGGGGGGGGGGGGATACTCCCGCTCGTCAACTCGCCTCGTCCGGACTGTTCTGTTCCTGTTGTCCGGTTCTGTTGTCATCAGCATCCGCACAAGTAGATACCTACTTTTCTTTAAATATTACATCATTTACACTCTCTTTAAAGACACAATTGTTCATTGAAAAGCGTTATTGTTAATATCCCTTCAACCTATATGATACCCATCATCTTAAATCTACAGCTGAAAATCTAGCAACACCAGTGAGTCCGAGCTCAGACAGTCGTCACCGCCGCACGAAACACTTAACACGACAATCGCGTGTGCCTGACAACAACCGAGGGGTTCAGAAGCAAACTTCAGAGCCATTACCGCCTACAGCCGTCGTGTCCAGGGCCCCGCCTACGTTGCAGAAATATGAGTCTTACCCACAGTTCGGAGCGGCCAAGGTAAAATGGAAATTTGTATATATTATTTTAAAACGAACTTCAATAACTAAATAGATTCTCAAATAATCTGTTTTTTAGTATCAGTATAGTATACGTGTAGGTAGGTGATACTTACGTTACATATATACATTGACCATTTTGCCCATCTAAGTTGGCGTCGGTTTTCAGTCTAAATACGATACGGCCGAACTTCAATATTTTACGTGAAGCGACTGCAATCGGACCTTCACAACCCAGGTATTAACCGATATCGAAGTTCTGTAGTTAGACCAGGTTGACGGACTTTTTAGGGCTCCAACTACCCGTAAGGAATGTCACAGATGTTCGTATGGCAACCGGGACGACGGTTTAACGTGCCCTCCGAGGCACGGAGGGGTCTCAATGTGTTAAGAATGGCCAACTATCCCTAAGACTGACCTGGTTAGTATATTTCCGCGCGTCGATCATGTGGTCGGATACTCATTCACGCGCCGCGTCGCGCCTTTAATAGATATTACTTAACTATAATTTAGGCAAAAGCATATGGCATCGTATTCAGCCGAAACTCGCGTTTTTTACGCTTTTAAAGAACATCGAAAGGCAAAGTAATGCAACCCTAAGGTCGTCAGGAGAGGTATGAGTTACACGACAGCAAGAGGGGTTACTTGTAGGTGCTATGCTGGCTGTGCGACCTGAATTGTACTTTATTGTGTCTGAGTAAGAGTCGCTATTAATTTAATGATTTTATTCAATGGAACTGTAGGCATTTGTTCTATTATGTATTCTGTGGTTGTGTTGCTTACTATTCAAAATGAATTTATCTTGCACTCTCTGATAATGTTACAGCCTGACTGCTTTTTAGTTATTATTTTTGATATATTATTGGTGAGCATTAAATTTACAGGGCCTGTTGACCCGCAAACCACGAATCGAACAAGAAGTAGGATCCCTTCTCATCAGAGCAGTCTCTTCAACCGAAAGGCAGTCGTCGACAACCACCACTACTACATCAACATCAGCCTCCTTCGAAAGTTCCACCGCTTCCGAATCTTCACAGACTCCAAGGGCGAGACACACTCCCGCTGTCAGGTCAGGGCCTCCTTTAAGTTGCAATTTCTGTTGGAACACCGTCGACGAATGTGGCAGGATCCTGCGGCGGAAAACACAGTACCATTGCCCCGAATGTCGCACTAATCTCTGTATCGTACCCTGCTTTCACGAATACCACGAGGGCCCGAAGACTGATACGAATACAAACGCGCGGTGAACTGAAGGTGATACGCGTTTGTCGAAAAAATGCTGGAATTTGGATAATTTAAGCGGGTTGGCTCGCAAAACTGAAGGTACCCTTCTATAATATAAATTTTTATGAAACTTGATTACAAGAAAGCAAGAAGATTAGAAATCTTCTGTCATTTATGAAAGTGACGCTTGTGTCGAGTGTAGACCGCTTAGTTAGCTCGAACAATTATTCGTTCAATGATGTACAGCATCGTTGGTCGATCGACGCTTTTAAAGGGGAGCATTTCAAAGGTTTCTATATAACTGATTGAATATATTCTTATAACATATTTATGACAGATACAATATTTTAATATTTACCCGGATTTGAACACGGTATAAAACGTGCAATACGGTATATAAGAACGTAGGTATATTTTTTCTAAGATTCTCTCAAAATCTAAATGTTATTGAAAAATAAGTAACTTGTAGGTACTCCCTAGAACATACATATAATACTTATTTATTAAATGTCAAAGATGTTAAGAATATGCTATGTATAACTGGATAAACTTACATATATTTACCTACAAAGAAAACAGTTACAAAAAATATATCTGAAAATGTCATACCTAATTATATACATTCTATTGACTACTCAAATACGCTTACTGCTGTGAAATTTAAATTAATGGAATCAATATTTTAACTGAAAAGTGTATGTATAAATATTACATACATACGTGTGTAATATTTATTGTATTTAAATGTAAAATTAAAATCGCTTTAACACATACCCGGTGCGCGCCTTTCTAAGAATACACTAAATTAGATGAACAATATTCTAAGAATAGTCTAAAATTACCCACCATTATCCATTACTTCTTTTTCTATTGTATTTAGTACTCCTTCTATACTATTTCTTTCTATTTCCACAATCTTTATATTTCTAGTGGTTAAACAGCCTTACTTAAAATTAAAAACATTTGATAGAAATTAAGGATTATTAAAGATATGGAATAAAGCTCAGAATTAGTAGATGGGTGTAAACGAACGATATCTCTGGTATGGCACATATTTTGCTCGTTAATATCTACGACCTCCACCCGCCTGAATCCTAATGGTAAACTATATTGAAGTCGAAAGACTGAAGGCCACCATTATCAATACATATTATAAAACAAAATCTCCCGGCGCGTCTGTCTGTTTGTCTGTTCGCGATAAATTCAATAACTACCGAACAGCTTTTCATACAGTTTTCACCAATAGATGGAGTGATTCATGAGGAAGGTTTAGGTGTATAATTCATTAAGGTTTTGTATAAAATGGCTTAAATATTTCGATGATTGTTGAAGATACCGGACAAAATCAATATATGTTTTGTTACCCGTGCGAAGGACGACCACGAGGTTCACACGGGTAGCAGAGACATATTCTACAATCATCATCATATTTCAACCAATTTACACAAAACCTTAACAAATTATACACCTAAACCTTCCTCATGAATCGCTCTATCTATTGGTGAAAACCGCAAGAAAATCCGTTCAGTAGTTTTTCACTGACAGACAGACAGACGTGGCGGGGGACATTGTTTTACAATATTAGGTCTTTACCTATGAAATTGCCGTTTTATATGAGAAAAATCAAACGATTTTTTTTATTTCTATTAATCAAAGTAATCACGCATGCAATCGATGCATCCTTTGCCGACGTAGTGGCAGTTTGTTGATGCCTGCCAATTCGCCTGCTGCCAACTGACTTTTTCTGACTGACTGCTGACACAAAAATATCTATATTTGGTTTAACTGAAATAAATGATTTTGAACCCTTCCAAAAGTTGCTCATTTCCTTTGGTGTAATAGGTATTTTATTGCACATTCTTCTTAACGAATTACAATCAACTCATTTGACAGCACAATCTTTTTAAATTATATCCAACTAAATCAATAAAAAAAAGGAATAGATTTTGTTTATCTTAACAAAGAGTTTGGTGATGAAAAAGCTACAGAATTAAAGTTTCGTGTTTAATCGATTAAAAGAATATAGGCTCATTGTTTGTAGTTATTTACTACAATACAAAAAAATAACAATATGATACCCAATAAAATAGTTTCCGTTTTTAACCATAATATATGTAATATTATACATAGGAATACAAGAGATTGACTCGCCCAGGGCGCCTAAATGGTTAATTCAAAGATCTCCTGACAGCCATTTTTTCGACAAACGCTTTGTAGGTATAATTATTTTGTAAATAGTATGATAAATAATAACACATACTTTATATTAGGTATATTATGTTAAGACGGTCTGACCGTTTCATCGACATGTTTTAAGTTTTAATATTTTTGTACTAAATGTTAATAACTTGACATACCTATATACAATGGTACAATTACGTGAATTCAATGATTTCGAAAGTAAAATACATCGATGTTAGACATATGAGAGTTTTGAGCATTGATCACTCGTCATAGACAAGTGATCGTATGCATTGTCGACAAATATGTAACCATAGATATCTTTGCTACAAGCACCATAATGTTTAAAAATGATCTTTATGTTAAAATATATTAAAATTAAAATAGATATATGTGTATATAAATAAAGGTAGTGATTATAACGGTTTGTAAATACTTATAAATAAATAATGGACTAAGTAGATATGTTGTCAATAGATTTAGTGAGATTATATTTATCTATCGGCACGATAACTGTGTTAATAATATTGCCATTATAATTATATATGTACATAGTGAACGTATTAAAATATAATATGAAGAAAGGTCTTGTAACATTAATTACACAATTACAGACTGAACTTATCAACGCATGGTAAGTAAAGTGTGTTGATGTTATTTTTGAATGTACGAGTAAATTGATGTATTTTGAGACAGTGGTGTCGATTAGCAATGGATTGGCATAGCTTTTTAAAGATTAATTAACTTATTAATCAAGTATATCATCAAATTACTGGTCTGCGAAGATGATTTATATTGTACTGAACAATACTCTTAAACAAACCGGACGCAGACTTAAGAAGTATGCGTCTCAAACCTTAGTAGGTAATATGTTAATTAAAACATTTTAACTTTTTAAGTTATTAAACAAAAACTATAGCGTAAGACGTAATAGATAATGAGTATACTGCTACGCTACTAGGTCTATTTTGGTAACTTTTTGGTACAAGATAAGGCTTATTAAGGTTGATTTGTCTATGAAAATAAATCGTAATTGATTTTAATGTAACAAGAGCTCAATTATTTATAATAACATGTATAGGTATAGCTCAGTAGAAAAAGAATATTCTATCAATATGCAACAATGTAAATACAGGGTGTAAGTAACACCGTTCCGACTCCTGAAATAGTGTATTCAGACTATCATTCTGAGTAGAAAATCATTGGAAATTTCTGCCGGAATTTTTTTTTTTTTCATTTTTTGCTTAAAAGTGATATCACGATGAGTAAACAGAAGAACATTTCACCGGAAAAACAGTAAATACCCCATTCGGCTAAAAACATTTATGCAATCAGCTGCCTTGAAGGCGCCGTGCGCTGAAGGTCATTCACCGCACCGCACAGTACGCGTGCGTTAGGCCTCGGTCACGAAGTCAACGAGAGCGGGGGCGGAGGCGGCGGCGGCGTGGGGAGCGGCGCGTTCCAATGCATACATTTATATGGAACTGGCCTCGAAGGCAGCGGCGCGGGGAGCGAGCGAGCTGCGTACGAGCGGTGCGTACCAATCTAGCGGTGCCCGCGCGTCTGCGTTGACGTTGTGTTTAGTTGTAGTATTAGTTTTTTGATTTTTAACGACTGAAGTTTCAAAATGCCCGCCGACATGTTGCAGCAAAATATTACAATGATTTTTTAATAGAATACCAAAGACAAAGATACTAATTTCTCGTAACACAACACTACGCCGCTCTAGCGCCGCTCGGTCTGCCCGCTGGCTTCTCAACCGGGTACAGCGTTGCCGCGCCCCTCCCCGCACCGCTGCCCCGCTCCCACTGACTTCGTGACCGAAGCCTTACACTGCGTAGTTCAAAATCAAAATATTGACCAAATCCTTAATATCGCATTTTTATGATGAACTGACTTTTGCATTGTGATAAGTATCCAAAGAAAGACGTTTTTGTAAGTTTATCTGCGATGGTGATACTTACACGCTGTATAACGATTTATCAAAACATGAAAAAAGTTTTGGATGATTTTACGTGTTACCTACAAATAATATTAATCCTATCTCTGTAAATGTGTGTCTATACCTTAAAAAAATATAATAAAAATATAGACAGTTTTTGCATATAGACAATAAATTTATACATAATATGCTAATCTACTATGATGATGATGATGTGAGAAGTCAACGCGCGCCGGTCTGCCTTCATTTGTACCCATGCAGCATGAAAATGCACTTACTGAAGTCAGTCTACGAAAATATCTTTTGTATTTGAATTTACTGAGTCCAACCCTGTTTCTAATTTACATCAATGTCCTTTGCAAATTGACCATTAAAAATTGCAAGATAATAACGTACGCTGATGACACAGTATTACTTGTGGATGGGGCAAATTGGAATGACACCCAAATTTATGCTGAGGCAGCTTTGTCTACAGTAACCCACTGGCTTTCGCGGAATCTTCTAACACTACTTCTAACCACTATCTTCAACGATTTCGAATAATTGATGGTCAATTTTATGAAATAAAGATTTTTTTGAATTGAATTGAATTGACTAAACGTAGACAAAACCAAGTGTCTCACTTTCGCACCCAACTAAATTTCACTTCCTCCTCCCTCTTTTAGCCTTATCGCCCATGTACCATCTTGTAAATTGAAATCTATCTGTAACTGTTTGCGGATCGCTTGCGAATTCAAAATCAAATATCTTGGAGTCTCGACAATAATCTTTCTTGGAAAGAACATGTTAAAGTAACCACCTGCCGAAATAGAAAACTTCTGTATCTTTTCAAAAAGCTACGCTCAGTTTTGGACTTCCCTATGCTTAAAAGTATATTTTTTGCTCTGGTACAGTCAGTTGCTGGATACTGTATTGCAGCCTGGGGCTGCACAGGAAAGACCAAATTACTCACGCTCGAAAGAGCGTATAGGGGAGTGTTAAAAATCATGTCCTTTAAGTCTATCTTGTTCGCTACATCTCAGCTATACCATGAACTAAATGTCTTAACAGTAAGGAAACTCTTCATATTAACAGTAATACTTCGTAAGCACGCAGAGCTCCCTTTTATTAGTAATAACAATAAACGCAGAACAGATAGGAGTTTGTATAATAAAAATGTGTACATCGCAATTCGCTAAACGACACTTTCACTTTTTTGTCTCTCGCTCACTCGCGGTATAACAAAGTAAATAAAATTTTGAACATTTATCCGAACACTATACTAGAATGCAAATCACGAGTTACTGAATGGCTCCTCGGTCTAACTTATGAAGAAATAGAAGACTTAATCACATCTATTATATAATGCAACACAAAGAGATACACCCTCCCTCACACACACACAAACTCATACACGCACACACACATACACGCGCACTGGGAATAGGAAAAATTTGCTTAGCTTGTCAAAATTCCTTGTCTTGGTCTTGTGTGTTACGATACGCCCATACGCCGTGAGCAAGCTATTCAGTGTTACTCAAGTTCTAAAGGACCTTGGGCTAGGCAGGAAGGTTACTTTATGTAGTCCCCACTTGCGTAATCCCACCGAGTAGTATAGCACAGTATCCCAGAGACATCTCGCGTGGTTATTTAGGACATAAAAATTAAATATCCCAAGCTGACTTTGTCATAAATAAATACATGAGATTCGTCTTCATGTCCACAAAATCATGAACGAAAGAATGAACTCCCCATAACACGTAACCTACAAAGTTTTTATAAAACCAGTTCTTAGCAATAAAATATTTTGATCCCATAATCTAATAGGTTACTATACCTACTGTATAATTGGTTTGGCCGTTGGCAACCTAGCTTTGATGTAAAGCACTCCTTCATTTACTTTTATCACATTTTGTAATCTGAATTATAAGCAATAAACTTAGATAAAATAATATTGTGAATATGACAAAGAAATTATAACTTTTATACGTATGTGTGTTTGCCGTATTTAAACGACATTATATTTTGGTGTTATATTCAATTTAGAAAATACTTTAATTAAAAAAATATTTTTTGATATAGATAGGCTGCGTATTTAGACTGTAGTGTAACATCACAGTTTATGTGTAAAAATGACTTATTATGGAAACAATAATGTTTCATGTTTCATTAATGTATAATTGTGTATGTAGATGTATATAAGTTTAATGAATATGCATTAAGTAAACAGTTTTAGTAGCTTTGGGCATAATCTCAATTCATTTGAAAACCAAAGATCGTCCGCTTATGTCGAATCGAATTAGCTGCTGTGTAAAGCAATGTAAAGAAAACGTAATAGCTGATTTTCTTCGGTACGTGGGAGTACACATGTAATAGTTGACGTCCTCCTTTTCATACATTTACTACGTACCATTGTTGATATTTGTAGTTGTATTTGCGTAGAAGTGATGAAAACACTTAAATGAGTATATATAGTTTTACACGCTATGTGTTGATCTATAACTGTTAAATCTAAAATATATAAATATAAAAAAGTATCTGAAACGGTTGAAATACTGTTACACCTAGTTGTAGGCTGCAAAATCTTGACCATGTTCATTTAACTACAAAAATGTCCTTTCTACTAGAATGGTTTTTGAATTCTTTGGCCCCGGGTAAGTAAGAGCCACTTCTATTTCATTGTAGGGCTCTATTACACGACAGAGTTCTTGATCAAAGTTTGAGTATCACATATATATGTAGAGATTACTTTGTGCGTTATATACGTTAGATGATAACTTAAAGTGGTACACATAAAACTACTGTAGGTTTTCTTCAAATATGTCGCCTACGTAACTTTTATGGAATTTCACTGATTTTGCTTAAACTCTCAGTTGTATTTTTCATAATCTATTATGTATTTTTTTAATCTCCATTTAAAAAAAAATTCTTTTCGCAAAATATCAGCTTTGAATGTTATTCACTATAACACACTGTAACACAGAGTGCGCATATGTAATTAAATAGTCGATTAGAAATATTTTAATAAGCCATATTTGTTATATAAAACGGTTCTTTTACAATAAATTATGTCTAGCTGTAACACTCACATATCATGAAAAGAATTAATTATAGTCACGTCCATTTTTAAAGAATGTAAGAGTCTTTAATGGTTAATAGTAGGTACCTATATAATACAATCCAAAATATTTTAAATATTATATATACATGTTTATCCCTTAGACTATGACTGCATTAATGTTGTAGGGTAAACGTGGAGTAATTCTGATTGCGCAGTTTTACTTATTTTAGTGTCAAATTGTATGTATATAATGGTAGGTTTCAACACTGTATGGATAAAGAAAAATATGCGGGCCTTTGACAGTTGACAATGTTTATTAATATTATATAAACAAGGTGGCGCACACGTAATTCTGCTATTGAACGCGTGCGTGACCAAAGCGAGGCGATGTCCCCATACATAAATCACTGGTCAATTGTAAGGAGTAACCGCTAGGTCTTTGTTACCGTCCAGGACGAGGCCTAAAGGTCACCTCTATAGACGTACACGATGTCGTGCTCTCTAAGAGTTCTTGCTTATTATGAGATGGTAACTCCGAGTGAGAGATTTATCTAGTAACTAAATTGGTTTGAGGATGGTATGACAGCTTCGTATCATCGTACTTTAAGAAGCAGGTGGAGTGCTAGCTAGTCAACTCACTTGATATTCTGAAGCTCATACAATTCGAGATAACGTTATGGTGCAAAAGTGGGGCATTTGAGGAGGTATCATGAACTCAATACGTTTGTACACACCTTTACTTAACGTACATCTGCGAGTAGAAGTAGGTACTAGGTACTTCACTCGAAATTGTAAAAGTGGGTATAGGTACCTATAAATACAGTAAAACATTTGGATATTGCGAATTTGCGATTACTTTTAGTCTTGTAATTATTTTAAACTGTGTGGTTCACTTTGGTGGATTGACTTTAATTTTTTTTTTTGGCTCAAGTTAGTGCCAAATGTTTTTACGTTTACCTACTTAGCAGACGTTAATATAAGAAATTTGTCTCAAAATTTAAATTGACCGCTAGTACTTGTAGGTAGTAATGTGGTAATGAGATTTTGATTAACATCATTGAACCACGTCGCGGTTTAAGGAAATTACACGATTACATTATTTGTAGTAAGTACACAGATTAAATGGTTAAAATCCAAAATCCAAACAAAATGTGTATAACATGATTTAGTACTCAATGGGATGTAATATTATTTGTTGTAAAAATAGAATGTGTTTACAAAAGACGTTGGATTTTTATTGCTGTTTAAATAAATAATAAACGAATAAATAAATTAAAATTATTTTTATATTGCATAAAACTTGTTTCATTTTGTATGCGTTGATGTCCGAGCATGACACGAGTTGTAATTAAAACTAATTTAATCAACATCTTATTGAAGGATATATGGCAATTATCAACGTGTTTAAGTCCAAAGGTAAGGGTGCCCATAAAGACTTGCAACTCTACTCCACTAACTCAAGTTCATCACTTCATTGAATAGATCAAAGGGTCCAAGATCATAAAATATTTACGGTTTGAGACATTTATTTTCTCAAAAGAATAATTACATTTGTTTATCAGAGAAAATACAATATATATATACCTATTATTATTTTTTACATCTGAGTAAAGAAGTAGTACCTACTTATAAATAAGTTTAGTAATAAAGTGGGTAGCGACCACAAAAAACCAGAGCAGAGGGACAAGTATGGCCGTATTACGTATTGCAAAGCGTATATTTCTATCGTGTGACTGTTATCGTAAGTTTCTTTCTTTCCTTTTTTTTTAGGTTTTATGTCTTTATAGTAATTCATGTGTAGGTTACTTTTTTTAAATATTAAACGTATGTACCTATTATTATATTTTTGATTTTTATTTATTATTATTTAGGTATTTTTTGATTGAGATGTTTTTTTCAATTTTATTTTTTATTAATTATAGGTATATATTTTTACCTCTTTTAGTAAGTGTGCTTGTTTTATGTACTATATCATTTATTTTCATCTTACTGATCTTTCCACATTCCACGATCCAACATACAAAGGATAAGAAACGAATTTCAGGCTGCCAATAAACTAACCTATAAATTATTTAGTGTTTATGGTTAATACGTTAATACTTATGGGTTGTGATCACTGACCTCTATTATACAAGGTATAATAGAGGTCAGCAGTCGTGATTCATTGACCCATTCGTTCTCCTCACTTCTTTATATTACGAAGTCCTACTAATACTGGAGACCAAACAGCGAACATTTACTGAGAGTCAAAAAGTTTGACCCTGAAAATTGAGATTGGAACTCTATCCTTTTCTTAATGGGTGTCCATATTTTTGTTCTAATGGACATTCCTGAAAATAAGGTAGGTCAACTTTATTATCTTCATACAAGAACAACTGTTTTGTGAGCTTGATGAATAAAAATAAAATAATTATAATGGTATATACTAATATATAAATATACCTACTAATATAATAAATGTGAAAGTAACTCTCTCTGTTACGTTTTTACAACTTACTACTCAAGCGATCATCTCATGAAATGTAGCATACACGTTGTTAGAGGTACAGGTTGTACCGGCCAACCAAAGACTAGAATAGTATATAGGATATAGACAGGCAGCTCTGCTTCTTTTTATTGACAACACAAAACTTCGCCTAGTGGTCAGATACCGAAAACTAATATAATAAACATATCTATAGGTATATATATATACAATTGAACAATATATAGGTACCTACCTATACGGTGTATGTATGTCTTTTGTTGTTCCCTGTTTCTTGTTTTGTTGGTTCTAACATGAGAATTTTATACTTTAGCTAATGAATGTATGTTTATGACTAATCTCCGATTTTTATATTCAAGTAACGGATAGTTTTACACATAAAACAACCAAAACTTATATTGCAAAAAGAAAAGCACAAGAAACTGTCAATCGGTACTCATACACAGCCATTTGCAATATAAGTGAAGTGCTGCCAACATAATATTAATAATTTCCAAATTTAAAAAAAAAAATGTTTATTCTTATGATTGTATTTTTAATTAATATTATTCTGTGTTGGTGAACAAATTGTTGTTTGTATAGAATTTTAAGTGGTTTTAGATGTTTAATATGCAATATTTTGTTATTTACAAATGCGATTTTTAAATCGTAATACATTTGAGAGTAATAAATTTCCCCTCATAAAAATCATAAATTTAAATATTGTAACACAGTAATTTTAGTTCTGGTATCTATCCTTGTGATGGCACTGTACTCAATAAAAAAAGTGTAGTTCTTTTATGTTCTAAGTTACCATAGCATGCGGCCAACCTTGCCCTTGAAAAGGATAGCTTGAGCAGGATTCTTTTAGCGTACTTGATTTCATTTTACGTAAATTGTATTTCAGTTTTGTAAATCAATTTTAATTACGAAATTTACAAAACTCAACTTTTATTGTAAAATTGACACACTTGGTGTATTTAAAATAAACAGCTATAAGTTATCATCATTATCCTCCTTCTTTTTCATTAAGAAAGTTCCTACCGCTGTTGGCGTACATTTCAATCACTTGAAATAAAATGAAATCATATAATTGCTCGAATATGGTATTACAGGTGTCAGTTTATAAATATAGTTCGCAGCATATCCTGTCCAAAGAGACGTTCAAATTGTATGAAATGTATTGTATTACATAACAACATTAATTGAAGTGACATAGAAAGAGTTAGGTACTATTAAGGTATGGATCTTTCCTTAAAATACTCCTTAATGCTATGGTATGTTTTATTTATTAAAAGTATTTTTTTGAAGTGATAGGTAACTTCTTATGGGAGGGTAAACCGCTTCGTTACGGCGCCAGTCTGTCTGGCGTTTAAGTTATCACTTCTGTCGGGCGTCCCGAGACGCACACGTTTTTTTTTAACTCTACTCTCTCGCTCTTCTTTTAGGATATTGCAGAATGTCTCTATTTTAGTATAAATAACTTTTTTCGAACACGGTACTTTAGACAGTAGCTGGTACTAGTGTATTCACGGTGGGGAGCTGCTGTGTACTAAAATACAGGCTATCAGCCTTTATTTGAATTAAGCGTTGTTTGAATGTCAAAAAGTAGTTACAATGACATAAAAATAAAGATGTTTCATTTGTTACTTCCAGATAAACGAAATATTTATGGTCATTGTAGTCATATTTCATAAGTTTGAAAGAGCAAGAGTATTGTAGGAAAGAGATGCCATTCCAATAAAAAGTTACTTGCGGTCATTTAAACCGATTTCATGAAAATGTTCGACCTCCAGTATTGGTAGAGCTTCATGCTTTATATGGGATTTAACATTTGGGGTTGCCAATTACTAATCTACACTTCATTAAGTATTGCCAGTCAGACTATTTTAAATACGAGTGTTGCGTATGTCGAATTTTTGATATCCGTGGATGCGGATTTGAGGATCAGTCACGTTTTTTATTAAGTATGCAGATTTTTAGCTATAAAAAAAACAATAAATACTGTGTTAAATTTTTTTTTAATCGGATCAAAAATGACCAAGTTACAGAGATTTTAGTGCACCAACTTAAAAAACGCGCGCGAGAAATACCGTATAGGCTGTGACGTCATTCATCGCGTATCGGCAAAAGTGGCGGGTCGCCGTCGCGTTGCCCGCTTGGTAAGCTTCTAGTCCAGCGCAGTTAGTGTAACGACCTGACGATTGCTGATTTTTTAGATTATTTCTTAAAGTGATAATGCTGTCAAATAAGTATTGCATTGTGCCAAAATGCAAAAATACAAGCGTTAATGCACCTAATAAGCTTTTTTGACTGTGCCGAAAGATGCACAAATAATAAAAAAAATGGTGTAGAGCAATGCGGCGAGATGACAAAACTCCTTTAAAGGTACTGTTGCAAAGATCATTTTGTATCAATATCATTATCAATATGATCAACGGATCTAGTGCTAATCATTCGTAAATTTAGCAGTTTCGATGCGCAGTAGACAATTTAGTATGAAATGCTGCACTGCGCATGTCAAACAGCTAAAATTCACGAATAGATCTACTGACCGTATAGATTTTATTATAATATACCTACCTATTGTGCATCGTTTCTATCATTTCTTAATAACATTTAAATTTCCGCGGATAGCTTTGATGTTTATTTACACAGATGATATTCGTTCGTTCATGCCTAATGCCTACCTACTCAAGTAAACAATGGAACACTAGGATATTCGAGCCAGGGTTGTACCCTGACCACGGGAGAGCCATGTTTCGGCACGTATGGGCGGGCTCGACCGGAGTGATACCACGGCCTCACAGAAAACCGGCAGTGAAGCAATGCTTGCATTGCTTTTCGCTGCGTGAGTGAGGTTACTGGAGGTCCTAACCCTTCCCTCTCCCCTATTCCCGTCCTTCCCCTGTCCCAGTCCCCCCTCTTCCCCTACTCCCACTTTAAAGGGCGGCAACGCACTTATGAATCTTGAGTTACAGGTGCCCATGGGCCGCGGTAGTCATTTACCATCAGGTGACCCGTCTGCCCCCTATACAATAAAAAAAAAAGAGGTCCTCTGAGCGGGGGGGTGATTTTGTCATGTGATACACGCAATCTGTGATTATGTGTGAAAGCGAGACTGCCGCCGGGCGCCAGATACTTACTGTTGAGTGTTGTTTTATTTGTGTCCTATGATATACGAAAGTTTGTTGTACCTAATTTTTTAATATATATTTTTCAAAAATGCAGTGCATTCGGATAAAATGGTCAAACAATAGTTTCGTCATAATCAACTTCGTGTATAGCTTAAGATTTATCTTGTTCAAACTGAGGGCTCAGTTAGGTTTGTGCTTTGCACTTGTTAGAGATAATATTTGAATAATTTAAATAATCCAAAAATATCATCCTCAGAACACGTAGTTTAAGTGGGTAAGTAGATAGTTAGATACCTATTTTAGGTACTCAGTAGGAGTAGGTATGTATATATATATATATTTATATATATATATTTTCATTTTATCCCTACAAAACCGACCTCTATAATAGGTAACTACTCGTATCTATATAGATATCAATAGATACTAAATGTCAATATAAATACTGTTATACTAATAATATAACATCAAATTATAGTAAAAACTAAATAATTTACATGTCACGACATGAGCGAAACGATGAATAATCTGAACCAAACTGACCAAAGTAGCGATTTGCACGGGTGGCGGGCGCGATTCGCGACGTGTGACGTCATCATATCAAGCGCGGCTCCGAGCAAGAGTTTCGAAATAGCCGAAAAGAAAACTTTAATAACTTTATCATTTCTGGTTGGATTTGAATCATTTAAAAAACGAAATGATCAGAATGTTATAGCGCATTCGCCCCCATATTTAGAAATCTAATATTTTGTTATGTGACTGATCCTCATGAGGAAGCGAATATCCGCAACATCCCGCGTTTGTTTGTGTATCAACCCACAATAACAAACGCGTCGGGTTTTGTCACCGAAATCTTCTCAGCCACGCCAGTCGCCGGCCCCACCCACGTTCTTTCTTATCGCAACTTGCACTATATTTATTTATTGAATACTTTATGCACAATATATACAGAGGCGGACTTAATGCCAAAGAAATTATCTGCCAGTAAATCAACTATTCCTCTCACAAAACGCTACTTAAATTTGACAATTTGACCACACCTTTTTAAAACACCTGTATACAATAAAACAATTAAATAATTTAAATATTTTTTATTATCTTCATTCGATTACATATAGTACTGGTGTACTTATATAATATTAGTGCTACATTAATTACATAACCTATTGACGCATCTCGTCAAGTCGTTAACTTGACAGAAGATTGTAAAAAAAACTATATACTTACAAATCGTAGGTACAAATACTAGACACAAGTAAATGCCAAGTCGCCGTATATACTAGAATACGATATACAAGGTGCCAGTACATAATGGGAATACTATGTCAAACAGACGTTGTATGAAATAAGTTGAAGAGTGACGCAGTTTTTCTTCAATTAATATTTAATATTTTACATACCTAAGTAATAATGTCTAATATATATTGAAACTTCTTATTCAGTGTTACGTGTCATTTTTTCGTAGAAAATATACGTTATGTTCAAGCTCGATGTAGGAACGTCTTAATATTAATTTTATACCACAGAAAACCTTGTTCACATAAGACCTTTACGATGCTCCTAACTTAGTTCTATGTCGTTGCTAGAGGATCCTCTATGGTGATACGCATTTGAACCTGCAGTTATAGAAATTAGTGCGTAAAAATGTAAATGCATAAAAATACCCACTCTAGACGCATATTTCTAAATGAAATCCAACCATAAACAAAGTCAAATGACGTCATGTTGCACAACGCTTCCGAGACTAAGATAAACTACAAAACTTACAAACCGAACTGAGCGAACAACTGAATAACTGAGCGAACAACTGAATAGCTAAGCGAACAACTGAATAACTGACCAACCGACCGATTGACCAACAAGTTCACAGAAATACCTTCATAGATGAACCTGAACACATTTGATTTCAAACTATTTCTCTCCGACCACAGGACACGCCATTATCAGTCACTATCCACACGAACAGACGTTAAGCGATTTAAACTGATCAGTTTTCAACAAATTCATTCAACGAATCTCACAAAAGTATAACCTGTAATTTCCACATTATCACCAATACTTTGCTTATAGAAAACAAAACCATTATTTTTAAATAAATTGTAGTAGCACGAAGTTACATACATTCCATTTTACAAGTAGGTATATTGACACTGCGATCTAAAGTACGTACAAAACATTCATTCTCTAATACACGAAATGTTTATTTTACACAGCAATAGAGCTATATAAAATTATCTATGTAGTTACTTAAAATAATACATTTAAAGGTCACATGTGTACCTCTTATGGATTTACTGAAGACACAAATCATGTCCATTTATTAAGTCTTAACATCAGACAATTTTAGCAACCAACTTACAAATATTTTACACTGCCGCCTCTAAAATTTAAATGAAAATAATGTCTGAACAATTTTGATTTCACACTTCAATAATACTGAACAATATAGATAATAGTGTATCATACGGAGTCAAGCTCATATAGGATAGTGTTAAAAATAATGGTGGTTGGTGCCAAAACTGTTAGATAGCTGTATCAATGATACATAAACAAAGTTTACCACCATTGGGGAACTTATTGTCAAAAATTTGTGGCAAAATCCTTTTGAGGAATTGTCAAAATAAATATGATATACGGTTAATAGGTTAATTTAAATAAATGTGAAGGTCATTTTTAATTTATGTTACCCCAATAAAGATGGAATTTTTGTAACTACATATATTTATACCTAACTTTAAATATTTGTTACGTTAAACTAGTGTGTACCGATGTATTATTTACAGTTGAACATTTGAAATGAGAGGCTTACATGAAATAAAGTAAATAAAATGTGTTAATTTAAAAATACGTGGGTTTACTGCAGTAACCTAAGTTTATAGGAACAGTACAAGTAAACTTTATTGACTATGAATGCCCAAAATGTAGAATTGTTTCTTTTACGGACGGCCAAATGATTTAATCTTCGAAGACAAATTTTATTATAATATTAACAGATTAAAAACAAACTGAAATTTTAAATAAAAGCTTTATATTTAATTTCACGGCAACAGGGAAGAATTTAAGGTTTAGGTGACAATAATAACTAAAGTTATCGAATATTCAGTACTGACGGTTATTATTTATAACCAACAGTTAAAGTGTTTAAAGTAATGTAATAACTTACATCGCAACTTAGAATAACAAGGAACGACGGAACAAGTTACTGCAAGGAACTTTGCAACAACTTAACCCTTGCATCGCCTTCTTAACATGACGCTTTCAAAGAAAGCGTTTATAGTATCTGTCAGATGACTAACGCGTTGCTGTAAGCTGCCTAACGAAGGCGAATGTGTGAATTGGCAAGTAAAAAAATAAAAGCGCTGACAAAATAATGCATAAATGAATGTTTATGTCTACCGCCTATGGAATAGAATTTAATACTTTCTATGTGTTATATATAATTTGTGTGATGGTGATGAAACAATGCAGAAGTTATAATTACCTACAGACTACGTAGTCGGGGGAAACTTGTAAAAGTTCACGTATCGTGTACAAAATGTGTGTGACGTACGTTCGTGCTCTAGCCGACTAACGCGCCCGAGATATGTAAAACTTTAAAAAATTACTTTTACCCCTTCTTTAATTACCTCAGTCTTCACACGGTTTTTTCTGTTTATCGTCCTCCGTTTTAAACCTGAAATTAATAAACCGAATTTCAAAATACAAACATCGGACCCCTCCTACATCTAGATCTTTTGGGACGTATGCTACGACAGTCTCAGTGTCATTTTCACGCAAAACTCTAGCACCTTTACTCAATATAGCCCCCCATTTACTATTTTCAATCCTAGTCTTGCGTTTAAATCCCAATGCCGTTTAATAATAAAATTAAAATAATGCTTTATATTTATATCTTGCGAGTTCATTTTGTTAAATAAAAATCATGTCAATATTCAAATCAATTATACAGCGTGATTTAATAGATTTGTCATTTGAATATAATTTCATAAAAAAAATTGATGAAAAATAAAAATCAATATATCTGATCTTTTGAAACGTAGCTAACGCATGCATTTCTTCCGAGTATCAATTATAGTATAGCGACACCCCATTACACGTTCCTAACCATAATTCCTAATTTCTAAATTGTAAATATAATAAAATGTACAAAATAAAGAAAAGTGTGAGTCGCAACATGTGATTTGTATAATTAAAAATTAAATGTGTATAATATTACATTTATTTTTAAATTCCTATACTTTATTTTATTTACTTAATTTATTTAGAATGTGCATGTATATTTTTATTGCTTCATTTACCTTAGTTTTTTTTTAAATAAAATTATGCATATGGAATTTTGAGAGGAATTAATAAAATGTGAAACGAATATTAATCTTGATATTTTCATCACAACGGATACAATACAGTTATGATTTATTTACCTGGTGAATTCAAAGCGAATTTAAGCTTTGAATTCAACTTTATGTTTATGAATAAATATTATAATAGTTTGAAAGTCAGCGTTACACTGCCTAGGTCAATAATGGATAAATATTAACTTAACATACATGTATGTGATATTTACCGTAGTGAAGTAATAAGTCGACTTATGTAATTGAGTTTAATACAAAGAAATGCAGTCTTACTTGGGTCCAACTAAATCCCAAACGTCAAATCATGTGACAATACAGAAATACCTAGGATATTTATCCAATCGTTGGAACCCAGTGTATTCCTTAAATATATAATATATACATATATATTTTTTTAAATATCCTTCTAACAAGATGCAAATTTCGCAGATGTCATGTGTTCATAAAAACTAATAAGGCTGTGTGATCGAGGAGAGGGCATTAAGATATGTTTAACAACGTCTGTTGAGGTGAACACACAGGGTTACTCTTCACCATGTCCCTCTCGTCACCAACTGAAAATTGACATCGCTCACAATATCTACGAAACGCACAACATAACAAATTGTATTATTTATTGGGATGTTCAGTGTTTAACGTATGAGTAGATGATGATGCCGGCGAGTAGGAACCCGAAGGTTATAGTGAGGGGTTTGTAGAGTGACCTCTTGAGTGCGTGCCACCGCTCCGCTTCCCGGGCTCGCTTCTTCATGCCCGACACGCGGTCCGCCAGTTCGCGGTTTCGACGTTGGCGCAGAGTGTCTGATGGTACGCCGGCGCTGTGTAACAAAAAAATAACATAGTAGATATTTGACAAAAAAATATCATCAATTGAAACGATTATCAGGCTGTGATGAGAACAAAATTTAATAAAAAGTAGGACATATTCGAAAATTCGCTATATAAATACGCGGTGTCTGCCTGTTTTAGGGCGAAGTAACCTTGTCTCTTCTTAAAAAAAAAAGTAATATTCGAAAGTTAACTGTCAAATATACACATACGCCAACTAGGTGCACTGTTAGGTGTAAAGTTAACGAAAAAACGATTTTGACACGCAAATTAGACACAAATTCGACAATTGAATTCCGAATATCTTAATATGTATATGTATGTAATCTGCAGATTGTGAAACGAATTATTTACATTAACAGGTTTCGGTCGTGCGCTACGAACGGAAAATATTTATTTATATTCGATTTACACCACTTCTAAACGAGTACACTATAATTAGGGTTTGGGTCCCGGAATTTTTCCATTGTCTAGGATTACGTAGTAACCACTCAGTAATCTGTCTCAGATTTAGGCGCGAGGAACGACTTTTTAATTGTGTTGTCTACATTTTTTTTTCAAAATGTCATACATAATATAGATATTTTTTGTGTGGAAAATTTCATGATCATCAGTTAAGTGGTTAATAATTCTCTCTTTTTTTATGGTATAGGGGGCAAACGAGCAAACAAGTCACCTGATGGTAAATAACTACCGCCACCCATAGGCACCTGCAACTCAAAATTGGGAGTAGGGGAAGAGGAGAGAGGGGAAGGACGGGAATAGGGGAGAGAGGGGAAGGGGACAGGGAAGGGTTAGGGCCTCCGGTAACCTCACTCAAGCGGGAATAAGCAATGCAAGCATTGCTTCACTGCCGGTTTTCTGTGAGGCCGTGGTATCACTCCGGTCGAACCGGCCCATTCGTTCCACATAAGAACTGAAAAGTCTCGAAGTCCTGAGATATGTACTTTAAGTGTGGGTTGTCTCGTGTCCCGGGACCCTGAGTATGTCGAGATTTCCCAAACCCTAACTATAATTCTCTTCAGAGTGTACATAATTCATTTCACCATTAATTGACGACAATTCTATTATCTCTAACTAATATTGAGCAACATAAAAATATCTTATAAGGTACTTTGATATGTACTATATGACTAAACTGTGACAGTAATGGGCAGTGATGAAGGCAGGCTACAGATGAGATTCAAAATATATCTATTATGTATCCTTTAATGATTCGAAGGCTACTATGACATTTAGAATTTGACGATTTACTTCTTTCATTTACTATTTCTTACTTATATTTATTAGTTATATCTATATATCATTATACGACTAAGGTGTCAAACAGTTATTGGTGCACATACACAACCGAGGCATTAGTACTGTGCATTGCCAATTCTTATCTACCCCCAATTATATGGAGCAAGTGCCTCATAGCCGAGCAGATATGTGCTGTGCACTATCTCATATTACAAACCACCATTGTTGATTATTATATTAGAACTATACAAAGGTATCCTATCATATTTAATCAAACACATTTTCTAAATGGAAAAGATTTTGTGATAACGTCTTGTAAGTCGATGAACGCCGGCTGCACGCACTAAAAAGCATGACTCATTGTCACGTTCCGCCTGAGGCCGAGCGTGCAAGCGAGAGCGCGGAACAAGCGATAGAGAGGCACGATCGGCCTAACCGTTCGGCTTGTGACGCATTTATCTCTCTGCCATTGTTTTCTTATGACGTTATCACGTAAAATTATCGTCCGTAAACCGACTTTACAGACAACCATTTTTTTATATCATATTTGATAATAAATAGTTATATATTATCTCACAAGGTGAAAACTGCAATATTCGAACTACGAATTAACTACATATCACAGTTGTGCGTCCGCAAACACAATTGAGTTCAAGTGTAGAACATACACAAACATACATAAACACAAAACCATAGAAAATATTACCAATGTATAGCACAATGATAGCAAAGAGATCTGGAATTTTATAAAAAAAGATAACGATTATTTCTCCTGAATATTTTGTTCTATAATAAATACCCATTATACCTCACTAAACTAACTAGCTAAACACTTAATTTAATTAGTAATGCTCATTTGTAAATGTACCATAATTAAATACTATTGTATCTATTTAAAATTTAACAGGTAAACACATGAATTCTACAAGGATCTAAGAGCCATTGTACAAGAATTATTTTAAATAAATATGTGTTTTCTGCAGTTAACTACCTATAAGTGTGTTTTTTATGCCACATAGAATGATCACTTTTTATAGCATCTTTAATCAAATAATTTGAGAGACTAAAAATATCACGACACACAAAAACATGTTTTGTGCGGCCCTTATTTAGTAGAGGGAATATTATATTGATTTGTATAAGTAACATTATGAATTTTCAATTTCATCGATTTGGTGTTTTTTATTTTCAGAAAAATCCAGACATTCCATCATAATTCTTGGTCCGAAATATGTACAAGGTTCATTTATATCAACCTTCTCGCTTACGAAATATTAGGTTAATCGGTCGAAATTAAATTAATTTCAAACTCAAAATAAGACTTCTGTATGAAAAAGCACGAAATTTTTGCGCTTTATATTAATCACGGGGTCTATGTTATACACCCTCTGTTACTGCCCATCATGACTTAGCAGGACATGTTATTCTGCTGATACGAGCTTCGTTATTTCCATATTTGAAACAGAGGAGGAAATTTAAAGGTAGAGGTGTATTATACCTCACTTACACATCGAAAGCGATATTTTTGTCGTACAAAGCGAGATTATTATCTACTGATAATTTGCTAAAAGAAAAAGCCAACACCGAATTGCTAGACCCGAGAATTGAATCTCGCTTCACGATTGAACACAACTAATTATTCGGTAGTTTACAAACGCGACTCATAAGGGTTTTCGGTTTATTAGCTGCAGGCACAAAATCCGGAGGTCATTGACCTCCCAGTGTGTATTCTGAGAGCACAAGCGACTAGCCGTGAGTAAACATTAACTGTTCAAAAACATCTTTCAATATTTACAGTTAATTAAACATTATTATCAGTTTCATTTGTTATAATTAAATTAGTGGGACAATAAAGTCCCCTGGATCTCATCAGCTTAATAGATACAGATCGTCTAGCGCTTCTTATAATGTCATCAACAAACCTTTCAGCGACACTAGTAACTGTGGACTCTTCTTCTTCATCGTCGGCTGACGACGATGGCGATGGTGATTCCCTGGTCGGAGGCGTCGGTACACTTTCGTCGGAGCTGGACGATTCTTGTGGCGCAGTCATAATCAAGTTGCCTGTGAAATGTTTTAATCACGAATACATTCACTTATGAAGAATTATTCACAGGACCACCTGGATCCAAACTAAGCGTAGCTTGTGCTATGAGGCTCTAGAATACGAAGATACCTTCTTTAAATAGATTACAGGATGCCCTAACCCTTCCGTCTCCCCTATTCCCGTCCTTTCCCTCTCCCCCTCTAAGCCCCCTCCCCCGTCTTCCCGCTCTTCCCCTATTCCCGCCTTAAAGGGCGGCAAAGCACTTGTGACTCTTAAGGTACAGGTGCCAATGGGCGTCGGTAGTCATTTACCATCAGGTAACCCGTCTGTTCGTTTGCCCCCTATACCATAAAAAAAACAAAAATAACCTTTAGATCCGTGCAAATATAAATTTAATTATTGATGGATACAAATATTTTCATTAAACGGGAGTCAAACCCGCGACCTCGTGAGGTGTCCAATGGCTTACTGTTCGACATTCTTATTATTTCGTAACTGTACATAAATAGGAAAGACAAAACAGTAAGGAACCATTTTCATTACATTTGTTAATCGGTTTTCTTTATTTTTCCTCTGTTAAGTAGTTATTATCGATTTTGAGTGCCATCAATATAACATTTTTGTTAAATCATAAAACACAAACTATGTGAAAACAATAACAAAGGCGCTTAGTATTATGTTGACTTGTTTATGTACGGCAAGTGTATACAATAACAGTTCAAGTTATACTGGCTGTAGAAACAAAACGGATATCGACCAACAAGCGATTTCTAGTTTTTAGAAAATGACAATTCCTGCGCTAGGAAGGATTAATGTGTTGTTTGGGACTTTACAAACATTCAAGCAACAGACTAGCGACCACCTTGTCCTTGTGGGAATCGAACCCCAAATAATCGACGTGGTGTAGTGGCGAGGTGACCTCTAACATTACGGCAGTGTCTAAAATAATAATGTTACCTAATGATTCGCTGGTGGGTATAGCTGGGAGAGGACGAACTGGGGCTCCGGTGAGGCTCTCGCCTCGTTTTGGAGGCGGTGGTGGAGCCTCATCATCACCCACAGATGCGTAGATGTGCTCTTGAGAAGGCGCTTCTTCCTCCTTCTGTAAATAAGAAAAAGATTCTAAAGGTAATCAGATATAATGCCTGAATCTGGAATAAAACATCCTACTAATATTAAAAACGTTAAGGTTTGTGAGGATGTATGAATGTGTGGATGGTTTTTACTCTTTCATGCCAAAACTACTTAACCGATTACGATGAAACTTGGTATGAAGATAGCTGGAGACCTGGATTAACATATGGGCTACTTTTTCCCACGGGATCGGGACTTACGCGGGTGAAACCGCTGGGCGCTGCTAGTAGGTATATAAAAATACAATTCTCGCACTAGGGAAACACAGTAGTGGACACCGGTCACGGTTTGTCCTCTTGTATGAAATAACAACTTGTGACGTCACACTTTACTATCATCAAATCTAAAAAATTATCTTTAACGGGTAGAACAGTTTTTTCTTGATGAAACGTACCCACCCTATTTGATAAAATGGAGTTATTGATGGAATACGTTTCGACATCCTACAACAACAACTTTAGTCGTTCCAACGCAATAGGTCCGTTGACGTGACAGTCGACAGACAGACATGACGTCGAGGGCGGTAACGAAACAATTCGTTTACCAAATGAACCGATTCTCACGACGAATCGATTAAAATATTTATGATGAACTCATAATCGACATTTTCGTTTCATAATTTGCAAAATATTCAAAATTATCATTTTAATATAAAACATTTTACTATAATTTCTTTAATGAATTAAATTGAAAATTATTGTATTACCATAACATCTTAGTGTAATAAACATTGTTTTAATTGTAGTATTAACATTTCGTCATCTACTGTTCTGATGTTTCACTTCTGGCGTGTGCGAATTGTACACACACTTTTTCTTTTTGTCAAACGTTTAGATTGCAGAATTAATGTGCGAAAACTACTAGTTCGATCTTGATGAGATTTTGTGGGTATATTTATCTTATCAAATACTTTTATTTTGACAAGTATGGAAATTCTACGAGTAACATTGTTAATACATTTGGATATCTAGTGTAAATGAATAAAAAATACAGTTTTTTTTTTGGGATTTTTACTGTTTTTGTAATATTTATAATTATAATTTATATAATTTTGTAAATATAAAATTTAAATGTAATCTTTTAAGGTATATGAGAAAATAATACCAAGATCATCTGGATTTTCAAAATATACAGTATTTGAGTTTTGGATTTCATGTATGTGTGTTCATTCAAAGTGTTTTCAACAGCGTCGACGAGAAACATCCAAACGGGCTTCCTATTTTGTGACGACTATAGTAAAGTGTTATAAGTTAGAGGAATCTACAATACCGACTACGTAAAAGTATATTATGTTACTTACCCAGTTGGGATCCAAGCGTTTGGTGCCCTCTATGACTGCCTGGTAAGAAAACCGCAACTGATCTGGTGTCTGGATGAGTCCCATACGATGTCGACGCATTTGGAGCAAGATTTCTTGAATGTTCAACTTTTCGATACCCTCTTTCTCGACCTAATGAATAAATAATCAGTAAGATTATGTAATAAGAATGTAAAGGAGAATCTGTAATATGCAGAATGTAATTCTTAAATAGAAAAAAGAAAATCAATGGTTATAACAAATTTTAATAAATGTAATTAAGTGTTTTTTTTTACGCACAGTTCACTTCATTAAGGCGCGAAGCAACAAGGTGTGGTATTTCGTGCGCTCGGGACTTTTCATGTGAGTACCTAATCCATGTGGACCGGGAGCCGATCGCATAAACACTCGTCTCATCGGTAACCTGCTCAAACTTTTTAATATAAAGGGAATCAAACCCCTAAGATCAATGGGCAATGGCATACAATGCGTAGATACATAAACACTCGTAGAATAAAGTGACTAATTATTACCCGCAAATTAAGAATTATGATTATCCGGTTACCGATAAAATAGGTCAGTGGTGCCGATTCTATTGTACACTCGACTAAATTAACACCTGACTTAATTTCTTCATATGAAATCAACCTAGTGATCTTCGTAATAAGGTCTATTTGTTACTAGCATCTATTTCTCAGCGCCGCTAAATTTCACTAAAACCTGTCAACGTATACTCAACTTTATTTCCACGCAGCGAGAGTCTTCATTTATTCAAACGCTGTATAATTGCCGTATAAAAACTTGTTCAAAACGAACAAGGATGACGTGTTTTTAATCTACACCTATGAAGACGCTTACTAAAAACACAGAGTAAAAGAGATGGCATTCAACGGATAGCGGCTCTCGCTACGTGGTATTAAAGTTTATTTAAGCGTATCAGACTTTAGTCGACAAATAAATTGCTTATTTCGATAGCGACATATGTTACCTACTTGTTTCAATTTGAAATAAGACCTTGTTTCTAAGTGTACAAGGTTTACTTCTTATATGAGGAAAATTTAGTGAATTTTAATTTAGCGAGTGAAGTAACAGAATTGGGGCCAGTACCCTAATTTTGTATTGCATATTACCCCCCCTTCATTATTTCACCCGGTCTCATAGGGTTGCCATAGCCCATTCTTTTAGGGGTTTGACTGCCTATATATTACAAAGTTTGAGCAGGTTATCGATGAGGTAGGTGTTATTGCGGTCGGTTCAAGGTCCAATTGTTTCTGAAATTCATCAGAATAATCACAAACAGTTCGTTTGGGCGAAAAAAGTATTTTTCTTTTTCTCTTGTCCATGATCCTTCATTATTGCAAGTGCTCAATATTATATAAGGTAGGTACCTATATTTTTTAAAGTAGAAATCCGAAATCAATGTTAAAAACTGTAAATGGATCGTTGTCACGAAATCCCGATTTTTGAGATTCAGAAATTTATGAAAAAAATTTAAAATAATTTTTAATGTTTTTATGTAAATTTTATACTAATTTAGTTACAGAATAGACGAATTTAAGGGAGGGCCTGGAGGGTCTTAAAATGGTAGTTAAAAATATGAAAGTGAAGGAATGATGAAGTAGGGAAGGGATGAGATTCCAGGGTCCTCATCGATTATACTCAAGTTCTCTTTGTAATTATGCAGGATAATTTTCACTGAATCAACTTATACAAAATTTGCACTAAAATCAACGTAAATGAAGACTTCATTTTCACTTAAATTATTTATAGCTTCTGAAATTGACTTAAGTTCTTATGGATTTTTTCAAAAATAGATTAAATAATTATCTACATATTTACGGGAATATACGCGATCACGAATAGGTATTACATACCTCTGAATTGCCTGACGTTTCGACCAGGTTGCACTGGCCACTGATAAATATGTAGGTAATATTATATCATGGAACGCGAAAGTTTAAAAGTTAGATTAAATAATTCCAAAATAAAAATATATGATTTTAAAATCTTTAACTTTACACATTCCACCTGCTTCTATGAGAAACCACTTCCGTTTCTTATATAAGTACTTGAATATACTTGGAAATTACATACCTACCTATATGAAACGTTAGACGCTTGTCTAAAGTTTCATATAGGTAGGTATGTTCAAAAGGGAATACTTACGATAACAAGGCAGCAGTCTACAAGACAGAATGTTCCAGAACGTCCGATACCAGCACTGCAGTGAATGACTGGTGGCCCATCAGTAGGATCTAGAACACCAGACTCCCTCACTCGCTTCAGGAAGTGTAGGAATGCGACTGGGGAAGTCGGGACTCCGAAGTCAGGCCAAGTGGTGTAGTGGTATTGCATGACATCTTTGCTTGTGGAGGTTTCAAGATCATACAGCCTGGGGGAGAACATTTGTGTAAACTATACACTTACTTAATGAAATTACTATTTCAGTAGATTCTATAGACACTGAAATGCTATTTAACACGTTAAGCGCCACGTGTATACGGTAATATACACCCTAGTGGAAAGCTCACAGGCCGGTGTATATCTAGTTATACACCTCGAGTGCTCAACTTCAGAGGCTAGTGTATTGGTGAATATACACCGCACTGAACATTTTCTTTGGCAATCTTGTAGGCCTGGCCCTGACAAATCGTTTGGTATATCTGGGGTATAGAAATATTGTATACTTTAGGAGTTACAGATTTTTTAAGAATGAAAAAAAAAACCCTTTGTAATTTACAATCTTATTTGAATAATCATCAGCCTTTTTATTTATTTGTTCGTCTTATTTTTATTATTTATTTATTTTTCTTATTCTACTTCCACTTTTTTCTATTTACTATGAACTTCTGTCTCTGGGGCCAGTGTATATTAAAAAAAAACCAGTTAGAAGCATAGGAAAAAAGAAATATCAAGGTCACATAGTATTTTAGGACCAAGAGAAGGTATTTATGCCTGAGGCAAGAGGTGCCATGGCGCTTAACGTGTTAATTATAAGATGACATTAGATCTTGTTTTGTCGTTACAATTACCTTAAAGCGAAAGAACGAGTGGCGTTTAAATTTCTAGCATTGACACTTGTAATGTTTTGAGTTCGCTTGGTCAGATAACTTGAATGATGGCTCGAGGGATAAAATTGGTCGCAAAGAAATATGATGGGGAATTTACTATTTTAATACTGGCAAATCTTCATTTGAATTCATTCAGAGTTAAATAGTGACTAGAACACACATTGGTTACCATATCATCGTATGGGCTGTGAGCTTGTATACTACCTACTTTGGTTGTATAGTAAATATTAGAACTAGATTGTATTTTCGACTTGCCGCAAAAAAAGAAAACTGAATGTATGTAATTAATAAAAGCACCACACCTTTCATCAACTATTTTTCTATCCTCTTTGTGAGATTTTGTATTATAATTGTCATCTTTGGAACATGTCATGTCTGCATCTAGCAAAACATAAACCCCGAGTAAGTGTTGGGCGATAAGTAAACCTCGATTGTGTAAAGTTATTGCTGGTGAATTCTATTTTTCTGCCAGAGTACTTATTGAATCACGTGTTATTTATCCCACTCCGTACAATCGGTGATCAATAAACCAATTTACACGCCTGCGATCAATTGACGTGATCCCCATCATAAGGCCTTGATGTCAAGTTGTCGTGTTGTTACGTATATAGAGCACTTTAATGTAATAATGGTTTTAATATTATACTCTCTATCTTTGAACAGTAGAATAATCATATTTTTCACAGAACTAGAAGAAAGGTAAAATATTTTTACAACGTCTTGTCGACGTCTACTAAGATCAATGCGGTCGCTTACATCAGTCAGGTATCTTGTCACACGAATAAAGCATAAAAAACATAAAATAAAAAAACGCCTGCACATATTTTTAACCAAACATAAATAATTACCATCGTAGCTACATCAGTTTCCCCGGATCGAGTGAAAAAGAAACAATCGTAAAATGTTCTCAAGCCGCAACGCTTAAGCACTTTGTATACAAGGGTAGCAATTATTCTCTGGTCGAGAAAGACAGAGATAGTACTATAATTACTCAAATTGATAGTACTTTCGCCTGAAAGTAAGCGTTTACTGTCAAATATGGACCTAATTAACAACAAGGATCTACAAGCCTCAAAATATGTTGAAAAGAAATAAGAGCATCGAAAATTAATAAAACATGAGGCATTGAAAACTGGGGAACTTATGATTTGTAATACTATATAAAACGACATTCGACACATCGACTTTACAGGCCAATGACGAAGGAACATTTCCTTGAATCGCACTAATTATACTCTGCTAGTTAAATGCTGCAGTGTGGTACCACAATTATGGTCAATTTATGGACTAAATTGCATGATGGATATATCCAGCAATTCCAAATGCTGACTTATTAAGTAACTTATGATGACTTTTCTGTTAAAATTGTCGTTCAAATATTATTTCTCTGTTTACCAGTATGCAACGTGTTATTGACTGACATATTTTCGGATTTGGCTCATTTTGGTTGTCAAAATGTCATTGAATGAGATGGATTATGCTTTATTTATTTAAGTTAGGAAAACCAACCGCTACAAAAATAACAGTGGTCAGTTTCATATACACCATTAAGCCGATTACAGGTTTTCACGAATTGCATTATAAATTAACAGAGGTTTTGGAACACTAATAACTAACACGAAACTATATCTATCCAAACGTGATAAGCAATACCGAAGATAGGAAAAAAAATACATCACTACCTATTTGAAAAAAAAAAACCGAGTGTCGTTAGTCTCGTGACATTGTTGCCATTCACTGTGTATGGAGCGAACAAAATTTCTTTGCACAATTCATTCAAGTCTTCATTCATTCTATAATTCGAATGCTCTAAATGTACAAAAATAGGTAGATTCAACCTGATGCTTCTTGTCGGTACATTAAACTTAAGTTTGTGTAGGAGGTCAGGGCAATCCACTTCATTAGACAAGATTTTAGAAAAGAATGTGTAATCTGCAAGTCGACGGCGATAACTTAAAGGTTGAATATGAAGTTTTCTACAAAGATCTAAATACCTTTCAGATTGGTATGGTATATGAAGGCGAAAGCATAGGAACCTTATGAATCGCCTTTCTTTTTTAATAAAAGGATCTCTGAAACCACTGAAGGCCTAGCAGTTTTTTATTATTTTAGAATCAAAGAAACTTACTTGAACAGTCTTGTGGAATAGTAGCTGCAATCCTCTTCCTTGACCAGTGTGACGGCCAGATTGACATCATTAAATGTCATTTGGTGCGCCTCGCCAACCGTTTGAGGCCAATACCAGTGGCATTTAACTTCGTTTTTCTCTATCACTTTGTTGAGCATTAATATTGCTTTAGTATTCTGCTCCCAGATCATCAGCCAAAAATGTCCCACGGTGAGTGCCAGGGGACCTTGCGTTAATATATATCGGCGGTTGGCACGCTCCAGCTGTAGGCAAAAATATGTGATTAGGTTAACAATTACAAAGCCTATACTGCACAAATATCAACCTCGTACAAAGTATTAAAACCTGGTTGACCTCAAAAATCATTATTTTATTTGCTTGAAACATGGCAGGCACAGGTCTTACAAACAGTCATGAGTACATCATCTTAAGGCATGCAAATGTCAATCATTGTGATATCACTTTTAAGAAAAAAAAAAAAATGTTATGAAATTTCCGGCAGAAAATACCAATGATTTTCCACTCAGAATGATGATCTGAATCTACTATTTCAAGATTCAGCAGGTCGTTCCTTACACCCGTTATGCATGTCATCGATTCACTCACCGGAGTTTATAATGATAGATCCTTAGGTTGATCTAACAAAAAAAAAGTTGATAAAAAGTGTGAAACCGATTAGAAATCCCTTGAAACTTGAGGGATATCAAGGTGTAACATCACGCCTATAATTCAGCGAAAGTTGAGCAGAGTCTGGAATTTGATGCTGAGGGTTAAGCAACTTTTCTGTGTGACCCCGTCACTAGTATTCTTTTACTTAAAAAAAAAACTTTGATTTCTCTTCACGTGATTTAAGATAAAAAAAGGAGCGAAGGTAGATCTATTAACATATAGATAAGGACAGTAAGTTATATTACGTATCAAACTTTACCGCTAATAAAATCAACATCATGATCTAGCAGAAGTGAAAAGGGCAGCTCGTCAGCCGATTGAAAGCTCAAAATTAACGGACGCCTATCGATATAACGAGTCTTAACAGATTTGATCCTAAAAATCACGTAGACGACTGTTACTTTTGTTTGACGACTTGAGAGGTTTTTCAAAAAAATGTCGATGCCGCTACCACATTCTCGCGACATTCCAGTACCGGAAACATTTTGTAGATCGTCGAGTTCGAGTATGGAAGAAGACGATGAAGTAGTGTAGTATCTAGTAGTGGAGAGGTATTTCGAGATCAAATAACTTCAGAACCGCATTTGCTTAGCCAATCAGAACTAAATGACCTTGTCAGAGATTTCGATTTGATCAAAGAAAAATCAGAAATATTAGGCTCAGGATTAAAACAATGGAATCTATTGCAAACTAGAGTTAAAATTACAACTTAGCGTAAATGCCACATTTCTTTAGCTAACTTTTATTCAAAAGAAGATGGAGAAGATGGTAATAATATTGATGGATTAATGTCAGTTTTAGGTCACAGACACATGTCACAAGAGTAAAGACTGTTTCTTGACGAGTCGAAACGAAGTACTTCTATTTTTGCCTGTAGCATACGGCGCTCTCTTAAACTAAACCTACGATATTTTAAAACAAAGTCTGGAAAAAGTCAATTATGTAAAACACAAATGGCAAATGTGTGCAGATTTCAAGGTAGTGGCGTTAGTTGTAATATTGCAAAACTGGCTATATAAAATATTGTTGTTTTCTCTGTGAATGGGATAGCAGAGTGCGTTCAGATCACTACAAAACTCTAAGAACCGGTTTCGTGCTTGGACAGAAAAATATAAATAAAAAATGAACCATTAGTACCACCTAAAAAAATTATTTTACCCCGTTACTTATTTATTTAATATTTATTTATTTAGTTACACCTCAAACTTGATTTGTGAAAGCGCTTCCAAAGACGGACCTGGATTTTCCTTTCTCAAAACCAAATTTCTTACGCTAAGTGAGGTGAAAATTAAAGAAGGAATTTTTAAGGACCTAACATAAGTAAATTAATCAATGATCCCGATTTTTTATCTAGCCATGAAAAAAAGCATGGTTGGATTTTGTCGATGTCGATAACATGGGTTTAGTGAGTGATGAACACGGAGAAAGATTTCATCAAGAAATTGCAGAGTATGAGAAGCGTTATCAGGGTAGATGTGCACCAGCCATGCTTGCAGACTACTGTTGGAGCCTCCAGAGGGATACTGCGACTACTGACTACAAGAGGAAAGCCAATCGTTCCAAAAAAAAATAATGATTATGTACAGTAAATGCCTTTAACTACTAAATCTGACGTGATGTAACAATTTTATTTATATATTTAAATAGTTTTAAGGTGATATACTGTAAGTCCAGTGAAAAAAAAAGTATATAATCTGTTGCATAGTCGATCGAAATAGACCGCCATACGCCAATTAATAGCATGTCAAACATTGACATAAAGAATATTCTATATAATCAATAATTATTGGATATTCTACATGTCAATGTTTGACATGCTATTAATTGGCGCAGGGCGGTCTATTTCGATCTACCTTCCAATGTATCAGTTATATTTAAAATTCATATTTTTAAACCGACTAAAAAAGACAATGTTAACTTTATTATAATAGTACCTTTTGTAGTCAGCATTTTATTTCGTGCGTGTGTATATGTTAGGCGATTTTAAATGAATATCGTGCGGGCCGTGTGCTTGTTTGCCGACATAACTCAAAAAAAGTAATGTAAAAGTACAAAACCGCTAATGAAATTTCATACGCTAACATCATCTATAATTTCTGAAGTACGTTTTTCCTTAGTTCAATGACTTTAATTACTATCTTACTTTAATTAATAGTTACAAGTTTTCCTTGAAATTATAAACGGTAATGAACCTTTAGACTAGTGTCGATAATTTTTGAAACCCCAAAAAAAAATAACAGTAGGATGAAACCCATTGGAAAAAGAAGAGAATATTATAAAAATGAAAAGAAAAATAATTTACGGGCGATCTGAGGTCGGGAAGGGGAAGGGGTGAGTTTTTAGGGGAAAAAACGGTTTATCTCGATTTCTGGCAAAACTACAAGTACTATGGAAAAAAGTCGAATGGCAAAGTTGTAGGTAATAAAAAGATCTACAACTTTTGAATTTACACTTTTTTTGCATAACCTAAAAATTTTCGTAAAAAATAAAAAAAGCCAAGTTTTTGGTTTTTTATTTTTGTCTTATACAAAACTAATTTTTTTTCACGAAATTTCGTGAAAACTTACTTTTTTATGTCCCAAATACACTGTAATTTATTTGATTTGAAAAAAAATCTTTTGGAATCTACATAGCAAGGTAAATACTATCTTTATTTTCATCTGTATCAATCAACTCTTACATAAAAATAGTAATATTTTCTTTCAAAAATAGTATGCTTAACGTAACATAACCTAAAAAAATTAAGTTGAATGATATTTTAGTACAAGATTAAAAAATAATAATCTCGTTTATTTTGCACAAACAAATTTAGTTATACGATAAAACTGTAAAGGCATTATTAATTCGATTTTGTCTTTTCAGATTAACAGTATGGATGAATCTATTTGTATAATCTGCAATAAGGCAGATGATAAGCAATTGTATGAAATAAAAAAAGCAGCTTTGAATCGTTTAGTAGTGTCTAGCAAGAAAAGAATCGACAATAAATACAAAAAAATTGAGACTTTGACATCAGCTTTTATTCATTTCACCATCAGTTCTTTTTTCGATTTTTTGCATTTTCTCAGAAGATTTACTACGGTAATTTATATATTTTTTTACACCATCGGAAAGTAGAGATTTCAACGAACAGTGAAAAAATAAATGTTTCAAATCAAATAAATTACAGTGTATTTGGGACATAAAAAGGTAAGTTTTCACCAAATTTCGTGGAAAAAAAATGTATTGTAAAAGATAAAAATAAAAAAACCAAAAACTTGATTTTTTTTATTTTTTGTAAATTTTGAGGTTGTGAAAAAAGTGTATATACAAAAGTTGTAGATTTTTTAATTATCTAAAACTTTGCCATTTGACTTTTCATTTTTCCATAGGACTTGTAGTTTTGCCGGAAATCGAGATAAACCGTTTTTTCCCCTAAAACTCACCCCCTTCCCCTTCCCGACCTCAGATCGCCCGTAAATTATTTTTCCTTTAATTTTTATAATATTCTCCTCCTTTTCCAATGGGTTTCATCGTACTATTATTTTTTTTTCACTTTTTTTTATTTTTAAAGGCTTCTACCCTGGTCTACTTGTCTTGGAAGTGCTCAAAGATTAGTACCGAGTTACCGAAGCTGAATGACTCGAGGTTGTGTAAAGTATATGTGAAATTCAACTTCCATATATTTCATTCAAGGATAGTCCAAGATCTGTTTGTAACGAAACTGCTGCACTGAAAATCACAATTTTTAAATTTTAAGTGTAATATGAATGATAACTACTGAAGTGCTCTGCGTGGCTGGTTGGTTGATGTTCAGGAATTAAGGTGACGGTTACCAAGTTACGTACTAAATATTTCTTTGAATAATAAAAGAGACGAAATAAATTGATTTAATATAACATACTCGTTGTAATATTTTTAATAGCAGATGATTCTGATTTTGTTTTCGCTAATATTTTGTCTAGACAGAAGTGGCCCAAGTATTGCCGCTATGTTTATCTGCGAGGCTCTCAGATTAACAAAGGGTACAAACGGCGAGACAGCGCTGAGGTTGGCCGCCTCTTAATTCTTTTGTGTTCGTGGACATTGTATGGCACAGACTTAAATTTGGTCAATATATTATCCTAACCGGCAACGGAAATTGTAGTTGATGAACTAATCTCTCAGCTCAATATACGCAGATTCCTCACAGTAGGCTATGCAGATAACCTGACCATCCACATTAGTGGTCCCTTTGAGAGCGTTGTATGTGACCTAATGAGGTCTGCTCTGAAGATCATTGAACAATGGTGCGAAGAACACAATTTAACAGTGAAACCGACAAAAATGGAGATAATCACATTCTCAGATTTTAGGAGGCCTTAGACTTTTTAAGCTATTTGGCACACGTCTAGCCCTTACCAGGGACGTCAAGTATCTAAAAGTGATGCTTGACAGTAAACTCCTATGGAACAGGCACTTTGAAACCAAACTGAACAAAGCCTACATTGTTTTCTGCCAATGCAAGCGGCTCCTCGGCAAAAGCTGGGTGTTATCACCGAAAATCACATTATGGCTTTACAAAAGCACTGTCAAAAACGTTCTGTTGTCACTGATTGCATGCGCACAACTCCCACAGCTGCCCCCAAAGTGGCTATCGACCTAGCATCACTAGACCTGTTTACACAACAGGAGGCAGCTATGGCAGCCATCAGACTCAAACCCCTGGGTCGTGAGTGCAATTATGTGCAGTGTTTATGGACAGCGGCCACAACTTATCATTAGGCGACCCGTATGCGTGTTTGTTAACTGAATAGCACTGCCAAGCGTGATGATGAATATTTATAGTCTTATTATATAAACAAGTTAAGCTGAAAGTAAAGCCTAATTTATTAATTGCAGTTTTATGTACGTTGTACCTACATTGTTATTAAATTCTTTCTCTGTCTTCCAGTTATAAACAAGAGTGGAGCGTGTAGTTGGAATAACACTGGTCTACGTTTATTAAAGTACTAGCAACCCGCCGCTCCGGCTTCGCACGGGTAGTAAAGATATCTTCAACAATCATCATCATATTTCAACCAATTTACACAAAACCTTAACAAATTACATACCTAAACCATCCTCATTAATCGTTCTATCTATTGGTGAAAACCGCATGAAAATCCGTTCAGTACTTGAGTTTATCGCGAACAGACATACAGACAGACGCGGCGGGGAACTTTGTTTTATAACATGTAGTGATATATATTATAACATGTAGTTTGCCTTTTACTTGAAAATGTATTATAAACCGACGAAAAAAAAGGAAATTCCCCATTCAGCCCTCATTCCGTTATTTATGAACCGATTTCGATGATTATTTTTTGTTAGATAGGATATATACCTTAAGGGTGGTCGCATGTCAAGGAAGTCGGATATGATGGGATCCTGATAAAATTGAGAGAAACCCTTGAAAGTTGTAGGAACGAATAGTGTTTCTGTTTACTTTTCATAACTTAATCAGGTATTTGCGTTTAGGAATCATCACATCATGACGCTGAGCGGAAAAAATCATAAAATAAAAATCTTTTTAACAAAAAATTAAACCGACGAAAAGAAAAAAAAAAAACCTTTTAAGTCTCGAGTATTGAGCTTATTTAGATAAACTATCAAATTTTTTATAAACTTATTTTGAGTCGGCAAACAACAAACTGATTTACTCTAAGATGAACGAAAAACTATTCACTCTACTCTTGAAGGTGCCAAGATTATAACTGTCTTTCTAAGGCGACGCAAACTCACAAAAAAGGTGTGAGTAATTATCAATAGCAGGCGCACTAAAACTTGCTAGATCGTCTAATTTCTGTTGAAATCGATGTTGCTTGATTGTTTAAAGGCGAAGTACGTCCAATGCCTGCCGCTTGCTGAGCTTGTGATCAAGAGAGGACGATATTTAGATATGTAATCTACTCGGATATCGAAGGCTCAAACAAAGTGATACGTAATCGCCTTCTGTGAACTAATATTATATATACCGACCATATATGTCTCACTTTCGAGGACACTGTGCAAAGATACATGGTATATTGTTAGTAAGCCGAAGTTTGCAGTAGGTAGTCGTGCCTTCCGGTCATGGGAGCGGCTTCAGAATAGCAAAGTTTAAGCCGGCAGCTTTGCATGCCGGCAGCCTGAATTGTCTATGAAACTTCGTGGGAGAAAGTAAACATTCACAGTTTAGAAACACAGCGTCAAACACTAAATTTCTATTGAAAGAAATAGAAGTTTATTGTATAAACTACACTTTGAAATAATGTCTTGCTTGAAACTATTGATACAGCATACTTTTCATGGAAACGTTAACTTGTTTATAGTTACAGTTTATGCCATACTAGCAACGCCCCGCGGTTTCACCCGCGTAAGTCCCGTGGTAATATATAGCCTATATGTTAATCCAGTTTCATCGCAATCGGTTCAGTAGTTATGGCGTGAAGGAGTAACAAACATCCATACATCCATACTCGCAAACTTTCACGTTTATAATATTAGTAGGATTTTAAAATAAAAGCACGCTCGAGATTACGGTTATGAAGAACAAACCAAATAGCGGATAACTTTGAGGTTCCTATATAGCGATACACCACCATAATCTATTTACATTTGCAGCACCGCATTATAAATCGCGCATTGTAATATTGTAAAAGGCTTCAACAGTAAAAACAAATAGGATAGCATCGCTGTCCAGCAACATAAACGTGTAGAATTACAAAATAACTGACAACTACATTTTAAACACAAGTTGCAAGGCATTACAGCGAGTGCAGAAGACTATCAGCTAATTAGGTAGATTTGGCAGAAAAGTCTACCTATTGGTTTTGTACCAGTTGTCGAGATTTCCAAAAATTTCTTCACAGGAGGTCTAGTTATGATCCCTAGACCCCAAAACAACCGCCAGTGAAAAAGTTTATATATATGTATGTACCTCAATTTTACCGGCACGATTGACGATAGAGGTCGCAATTATGCACCGATTGCTTTCAAACTCGGACGACAAAACAACAGGGCAAAAATGAAGGTTAAGTTCGTGCACGTGGGATATTTCCCCAAAGGCTGCGGGGGTGGAGAGGGGGGGGGGGGCAGATTTTCAATAAAACACTTATCACTACAAAATACCAAAACCATATCTAAAGTGTAACCATTTCACTCAACTATTTAACGGTATTCGGTTTTTTGTTGTTAGTAGTTATTTCAATATATATATAGTTGTCACCGGTCCTATTGGAAGTCTTTGAGGGAGGCCTATGTCCAGTGAAGCTGAAATGATGAAGATATAGTTATCTAACCCTAGCATCGTGGACCTTAACCGTGCTTTATACCTTTACAATAGTAGCTACCCAATATATCTTCAATATTACACGCATTACATTTTGTTTATTAAATATTAAGAAAATCTACCTAAAAGAGTCAAAAATAGTTTACTATAAAGGCAAAGGCGCACTATAGTACACACGAGGCCTTTATTACAGGTTTCATATTAAACTTGTGTATGTCATTGAAGAGAAGAAGAAATGGCTTCAGGCCAAACTTTGAAATCTAGTAAGTTTTGTACGTAGTATATTTACTACTAAATGATTTTGATAGATATGATTTTTTCTGAAAACTCTACTGGATGACAAACACACAAATTTTGACTGAACCTTATCATTTCTGATTTTGGTAGCCAGCTTGGTAAACACCACATTCATTCCTACAAATTCTTTAAAAACCATACTTGTTAAAACCGGAATACCTGTAACATTCTCTTAAAATTAAATCGTTGGCAGACTACTGCAAATAAAGTAAAAAAAAAACCGGCCAAGTGCGAGTCGGACTCGCGGCCGAAGAGTTCCGTACCATCTATACAACATACACTATATCGAGCAAAAAACAGCAAACAAATCACGTCTGTTGTATGGGAGCCCCACTTAAACATTTATTTTATTCTGTTTTTTGTATTTCTTGTTATAATGGCAACAGAAATACATCATCTAGCTATCACGGTTCACGAGATACAGCCTGGTGACAGACAGACGGACAGTGGAGTCTTAGTAATAGAGTCCCGTTTTTACCCTTTGGCTACGGAATCCTAAAAAGAATCATAATATTATTAGTATTATTACAAATAGGAAAACTGTGTATGTTGTTAGTTGTTACATATTATGATTGTAAAATTTGTAAGTTCGGTTAGGGGTCAAATTGTTTAAGAATTGAATTGTTCAAGTGATGCCCGTGGCCACTTTTACAGCGTCTCCGGTTTTAAAGTAGCCAGGGAATATTTATGAAACAGTAAAGTTTACTAATAAGATTTATATTGGTTTAGGATGAAGGTGAGGTGGAGGACCATAAATATACAAAAAAGAAAATTCTTTACTTCCATATCGTCTAGAAATGCACTTAAATCGCTATAGGTTTGCCATTATATATCATCAAATCCTGACCTGATGACAATGGGACCACTTCCACTCGGTCAAATCATTTTTTCATACCGAGCCCCAGTACAGTTCGTCAGGTAATTAGGTAAGCAGAGTCTAACCGAAAGGTGTGATTTCCTTAAGGTATGTATGTGGGTTTAAACGTTCTCATATAATACTAAATATAACACAGGGTAATGTGGGTGTTAAGGGTGCATTAATAACCTCCGCCAATGCAGGTATAGACACTATTTACTATAAGTACGTATACATGGAACGTTCGCGTAGCGGAAACTTGAATTTCTCCGAAGTTTATGCATGCACTAATTTTATTCATACATACACAATTACACTCAAATACACACTAATTTTTGGACACATTTTTTTTCTTCTAAAACCATGGATTAAAAAAAGTTCCGCCAGGACAACGTTCGCCCAGCGGAATCAGTTTTTAGCAAATTTCTCCACAATGGCTACATGCACAATTTTTTTTTTACCATACACAATTACACGACGTCATACACTAAATATCTGCATAATTAAAATCTTTAAATTCAACAACATTCCGCTGCGCGAACGCACACCACTCGGCAATGTAAGTATAAAGTTACAAGTATACAGCGGGGTCGACTAATCGTGCAAAAATTATGTGGGCTGCCATTCGCCGGCCGGGTCGCATTTTAGTTCGCACGTGCAGCTTCGCGTCGTCTAATCGTATCTAGACTATCCAGTTACTAGAACATAGTCTAAGTTTATTTGTTCACAAAACTAGAGTAAATTTAGGCACATAACTTACTGGTGATAAAATCTGAATAGTCAGATTAATTAATCCTTTAAAAAAAGACAACCCTAACCCTTCGCGGCGTCGTCAGAATAGGTAATAGTTACGCGATAGAAAGACAGGCAACTTCTAGGTGAATATAACTATAGGTAATTAGCTCTGTGTGACCTAAATTGCGATTTTATTGTGTCGGAATGAGAGTCGTTATTTATTTAAATGATTTGTGGGACTTCTGTTCTGTACTATTATTTATTCTGTGACAGTAGAGGAGCTATGTATGCGAGGTATGTAGGTACCATAATATTGCAAGTGGGGTGCCGTCGTCTCTGCTTACCCCGATGGGAGAAAGGCGTAAGTTTATGTATGTCATTGACAGTTTATACTAATATTATACTAAAAAAGCACTAAAAAACGTGTGTTTGCATACATGTCAACATTTGAACGAATGATAATAATATGTATAACATTTTTTTTCTACGTATTAAATTTTCATTGTCACCACTTCGTTTTTGTCGGTCGTAGCATGATGATGTATAGTTTATAATATGGGTTATAAAGTTATAACATTCTTCTACTGCTATTGTTATATATTAAGAAAAAAATCTTTTTAACAAAAAATTAAACCGACGAAAAGAACTAAAAAGCATAAAATAAGTAAACCTTTTAAGTCTTAAGTATTGAGCTTATTTACATAAACTATCAAATTTTATATAAACTTATTTTGAGTCGGCGCCAAACAACAAACTGATTAATTATCAAAAGTTTATATGTACCTACGTAGAAATGGACATGGCTCTACGTAGGTAATTAATCATTTTATTATTTGGCGCCGGCTCAAAATAAGTTTATAAAAATTTGATAGTTTATGTAAGTAAGCTCAATACTTAAGACTTAAAAGGTTTATTTATTTTTATTTCTTAATTCTTTTCATCATTCGGTTTAATTTTTTGTTAAAAAAAAAATTATTTTATGATTTTTTTTCATCATCAGCTCAGCATGTACATGATGTGATTTCTAAACGCAAATACCTGATAAAGTAATGAAAAGTAAACAGAAACACTATTCGTTCCTACAATTTTCGAGGGTTTATCTCAATTTTACCAGGATCCCATCACCAGATCCTGACTTCCTTGACATGGGACCCCTCTTGAGGTATACCCTATCTAACAAAAAAGAATAATCAAAATCGGTTCATAAATAACGAAGAGAGGGCTGAACAAACATAAAAATATATATATACGGTCGAATTGAGAACCTCTTTTTTTTCGTCGGTTAAAAATACGGAACATATTGATATAAGTTCAGATGAAATTTGAAAAAACTCTATCTTTTTAATGTTAAGATTGTCCGGCATAGCCAGCCGACGAGAACGTTTTAAGATTAAAATGAAAAAATAACCTCATTTAATATTCTCCTACGAAGATGAAGTACTCGCGTTTAAATCTTTCATAGAAATTGATCACCTTAAAATAAGTTCACTTTAGATCTCATTTAGCATACATTATGAGTGTACAGTTCTAGGACATAGCAGGAACATTCGCATTCGACATCGTACGCTATGATTACATAGCGTAACTATTATATTTGGTACAGAACCACTCATGCATTTCTAATCAGCTCGGCAGACATGTTTCACTTTCTTGGGTGAGCTGCGGTCGAAGAATAAATTAGGAAGCACGCAGGCACAATATCATTCATTATTACCTATTCTATAAAGAATATAAACGGATGCTAACATCTATAATTCGTTTTTTTTGGATGCCACGCATAACGAACACGTGTTTGTTCACGCGAGTTCGTATATTTTAGTTCAATGGCGAAAACGGGGGGAAGACGGGCGGTGCGTCCTCGTCTTGGGAATCCTGCAAGACCTGAAAGGATGAATTAATCTACGAGATCTCGCATAGAGCTCTTATTATAAATAGATTAGATAGATATCTATTTGCATTCAACATTGCCTACTGTCAAATAATAATTTTATCTGTTCTCTGATGGACGTAATTATTCATTAACTGTGACTGACATTAACTGTATAAGTAAAGTTTCAAAATATCATCGTCAGCCTTTTGGTCATCCATTGCTGGACATAGGCCTGTCTCTCTACACTATGTTTACGTCTACCCCAGCGGTTATGGGTTCAGCGGGCAGCCCACTGCCACTGCAGCTTGCTAATTCTTTGAGCTATGTCGGTTACCTTTTAAAATATGCTGAAGTACAATTAATAGTTTTTGATATTTAAGTTTATACATTTTTACAAAAAAATTACTTCATTTAAGAATATGTCAGTATCATACCAAGTATCAGTATCACCAAGTACCAAGAGGTATTTGTACCCTTTAAATATTATCGCGATTAAGTCCCGAATTACACTTATAATATGTCAGTATCGACATTTGCTACTAGATATTAATGTAAAGATCATAAGATTTTTGCATTAAAATTAAATAGGCCATTGAGGGCGTCTATTAGTGTCATTAGCGTGATCTTATATTTGACTATTTATTTAACTACTCTACTAGTAAATCACTACGAAATTATACATGTTCTAAAATGTTGAACAGCCATTTTAAATTTTAACTTGGAATCCGTGTTTGGAACTTTTTATGTTGTAATGAATTCTGTAATGTATCTTTCCATCATCACGTCCAATTAATTTTGTCAAATAAGTAACGCAATTGCCGATATGTGCTAAGTGATAAATGTTTAACTTTAAAAATGTTGAAGCAACAAAAAGTTAAGAAGTAAATCGAACAAGTGGTAAAACCGGCGAACGATTTCATTTCATAATGAACGCTTAAATACATTAGAAGCGTGTGGAAAATCGTTAGGAATTTTGACCTCCAAAACAGTTGGGAATAGAATAATCAGCCAGACTATCGGATGGTAATCTTTTATAACAATGCACAATAGGAAAATTGGATGCCTTCTAGTAAATGTAAGGTCTTAAATGTGAAAGTTTTTCGAGCTATATCTTTGCTTTCAACCCTATATTGAATATCTATCTATATATATAAAAGAAAGTAGTGTTAGTTACACTATTTATAACTGAAGAACGGCTGAACTGATTTGGCTGAAAATTGGTGGGAAGGTAGCTTAGAACCAGGAGAAAGACATAGGATACTTTTTATCACGTTCCCGTGGGACCTGACATAAAACGTGGTATAACAAAACGCAACTGATATGGAATAACAAAACGCAACTGACAGCTAAACGTAATGTAATCTATGGTTAATTATAGTAGAATTTTGAAGTTGATCGGTTGATGTGTTTGTTTATTATACATAAAGTACACTCAGACACAAAACAAGTTATCATGCTCATCACACAATTATTTAGATAGTAATTATCTATATATATAAAAATGAACCCCTATTTCTTCTGGTCACGCTATAACTTGAGAGCGGCTTTACCGAGTTCATTCATCTTTTTTTAAATTTTTCTAATACTTCGTAGAAGGTTCTTACATTTAAAAAAAAACCTTGGCCCCAGTGTTATATACTCTTTGCTAATCACGTTTGAAATAACTGGCAGTTGTTTGACTGTAAGAGACAGATCGCAGACCGCCAAGATCGTTTACAAAGATCGCATAATTATTCTATAGCGTAGCGTTATATTCTCTTTGCATTAATTAGTTGTATCGGTCGGCATCAAGGACTTTACCATAGAAATCCATGGTCGGCATTAAGAACGAATTATAACCCTTACCCAGCTCCCTGGTCGGAATGATATCTTTGACGAGGTAAAATTAAACCATTTTGCTTTGATTTTGTATATTGTTAATGAATTATGGTTTTCATTTCTTAGTTGCGATGCTTTAGCCTATACTATTATTTTGGTTCGATCAACTGCAACTCTAGCCTCTTAATCCAGTCACGAATTATTTTTAACAGTAGATTTTGCAACTGAATGAAGGTAGATGTGCACCTTGAATGGTATCAACGGTATCACTGAGTGATTTTTATTTTTTAGTACGTTAGCTTTTGGAGCATTTCAATAAAATTCAGGTGGCATCAGCTTGCATCCTGTTTACCTCTCGTGTAACACTAACACTATTGTACCTGAAGATCTGACTTTTAAAAAGAGTGGCCATGAGTTTCTTTGCCAGTATTCTTCTCATAGATCGACATAAACAGGCAGTAGATTTTGGTGTTTTTCACCTAATTTACCTTGACAATCCAGTACATGCTGTGGCGTCTGTTTGTGCCGATCTGTGATTTTAACTCTAGCTTCAATTTAACGTTCATAAATGTCACTTAGTGTCTTAATTGAATAAATGATTTTGAATTAGTGCACACTGCACAGTCGATTGAATAAAAAGAAAAGGGGGAGTTTTAAGTTTGTTCATTTATAATTTTGAGTTGAAATTTTGATATTAAAAATGCCAAGAAGTAGACGTACAAACATAGGTCGCAGAAATCGCAATCCCGCAAGTCAAAGATATTTAAGAGCAAGTCAAACTGATGAGCAACGCAAAGCTCGAAATGAAGTTGAATGGAATCAATATCAAGAAAATAGAAATGATGCATTTGATCCACATCGAGCTGCATTCAATTATAACGTGGCAATCGATTACAGTTCACAGCAAATCACGGCTTTGTAATGGCACCCGGCTTGCGGTGAAGAAATTAATTAACAACGTCATCGAAGCCGCAATTTTAAAAGGGAAGTATAAAGGCGAAGACTGAGATGATGATGAGATTGATTCCACGCATCCCTCTGATTTCGAACGACATGCCATTCGACTTTAAACGGTTACAATTTCCAGTGCGGCTTGCATTTGCAATGTCAATAAATAAATCGCAAGGGCAGTCGTTAAGCGTTTGTGGCATTAATCTTGAAAATCCACGTCTTTCCCATAGCCAAATGTATGTCACCTGTTCCCGTGTCGAAAAACCATCAACATTATTTATTTACGCGCCAGGAAACAAAACTGACAATGTTGTGTATCAACACGCATTACAAAAAACAATATGTCTATCTATGTTATAGAGATAATAAAAAATTACAAACATACACTATCAAAATAGAAATAATTATTATTAGTGAAGTATTCCACTTTGAAATTAATGACAGGACAACGTCTGTCGGGTCAGCTAGTATTATATATTATAATAATTTATTTGAACACCAGCAAAAACAAGTCGAATTGTACAAGGAATTCCTTAACTAGGTATACTGGTAAACAATTCCACAAATAATGAAAACCGCTGCCACCCAAACTAGGTAATAACCTGTATTTTGGGTGTCAGTGTTCCTAGGTACACAGTATTTATTAGTTGCAATATTACAATTTTTTAATTAAAATTATTAAATACATATATACTTAGTGCTAGATTATGTCCGCGGCTTCGCTCGCGTAAGACTTGTTTTTCTTCATCATTACAAGTATTTTTTTCTGGACAAATTTAAATTTCTGGAAAATCTTACCCCATTACCTTTTCTGTACCCCTGACGTTGTTTATGCAAATGTCTCATGATGATCAGTTGAGTAGTTAAGGCATGAAAGCGTAAAAAACAAACTCACATTAGAATTTTTAATATTAGTTAGGATATTCTTATTTTGAGGGGCTTGTGGCTAAGTGGTAACCAAGTAGGATAGTACATTACAAGGTTAAGTAATACTAACCATGTCAGTCTTAGGATGGGTGACCATTATTTACATACTGATACCCCGCCGTGCCTTCCGAGACACCGTCGGTTCCTTTTGCTATACGAACATTTGTGGTATTCGTTACGGTAGTTGGTACCCAACAACCTGGTCTTACTACAGAACTTCAATATCGCCTAGTACCTACTTGGGTTGTGGAGGTCTGATGGCAGTCGCTTCACGTAAAATATCGAAATTCGGCCGTATCGTAGTTAGACTGAAAGCCGACTCCAACTTAGTTGGGGAAAGGCGTGGAGGATGATGTATTTCCAAAACCGCATGCCCTCAGAACCGTAACCATGTAACAAAGAACTCGGTCGACGATTACGTTTAACTATCGTTGCATGTATAAACTAATAATATGCATGTACATAACATGTATTCATACGTTACGCAATGTATATGTATCGCAAGAACAATTATAACAGATATCCAATGTGCAGTAATAGAATATTAAGATAGATAGAAGATAGAATATTCTTTATTGTACACCATTAATAAAGTACAGTTGAAGCCAATAATTACCTTACAAATCAGAGTACAAGCGGTCTTATCGCGACTCTACCAGGCAACCTTTGGATGGAGATAATAACAAAATTATTTAATAAAAACATAATAGTGGATGGCATACTATTCGAGATATAGACAAATACTTATACATATAGATAGGTATACATAAATAGATATTATACAGTATTTTAGTAACAATAATAACTCGACACATCTCACAGCCGTCTGATCCCAAACTAGGCAGAGCCTGTAATATGGTAACCAGACTGCTGATAAACATACTTATATATTTCTAAATACATATATATTATAGATAAATTACACCCAGACACAGAACAAATTATCTTGCTCATAACACAATTATTTGTCCTGGGTGGGAATCGAACCCACGACCTCTGGCTTAGCAATCAGGGTCACTAGCCACTAGATCAACAGGCCAGTCGGTAGAGGTAATATAGTATCATAGATAGCAATTTAGATCTTAGTTTTTTTTTTTAAATAAGGAATACTAGTAACGTGGGTCACACATTACTAGTATTCTTGTTAACCCCTCCAGCTAAGCTTAACGCTTGTTAGGAGTGGGTTTACGCCGGTAGTGCACTGGGCGGGGTTCGAACCCGCAACTATTTGATCGCAAGTCCGACGCCTTAGCCATTACACTACCGCCGCTTTCTGGTACAGTATATAATAAATAACATTACAATGACTGATAATGTTGCTTGACCTTATTTTTAAAGGCTGTTAGAGTTTCAGCTTGCCGGTCATGCATTCCACAGACGAACAGAAAGAACCCTGAATGATCTAAATTAAATTGTCTCTGGTCAAGTCTGTCGTGCAACCTGTCTATTGCAAAAGTTATAATATATTATGTCAGTTGATGCAATCGCGTATAAGACAGAATGAACTACGGAAACAGAAGGTATGAGATATAGGTAAATATTCAATCAGATAAGACTATCATGACAAAAAATTTAAACACACGCACGCACAAACACACGCAAAAACGCACTAATGCGATTAAGATGTTATGGAGCTAAACGGTAATCAACAGGCGCATCGCAACTAAGGATGTGGATGAGTACTAATAAAACATAACTAAGAATAGAAATCTATGGAAAGTAGACAGACAAACAATAGTATGGGACTAATTGACGGTTTGCTCACGACCGCGTATACATACAATTAGGCTGCGTATACATAATTTTCGTAGCCCCGCGTAGCGAAGCTCTGGTGGCAAAGGGCTAACGGAGCTAGGTATTTGTACATACAGAAAAAAGAGGTGAGCGAGAGACGCGCGCGGTTGGTGTGCGAGGGATGTGTGCAAAATTGTGTGTAATATCGAAGAGTCCGCCGCTACGCATCCTTACACCGCGCAATGTTTTCGCACAGTTTTAGTGGTAACCATCACACCGCTAAACATCCTCGCACCGTCTTAAAAGTCAAAGTCATGCAACAATAAAATTACAACAGCGGATTCTAAAGCTTCACTTTTTGCAACCAAGAAATAAATCTGACTCGAACCAACCAGAAATTTCTTTTATTATCCTGCCTAGATGCGAGTCCATAAGTAATTCACACTTTATAGCAATAACTTTCATTTCACCCAACTTCTATACAGGTTGTTACAGAAATTTTAGGAGCGTTATGTGTAGCTGACTAATAGTTGATTAAGCATGAAAACAAAATGGATTTTGAAAAAAATTACGTGCACACTTCTAAACAACACATTATGAATTTTTTTTTTTTTTTTTTTTTTATTTAAAACTTCCTGCAGTTTACATTGCACGAGGCGGACTTAATGCCACATGGCATTATCTACCAGTCAACCTTTGGGTGGTTCAGTGAGGGACATGGCAGGTATATAAGAATGAAATTTCATGAAGAAAGTTATAATTTACATAGAAATACAATTGATTATACATAATACATACATATATAAATACTTACAGATAAATATATATTCAAATAAATACTATATATAGATACAAAATATACCTATGGTTGTGAGGTTATGAGGATATTTCTGCCAACTGCTTCCTGTAAAATTCACGGACCTTAGCTTTAAACGTATCTCTGCTGGTGGACATCCTAATCTCAGGAGGGAGCGCATTCCATAGTAAAATAGAATAGATAGCAAATGAATCATCATGTCAATTTCAATAATTTTGTTTTTTTTTTTAATCAGAATCTTCAGAAAAATCTGGATCATTATATCAACATCCTTGGTATTAAATACCTATAGTTTAATTCATGTCAGCACTCTCATACGAAATATTAGCTTTATCGGTCAATATTCAAGTGAAATTTTTAAAGTTTAGTTTTACGTTACTCACGGGGTCTACTATATACTATATACGACCCTAAAGTTTGACCACACCTTTCTGTAACACCTCTTCTTCTTCTCAGGGCTCTTTCTTTCTTTCTTTCCGGCAACCGCAAGTTCGAATTACTGGTACGCGAATCTGAGCTGCTCGAGCTTTTGCTTACTCCCCCCAATCCATCTGTACAAGCACCATCCGTTTCCTTTCCTACTTCTTAACTACCTTTCCCTTTAAATATAATGCTAATTATCTCCATCTAATTCACAAAAGACCCGGTTGTGTGGCAGTTGTCCCACATTACGTAAGTATGACTAAATTACGGTCGAATTTAAAACATTATTATTATTATTTATTTAAGTCATAATTCTACCCGTCTGTTGCGGCTTTGGTTCTTACCTGCGTTGGCGCGTAAATTTACCGTAGTGCAGTACGGTGATATTGGTGCCGATTCTATTGTACACCCGACTAAACTAAAACCTGACTTAATTTCTTCATATGAAATCAACCTCGTGTTCTTCGTAATAAAGTCTATTTGTTACTAGCATCTATTTCTCAGCGCCGCTAAATTTCACTAAAACCTGTCAACGTATACTCCACTTTATTTCCACGCAGCGAGAGTCTCCATTTATTCAAACGCTGTATAATTGCCGTATAAAAACTTGTTCAAAACGAACAAGGATGACGTCTTTTTAATCTACACCTACGAAGACGCTTACTAAAAACACAGAACAAAAGAGATGGCATTCAACGGATAGCGGCTCTCGCTACGTGGCTGGTATTAAAGTTTATTTAAGCGTATCAGACTTTAGTCGACAAATAAATTGCTTATTTCGATAGCGACATATTATGTTACCTACTTGTTTCAATTTGAAATAAGACCTTGTTTCGAAGTGTACAAGGTTTACATCTTATATGAAGAAAATTTAGTGAATTTTAATTTAGCGAGTGAAGTAACAGAACTGGGACTATTGTGGACTTTGGAATTGGAGCGGGCAAAGATAATTTGCTCTTTGCTCTTAAATTGGTTTTCATTCCAGGAGACTTTTTTTTGCGGTAGAAGCAAGGAGAAAACCTAAGCCTTGTTCGCGGGTGTCATCTACATTTTACTTGCCGGAAAGGGAAAGTTAAGCCTTTAGATGTTCTCTGTTCCCCGAATCTATTTCTGCGCACTTCGCTAAGGCCAAGGATATGCAAATTGTATCTGAACATCTCTTTTTCCATTTGAGCCAGTCTACAGTTTTCGTGGAACGTTTGCACATTCCAATAAACAATTCATGTCCAAGGAATCGGTGTATGATCGGCCCGGTTTTGCTCTGTGTTCGTTTCTTTAATCATTTGTTTTCAGACAAGAGAGTGACTCGGATATTCATATAAACGTTGAATAAAAATTTAAAAAGTTTCAGAAAATGTACTCTTGGTGTAAACGAGTTTCCTTGATTTATAAAAAGACGAATCAAAAAGGAAATACTTTTGCATTATTAATAAGTAAAAATCCTTTGAAAACAGAATTACTCAAATTCTTGGCTTACGTCAGGCTTTATTTCATAGAATGAAGATAGTCGCGTGTAAAGAATTACTGTGAAAATGAGCGCTGTCTACCGGCGTGTCATAGAAATTCAATGTAATGTCCAACTCAATTTAGCATTCGACGAATTAACAGCTTTTGATGGAAGAGTATAAATATAATATTATGTTGATATTTACAGAATTTATATATAATACATTATCGCCTTCAAGGGTGAGACCGGGTGTGGTGATGTACTACACATTTACAGGTTGCCACTAATAAAATCCAGGATGGTATATGAACATAAACAACTTAAGTAAGAGAAAGAATGAGGTAGTCCCCGGATCACGAGAACAACTATTGAGGCAATCACACCTTAAATTATAAACTGTAACAACCATCAGCCCCAAATAGTATTGCCAGAACTAATAACAATACTAATATCCTGGGCCTTACATCGCTATCTAAACCCAAACTAAGCAGAACTTGTACGGGTTATAGAACACGAATAAACATTACATAGATAATTTTTTTTTGTAAATACATTTTTATACATAGAAACACCCAGAGATATGCAAATAAATGTGTCAAAGTATCTGAAAAAGAAAATTACAAAATAAATTATTCATTCATTCATCAATTCATTTATTCAATGAAGACAACTATAATACTTATATATACCTACTAGCTATGCGGCCACTCGTTGCTGGGCCTAGGTAATCATTATCACTTCACTACATATTATAAACCAAGTCCCCCGCCACGTCTGTCTGTTCGCGATAAACTAAAAAACTACTGAACGGATTTTCATGCGGTTTTCACCAATAGACAGAGCGATTCATGAGACGGTTTCAGTGTATAATATGTTAAAGTTTTGTGTAAATTGGTTGAAATATGATGATGATTGTTGAATATGTGTCTGCTACTCGTGCGTAGACGGGGCGGGTTGCTAGTTTGCAATAAAAACTATCCTATATCTCAAATTGGACCAAACTGCAGTGTGCAAAATTTTATTAAGATACAATGTCTTTTGCACACTATGTGCAGTTTGGTACAATTTGAGATATAGGATAGTTTTTATCTCAATGTATCGTGACATTTTTTTTTTTACAAGTTACTTAGCCACAGCAGGCGTGGTCGGGTAGCTAGTATAGATATATATTCTTATTTTTAATCATATTCATTATATTCTATTTATATATTCTTAATGTGTGAATAAAGATGAGGATTTGATATTTAAACGAGCTTAATCACAGTGAATTACAAAGGTTTAATTGAAAAAGTTTTAATGGAGCCAAAATCGGAGGTGGCAAAAACTGTCATCTGGTTACAATTGTTTAGCAGTAATCCTGAAAATGCAGTGATAAATACCCAACAAAATTCTTAAGATTAAAAAATCATCATAATCTAGGTGTACTTCGTATCTGTTACTCTTGCAATTGTATTTTTTTAAAGATGTTTTTTTTGTTATGTTGCAAAGCCCTAGTAACACTCCTGATATTGCTAACATATACACATCGAAGCGGATTATCATATTGACTCATACTTTTTTTAAAAAAAAAAGTAACGAATCGATAACTCTAGAACTCAGAGCGTCGAAGCTGTGTCACTACTTTATATATTTTGTATAATACACTTCAAGCAGTACACAACAGATTGAACCGCACAATCACACATACAGGTCATCGTACGATGCATATTCCAGTACGTTATTCTTAAAATGGCGGGAGGTTAATGGATAAGGCGTCGGACTTGCGATCAAGTGGTTGAACTTCCCCAGTACACTACCACTGACCCTACTCCTAACACTAACTGCTAATAAAATATAAATTAAGCAAAATGCTTAGTTGCAATAGCTTAACATACTAGTCATCTTTAAAAAAGGGAGGGAAACTGTCAGATTCTGGTTTAAAATAACCAAAATTTCGATTTCTTAAGCGACTGAATATGTTACAACATTAACGCGTTGGTATATTTTAATATCTTCAGTAATACTCGACGCCGATTCTACCTCATTAGTCTAACACACTTTTCACCGAAACCAGTAAGGTCCAGTAGTTGTAAATTGTATTGTTGATTCGACACCCGATTCTGAGTGACACCGGAAAAAACATGTTACTGCATTTTGCACTTCTTAGTACAGTGATACTGATAATAGTACGACAAAACAAATTGTGTTGAATTTATTCACTAAATCAATACTGTCATCGACCGCGGGCCTTTTTTTTTTTTTTTGTTGACGGGGTGGAAAATCCCTTCGGCTCTCCGGCTCCTCGGGGACACAGGAGCCAGGAGTATGTGGTGTTTCCACTAAAAACCACCCCGACAGCCGGTCACAGGCGCCCTGCTCTGGGGAGGACCCATCGACCGCGGGCCTACGGAGTTCATTAAACACGTTTTTCGCTTCCTTCCCCTCACGGTTTTCGCTTCCTTGTCTTTGACAAAAATGTCACTATTTTATAGATTTCTTATACTATTTTATTTTTATGTTTAGAAGTAATTTAAAATTGTTCATTTTCGTTTTAAATAACAAATATCTACGATCCTAAAGTTCGACATGCCCATGGCGGTGCTGAAAATTGTACTTGAATAAAAACATGTGCTATTTTAGTTCTTTAAATCCACAACCTCTGATCTGTTCAGAGGTTGTGGATTGCAGAAGTTGCAATAGTTAAAAAAAAAAAAACATATTATGAAGAACGAAAAGTTGACTGAATGAGATGAAATTCTAAATACAACATACTACATTCGAACCAAAATATCAAAAAAAAGATTCGGTCAAAATTAATAAAAGTCACATAATATGAGTAGCGGAAGACCTCTCCCATAAATAAATCTGTTCTCACGAAAGAAAAAAAAGATGGCGTTATCAATTAATAGCACGCTTAGGCTCCATCACAGTCTATACAATGAGGATATATTGGATATACAGTATTGGATTCATGAGAAAGCGTTTCTACTGCATATCAACAGTTGTCTGAAAACATTAAATCACACAGACCGACAATAAATTCCGCACATTTGAAAGTTAACAGCTCGTTTCGACTGCCAACATTATTTGCTTTAAAAATCCAAAAATAAAAAAAACACTCCGATTTCCGGTTACTACGAATACCAATAAGTAAATAAATTCTCGATTATAAATAAGTTGACTTAAGTGAAATACAGTATTATAATGCTCTTTTATAGGCGATTTCATTCATCGGAACTTCATGGAACAAAAGTGCTGGGCGTAAGGATGCTGCTGTAATCGAGTATTTAACAATTAAATTCAACATTCTGTTATAAGTACACTCCTGAACCGCAGCTTACAAGGGTGTAACATTGTTTAGTTTTTACTATAGATTCCGGCATTCCCGGTATCATACACATCGGAACTTCCACATGTCAATGCCGTTAGTGACTACATATTATAAACAGTCAGCTATGCCTGACTATTATGATGTTTCTATAAACAATATAGTATAAACATAAAAAGAAAACAAAAGAGTACGCAAGTCATCTGAATGTTCTGAATGTAAATTAATTCTTAAAATTAATTAATTAATTAATCTGAAAACCTCCGCAAGTTGATGGTATAAAAAAGCAAAACTACGTCGAGCATTTTGGAGGTATGTATGTACCGTTTGATTGGTGTATCAATCTTATACTATCGTGTTTGTTAAATGTGAGGTTCAAACTTCCATATTGCAATGCAATACTTACCTTGACAAAAGGTAAAATACTAACGAACAAGGTGAGATCGAAATTGCTGCAGACAGCTTCTATTGAAGCTTGTACTGTACAACCAATTCTGGAGGGGTTTAAAACTTTGAAACGGATCAAAATAATTATTTCAATAAGTCCACACAGGGGCGCTCCTAGGCAGTATGTACCGGGCCTATGTGGGTGCCCGTCGCGCCCCACTTACCGCTTAGACGAAAGTCTTCACTGAGCGGTAAGAGCTGCTAACCAAACTAGCGTTAACTTCTAGCGGTAAAAATAATGATATATTATTTTATGTCTGTAGGCTTACTGCAAAATATATTGCTAGTAAGTGACTAGACAAGTTATAGTTTGCCAACAATAATTAACTGAGCCTGAGAACGGATTTTCAAAGAAAAAAACAAAAATTACAATATTAGGTAATTATTGTAATCAAATAACTTAATATACATACTAATAGTAATAATATACATACATACACTCCGCTCAAACATTTGTTGCTCACACAGAACAGTGTCGACAACACGAGTCGCACACGTCTAATTTTAAATCATATTTATTTTTTAACAATGTAGGCACGCATCGCACGGAAACCTGCATGTTCTCAAAGGTTTGTGAAGTCTACCAACCCGCACTAGGCCAGTGTGGTCCCTCTCGTACAGAGAGGGGCCCAGCAGAGAGATGATTATAATAAAACTTATACCGATTTCGAATATATCTGAAGTTTACATATCTTAGAATGTACCCTTATTAAAATATAAAAAGTTCCCGAAAGTTAAAGATCTTTGACATAATATTGCATCGAAAAAAATTATATTATTGCAATATTAAAGCTGCAATATTATAGTAGTTAGTGTGTAGCACCGACTTCAAACAGGCCAGTATTGTAGTCTTTTCAATTAAGTTTTTAATCAATTATTTTTCACTTTTCAGTGCCCTTTGTTCGTGTTTATTGAAGTCGGTTTGACTTTTTTTAAAGTGTTTATTTTTCGCACAAGTACGTTAGTAAACAAGCACCTGACGACGATGCACCGAATATTTGCTACATAATGTAAGGAGCAGATCAATCGCTGTAATGACTTACATCATCATCTCAACCCTCGAAAATTACACTAGTGAACATGAGCTTCTCCTATAGGCCTGCTATGTTTCCCCGTCCATTGACTAGGACGTCGGTGAATTTAATGGAGGACGTCCCACTTGGCACGTTAAATTACCACCGTCCAAGTGAATGCCTAAATTCACGAAGTAGCTCTTGAATGGTTCCTTGAATCGCTTTTAAAAATTCGTGAGGACAATTTTAGACAGACTAAAGTCAATATTTTTAATAGTCTTCAGTCAAACTACCGTTGGCCTACCCGTTCGTTGAAATTTACATTTTAAATGTAAAAAATTCAAGAGCGCAAATAAAACTGTATTAAAATAACTAAATTTTAAAAATATTTACACGCGGAAACTTCTAGCTGTCGATTGTGGAGTTGTTTTCTAAAGTTTAGTCCGAGGTGATGTGTGCGTTCCGAGGTGATGTGTCCGAGGTGATGGGCCGCTTTTTTATAGCCATCCGAACTTGGTCGGGTTATGTAGGTTTTCGATGCTTTATCAGCATTTTAATTGTTTCTCTTTAATTACTGAATTTAATGAGATTAAATTTTGTATGTGATTAGTTGAATTACTACACTAATTATTGGAATACATTTTACTATGCAATTCCTTTAGAACGTCGTGATATTTGACTGCTTTGTAAACAGTGGTCTATTCGTGGTAAATTGTCCTATAACTCTTTAATTACTAACGGAAAATCATAGATACTTGGCAACATGTTGCACACTTTTACAAGGTTTGTATAAACGTTAAAATCTAGACCCCAGAGTACATACTTTACGAACTAAGACCTAATAAGCGTATTTTACGTTAATATTTTTTTCTTTTAAACCCTACGATTTTTTCTAAATCTGTTTTTTAAACAAATATAAACAAATTCAAAACAACGTATGTAAAAATCTACAGCTCTCTATACAAGCGCTTTATATGAAAACTAGCTAATGGCCAAACGTTCGCGTAGCGGAAACTTGAATTTCTCCGAAGTTTATGCATGCACTAATTTTATTCATTCATACACAATTACACACAAATACACACTAATTTTTGGACACATTTTTTTTTTCTTCTAAGTCCATAGATTAAAAAAAGTTCCGCCAGGACAACGTTCGCCCAGCGGAATCAGTTTTTAGCGAATTTCTCCCCAATGGCTGCATGCACAAATTTTTTTTTAGTATTCACAATTACACGACGTCATACACTAAATATCTGCATAATTAAAATCTTTAAATTCAACAACATTCCGCTGCGCGAACGCACACCGAGGTGATTGCCTAATATACTTTGTAGGGTATCTTTAGATGGTCCAACCCACTTTAACTTTGATAAGATTGTATATGTTGTAATAGTTTATTGCTTAAGACCCACCCTTTAAAACTAGAGAGATTGTATTCTGTGCGTTTGCGTGCTACGGAAGGTTAAATTGTTATGTGGCAGGTTACACAAAAAAAAACCGGGCCCGCAGAGATAGGTTTCGTGTTTTTTTCTAATTTTATTAAAAATCTGCCCTCCAGTCCCCCCCTTTAAGGAAATATCCCCCATTCACGAACTTAACCTTCATTTTAGCCCTGTTGATTTGTCTGATTTGATCTTTATATTTCGTCAACACTTTCATTTTCCGAATCATTGCTATCGACTTTTCCAGTCTCTGAATATGGGGTTGCAGAACTAGCTTATGGCCTTCTATCACCGCTGTAATTTTTGTTAATACTTTAATACTTTTTCTCTTTAAGTAATCTTTAGTCTAATTCTCCCATAGAACAATGCATCAAAGTATGTATCATTATTAATTGTAATTAATAATGATAATGGTGAATATCTATAATATGTATGTATTTATTAAATATATAAGTATGTTTATCAGCAGTCTGGTGATCATAGCACAGGCTCTGCCTAGTTTGGGATCAGACAGCCGTGTGTGAGATGTGTAAGTTATTATTCTCTTTATTTATTTAATATACATTTAAATGACATTTTTAAATACATTTACAATAAAAAAAAACACAAATATATTTAAAAATATAAAAAATAGTGTCCCACCGGTATCGGGTACAGGGACCAAGCTACCGGTGGTTAGGGTTCCAGAGCGTGCCGTGTCGAGAAGGACTGCCTTCTGCATTAGGCTCTTAATCCAGCTGCCTAACGTGAGCCTCTGAAGGTGTTGGTCGAGGCTCTTAGCAATTAACCCATGGGCCGAAATGACTATCGGTACAATGATTGCTGAATCTACATCCCACATGTCGACAATCTCGTAGGATAAGTCCAAATATTTTGTTTGTTTATCTTTTTCTGCTTTTAAGAGATTGTCGTCATGGGGAATGGTGATGTCAATTATTATTATTATTAGTATGTATGAATATATGTTATCTTCTACTCAAAGCCTAAATTAGCCAAAATGTTGTAGTAATTTGCCGTTGATTTGCCATCTTGCAGAGCGATCACAAGATAGTATGGCGTTAGTTCGGTTTTGTTCCTTAATAAAGTGTCATAATTACCAGAATATGATTTTAGGTAATAATCTTCATTTTTGCTTTGTTGATCTGTCGTCCAAGTTTGAAAGCAATCGGTGCATAATTGCGACCTCTATCGTGCCGGTAAAATTGAGTTACATACATATATATTTATATATGTATATATTTATATACGTAAAATATTATCATATATATTATAATAAAATTTCTTCACAGGAGGTCTAGTTATGATCCCTAGACCCCAAAACAACCACCAGTTAAAAAGTATACATATATATATTATATATTTTTGTTTTTTTGAAAAACTCTACACCTGGTACAAAACCAATAGGTAGGCTTTTCTTCGAAATCAACCTAATACCGAATCACGAACGATCATTATAAAAGCCTGCTTAATCGGATTTCGGAAATTATATTTGTCGTAAACGCGCGGAGTGTGATCACTAGTCATTTAGTTTATTTACAGTGTGGCATTTTGTCTGTTATTTCAAGTGTGACGTGTGTAGTTCACTGAAGTGCTGAAAATGTTACGTATAGCTTACGGTGAATTGTCTTTTTAAAAACATATTCTTATCGAGATGTAAAGGAAGTATTAACTGTAATACGTTGTTTAAGCCTGAGAGGGACAGCTGCCGACATTTTCATCTCACGAATCAATTGTTACCATTTTAAAAGTTAGTTTCATTATAAAACACCTTGCCGCTCGACTAGTGCCCAATAAGCTGAATTTTCAGCAAAAACTCTATCGCATAAAGTTCGCTGAAGACATGATAGAACGAGTCAATCAATAGTAAAAATAAAAAAGAAATGCGTTTAAAAAGGTTTTGATGATTAAGTTATACATTAGAGTACGTGTATTGTTTCGGAATAGGCCTAAAGGTTACAATTAATACATAGCACACACTTACGCCTGTATGTATCAACAAACGGGTAGGCTGAAGGGGTAGGCCGAGGCATATCAAAAGCCCACATTTTGCAGATTATTATAATTTAGTCTCACTTTCATAATAGGGGAGCAAGCCTATTGCCGTCATTCAGGCACTTTCGAAAATGCATAGGAATTTGGGATTATATTAAAGTAAAGGGAAAGGTAGGTAAGAAAGAAAGGGATATTGCCGATGGATTGGAGGGTGTGAGCAATAACTCGAGCACGGTAGGGTCGCATAAGTAACTCGCAATACAAGATATTAAATATTTTATGTTACATTGACCAATATCCGGTACTTTCTTGATGTAGTATAGTCGTTGTTTTCAATACTATGTCAAATTATATATTTTATTATCTATCAGTAATGAAACATGTAATTATCCGTTTTATTCATATTATCCGAATAATACACACATCAAAAAAGTCTAAGCAACACGTATCATTTATAGGCATGTTATTTAATTTTTTTCTTTGATATTCTATTATTTTCTTAGCAAGTAGATAGATTGGTGTTCAGTCTTTTATGTTCTTGGAAACATATTATACTGGCTGATTTAAAAAATGGAAACTTTTCGATTGTGTTTTGTTTACATTAAAATAAAAGCTTAAATTTTTTTTTCGATTTCATGAGTTTTCGCTCCTTGATAAATTTTGGTATTTATCTCACTTTTATCATTTTGAGATAACTGAAACTGTCTGTTTTTGAAAAAAAATTAGTAGCGAGTTAATTTTTCATGTCATGTAGCGACGCCATTTGACTGCTGATGAAATGCAGAGAGCTGTAGGAATGCTACAAGCGGGAAGAAATCAGTCCGAGGTATCTTGGCATTTTGATGTCAATAGGAGCGTGATTTGTCATCTCACAAAATCCTGGCTCACATTTCTCGCTGATGCATGACAATGCGCGTTCGCACACAGCTCGGGGGGCCCGAGAGTACTTGGCATTGAAAAACATCTGGGTATTGCCGTGGCCTGCACAATCGCCAGAGTTGAGCTCAATCCCATCGAGCACGCATGGGACGACTATCCAAAAACTGAAAGACTTCTTAAAATTCCATTGGGAGCGATTGCCGCAGGATCAGATAAACAATCTTATAAATTCAATGAAAAATCGTTGTCGACAAGTTTTAAACAACAGAAGCGGTAGGCAGTCATGGAACTGCCGAAAAAAGTGAAAACTTAAACGAAACGACGAACTCAAAACGTCACATTAGCAGGTTGGTGACATTAATTAATAAGGAGCTGACAGAACTTAATGTTTAGATTAGCGCCCTCTAGTTTATCTATATATATATATATATATATTATCGGCGTGACCGGCACGAACGAGTTCAGTGCTTTTTTCCCATAGCAAAAGTGCACAAACGTACCTAGTTTTCACTTAAAAAAGAAATGATATTATTTAATTTTGTAAAACATGAAAAGTTTAATTTCGTTTTAACTTTATTTTATACTACGCATGTTACGGTACACATATTGTTTATTATTGTGATTAAATGAACAATTCAATGAAGGATGTTATTGCTTTAGTCACTTATGCATCAAAAAATGCTTAGTTATTATTTATAAAAGAAATATAAATATATTACAATAGTAAAAATCGTTCAAAAGTTCAAAACCGTACATGTTGCTTAGACTTTTTTATGTATGTAGTATGCAGGATATCCGGATAATAAATTTGGTGGATATCGGGATATTTAGGTTATCCGGATAGCATGCCCTACCTTTACTGCATACTAAGTTTCTACAGAGCGTTCTTACGTTTAACAAATAGAAACCGATTTGACTTGACAGTCTACTACCGTGTATTGCACCTTGGAAGTGGTTATCATTCTGAATTCAGAATGCACATTTCTCTTGAACATTTGTAAGTGATACTCTCCATCTGTATCAATATATTTTAATGAAAAATTATTACAATTCGATCAACTCTGAAGTGTAAAGTATAGTAGAAGTATATTTTCCATGTCCCGGAAACAGTACTTTTGGATGAAAAATACCCTATGTTCTTCTCTGTACCCCTAGCAACGTGTATGTATACTAACTTTTAAACTTTCGCGTTCCATGATATAATATTATCTACGTATTAACGGGAATTAACGCGATCACGAAAAGGTATTACATACCTCTGAATTGCCTGACGTTTCGACCAGGTTGCACTGGCCGTGGTCACAGGCTGACTGATCGATGATTTCGTGATCGCGTTTATTCCCGTTAATACGTAGATAATATTATAACGTGTTTGTATGTATGTATCACGGCGACAGTGTTTTGGGACTCGAAAGGAATTTTATAGATTGAGTACATGAGAAAAGGTGAAACCATAATGCAACCACCTTGCGTAATTTAAGGGAAGCAATAAAAGAAAAAAAGGCGGGGTAAACTGCCCGCCGGCGTGTTGCTTCTTCACCACAACGCTCCGGTTCACACGACTGGCGTTTCCAAGCTGCTGTACGAGATTGTGGTTGCGAAGAGTACCCGCATTTTATGTTTCTTAACTTGAAAAAAGAACTTCGTGGAGGACGATTTTCCAACGATGAAGAGCTCAAGGCGGCAATAAATGCACATTTTTCATCCAAGGAGAAAAGTTATTTTTTACAGGGTATAGAAAAATTATTCGTATACGTTTCATTGTTATCACGGTTTTTTTTTCATGCTAATACCGAGAATACATTGAACACCCACCCCTCGTATGTTATGCTATTGTTATGGATTATTATAATAAAAAGTATTAAAGCAGATGGTTTTTTTGCCGTGTGTACTTTAATCTACTAATGTGATGTTTGTTAAGCCATCAGTGACATACAAGCTACATGTACCCGAGGTAGTTGTAGATGATTAACGCGTTATTTTCATAGTGAGTCATCACTCATTACGAAAATAACCTGCATAACTTGTTTTAGCTACTGATATGCAACAAATATACCTAAGCATTTATTTATGTTTGTATGTTAGGCGTTTTATTGCATTACGCGCATTTTTTTTTTGTACATTATATGTAAAGATTTCAAAGATTAAATATAATGGCAAGATCTTAAGTTATCTCTTTTTTCAATGGTTTAATAAACCTTTAATAGATTTTTCCATAGATCCAGGCACCAGTGAACACAGGGTAGCTCACTCCTATCCTCGCCGGCAGCAAATCTGGCCAGCTTAAACCACGCGCGCTCGCTGTGTTATGTTATATTCTTATTATTACACTGTCACAGCTTAACATCCTTATATATATAATATCTTGAATATTCGCATCACCATCAAAGCAAAAGGAACTCTCGCTCGTGAACATTCAGTAGTATTTTATTTGTAAGGTACCGATACACGCAACTGATTAAGTATTTTTTAAATATAACCTTAAATAATTTATAAACCTGGAGTCCAATTACATCTGTACAAAACATTTACTAGTAAATTAGCTTCGTTGAGGAAAATAAAATAAAAATGATTACAAGTCATAAATAACAAAAAAAAAAAATACAAATTATGAAATAATAACTTGACTTGTACTATATAATATAATAATAGCATACGTTTACACTTACAGTGCATTAACAAAGTTACATAGCGGTTGAATTTCGTACTACCTACCACACCACAGTGGTCGTTGCGACAATAGTACATATACGCCTGTAGTCTTTTCTTTCTAAGCATCCTTAGATAGGAATCTTAATTAGATCAGATAGCCCTAGTTACGTGAAATTCACATTTACTCATGGCTTGTGATTGTGATTTCGGATTCAATATTGCCCCATATGCCATTAATTACATTATTGTAGATGATACCTCTGTAAACCCACAACACCCAATTATTATCGAAATCGACGGTGCAAGGTTCAGCAGTAAGCGTTTAAACAAATGTGTAACTACAAGCATGTCTCATTAAAGTGATGATGAAAATGATAACTATATTATAATGAATTGTATATTTATATAACTTATTACAAACGTAATTCGGAGAAGTTTTGCATAGATTCATAATGAATTCCGGCTTTGTAAAGTTATAGTGTCGCAGTTACCGGTGCGTACACGCTCACAACGTCTGAAGGTTTATTCGTGCGTTGCCAATCCTATATTCAAGCATTGGATTTAGATCTCTTTAAAGTGGCAATGAAATTAGGAAATGTAACGACATCTTGTAATCTTGTCCACCCTTACCCCACGCCCAAGATCAAATCTGATATATTTTCATAAAGAAATTCTTTCGTTAGATATGCATTGCTACTTGTGTTTGTCAAATATTTAATCAATGGCCGATATACAAATAAAAAACCGAAAACTATAAAAAACATCTTTAATCTTCAGATTTTGCCGTTGGTTAGTTATTTAATCGACTACCTTCTCTACAGTTTTTGCCTAGAAGGGCCTAGCGGTCATGAAGCCAAAATCCAAACGTTAAGAGACGTTAAGAATCAGGTAGCAGATTTTTTGTATGGAGCCGTCATTCCATAAAGGCGTAACATGAAATATCGCATGTCTGTCTTAAGAGGATGTTCAAGTCGACATCGCTTTTCAACATTTACTAGGAAATACAACTAAGTATTTCTTAAAATACAAACAAATGTGGTCAAGGACCTACTTGTCACTTAGATACACACATATAGGTACAAATATGTCTTTTAGACACGATACAAATCGGTCTACTACCGAGAATTGGCTAAAAATAAATACACTTGTGGCCCGTGGCTATAATAGTTAGGACAAACGTCTGACACTTTCGTACAATTCTATATTGGAAACCTACATTTCATCGAGAATCTTTGAGGCATATTTTAAATCGAATATATAAAAATCAACGTTTGTTAATATTTTATGCGTTGCCGTACAGTTCATCCGGCCATCGAGTCATTTTGCATACACGTTGCTAGGACACAGGGCCGTTGACAAGGTACCAAAAGGTACCCACCTTTCATCTTAAAAATGAACTGTTGAAGAAGGATGGAAAAAATAATTTTAAGTGAGCGAAACCGCGGGCAAAAGCCGAGATCAAATTCACATCGAATAGATGTTTGTTACTCTTTCACGCAAAAATCACTGAACGGATTACGATGAAACTTGGTATGAAGATAGCTGGAAACCTGAATTAACGCATAGGCTACTTTTTATCCCGATATTCCCACGGGATCGGGACTTACGCGGGTGAAACCGCGAGGCGCTGCTAGTAGTTAAATAAATTGGACGACATACAGCGCGAAGTGGAGAGCCTACACTTCAGTCTTCAAAGGACCGGTTTTATAAAATATTATTGTGCTAGTGAGTAATGACTCCAGGGGTACGAGTAACCGCTGACCAACCAGGTCGTGTAGGTAAGTGTTCGTCGTACTGCGAAGAGGCCGTAATATCATAAATTTCTATTTAAAGTTTCCGTCGAATACCGTGTGCGCCTACAAAGTATAGAATATATTAAACATTTAAAAAAAAAACCACGTAATGCGTAACGGTTGCACCATTGCCACGTAGATAACGTTATGTCAATGCAATTACTGCTGGTCCGTCTGAAACACTGAACAAACATGTAATTGTATGTTTCTGCATTGGTTAATATTGACATACGTCTACGTATTGCTACAAACTACGCCGTAGCTACTCGTATGTAGTTAAGAGTTACGAACTGAAGTGCACATTATTGTACCAGCATATTATGAGTATTTCTGCGGAAGTTTGTTGAAACCTTTGTTAAATAAGATGTGGTATGCTTTTCAAAAACATGTTCTCATAAGAGAGAGTATAAGTATGAAATTAGAGTACACGTAGACTTCTGCTCGAATTGGGAACACCATAATAAATTTCACTGACCTGTTTGGTCTAGTGATTAGTGATCCTGACTGTTAAACCAGAGGTCGTGGGTTCGATTCCCACCCAGGACAAATAATTGTGTAATGAGCATGATTGTTTGTTCCGTGTCTGGGTGTAATATATCTATAGTATGTATGTAGTCTGGTTACCATAGTAAAGGCTCTGCCTAGTTTAGGATCAGACGGCCGTGATGTGGAGGGAGGTAAGGCCCTCCGTACTTCATGGTGTGGTCGCCTGCAGTATGTGGCCAAGGTCTGCAGGGGTTCCAGGAGGCTTCCTTCCTAGGGTATACCCGGGTCACCCTGCAATAGATGCACTTATGACGGAGCACCGTGTGGTTTTAGTCGGTTCGATTCCGACATACCACTTTACCATTACCTCCGGTGAGGTGATAACCCGTGGGGGTTTCCACACGAAAAAAAAAACAAAAAGACGGCCGTGTGCGAGATGTGTCAAGTTATTATTATTATTAAGGAAAGCGGTTCGCCTGTGGCTAAGGTCGTCAGAACTTTAAAATAAATTAAATTTTAAATGATTATTTGCTGAGTTATGCCTCAAATATTTATATACAGTATCAAAGTGAAAAACACGAATAATAATGTTATTTGTCACATATTATAAACACTACGTCTTTCAACAAATGCAACGACAATCTGAAATATAATTTGTGTACCTACTTATGCTCTGTCCAGTTTTATATTTTCGTTTTGACAGCTCGATAAATCGTCAATTAGTGATGACCTTAACACGTTGCTGACTCGATCAAAAATAATAATCGATTTTATTTAAGAGGAACTTTTAAATAAAAAAGTTAGCTTTGCTCGGTTTTTATTTTACGTTTTCTAAAAATGAAACCCAGCTAGATCGATTTATCGCCCCCGAAACCCCCTGCATACTAAATTTTATAAATCGCTGGAGCCATTTCCGAGATTCAGATTATATATATACATATATACAAGAATTGCTCGTTTAAAGGTATTAGATGTATATTCAGAAGTGCGGGGACTTGCATATGAAGGGGGGTTCATTGAGGCATTAACACAGACGCTGCGCTGTGAAACCGGCTTTAAGCTAACAACAACCGAACGTAGGTTCAAAGCTTAATGCTTTCCATTAGGTACCCTCACCCCGCCTTGGGTATTAAACATAATTTTCGCGAATGCAGGAGATTTTCGCTGTACTAAAAAGGTTCGCAGTCGGTAATTTCTAGCTCAATCTAACCGAGGCAGCGAAGAGTTTGTTTAGGCCAATGCCAATGCCAATAGGCCAATGGCCAATTTTAATGTTTACATATCGCACTGCTATTACGAGACTGTATCAACTCAAAATAGGGTAACTTTGAGATAATTCATTTTTCATACGTAAATATCAATTCCTTACGCCTCAATAAATATAAAATAATAATAATAAATTGTTATAAGCCAATTTTTTCAACAAAACCACTAAAAATAATTCATATTTTTTTTTTAATTTGTTAAGACAATAGAGTATTGAGTCAAAAATTGGAAATAACTTGATAACCTGCAATCTCTTAAATAATTCATTAATACAGAAATCCCTTAATTTTATCAGTAATCTTTATACAGTGTTCACTTTTCATAATCTTTAACAAGAAGAGAGTAATCAGTTTTCTGTCGTTTCTGAAAAAAACTTCATTTTGAGTTGATACACTCTTGTAATAGCAGTGCGATATGTTATTTACATTTGATCACAAATATTCAATTGGGGTATGGTGGGGTTATATGCACAAAATGTAAAAGTACCTTAGAAAAAAAAGAGATAGTTCTGGGTGGAGATTTACTAAATAAGATATTTCAGACTAGCTGTGCCCGCGACTTCGTCCGCGTGGGATAGTGTCTTTGGGTAGAATTTTTAATTATTTAGGCTAATTGACGATACTTCCATACAACTTTTCATCCCCACCTTTTAACCCCTTACACCCCTTTTTTTTTAAAATTAGCCTATGTCCTTTTAGAGGCTCTAGCACTATCTGTGTACCAAATCTCATTTAAATCGGTTCAGTAGTTTTGGCGTGAAAGGGCGACAGACAGAGTTACTTTCGCATTTATAATATTACTAAGGATTAAAGGGCGACTAAAGTAATTAAGTAGACCTTCCAGAAAGACCGAAGCCAGATATCTTTATCAGCAGTGTTTTTTTGCTGGTAATAAAGATCGTCAGAGATCTATGAGAGAAGGGTAAAGTCTAGTTGCGAGCCACTGTTATCGGACGGCACAAATGAACAATGGTGTTACTAGTTTTTACAGGCATTTGACAGGCCGTGCGCTTTTTTATAATGTGTTTAAACATTTTTTGCGAGTCTAGAGTTGTGCAGTTGAGATTATAGTATAAGCCAGGTAACCGAGCCGTTTTAGTCAATGGGCTTTTTTTTACTAGGCTTAGATTATATATAGGTCCAGATACCGTGTCCAGTACAAAAGTCACCGTTTACTTTTTTTATTCGTTTCGTTAAAAAGACAAATGTAAAATAAAAATAAAGCTACTTAGTAGGAACTATTTATATACTCAATGTATCAGGAAACCGGAGCATTGTATCCCAATATTATTGCATTTTAATTCAGTCACTCAAACCATGTAAATTTAAAGACATATTTACAACAATACTTGGATATATACATACATATATATTTTTTTTTGTTTGAAATTTTATCACGTTCCAACGAATTGACAAATTGTAAAAATCAATACATATTCTATTAGAAAATTAAACGATCTACGAAAAAGGTCGGATATGATTTTCCGCTAAGTTAGCTCGTTTGAAAGTTATTCAAGGTTAAATTTCAGTAAACCCAGTTGGAGAGATTGACTTAACTTTAAGTATTATTTACATCTGAATAATGCTGTAAAGGTGGCGCTCAGATCGATAACTACAGTGATTTTAGCGGTGAAATATGAAAATAGTAATAAAAATTAACAATTAGGTTCAACATAGTAGAATTTATAGTTTTTATCATACTTCCAAGTACGTAATTGCAAAATTTTAAATGAGCTAACTTAGCGAAAAATCATATCCGATCTTTTTTGTAGATCGTTTAATTTCCTACAAGAATATGTATTGATTTTTACAACTTGTCAATTCGTTGGAACGCAATAAAATTTTGAATAAAAAAAAATATCACGTTATTTAAATGGGAAATTAAAAATCACGAAGCGCCACCTCTTAATAGTAATATTAAGAGCTGCTGTTTTCACAGACTTATTTTTACGTCATCTTGAACAATACTTTCATGGTAACTAATGAAAAAAAATACAAAATCTTTTTTGGCCCACCCTAATATATATATATATTTATTTATGAACTATCAAGAAACTAGCAAAATTTTACAAGTCCTAAGTGCTCTATAGCTTTGTTCGTTAGGAGTAGGAATAATAAGTTATAATACGAGTACACTCCTATAGCCAAAGTATCGTTTGACGGACACATTGAACTCCGGGCGCTAGAGCTTAGAAATTAAGAATATTTGAAGGATTCCAATTTCGCGAACATGAACAGTAAGGATGTTTCTCGTCTTTCTATAAATAACAAGTTTGGCAAAGAAAATTATACATACTGCTAGAATGCGTTATGGGTAAATGAAAATCACGTCCTTAGCAACATCTCTAATAACGGCGTCCGCAATTTTATTAATTTGAAATTTTGTTCTGTTTATAAATACATTAGGAAATAGAATACTTAGAACTGAAATGTGATGTTTGGACACTTATGATTTTTTTTTGTATAATTTTTACAGGATGTAACTGCACAACCAGGCATTTTTGAATATTATATAAATAGCGGCTCTAGACTTACTTCAGCGGCGAACGTCCGCTCGTGTATGACGAGTGAGTCGCTTGTATTTGTATTAGTCGCTTGTATTTTTTGGCTTCAGCTTTTGGGCGCGGATTAGGCATCTGGACCTATATATAATCTAAGGGTACTAGGTATATCATTCAACAACTGCATGCAAAACATTATTTAATAAAATCTAGAAATAGGCCCTATAGGATTCATAGGAAATACCAAGGATAAACTGTTTTTATTTATTATTCATACGTCAATCTAAAATTCCTTTTCGACTCCTACGGTATTGCATCCATTTTTCCGATTCTAAAGTTGAACTGAAAAATATTTATTATTCAGCTTAAACCAATTACTAACTTATTTTACAATTCATGGCTTGGTCTGGTTTTAGACAGGCAATGGTTTGTAGAATTGACGGAAAAGCCAATTAGTTCAGGACATGCACCCATAAATAGAATATGGTATTCACCTCAATACGTTAAATATTACTTAGTTGGCCTTAAGACAGCCATGGGAGAGCCATGCTTCGGCACGTATGGGCCGGCTCGACTCCGCTTGATACCACGGCCTCACAGAAAACCGACAGTAAAACAATGCAGTATTGCTTTTCGCCACGTGAGTGAGGTTACCGGAGGCGCTAACCCTTCCCTCTCCCCTACTCCCGTCCTTCCCCTCTCCTCCCCTCTAATCCTCCTCTCCCGTCTTCCCGCTCTTCCTCTCTTCCTCACCTAGGGCGGCAAAGCACTTGTGACTCTTGAGTTACAGGTGCCCATGGGCGGCTGTAGTCATTTACCATCAGGTGACCCGTCTGCTCGTTTGCCCCCTATACCATAAAAAAAAAGTTGGCTGCGATTTTGAGTTTCTGGGTTTTCCAGGTCGGGGAAACTGATATTGGGGATCATCTGTTAGGAAAATCTCAGCAAAGTATAGAGAGACGGTCCCTGTCTATCTGTAAAAATTTTGTTGTTGTTTTTGAGCGTGTGGATATGAACACCACTTTTTGAGATTGTTCTAACAATGCAAATCATACACAATAATGAAAAAAAACAATCGCATTCTAGTTATTCCATTAGATATTCACATTGACAGCCCATACAATGGCACTTTATACAAATGTTTACTGTACTCCAATGGTTAAGTGTTCAGGACACCATTTGGCAAGGAACTACCAAAATGTCTAGTAATGTGCCAAAATGTGAAATGGGTATACTTATTAGTTAGCATACGCTCACGAATGCACACTTCCGAACCTCGTCACGAATTTTATTTTTATTACAGACTGCTGCCCTGGTCATCAAAGGCGCGGCAAGGGGAGGTCTTTGGGATTACGTGATATGCAGTATCAAAGCAATCAATTGCGACTTCAATCTAATCGAATTAGTTTCATTGTTATTATTAAAAATATGGTTGATCTATAATAATTTAATATTAAACGTAGATAGGTACATAGTACAGTAACATACTATACATATACATACACTGTATATAAATGTATGTTACTGTACTATATCACAATAATTATAAATAAGATTAACAAACTAATCTAATAAAAGATTTAACAATGTCTCTGACGAACCAACGAAGATTTACTAGGCTATGCATGATATATAGTGAATATAGCATGCATAGCATAGTAAATCTTAGATTATGCCTCGAACGACATTTACCCTAGGTAGAAAGTGAATTATTATATAAACTGTATTACTTCTTATTCTACATTCATATCTTTACGAGTACACCTTTCATACAATCTTGCGTTTTCGGGTTCTTCTGACCTGAAACCTTTCTTCAGAACATAACCAATTTGGTCTTAATATGTTCTGCGTAGTCGACACTCACGTTCACCAAATACTTCTTTCGTCTTCCTACGTGCCTCCTCAAAATAGTTTCCTAAGGCCATTTTCTGTGGGTTTTTTTTTGTTCTCCCTGCGACAGACGATACGCAGTCTAAGAGTATGAAAAGACCTGATTTTCAATGGGATAGATTAGCTATATAATTATATAGTGTATTTGTATTTAATGTGGTCACTTAATGTAGTATGTTGTTATAAGCAATGTCGTATATTTATTATATACTAGCTGCGCCCCACGGTTTCACTGGGTGGGAATATCGAGATAAAAAGTAGCCTATGTCTTAATCCAGGTATCCAGCTATCTATATACCAAGTTCCGTCGCAATCGGTTTAGTATTTTTTGCATGAAAGAGCAACAAACATCCATACATCCTCACAAAACTTTCACGTTTATAATATTTGTAGGATCTTATAACCAAATGTAGTTCTAAACGATGTTGTTTTAATAGGTTTTGACTGTATTTATATTTAATATGATGAACTGTGTAGCGAGGATTTTACAAACAATCAAATAATGGATTAAAGAATACCCAGACTTCATTGACTGTTCGCGTTTTTTGAATCAGTATAATGAAGAGCTGGATTTCCTGGAGCAAATGTTACCGGGGATAAAACTTCATCACCATATGAATAACTGGATTTCCTGGACCATGTTACCGGGGATGTAACTTCATCACTATTTGAAGAGCTGGATTTCCTGGAGCAAATTGTTACCGGGGATGAAACTTCATCACTATGAACTTGAGTCTTAGCAAGACTTCAAGCAGTGACATAAAATCAGGGAACATCGCCGCTTAAGAAAGTCAAGAAGTCAAGCTGATGGCTGTCGTTTTCTGGGACACATAAAACTTACTTCTTATAAATCAGACCTGGCTCCCGCAATTATTATCTGTATCTGCAGTTTACGTTTTCAAGAATAAACACTCTTTATAATGGCATTTATAAATAAAATCATAGATTTGAGGAAGGAACCATGAAGTTAAAAACTCAGTTTCGTACATCCACATAAAACATACTGAAATTAAAAATATTTATTTAGAACATGATTTACTTTTTATATTTGTTTGGAATTGCAATTTTGAAATTTCTTATTTTGTTTTAAAGGGTTTTCCCAGGTGGTCCCATTTAAATTTTATCGAAATCAGTCGAGCGGTTTCTTAAAAATCAACAAATATCTAAAAATTGTATACATCGACGATGTTTTCGTTTGCTCCGAAACATCGCTGTTTCATTGGAGCAGTGCGTTTAGTTGTCCTACCCATATTATATTTAAACAAAATACATCTACGTTCCATTAAAAAGCATATTGAAGTCGGTGATACTTCTGTTTAAAAGATAATTATTGTTTCCTTCTAACACTTATGTCAATTAATATTTTACTATAAGGTTGGCTGTCGTCGCATAATTGCCAGTAACGAAATTTAACAAATAATGGTAACAGCAGTTTTATGTTTTGATGATAAAGACAAGCTAAGGTCGGATTATATGAACCCCTTGAAACTGAGCTAACATAAGGGTTAAAGCTGGAATAATACCGTTTTTTAATTATTATTTATGACAACCCCTTGAAGTGTGTTAAAGAAGTATTGCTGAACCCGTTAAATAAAGTGGCTGAGTGAGTTAATGTAAATACCAGCTTTTTTTTAAGTCAGTAAATAAGACTACTATTGGAACTATTGGATGTGAATGTAACAAGCAATGTCCTGCTCGAAATGGAATCGCCTGACAACGAAAATACCTCTATATAGAGGTTGTAGTTAACCAGTACAAGTGTAGCGACGTTTCCTGCGGGTTACAACGGGTGAGTAAGGCAGTCATGGCTGATAGCTGTACTAAGGGAAGGGGAGGTAGGACTTTTAAAAGACACCACAACATGTTTCAAGTGTTTATATGTAATGTTAACCACTTATTACCAAATACGCCATTTCCTTTGAATTGTTTTTAACAATTAAGGGGCCAAATATACTTATTTGGCTAAAAACAATATATATTTATATACTTATATAATAAACAATATATATTTAGTTAAAAATAATTCAAAAAATGACTATCCAGGAACATTTTCATTAAAAAGCATGAAAACCTTCCTGATAGGATTACTTCAATATGGAAACAACTTACATAATCACAAACCTTTAGTACGCCTTGACACACCTCAGAAAGACTTTACTGGGAGACCTGTAAATCTTGCATGTACTTACGGTCACGAAGTTGGCATTGATGTAGTCGGTCTCGCTGCGCTTCAGGACAACTCGGGTATGGTCATAGGGGTTGACATCACGGTAGCGGTTCAGGGGCTTGTTCTTGGGTTTCTTGGCCTCGTTCCAGGTGTATTGGAAGCGCTGGCACTCCATTCCGATTTTCTGTTAAGAAAATGGTTACAGTTATTAATGGTCACTTTTGAAAAGTGTATAGTGGGTACACTAATAAGTTAATATTTTGTAGATATTTAAGACTTAGTACATGTGAAATGAGTAAAATGTGGTGAAGAGAGTTTTATGTATGAAAGTTGATGAGTACAAGAGTGGTCAACCAAAGAAAAGATGGAGGGACTGTGTGAATCAGGATGTGGCTATAAAGGGAACAAACAGTGAAAATACAAATGATAGAGTAGAATGGAAGCAGAGAACATGTTGACCCAACCCTAAATAAATTTGGATGAAGATTTAAAACTTAGGCTTTATAAAGAAATATGCTAAATATATATCTCCAGTAGTAATGGTATGATTCAAGTTTACAACTATTGCTTTTGTAATTTGTTTAAAAAAATTAACATTATATTATAAGGTAGTTATCAAATAGTTAACAATACCTTTGTTATCAAATAGTGCACTGTGCAAGTTAAAATTTTGGTGATAATAAACTTATTATTACTATATTATAGTTAAAATGAACCTAACATTTTAGCATGTCATAAATATTTTAAGGATGTATTGGTATTTCATGGCTTAGCGGGGACCCCAGTGATTAATCCATTGAATACCATTATCACACATACATTTCGTTGCAGTAGTTGAAAAACGGTGGATGTGATTTTTTTATGATTTTTGTTATTGACATAAGCCTACTGAAAACATAAACATTTTTCAAAGCTAATACACAGAGTTTTCAAAATATTAGTTAATTTAAGCAACATTTGAAAACATTAAAGTGCGCTCCTGTAGTTACTAAAAATCTTATCCGTCATTTTTCGATGACAACAACGATATATGTATCAAATAAAAATTAAATGTCTTTTTGCCACAAAAGTTATGGTCTAAGTGTTTATATTGTTTTATGGTGCATCTTAATAAACAAATCATTGTGTGATGAGCATGATCATTTGTTTGTGTCTGGGTGTAATTTATCTATAATATGTATGTATTTAGTAATATACAAGTATGTTTATCAGCAGTCTGGTTACCATAGCACAGGCTCTGCCTAGTTTGGGATCAGACGGGATGTGTGAGGTGTGTGAAGTTATTATTATTAGTTTACATAATGTGACGAGTGAGATTTTGTAAAGAGTTAGTAATATCAAATATCCTGACAAATTCATGTGAAATGCAGTAGTTTGAAGACAGATTGTAGATATTTCGTAAATTCATTTCATTATAATGGAAACTACTGTTTAATAATGTGGGTAGGTATTGAAAATTTTGTTATTTTTTATTGCTATAAATGTACATGTAATTAGAACATTGTATATGAACATTTATATTGTAAGTTTTTAGATTCTTCATTGAGAAATCATATAGGTATTATATAAATTATTGTCAATATTTCTACAAAAGTTTACAAATTAGTTTCATGATTTCCAATTAATCTAAAGCTTTATAATGTGTTATTATGGTAAAATTATAAATGTTGGGTTTTTCACAAAGCTAAATTCGTATGATATGGAAATTTACAATGATAGGAAAATGAGACAAGGAAAAGATGAAACTGAACTACATAGGAACAAAATACATGTTTTCAAAATGATGTTCAACCACTTTTTCCTGATACTGCTCATTAATTGGGTATCTCTGGAGGATAAAATTTACATATAATAATATAATCGCATGATAGTCACTATAAAAGTAGAAACACAAATATAGGCTTATTTGCAATTATAGGTAGACAATCGCTTGTCGCTTTTATTCTATGTCACAACCAAAAGATAGAACTAGGACTAGTACATAAATAATAATGAAGTTGTTCTGTAGTAATACAAGAAAAATGTATTTTTCGCAAGTTTTAGTGTCAAGTATATTGTTGTTAGTTTTAGCGCGTGGCACAGACAACACCGCGTTCCACCTACGCAACGTACCTGATAAACCAGCGGCCAAGCATTCTTGGAGACGATCTCCAAGTACTCCTCCTCGACATTGTTGATGCTTACGTTGTTTTGGCTCATCGTTAAGTTTGTACTCAGCAGGAACTCACTCAAAACTGAAGTATTGTTTGGGTATCGGATACCGTAGTGTTCTAGTTTTCAAGAAATTAACAGTCGGTACAGGCTGTTTAATACTGTATGGGAGCTATACGAGATATCGAAGTTTGGAAAGTAGACTGAAACCTGTAACGACCGTTTCGGCGACAAAATCAGATTAGAATGATTTACTTTTGGTTAGCGGCCTTCGACGTAAAGTGCACCGCTGTCTGATCAGTGTTGTCAGTACCTGTTTATAAACTGTGGGCTGACCAAATTCTACCATTCAAGTTATAATGCTAACTATATTTAGTAGTTAACTTAAAAATGAGATTTATTTTTTATTAATTCATGATGATACTTGTATAACTTGTAACATCTATAACAATTTACAACAACAAAAAAAAACTATCGTTCAGGGACATATTCATGTTTAATCCATAAATTTAATATATATTTATTATTTACACACAACACAAGTGACACATCTTCTTTTTTTTTCTATTGAGTCTATTACTTGACTACCAAATTCTCTAAATATACTAAAATTTTGTATTAATATGAATAATTAAATTTTGAAAAGAAATAAGGATAAGGTTATTTTATAAAAACTACCTGAATAAAGGACATAACTCTTTTGTATATTTAATCACCATCATTAATTGGTGACAATTTCCTAAGGTTCATTTAAGGAGCTTTGTCTATGTCAACTTTCTAGTTTTAAAAATAATGTTGATTATTGTTTACGGATGCCAAGTGGACGTCACGTCTAAAATTTTGACGTCCGCGGAATTTGGTAAAGATAGTTTGTAGTTGTACGACTTTTTCGTGATATTATTGCTTACCTTCTTACTTGAATTAAAATCTTGCCGAAATGGCATCACCGCGTACCAGGCGCAAGTTGAACTCGATTCGTACTGTGGAGGAGAATCACGTAAGTATATAAAATAATTAAAAATTATATCCGTATGTGAAGAAGTATACCAGGGTAATTTTTCTTTGGTTTATAGAAATGTTTCGAATGCGGAACACTGAATCCTCAATGGGTGTCAGTGACGTATGGCATCTGGATTTGTCTTGAATGCTCCGGAGTTCACCGTAGCATCGGCGTCCACCTTTCATTCGTACGATCTGTGACCATGGACAAGTGGAAAGACATCGAACTTGAGAAGATGATGGTGAGTACATACTAGTTTGCTCTTATTATAGTTTTTACCTTGAAAACTTACCACATAGTTAGCAGAAACTTACTACCGGTGAACATGCACCAATGCCATTGTTATGTGTAGCTTATTTCCTAAATAACATTACTTTTTATACTACATATTTGGCCAAAAAGGATGGGCCTTATAGTAGTTAGGTACAGCATATGTTTGTATGGGTCTCACGCAAAACTGTAAAATATTTAAAAAAATGATGACTATTACTACTTCGATTTAAATTACTGCATCAGTAGCGATTTAGTTTTTCTAGTGGTGTCTACGTACTAAATTGTTTGTTGAAAAGAATTGTTCCATTTAGATCTCCGTGAGTTTAATGACCATGTAAGCTATGTCTTAATTGTTGCAAATCATATTGCAGTCTTGAAAAACATGTGGATGTAACTATGACTTAAATATTACTAGCAACCTGCCTGGCTTCGCATGGGTAGCAGACACAGACACGGGGGGGGATTTTGTTTTATAATATGTAGTGATGTATGTTCTTGTACTTGTTTATCTTAAGTGATATTAAAAACATATTAGTCTAGATAGAAATGTATCATGTATTTTTTAATATAATGTATTAAAAAATACGCTTGATATATTATATCTATGGTGGGCTTTAGTACAAAATTCCATTTCTAGCCCACTCAGGGTCTGTCTCATAAGCACAAATTTACTTTCTCATCCTAGCAGCAAAGTTACTTTAAATACTTGAAAAAGCTTAAGTGGGTTATATCTTTCTAATCTCAATTATAATCATAATAATTAATCATAAGGATAACCCTATATTTGTCGCTTACAAAAAATAGCTAGTTTTCCCTCATAGTTCCTAGTAATTTATTTCCATTATCACTATCTATTATAAAACAAAGTCCCCTGCCAAGTCTGTGTGTCTGTTAGCGACAAACTGTAAAACTACTGAACAGATTTTCATATGGTTGCAGCAATAGACAGAGTGTGTAAATTGGTTAAAATATGATGATGATTGTTGAAGATATCTCTGCTACCCGTGCGAAGCCGGGGCGGGTTTCTAGTCGTGCATATTTTGACATCTTATTTTTACATCTGTTCTGTCAACATCTTAATTGAACAAGACACTAGCAAACCTTGCGTACACGTGGCAATCGTACGCGAACATTACCGTGTATGATTGTCAAATTATTATAATTATTAAAGAAATAGAGATGTCTTAGACTGAAGTGGTCACTCTAAAATAATGTTAGTTAAAAAATAAGTAACAAATAGATCTCACAACTTCTTGCAGTAAAAGAACTGGGTAGCGACTGGTGAGACTTAAATGTTATGTTTTTATTGGGATCTCATTTCTATTTGTTAATACATATATCAAAAGGAGCATCCTTAGTCAATGATACTGTAGGAACTTATTTCCACTATTTACCTACCTATCTATCAATTTTGGTAGTGTAAGTGACGAAAAATTTTATGAACTGCAAAAGTAACTTTGTAAATCTGATATCTATTCTACAGTATTACAAAGTTACTTATGCAATATGCATGGGACTAAAATTGCGCTGTTACGTTTCTCCTTACTTTATAGGCTAAACACTAATTGTGTTCAAAATTTAAAGCTTGTGTGTCTGGTGAGTGTGTCCTGAATGGCTTCAAGAAAAGGATGTTAAGGCTGTGTCTTTGTTTTGTTTTACTCAACTTGGCGTCTTTTTCAAACGGCTTTTATATACAGAGACAATACAGCTTCATTTTGCCATTTACAGCTTTTTATACTTATTACTACTATTTACATCAAATGGAAAGCCACGAAAAGAGCTAAAAAAATCATTTAGTCTAATAAATGACACATTGACTTACTACTAACTATGTCAACTTTTATTGTACATGTAACTGACTGAAGTACTAAACAATACCTCTAATGAAATGACTTGCCAATAAATGACGAGTCATTAGCTGGTAAATCGTAAATTAGTTTCTCCTCAACACTTGATTACGACGTATTTCGGCTCTGAAAGGTACTATTCAGGCAAGATATTGCAGTCTTGGTTTTTAAAACCGAAAAACTGACTACAATGGACTTAAATAATTGTGCTACCAACTTTCAGCAGTTATTTTTAACGTTATTTCTGGCAGATTATTTTTAATTATAAATGACCACCTTAAGTGATGGTCCTATCCTGGATGGTACCTGATAGACCCTAGGTGGGTCACACCCACCGGCATTCAGGGACCATCCCGTAATGCCAGATGCAATCTCGATTGGCAATAATTAGTAAAATAATCCCGCAAAACGTTAGATGCGCCCCGCATGCCTAATTTTCAATTCTACTACACTTCACGCACTCCCATTCCGCAATGTTCACAATAAAAATGTCCCAAAGGGTTGGAAGGAGATGAAGTACAGCCTAGAACAACCATGCATGGAGGTGTTTGAAAATCAACAAAAAAAACTGGAGTATAGTAGAGTAATTACAAATGGCCACAAAACGTGTACTGATTGAGCATTTTCGTTGATGAATGCAATATGGACGTCGGAGAAAACCTTATTAAGACTGTTTGCTATCATGTTCCACCGTAGAATGCATTATAAGTTATCATCAGGTGTAATAATGATGAAATCCAAAGTTAAAGACAATAAAATAAACTGGTGTAAAATTAAACTGCATGGATGAATATAAATCGAAATCTATTGCATCTAACGTCACGAACCGTACAAGGTTATATAAAAGAGCCTTGTGACCAACACTTTCTGTATTCTATTTCAACCATTCCCAAAGATATAAATCAGTCTAGGCATCGTAGTTAACAATGTACAACATTTTTATTTATTACCTACATTAGGTCATTTCATACAGCGTCATTGAGTCTAGTGCATGTTGTCTTCCGCCGACCCAACGTGTATGAAGTATGACGTTGTTTTTTTTTAATGAAATTCTTTGAAAGTAGGTATAGATTTTTATATATACCCTTTATTTATCTGTATAGTAGGTAACAGTTGCGGACTATGGTGTTCCCATGGCAATTGTTGGCCTTTTTCAGGGTTCCGTTCCTCAAAGGATCACTTTGTTGTCCGTCTGTCTTTCTGTCAATACCCTTTTTCTCAAGAACTCCTAGACGCATTAAAGTGAAATTAAGACCAAATACTTGTCTGCGGTCCCTTGAAGCTGTAGAAAAAAAGTCAACGCAATCAAAAGATACGGCCATTTAAACCTGAGATTTGACCAAATTTGAACATTTCGCATGTAAATCAAAACCTATAGGGTACTTCTCATTGATCTAAAATCCTGAAATTTGATAAGAAGCAAGGTCTCACAGCACAAGTAAAGGAAAAAACCGAATCTCGTTAATTTGTCGTTATATATTTTTTATGTGATATGTAATATATGTCTCATAAAAAAACCGGACAAGTGTGAGTCGCGCACTACTGAAATTACAGTTCCACACATGCTTCTTCATTTGCGATATGCTTTACTTTCTTGTCTATATCTATATGTCTTGGTCATAAATGTATATAGAAAGTATGACTCCTACTATGTGGAATGTAAAACAAAATATTGACTTTGTAAAGTAAGACAAGATTTTGTATCTTAAGCCTAGAATATTCATATAAAAATGCTCTTATTGAAAACACACTTATTAATAGACCTATAATAAATTAATAAAAAACTAACACAGATCACTTTAATTTTAAATTTCTTTGTTTTATGACCATGCGAGCGGTTTCCGTTCTGTTCAATGACTCATTGTCAACCACTAAGTTGCTCTTTGAACTTGATATTCTCCAACAAATACAGACAGACAACAGAGACATGTAACAAGAAATCAATTCGATCTGTTGCAACAATTTCAATATTGCATTATGCTTTGACGAATTATTTGATAATTGTAGTAGGCTATCCTATGACTCAACTGAAATCAGTATCTCTTACTATACTACTAAACGTCATATCGGTAGATTTTTGTATGAAATAAAAGTCATGACCTCATTGCCTTAGTGTTGTGAAATCCTTCAATTTTAATGTAATAATAATGATGAAATCCAAAGTTAAAGACAATAAAATAAACTGGTGTAAAATTAAACTGCATGGATGAATATAAATCGAAATCTATTGCATCTAACGTCACGAACCGTACAAGGTTATATAAAAGAGCCTTGTGATGACTGGCCTGTTGGTCTAGTGGTTAGTGACCCTGACTGCTAAGCCAGAGGACGTGGGTTCGATTCCCACCCAGGACAAATAATTGTGTGATGAGCACGATACTTTGTTCTGTGTCTTGAATTTATCTATAATATGTATGTATTTAGAAATATATAAGTATGTTTATCAGCTGTCTGGTTACCATAGTACAGGCTCTGCTTTAGGTGTATAATTTGTATCCGTGCCATGCCGGGGCGGGTTGCTAGTAATAGCATATAATAAGGGATGACAATTTTCAGAGCATTTCAAGATATTATATTGACTGACTTAGAAAGTAAGTCATTAAAGTAATACCTAGATATGTCGTTCTGTAACGATTTGATAAGTAAAAATAGGGAATTGTCGGCACAGGACAAGCAATATGAAGAGGCATTGGTACTTGTTTGCTACGAAAACTTCAGTGAACATCAAGGCTCAACAACAACAAATTTAGACTCCATTGCACCTAAATTTATAATTTTTTTCCACACAACTAACTGAACTACATTCACCAATGCCTAGTTTACACTTTGATTAGTACAAGTGCAAGTGAGAAGTAGGAATACATTATTTCTATTATTTGCTTTAGAAAATAGCTAAATACATTTTACACATTACTATGCCTACATTTACTTGTTATAATAATTTAATTATTTTATTTCAATAATAAATATACTCGTATCTGCCTAAAGCGTCATCATCGTGGCAACCATTAGACAAACTGTACTGTTGAGACCGGATCAATTAAAATATAAAGACAGCACATATACTGATAACAACATACACTGTTATCAAAACAAGTAATAATAGTCGACGATTTTAAAACTTTAACAGCAAGATCTTAATTCCTAAATCGTATTAGTTTTAACTACGGAATGAACAAAGGAAAGCGCTTATGAATGACTAAATGAATGAATATGAATAATGAATGATCATACAATAAAATATGAAGTTAGCCTTATGCTACTACTATATAAAAAATATGACCGACAGTTTGATTTGTGCATGAGAAATTATTAAAAAAAAAGTTTTAAAGACGTATTTAACGTCTTCGAGTAATGAAGGAAGTCAATGTTACATTGCTGGTGTTAATAAAAATGCCACAGATAAAAAAATATCTCTAGATGCCAACTGGTTTGGCGAGATTTATAACTGGAATCCGGATTTATTTATATTTTTTTAGTTCTAAAAAGGACCCTTTCTATTTGGTTCAAATTGCTTTCTTATTGAAGACTTCCAAAATATTGTTAAATAAAAACTTTTTAACAAAAAATTAAACCGACGAAACGGACTAAAAAGCAAAAAATAAATAAACCTTTTAAGTCTTGAGTATTGAGCTTATTGACATAAACTATCAAATTTTATATAAACTAAGTTCTATTTTTTAGGTTATTTTCTAATGCAAAAATAATAATAGCACAGCGAATGTTTTCGCTTACTTCTTTAGAGTCATTACCACAGTAGTCGGCGCCTGAAGAATTATTCACAAAACTATTCAAGACAGGAAAAATTGCCATATTTTTTTTAAATAATCATTTTCAACTACAACAGCGGCAACTTGTAGGTACTTGTAGCTATGACATAAATATTTTATGATAATTTGCAATAAAAAATACATTAAGTAAAATAATAGACGCGCGGAATTCAGTGCAGCACTCATCAGATGGTATCGTACAACGATGTTTTACAAACATTTGAATGATTAACAAAAATCATAATTTATTGTTTGTATAACAATGTTAATAGCTAATGTTTTGCAATGCGAAGGACTTTTAAAACATCTGTGCAAACGAATTGCTGAAGCGATAAAAGAGGTGCTACTACTCATCTCTGCTGTTTTTTTCTAGACTATTAGTACTAAGGAACATGCTAGAACAGTTAGTTGACCCGAAATACACTTACATTCATAAATTCACAACTTTCTACCTCCGAGGTCAATAGAGCCAACAGTCCTCCATTTGCTTCTTGTTCGCCTTTATTGATAAATGTCGCGTCTGTTTCTAAAGTTTAGCTATCTCAGGCGTTTAATTACTCGCTGCTGAACATTGTTGGCTATATGAATGGCACTGATCCCTTCTACTTTCCCTCCGCTGTGATATTTGTACATCAGGACCACGAACAACAGACGCCCACGACAACACCGAAGATGATACACGCTCCAAGTGAAAAGTCCGTCTGAAAAGCTCCGAGTCCAAGTGAAAGTGATACTGTCCTGGAACCCGCAAAGTAGTTAAGGGATGAAGGTAACAGACAGACAGACAGATAGTTTCGCACTTATAATACTAGTATAGATTAAATAATGAAATTAACTGTTTTATATTTTAGTAATACGTAATTGTTGCTTATATTAGGCTACGCTCAGGATCCCGGATCCCTCCTATTTTAGGCGCAGTACGGCACTCCGTGTAGTTTAAGTCGGTTCAATTCCGACACACACCCCTACTGAAAACCCCGGTGGGGTGACGGCTTGAGGGGATTTCCATACGTACAAAAAAAAAGTCGGAAATACCTTTCAAGAAGTTCGCGCTAAAATGATGCTACTAATGAGCCTGTGCTTCAAGGTCACTTAGGGATAGGGTTAGCCACGCACAATACACCATGATAAGATTTCCAACATAAGACATTGACCAGATAGCTGCCTACCATCGGGGGGGCGCCCTGCTTTTTTGCCAAATTAATCGAATAAAAAAATCTGGTTACAAGTATGAGATATCAAGGTTAAGTCTCGTTCAACAGGCGTCACACTCCCCATATATCCATATAAGATTATATTTATTACGATATATATACGAATACTGATACAATATTTGTGCCGTGCCGTGAAAATACTCGTAAAACCTGCCGCATTAAATTCTTAGATTGCTCAAAGCATTGCCAAAATGGTAACCACCGACGCAAGGAGGAGCGGTGTTATAAGTTTACCTATGAGTCTGTCTGTGGTATGATTACTCGTAAATGGATGAACCGATTTAGTTCTTTTTGTTTGAAAGGTGACTTGATCGAGAGAGTTCTTAACTATAATACAAGAAAATAGGTTTGAAGATTATGAGCTGTTTTCTAATCGTTGTAAAGCATTTTAGATATTTTAAATTATTAATTTATACGTGTTACCTCAGTTTTCGGTTCCGTCTATGTGACGCTGGGTTTTTAGGAGGCTTTAAAGTCACGTCAGCCTTTCCACATAGTACCTAATAAGTAATTTACCAAAGATAATTTAGGTCTATCCACAGCAAATGCATTACAAATTGACGTACAGAACATTTTCAGAACTATGTTGGCTGGTGGGAAGTTAGAAGGCAGGTGTTGGCTGGTGGGCAATTACAAGGCAGGTGTTGGCTGGTGGGCAATTAGAAGGCAGGTGTTGCTAGCGGCTTAGCTTTCGGCATTGATTTGCGAAAGATATATTAATACTGCTCCTGCGAATGTTCAAAGAGCACCCTATCTGCTATCTACAGGGTGACAGGAAATATTACACATTCCTTTCAAGGGGTCAAAGTAGGGTTGGTTCAACATTCGGCTTACGGGTGGCCCTGGATAAGACGTTGGCCTTTTTATTCCATAGGCCCCGTCATGGTCCACCCCCATGGCGCCTCAATCGTGCTCAACTCGGTCCTCGTACCGGTTCCGGCCCACATTAAATATCACGGCCAGGGGCCTGATTCTCGATTGTCGTTGAAGAGCGAGTTCTCCTAAACATTCCAACTGCAAATGTTGTACGTACAATATTGAGAGATTTATTATGTTATTTTAAGACCGTAAGACTTCTTTAAGTTTTTCTGTAATCTATAAGTAAAAACTACTATCTTTTTTTTTCAATTATTAGGCTCTTTAGTTTCCAAGATAAGAGGGGGGAGGAAGGAATAGTCAATTTTAGTATATTTTCTTAAATATCTTTTGAACTATTAATCTTATAAAGCCCGCCTATTGTACATATCCACTTTGTGTATTTGATTTCAAGTAAAATGTCGTTGGTGTACAATAAAGATTATTCTATCCTTACCGATTACTGATCATCTAGGGCTTCAGGCATTACAGTCACGCCCAAACTTAACTTCAGTCAACAAATCGAGTCCATGGCACAGAAATTAGGAGTCAGTTCGAAGGGCCGGCGGTACTTCAGCTCTGAACAGCTGCTTAATCTTTATACAGCCCAGGTTCGATCTTGCACGGAGTACTGCAGTCACCTTATTGATGGCTCAGCAAAATGTCAACTTGAAGCACTGGACTCTGTTGGCCGAAGAGCCCGTGAGCTTATCAAGGGCGATGTGCTTACGAATAGGGCACTGCATATTCTTGAGCATCGCCGTAAAGTCGCTTGCTTATCAGTTTTCTATAGGATTCACTTTGGTGAGTGTGCGAAGATCTTTTCGAACTAATAGAACCCTCTCCATTCCTTCATCGGATGAATAGACGTAGACAGAGGTTCCACCCTGGTTTGAGCGGCCAAGGTCTGGGATGAACTGCCTGCGTCTATTTTTCCAGACAATTATAATCTTGGAACGTTCAAGAGTAGAGTGAATAGGTTTCTCTTAGATGGGCGTGTACCATTTTTGTCTTCATCATTACTTTCCATCAGGTGAGTTGGAAGAGAAACGCTTATTCCATTAAACAATAAACAAAAGAAGCAATTGAAATCTGTACCAAGTTTCAATTTATTTGGTCTAGCAGATTCGGAGCAATTTGACTGTGACAGACGGACATACGCATGAGTGATCCTACAAGGATTCAGTTTTTTTCATATTGACATACTTCCGTTTGTCGCTGACGCTATAAAGCAGCAAAAATACTATGCCTGCATCACCGTTCGTGAAGGTGTTCTTTCAAATTACACCATAATAAGTAAGCTACTTTAAAATTACATTGTAATACCCCTATAGTGAGCGCTTATATACGAATAAAATATTACAGGTTAACAAAAGTAAAGTTTTATTGCTCATCCCCCATAGCTAATAGCGTGATAATATATAGCCTGTATGTTGTCCCGACCTCTTAACAATTTTCATGCAAAATTTGAGTTAAATCTATTCTTTTTTGCCTGGACTTACATACAAACAAACAGACAAAAATTATATAAACTACTTTTTTTGGTTTTGGTATTGTTTGTAGAACACACAGCAAATATATCTGCCTGCTGCAGCGGCTTCAGTTCGTTATTCGTCTTCTTGTTGGGTCTTGCCCAACTGAATTGATTTTGGGAAAAAATGCTGCAAAAAAATTATTTATTCTTTCTTTTTCGATTATTTTTTTTTTCTCTATCAATATTATGTGACCATAATATAAGGTATAAACTCATGTAGGTTTCAAAACGGTATTAGGTAGTGGGTACTTATATGAACTTTCATAGTTATTGACACAAGTGTTGCTTATCCAATTGATGTGATACCATTGTTGACTTATGTTCACATACAGGCGTGCCCACGTTACTGGTTGGTTGTTTACTGATATAAAAAAAAAATTAGAGAAAAAAACCTCTTAAAATTCTGCTGTTTACGGTTGAGATTGTGGTTTGATTGTTAAGATCTACATTTATCTAAATTTAGTAAAAATATAAAAACTAATTTGTTGCTTGAGACAATGGCCTGGCTCGTTAGTTATATTATGACTTTGTGGTAATGGTATTTTCTCGTTTTGATCAGTTACCGATAGTGACCACTCGCATCTATTTTGATTTCTGTCTATTTTAACGATATTCTGCAGTCGCTAAGGGTGATTTACATAGGCTGCACTAAAAGTATCGGGAATGGAATATTTCCACTGTTTCTGTCATATTAAAATCTTTTTAATTGAAAACTCCTTGGTTTTAAAAATCGAATACCATTTATTTATTTAAAAAAGATTCTCGGTCTTATCACAAGGTTTTGTCAAACTTGTTTAGTAAAGAAAATGGAATTGACTCGAGAAAATTCAAGAGCGATGATTTATTATGACTTTCGAAGTGGTTTGACGCAAAAACAGTGTGTTGACCGGATGATTTCTGCATTTGGTGATGAAGCCCCATCCAAAACCACAATTTATCGCTGGTTTGCTGAATTTCAACGTGGACGTGTCAAGCTCAGTGATGATCCCCGACAAGGTCGTCTAAAAACTGTAGTCACCCAAGAAAACGTTGATGCTGTGCGTAAGCTGATTGAGGAAGATCGACATGTGGCATACCGCGAAATTCAGGCAACTTTAGACATTGGCATGAGTTAAATACAAATAATTAGGTGTAAAAAAGTTGTTTTCCCGATGGATACAGCATTCGCTCTGTGAAGAGCAAAAAGCGGCTCGCGTTACTTGGTGCGTCAGAACTCTCGAAAGATTCCACGCAGGATCCTCAAATGCTGTATACAACATCGTATCAGGTGACGAATCCTGGATATACGCGTACGAACCCGAAACAAAAAACCAGTCACGAGTTTGGGTATTCGAAAATGAGTTAAAGCCAACAAAAATTGTTCGTTCACGGAGTGTTGCAAAAAAAATGGTGGCCACGTTTGTCTCCAAAACCGGCCATGTTGCGAATATTTCTCTTGAGGGACAAAGAACGGTTAATGCAGAGTGGTATGCTAGCATTTGTTTGCCACAGGTCGTTTCTGAACTCCGTAAAGAGAACTGCAACCGCCGCATCATCCTCCATCACGACAATGCGAGTTCTCACACCGCGCACAGAACAAAAGAGTTTTTAAAGCAAGAAAACATAGAATTATTAGACCATCCGCCGTACAGCCCCGACCTAAGCCCTAATGATTTCTATACTTTCCCTAAAATGAAGAATAAATTGCGTGGTCAGAGATTTTCATCACCTGAAAAGCTGTGGACGCCTACAAAACGGCCATTTTGGAGACCCCAACTTCCGAATGGAATGGTTGCTTCAATGATTGGTTCCCTTGGATTAAAAAAATGTGTCAAATTTCGCGGAGAATACTTCGAAAAGCAATAAATACATTTTTAAATAGTACTACTGTTGTGTCACTTCCTTGATTCCCGAAATTTTCAGTGCCGCCCTCGTATTACAAATGGTTTCCAATTTTTATCCAGGTTAATTAATCAATATAATTTACTACATTCGATCTATTATTATTCTATTTTGAAAGTAAAGTAAATGTGGATATTTTATCTTGTATTCTATTACTTTAGAGACATTGAATTAACTGTAAGCTGTGTTGAACATCTTGTGATGATATTTTGATACCGATATTTAATATTTAATCTCTGCCTTCGCTCACTGTCAAGTGTTATTTCGAGTATTCTAGCCATTGGTATCTCAAGTAGATGGTTCAAGTTCGGTTCCCGGTTGAGCCCCACCGACTCTTCGAATTTCAGGGGGAATTTCAATTAATTATCCCTAATTGCAGCGTTGAAGGAAAACAATGTTACGAAACCGCTTACCTGAGAGTCCTCCAGAACGATCTCGACGATTGGTTTTTCTAATTTGAACTATTTGAACTTTTTACTTACTGGAAGCTCTGCGCCTAGAAGTAAAACAAATTTGTGATAAGCACTGGTAGGAATACTTAAACTACACGAACCAAACACCATTTTATTGTACAATGTATTCATAAAATATCGTTATATCAAACATTGAGACAATTTCTTTTTTAACATACTAGTAACATAGGTCACACATCACTAGTATTCTGCTTAACCTCTCCAGCTAATTGCTTAGGAGTGGGTTCACCACGGAAGTGTACTAGGTGGGATTCGAACCCGCAACCCCTAGATTTTAAGTCCGACGCCTTAGCCAATATGCTTCCGCCACTTGAAGACTTGTGGGCGACACACCTTTATAAAGTGGCCAGCAGGGCTTTCGCTACAACTACAGATCTGTATAATAACGTTAGGGAACAAAAATAATTCAAATATTATATTTAGCCGATATAAATTAATATCTTGGATACTTGGCCGTCGTCAACTTTTTTTGTAAGTTTGATACCGGCGGATTCGCCCGAAGTCCGAATGTCCCTTTCGCAAAATGCCCCCTAGTCACAAAATGTCCCTTTCGCAAAATGCCCCCGAGTCGCAAAATGTCCCTTTCGCAAAATGTCCCCTAATCGCGAAATGTCCCTTTCGCAACATTTCCATTTTGTGTAATCGATACAAATAAATGAAATTGAAGTGTCTCTTTGTAATATCAAAATAATAGTTTTTTAGGCGCAGGTATCGTGCAGTAACTGTATGAGTTAAAAAAAAACGATTATTTTGACATGATAAACAGACACTTCAATTTATGTTATTTATTTGTATTGAAAGGGACATTCTGCGACAAAGCCGCCTCGCGCATGCACTTCGGCATCTATTCACCATTAATGCGACAGACAGCCATAGCAAAGGATGTCTCAACGCAGAGGAAACGGCCGCCCACGTCATCCTGGAGTGCGAGGTCGCTCGTAGAAGCCTGTGAACGCCCCAGGAGGCTTCTGTGGTTCTGGAAGAAGCTAGGCTGGCTAAATTAGCTAGCCATATCTGAACGCATAATGGACCGTTTTTGAGTCTACTTGCGTCTAAAACAAAAAAAAAGTCGCCTATGTATGAGTATCTGCTCCGCTACTCCCCACGTACACTAAAATTGTATTAGGTGACGTTTCTCTATGCTTACTGAAAAAAAATCTCGTGAACCGAATCATGTGTTTTCTACATTTTCAAATACTTAAGTGGACAAACTGAGATATTTTTTAATTTATGAAGAAAATATTTTCTCAAGGAACACGCTTGCTGCGACCAAAGTCCATCAGAAAATAATTAAATCCATCTAGGTAATGGAGGGTCGACATAGGTGATTGCTTTGCCATTATCCTAAAGAATACCCGTAACACAGGGGACTCTTGAGATAGTTTTTGGAAACGTGTGTTAAATCATATTGATACAGTAAATAGCTTAAACCAGCTGATACAAGGACGCTTCGCAGGCTGATATGGCAAAGTATATCTTTACAAAAACACAAGAAGTTGTGCCTTTTAAACCAGCTGATACAAGGACGCATCGCAGGCTGATATGGCAAAGTATATCCTTACAAAAACGAACGTTTGCTAACAATTGCTCAAAAGCAACAACGCATTAAAGATTCAGAGCGCTGTTTGGTACTGTTCAATACAAATAAAAAGGATTTATTAAGTCGGTATGTGACAATGGATGAAACATGGATTCACCATTTCACATTACACAATAATTAAACGATAATTGCAACAGTAGTATACACTGGCCCCAATTCTGTTACTTCACTCGCTAAATTAAAATTCACTAAATATTCTTCATATAAGAAGTAAACCTTGTACACTTAGAAACAAGGTCTTATTTCAATTTGAAACAAGTAGGTAACATATGTCTCTATCGAAATAAGCAATTTATTTGTCGACTAAAGTCTGATACGCTTAAATAAACTTTAATACCACGTAGCGAGAGCCGCTATCCGTTGAATGCCATCTCTTTTGCTCTGTGTTTTTAGTAAGCGTCTTCGTAGGTGTAGATTAAAAACACGTCATCCTTGTTCGTTTTGAACAAGTTTTTATACGCCAATTATACAGCGTTTGAATAAATGAAGACTGTCGCTGCGTGGAAATAAAGTTGAGTATACGTTGACAGGTTTTATTGAAATTTAGCGGCGCTGAGAAATAGATGCTAGTAACAAATAGACCTTATTACGAAGAACACTAGGTTGATTTCATATGAAGAAATTAAGTCAAGTTTTAGTTTAGTCGAGTGTACAATAGAATCGGCACCACTGTGTGGTAGCCGTTAACGCCCACATCCGAATTTTGCACTAGGTATTTATAAAACTAAAGTTAGTCTTTTAACAATTTTACCATGAGTGAATGAAAATGTTTTACCTATATTGTGTAGATGGCGTTTGTATGTATGTTCCCGTGGGATAAATTGCACCAAAATTTTCACGCGGAAGAAGTCTTGGACAACAGCTAGTACTTAAAACTTTTGCATAAAATTTGTAATAAAGTATACGAAAATACTTTATTTCACATCTTTACTGTGATGCATAAAACGAAACACTATTACTTACACTTATACCAGGAAAATTGAATGGAACGATCTTGACACCAATTCTTTTTTTATGTATTTATTATTTATCAATTACTAGTGTATTATAGTAGATTTCTGAATATTATTGGCTAGCTGTGGACATGGTTTCATAGTCTTTTTAATTATACGCAATAGCAAGTTTATGCACCATCCCATACTATTCTACAATTACCGAGATTTTCTTTTATTAATATGATCACTGCTCCGCGTCTGTGGATAGCATCATGATGTTTTATAGCCTTTCTCAATGGACATGATAATAATATGCGTGGAGCTATTCTTTTATATGAGATATACGATTAGCTTCAGTGGGTTGTTTCTCTATCACCCATTTTGTAAAATTATCCTTATTCTTATCGTGGTGATAGGTAGCAGATAATCTTTATGACCTGTACACCAGACAACATTTTGCTACAAAACCGTTTTCTCCACCAGCGTTTACATCGCTCCAAGTCTTTGTTTTGCCTGCACTTGTTTACCGAACATGAACCATCAATGTATCTAAATAAATCACATCCAATTTATTATGCTTTTCAGCTTCGCGGTTTTTCTTTATACGCTCCAAATACCTTTGTATTTAATGTTTGCGCGCTCCATCTTCAATTTTTTCTTGACAGTATTATTATATAGTTAGAAGCAGATGCTGCCAAGGATATATTCACATTGCCTTCTGCAAATAAATTATGTTGTATTGCTTTGTTTAATTGTGACAGAGCAAAATTTAAGCCCAAACAAAGAAATTTCCGATCATAAATGAATCGACTAGGGATATTTATACTATGAACTTTTAAATACCCTGCCTCCATTTCGTGAAATCTTTCACAAACACAAATATGATTACACTCAAGGTATTTTCACGGCTATCGTAAGTAAAGTGATATACGTCACATTATTGATTGATTGTTTGATCATTGATTACTGATTTATCTAGTCTATTGGGTGTCCTGACTGGTCAGCTCAAAACTGAAATGGTTCTTTTATATAAACATCACCCTGGATGCCTCCATCGCACTTGCACATTTTAAGTTTATGTAGATTTGAATCATAGACTTTGAAGTTACTTCTCAGGGCTCATAGACCCATCACCTAGTTTTCGGGTAAAACTAATCGGGCGTACGAAAGTGTCTGAAAGATCTATTTGCAAAATAAATTTATTTATCACGTAGACCACGAAGAGGGTTTATTTGGTTAAAAGCGCTAATCTCAGAAACTACTGCTTTGAATTGAATTTTTTTTATCGAGGAAGGCTATAGCACAGATTACTAAGTAGTTAGCTATAGGCTGTTAAACATCACGACCAATCGGAGTGGAGCAGTAAACATAAACGCAGGTAAAAATGCGGGGACGGCTAGTATTCAGACAAACTAAACTGCAGCTGCGGTATTTCCTACATAGGCCAGACAAAACGGACTATTGCTGAATGGGTCAAAGAATATATCGCTGCTGTGAAGAACACAAAGCAGCGATTGCAGAACATGCACTCGAAGCGGGCACCAATCACTGGATTGAGTTTCACCGTACAAATCCTCTGCACGGAACGTCACTTTTACTCAAGAGTTGTACGTGAAGCGATTGAAATTAAAAAGCACAAAACATTCAATCGGGAAGATGGTTTCAAATTATCTACAGCGTGGAATCCAGTGATAAAAAACATGCCACCTCGCTTTTATACGCAGTCGGGTGAACACCGGAATAGGGACACACATCAATTTGCTTACAGAATAGGGACACTGGTAGTATGTGACGGTACATGGCGAAACAAAAATATGAAAAGTGTGCGGGCGGATGACGAACCTTCTACTTTACGATCTCGTAGACGGAGGGCGTGCACCACTGAGCCAGTCAGCCTGTGACCACGGCCAGTGCAACTTGGTCGAAACGTCAGGCAATTCAGAGGTATGTCATACCTTTTCGTAATCGCGTTAATTCTCGTGTAAATCCATATTATGTATAGTCACTCTCACTTTAAAGCACTAGAGCGAGTAGCACGTCGAGGTAGCACTAGGCACTTAAAATAATAGTTACAAATAATAATACACCTCGAAGCTTGGTTTCATTAAAATTTGAAATTTCCAGCGTAAGAGTAAAAAAAACTTAGGTTATAGATTTTTCTGTCAAAACTCTTAAAATATAATTGACTCCCGTAGAAATAGGCTTCATGCGGAATGATTTTTCTGCTCAAACTTGATATACATATATTACGTACTAGCAGGGACGCGCGGTTTCAATCGCGTAAGTCCCGATCCCGTGGGAATATCGGGATAAAAAGTATCCAGCTATCTACATACCAAGTTTCATCGCAATCGGTTTAGTAGTTTTGGCGTGAAAAAGTAACAAACATCCATACTTACATACATCCATACATCCTCACAAACTTTCACGTTTATAATATTAGTAGGATAGTAGGATGTAGTTAGTTAAATGACGAAAAGGGAGCTCAAAAGTGAAATATACGTAATAAGTCTTAATAACTAAACTTCCAAATGTTAATAACTAATTTTGAATCGCAGTCCAGCAGTTACAGTCAAAACTTAAAAAAAAATAATAATAAAATAATTTACCTACGCTATTCTAAATTGTTGTTTTCGGTTTGACGAAGTCTCAAAAGTCTTCCTCAAATCGATAAAATGTATCTATTCTCGTACCTTAATTAGTTAAGTTACAAGAATAGATACACTTTATTTCTTATTTTCATTGTATATTTTTACATCGATTTTATTCGTTGTTGGAAAATTCTACAGTGCGCCAGCTTCATTTCGTTCTAGTGAAAATTCTGTTCTTCAACTTTTATTTATGAAAGCAATAATAGTTTTTATCTATAATATGTATGTATTTAGTCATATATAAGTATGTTTATCAGCAGTCTGGTTACCATAGTACAGGCTCTGCCTAGTATGGGACCACACGGCCGTGTGTGATATGTCAAGTTATTATTATTATTCTATTTATTTATTTGTGGAAGTTGCTAACTTTTCATTTCGTTCTATTGAAAATTCTGTGCCTCATGATCTGTCTCTCATTTATTATTGTTCCTTTTTTCTCCCTCTTTTGGAGGAGTTGATTGCACGTCAAGCGGGCGTCAGCCCAGCATGACACGTTAGAAAAAGTCTATGGATGAAACGGAATATGATGCATGAAATTTTCGTGAGATACGAGTACTGCCGTGCTCAATATAGTTGAGTGAGTGTTTAGTTTCTATACCGGTTGAAGGTAATACAATTGGTACCATGTGGACTACAGTTTCTTTGGTTTGGGTTTTCAGTTCTATAACAAGGTCTTGGTATTTGGAAAGCTTTTCGGAGATAGTAAATTGGAGGTTGTGACCATTTGTGATTTTATCATGAAGAGTTATTCCTGGTCTGTGATGTACTGTCGTATCTGTTATGATTAGAGATCAGATAATCGGATATATATTTACCTAAAGTTATTTTTTTGATAACAAATTATGGAAGCGGCTTCTAAGTATATTTTTATTTAAAATAAAATCCCGGGATTCCGGGACTATGTAAAGATTTTTTATATGTGTGATAAATTGATATACTTAGCGTGTTTAGTTCTAGTTGGTCCGTCCGACCAAGCGTAGGTATTACCTACCTAAGTTATAATAACTCTATTGATAAGTTAAAAACTCTGTGTTAGTAAATAAAAATTTTTGTCATTGTTTTTAAACGATATAAATATAATCATCTCACGGAGTATAGGTACACTTAAATTTGAATTTCCCGGAATCGCGGGATTCTTTCGATAAAAAAGTGCTTTTCATAATAGACAACATCTCAACTTTAGGTAATATGCATCCGAATATCCGATATCCTCTGGTTATGATGGTTCGGTCCCAATAAATTTTACTTGATAAGTTTTAAGGATTGTCTTCGATATTTATAGTAAGGACATTTTTTCTGTATGAAATTATATGTATGAACTAGATGTTGGTGAACTATTACAGCGTCTTGGCCATGATGATGCTTGTAGTCGGTTTGCAGGCAACCTGTGTATCGTTTCTGAAGCGGAATTGCAATTTTGACATACGTCTGTGGTTCGATTCGGATGTTTAACAATGAATTTCTTTTTCGAGTCTTTATAAGTTGGTCTCGTATTGCAAGCATAAACCCTTCAGTCTCAGGAAACAGTTCCCCTTTCATGAGCCACTCGTTCGACTTTTCCTTATCGACGTAATTTTGACGCAGGTCTGTTCGGTGTCTTCCACACTTACCTGTCCATCCTATAATTTTTCTTCTACGGTAGATTTGTAATATGTTTATGAAGAGGTGAATCGTTTGAATTAGTATGGAAGTTTGTAAGAGTTGATATCTGCTATATATCATCTGCCGTATGTCATCTGCTGTAAGTGTCAGTCTTTCTATCTATAATTTTGGATGGTGTTCAGTTTTGCGGTGTTCAGTCATCTGGATGTTAATAGTTCGTTGGAGGTTCTTCAGATCTGTCTGTGTCCAGTTAATGATGCCAATGAATATGTCAGTATAAGAGTATCAAAAGTGTTAATAGCTTTTTATGTTTTTAGAGTTTAAGACCGACTTGCGCGACATAAATCAATTTAAGACCTACAAAACGCATTTAAAACACGATAAACGTCATGCACAATGATAAATTTGCCACTAGACATGCTTAAGAAATGGTCAAAGTTAATTACCGAAATACTCCCATCTCAAAGGCCGGCAACGCACTTGTGACTCTTGAGTTGCAGGTGTCCATGGGCGACGGTAGTCACTTACCATCAGGCTACCCGTCTACTCGTTTGCCCCCTATAATATAAAAAAAATACGGTTATTTAAAAGCGCTAAACGCGTTTAAGAACCACAGAAATGTCAGTCAGTTTTGAATTTCATATTAGGTTCGTTTATTTGTGTCGATAGATGCGTATTTTATCACAAATATTATCGAAATATATCAAATATTATATAAAATTATTTTTGGTTTATCACTCGTATAAAACAATTTTTTTTTGCGATTATTTTATATAATAACTTTGTATTACTTATACTTGTTATTTTTTGACTTTTAATAAATTATAATTTCAAGTTCTGTCATCCAGGGTTTTAAGTTTTGTATGTTGTCTGATGATTTGAACCTTACCTACCTTAAGTTTTTGTATCGATTGCCTGGCCGCAACTGACTGTACAGTTCCAACCGCAAGCTCCCTTCACCCCGCATGCTAAGTAGAAAAAATACTAATGCCACTTGCGTCTTTCTATTTTTAATAATACTACAATGAAAAGACGCATCTACGAAAAAATGTCTTTCTTATTTCTTGGTGTATCCAGTAAATGTAATATGTGTATAAATCTATAATTACACAGCTGAAGAATTTTCTTAGTTTTATCGCACCTGCTAATGTCTTATTCTACCAGGTCCCATTTGAAAAAAAAAAATCTTTTTAGACAGACCTTTTACGGAGGGAGGCTTTATTAACATTAGGCCTTTTTTTTGTTTATTTTGTAATCGCCCCCTGCGGGTAACTGTTAATGATGTTATTTTTCCTATTAACAGCTGGTCGAGAAAATCTTGCGACAAATTCTCTTCTAATCCCAAGGAGGCCTTGCAAATGTTACCTACTGTTTAACCAGCGGCTAAGGACTGCTTAGATACGAGGAGATTCCCGCATGATTTTAGTCGTTTCGATTTCGACAAACAACATCACCGTTAACATAAAACAACAAAAAATATATCACTCTACCACCGCTACCACCGCCACCGCTAGGAGCTTAATTCAACATTACTCCGTTGCTTTTCTAATTTGTGATTATCTTTGTCCCACAGGTAGGGGGTAACGGTAAAGCTCGCGAGTTTTTCGAGAGCCAGCCCGACTACAAGGCTGGGCTCACCATTCCACAGAAGTACAACACTAAAGCGGCTGCTATGTACCGCCAGAAGGTAAGTTTCTGACATAATTAGCTTCATTCTTACATAATGTATTGTGAGAGTTCATTACCGTTCATTGTGGACGTCTATAGGTGAGGCCTAGTTCAACAGTCGACTACTCATGACTGAAATGTTGGATGTTTCCTTGTTGGGCCCCGTTTCATAAATTTGCGCTTACGTATGCACGCCGATCATAATGGCCTGGTTTTGATTTTCGAGTCGTGTATATTTTTGTAGAGGGTTTCTCTTGGGCATTTGTTTTTAGCAGCTCGGAGTATAGAATAGCATATTACTTGGGTCCTTAAATGTCAGCTGCATTTGCGATGCATACGAAATACATTTTTTGTGACTTTTTATTAAGTAACTTAGTAACGAATATAAAATTTCTGAATAGAACCACTAAGTAGCGGCAGCAGAATGGCTAAAGGGTTCGGGTTCAAACCCCACCCAATATAACTATTACCGACATGAGCCCATTCCTAATACAATCATTTATTTATTTATTTACACTTTATGCACATCTGGTACATAGGCGGACTTAATGCCTAAGGCATTCTCTACCAGTCAACCATTGGGTGATGCAGAAAAAACAGGAAGTAGGTGCGTTTTAACTAAAGTAGTTTATAAAACAATATATTATCTAATTACACTAAATATACTACGTATTATGTTACCCTTTACATAAATACCATACATACATATATACCACATACATACATACCTATATATAAATATATATACATATACCTACGCATATATATATAATTATAACAACAATAGATGACAAATTATGGGCAAGTCGATTCTGCCAGTTGTTTAAAGATATACTCCTTTACTTTTACCTTAAATGAGTAGTTTAGTTTCCTAGAAGGAGTTAAAATAAAAAGCTTTGTAATGTATGACCATAATACTAGTAGTAGTTGTTATTTTGTTTAGGAGATGTACATGTTCTAATCATACTTTTTCAATTTTACTCCCATTAGGTGTAATATCATAAAAAAACCTGCTGATATTTCATTTATGTAGAAGCAATTTATCTGTGTAGGCACAATTAAGTATGTAAGACTGAGATAAAATATTCCTGGAATACCTAATGGGATGGACCCACATTCACCGACTATATATAGAGAGATTTAATGCCTACGCAATTTCATAACTTTATCAAGGCAAGAATTATAACTGCTTAAAATGTTTATAAATACCGCAATTTCTATTTTATGACATACTAGCAGCGCCTCGCGGTTTCACCCGCGTAAGTCCCGATCCCGTGATAATATCAGGATAAAAAGTAGCCTATATGTTAATCCAGGTCTCTAGCTATCTACATACCAAGTTTCATCGCAATCGGTTCTGTAGTTTTGGCGTGAAAGAGTAACAAACATCCATCCATCCATCCATCCATTCATTCATTCATTCATTCATTCATTCATCCATCCATCCATCCATCCATCCATCCATCCATCCATCCATCCATCCAAACTTTCACATTTATAATATTAGTGGGATAAAATTGTATTAAATTGCCTTTTAGAGTGTGATTAGCATTGATTTCTAGGCTCGTAATATGAAGTGTAGTTTCCTCAGTCCTTACCAAAATATCATCTTAAACTGAAAGAGGTTATACTTTGCAACTCTAAATGACGTATTAATTTGTTTTATTTTTGTTCTCCGAAGAACTAACAAGTTATACTGAACTTTCCTTTAGGAGGACCACATGCTGTCTTCGTCATTACTCGTTTTGTCGAAATACTCCGTCACTATGACCTGTAAGTCAGAATCGCAGGCAGTGTAAACGACACTACATACCTCATGCATGATAATATTCGTCGTCCACTCGTCACTAAAGCATCCTAGCCGTGCATCGTACACAATTGCAAGACACTTGAACTTATATAATTATGGAAGAAGGGTTCTCCTTTATTGTGAGACGCAACGAGGTTACGAAAATAGAGCGTATATAATTACTGATCGATATTTCACTTGAACGCTTTCTTAGACAAGTGGCTTTTTATTTTCTTTAACGACAGTAGAATAAAAAAACGTAAATGTATGAGATTGACATTAGCTAAAGAAATATCCCGTGACTTTTAGCTTGTAGCTCCAGAGAGCAGGCTTATCACGTTATCACAAACAGTAAAACAAAAAAGTCTTTAGTTTTATTATATTAGTATAGATAGGCAATCAGTCACGTTTATAATATACATATAGACACTATAAATATATACATAAACTCACGCCGTAAAAATGTTCAACAAATTACTATTTGAGTAAATAATCGAGACTTAAGCTTTGATGTAAATAGACCTATCTCTAAAATTCCCTTAAAATACTTTGATCAATAGATTTCAAAATATAGAAACAGAAAACCCACACGACGAAGCACTGTTCTATAATGTAATAAGTGAATAACGACATTACAGTGAGTGGATATTGAAACATCAATCAAGAGTACCAGAGTACTGCACTCAGGCGACTCTTGATTGATGTTCCATTTGTCAATTAGAGTTATAAATTTAAAACTGCGTCTCAAACTAAGTTAGTAGTGCTCGGGTAAAGTTCTACGATACATACTTTAGTCATTAATCGCAAGGTCGACTTAGAACCCTCTGAGACTGAGATTATTACCGAAATAATCCATGTGTTAAATTCTTACTAGCAGCGCCTCGCGGTTTCACCTGCGTACGTCCCGATCCCGTGAGAATATCGGGATAAAAAGTAGCCTATGCGTTAATCCAGGTCTCCAGCTACCTACATACCATTTCATCGCAATCGGTTTAGTGGTTTTTGCGTGAATGAGTAACAAACATCCATCAATCCATCTATCCATCCATCCAAACTTTCACATTTATAATATTAGTGGGATAGTTATAGCCCATTATAGTTTGGAATATCACATATAGTACTTTTTATCTAGTAAAATTTTACATTTCCCACATCAAAATTAACACGTGAACGATGTCGCAGACAACAGCTAGTGTATAATAAATAATCGGAGGATAGTGATTGTGTAAGACATTCATAACACTGCTATATCTTAAAGAGATAATTCACCTCTTAGAACATGAAATTGACAATTGATTAATTGTCAATTATATTAATAATTATAATTGTGTATAGATGTGTGACATCGAGCATTGCCGTGCAACGAATCTTCGTCGACAAACCCTGCTTAAAGAATAATATGATCCAACAGAATACCAGTGCTGTACCGATCAGCTTTCAGCCCACCTCCTCGGCCTCCCTCAGGCAAGAAAACGAGCTCTAAGGTTTTTCTCTCTAAATAGATACAAGCCCACATCCCGAGGGATCTGGTCTCTCCTACCACTGACATGCATGCATATTCTACACTCGTCAGTGAACAGAACTGACGGCAATTGCTCTCGACCAAACTGGAGACCCGCTTGTCGGTGGCCTTAACCCGTCACAGGCCTCTTTGGACTCAGGTTGACTTCCTTCAAGCGCATTCTTACTGCCCATTTGCTGACAGCCACCCCTTGAATACGTCTTAGTTCTTGCTGCACGTCAACACCAAGTTGAGACAATAACTACGGTGTGCTGGTTGTCAAGTTATTTGTAAAACAAATGATGATAAAGTTCTAGAACTACGACGTAAGACATCTTTCCTATATATATACAAAATGTAGTTGTCCAAAACTATGTATTATATATAACTGCAGCTCCACTTTCCCAGTACCGCTGTTAGAAGGTTCTAGTTTTGCACCAAATTTATAATCCCCTCTTCGTACGAAGATATTCAAAACTCCATACGTTCACGCTCTAAGCATAAAGGGATTACGGTTCTATTGTTGGTGGTCGTTAATAGCCAAAGCTCTCAAACTGAATTTATTACTGCATCTACACTGAAAGTATAGTTTCTCTATAAAATGTAACGGTTATACATTAGCAGTTAAAGATTAAAACACAAGAAATCTGAAATTCATTATAATTTGCATACCTTGGATAATTCCTGCCTTCCTACACACATCCTTCAGACATACGTCTAGTGGTGTAATTTTTCTTAACTAGCAGTTCCCGCACGGCTTCTCTCGCGTGTTCATATTTATATATTTGGCTCAGAACCCTAATTCTTTTTTCAAAATAAAAGTAGCCAAGTTATTCCTTATAATATCAGCTATCTACCAGTGAAAGTCCCGTGGAAATCGGTCCACCCGTCCCGGAGATTAACCAGAACAAACAGACAGGCAAAAATTTTAAAAACTGATTTTTAGGCATAGGTTTCTTGCAAATAACTGTATGAGCTTAAAAAGACTATTATTCTTACAGTACAATCAGACACTTTAATTTTATTTATTTGTATTGATAAGAAATCTTCTTCCAAAAACCACGAAGAGCGGTTTCTTCGAACGATTTCTTGTTACTTTGATTGTGTCGTCTGTACATTTAGTGGGGTAAATCCCATGCCTTTTGGACGCCTAACGATACCTACCCATCTGCATGGCCCACCCATTGCCACTTAATCCTGCTAATGGCAAAACCTATGAACTGGATTCTTCATTCTGAATAATATCTTGTTAAAATTTAAGTCTATTGTATTAAAAAGGAATTTTCGAAGGATTAAGATTTTCCTCCCCTTACTGCTCTGTCCCAAGGAGAGGGAGAGCCATTTTGTATGTAGTTCTAATATCTATTGTGCGATCGATCATAGATGACAAATGCATCCAATGGACATAATGTGGACACAAAGGCTGACCCACACACCCACTACTGTGCAATTTCCTGTAACGGACAGTACAATACCAGCAATATGCAGTTGCATGTCTGTCAATCAAATCCAGATCTATACAAATGCAGGTTAAGACTTGTTGCGACAATATCAACGCTCGACTAAGATTTCAGTATAGTCATTGGTATATAATACCAATGAGTATAGTATACTTTAGCGCTAATATCAAACTAATTATGGTCGTAGATTTCGTTATTAAAACGTTTTTGGCACAATGTGACTTGGCAAATTTAGGACGAAAAGTTTCCATAAGTAAAAATATCTCTAAATGCAAGTGTGGCATCTTCAGGCATATCAGAGAAGTCCTGATGAGGAATATTTTTTTCGCTTTCGCTTTCAAAAAGACACTCCCGCATTAGGAATTACTCCCATGGCGCATGGGACTTTACAAACAACGGACACCAAAAACACCCAGACTGGGGTGGGAATCGAACCCACGACCTATGACATAGCAGTCAGGGTCACTAACCACTAGGCCAACAGGCCATTTGCTTCTTGCTATGGGTACTTAAGCCAATATCTTTGGTCAGTTTTCAGATACACCTGATCGTTGGTAATATTGTTCGTGTTTATTTTAAAATTTTCAAAGAAACAGTTTTAAAGCATGTTCTTTCATACATTCGATCTGAATATGTAAGTGTGTACGCACAATATTGAGAGATTTGCCATGTTATTTAAAACCATAGACTTTTTATAAATTTTCCTGTAAATAACAATTTTCTGTATATTAAGTTTTAGGCTAGGCTGTTTGGTCCCAGGAATTGAACCAAATTTCAACTTAATTGGTCCAGTAGATTCGGAGCAAATTGGCTGTGACAAACGACTCTTATATGATCAATCGATCATATAAGAGTTACGTATTCTCATTCGGACGTACGGAACTCTAAAAAATAAGCAAACAAGAATATTGAGGTATTGATACTCAACCATTTATTTTTATGAAAGGCAAACAATTACCCCTAATTCGTGAAAAAAAATGTGGCCTAAATCTCAAGGAAGCTCTTTTTATCGATACCATTAATATTACTAATTATCGTGAGCACAATGCGGTCTTACTTTAAACTTACTATTTATAAAAATAAAACATACCAAAAGCACAGCAAGACAATTCCATAAAGCTTTAAACTCATACACTCTTTATACAAATGTACTTCTCAACAATTTTCCAACTTTTTAACAATCGACGTAAAAACGAGGGGTGTTATAAGCTTAACAAGTTTAACTGTGTATTTGTGTGGATGTCTGAGGCATAATAGATCCTAAACGGATGCACCGATTTAGATTTAGTTTAAAAGGTGACTGGGCCGAGAGTGTTCTTAACTATAATCTTATCTTAGGAGCGATTGTAGCAGGTTCCCATCTGCCTTAGTAAAGCTTTCAAATCCAGCGACATCTTGGTGAAATCGTTCTCCATATAATTTACCTCATATTTACGTCAAGAAACTCAGATACGAGCGAAGGAAATGCTAATTTGAAGACAAAATAAAATGCCCACAGATATTTATTATAAGTCAGAATTACGTATTTATTTATACGGGAATTAACACGATCTGATCACTTGCCGTGGCCGTGGTCGAAACGCCAGGTAATTCAAAAGGTATGTAATACCTATTTCGATCGTGTTAATTCCCGTATAAATATTATATCGCGATGGAACACGAAACTTTAAAAGTTATTGTAAGTCAACCTCGTTATGAAAAAACGCGAACAGTAATTTTTTTTTTGTGATGAGTAACGGACTAGGATCTTTAAGATCCGCAGTAAAATACATACTTCTTAATATAATGTTCTCACTGGCACTGGGCCACTTTGGCTTTGGTCACAAGACCTGGGAGAAATTGGCAGTCGCAAGCCAATGTTACCACGAGAAAGTTTCCTCATACAAAACAACCTATTATATTATTGAAGTGGGCGTTCAACGTCTTTCTAACTCATCTAAGACTTCTAAGTTATTGCGCACAATATTTAGATATTACCTGGATGACCGAGCGTTGCTCGATTTTTTTTTTACGTTTCCTAAAAATGAAACCTAGCTAGATCGATTTATCGCCCTAGAAAGTATGCAGGGGGCATACTCAATTTCATTAAAATCGTTAGAGCCGATTCCGAGATTCAGATTACATATATATATATATATATATATATATATATATATATATATATATATATATATATACAGGGTGTCCCAGAACTCAACGTCAAGCCGAAACGGGGTGACAGGATTGATTGTAACCATCATGAGAAAATCAGAAGGAACCGTAACCCTAAATAACATTTCTAGAACCACAGTAAAAAATAATGACACAATTGCCCCAAGTTTTCTAGAATTAAGACTATTTGTTAAACTATGAATTTAAAATTTTCAAAAATTGTCGACTTTGAAAGGGCCCTCCTTTAAAAAAATGTACTAAAGTTCCTTAGCCATTGCCATCAAAAGTTTGCGCATTTAATCAGAATTGTAAAATGGTACAATACTTGTTAGTTTCATACTAAAAAAAAGTAGTAAAAAAATAAAAACCTCCAGTAACCCGATTTTTGCTAACCTATTTTACTCAGTTCAAATGTTTTTTATTGATGAGAGAGATGAATAGTGAACATGTTTGCCATGAGCGACCGAGACAGATAGTTACGTCACTTTTACCAAAGTCAACAAAAGTAATAAAATAATAAAAAATCTTGACCTTCTTGTATATATATACATATATACAAGAATTACTCGTTTAAAGGTATTAGATAGATAGATAAAAGGTTTCTTCATAAAATGACAAACCTGATAATACCATGCTACCGTCAACATTAAGTTCGTATAGTTATAAATATGGTAAATACCTATGACAATCCTGTCCTTGTCCAATAATGTCCTTCATCCTTGATGATGATATGGTTAGTTATAATATACGTGGACCTCCTGCAATGACCAACTTTCAACGACAATAACTTCTAAAACAAGATGTTATTTACAGATAACTGCCCTTGCCGAAGGACGTCCATGGAGCCCGTCGGATTACAAGGCGGAAACGGTGGAGAAGCCTCAGGAGTGGGGAGCTTCTCGCGATTTCTACTCCTCCGACGAGAACACCTTCCACGCTAGCGGATCTGACAATAATATTAGCTATCAGTAAGTTTGTAGACCTCGTTTGCTTATGCAGAAAGAACAAACATACTTTATATTGAAAGTAGTTAGTAAGTTAAGACGAATCGAACTTACACTCCAATGAAACGCATGAAATTTGATGGTAAAAGATATATGATGAATAAAGTACATAGTACATACATTTATAATATCTAGACAAATTTATATTTTACATTCAAAACTCTTAACCAGTCAAAAGTACTTTTGATCGCAGGCGCTCTCGACTCTTAAAAGTATTATTAAGTTAGGTTTGATATTTTTATTTTCGATCCTATATTCCTTAAAGATATTATTAGGTTAGACATTTTTATTTTCAATCTAATCAGTTAAAAGTTATTTTGACTAATGTTATACTGGTTAAAAATAATTAATTTTAAAAACGTCAGTCAAAACCAATAATTGGCCCCAATTCTGTTACTTCACTCGCTAAATTAAAATTCACTAAATTTTCTTTATATAAGAAGTAAACCTTGTACACTTAGAAACAAGGTCTTATTTCAAATTGAAACAAGTAGGTAACATATGTCGCTATCGAAATAAGCAATTTATTTGTCGACTAAAGTCTGATACGCTTAAATAAACTTTAATACCACGTAGCAAGAGCCGCTATCCGTTGAATGCCATCTCTTTTGCTTTGTGTTTTTAGTAAGCGTCTTCGTAGGTGTAGCTTAAAAACACGTCATCCTTGTCCGTTTTGAACAAGTTTTTATACGGCAATTATACAGCGTTTGAATAAATGAAGACTCTCGCTGCGTGGAAATAAAGTTGAGTATACTCGTACGTTGACACGTTTTATTGAAATTTAGCGGCGCTGAGAAATAGATGCTAGTAACAAATAGACCTTATTAGTAAGATCATTAGGTTGATTTCATATGAAGAAATTTAGTCAGGTTTTAGTTTAGTCGAGTGTACAATAGAATCGGCACCATTGTCAATCAAAAGTAGTTTTGACTGAAAATCATTGGTTAATAGTGATTTTGACTGCAAAGGAGGTCATTCATTTTGGGCCCTAAAGTCAAAGTGCCGGCCAGCCGTGGTATATTTTTGTTATGATGATGCCATACAACTGATACGAGTATCACATTATACCTTTATGAATGTTAATTCCATCATTTATCGACTTTGTAAAAATAAAAAATCGTTAAGGAACGGTTATTGATACGGTTAACAAATTGAGTAGAACTCGTGTCCTGCGGTAGAAGAATTGCGTTGCGAGACTCGAGAGCTACAAGTGCACTGTCGGTCTTTGAGATGGGAGCAAGGGAAGAAGGAGATAAGGGAAAGGGGGTAGAGGGCAGGGCCTCCGGTAACCTTACTCACTCGTCGAAAAAACATTGAAATCATTGCTTCACTGCCGGTTTTATGTGAGGCCGTGGTATCACTCCGGTCGAACCGGCCCATACGTGCCGAAGCATGGCTCTCCCAGGGATTGGCTGCCATCGGTTCCTTTGGAAACGTACGGATGTAGATGAGTAAGTTTCCGTTACATTGAATGCTGCGGGATTGTTACTGCCTGTATCACTTTTTGGAACCGGAACTGTCTCGTGGGACAAGCAGAAAGGAGGCAGTGCTCAGCTACTGTCTCTGTTAATCGGACAACGGCTTATCTCGATTGCGTCACATATTTTCCGCGCGGTACGAAATATTTTTCCCTCGTCAGTATGATATCGATTCGTATGTAGTGACCCGTGTCCGTCTTGCAGTGTTCAGCGACAGACGACCTGATACAATTCATGTTCTTTATTCATTGTGTTTCCTGTAGCCTACTTGCGATGCTGCGAAGAGTTTCTCCTACATAGCCCAAACAACAGTCACAAGGAATCGAGAATACATCGGGGACTGCTAGTGGATTAACAGCCTTTGGGGGTCGCAGTAGTTCTCTTAGCTGTCCGGGTGGGTGGAAGATCGTCCTAATACCGTATTTTCAGCTTAATATACGTACGATCTTATCAGTCACATAATAAAATCATGTGGTTTATAAGTCTGCACTAGTATATTGACGGTTTTTTAATAAAAGTTTGCACTGTGCGCTTGGCACGACCATAGGCAATCATCTTATTTGTTTTCAGGATTCCGTACCTCAAAAGAAAAAATGGAACCCTTAACTGGTTCACTACGTTGATCGTCTGTCTGTTAAGGTTTTATATCTCAAGGATACTTTTTAAATAGTTTATTTGTGAAAGTTCCGATTCTGGATGTATGAACTATACATGTAACTACGTATTGTTACGAGCCGGCGTTTGGGATTAGATAGGTACACTTATTTATAATGAAATAGATAATTTATTTTAATAATTAGCAAATAACACAATTACTATTAATTCTCACTATTCCTCGTACTATTCGCTGTACTACGCACTTGTTACTCGCAGTATGGCTCAACTAGAACTGATTGTCCATACCTCATACCAACGTCCTTATATAGTTCAAAAATTTCCATAGAAAGTTCATGATCTTTCCTGAAACATCTCGTACAACCTGCTTAACTCGACCGCTTGTCTCAATTTAGGTAATTTATTACTACCTCTACTCGTCAATAAATGGCGCCAGCGAGTCAATTTAAGCTTCCGTAACAGTATGTACGGAACCGTCAGGGTACTATCCAGTTTTATTATGAATTCACTGATCTTTTCTCCGTTAACATTCCGGACTATATTAATTTATATTCTCATTTTTCTTCAACAGCAGCGAGTACGGCAGCGGCCGCTACACCGGCTTCGGCAACACACAGAAGCAATCCCAATCAACTCCGATGTCCCCGATGCACAGTGGCAATGAGATGGTAGATAATACTCTGGCTTCATTGGCTACCGTAAGTACCTACTTCATGTCTAAAAACACATGTCTTATGGAATGCGACCGCCGCAGCTGATAGACATTTACGAGTACAGAAGCAGAAGTGTCAGAATTTTTGCGCTCGGGAATTTCCGCGATCTCTTTGAAAAATCTTTTCAGTGAAATATTTTCTTCAATTTTAGAATTTGAAGAAATAAATTACATTCTTTTTTTTAAGCAGGATTTCTAAACGGTGAGAGAGGAAATGATATAATTAATTTACCGCGTTCATGATCTCGAACATCTTCAGAACATTCGTGTTCTGAAATTTTTTTTTGAGGATGTGATCACCCTTTGTTCTGCCTCTTGCATAAAGTAGAGCATTATACGATTGGTAAGTCAGGTATAGGGAAGTAACATTAGAGCTGGTCGTCACGGCTTCTCTAAAATGCGGAAATTTTACTGGTCTGATCGTCGTTTCCAATATCATGTGATACTTCTAATGTTTGACTGTCCTGATTTTAATAGACTCGTGGACTTCATTGAGACAATTAATTTGCATTTTGAAACGACAATAATTATACTCTGTCCATTCGTTTATTTTCTTTTTGACAGTTGCTTGAGAACGTAGCTGTGCCATAGTTGGTAAAATGAAACATTAAAACGCGTTGTTAGAAATATATATATATAATTATCTATTTTCATTTGATTATACTCATCCATCCTAAGATTGACCTGGCTGGTATTAAAGTTGGAATGTGCTAACCTACTCGGTTACCACTTAACCACGAGCCACTTATCCACATTGTAGAAATCACTCCAGAAATATTTAATTAATAAATGTGTTATACTATGCATTAAAAGAATTTTACAAGATAAGTTAAAATAAGTTGCAAAATTTACTGATAGTAATAATAATATGTAATAAATATAACTATTATAATACACATGTGTAAATGTTTTAATAATACTCTACTGTCATGACTTTTTCAATATCTGTTGTACTAACTTCTTCTTTTAAATTTAATATATTTGAACATTGCATTGTACCTATTGATAATACTTATAATGATAATTTTATGACACTGTTAAATCCATGTATGTATATCCCATAAACTTAGTATGTAATAGACGAACAGTCCCGTCATTTTCGTGAGACTAAAATTGAAATGTTTCTGTGTGCAAGTTTTACAGACGTGTGACTGACTTTTAGTGTCGGCACATTGACGTCACCGCAATATCGATATAAAAAATCGGCAATATTTATATATCATTATGGATTGGCAGTATTTTGTATGTTTTGTTACTATGAGTTGTTGTGCTTTTGTTTGTAATTTTTTAATGACGGAAGTGAAGAAAGTACAATAGAATAATGATTGATATAACTTTCATCCTAATGTATTTTTAATATTTTGTAGCGTTAATTGCCAGGTTTAACGTTGATTAAGTACGTAAAGTAAGCTTACGATGTACTGTCTCTATTGTAAGTACAGATAAAAGTCCGCCATTTGCTGCTCTTACACACCCACGCTTCGACTACTATCATCAAACATTTTTTGCAAGTAAATCCGTTTCGGGGACTTCTTAACTGACCTCATCAAAACTGTGACATTTAAAATTATTTTGAATTAATAAAAAATATTTGCTACAAAAGGGATATAATATCACAAAGAAAGGCAGTGGGCGTACCTATGTAATAAATAAAACATCAAAACAAAATCAAAATATTTTTAATATTATGAGTTATGATTAGAGATCGGATAATCGGATGCATATATATTTACCTAAAGTTATTTTTTGGATAACAAATTATGGAAGCGGCTTCTAAGTATATTTTTATTTAAAATAAAATCCCGGGATTCCGGGATCGCATAACTAATAGGATGTATATTTACTTTAAGTTAATTCTTTTTAAGTTAAGGTGTTTCCCATTCGAGTATGTACGTATGTAAGGTGTAAGAGAAATGGTGGTGTGGTAAATATGAAAACATAAATTAATATAAACTTATTTATTCATTACATCACATAATATTTTTATGTTGTATACACAGAAACTACATAGAACAGAAATGAAAGATAGAAAAGTTGTATATGGGCGCGGGATTCTTTCGATAAAAAAGTGCTTTCCATAATAGCCAACATCTCAACTTTAGGTAAATATGCATCCGAATATCCGATCTCTAGTTATGATTATGACAAACCTTACATAGTCATATCAAAATTAAATCAAATCAAATCAAAGTATTTTATATCAATAAAACTAATTATTATAGGTATTTTTAAATTTTCAGGAGTAGGAGAGAGTCAGAATTAGTGTCTAGAAGGACACTCGACACTCTTTTTCAACACGTTTTTTACAACTGTATGGTTATATTGCTTTTATGTAATAAATGGATGTAAGATAATATAATGTTGAAACATTTAAACACTTCAGCTAATGAATACTCTCGTCAGTTTAAGTAATAGTAGTCCCGGTTAGGCCAAACTAGCGGCACCCATTGCAACATGACGCACGCATCAGCCATCATCCATGTCAACCATATTGAAGGGAGCTGTACGCCCTGACACGCCACCATTAGCAGGACTTCTAGGCGAGCATGACATACTCAGAACTATCAGGCTATTGCCTATAATAATAACTTGACCCAGCTCACACATTTTAAAAACATAACAACAATATTGACTACACAGTTTTCACGTGTACAATTTAATATTTTCAATATGAAACATTAAAATTCATATTATATCTTCAATATCAGTACCTAATAATATTAATAAAAAAATTACAGAGACAAATTCCGTAGTTAGAACCTTTGTGTACAAATGTGTACTGCAAACCATAGAATTTTTGTGAGACTCCCCCCCAGTCATTTCTATTTATCATAAAAATCGTTTTGTTTAACAAGTACAGTCACAGAAGACATAAAATGTATATAATTCAATCCATAAATAAATACATAATTATGAAACTATTATATAAGTGTTCGCAGAAAAATACAACAATAACATAATGAAAGGATCACCGTTTTCAATGCGCCTATATCATGATAAACTGTAATAAACGTTATTCTTCAATTAAATTTCCTCCCCTAGAGGGGAAATATTTTCTTCAAATTTCAATGAGACTAATTGGTGAATTACTTTTTTCATTGAATTGGTGAATACTCTTGGTATTCACCAATTCAATGAAAAAATAATGATTGAACTCAGTTCACAATGGACGAACAAAATTCATTTTTCGATTTTGAGTGGTTCGGTTTTAATTTATCTGTTGAAATAGCTTAAAATCAATTGCTCATCATCTTTTACAAAATATAACTTTTCCCGATGCAGGAACATTAATTGTTGAGAAGATCTCCTGGTACTTCACTTTCAGCTCAACTTCACCAAATGCATTCTCATGAGCATACATTATTTCGCCACCACATTAAGTAATCGTATCGCCACTTGTGAAATACTTACTATTGATTGATTCCGGTACCCGGTACACCGGTTTTATATTGCAGCAGCCATCTTCGAGTAAGGAGGTAGTATATATATATATAAGAAGGTGAAGACGAACTGAAAACCTGTCCCGTTTTTTGAAGTCGGTTAAAAATAATGAAGTTGTGATGAATAATGAAATAATGAAGTGAAATGACCACAGCTTGATAGTTCTTTTATCCGACATAAAATATATCGACTTATCGATAGATTGTGTTTTGCTTTTAGTCAATCACTGTGCCAAAAGCGGTCACATTCACGTATTCAATATTTTTTTATCTAACACATATTTTTTTTAAATATTACAATATTTGAAAAATAAACTATTCACTGCATATGTTAAGTGTAATACAAAATAATATTGTGTATATATTCTACGAAAATAAACACTTTGAAAGTAGTATTGAACTTTTGGTATTTAGCTTTAAAACGTTTCTTTCTTTGGATTTTTCCTGTATGTTACACCACAATCTAACAGATAATACGGCACCATTATTGTTTTTTATATTTACAAGTTAAAATATAGAAAGATTACGACGAAAACAACAAAATTAAAACGGGAATTTTTTTGACATTGAGGCTATTTGAAACTAAATGTTTCAAAACCGGTCTCACTGTCAGATTTATTCTGTCTCTTTCTCACACCTAGGTTTCTGTATAAGGCTAAGTATCTCGCACACTATTTTCGTCTATTACGTTAGTATATTAAGTTTATGGTATATCCATCTATGTATGTATCCATGTATTAGTTAATTTTAATATTTTGTTAGTGTATAATTAATTACCTATTATAATTTTAGTCATAAAAATAGTAGTAAATGGTAAAAGATAAATAGTATAAAGTTAAGTAATAATAATATACTATATGCCAAATGGTGGGACATACCTGATCTAAGCACAATGTGAATATATTTTACCTGTTGTACCAATAAACAGTTTGAGCTGTTTCTACTGTATATTCAAAAATTAATATTATTTTTTTCTAAATCAGTATAAAAAGCCTTTCATCTATAATCGACTGTTATTTTTAAGCGAATGGGCAACATTTTTGATATTCACTAATTGACTACATATAGAACTAGTCTTTGTCTAGAGTCTAACTGCACTCATTGTCTGCCCGTTCGGAAGTATTTTCCAAACTTGTTATTTTAATCATTCTAGGGATGGTCCATGTTCGCATCGTCGGTTAGCAAGGCGGCTCGCACCGCAACCGAGAATGCCGTCAAATACGGAGGCATTGCGACCCAAAAAGTATCCGAGATGGCTACTACAGTCACTGAAAAGGTGAGCTTCGCTAATAATTGTGATTTAAGGCGCTATCAATCTGTCTTGTTTTTTTTTAATTATTGATTTTATCACATTTCCATACTAATTATCTTTTAAAAAAAAGTATCACCGACTTCAATGTGCTTTTTAGTTGAAAGTAGATAAATTTTTAATCGACGAAAAAAAAGGAGGTTCTGAATTCGACCGTATATATATATTTTTATGTTTAAATATAATATGGGTAGGCCAACTAAACGCACTACTCCAAAGAGACAGCGATGTTTCGGAGCAAACGAAAACATCATCGATGTAAACAATTTTTAGATATTTGTTGATTTTTAAGAAACCGCTCGACTGATGGGACCACCTGGGCAGTATACCCTTTGAAACAAAAAAAATAATTTTCCAAAATGGTTCCGGTTCAGGGTTTTCGAGTAATCGGTGAACATACATAAAAAAAAGATTCCTACGAATTGAGAACCTCCTCCTTTTTGGAAGTCGGTTAATAAAATGAAATACCAATACGCTTTTATTACACTATGCTTTGGTATCCATAGGTGAACAATCGCGGCGGTTGGAGCTCACTTAGTGGCGCCACTGAGCAACGTCGCGCTAGCAACACCAGCACTTCTTACCAATCGCCAACTTATGGCGCTATGAAGAGCTCAACTTCCGAACCTTATTCTCAATGGTAAGTAAATTTCTTTTTTTTTAATTCAAAAAATCCGGTCCCGCAGTAGGCCCGCAGAGGTAGATTCATTTTATCTCCAAAATATAAGTCGCATTAAAAACTTTTTTAGTCTACATTCTAGAGTAAAATAAAAAAAAATTAGCTTTTTTTTCCAACCAATTTTGGTTCCCCCGAAATTTTTTTGGAAAACTCGACAGCTGGTACAAAACCAATAGGTAGACTTTTCTTTTCTTCGAAAAATGTACCTAAATAAATTTAAACACTGTCTGTTTTGTATCAGGAATGAACAAACTCAGCCATGGAAGGAGTCCGTAGCTGCTCGTAACAATATGGATGCTCGTGACTTGTCACAGGTAGGAGTGTCCAGCCCACCCCCCGACATTAAGAACATTACCATTAAGAAGAAGAATTCCGACGAAGACTCCTGGGATTGGCTCAATAATTAAGTAAAGGTTTGTTCGCAACAATTAAGGTTTTATTAAATGACTGTAACATTGGCTAGTGAATTACGTTTGTCTGTGGACTCAAAGATCACTATTAATCGTCGGAGGATCGAAGGATGTGGTCATAGTTGAGGGTCGATTAAACCCTGTGAATAACAATTTTGGTAAAATTCGTTTTTTTTTAAATATAGAAGTCTTATATTTTAAAACTGATATATTGAACTTGATAACTTTTTTTATGGTATAATTGGCAAACGAGCAAACTAGTTGCGTAGTTCAAAATCAAACTATTGACTGTAAATCCTTAATCTCGCAGTTTTATGATGAACTGACTTTTGCATTGTGATAAGTATCCAAAGAAAGACATTTTGGTAAATTATTTGTGACGGTGTATATTACCCATAATATTTACTATTCAACAGTTCATATATATAAAGTATTTTCTTTTTCAGATTGTTCTTCTGTTGCCACATTTTTGAATGCTGTTGTCCTTTTCGAGTTAATTTGTTAGTGTTATCCTTTTCATGTTATCCGAACGTTATATTTTTAAAAATATAACTATATGTGAATTAAGCCCATATATTCTGATCGGTGGATATGTGTTTTCAAACCTTTCTTTCGTAAACTTTTTGAAAAAAATATGTAATTGTAACACGCTAACGCTTTGAACAGAAGTTACCTGCTATGGGTCGATAAATAAGGTTTATTTTTTGTGAACCTCAGTTCACCAACTGAAACACAACACCAATATTAGGTTAAGCATAAATAGAAAAACAAAAAGTATTGTATTAGCATAACATTTGCATTTCCTACAATTCCATAGTACATATTTAGACACTATATATTATAAATATATATATATAATATTTTATTAGAAAAGTTGTAACTTAACCATAAACAAACAGTAAAATGCAGAATATTGTTCAGAAATAATATTCAATTTGGGGTAAATGGCCGCTTTTATTATGGTACATACGTGTTATTTATATACATATGTATATCTCTTCTTTTTCTACCCTTCTCTACTAATATTATAAAAGGTTCAGCCAGTCTGTTTTAAAAAAATATATTTCATGTTAGATAACCTGTCCATTGAGGTGCTTACATTACACAAACTTTACATCGAAGTTATTGCTATATAAGTAGTTCAGTTACCGTATATGTACTCATTTTACCGGGTAACACAACAGAGCAAGATCAAACTCTCTGTTAACTAGTTTAAAAAGTATTTTTAACATAAGATGTGTATATTTTTTTCACACGTTTTAACCAACTCAGCAATTTCTTTTACATAATTTTTTATAGAACTATTAATATTGCATTTTAAATTGCCTGTACGACAAGAACTTGTTACGTTTTATGTCGACACGGTTGTTTTGCCGCAATAGGAATCAAAAGTCAATCAATTCTTTAAATAAAGACCCATATTCTCTGCCTACCCCGCATTGATATAGGTGTGAACTTATTCCCATTTTCAATATTTTAAACAACGTTAATTTATAATTTAAAATTACATTCTCGTTTCTATCTTTATTACTAAAATGACACTAACGTTTGACCGAGTCAATAAAATAAATTTAATAATAGAAACCAAATCACATAGGTATATTTTGCTTTATTTGTTAGTCTAATTATTATTTTGTTCGTAAATTACTTGAATTGAAATTGACTCTTAATAACTTTAAACATATTATGCGCAACAGAAAAATCATCAAAAAGATTATATTTCCATTCCATATATATTATTATGTGTACATATATAAATATAATATTTTAATGAATAAATAGTATTTTGTACAATTTGCCATTATTATTTGTCCATACAATTGTGTTTTATTTTAAGTTGTAGTCACACAAGCAGCTACCATTAATTCCTTATGGCATCTGGACCCTTGAAGACCAGTCATCTTTTTTAAATTGGAATTACTTTTAGACAAGATATAATAAAATAGAAGTAGTCAAGATTTATATAGGCCTATATTAATGGATAATATTTGTCTTTGCATACAATTAAATAGCATAATTTAGATTATAAGGAAGGCAAGTAGAAAGTAATATATCACCTTAAGCAATGGAGTGATCAAAATGAGCTTTAGACCGGCTTTATCAAATAGATATCAAGGTTTCACATCATGCAAAATACTATAGTATCACATCACAAATTCAATTTTTGTTAACTATCATGAAGCATTCAAAATGTTTGTGCGTCTGCTATTTCTAGACTCCGTGAGTAACTATTGCATTATCAGAATTGCATCCAGTTATAAAAATGAAGTGGTTGAAGCATAATATGAGAGATAATAAACGCTATGAGAAACATTTATATTTTTATAAGAGATTAAAAGTGTTATATAAGTATTTTAAATTTTTATGGAAGTATTTTTGTAAACGAACATAATATTATTGACCCCTTCTTTCAAACACTTCCCTCAATTTCTGATACAATTCAAAATAATTTAATAAATATTTTGTGCCCTTCTGTGTGGTATTGTCTGCAGCTTAACCAGGTAACCATATCAGACACGTAGATAATTCTATGATGATTGTCTGAATATATTTTGCGTTGTAATTACTTGATAAAGGTAGTCTAGTGTACTCTAGCTGCTATGTAAAGTCTGGATCGCGAGTCTAATACGCCATTAACTCAGTAGGTACACATTTTGAGACGTTGACACTTGATTACGTCACTAATACATTGCTAGTGCGTTATTTGTGTAGTCGCGACCTTAGCACATAGCCGACAATTATACAAAAAAAAATGGTTTGAAGGTCCATCATTTATTTAAATTGTGTAATTCATTGCTATTGTTTTAAAAGCGGTGTGATTATTCTGTCTTATAATATGGATAAAGGGTAGCAATAGGGAGCCACGATCGTATTACACCTTTGAAGGTATAATGCCCTACCGATTTGTGGATCTTATTCTAGGTTTCTTAGTGTTAATCGTGTTGAGAACATAGATGTATTTCCCCATGTGCGGTGTCATGTATTTATATTCCAATTTAATTTATTAGCTAATGCAATTATACATATCTTGTATGTTTATTTTTCTAATACGACGCATATTAGTTGAATTGTTAGTATTCTTAGAACCCAAAGTATTTCATGAAATTGGGAAATATTTGAATTTATTTTTTTACTGTTAACTTGCTTAAAAATGGTTATACACCGTTAGACTAGGCACTAAGAATTCAACCTTTATGACGTCATGACTCGCCAATTCTCTTGCTCAATTATCTGATCGAATTCTAGGTGAGAGTATCGGTGTTACTTCCAACATCATCACTACTTGTTTAATTGTTTTGTATCAACACATCTAGTGCCCTGTTAAGTAGATAAAATATTAAATGTATTAGGAATTACCTACATGAAATATTGATAGAAGTGATCTGCGTGCTATCGCTTCTGATATTTTGATAAATACTTCGTGCATGTATTCCACAATATATACTAAGTTAGACTATGTGTTAACTGTCTTGGGTAACCCACCCCGACAAAGATTTTTTTTTAATATGATGATAAAATTGCTCGTATTTAATATAAACTTAATCTATTGTAAACCCCATAATTGGATTGTCCATGTCATCTATAAAAAGATATTTTTTGTTACTACAATATGTGTGGCAAACACCACCAATCCAAACTTGATAAGTAATATGTCGCCTTTTATGTGAACACACTTGACAATTAACACGTTGTGATAGCAACCAAAACAAACAGCTGATTTATATTTCACATAATCACCAATACATACATGAGGTAACCGTGTGTGGTCTCGTTTAGTAAGACCTCCATCGTCTTCCCTTTATAACAAACTAGCAGCGCCCCACGGTTTCACCCGCGTAAGTCCCGATTCCCGTGTGAATATCGAGATAAAAAGTAGCCTATATGTTAATCCAGGTCTCCAGCTATCTTCACATCAAGTTTCGTCGCAATCGGTTCAGTAGTTTTGGCGTGAAAGAGTAACAAACATCCATACATACATCCATACATCCTCACAAATTTTCACGTTTATAATATTAGTAGGATTGGAGTGTAGTTAATTCAGTGCCTATCTTTTACGGTTTGAGCCGAACAGATAGCTCACATTAACAAGACATTTAAATAAATAAAAATTATCACCACCAATGAATAAAGTTCAATATTGATCGCGCATCAATTCGCTAAGCTAAATAAAAGCACACGCAGTTTATGGTGTGCCTAATCCATCGGTTGTTCTCAAGACAACGCTATGGATATAATTAACCTGCTTATAGTGTCCGAGCGGTCATGCAGTACACGCCCGTGTTGCCTGACTAAGTGAGTTTTGAGCAGTGGCTCTCCAGTTAAGCGCTGAGTGAGCCAAGCTTTTCTATGGAATCGACCGAGTATAATTCGGTACATTCAAAATACCTATCACGTTTCACATACAGGAATTGATACGACCTGTTTGTAACCCCCGACGCAAAAAAGAGGGATCTGTCTGTGATAGGTCCTCAACGCAATGACCGATTTTGTCTTTGACTTGATCAAAGATTGTTCTTTGCTATAATTCAACAAAATCTGTTTAGCCGTTCGAATATCATCTGCTCTTTTGTTATCGTTGAAGGGAGTTTTGAGTCGGGGGAAATTTTGAATCACGATAGTAAATTTTGAATCACGATAGTAACCGGCCGTCTATCCATAAATCTCATTATTTTTACTAATGCAGTATTGAACGTCGACGTCGATAGATGAATTCAAAATAGATTTACTTCACATTTTTTTTTTTCTACTTGTGTACAATAATTCGAACCTAACCGTCCTGTACTTTACAAGAATTTGTTATCAAATTAATTATATCAATATTATTTACACGTGTGAGAAAAACGATATGTCAATTGGTATTTATCTATCGACCTCGGTCAAGCCTTGTTTGGACAAGGTACAAGATTGACGTATTCTATTTGTACAAGACAACGCGGCAGTAATGTTTCGCTAGGTGCATTTTTATTCAAAGCTTAATATGAATGACACATTACAATACGGAGCAGTGGCGTCGTTGTCTGGACAAGGCTTACGGCCTCCAAGATGTAGATCTAATTTATACTACTTATCAGTCGATCTAACTAGATAGACTTCTACATATATTTGGCGAATATATTATATTCAATTTATATATTTTTTTGCTACTTTTAAGATCAATTAGTTTTTATGTAGGTACAAATATTATTATAATTATTATTTATAGTGATCACTGAATACTGTATATTTTTACTTTTAAGATTCTGATAAATTATTTACTCTGTTCTACAATTAGTGTATTACAATTGTACAGTTTTACAGAAAGGTGTGGTGACATTTTAGAAGCCTTATTTGTAGCCGACGAGCTGTCTGTTTTGTTTGAATTTTTTTCTAGTTCTCTGTCTCTGTATCTTTTCCTAGTTTAGCTGCATATTTCTAAACAACACATTATTAATTTTCTTATCAATTTAATTTTTTTTTTTTTATGCAGACATCTTTTGAAAAATCTGGACATTCCTTGCACACCCTTGGTATTAAATACCTATAGTTTGATACATGCCAGCCGTTTCTTATACAAAATATTAGCTGTATCGGTCAATTTTCAAGTTTAATTTTTCAGTTTTAAAATAAGATTGCTGAATTTTTCTGCGCTAACAATTTTCATAAAGTTGTTAGCGCTTTACATTACTTTACTATGCGACCCTACAATATGACCACACCTTTGTGTAACAGCCTGTATATATACATATATTCATTATAAAGAATAATGAATTGGGCTTACAGCCCTTATGAAATATTTTGAATATTTGACGTACCTACGAGTATAGACTGTCATTTTGAAAGTGTCATCAGTAATTGTATCGAATTGGGATTAATAAAATAATAGTTTATTGAACCAGTCTCTTTAATTTATCACCCTGTCTAGTTAAGACTTCCCGCCGCACTAAAAGTGTGTGTTTACATCACCTGCCCACCCAGCATTTGCAACGTCTGAACATAATATTGACTTGTCTTCGCGGAGTTCTGCTGATCCATCTAGAGCCACATTAAGGAGGCCGCACATAGACAAGACTCAGATGTCACAGGTCGTCTCTAATAATTATATCTACCTAAAATCTTCTATAAATATATTGTCACATTATAGTTTTAGTTCATCCTTTCCTAAATAAATCATTAAAAAAATAATAAAAATCATCTTGGATGTCTCAATTGTTGAGATACTAGCTACCTTTTTATTTCGATCCGTTACGATATTCGTATTTAATTTAGATCAAGAAACAGAAACAGTAGTTTTAGGACCAATTAGCTCCCAGCTCCTATGACAAATCGCCTGGCCAGCACAAACAGCCACTAAGGTGTTTTACACTAGCTGTGCCTCTAACAAACATCCATGCATCGTCACAAACTTTCAAGTTTATAATATTAGAAGGATGGCGGCGGGCGGTACTTCCTCTTTGTGTGAACGATCGATTCAAAAACATAACTTATCTCTGATCGTTATCATCGTACTGTACAAAGCTACCTATATCAGATCGAGATGTATGATGATCACTATGGGGTCTAGAGGATAAACACTCTTGGATATATTTTTTTCAAATCATTATATTAATACGTCAAGAGAATTCTTTGTACCCCTTTTTAAGAAAATTTCGCTAACGTAGTAACGTGCATTTTGGAATATTTACAGTTTATATATAGAAGAAGTGCAGAAAGCTAAAATTTTTAAACTTATACTGGCCAATAAAAAAGCCATGGTTGAAATTCGACCGCCACGCGATCTCTAGTAATAATAATAACTTCACACATCTCACACACGGCCGTCTGATCCCAAACTGTAACTGTACTGTGGTAACCAGACTGCTGATAAACATACTTATATATTCCAAAATACATACATATTATACATAGCAATACCCAGACCAAGTAGACATATTCATGTATACAAATATGTACACTGAGCGGGTATCAAACCCGCGACGCCCAACGTGGCTGTCGCATGTACTACCGCCGCGCCACAGGGGTCGTCAATTATGTTGTTGTACCCCAAGAATCCCGGTTTCAGTTATTCGATAATGGTGTGACTATTTGATATTTTCCTTTATTTATATACTTATAAAGAATCAAGGGCGTCGCCAGGGGGGGCAATTTGGTTTTATTTATGTTATAATTACCTCTGATGAAGTGATGGCAGCGGCGACGTTTTTTTATTGGATATGGTACGTACGATATGGACGAATGATTATTCACCAGTAAATACCTTAATCATTTTGAGTCGGCGCCAAACACAAACAAGCTAATTAATTAATGCCAAACTTCACTTTTGGGTCTAGTTTGCCATCTAAGCATGTTTTTTAGTTTTTGGAACTATAATTTCTTCATGTAATAGACATTTTATTTTATTATATTGTAGGTAATGTCAGTTGTCTTGCAAAATATTTATAAATGGATGATAAAATTAGGATGATAAAAGGATAACGCACAGTCTCGTCTAGTAGGAATTTCACCATGAGACCTGACGGCGAAATACCTCGCAACACTGTACCAGTGGTACAGGGAGGCGCTGGAGCAGGGCCTGAGACCCGTCCCTTGTGAAATAGCAATGGTTCCAGCTCATCCAGGTGCTCAGTGGAAAGAACGACTTGAACGACCGAACGCAAGGCACGCCATGATTGTGGCAGTAAGGCCCGTCATAGAGCATTGGCTGGAGGTGACATGGTGCTGTCTCCTACTGGATGACAAAGGTACTCACCGGACACGGCTGCTTCGGAAATTACCTGTGTCACATAGGACGGGAGCTAACGTTTGGATGCCACCATTGCGGGAGCTGCCCGAGGACACCGCACTCCACACTATGGTATGACGGAACACTGTGTGGATGTTTAGTCGGTTCGAGTCGATATACCACCATTAATATTATTAATGTTTTTGTTCTTAATATCCAACATTATTCCGTTTGCCATTAAAGTGCGTTTTTTTAATATCATGTGCTCTTGACTGTACCTAAAATTCATACTTTTCCCGTCCACCATATATAAACTTGCCCCTCCTGGCCCTATGACTACCGACTCCCTTGTAAAGAGTATGATAAGTTTATTGGTTAATAAACTACACAAATATACAAAATTACAAGTCGATTTCAGTAGCACACAACAACGTGATATGCTTACGGTCGCGCTTATATTGCGTGAGGGCTGTAGTTTAATTCCCGGATCGGTCAAATTGCTAGTTTTTCTGTTCGTATTCTCTATGTCCTTTCTCTTTGCGTACCTATATAAGAGCGTGGGTGTATAAAAATACAACATTAAAAACTGGTAATATTTTAATAAAATAATTGGTCATTTTTAAACATTGATTTCTTAATATAATTGAATTAACCAACACCCTTGTCCTCCACCTCTCCTTCACAAATCCAAACTGATAATCCTACTTACATGTATACGCATCATTCACCACACGCCTATCATACTATAAATTACATAAAACAGGATACTAAATTGTTGAATGATTTAAGCACCAAATCTCTAGACTACATAGGTACTACCTACCTATGTAATGTAACCTTTGTTGTCACATATTTTGTACTACTTTAGTTTACATAACACATTTTGTACATTACACTGAATCTTTGCTGGTAGTGCATTGCACATGTAAGTATGTAAAGAGTAGACTTCAAAGTCTTGAATGAAGAGCATTTATCCTTTTTTGAGAATTATTTTGTGTTTTACATCAATTTTGTTGCCTCAAATATATCATAATTTTTTGTCCCTGTACTCAAATTCGCAAAACAACAGATTTATCACCAATATCTTATAAAACTGTTTTATAAACTTGACACGTCATTTTCAAGCAAGTAGGAACCTACCCAATGAAGTATTCAAAACAACAAACTTTCAGTCTTAGGACTGCAAGTCTAAAATATAACATAACTTACATAATTATACACACACACATCTGAGCGTGACGGTCACGTGAGTTCAGTGCTTTTTTCCCATACCAAAAGTCACTTTAAAAGCAATGAATATTTGTATTGTTTAACAGAGAGACCAGAACACATCTAAGCTTTGATATCAATAAAAACTATTTCACTATTTTAATGTTACTTTTGTTTATAGGTAGGTATTAGGTACATATTGCTTCTTCATTGACAAAGATTTTAAGTTGTCAAACAACTTTTTATTGTTTAGTTATTGATTTTAAATTTATTTAAAAGCCTACTACAAGAAACCACCTGAATCTGTTTTTTATTTAATATAGTATTTTAACTATCACTACTCATAGAGAAATAATAAAAATTCTACCTACCTTTACTTCAATAATAATTAGTTACAATAGTACATCCTGCCTTAAATAGTAAAGAAAGATTTTATTATAATAATATATAATAACTATTGACAATAGGAAAACAACTATCATATACCTCTGACAAATAAATAGACACATAATTATATTCTTGAGAATAACTAGTTAAAATATAAATGTTTTCTAAATGGATTCTCAGTCTTGTTTATTTCTTTGATAGTGGAAGATAGTTCTATTCACGTTGATTAAAATAGTTAAGGCAGAATTTGCATTACCTATTGCATCTATTTGATAACAATATCTAACTTTGTAAATTTGTGATGTTTCTTGTAACAGCCCTATTTGTTATGTATTACATTCTATAGAATTGCAATCTTTATATAGGTTTGTAAGTATATAGAGTTAATTTAACCTTGTTTAAGGTCATTAGTGGCTTTCAGCAGTTGATTTGTAAGTCCAAAATAAAACATTGCTAATACTCACTAACTTGTCCCACATAGTGACAAAGGGTTGAAAAAACCTGTGCTTTGCTTTAAACAATAAACTTTATAGGAATATTACAAAAGATACAAACAGTTTATTACCAATGCTGTGATAATTTGCAAAAAAAAACATCTATGCTGTGATAAAACTTCTTCTTTTATAAGAATATACATGGGTACATTGTTTAATATTGTCCATTGAGCTCATAGAGATATAAGAATAGAGTGAGCAAGAGACTGAGTTCTGCGATAAAGGCACAGAGAAAAAAAAAAACCATCATCAATTAAAGTACAATTATTATACACTAATTTGATTTTTGAAATTTTACAAAATGTTATTATTTCTCAAATTCACGTCATTTGGTAATCTACAAAAATAACACTAAACAGTTATTACAAAAATTTATAGGTTTTGATTTTTTTCAAAACATGCAAAACTACGATTCTCAATAGGAGAATACTCGACTTACATGCAATACACTGCCTCATATTGCAAGTAACTAACAAGGTATACAATCATTTGCATATACATTCAACAAGTTGTTGTGCATGTATGTTAAAAAGATATACTCTGTATCTTTCATGTGTTTACAATATGTTTTCCAGCTTTCTGCTAGCTTCCGTCTTCCCCCTCACCCACTCACCCATGTATAGGTAGACAGTTGCCACTGAGATATAAGATAGAGATTATATCTCTATGACAGTTGCCCTCTTGAGCAGCAGCCAATCACAACGCTTGGCTAGAAAGAGACAGAGAGGACACTCAGCGACAATATCTTTCTTTTCCTATATCGCTCCCCCTTCCGTGAAGTAGTATCATTAGCGCACTCTATTCTTATATATCTATGACTGAGCTTGATATATCTAATATACAGGCTGAGCTCAAATGTTTAATGATATTAACAAGTAGCAACGTTTGCAGGAATTGTGCAGATTAAAATTCCATTTACAAATAATTCTAAAATTAGTAAGTCACAAAAATTAAACATAGTGGTGGTACTGCAAAATGTGGAATGCAATATCTAGAGATTGGAACTTGCTATAATAAAAAAAAATCGGGTCCGCAGGAGGCCCACAGAGGTAGATTTGTTTGGTGTTTTTTTATATTTTTTGAAAATCTGCTTCCCAGTTCCCCCCTTTGAGGGAATATCCCCTATTCACGAACTTAACCTTCATTTTTGCCCTGTCGATTTGTCGTCCAAGTTTGAAAGAAATTGGTGCATAATTGTGACCTCTATCATGCCAGTAAAATTGAGGTACATACATATATTTATAAACTTTTTAACTGGCGGTTGTTTTGGGGTTTAGGGATCATAACTAGACCTGTGAAGAAATTTTTGGAAAACTCGACAACTGCTACAAAACCTATAGGTAGACTTTTCTTCGAAATCTACCTAAAATGTCTTAAATCTTTCCTGCTGCTCACCATGTTGATGATAGAGAATATATTAAAAGAATAGTAACCTTTTAAATACATTCATAAAACTTTTCCTCCAAGTATTAAACAATTTTACTTTTCTTTTACTGTACATGTAAGTAATGTAAATAATAAGTTTGTCTGGATTTATGAAATTATTATGAATAATTTGAAATTATTGTAATGTTTTGTAATAATGAGTACATTGACTTATAAGATAAATGTATAAAGCAAAGTGTCTATTAATGTTATACTGTATATTTATGTTAAGTGAACAAAGTTTGGACAATTATTTATTACAATGGTCTATCCCAGGGGTCGGCAACCTGCGGCTAGCGAGCCACATGCGGCTCTTTGGATGGGAAGTTGTGGCTGTTTAGTTCCATACGCAAATTTAATAACATTTTGATTTATCAAGAAAAGAAACATCATCCAATTCTTTTCACGGCAAACAACATTTTGATCAAGTATTGGGTGTCCCAAAATATTTTGAATGAGGCCAAAAAAAAAATGATCATCAAAATCTTTTTACAACGAACAACTGGCTCTTTAAAAACTTTGAAATTTTGTAATTGTTATTTTGACTCTTGTGACTCAAAAGGTTGCCGACCCCTGGTCTATCCCACATTGAGTTATTTTTGAAATATTACTTTTTAGGCTTATATAGTATTTAATCATTAAATCATTACTATGAATTAGATTTGTTTCAATTGAATTACTTTAAAATGAAGATCAAAAGATATATAGATAGATATGTTCAAGTCAACTCTCTGTGAAATGGCTCCTTTTCATTCCACAACAATCTATTGTTGCTGCTATAATGTACCATGATTACTAATTCATATCTTATCTTAGCCCAACAATATTTAAGTATATCATACAGATGTCTGTTTATGAGGCCCACATATAGAAGTAGATATCTTGCCAGTGATTTAAATACTGGATAATGGGACCGCTAATAAATGATGTAACAGGTATCTTTTTAGACAAAGACATCAAAAAGTCTTCAATAATATTCTTTGAATACCCATTGTACATTGGACTCCGCAATAAATACAATACTAAACTAAGTTTCCTGCGGCTTATCTCTAGCCTCTGATCATATGACAATTCCTTCATATGCCTATTAAACAATTTCATACTAGCTAGATCAATACCAAGGGCTACAAACCACTGCTTCCAAGCTTTGGTACCAAACACCCTCATTGCTGCAAGATGTATCAGCGGCTTGAGAATATGTAGAGATTCAGCATAAACCAAGTCATTTATGTGAACACCCTTGCCAGGTCTGTCATCTTTAATCTTCACAGGCTCCCAATCCCGGAAGGCAACTGCAGGGGCTCCATCCACCCTACGGACAACTCGGCCCGAACGGCGAAGTGTAAAGAATGCATTTGAATTTTCATCTGTCTCTTTGCCTTCTGTAAATTTCTTTCTTTGTAATGCCGCTATAGGCGGATGTGATACAGGAAGCTCCTTATACCTGAAGAGCAGTATGAGCGCAGACGAGCATTTGAAGATCTGAAGTAATGTAGCTGCAGTCCACTTTCCACGTGCTCCCCATCTGTTCTTCACTAAAAGCTCCACAAACACTTCACAGTAGTGTGCGACTGTCAGCCACAATTTGATCTGTTCTCGGAAGCCATAGTAAGGTTCCTCGTTACCATAAGCCTCTTTTATAAGCCTGTCATTAAACAATGACACGAGTTTTGAAATTGAATATACTAGTTCCGACACTATTGGCGATTTATTAATTTTACCGGCCACGAAGTAAGACGACCACGTTGCAACTGTTTCTACGTCCGTAACGATACCAGGATTGGTAATTACCCATCGTTTATAACTAGCATATAATTGTTGCAGAGATATAGCCTTGTCCATTTCGAAAAGAATTGATTTTATAAGACGTAAATCACTAATAAAGTATAGACGATGGATTCATTAGAAACAATATAAGAATTAATGAGGGGTACAGTGCAATCAACGCAAGTACAACAAAATATCTAAGAATAATATATGATACCACGAACTGCACAAAATTTAAGTAAGTAAATTAGATTCCTGAGTTCGTCAACCAACCAAGTTGTCCTGGATTGACTTTTGCCCTATCTTAAACTATTAGTGATGTACTCTAACCGTAACCGTATGAACTCGCCTTTTAGTAACGAGTATTCTGACTGTTACTACCAATTCGATGTCGTTACATCCCACTTCGATCACATTCCCACGAATACATCCCACTAATATTATAAATGTGAAAGTTTGGATGGATGGATGGATATTAGTTACTCTTTCACGCCAAAACCACTGAACCGATTGCTATGAAACTTGGTATGTAGATAGCTGAAGACCTGGATGAACATATAGGCTTCTTTTACCCCGATATTCCCACGAGATCGAGACTCACGTAGGTGAAACCGCGGGGCGCTGCTAGACGTGAGACGATAATAATAGGTCGTGATTGTGATACGAATATCTACCTTTGCACAGGTAGGTATTAACGTCAATGCTGAATGATTACGTAAAGTGAAAGGGGTCAGTAGTGGGATTTTCCCAGTAAGGACAAAAAGGAATAACTTTATTTAAAATATGAATAAACAAACATGATTTTACTGCTTGTCCGTTTTATTAGACTTGATTTAAAAAAAGGTGAAATACTACTATAGTACGTTCCTATTTTAAGTTTTAGTTAGTTTTAAAGTAATTTTTAAATGATTTCTTTTTTAAAAATTAAGCCTTTTTGGGAATGTCTCATGACTCATGAGTCATAACACTGAGCACAGTAGGATAACATAAAGAATTAATGTTCCTGTTTTTGTTAAAAAAAAACGATATATGGATATTTTTCGGTCAATATTTATCGATTCTGTAAATATCTATACGTACTGTAGATACGATAAATGTCGATATATCTTATACACTTGCTCATCCCTATGCAGTTGACGTGAGTGTTACCAGTTTACAAGGAGTTCTTCATACAATTGTGACGAAATGACAAAAGTCGATATAACTCAACCGAAAAAGTTAAGTTTTATCGGTAAGTATAATTATTTCATTTCAGTTCAAGCAAAATAATTAAATAATTCGTTACATAATTTTATAAATTAAGTTTAATTTTTATTCGCCATTTAGTATTATGGTTTATAAACTGGCAACACTAACATCAATTATTATACTTGCCAGTTTATGAACTCTAAACTCCCATATGAAAATCTTGGGGTGTGTAGTAAGTAAGTAAGTGAGGACATCATATTCAACGGTACTGCACTACCAATGCGTACCTGTGTTAAAAATCTAGGAATTTTGAATGGTAATAACTTATCCTGGGTCCCCCAATTACGTGAAGTCAGTCCAAAATTGTTTTGCATCGGGAGGTTCCTAGCGAAGATTGCGCAATTTTCTGCAAACGGTCACTAAAATTGCATAAGCGCAATTCCTCCTTCCTATACTCGACTATGCTGATGTCAGTTATCTCGATATCACTGAGGAGCAACTCTATTAACTTAAACGCCTCGAAAACTTTTGTATTAGATTTATATTTGGATTACGCAAATATGATCATATATCTGAATTTGGAAATATGGAATGTTGGAAATATCAAATGTTAAGTTACGTCCAGACTTTTGTTGTAGAAATTCGACGACACAGGTAGAACTGGCATCTGTCATAAGTGCCAGTGGGGCGGTGCAGGAGGGATGTACTGTCAATACTGCGTTCATAATATTTTCCTTGCATTTATTAATAACTTCAAATCTTCTTAATTCTTTGATTGTCTTCGGCTTAGGAAATTTCATAATTGCCTTGTATTTTTCCTCAGTTGGGCGTATTCCTTTGTTCGTTATGTGATAACCTAAGAAATCTATATCGATCTTGAGAAAGTCACATTTTTCGAGATTAATAGTTATACCATTCTTCTGTAATCGTTTGAAAACTGTATCCAAATGCTGATAATGCAAAAGCTCATTTTCTGATGCTATAAAATAATCGTCAACAAAAATAAATACGAAGTCTAATCTCTGAATGGAGATCTCTAAATCGCTGCATTGCGTAGACTAAAAGGCATTCTTGTATATTCAAAAAGTCGAAAAGGAGTGATAATAAAGCAGTTTTTTCCACAACTTCTTATGGGAGGGTAAACCACTTCGTTGCGTAACGCCTTACGGCGCCAGTCTGTCGGGCTTCCCTTTCTCTCACGCATAAAGTTATCACTTCTGTCAGGCGTCCCGAGACGCACACGTTTTTGCTTTTTTTTCTCTAATATATAAGTGAAATCGGTTAATCATGGAAGTGGATATTTATCAGGTACAATCACGTTATTGAGCATTCAATAATCTCCCACATGGTCTCCATTTACTATTCTTTTTCTTAACCATGTGTAAAGGACTTGCCCATGATATGTCAAAAGTGACGCCACATCGAGACGAAAACTTTTAGAAAACAGATCTAAAAAATAATATTTTCTATTTTATTTCATTTTCGTATATTCAGCTTATATAGTAAACTTTTTTTTTAGAAAAAAATAACTATATTTTCCATAGTTATAAAATATTAAAAATATAATTTAAACATATTTTATTGGGTTTTTCAAAAACATAAACGGGAACAAGCCTTCATATGGATTTAAAATTTCATTACCATTGAGAAAGAGAGAGAAACGAAGAACTTCTCAGCAAAGTATGAAAGTGGCTCGACTCAAATAATATTTTTATTGTTCAGTAAATTTCTCCTTATTACAATGGGAGTATTTCATCAACTGGTTTTATTACGCACACACTAATAAAGTTGAATGACGTTTCGCGAGTCTTAAACGCAACTGTCACGCACACCAGCATAGTATATTTAGCCTGTTTGATTTAGATTTTTTTTTATGGCCTACAGTTCGTATCGCCTGTAACATAACATTGTTTTAGTTACTTTGTAGTGCGACACTCCATTTATACATATTAACTAGCGGACCCTACTGACGTTGTCCTGCCGAAACGTGATGGTACGTTTACACGCACGCCGTGCAGCCTGGCAAGCAGCATGGCACGCAGCTCGGCGGGCAGCCTGCCACGCAGCGTGCCACGCAAGCTTTTCACACCAGGGCTGCCAGTAAAGACAACTTATTTTATACCGCTAAGACTCGGAAATTATACAAAATCATGTACTATTATACAAAATCAGTGTTGTACAACTATAGAACGTCACTCTTTGGGGATTTTAGTAAAAGGTGTTTTAACTTTAACGTATAACGATTTAACAGTTTATCACAGACATGATTTGTTTTAAGTATCTCTATGTGTATGTACGTACTTTTTACGCTATAACATCAGCAATGACGTTGTATCCAATTGTGCAATGCAATCTACTATACAAACAGGATACAAAAGATAACCGATATTATACCAATTTTGTATCCAATTTACACTCTGGCAGCCCTGTTTCACACACTTGCAGGCATGGTCCGTAGGGTATTAGTGTTCTGTGGACATGGTAGTCAGTGCAAACATGGGAGACGATGTAGACGTAGATCTCGTGGGAGCTACTGCTTTGGCCTTGATCTATTTTTATTGAAAAAAAAAACGGCCCGACATAATTATGCATGCGAAATTTTACTTAAAACTATTAGGTTTTACAATTAAAAAATCATTTATGGTGTAAAAACACTTTTCAAGTAGCCAAAACTTTAAATTTGATTTTTTTATTTGACATGCGTTATAACTATTTTTACATCGAAGAGTGCTTTTACATAATTCGTTTCTTACTTTAGTGGGATCTCTTTGAATGCATTTACTATCCTCGCTAACTTTTGAATATAATTTTTTATTATTTCTAATAAACATGAACATAATTAACCATGATAAGCATTGGGGGCGGCTTCTTCATTAAATGTGTTTCGTAACTGTTTTAAGGCATACATAAATCTATTTTATTTACTGCACATCATTGATATGCGATTAGTTACAATTCTCTAATCGTCAATCAATCAATACTAACTTTAATCCTAAGAATTGGCACTATTTTGTTTCATATTTTTTTGGGCCCTGATAAACAATATTTATTTTTACTAAAAGAATAGTTCAGAAACATCTTTCTGAAGTCTTCTTTTGCTTTCGATTCATGCATGATAAAGGTTCAGACCACTCCGATATATTTGGTGTCGTCAAAAATTAATTTCGATCGTTACGTCGTCTGTATGCCACGAAGATGAAAACTATACTAACGCGGCCGAGAGCGTGTGTGTGTGTGTGTAAACAGGCACACAAGCACATTCACCCTTTGAAGTGTGTCAAAAAACCGACAGTCGTCCCGATCGGCGCCAAGCGCGTGCACATTCACGCAAGCATGCACAAACACCCTGTTCACATGCTTGCGTCGTTAAATGTCGGTTTGAACGCGAGCGTGTGAACGCAGGCGTTAGTCGTCCCGATCGGCGCCAAGCGCGATCACATTCACGCAGGCATGCACAAACAGCCTGTTCACACGCTTGCGTCGTTAAATGTGCTCGTTGAATGTCGGTTTGAACGCCAGCGTGTAAACGTGCCATGATGGTACGTTTACACGCACGCCGTGCAGCCTGGCAAGCAGCATGGCACGCAGCTCGGCGGGCAGCCTGCCACGCAGCGTGCCACGCAAGCTTTTCACACCAGGGCTGCCAGTAAAGACAACTTATTTTATACCGCTAAGACTCGGAAATTATACAAAATCATGTACTATTATACAAAATCAGTGTTGTACAACTATAGAACGTCACTCTTTGGGGATTTTAGTAAAAGGTGTTTTAACTTTAACGTATAAGGATTTAACAGTTTATCACAGACATGATTTGTTTTAAGTATCTCTATGTGTATGTACGTACTTTTTACGCTATAACATCAGCAATGACATTGTATCCAATTATGCAATGCAATCTACTATACAAACAGGATACAAAAGATAACCGATATTATACCAATTTTGTATCCAATTTACACTCTGGCAGCCCTGTTTCACACACTTGCAGGCATGGTCCGTAGGGTATTAGTGTTCTGTGGACATGGTAGTCAGTGCAAACATGGGAGACGATGTAGACGTAGATCTCGTGGGAGCTACTGCTTTGGCCTTGATCTATTTTTATTGAAAAAAAAACAGCCCGACATAATTATGCATGCGAAATTTTACTTAAAACTATTAGGTTTTACAATTAAAAAATCATTTATGGTGTAAAAACACTTTTCAAGTAGCCAAAACTTTAAATTTGATTTTTTTATTTGACATGCGTTATAACTATTTTTACATCGAAGAGTGCTTTTACATAATTCGTTTCTTACTTTAGTGGGATCTCTTTGAATGAATTTACTATCCTCGCTAACTTTTGAATATATTTTTTTATTATTTCTAATAAACATGAACATAATTAACCATGATAAGCATTGGGGGCGGCTTCTTCATTAAATGTGTTTCGTAACTGTTTTAAGGCATACATAAATCTATTTTATTTACTGCACATCATTGATATGCGATTACAATTCTCTAATCGTCAATCAATCAATACTAACTTTAATCCTAAGAATTGGCACTATTTTGTTTCATATTTTTTTGGGCCCTGATCAACAATATTTATTTTTACTAAAAGAATAGTTCAGAAATATCTTTCTGAAGTCTCCTTTTGCTTTCGATTCATGCATGATAAAGGTTCAGACCACTCCGATATATTTGGTGTCGTCAAAAATTAATTTCGATCGTTACGTCGTCTGTATGCCACGAAGATGAAAACTATACTAACGCGGCCGAGAGCGTGTGTGTGTGTGTGTAAACAGGCACACAAGCACATTCACCCTTTGAAGTGTGTCAAAAAACCGACAGTCGTCCCGATCGGCGCCAAGCGCGTGCACATTCACGCAAGCATGCACAAACAGCCTGTTCACATGCTTGCGTCGTTGAATGTCGGTTTGAACGCGAGCGTGTGAACGCAGGCGTTAGTCGTCCCGATCGGCGCCAAGCGCGATCACATTCACGCAGGCATGCACAAACAGCCTGTTCACACGCTTGCGTCGTTGAATGTGCTCGTTGAATGTCGGTTTGAACGCCAGCGTGTAAACGCGCCATGAAAGATATTATTCCTGTAACCATATCGCAAGCGCCATCTACCGGGTTCAATTGTAAATCTAAACCATTCTCGAATCCACTTCAAGACACACAAAAAGTTTTATTAAAATCCGTCCAGCGGTTTAGAAAGAGTGTAGTAACATACACACGCACAGAAGGTCTGATATTGAAGCCAATAAATCTGTAATGTCTTCTTTCTTTTCTACAAATACATAAATACATTGCTAACCATTTTTCTGTCACGACTAGGGTTGCCACCTTTTTTTTTTGTCCTAATAAAGTACATTGGTCATTAGAGGTAGAAAAAGAAGTACATTGTGTCAAAATAAAGTACTTTTTATTTTACTTTATTATTATAAATATATTTTCGTCACTTTTAGCAAATTTTAACAAGAATTATTCCTGTCATATACTACATAATTATAGCAAACCCATTAGATAGGTCTAATTTCACTGGGAATCTTGAAAAACCAAGTTCCATCTCTAAAAGTTCACTCCGCCATTTCACCCTCGTAGGTAATTGAACCCGAACCGACTTTAATTTATTTTTCCTGTTGGAATTGCTATATTTTCTTTCCTTTCTAACAGTTTCTATGCTATTTTTAATTTTTTCCTTCCAAAATTATTTGCATAGATGGGTTACTAACGATCAAGTAACATTTTGTCAATGAAAGCTGAGCTAGCTAATGCCTTCAAGTGAAATCTTATTATATTAAATATTTAATAAGCTTTTTTTAATCCATTGTTTTTGAATATTACTTTTTTATTGCGATATGCCAGAGAACTTAATGCCAGCTTGCAATAATGGAATCCAAAGAGTAAATTAAGTACACAATACTTTAGTTAGTTAGTCTATGGTGTACGCTTTGTAGCTTTGTTAGTGTGGGAGGTAGCTACAGAGGAGAAGGAATGTTTTTATTTATAAATAAGAAATCGCTTTTCGTATAATTCCTAAATGTTTTCATTATTTGTTTAAATTAATGGTGTTATATTAATTTATCGTTAAAATGGATGGGAATGATCCACCGGAGAACCCAGCAGTTTTTTCTGCCTCCAAGGCTAATCGTCAAGGATGGCCCTCAACTGCCTTGGAGCAAGATAAAAAAGCTGTATTTTGGAAAGGAGGCGTAATGGAATGCTTTTCCACTGTTTTATCGTTGTTCAGCAAAACCGAATTGAGCTCCACACAAGGTAATTTATTTATAATATTGTTTTGTTCTTCTATATTCAAAGCTTATGCAGTGCGACGGCTAAGAATAGATTGAGCCACGAGGCTCGTTGCGAAGGCCGATGCGCTATACACGCATTTCAGGATTGATTAAGGCTTGTGTCAGGTTCCATTCAATGTATACACTTATACAGTGCAGTTTACATGTACTATGCCAGTGTGGGTGTGCGCGAGGCTGCTGAATGCGGAGAGTCCTGGGTGCACTGCAATCGCCCGAAGGACGCGTCGCGAACAGTACGTCTGTGGCTTGCCCGCGTTTATTGTTTATATCTTGTTCCAAAGTTTAATATATTTGTGAAGTATTCTATAATTGCTTCAACATGAGTAAATTATTGAAAAATGTCACGTCTTCGAAATGCACTCGAAAAACCCTAAAATTTATCTGGAAGTCAGTTTCTAAAGAAGGTAAGAAAATTTTTAAACATTTTTACCATAAGTAACTTTTTTATGACTGTACACAACAGTAATATAGTTCTTTAGAAAAAACTGTTATGTTATGCTCTTTCCTCACAATATCCAATTCAGCTTTTTATAATGGTATTCAATTTTGAAACTGACTTTTTTACTTAGACACTCATAAAAAACTAGCCTACTTTTGTTATTTTTTTCATGTGCAATATATATACCTGTAAAATGACCTGTTATCGCAGCATTGGTGCATAGGTAATAGACTTGTAGATTTTTAAACCCACACTGGCAAATAAGAAAATGCATACAAGAGCACTTAGTAGTATAATAAAACATTACAATTCTTATATTTTGTAGAAGATCACTTGTATTGTTATCATCATCTATATTTGAACTATGTTTAAACAATATCCTTTGCATAATTTTTTCCAGAATTATCATTTAACATTACTCAATTTTAAATTACTAATTTAATGACTTTATAATTGGAAGGTAGGGGCTATGCTATATGGAGCTAAGTAGTGTAGCTATATAATTTATTTTTAGTACATAATATGGTATGTTGAGGTTGCACCACTTTTCACATAGCATGACTGCGGTTACATCTGGTGTTTGAAGTTCCTAGAGATGTAGTGATGATAAAAAGAACTAAAAAATATTAATTGAACAATCTAAACAATAATATAATGTATATTGATGATTGATTTTAGGCAAATAAAATAAAACAAAAGCAAAGGATATAACAGGGGTGACATATAATAAAATATACACACTTAGATGTGATTGTCGTGATTTGACAGGACAGGCTGCTGATCCTCATATCTCAGATAGCTTCAGATGTGTAAATTCTTAAAAAGGTCACAGTTTTGCTGTTTTTTCTTGTTGCATTAGCCTTTTTCTTGTTTTTTCTTGACACCACCCAGCCAAGGATATAATATGAAACACAAGGCGTTTCCTACATACATCAGCTATTGCCTAGTGATGGACCATATAGTGATGTGGTGATTAAGCCATTAAGCCTGGCAGATCCTACTTACTATTTTTGTGGTGTGGTGTAGAATGGAATTAATTTTACAATTTTAGGTTTACGTTCTTGCATCTCTGAATAGGTAGTTAAAATTTCTATCCATTGTCCACTGTAACCCTGACGTTACAGATTGTCTGAAAGGCACTCTGCATCAGACCATGTCCACTGATTTAAACAAATCCAGAGTTGTGGAACCCACCCACCTCGGCTGGTTATTTTTAAAGGTTGCCTTCAACATAGCTCCTGAGGAGTCACTGTTTCTGTACTATTCCAGTCAGGTATATGGTATAAATCTGAAATGTAAAAGTTGGTAAGAGAGAGAGATTCACTCAGAGGTGTTAGATTTTAGAGAGGGTAAAGCTGCTAAAGCACACTTGGAATACAAAAAGTGATTGACCCTATCGCCGGCACTCTGTAACTTTTAAATTAAATTGTACCTTCTAGCGACCATCCTGCAACATATGTTTTATTTTATTTTATTCAGGACATCAAACAATAACCTAATTTTTTTAGACAGCAAACAGCAATAATTAGGTTACAAAATATTCCTTATTTGTAAAATGTTTGTTCTCTGTAAAACGCAACCATTATCCACAAAATAATGTTACAAAGTAATGGTTGCTACCATTACTTTGCTACTACTATGCTTAGTAGTGAATTACAAAATAACAGAATCATAATCTCGCAGTTATCAATTGAAAAGGTTGTCGATTCATGTAGTGCACCGACGGCGACGCGATGTTCCAAACTGCAGCTTCCAGTCCTTGGTCACTGTGTATTGACAAGTCCAGAATATAGGACTCGCCGATTGCCGTTTATGTTGGCTGATGGCAAAGGCTTTGTAGGTTTCTTTGGGCGTAGGTGTAGCGTAAATATTCTGGATCGTAATACACTGTATCGATCCAAGTATCGATCCTATTGATTCGATATGATTTTTTGGATCGATCCAGTATTGTATCAAGTATTTTTTAAATAAAATATGTTGTCTTTTATAGCATCAAAGTTTATTTTAGTAGAGACACAAAACATTTTTTTTACATTAGCCAATCTCTGAATGGTATGGTAGGTACGTAAAAATACTAATTTTGATAGCCGCTCTGGATCTAGGCGATTGCGGCTTTCATTTAAAGTGTGGTTGGCCAACGAGAAAAGACGTTCAAATGATAGATTGATTCGGCTATATCGCTCAGTGTTCCCCAAACGACTTTTCTCGCTGACCAATACTTAATTGGATCAGACTTTCTATCCAACAAAGTTTCTGATATATACCTACTGTACGAAATATGTGTGAAGGCCTTCTTGTGGCCTGCTCGCGCCACTCCACTCGCCGTTTCTGTGAAAAACGAGAAAACAGTTTTTTTGATGGAGCCCTAGATATCACAATTAGTATATGTTGGTGGCGGTTCAAGAGAGCAAAACGTAAAACACAAAAATGAAATTATCTATCATCACAAGTAATCATGCCGAAATTGAAGGTGCAATAACAACTGTAAAGTACGGTGCAAAAGATATAAGATGCAATAACAACTGATTTAACAAAATCTACCTTCAGAGAAATATTTATATTAGTGTAATATGAACCTGTTCGTTGTAGTAGATCATACTTTGTAGTTAAGGAACGCGTTATTAATGTTAAGAATAAATATTATGGTTAAAGTTTGTTTATCCTTTTTAGAATTTAATACAAATTGGTCCGATTTTTCGATCCGATCCTCATTGTACATGTATCGATCCACTAACGGATCGAAAGCCATTGTATCGATACAAAAATCGGGTGGATCGTATTCCTTTGTATCGATCCACACAAGTAGTATCGAATCGGATCGAACATCCCTGCCCGGAAGAAACGGGACTGGTTTTGTGACAAAGCAGCCACGGTTAAACGCCATTGGGTTTTTCGTATGTTTTATTTATTCACCTTTCTTTAGTAAGATAATTAGGTTTTATAAATGTCAAAAAATAATGAATTTAATTCAGAAAAAATAATGGTTTTAAGGGTTAACGATTACGGCTTTTAATCAAGTCTTCCTTGAAAATTAGTACTGTGAGTTGAGTAGCAATAGTACAGTAGAGTAACAATGCATAAAACGTACTCCAAATACAGGCCCTATAAATGCATCTCCAGCTAAACAATTTCTTTTTTATAAGATTTTATTCAACTTGCTATGTTTGTATGTGTGTTCGAATCTTGGAAGCTACATTAGAACCACTTCCCGATATCCGATTGGGCTCAAATTTGGTGTACATATGTATCTTCGGTGACAATACAATAATATTGTACCATGGAGATGTTCTGATGTTGGAGCCGGAAGACGGTCATAGGAACTTCTTAACTAATCAAGATACGAGTTTGAGCTTGATTGATTCGTCTTGAAGAGTTCTTTTTTAAACATCAAATCTACACTAAAATAAAACAGATTTAGTATAAAAGCTTGTTTTAAATATTTTTTTTACAATTTATTAATGCTTCTGACATTTTATGTCATATTACTTTACACTCTTAACGATGTGATGGCGTATGATTCTCCTGTTTTACAACAAAGCTGCCAGTGTGGCTGCTTTCATTTAGTAAGCTTATTTTTAACCTTAGTGGGATAAAACTCAGTTTCACTTTCCTATTTAGACTGTACGTATAATTTGTACTAAAAGTCATTTGATAAATAAATTCAAAAGTAGAAATCGTAAATGTAATTTCGAATTTAACATGTTTTGTTCACATTTGTGACATACTACTACAAGTTATCCACAAATCCGTATTCCGGCAGGTAAACCCTAATTATAAATTTATTGTAAACTCTGTGTAATTGTATGTAGACAAATAGTTGTCTACCTACATTCATTAACCGACTTCAAAAATGGAGGTTCTATATTCGACTGTATTTTGGTTTTTTATGGATGTTCACCGATTTAAAAAAAATGTTTGGAACGGCTCCCATTGTCACCAACTCTGGATCTGATGATGGTAAAAATGGTTTAAAAATATACCCAAAACTTTGAATGTACCATGGAAAACAAACCTTCGTGTGTATACAGAGGATGCACGAATTAAATAGCTACTATTAACACAAATAATGTTTAATTTCATGTGTAAGTAAATACTGTTACGAATATCCTGCCATCTATTGGCGACTGTGGGAAGTCGTATAGAGCTACAAAATAAAGATACACGCCATCTGTTGAGACAACACGGAACTAAGTAGTTATCCATTAATGGATAACTACTTAGTTCTCCATTAATAGATAACTACTTAGTCCTAGTATGTATAAGACTGTTCTATTGTTTTGTAGAATTAACCAGAGGTGTCGCAATGTTTCTAGAAATACCGTTTTGCTATATAAAGCGTGGCATTGCTTAGTAGTTAGTTAGTTTTCAAGTGAGTGTCAAGTGAGTTTAGTTTCAAGTGAATTAACAGCGACTAAAATGTAAGTGAATTAAGAAGTTTAGTGTAATAGTGATAATAAATTATTGTAATTGTGTTGTTGCTAGTTTCCCTGTGTATTTTGTGATCTATTAAAATAAATTGTCGCTATTTCAGTAACAATCTGGTATAATTCTCTAATCCCGAACCTCAGCTCGTAACAATACTTTACTGTATTTATTAAAACAGATAATGTTTTGACGTAATGGTGGCTCGCGTCATAAGCGTTTTGACCAATAAGCGTACATTACCGTTTCCGCGTTTATTTCTGTCTAACTACCGGACCGGTAAGTAGGGATGCAAACATCGCTAAAAAAACATCGATGAATCGATACATCGATATTTTAGAAAAAACATCGATGTAAAAAAACATCGTCTAGAAAACATCGATGTTTTTTTAAAGTCTCTTAATGAGCTGATAAATAAGAAAATAGGTATCTAAAACAAACAAGTTAGGTGTCGTATAAAATAAAATCACTAACTGTTAACTTTAATTTCAATAAAAAAATTATAAAGTTATCAACTTCAGGTTTCAAAACTACAGCAAGTTATTTAAAAAATGAATTTAGAAATAAAAGTTTTGAAAGCCGTTTTCCCGTCAAACGGTTTCTTTGTTGGGTTATTGTTGCTTTCTAATTCGAATAACTTTTGGACGGAGGGGACAGAGGTACCAAAGATTTCTGATAGATGACGATCGATACATCGATGTTTTACAATAGTGAACATCGATGGTAAACATCGATATTTTCTTATCAAAACATCGATGGTAAACATCGATATTTTCTTATCAAAACATCGATGTATCGTTTGCATCCCTACCGGTAAGTTGTACGCACTAAAAGAGCTGCATAATAATGTGTATTGATATGCACCTTTAAAAAAGTTTTTCCAGCGTGTGATTCAGTTATGTTCGTGTATGGCGTGTCTATAGGTAATATGTCATTGAATGTACTAAATTAAATAAATTAATAACTTTACAGTAAGTATATTCTAAATACCGTATCTGTTCAGTACGTACGTACGTTACACTAGGGTAATAAACGCTTTTAGAAAAAATAATTAAACCGACTTCAAAAACACAAATTGCACTGAAAAGTGAAAAATAATTGATTTATTTATTTAGTTTAGGTACACAAAACAGAACTTAGTACAATAAGGTTGAAATGTTTATATAACAGTTATGTTTTAAACTAGGGCCCTAACTATGCGTAAACAGCATGATCACATAGGACTGTGTAGTTTATCTATATAAAGAAAACGGAAAATTTAAAATTATGAGAACTTAGAATAAAAATGAATTTATACTAAAAATATTACAAAGTTACAAAACAAATACACAGTTATATACAAGACAACATGGGATTTTCACTGGCAGATAGCTGGTATTATAAGGAGTAAAAGTATTTTCGAAAAAAAATTAGGGTTTCGCGCAAAATATGTACACATGACACGCGAGCGAAGCCGCTCGCGAACTGCTACTAGTTGAAAATACTACAATACACGTGACACTTTTAATATAGCCTGCTTTAATATAGCCGGTATTTAATATAGCAGGTAACTGTGTTTGAAGCATAAACTTAGTATGTAATAGACGAACAGTCTCGTCATTTTCGTGGGACCGAAATTGAAATGTTTCTGTGTGCAAGTTTTACACGTGTGACTGACTTTTAGTGTCGGCACATTGACGTCACCGCAATATCGATATAAAAAAATCGGCAATATTTATAACATTATGGATTGGTAGTATTTTGTATGTTTTGTTGCTATGAGTTGTTGTGCTTTTGTTAATTTTTTAATGACGGAAGTGAAGAAAGTACAATAGAATAATGATTGATATAATTTTCATCCTTATGTTTTTAATGTTTTCTAGCGTTAATTGCCAGGTTTAGATAGATAGATAGTACTCTTTATTGTACACCAAACACATGATATATATACATATAAAAAAACAACTTAAACATAAAATGCACAATGGGCGGCCTTATCACAACAAGCAATATCTTCCACGTTGGTTTAATGTTGATTAAGTACGTAAAGTAAGCTCACAATGTACTGTCTCTAGTGTAAGTACAGATAAAAGTCCGCCATTTGCTGCTCTTACACACCCACGCTTCGACTACTATCATTAAACATTCTATGCAAGTAAATCGGTTTTGGGGACTTCTTAACTGACCTCATTAAAACTGTGACATTTAAAATTATTTTGAATTAATAAAAAAGGTTTGCTACAAAAGGGATATAATGTCACATAGAAATGCAGTGGGGGTAGGTACCCCCATTGCAATAAATAAAACATAAAAACAAAATTTAAAATATTTTTAATGTTATGACAAACCTTACATATAGTCACATCAAAATCAAATCAAAATATTTTATTTCAATAAAACCAATTACAGGAGCGTCGAGTCAGAATTAGTTTCTAGAAGGACACTCGACCCCCTTTTTCAACATGTTTTTTTTAATTTCATGGGAATATTGCTTATATGTGAAAAATATATGTAAGATAATATAATGTTGAAACATATAAACACTCCCGCTAATGAATACTCTCGTCAGTTTAAGTAATAGTAGTCCCGGTTAGGCCAAACTTACGGCACCCATTGCAACATGACGCACGCATCAGCCATCATCCAAGTCAACCATATTGAAGGGAGCTATACATGCCACATTTGCAGGACTTCTATAGATTGTGTTTTGCTTTTAGTTAATCACTGTGTCAAAAGCGGTCACATTCACGTATACAATATTTTTTTGTCTAACACAAAATTTTTTAAACTATTTCAGTACCTCAAAAATAGACTATTCACTGCATATGTTAAGTGGAATACAAAATAATATTGTGTATATATACTACGAAAACAAACACATTAAAGTAGTATTGAACTTTTGGTATTTAGCTTTCAAACGTTTCTTTCTTTAGATTTTTCCTATAGGTTACACCACAATCTAACAGATAATACGGCACCATTATTGTTTTTTATATTTACCCGTTAAAATATAGAAAGATTACGACGAAAATATCAAAATGAAAACGGGTTTTTTTTTGACATGAGACTATTATAAACTAAATGTTTCAAAACCGGTCTCACTGTCAGCTTTATTCTGTCTCTTTCTCACACCTAGGTTTCTGTATAAGGCTAAGTATCTCACTCGCACACTATGTTCGTCTATTTACATACTATGTTTATGGTTTGAAGTCACTTTTCAGTGCCTTTTGTTGGTGTTTTTTGAATTTAAAGTGTTAATTTGCATTGCACTCTTTGATCCAAACAAACTGTCATGACAATACAGCTCGGCGATGCCATCCGTCCTTAAAATCGTTACAGTCGTGTGTACGATTTCAAAGGAATTGGAATCCCTTTCATTGCTTTTCCCGCGGACGTTCTATATTGTGGAACGTTATTCCTGCTATTGCTTTCCTATAGATTGCAATAGGTCTCCAAAAGAAGGTATTTCACAGGAATTTCTGCCTAAATTTGAAGAATCTCCCATTCTACAGATTGCTTTTGACTGCACTTATAGCATTAGGCTATTAATTCTTTTTCGCTTGTTAATTACCAGAGCCCCTTTTTAACGTTTTCTTATGGGTTTTGCAAAGCACAAGTTACACCATGGTGTGTTTATAGGCACCGGTAAAAGCTTACCACCTAGGTTTTGGAAAGCACAAGTTACACCATGGGGTGTTTATAGGCACCGGTAACAGCTTACCACGCAATGGAAATAATGGCATAATATACAGCATACGACATTATTCCAATTACAACGATTTTTGGGGGTGGCTAAAATGGCTGGGTTTGAATTTTATCAAAACCGGATGGCGTTGATACACACAATTATTTGCACCTATTAAACAATTTTTTTTTATATTTGTTTGAAAACTTCGCAAAAGAGTTTTTTGACGACTTTGAAGGGTTGTTTTTCAGAAACTTACTAGTAGGATCCGGTGGCATTTTTTACAACATATAGGTATTCTACCAAAAAATTAGTTCTCCAATTTTGGAGCGGTTTATAATTCGTGATTATAATTTTTTCATTTTTCTAAATTCGCGAGGGCGAAAACGGCTCGCTTGTCTCGGATGGCAAAAAATAATCATTATTTAAATAGGGTATAAACTTCAAAGCAACCGCATTTTCACCAGATAGCGACTCTCGCCACGTGGTATTAAAGTTTATTTAAGCGTATCAGACTTTAGTTGACAAATAAATTGCTTATTTCGATAGCGACATATGTTACTTAGTTGTTTCAATTTGAAATAAGATCTTGTTTCGAAGTGTACAAAGTTTACATCTTATATGAAGAAAATATAGTGAATTTTAATTTAGCGAGTGAAGTAACAGAATAGGATCATTGTCGACCAAAATTTTCGGACGACCACGAGGTTAATTTTTCAGGTCGGAATTTCAAGAACGGAAGTGGGCAAACCAATAACAGGCGGTGCGTTGATTTGTAGTGTTAGCTCCGTAAACGTCGTTGATGTTGCGTGCCGCTTGTGCCGCGTTGCTGCCACGACGGTACTCATATTCAATAATTACTCGATTTTTTAAGGTTTCTATGATGACGTAAAAGATTCAAATGCGATGAAAACATACATAAGCTGCACTAAAAGTATCGGGAATGGAATATTTCCACTGTTTCTGTCATATTAAAATCTTTTTAATTGAAAACACCTTGGTTTTAAAAATCGAATACCATTTATTTATTTAAAAAAAGATTCTCGGTCTTATCACAAGGTTTTGTTAAACTTGTTTAGTCGTTGAGAAGCCCCATCCAAAACCACAATTTATCGCTGGTTTGCTGAATTTCAACGTGGACGTGTCAAGCTCAGTGGTGATCCCCGTCAAGGTCGTCCAAAAACTGCAGTCACCCAAGAAAACGTTGATGCTGTGCGTAAGCTGATTGAGGAAGATCGACATGTGACATACCGCGAAATTCAGGCAACTTTAGACATTGGCATGAGTCAAATACAAATAATCTTGCATGAACAATTAGGTGTAAAAAAGTTGTTTTCCCGATGGTTACCGCATTCGCTCTGTGAAGAGCAAAAAGCGGCTCGCATTACTTGGTGCGTCAGAACTCTCGAAAGATTCCACGCAGGATCCTCAAATGCTGTATACAACATCGTATCAGGTGACGAATCCTCGATATACGCGTACGAACCAGAAACAAAAAACCAGTCATGAGTTTGGGTGTTCGAAAATGAGTTAAAGCCAACCAAAATTGTTCGTTCACGGAGTGTTGCAAAAAAAATGGTGCTGCGGGCCCGTTTTTGTTTAGTGTTACGAGGGCGGCACTGAAAATTTCGGGAATCAAGGAACACACATTGACAAAACATTACTATTTAAAAATGTATTTATTGCTTTTTGAAGTATTTTCCGCAAAATTTGACACATTTTTCCATACGATGGAACCAATCATTGAAGCAAACCATTCCATTCGGAAGTTGAGGCCTCCAAAATGGCCGTTTTGTAGGCGTCCACAGCTTCTTCAGGTGATAAAAATGTCTGACCACGCAATTTATTCTTTATTTTAGGGAAAGTATAGAAATCATTAGGGCTTAGGTCGGGGCTGTATGGCGGATGGTCTAATAATTCTATGTTTTCTTGCTTTAAAAACTCTTTGGTTCTGTGCGCGGTGTGAGAACTCGCATTGTCGTGATGGAGGATGATGCGGCGGTGGCAGTTCTCTTTACGGAGTTCAGAAACGACCTGTGGCAAACAAATGCTAGCATACCATTCTGCATTAACCGTTCTTCGTCCCTCAAGAGAAATAGTCGCAACATGGCCGGTTTTGGAGACAAACGTGGCTACCATTTTTTTTGCAACACTCCGTGAACGAACAATTTTTGTTGGCTGTAACTCATTTTCGAACACCCAAACTCATGACTGTTTTTTTGTTTCGGGTTCGTACGCGTATATCCAGGATTCGTCACCTGATACGATGTTGTATACAGCATTTGAGGATCCTGCGTGGAATCTTTCGAAAGTTCTGACACACCAAGTAACGCGAGCCGCTTTTTGCTCTTCACAGAGCGAATGCGGTATCCATCGGGGAAACAACTTTTTTACACCTAATTGTTCATGCAAGATTATTTGTATTTGACTCATGCCAATGTCTAAAGTTGCCTGAATTTCGCGGTATGTCACATGTCGATCTTCCTCAATCAGCTTACGCACAGCATCAACGTTTTCTTGGGTGACTGCAGTTTTTGGACGACCTTGACGGGGATCATCACTGAGCTTGACACGTCCACGTTGAAATTCAGCAAACCAGCGATAAATTGTGGTTTTGGATGGGGCTTCATCACCAAATGCAGAAATCATCCGGTCAACACACTGTTTTTGCGTTAATACACTTCGAAAGTCATAATAAAAAAATTTTCTCGAGTCAATTCCATTTTGTCAACGACTAAACAAGTTTGACAAAACCTTGTGACAAGACCGTGAATCTTTTTTTAAATAAATAAATGGTATTCGATTTTTAAAACAAAGAAGTTTTCAATTAAAAAGATTTTAATATGACAAACAGTAGAAATATTCCATTCCCGATACTTTTAGTGCAGCCCTCGTAGAGTAAAATAAAAAATTAGCTAAAAAGGTTTACAGTTTCGGAGCTATGATTTTTTTTCCAACAAATTATGGTTTCCCCCCCTCCCCTCCCCTCCCCTTCCCAAGTTAAGGATGGAATCATTTAGGGTTCATGTAAAAAAAATGTTCGTATTTACTATGGACATGCTATTAATGTTAAACGGTCCAAATTTTTGCCATAGGAAAAAAAGTTATGCTGAAAAAACTGATTTTTGAAAAGTTCCCTTTGGGGGAATATCCCCCCCATTCACGAACTTAACCTTAATTTTTGCCCTGTTGATTTGTCGTCCAAGTTTGAAACCAATCAGTGCATAATTGCGACCTCTATTGTGCCGCTAAAATTTAGGTACATACATATATATATACTTTTAGGTAGATTCTTCGAAGAAAATTCTACCTATTGGTTTTGTACCAGTCGTCGAGTTTTCCAAAATTTTCTTCCCAGGAGGTCTTGTTATGATCCACAGACCCCAAAACAACCGCCAGTTAAAAAATCCGGTCACGCAGCAGGCCCGCAGAGATAGATTTCGTGTTTTTTTTTTTTTTTTATCTCCAAAAATATAAGTCAACGAAATTTTACCGTCCGTAAGCAAAACGATTTTAGGAACGCGCTTTTAAAGTGTAAAATTAATGTTTAGTTAGCCATACTTTGAGTTCCCTAGTAAATATCGTTATTTAAATTATACTCCTCTTTATTCACGATACGTTGAATTGCACATCTTACTCGTAAAATAAGCGGTTCATCAATGCAAAACTTTTGAGCCGGTTAATTTTACTCGTTTTCAATTTGGGGTTTGCCGTTGCAATTTTAATCTAAGATAATTTACGTTCTTAATTTCATTACCTCGTTTTCCTAGTTGAATTTTTGGGATTAACATTTCAAGCGAACTACTAACACCTATCTCGGTTGGCAAACAATCGATTTGTTTACAATTTGAAATCGCCCCAGCTCGTGTGTTAAAAACAGCTTTCTCGATCTTGGCGTAATAAAGTGCTGTCACCTGCACCCTGGTAAGTCGCTTTCTTCTTCCTATACTTCGGTAAATTTTAATTTATTTACTGTCAAAAGCTATATCTGCAATTTTTTTCGCGATACTCTAATAAACTTACTCTCCCTGCAATAAAAACAGTCGTATGTAGTCGTAATAGCTACTCTATTGCAGTATCTACGCATACACATGATTTGCCTCATTATAAGTGTAAGAATGAATTGTTCCTATGGCTAATGACAGATTGCTTTTATTCGGTGAATTAATATTTAAATCGTATGTGTTTAACAAAGTCTAAATAAAATATTTGCATTCTGTAGAGTTTGACGGCAAATGTGCTGGTCTAAACTTGTTACAACATCTATGTATACCAGATTTTCGCAAATTAATATTTTGTATTTGTAAACTTCGCAGACTTTAAAAAGCACTAGAACTAAAACTGAGCTTTCCCGATGCAGGTTTGGAATATAAAGCTTTTGTAAATTGTTCGAAAAATAAATATGAAAAACAAATGTAGTAGAATCCCCGAATTCAATTTCTAGTGTCTATCTAGTGCCTATCACAGTTTCTGTGAAAACGTACCGACTATTGAGCTACGAACGGCAAAAAAGTTTTTGATTAAAACCTGTCACGCTGGAAAGCGCTATTCGGGAATATCGATTTGTACACTAAATATCGTCTAGCCAATTAGAAAATCTATGCAAAGTTCAACAAGCTATTTATTTCTCAATTAACACGATAAGATACTTAATGTGATTATAGTGCATGCGAAGCAGTAACTGTTACACTAGACTAGCATACTTGTAAAACTGTATTTTTTACTCCAATAAGTGTACACAATTGTCATCATCGGCCTTCCAGGACTTGACGGCAAAGAGGCTTCTGCGAGATCATAACTTGCAGTGAACATAATGTCCACCCCCTTTAGGCACTCCGCGTTATTTATATATGACTTTTCTCCCATTTTTCCAAGAGTCTTGATTATAATCGAAAAATGTCAGTAGACAAATGCCTCCGTGAATAACTAAAAGAAAGAAAAGAAAAAGGTTAAAGTGGTCGCCTCGCCACTACGCCGTGCTGGGTGTTGTGGGTTCAAACCCCCATTGGGATGAAAATTTTTGTTTGAAATGAAAAAGTGTTTTTTGTATACATATAGTGTGCGTTCCGATATACACTAGAGCACTATAAGGTATGACGTCAATTCAGTATACTGCAAAGCCGTTACTTTATAGTTAGCTATACTGTTTATAACGGAACGCAGTCCAGTATACTGTCAGTTGTCAATTCAAGTCAGTTGTCAAATCGCATAATAAATCTATTTATGTGTTATTAACGAGTTCAAGACTATTCAGGATCCGGATGCGACACGGCCATCCTGAGATACACACGTCCTCGTTTGTTAACCTGAACTAATGGAGAATAACACAAGGCATCACTACGTTCGGCCACGCCTGACATAGTCTAAGTAAAACATTCTCACAACTACTTAATTAAAAAAAAAAAACGGATCTTAATCAAATATAAAACGAAGCACAAGTACCCATCACCATCAGTCAAACAAACAAGAAAAAGTACTGGAAGCCTTAAAACACCTTGATTCTTCAAAGGGTCCTGGTCCTGATGGAATCCCAACTATTTTCGCTAAAACCTGTGCCAATTACCTATCTGCACCACTTACTTTCCTTTATAATTTATCCTTGAGTAGTGGTCCCTTTCCTGTTGAATGGTAAAAAGCTAAGATAGTCCCTGTCTATAAAAAAGGCGATAAGTCCAATATCAAGAATTATAGGCCAATTTTAATATTATCTTGTTTTGCAATGATTTTTGAATCTTTAATTAGCGATGTTTTATGTTGTCACATAGACCAACACATTACAGTACAACAACATGGGTTTATGAAAGGGCGGTCTGTTTCTACTAATTTAGTCTCTTTTATGGACTACGCTTTTGATCGGGTTGATAAGGGATCTCAGGTAGATGTAATATATACCGATTTCTCAAGCGCCTTTGATAAAGTCGACCATTGCGTTCTGCTTCAGAAATTGTTATCATATGGTAAAGAGGGTTCATTGCATAAATGGTTTTATTCGTACATTACGGGTAGATTGCAAAACGTAGTAGTAAATGGATTTACGTCTGATACTTATTATTCTCGCTCAGGTGTGCCTCAGGGATCGCTCTTAGGCCCCAAGCTGTTTCTTATATTTATCAACGACATAGTCAATTATGTACGTAACAGTTATTGTTCCCTTTATGCCGATGATTTAAAATTATTTAAAGAGGTTAACGATGTCATAGATAACAATAGCCTACAAGATGATCGCAATGCTATATTACTATGGTGTCGAAACAACAATATGTATCTTAATCCATCTAAATGTTTCCATATCAAATTTACCCGTAAAAAACAGTTCTATAATTCTGCTTATGCTATTAATAATAAAAAAATAGAAGAAGTATCAACAATTCGTGATTTAGGCATAGTGCTTGATAGGAATTGAAATTTTGTTTCTCATATTGATAATATAGCTACCAAAGCCGCTAAGATGGTAGGATTCATTAAAAGAAATACGAAGCAATTTAAGAAAGTAACAACCAGTCTTCTTTTGTATAAAATCCTTGTAAGAAGTATATTAAAATTTTCTAGTGTCACTTGGAATCCTTTCTACTCTAATCATTCACAACGTATAGAATCCATTCAGCGATCATTTACTCGACACTTGTCCTGGAAGTATGGGTTTAGGAAAAGAGCTTCTTATATAGATAGATTAGATAGATTAACACAATTCAAATTAGACTCACTTAGCAAACGACGTAAAATAGCTGATTTAATTTTTCTGCATGGAATAGTAAATGGAAAAATAAGAGACTCTGATTTATTAGCAAAAGTTAAATTAAAAGTATCGATTCGACCTCCACCACTCCAACAACCTATTACGAATAAATTTGTTTTGCCTAGATGTCGTACTAATTTTGGTAGGAATTCCCCCATAATAAGAATGTGCAATACATATAACTATTTAAATGCAAAGAATTTTAGACACAAAGATATATTCTGTAAAAACAAGCACAATTTAAGTCTATTGTGAACAGGTCTTAATTGGAGTTGTTATATTGAGTTAAGAATACAATCAGAAAATACATATTAAAGTAAAAAGGACGTATTAAAATTTATCAATGTTAGAATATATATATTGTTATTTCTTTCATAGGTAGTTAAGAAAAAATAATATCGAATGGCAGATGCTGTGGACACATGTTATTTGTGTATGTACCAGATCAAAACTTTACGCATGTTAGTTTTTAAGAAAAATAATGTACATTACACTGTTTATTACGAAAACCACAAGGTTGATTTCATATGAAGAAATTAAGTCAGGTTTTAGTTTAGTCGAGTGTACAATAGAATCGGCACCATTATCGTAGTTCCAGCGCCTATTTTTGAATGAAGGTCATTTGATTTCCCATGCAAATGTAGGTAATGGCTGCGATAAATACAGTTCATATCATGTTACCGGACAAATGAAAGGAAAGTGCACTGTGCTATGATATAAGTTCTTTTTATTGTTACATTATACGCAGTTCCCGCGCGGCTTAGCTAGCGTGTACATATTTTGCGCGGAACACTATTTTTTTCCAAAATAAAAGTAGCCTAAGTTACTCCTTATAATACCTATCTGCCTGAAGTTTCGTTAAAATCGGTCCATCCCTTCCGCAGACTGGCCGAAACAAACAGACAGACAAACAAAAATTAAAAAAAAACTGATTTTTAGGCATAGGTATCGTGCTTACTTTACTTAAATTACTTTTTTTTTATCGTGCGGAAACCCCCACGGATCATCACCTCACCGAGGGTGAAGTGGTATGTCGGACTCGAACAGACTAAAACCACACGGTGTTCCGTCACACGTGAGTCTATTGCAGGGAACCCGGGATACCCTAGGAAGGAAGCTTTCGTGAACTCCTGCAGACTTTGGCCTTCTGATCAGCAGGCGACCACACCGTGCAATAGTAGGTTCCATACCACCCCTCCAGATAAGAGAGGCGCGCATGGAACCCGGTGGGCCACCGTCTCAAGCAGGCTTCTGTTGGGGTAACCGTCAGCCCAACCCGCTACCCCCATCGCGCAAATGACAAAAAAACTAAACTAAACGAAAAAAGAACTAAAATAGTGAGCAAGGAAGCAGTAGCTTCCTGTCCATGAACTGTTCTATTTTCATACGAGAACTCTATTTTGTTGTCTATTCTTTTTCTTATCTCTAACATATTTCCAAGATTTTGAAGGATCACAAGTTATTATAGCTCCCAAAGTCTTTAAAAATTTTGGGAAGCACTGTCTATAAGTGCCTAACTTTCGTCCTATAATATCTAAAAAGCTCTCTATTAAATTGCAGTCCCTTTTCCTTAAACATTTTCAAATTTTAATGTTTTAGTTTTATGTAATGTATTATTTCTCTAGTGTACCACGTTGGATTTATTTACTTTTGACAGCGTGGCCATTCAACTTTTCATAAAGAATATCTACAGCTGCATTAACAGCAATCTGTAATAGAAGGTCGCTCCAATTTATATGCAATTTCCGAATACAGACCGTAGAAATCCGCGTTGCGAAAATGCCACTCGGGGTAGAACTACTTAATCTTATTACTCTCTGATGAAGAAGGTGGATTAATTATGAAGTTACTTCTTAATAAGGTTAAGTATCTGTAGAGCAGGGTGATTGGTCGTGATATCTAGGCGTACAAAAGGTTCAGTATCGGATATTATGTTAAAGTTTCCGGGTTCGTCGGTCATTAGAACCAGATCTAAGTTGTACCTATTCGTAGTATCATCGTAGATATTGTTACAAGCTTACAAAATTCCAAAAACTTGTCCAATTGTGTTATTGTAGGGTTAGTACAAGAATTAAGATTAAAATCTCCCACGACTACGAACTTATAATCACAGTATGTACTGATGGCGTTCTCAATACAAGACAATACATCGAGATATTGATTAACAGTATAGCTATACGCTAGGTACGCAATACACGTAACTTAATATTTTTCTTTGAAATTATTGCAAAAAGTAATTCTTTATCAGGAGTTAATCCATCTATATCTGTTATCCTGTTTACTGTTTAACCGTCTCTATCCTTCCGTAATACTACATATTTTGGTGGAAATAATTCAGCATCATTTATCGAACTAATGAAGAAAGTTTCCATGAAAGTTACAATGTCATAGGAATTAGATAGTATATTAGAGTTTACAACATTATGAAATACATATAACGCAGTTATACCCATAAACTTAGTATACTAAGTTTATGTTTATACCGCTCTTTCATTACGAGGTAATGAAAGAGCGGCAAATGGCTATTCGAAATGAGCTTTCTGTAGGTATACACGTTCCTGTGTTCAAAGAAGTCCACGCTGAAACTACATCAAAGGACTTCAAAGGAATGTGTTTATCGTTTTATAAATTTAAGTTAGAATTGAATGATTACTTTGAAAATGCAATTTTTTATTTTCAGTAGTAACGCTTTTGCGCTCTAGCTCTGGCGATCTCACTCATTTACGCCACGTTCCAATAAACAAAAAACGATTCGATTGAAAATTCAACGAAATTTTACCGTCCGCAAGCAAAACGAATCGTTTCTTGTTTATTGGAACGCGGCATTAGAGAACATCTAAGCACTGAGAGTAAGCAATTTCCTGTACGGTTAAAGTAAGGTACTAGACGTAGAGGTATGAAATGCGCCATGTGAAATGTGTATCTCGCCCAACAAAAGGAAAACTGCTAAAGTAACTGTGAAATAGCCTTATATAAGTCTAGATACTGCGTCACGTAAGGACAAGCATCGTAGACACGGCCCCTCTATGTTATCCTATTGTGCGTACAAGACCCAGTGTCTTGTACCCCGCCGTCGTTGTGTATGTTGCGTGTGCAGGGATGTCAAGTCTTATGAAATTTTACGATTAAAATAACTAAATCTATCCAAATTAATTATTTTTGCGTTCCATAAGAAACTTCTACAAACTATTAAAAAACATAATCAGTTAATGCCACGTTCCTATAATCAAGAAACGATTCGTTTTATTTACGGACGGTAAAATTTTCGTTGAAAATTCAACTTCGTTGTAAACAATTTTGTTGAAAGTCGTTCTCGAGTTATGGCGTGACCAAGGGAAATAGGAAAAATTTTTTACATATATAGATATAAAATAAACATTTTTATTTAAGAAAATAATTATAAACCCTGCAATTGTACCTGCTTTTTGTACAGTTGTCGTTTAAAAATACCAGTTCTCCATAAATTTACTACTCTGCCTTATTTTGTTTATCCAAGGTTCGGAGAGTATTGCTTAAAATAATTTAACGATATTCATAAAATAATTCTGACGAACACCAATAAACAGTGTACCTTATTATTAAAAAGACATTTAAGTATATAAATATTAAAAAGTTGTGGCTGTACAGGAAACAACATATTTAAATAACGGGCCTGTTGGTATAGTGGTTAGTGATCCTGACTGCTGAGGCACTGGTCGTGGGTTCGATTCCCACCCAGGACAAATAATTGTATGATGAGCACGATCATTTGTTCTGTACCTGGGTGTAATTTATCTATAATATGTATATATTTAGTAATATCTAAGTATGTTTATCAGCAGTCTGGTAACCATAGTAGTAGAGGCTCTGCCTAGTTTGGGATCAGACGACCGTGTGTGAGATGTCTTAAGTTATTATTATTATTCATGTAGCTACATTGAAAAAGGCGTCAAACGCAAAACTTAACTAACCTCTTTGCTTAAATAGCAATGGGGTATTATTATCTAATTATAATACACTGACGAAAATGGCGGCTTCTCAATCATTTGTTAATTATATTTATTAAAATAAGTTATCAGAATGCTTATTAGTGGAATCTTCATATCTTTCTCTTCGTTCGTTCGTTTTTGAATATTTTTTTGCACAAATAGGCGTTCACATTCTGGATGCGCCAAACACACTAACAGTGTAATCGACTACGTGAATTGTCATTGATTTGAATTTGTGCCACTTTGAGATGACGGATCGGGCATAATCAAAACAGCCAACATTTTTACACGCTAGGAGCCAGACTTTTAGCGGTATGCAGCCCTTAAAGTAAAACACCCAAGCACTTGGATATACCTAGATAATATACAAAGTAGGCATACATATCTCTTCGTTTATATAAGTAAAGAAGCAATCAAGCACACTGCTCATCAGATCTAAGTCTCCCCGATGTCTATAAGCACTATTAACGCATTGATTGCATCCACTTGATTGATGATGATTGTTCCGACCACTTCGACCCCTAGTCGGAGAGATGGCGCTGGTGCGCTCGAAGATGGCTTATGCAGCCTATCTTCGCGGCGAGACACCGTGCATAATATGTTATGGCAGCAAGTGGATTAATCCAATTATGTTTCGGATGGGATATATAGATATCTTTGGAATGTAATTACACACTTATGCACGCATTTACTTAGGACAGCTCTTAGTAATATCTCTTTAATTGGACTGCACAAAGCAATTAATGGCTGCAAGATACAGTGGATAGGGCGTTAGATATTTAGACAGTAAAACTGAAGTACTATGGAAGTAGGGAATGGTACATCTAGCAGTCGTAATCGGAACTCATTGGTATTGCCACATGATGCAATTACCGCATAATATTTCAGCCAAGAAAGTATTTTGGTTTGAATGAACCTTATATATGAACATAAGGTTATTGTCTGAAATTAAGACCAGACGAGCCCAAAGTATTAAAAAAGTGTCCAAAAAAGGTATTTTAGTTGGAACGAAACTTGAATGCGACTAAAAATGTTCTCGTCCAGTACTTTTGTTATGTCAATTAAAAACATAAAATAACTCATAAAACAAATCAATTAAGATTTATTAATAAACTTAAAGCCTTCGTAATAAATAACTCAAAAAACTCAAAACAATTAAGATTTATTAATAAACTTAAAGCTTTCGTAATACTTAAATAAAATTTATTATGGCATAGATAAGTACATACTCAAATGAAAACTTTTAATTGTAATAAGCAAACATAAAAATTTATACATACACGTATATAATATATATTTTTTATCAATTTTACGAGGATTACTCGTGTTGCTCCGCAGCATTAAGTTTAAGTCGAATGTTCAAACCTAGCTTCCCTCCAACTCAACATAAAGTAGGCAAAATACGTGTAGAGACGGCAATAGCAAGCTTATTGCCGTCAACCAGGCACTTTGGAAATTTTAGGGGGGAAAATTTAAACTACATTGCTTTCAATGGGAAGGCAAAATGGGAAGTATAGCTCGAGCAGATCCCCTGATCTCACATAATCATTTTAAAAAGCTTTCTGGATCCTGGAAAAGTCTGTCTTCGCAAATTTTATAAAAGTTACCTAAAAGCAAATGCAAGGCTGATAAATCATTTTTAACAGACTTTAAAAAAACTTCTTAATTCGACTGAATTTTGTTTTGTGTGTATATTAGGTATATTACGCGATATCGTAATATACCACAATTTGTGAACCGATTTAAATAATTCTTTTTTCATTTGAATAATTTGTAACCAAGGTGGGGACCGCCCATTTAAATGCGAGGCTGCGTCTATATTCCACAAAAAAATAAACTTGAGGCGATGTGTTTTCAAGTTGTGAAACGAAGTATTCTGAAGTGAGTGAAAACATTCGGGTTCAGTACTCAAAGGGTGCCACTCTATTACTAAGCCTTCGGCTTCGGCACCCTTTTTTTGTCAATTTTTTTGACGGTGACGCCACGGGTGATATGCCTTGAAATGAAATATGTTAATCGTGACGTTTTTATCTAACAAATAAAAATAAAAAACCGGCTATCTCAAATTCATTTCATTCATTCATACATTTTTTAACGATTTTTGGCTTATTCTATCCGACTAAAAGCGAAGGCTTTTAATAATTAAAGTTGGAAATATGCTAATTCTATCCGACTATTTCGGTCTGTCTGTTAGCGGCCTGCATCTCATGCATCGAAATAGATAGACAGTTGAAATTTTCACAGAGTGTGTATTTCCATTGCCGCCATACTATAAATACTTTTCAATAGTGGGTAATACCATAACAACAAATAATGAAAATGAAATAAACTTTAAAATAGAAGGAAGTTGCCATACAATAAACTTTTGTTTTTGCTCGATATATTTTTTTACGGAGAGGGTATTACTATATACTATGCATAGTCTATTATTACTAGTATTCACTATTTATAGTATCTATAAGTAAAAATATTAAAAATAAAATTAAGATAACACGTTTTTTTGCTCAATCTTAATAATGGCATTAGGTAGACGCCTGAACCGTTTACAGAACAAAAAACGCCTCTCTTAGTGATATCTGTGTTCAGGGTCTTTGCGGCTCGGGGGACCTATAGGGCCGGAGGCCCGTGGCTCTTTGCCCGGTCTGCCACCCTATTGTTAGGCCATCATTACTGTTTATTTTTTTAATATAGACATGGACTTTCAAAAATTGTTATTTATGCTGTTGACGTTTACAAAATGATGACCAGATTAACATTGATTATATAACTCTTAAAGATGTGTTAAAAATATTGATCTTGTGGAATTACATTTATTACCTTTAAAACTCAATTTTTGTACGCCTATTGGCGAAACATGTCGATACTACAAAAAAAATATGAAATGTAACACCGTTATTATGAAACATGTTTACACAAATAAATGAATCTGAATATTATTTTTGGTGATTGAGATAGATTTTAAAGGTGCTCCCTCACCGGGAGCATTCGCCTGTAGTATAACGTTACAGATCCGAACATTGCATCAGCGAGGGAGGAGAATCGATCATTACAGTGTGTAACCTGTAATGTTACGTATTCGAGTATTACATCAGTGAGTGAGGAGAACCAAGCATTACAACCAGTAATGATACAATATGTAATATTTTGATACAACTTGTGAAACCGCCTGTGTTTCGTCGGGTTTGAAATTATTCATGACACCAATGTCGTTTATTCTGTTTTTTTTTCCTTAATAACAATTTCAAACGCTCAGCACGACTGCTTAGTCTGACTTTGTGGAATCAACTAATTAACTCGGAATCATAAATGTTACATTATAGGCGAATGCTCCCGGTGGGAGAGCACCTTTACATTCCGTAATTTGATGAACAAAAATCGGAGTTTATGTCAAAAAAAAACTATCATTAAAACAAAAATTATCTTATTCTGGGTAGATTTGTATTTTCTGCCTTTACTAAAACTGTTGTCTAAAAACATCGAAAATTTAAAGAAACATCAATTTAAAATTTCTTGTTGACAATTCGTTACCTGCTGACGCTGACGTAAGTTCAGGCTTGCGTGTCCAATATTTGTAGAACAGATAAAAAGTGAAAATTTGGGAATGATAAAAAAATAAAACAATCTAAATGTATGAACTGAAACTAACATTTTCCGATTGCCTGTGGCCTAAACTATCTTATTATTATTATACTTTTTATCATTATTTTCACAGAGTAAAATAACGTTTTTTCGCGTACAAATAGTTCTGTATAGTAGCGTTTCGCGCATTTCATGTCTCATAGTCTCGTAAATTAGGATACATTCCACAGCTGTAGTCAAGTACATGAAGCCTAATTTAATTTTCATCTTTTCCAGCAGTTTACTTACATTGTTTCTACTTATATAATTTTTTTTTTATTTATTTATCAAATAAAATACAGAAAATCCAATTTTGTACACATAGCATTTGTAAACCACTAAGGTTCGTATTAAATGCTACAAGTAGTCTACATTATGTATTTAAAAATAACGACAGTGCAGGTGTTAATTATTAACATTAAGCTAAATAGTGATATTTTTTTAAATAAATAAGGCTGGTAACGACATTTTACAGGCTTTCCATGTTCTGGAGAAAGTGAGACTTTAGTTTATATCTAATAATACTTGGAGTAATGTGTTTCGCAAATCAGAGGGTAGTTTATTTATTAGTCGAGGAACCAAATACAGCGATGTGTGTTCGCCATATGTGTTGTTAGCGCGAACCGTGCAAAGCCGGTTTCGAGCGACCGCCCGCGTGTATACAGGATGTTGAATTTAATTTTCTTTTAAGTTGTACTTAAAGAATTGTTCTTTTAGAAGCATGTATTTAATTTGTGTATAAATAGGAAGTATATTACAATGTTTAAATAATCCCTGTTCGTCGTTTTGAAATTGGTCTTTAATTTTCTTTGATACAATGTTTTACAAAATGTTTGATTGCAGTTTATATATTTGGTCTAGATAAGATTTGTAACTGCGACCGTAGCTACTTTGTCCGTACTGAACATGTGATTAGACTAGCGAGTTGTATAGTATAAGTTTTACTTTGAAAGGTATGCGGTTTTTTTAAATAATTATGTTTGCTAAAAACTGTCTCAACTTGTCACAGACACGCTGAATATGTCTACTCCAGCTAAATTTATTTTCAATTGCCAGTCTGAGATATTTTTGTGATTCTACCACATCTATTTGAGGACAATTGCAGGTCAGGTTGTTCGTGTCATCTAAACAGTTGTGATTGTGTGCTATTTATTATGCTTTTAGGAGGTATGTTTTTTATGTATGGTGATTTTATTATTAATAGTTTAATTAGGAGGTTCGATGTACCTTTACCAGTTTGAAAACTAAATTGGTTGGGGTAGACAACTTCGTGTTTCCTGTAAAATGTATGTATTTGTTGACACACATATTTTTCAACGATTTTATCAACGGAAGAGAGCAGTGTAATAGGGCGATAGTTAGCGTAATCGTCTCGTTTGCCTTTCTTATAGACTGGTCTTACACATCCTAGTTTCAGCTCATCGGGGTAAACTCTAGAGGTCACACTACTATTAATTAGGTTGGCAATAGCTTTTGATATTTTAGGCCCTATCAATTTAATATCAGATACTTTTATATTATCCGTCCCCGGGTGCCTCATTTGAATTTAATTTATTTATTATTTTATGTATTTTATTAGTTGAAGCCTTTTTAAAGTACAACGTAGAATTCAGGGGTTTACAATAGGATTTCGGGTCTGATATATTGATCGTGCAGTTTGGAATTATGTCTTTAACGGATTAAATTACTTAGGGTTGTGAAATATTGTCATCTCTTTAGGTTTTTTACATAATTTCTAAATATCAGTGATGGTGTTAGATTTAAGTTTATATTAATATTCGGCCGAGTTTGTGCATGTTCTTGCTACACATTAATCTTGTATTGTCTTCCACAGAAGACGACTGGGAGGTTCCGTTCACGGATCTCTCCGAGTTCTTTTACATCGGCGCCGGGGCTCAGGGCATTGTCTTCAGAAGCATACTCAAGGGCGAGATAGTTGCTGTTAAAAAGCTCAGGGAAAGGAGCGAGGCCAACATCAGACATTTAAGAAAACTAAACCACGAAAACATCGGTAAGTTCCTTTTCTTAGAGGCTTGCGTTTGGTTATACTATGAGGCACTCTTATTACACTCACACTCGCGACTTGACTTGAACTTGACTTACACTCGCGACTTGACTTGAAAGTAAAGTAGTTAAAATATTCATTAAACCTATCGAAAGTGACATGAAATGTTGATAGTCAAGCTAGTTTATTCATCAAGGTAGCAATGTAACATTTATTTAATTTAATATTACCTAAATTATGCAATATCAGGTTGGCAATAGGATATTCGTCTTAGCTCGCGGTTACGTTGAAGTAAATTAATTTATTGAACTACCTACGTTTGCTGGTTTACTTAGAAGCTGTTTCAGTAAATTAAATTAGTCTTCTATTCCTGCCTCTATCAGTACACTACAGTCAATATGAATGCTCTTTAAATTTTAAAGTAAGACTTCATACTTCGAAGCTTTAAGGTAGATGGAAATAATTAATGTTTTTATTTATTATGACATCTTATTTATTAAGTATAAATATTTCAAATGTCTTTTTTTATGTTACGTGGCGTACACTGAAAGTTTTGCGTAACTCATTAATAAAACAGTTTACATGTACAGTAATATATTTACTGGTTTTCGAAGTATTCTTCATTACATTTTAAACACTTTTTTATTCGGTCAAACCATTTTTGACAACATGAGGACCATTGGTCTAAGAACATGATTCCACGTGCTGGTTGAAAGCTATCACGGCATCTGCCGTCCCCGTAAATGTCATACCTCTCATCAAACCTTATAATTTTTGAGAAAATAAAGAAATGAATGAATGAAGAATGATGAGTAACTAGCTCTACCTTTTCAGAAGCCAAAAATGACTTCGTTTTGTTCGCGGTGTGCGCCGAAGCATTGTCATGGTGCAATAGGATGCGACTTCTTGGTCGTTTTTCCCTAACTTTTTCAAAGACACTGGGCAAACAAATGGTAGTGTACCACTCAGCATTAACTGTCTTTTGTTCTTCAAGTGGGATCGTGCAGACAGGACCTGTCCGGGAGAAAAAAAACGCAAAAAGTTTTTTGCCTACGTTTCTCGCCTGCCTCAATTTTGTTGGTTTGCTGTCACCTTTGAACACCCATACAGAAGAATGTTGTTTTCGGTCCGGCATGTAACAATATATCCATGTCTAAGTCCTGTCACAATGTCATACACAGCATTTGTCGTCCGTGATCGTACTTTAACAACATTTTTACACCAATCAACACGAGTCTGTTTTTCTTTTGGGGTGAGTTCATGAGGAATCCAGCGGCAACAAAGTTTTCTTACTTTAAATATTGATGTAAGATTTTATGAATTTGGCTCATATCACCAATCCCCAATCCTCGAATCTCCTCATAGGTGATACGCCGGTTTTCTTCAATTAGATGCCTGACACTAGCCACATTTTCCTCTGTAGCCGCAGTTGAGGGCCGACCTTCACGAATTTCATCATGGAGGGAAACACGGCCATGATCAAATTCTGCGTACCAACGCCTTACGGTGTTCAAATGAGCACCTCATCCCATGCACATAGATGAGCGGCCAGGAGCGCAGAACATTCATTGTGCCCTATGTACGAGGGGTGATCCAAAAGTAATGAGAATGGGTACATTAAAATAACTATATACTTAAAAATAAAATTTATTTTTCTACATAGTCTCCTAATAGGTCAATACATTTAGTCCATCTCTTTTCTAAACCAACGATACCCTTCAAAAAAAAATCTTTATCTTGACTCTCCCAAAATGCCTCTACAGCGGCCATCACTTCGCCGTTATCCTCAAATTTCTGGCCCCGGAGGTGTTCCTTGAGCCGAGGAAACAAATAAAAGTCGCTGGGGGCTAGATCTGGAGAATAGGGTGGGTGTTCAAGCAGCTGGAAGCCAGCTTCTTGAATGGCAGCCATCGCAACTTCAGCTTTGTGTGCAGGTGCATTGTCTTGATGGAACAGAACTTTTGCGCGCAGTTTACCCCGTCTTTTTTCCTTGATGGCCTCTCGCAATCTTTTGATTTGGTCAGCATAGTAGGAGCCTGTTATGGTAGCGCCCTTATCAAGGTATTCAACCATAATTATTCCCTCAGCATCCCAGAAAAAAGACGCCATAACCTTGCCGGCAGAGCTTGAAACTTTGAATTTTTTGGGAGTCGGTGAAGATGGCCTTTACCATGTCATTGACTGTTGTTTGGTTTCGGGATCAAAATGATGAATCTACGTTTCGTCCATAGTCACAAATCGAGCCAAAAAAATATCTTGATCCGCCTGGAACATTTCAAGATTGGTCCTTGAAATGTCGAATCGTTTCTTCTTTTGTTCGTCGGTTAACATTCTCGGGACCCAACGTGCAGAGACCTTTCTCATGTTCATCTCGGTAGTTAAGATCCTTTGAATGCTACCAAATGAAATGCCTGTGTTCTCAGCTAAATGACGAATGGTCACTCTTCGGTCTGCCAAAACCAGATCTTGAACTTTTTTGACGTTTTCTTCAGTGAGGGAGGAGGACGGACGGCCTTCGCGGTGTTCGTCTTCCGTGGATGTTCTTCCCATCTTAAACTCCTTGCACCAGCGTGCAGTTGTAGAATATGGAGGAGCAGAGTCTCCCAATGTTTCCACCAAGTCAGTATGAATGTCTTTGGTGGACATTTTTTTCAAGCACAGGTATTTGATGACGCTTCGCACTTCATGTTTCTCCATTTTGATGTTATCACTCCGACTGCTAGTATTCAAATGAATGTATATTTTAAAAATGACGTCCTATTTATACCATTTTTTGTCAGGGAAGTTGTGAAGAATTAGGGAGTTGAAAAAATATTTTTTTAGAATTTTATTATTACTAGAAATATCCGTTTATCATTACTTTTTGATCACCCCTCGTATACTAATAGCTGTTGCATAAAAGGGAGAAAGGTGCTCTGCTTACAACTATCGTAGATGTACAGAGTGCTGTGACTTGACACGCTGATGAGGCCGTAGGGGCTGGAGCGTAGACGTGTGTGACCAAGTGAATGAAAGTTGCACTAATTATATTGCCCGGGCAACGTGAATAATGACAAGTAAAATCGGGCTATTTGATTAATATTTATAAAACTACGTTATTTATCTGACTATTATGAATATTGCTACATAACTGATGAGCAAGTTAATAATTAAGCCAATTAAGGTAACAACAAGTAAGGACCATGATCATTATCAAACGCGCGCTTCTACAGAACGCAGGTATTTTTTTCTATTCAGTTTAGAATTGAAAGCTAATAAAGACGGACAGGTTTTAATTGTTTATATCTCTAATTGAAAGCTAATACGAAACTTCTATAAAGTATGTTATAATTAGTAATTAGTTTTAAATAAACATTATGTATTTGAAAGGCCATTATGAAAGTGTGTTACAATGAGGAAAGGTCTAGAATACAGTTGATTTGTGAAGGTTCCCTTTATGCCATCTAAGTGAAAACGACGTGTAGATACCTTTCCAGGGGTAATAGTTAAGTGGGATTTCAGCATCGAACCATCTAAAACCACACAATATAATACTCCGTCACGAGTGTTCTTGTTTTTCTTGTTAAACAAAAATCTGACTACTTGTACTGAAAACTTGTAGTCTATGATTTGACATAAATAGTAGTCGTTCTTACCATTGATATAAATATAAGGAGTTGCTATCACTTAAAGAAATTTTGTTCGGTTTGGTTAAAACTTAAAACTAATCAACGCTACAGCGCTGAAACAATCATCATTTGTCTAACCAAACACTAGGAATGGGCATCGTTGCAGCGCACTGGGGCGTAATTTTTTTCACGACCAAAAGGTCGCAAGCGTCGTGATTTTCATGGCGCTTATGCGAACCTATGCTGGATGAGTTTATATAGACTAAATTATAAAACAGAACGCACATTTAACTTAAATAAGAACTCGTGTTAAAATAAACAAAAAATATATTGAATTTGTTTATTAATTTAAACCTTAAAAAAAACGACAATAAATAAATGTTTTACTTTGACTGGTCTTTACTAATGTAATGTTACAAATTAAATCAAATCATTTATTTCAATTGAACCAATCATAGGTATTTTTGAATTATCAGTAGTCAAGTAGTCAGTCAGACTAAGTCAGTCGTGCAGCTAGTCGCCTGTTCCAATAAGTAGATCCTGTGGAGAAAAGCAGGCAAGAAACTCCAAGGCCAATCTTTTTTCAACACTTTTTTTTCAAATCTCTGGTTACATTGCTTATAAGCGCAAACGAAATGTGAAGACAATGTAACGTATTGTTTTAAAAATATAATCAGTCGCGCAAATTACTACTATACGTAAGTAATAGCAAGTGAATTACGAGATGACCAGCTCCGACCAGCGGCATTCGATCACGAGCATGACGCAGGTGCCAGATTAAAGGGAGCCGAACGACCCAACACATACGCCACCATCGGCAGCACTTCTAGGCGAACAACACCAAATTTCTGTTCTGCAACGTTTTAATCTCTGATAATTAGTTCCTGCTTACAGTTCTTCCTTAGCGAAAGCGAGACAGCGTGAGGTGCTATTTATTCATAGAAGTGAGATAGAGTTATTGTTTTAATGGCGAAAAACATGCACATGGCTACTAAGAATTTATATTTTTCTCTTATTTTACTGCAATCTGCTACAAAATCATGTTATAATGAGTACTAATTTTGGTTTTTAATGACCCGAATGTAATATAATGATGAAAAAATAAACCTCAAGTATATTTTTACGTTTTGTAACAAATACGAAACGCTTGCTGCTAGCTACACATCACCAGTGTACACTGAACCACAGTTGAGGTGCGTATGAGCTCGTTGTAGCTCCGGAACCACAACTAAGTTTGACAAATGTAGTGTTCCAAACGCCCTATCTAGTACGTAGTACATTTATATCGATGGTTCTTACCCAGCATATTGTTTTTATAATAATAAGGTATGGTATAATTACAAGAATATTAAATATGCTTTGATTGTATACCTAGATAGAGTAACTCAAACAAATGGTGCACATAAAAACGGGATACAATTACGCACTATGTACGCACGTGTAGTTATTGTCAACAAATTGTCGCTGTGTGCGTGTTAAGGGGTACCTGATCTAAATTATTTACCTTCTTTTATTATAGTAAGGACATGAATGGTAAATAAAATAATGATTTAAAAGAAAACGAATTCGTTACAAAACATATTAATCAACAAAAACATAGTAAAAAATAAAAAGCGTTTTATAAATAAAGAGGTGTTAACGTTCTTCATCTGTTAGAAACGAAAAATGACCGGCCTAATTCAAATTACAAAGGTACCAATGGACAGTAAAAATAAGTGATTACAAAATTAAAGAATTCAATTAAAATCCGTCTCTCTTTTTCTATTTTCTTATTATAATTTTTTTATCATCCTAAGAACCGAAAATGTAATGCAAGAGATTAACTAGAATAATGTATAAAACAGGAATAGCTTCATGTTTATCATCATCATTTTACAAAAACTATGGGTAATCATGTTTATGATTACCCATAGTTTTTGTAAAATTACCCCGTAAGAAACTGACAGCACTGGCTAATCTGTCATAGCTACAAATGTTGAAATAACGTATCGTATTTTCTCAGAAAATAGTGTAAATTAAAATAAAACTTACCGCTGGAAAGTAATCTTAGTGTTGTTATAAGTTTTTCCAGGATAGTATTACACAATTTAATAGCACAAACCGGCGTGATTAATTATTTTTCGTAAACTCGCCGCCGATTACAGATTCAAATGACAATGACGTCTATGAAACGCGTGTCTACGAAATATAGTCGACTTTTTTAGCGCCGTTCTGTGCGGCGGCAATTTAAAAAGTGTCTGTCGTGCAGCGAAATAGCTTAGACTAGAGAAAAATTTCGCTTAATGATTTATTACCACTTTCGCTACGGTCTTACTCAACAATAATGTTATAGACTTCGATTGGCATTTCATTATGAAGCCCCATCTCGTGCCACTGTTTACAACTGGTTAAATGAGTTTAAACGTGGTCGAGGCAAACTCACTGATGATTCTCGAGAAGGACGTCCTTCTACGGCAAATACTGTAGATGACTGTAGACTGTGAGTGCTGTGCGGTTAATGATAGAAGGGTGACATATCAACAGATTCGGTCAGCTTAGGCATTGGTATGAATCAAGTACAAAAAATCTTACATGAACATTTAGGCGTCAGAAAGCTTTGTACTAGATGGATACCTCATAATTTGACGGAATATAAAAAGACACCGTCGTTTGAATTGGTGCCGCTGAATGCTCGAAAAGTATGACGGAGGTGACTCGAATGCTGTATATGACATCGTCGCAGGTGATGAAAGCTGGATATATCGTTACGGGCCTGTAACCATAAGACAATCTGCGCAATGGATGTTTCCATAGGAAGATTTATAAGACATAAAACATTGTTGAAAATCAATGACGACTTTAACTAGTTCTAAGCCTTGTGCCTTATTACGGTTAAACTAGAACGAGTGATAAATACTATTCGAATTTCAACTTTTTTATTATAGCCAGTACAATTATTTAGTTTTGTTTTTTGGTAGTACTAATCGTTATAAGTAACCTCGCTTCGTTTAAAAAATGACCAAAATATCACGGTGTATAAGAATATAGACACGTGATACGCTCACTGTCTGTGGCCCTCTAATTGGTTATCTGGTTACAAGTACACCTACGCAATATTATTATTAGACATCCTATTCTCTCCTATGCTACTAAATGACCGCAACCGAGACTATTACAGAGAATAAGAAATCATAGTGCGTAATGATTCTACTCATAATAAACGCAAATGCTTTTGTCTACTTGAATTGCCATGCGATCTAGTTTGGACTTTAAATTGTAGCTGTGCGAATTGTTGTTTATTTTAGTTTCTTTAAGGAATGTCAGTGGGAGTCAGTACGAAACTATTGTAATATGTTCTGTGCTTTAGGTTAGTTGACAGGGTTTGGAAGGAGTTTGTAAGCAACTAGACAACATACATTTTACAGATGGATGGCCCTTGGTGACGCTGTACCTCTCTTATCTTTTTATATTATTTGTGTTTTTAAAACTGGAGCAGACTCGACTCGTATAATGAGACTAGCTGTTTCCAGCTTTTGGACCATATCCGTAGTTTAGTGTGTCTGTTTGAAGAGAAAATTCCAGTTTTGGTAGTCAAAGGAAAAGTATTTCTATAATCGGAACCACCGTTGGGAGGTAGTTCGTACCTCCTTCGCACAGGAGACTCGGGTAAACGAGATCGTTAGAGCTGTGTGTCTGAAAAAGTTTGGAAAAATGGTAATGATACTGGGAGATCAATAGTAGACAAAATATTCAATTATAACATTTAATTTCAATTTGCGTATTAGAGTAATAATTAATACAATCATTTAGATGATAGACGCATATTGAAAACTAGTCATATTTATTTAAATCAAAGATTCGTTGTTAACTTCCATTATTCTCTCAATAACTTCATCTTCGAGTCACACAGTTTATTAATGTAATTAACATGTATAAAAGCTTCACTTTAAAAAAGAAAAACATATTTTTACATAAGCGCCGCTCTGGTTTGAAGTCCGCGATACACACTGAAAGTTCTGCACTCCTGGCCGTTCATAAATGTTGGAATTTCGAATGCTGTAATGTGACATGCGATAGATGAACGAAAAATTTTGGGGCGATAGAATAAAACTTTCACTTTAATAATACCTTCTTGAACAACAAACAAACACAGTAACAAATTTACTTAATCTTATGTTATGGCCCATTAGCTATGTAATTCTAGTATTGTGTGTGCTGTAGGCTATTATTGTGTCAGTGATAGTGTGGACGTGTGGGTATTTTTCTTCCTGTGTTATTCTCTGTTAGGGATCTGAAACGGAAGGTATTGATTATTGGGTATAATGATACTATGTACACATTTGAACATGTACATGCTAGTGCCTAATTTACTTATAATTATTATGTATGTATTACTAGCAGCGCCCCGCGGTTTCACCCTCGTAAGTCCCAATCCCGAGGGAATATCGGGATAAAAAGTAGCCTTTGCGTTAATCCAAGTCTCCAGCTATCTACATACGTAGTTTCATCGCAATCGGGTCAGTGATTTTTGAGTGAAAGAAACATCCATCCATCCATCCAAACTTTCACATTTATAATATTAGTGGGATTAGTGGGATGACTGTTCGCAAATGTATATTAGATTTATTTATCGCTTACCATGCTGGAATTGATGCAAAAGTAGGAAAGGTTAAGGTCGAGTAGTTGTCGACTTGACGCCGACAGCCGCAATTGGTGGGCACTGAAAATCAGTACTGAGGTGGCAATTGTCCATCGCAGTGTATACTGAGGGTCCATCTGTTTTCTAGGGCACGGCGTACAACTCTTAGTATGAAATCCTGATGCTGATCCAGAATTCTGTATGAAATCCTGTACCGACCCTGTTGCCGATTTTACAAAGCTCAGATAAACAATTTTTAATAGTCAGGCTTTATTCCACTAATAACCCGCATACCAAGTGTAGAGGAGCATTTGAAGGCCCTTCTCCAGTTTTGTTCATATCTTGTCTTTGTAAAGATGATTTCTTTTTCGTAAACTTTTTAACCGACTTAAAAAAAGGAGGAGGTTCTCAATTCGTCGAAATATTTTTTGTTATGTATGTTCGCCGATTACTCGAAGACGCCTGAACCAATTTGGAATTTTTTATTTTTCAAAGGGTATACTTTCCAGGTGGTCCCATTTAAGTTTAATCGAAATCAGTCGAGCGGTTTTTAAAAAATCAATAAATATCTAAAAACTGTATATATCGATGATATTTTCGTTTACTTCGAAACCTCGCTGTCTCATTGGAGCAGGGCGTTTAGTTGGCCTACCCATATTATATTTAAACAAAATACATCTACTTTCCACTTAAAAGCACATTGAAGTCGGTGATGCTTTTTGAAAAGATAATTATTTAAGCCTTAAGTACTTAAGCTTTGTCAAGAACGATATTATTTATTATAACTCCACAAGAATTTAACGCACTTTCAATTTTTCTCCATGCAGATTCTTTGTCTTTATTTGTATCCGCATCAGTTTTATATGGTTTTATTATTTTCTATAATGTGTTTATACTTTTCGATCAAACTGACTATAATTGAACCTTAGTGGTATTAAAATTCGATGAAGTCACTAGTACAACAATCAACATTCTTAAAATATAACCACAGCATTATCTGAGCATTGAACCATTTTCATCCTTCAGGATTCTTTTTATTGCCTTAAAATAAATACAATATGTGTAAATTCGACTATACAATATGAAACCTGCTACCTTCACTATTGGCATGTACAGTATGCATACACTGTTTAAGGTCTATCAAACCATTTCTTCTACGAAAATAGATATTGTTCATGGTACGGATAACATTTTATATAATTGGCAATAAATGTACATAGAGCACAAAACTGAACTGTACTGAAAACCTATTCGACCCATTTAATTTGCAGATAATGTGAGAATGATTTACTTTAATACATTAAAGACATTGTTTATTGATATTTTGTTGTCAATTAAGACAACTCTCTTTTAACAGGGGCATTTTAAGTGCATCTTCTCTTATATACTCCTAATTGTAAGTTTAAAGTCAAAACTTTTAAAGCGAAATAAATCATCGCTTTTTTAACGTTAACCAGGAAATAGCATGATGTGCTTATCTGAGTAGGTATTATCCACGACTGCGATATGTTAATAATTTCCTATGGAGTGCATATTTAGGTATCAAAAAAGAAAAATGTATACATCGCCGGCTGGTTGGCTCACAGTAGAAAACAATATATCACGTAGGTAAATAATGTAATTTCGTATATTGCGTGTAGTAAACACCGAAATATCTAATTATTATTAATAATTTACGTAAATTAATTACAGTATAATGTTAATACAAAGCTAATGGTGACATGAAAGTCGTGTCTTTTCAATTATCAATTTACTTTTCGATTAATTCACTTAGTCGGCTAATTATTTGTTTATTTATCTATTTTTAAATAAAATACCGGAACTATAAATCATGAATGAAAGGAACGTATCAATGCCAATGCGAATACACAATGTGAACGGAAGCTGAGAAGAACTTATTCAGGGAAGGGGATTATGAGAAGAACTATATTAACTATATTTATTTATTGTGTACAATAATTACGTTATCAATACACATTTTTATATACTTTAAAGAATACCATTCCAATGGTACTTTTAAATGTTGTACGAACTTAACACATTTTGCGTATTACGCATAGTCATCGTTTTACGTGAACCGTAGGCCTGAAAACACAGATGACTCATGCTAAGAATGTGTTGTTGAGAGCCTAGTACAAAGTGATCGATCGTTTACGGGGCTAAGTAACGTAATAACGCGGAAGGTTCACTCGCAACATCAGGATTACACTCATTGGTTACTAATTAGACTACCTTAATAACTATAACGAGTCTCAACATAAAACTCTGCCTGCAGTTTTGTTTTGATTGGTTTTCCGTAAGATTGAAGTAAAGTAAAGCCAGCAATAAAATGTGTATCTCACGTGTCCATCGGAAAGATTTGGTTCAATATAGAAACCTGTTAATATTTTTATTGCTCTTCGAAGTGCGAAGAGCGACGGTGCTTAGAACGGAATGGAGACTCCGTTGCTTTCTAAGCACCGTCGCATTCGATGGAACCATGGACTGAAGCAGTCAGTTAGAGTAAGGCATCTTCAGGGTTCATAAAACGAATTCCTCTAAGTTTATCTTTTATTTTTTTAAATAAATAAAAGTCACAAGGTGCTCGACTCTGTTGATATGTCGCCCTTCTATCAGCTTCTATCATTAGCCGCACAGCACTCACGTTATCTTCGGTAGTCGCCGTAGAAGGACGTCCTTCTCGAGAATCATTAGTGTGCTTCGACGACGTTTAAACTCATTGAACCAGTTGCAAACAGTGGCACGAGATAGGGCTTCGTAATGAAATGCCAATCTAAGTCTATCGTAACATTCGTGTTGAGACCGCAACGAATAAATAATCGTAATAAATCATTGAGCGAAAATTTTCTCTAGTCATATCCATTTCGATGCACGACACACACTTCTTAAATTGCCGCCAATTTGTAAAAACAAATGACATACCTATAAATTCATTAAACATCAACAGTTCAAATTCGCAATTTAAATTCATTTTTCATCGGCTGCTTTTCTTACTTGCCTATTCTAAACATTCTAAAAACTTTCAGTCTGACCCGCGTATGGCAGGCATGTGCCTGGCGCTGGTTTTCCACCATATTTTCACGGGACTTTCACTGGTAGATATCTGGTGTTATAAGGAGTAACTTAGGCTACTTTTATTTTAGAAAAATAACTAAGGTACCTCGCAAAATATATAAATATGTACACGCGAGCGAAGCCGCGCGAGAACTGCTAGTATGTATAATATAAAACATACATGTACACGTATAAAATTACATATATTACTAGGATAATACTCCTCCACAACGATGTCAAATGTTTATATATATTTTGCAAGTATTTGAAGATACCAGCTTACCAGCACCCTGTAACCCATAAAGGTCTGACGATCTTTTTCTCACCAGAAATACTACGGTGTTTAACCACGGTCTTCCCCGGCCTAGATCGTTTTAGGCGAAAGGATGCATCATCACTATGGGGTGTTAGTCTCCTGACAGTGGTATCTTTGTCGAGTTGCTTCTGTTGAGGACAGGCGCTTCTGCGACGATTTGGTCATTCAGACATTCTATTTCATACTTGAATGGTGTTCAAGTTTTACTGTTCAAAATATCTATCGCCCTAAAATGCCTTCTCAAAATTCGTTATGAGCTCTTGCTCTTTAGGGGTTTTTTAAGAAGCACAAGCAGCATTTTTGCAGCGTCATTATATATTTATAATAATCTGGTTTAATAGAAATAAATATTTCTACTGCTTTCACCCAGAAAATCTTTGTTGTTTGTTTGTGAGCCCTACATATGGGACTTTTTGAATCGTTTTGTCTCAAAAACGTTGCCTCGTAGAAAAAAAAGTATTGAGACGTTTTTTGTAGATAATTTCATGATCTAAAATTTTGTCTGAAGTATTTTTATGATAAAACTTACCGTTTTGGTGAAAATCGCGAAAAACATTTTTTTTACTTTTGACCTTGATTATTTTTTTTTCCATACAGGTTAAAGATGGGGAACTTTAAAATTTTATTTTTAAATATATTTTAAACAATTTTACTGTATTTCAGCTTGGTGGGAATTAACGTAGCTTCGAATTTCTAAATTGACCGGACTATTTGTTCTGTGAGAAACAATAAAAGTAACTTATGTACATATATGGTGTAACGTTAATAAAATTGGGAGCTTACTTACCTGTGTTTAGCTATTAATAGGTGAGCCCTGGATGACTATCAAAACCAGCTGTCCTCTTGTCCAATGTGTTTCTACTTAATTTAACTTCCGTATCAATATATAAAATAATCATACTCCCTTGATGTAATTTTAATGTTATGCGGATACCACATTTTCTATTTGCTTCTGGGCTTCTTAAAATATGTGGTTAAGTTATTTTGAGGATAAAATACCTACTACAAAGAATTATACTATTGATAGGTAAAACTCTCTGCTGCACTAACAGACGGCGTTGGCGAGTATTGATTTTATATTTTTATAACTTAGAGCTCGCAGATGCTCCGATATGTTTTCATAGTTATTTACTCTTCAGCTTTTATTTTAACTTTAATTTTATTTATTTGGTTTATCAACGGTTGTTACAATAATACCATATCATTAATTATTACTAGAAAGGGTTCCAGGACAATTGCACAACCAATTAAAGATAAACACAGCATGCACACAGTACAAAGAGAACTTAATAAAGTTAATTAAAATTGAGAACAGAACATTGAATATCATAATAAAATATAATATTAGCTAAGCTTCTATTGTGCCGCACTTTAAAAGAAAATAAGGTTACCATTGTTATGTATTTATTTAACTAATACATCTCAGCGAAACTTACTGTGTACTGCAGAACTGCAGAGTTAGTATTATAGTAACTTCGTCAATTTTGTGACTAAGTGACTATAGTCAGTAGGACAATTATTTATGTTTTACAAATAATTATTATAAGTTTGAGTATACTTTGTGTCCATCAGATTTATGTTTGTAACGTCCCCGCGACACTTGGGCACAGAAACCTTTCCCTAGTTCAAATATGTTGAAACAAAAAGGTAGATCTCTATATATCTTAGTCATAGACAGAAAAGTAGTTACAGCATGACTTAAACCGAGACCATGATAGTAGAAGAGTTGTCGGATAATTAAAAAATAAAAGGAATCAACTGTGCTATTTCGGTTGTGCTTGTTTAACCCGCAGTTTCAACTGGGTTTATGGTCACTTCTTCCTCTCCTCCTATAGGTCAAGATACAAAGCATATAACAACCTTTGTCAACTTTCTCATTAAAGAGACTAGTTAACGCAATAAGGATTTTGCAAATCGGACGGAATCAAACAAATACACACTTTAGCCTAAAATATCTTCACCAAAACAACATCTTCACCAAAAAAAATAAAAGGGAACCAAACCAACTAAATTGACAAGTTATATGCAGTTTTTATAGGGTATATACGAAAGGTACTAATTTGTTGTTTGTCAGCGATGAACTCCTAAACGAATGAACCGATTTTAATAAAATTTTGCAGAGTGTGAGCAGTTTGGTCCAACTTGAGAAATAGGATAGTTTTTATATCAATTTATAGTCACATTATTTTTTTATTGCAAATTACTTAGCCACAGCAACGCGTAGCCAGGTAGCTAGTACCCTTTGAATCTGACTTATTTTACGTGTTTAGATAAAACTCACTTAAAAATACTAGTACCGTTAATTGTCCAACTTTTAACCTTATTATTCTCAATTAAATGGTCCTTAAGTCAATAGTGAGATTATTGACAAGTTTCGAATTATCTTCGAACATCAAACCCTTTACACTTTTAACTAAAACATGATGGATCTTCACTGTAACAGGTTGCATTCTATGAATTAATTGCTCAAGTCTAAAGTTACCCGCTCTTACATAAGCATTTATCCTTCCTGCAACATAGTTCGATTACGTTGTTCGACCAATCGAACGATGAGTATTTCTAAATACACACTGTTCGATCGATCGTACGGTTTGGAATTTTATATTCTCATAGTTCGATCGATCTCACGATGTGGAATTTTATATCCTCATAGTTCGATCCATCGCTCGATGTGAATATCAACAAATCGCAAAATGTACAATAAGCAAAAATGTAAATAACGCTAAATGTATAATTCGCAAATATACAAGTAGGCCCACGTTCACACAGACAACGTTTTGAGCAAAAATATTTTAACAACCACTTTCTCGACTGTTGGCAATAGTACTTGGTGGCTACTGGCAATAATTTTTGTCAATGCGTATTTTTTTTTTACTGATGTTGGTTTGTTTTTACCGATGTTCACTTATTTTTTCATTTCTCCCGTGTATCAGCAAAAATAATGACATTCTTGCAACCTACTAATACAATTGTTTTACCCAATTTTTCTAGAATTAATAGGTATGCAGAGCACAGCATCAGGTAGGCTCATCTGCTACGGAGGCTCCGCACAATACGCCTACGCCCCATATTATTCGCATAATATACAACAGGCGTCCAGGTGTCGTCATGTCACCAATGTGAGAGAGACTTTAGGGTCTTCTTGTACATTTTGCGTGTCGTGCTCATTTTACGTTTTCTACATTTTGCTCCGAAAGGGTTATCGTTTGATTATTTTTTGTCTAGTTCATTTCCGGGCGAGCTACCCCTTTTAGTTAGGTACTGTTGTATACAGAATTCGACTAATAAATCGAACAATAAGCACTGAAAAATTGTAAATTGTTATGGTTCGACTAATGAATCGAACAATAAGCAGTGACAAATTGTAAGTTTCCGTGGTTCGACTAACTAAATCGAACAATAATAACTGAATAACAATAACTGAAAAATAGTAAGTTCCTGTGGTTCGAGTAATTAATCGAACAGTGTGTCATTAATAATCTTCGTCGTGCGATTGATCGAACAACGTAATCGAACTATGTTACCGGAAGGGCATTTATGTAGGTGTGTGGCATTGGCCCACTAACACAGATACTGACTCCAGCGAGTTGCGATCTTGAAATAAGGGTACTAACGCAACAACGGTCTCCTTATCTGGAGCCGAATAAATGTTGTTTTTAGGGTTCCTTTTCTCAAAAGGAAAAAAGAAACCCTTATAGGATCACTTCACTTCACCTTTTTCTCAGGAACGAGTGGACGCATCAAGTTGAAAATAATACCATATACACAAGTCTGCAGTCCCTTGAAACCGTAAAAATATCAAGCTTCTAAGTCAACGCAATCATAAGATATGCGACATAAGCGATTATATTTGTATTTGACCAACTTATATTTGACAATGGTCTACAACTTTTGTCAAAACTGGTAGACCATTTCCTTTGTCTATTTGTCCAGGAATACATCCCACTAACTTGCAATTTATTGTGATTAAAAACTTTAGTAGGTAATTCTATCAGGATTGGAATTTGGCGTAGAAAAGTGTGCGGTTCATGCATGCGATTAGGCGGGTCTGTGACAACTTTTTATAATTTGTTCTGTATTTGAACAAACTAGAAAAGGTATTTAGTATTGTTTTTTTTTTAATTAATATTAGAAATCTTGTATTTTTCAAGGCTGTCTAAATTTCTTTTAATTCTGTATAGAATTTTATATCGCAGATCTTCTCGGGTTTTTAGACTAATAAAGACGCTTGAGCTCCTTAGGATATTAAATTTCTCATTATTAAGTGTAATGGTAGTGCTACAAACCTCTCGCTGAACACACCTTCATTGAGAGGTTCCTTTTTTGTTATTAACACTTAGATTATATCTGTATTTCCCACATGGTAACGTCTCTTGGCCTTTTTTATTTTTGTTGAACTCAAAATACGCGGTTTCCATTTGAATAATGTACTGATTGTGCAATTACATAAAATGCGTTAACAATGCAATAACAGTTTATTGCATATGCATTTTACATGAATTTAAAAAAAAAGTATTACTAGTACTTTTTACTCCAAGTACTATAAAAGTGGGCACGTATATTGTTAAAAACATCATATGACACGGTCGATGAAATCGAGGTAAAACAGATTTGAGGAACGTTATACCTCGATTTCATCGACCGTGTACCGAGTTTGTTAAAAACTTCATATTAAGACGTTTTTAACAATCTATGTTGACGTTTTTAACAATCTACTTGCCCACTTCTAGAGTACTTGGAGTAAAAAATACTAGTTACACTTTTTTTTTTCAATTTATGTCAAAATAAGCGCAATCACTTGTACTAAGTTGTTTACGTCGTAAGTAAGTAACGTAAAAACGTAAGTTTAAAACTAGAAAAAATACGATCTTTCATATACTGTTTTTCGATAATAACTTTTTTATTTGTTCAATTAAAAAATCAAATTTTTGAGGTATCAAAGATATTGTTATTCCCTATCGATTCCAAAAACTCAGATATCAATACCATGCCCGTGACACATTTTATACACAGTTAAAATTTTAAATTAACAATTTTACAATAGGCTGCTGACTTGGCGTACAATAAAAAAAAATACTAATGTCTGTAACATATTCGATTTTCATTCAATTTTGAATATTGCAACGTGCATTTTCACGCATTTTAATTTCTTTGCATTTTTCATCTTTCTCGCTTATTTAAACAATGGAAACAATTTTCTAATTCTTTTTAACGTCTAATAAGGATTAAAATCGTCAGCTTAACAGCTTTTGCATTTAAAATTTTGCTCTAAAAGCAATACTTTTCTAGATTTTTAATGAAAACCGAAAAAAAAGTTTTCAAGTTGTTTTGCAATAATAAACAATGACGCCTATCTCCGTCGAAGTAGACACTTTAGGATGTTATTCTACGTATTTTTCTTAAAATTTTAAGCCTAGTATCGTATTGTTATAAAAGACCACCACTTCTCGCGTTATTGTTGGCTCTGGCGCCCGGATTATTACTCATTAGGTATTTAAACCTACTTAATTTTATTTTAAACAAACTGAAGATTATTAGGATTATTGTTCTCACTGTACTTGAGATAGTCATAAGAAGAAATGGCCAAAAACAGAGGCAGGCTTTACTAGAACTGGGCATAACAAGAAGTTGTCAAATACAGAATTAGTCATATCCAGAAGGGGACATTTTAAGAAGTTGTCATAGATCGATTTATCTCAAAGAAAGGCGAAGATGAAGGAGTTGGACTTTCAGATTCAACAAAACTCTGACCAACACTTTCAGAGACACTCGTTAAATGCCGGGATCAAGGGACTGATGCAGAAGGCAGTTCTCCTCGACAGGACCCCATATATATATGTACATACATATAGTTAGGAGGTTCCTGCCTTTGGAGCCATTACAACCGGGGTCTTGGTTCTTGTACCCGAACGACCCGTGTACTATTTTCTTAATATTTTTAATAAATTTTTAAATTAAAATTATATATATTGTTAATATGAATAAATTTATAATAATAATATCCTGGGACATATTACACATCGATTCGCATCAATTATCAAATCAACTACGAGGGCGGCACTGAAAATTTCGGGAATCAAGGAAGTGACACATTACTATTTAAAAATGTATTTATTGCTTTTCGAAGTATTCTCCGCGAAATTTGACACATTTTGCCATACGATGGAACCAATCTTTGAAGCAACCATTCCATTCGGAAGTTGGGGTCCCCAAAAAAGCCGTTTTGTAGGCGTCCACAGCTTCGTCAGGTGATGAAAATCTCTGACCACGCAATTTATTCTTTATTTTAGGGAAAGTATAGAAATCATTAGGGCTTAGTTCGGGGCTGTACGGCGAATGGTCTAATAATTCTATGTTTTCTTGCTTTAAAAACTCTTTTGTTCGGTGCGCGGTGTGAGAACTCGCATTGTCGTGATGGAGGATGATGCGGCGGTTGCAGTTCTCTTTACGGAGTTCAGAAACGACCTGTGGCAAACAAATGCTAGCATACCATTCTGCATTAACCGTTCTTTGTCCCTCAAGAGAAATAGTCGCAACATGGCCGGTTTTGGAGACAAACGTGGCCACCATTTTTTTTGCAACACTCCGTGAACGAACAATTTTTGTTGGCTTTAACTCATTTTCGAACACCCAAACTCGTGACTGGTTTTTTGTTTCGGGTTCGTACGCGTATATCCAGGATTCATCACCTGATACGATGTTGTATACAGCATTTGAGGATCATGCGTGGAATCTTTCGAGAGTTCTGACGCACCAAGTAACGCGAGCCGCTTTTTGCTCTTCACAGAGCGAATGCGGTATCCATCGGGAAAACAACTTTTTTACACCTAATTGTTCATGCGAGATTATTTCTCATGCCAATGTCTAAAGTTGCCTGAATTTCGCGGTATGTCACATGTCGATCTTCCTCAATCAGTTTACGCACAGCATCAACGTTTTCTTTGGTGACTGCAGTTTTTGGACGACCTTGACGGGGAAACACTTCACTGAGCTTGACACGTCCACGTTGAAATTCAGCAAACCAGCGATAAATTGTAGTTTTGGATGGGGCTTCATCACCAAATGCAGAAATCATCCGGTCAACACACTGTTTTTGTGTTAAACCACTTCGAAAGTCATAATAAATCATCACTCTTGAATTTTCACGAGTCAATTCCATTGTCCCAACGACTAAACAAGTTTGACAAAACCTTGTGATAAGACCGAGAATCTTTTTTTAAATAAATAAATGGTATTCGATTTTTAAAACCAATATGACAGAAACAGTGGAAATATTTCATTCCCGATACTTTTAGTGCAGCCTATGTACAGGTCTCTGTCATGTTGAAGTGTCATTAGAAGTACATATATGTGCTAAGTTTCAACAAAATCGGTTTACAGCTGTAAAGTCAATGGGTGAACAATCATTCCTCCCCTATTTTTCTATCCTTAGGGTTGAAATTTTTACTTGATTTTTAAATGGTGGTCCGATTTTCCACTTCGAAGTAGAATAGAATAATCTTTATTGTACACAAACGACATATTGCTTAAAAAATACACAAAGTGGATATGTACAATAGGCTGCCTTTTCGCTATCGATCCAATAAAAAAAGAATTATCAAAATCGGAGTAGTAGAAAGTTTGCTTCGTACGTAAAAAAAGATAACAAATATGCAGGTTGACTGGAGACCACCTCCGTTATTTCGTTGGTTAAAAACTACGCCACTTGCACCTGCTAGGCGCCTTTTTTAGCCTATAGTAAGTGGATACAAGTTACGAATAGTATTCGACTGGATTGGATCGTGATGTGAATGTTTACGATAGGTTAGATAAACACGTAAGCAACATGGTTAAAATAAATGTCATATAATATTAATGAAATAATTTTTATACTAGTTTTCACGAGCAAGGGACGTTCCTCACTAGATACACCGACGACCTTTTGCATAAGGCAAGACAGCTTTTTGTGGACGTCTTTCTGAGAAGCCTACGTTCAGCATTTGACGTCCGATGCCTGAGATAATTAAACTTATTTTTATTTTCTAGTGTATGAAGACAATACTGCTGTATAAAATCAAATAAATAACGTGTATAGGAAAAGTATATCTGCTTACATTTATAAAAAAATATTAAAACTTCACTCCTCAAATTAACTGGTACAGACACACAGTCTTACCTATCAATGCGTATAGATAGATATCCTGCTCAAATTAGATATAAGCTTTACATGTTTAATAGTAATACCAATCGAAGTGTAATATGTTGTGCTTCGCTAATTACAGAATATATATTTTTAACCTCCGATGCAAAAAAGGGGTGTTATAATTCTGACGTCTGTGTGTCTGTCTGTGGCATCATAGCTCCCAAACGAATGGACCCATTTAAGGGCGTTTTTCTTTGTTTGAAAGGTGACTTGATCGAGAAAGTTCTTAGATATAATTCAAGAAAATCTGTTCAGCCGTTCGAAGATTATCAGCTATTTTCTAATCGTTGAAGGCATTTTCGAGTCGAGGGTGTTTTAAGTTTGAAATGTATGATTATTGATAACAAGTTGCTGCGACTCGCGTTTGCTACTCGTTCGAGTCATAACTACTGTTACCTGGGTTTTTTCCTTCCAATAACTACTGTTTACCTTCAAACTGCAACAGAATAATGTTACAAGCAAAATATACATCGAATATCAATCTCATATCGAATTCGCTTGAGGATACCAGTGAAATGCTTCGATTCGATTCTAAAAGAAGTCCATAAAGTGTGATCGTTCAGATGTGGTTTCAATATCCTAAAGGTAACGATAAAATATCGATGGCCACAGAACCTCCTTTTTGAAGTCGTTTGAAAATGCAACGGCGTTGGTTACAATGAGGACATTTGCTAATATCAAATTTAAATTTAAAAAATTATTCAATTTGGTTAACGGTTTATGACAAAATTTGCATCATCTCAACTATGTCAGACATGAATAGCATTATTAAACGTTTTTCTTCAGTCGGTTGAAGTAACTAATTTAATTATATTAATACCTTAAGATGGGACCACTCCTAGTTTTATTTTCTGGCATCCCATTTTTGTAAAACATTTATTAATTTTCCAAAATGATTTTAATAAATACACGTAATTGGTTTCCACCAAAACTCATTTCTAAACACTCATTATCCGCGAGTACTATACCTTTTTTTTACTTCTAGTAATATAGTATAAACAAGGGCGAATACATTCGTAATCTAATATTCGAATGGTATGTACCTATGGCATCTGGAATGCCGTCGCCCACATGAACGTGTAGATGCAATTATGAAACGATGTAGATGTTTATTAATGTGAAAGGTGACTCTATATTGATTGCTGAACTATAAATAAATCTACCCAGATCTACATTTGTAGCACGAATGCATCTTACGAGAAAGTTCTTATGTATCAAGTAAAGAACTATCTCGAGACTTTTGTTCCAAACGGGATACTATAATGATTCGCTATTTTCCTTCCTTGATGGTATCCGCGACTTTGTGCGTAAATAATGAATATTCAGTGACGGGCCTGTTGGTCTGGTGGTTAGTGACCCTGACTGCTGAGCCAGAGGTCGTGGGTTCGATTCCCACCCGAGTCTGGGTATTCTTTGTGTCCGTTGTTTGTATGTTTGTAAAGTCCCCCGCGACACAGGAGTAATTTCTAATGCGGGAGTTGTCTTTCTTTATAAAAAAATGAATATTCAATAATACGACTCACTGAGTTACATGTAATAATCAAATACAATTTAAATAGACACCTAAATATTACATTAGATTACAACGAAATAAACAGATGTGGAGCCGATGAGTTTACGGTACTTTGATTCATGTTTACTCGTATAATCAAACTAAAGTATGTATCTTACAGTTCTGCAACTACGATGACATCTATCAACTTCATCAGGCCAGTTAGCCGCTCCAAAGATAAAACACTTACAATCATAATATAAAAAGTTTGCAATGCTAATTCAACCATAAACTAAAATAAAACATAAAATATTCAACAACATGTTCAGATTGAACCAGCCTAAACAGCACGCGCAACAGGCCACCCATTGCTGTTGCTAAGTAATTTGCAATAAGGAAATATTGTGACTATAAATTGTGATAACTATCCTATCTCTCAAGTTGGACCAAACTGCACAGTGTGCTAAATTTCATTAAAATCGATTTATTAGTTTTGAGAGGAGTTCACCGCGAACAAACAACGTGGCACTATTTTTTTTATATATATGACTAGCAACCAGCCCTGCTTCGCACGGGTAGCAGAGACATCTTCATCAATCATCGACATATTTCAATCAATTTACACAAAATCTTAACAAATTATACACCTAAACCTCCCTCATGAATCACTCTGTCTATTAGTGAAAACCGCATGAAAATCTGTTCAGCAGTTTTTCAGTTTATAACAGACAGACAGACAGACGCGGCGGGGGACTTTGTTTTACAATATTGTAAAATTGGGGGGTATGTATGGTATCCGAGTAGATCGGGATGTCGCTCTTGAGAGGAGTATAATGTAAACATTAACAAGTACTTAAGTCGTTATAATAAATATTAAGCTTTTCACACATTCAACATTTATAAAACAATTCCTCAAATTGTTTGAACAAATCAATATTTCTTGAGTAGACCGTTCTGACTTCACGGCGATTTCAAAGTGACTCTTTTCTATTCTGACATTTGTATAATTCAAAATATTTTGAATGTGATTCAGTGCAGACTTCTCCACACGCCACACCATAGACAACTCATTAGGAATTAATCCTGTGTCGTGGGGGACTTTACAAACATACAAACAACGGACACAAAGAACACCCAGACTAACAGACACATCTCACACGCGACCGTCTGATCGCAAACTAGGCAAAGCCTGTGCTATGGTAACCAGACTGCTGAAAAACATACTTATATATTTCTAAATACACACATATTATAGATAAATTACACCCAGACACAGAACAAATTATCGTGCTCATCACACAATTATTTGTCCTGGATGGGAATCGAACCCACGACCTATGGCATAGCAGTCCGGGTCACTAACCGCTAGGCCAACAAGCCAGTCATATACATATATAATATAGATATATAAAAAAAGATTCTATTAAGATTAGCAGAATTATTTATATGTGTAGAATTGAATTGAAGCGGCGGTAGCGTAATGGCTAAGGCGTCGGACTTGCGATCAAGTGGTTGCGGGTTCGAACCCCACCCAGTGCACTACCGACGTGAACCCACTCCTAACACAAGCATTTTAGCTTAGCTGGAGGGGTTAACAAGAATACTAGTAATGTGTGACACACGTTGCTAGTATTCTTTTATTAAAAAAAAAAATTGTATAAATTCCTGGTACGTATCGTGTGTGGTCTCTTCTTGTCATTTTCTGTATTAGTCCAGTGCAATTATGTTGATTATACCTAGGAAACCAGCTATAGTGAATGGATTTTAATGTTCGTAATTAATGGCATAAACTAAAAAGTTTACCCATTTGAACTTTCATGATTCTTTTTAAGAATACTTGATTAAAAGTCATTTCAAAGTTTATATATTTACAAATTTCAATCATTTCTAGTATAATATATCGCACTGCTATTACAAGAGTGTATCAACTCAAAATGAAGCTTTTTTCAGAAACGACAGAAAACTGATTACTCGCTTCCTGTTAAAGATTATAAAAAGTGAACACTGTACGAGTATATAGATAATTCATAAAATTAAGGGATTTCTGTATTAATGAATTATTTAAAAGGTTGCAGGTTATCAAGTTATTTCCAATTTTTGAGTTAATACTCTATTGTCTGAACAATTAAAAAAAATATGAATTATTTTTTAGTGGTTTTGTTGAAAAATTTGACTTATTACAATTTATTATTATAATTTTATATTTATTGACGCGTAGGGAATTGATATTTACGTATGAAAAATTAATTATCTCAAATTTACCCTATTTTGAGTTGATACAGTCTCGTAATAGCAGTGCGATATATATTAAAATCAGTGTTATCATTATGTATTCTTCTAAAAATAACTTACTTTCAAATAAAAATGTAACACATCAAAATCCTTTCTTGCAATTGTACTTTTCATATGTCGCCGGCCCCGGTGCGACACTGTCACTTATGCAAAAATGCAATTTTTCAGGAGATGGATTAAAACTTGGATATCGTAAAAGAATATGATACTTCCAAATTTAGACAAGATGAACAGATTATATCATAAAGTCAACTTTTATTTGTGACGTTGTCGATACTGCACCACGTAAAGGGGTGCTTTGGGATAATTATTACGTATTTAATGGATTTTTAAAATTTCGCATAAGTGATTGTCGCACCGAGACAGGGTGCGATATGTGTTATAAGAACTTCTATTTCTAGAAACAGTTAAACCTATGCTATTCTAGTAACATAATTCGTATACAAAGAAATCTAATAACTTTAAACGAGCAATTCTTGTATATTTAATCTGAATCTCGGAAACGCCTCCAACAATTTTCATGAAATTTAGTATGAAGGGGTTTCGGGGGCGATAAATCGATCTAGCTCGCACTAAACAATCTTATTAAATATAATATGTATTACTTCTGAGATACATTGTGTTTTCATGCAAGTCAACCTATTTTATTTAAAACATAAAAGATTTTTAATATGGATATGGTCACTAAAAGATGTTGTTAGGTTAGCTAATTACGTAAAAACTTAAGACAAAAAGTCCTTTAAGTAGGGACTGAACAAATTAACCGACTTAGTATTACGTGGATCTCACAACTTTTTACGGCAGAAGAACTGAGTTGCGAGACTTGTTTTTTTTTACAAGTTTTGTTTTTGATGGCAATAATTATTTCCGTATAATGATTATAAAAACAAGCGAGAATAGTTACACTTTCTTAGATAATGAGAGAAAGACCAAACAAATCGCTAGGAAGGTCTACTTTGACTCGGGCTTTCTTTCACTTGCTAATCTTTTTGTATGCATAAAAAACGAAATAATTAAACACGAAATTCCTCATAAGGAGCAGGTTTCCGATAAATTCAACCCCTAAAGAGTATGGAATTATTATAAGATCCAATTTTGAATAAATCATTCAGTTTTTGAAAATTATTCCCCGTTGCAGGTGTAAAATTGGAGATAGTATTTAATTGGATCGTCGTTTGTAGGGAATTATAATAAATTAAGGCATTTTATATTATATAAAATAAAATCCCATCCCTGTAATAAAATAAGCTATAATGATTCCAGGCTGTAGCTGATAATTCTATTTCATATAATAAATCAAACAAGATAAATAGAAGCGTAGCAAAACGCCATTAAGTTAGTTAACATAATGACGTTTTATGTTACTGTACACTACAAAGTGTGTTAGAAGTATGAGTATTATAATTCTAGAAATAAGTACTAAGTACAATTCTAGAAATAGCCATATTTGTAGTTGCCAATTAACATCTTTTGACTACAGCTGCAGACACTAGAAAAGGACTGCTAAGGAAACAATACAGAAACCTTCTACTAAGGTAAAGTGTAATATGTTTGGGTCCTAATCATCTATACTAATACTAGCCGCGCCCCGCGGTTTTACCCGCGTAAGTCTCGATCCCGTGGGAATATCGGGATAAAAAGTAGCCTATGCGTTAATCCAGGTCTCCAATTATCTACATACCAAGTTTCATCGCAATAGGTTCAGTGGTTTTTGCGGGAAAGAGTAACAAACATCCATCCAAACTTTCACATTTATAATATTAGTTGGATAAAAAAGCTGAAGAGTTTTTTGTTTGTTTGTTTAGAAACGCGCTAATCTTTAGAACTGTCAGTCGGAATCGAAAAATTTTTTTTCTATTCTGACCAATATTTTGTATATGATCACTAGGAATAGAATAGGAATAATAATATGTAACATCACGCTACGACGCTTAGGAGCAAGTGCCAATAAACGCAAGGCACGGCTAGTACCTATCTAATCAAAGGTTTGATATAAAAAAAAAATGTGTACTGAAAGATTTCAAAAATAAATTGAAAGACCTTGCTTATATGCAAATGTCAAACAAACACAATTAATATTTTTTAAATAGACAAAAGATTTTAATCTAACAATTATAATATCACTACATATTATAAAACAAAGTCCCCTGCCGCGTCTGTCTGTTCGCGATAACTGAAAAGCTACTGAACGGATTTTCATGCAATTTTCACCAATAGGCAGAGGGATTAATGAGGAAGGTTCAAGAGTATAATTTGTTAACGTTTTATGTAAATTGGTTGAAATATGATGATAATTGTTTAAGATGTCTCTACTACCTGTTCGAAGCGTAGCGGGGTGCTAGTTATGAATAATTAAAAAAAAAAGCATTTTAAATATTAACATAAGTTTTTTGTAATTGATACATATCATTTTATGATACCTAGGTTTATAAATCTTGCATGCTCAATTTTAATATGATGATAGAAATGAGATACATATAGCTTTTTTTTTATTTGCCAGCGTCAAGCGGCGACGAAAACTCTTGTGTTTCACGAGTGCTTTTACGTATGTTTCAAGGAACTCATTTGCATGTTTGGATTAGTGCATTCAGATCGTATTACATTTCGTGTGTATCTGTACCATTCGAGTATCAATGAAGCGCAATACACACTAATACAAAACCAAGACAAAAACAGTGTTTTTCATTAAGAGCGCTCGAAATTTGAAATGAAATAAAACAACCTGTGTAAGAGATTTTGCCACAATTTTTATTTTATTTTTAAACTCTGGCGCAAGAAGAGCGGTGTTATAAGTTTGATGTTTCTGTGTGTCTGTCTGTGGTATCGTAGCTCCCAAACGAATGGTTTGTTTTAAGTGCGTTTTTTTTTTGTTTGAAAGGTGACTTAATTCGAAAGTGTTCTTATCTCTTCAGCCGTTCGAAGATCATCAGCTCTTTTCTAATCGTTGAAGGGATTTTCTAGTCGGGCAGTTTTAAATTTATTATTATAAAGGACATTCGATGACAATGTATAAATAAATAATTTCATTTATTTCTCTCATCACAAAGGTAGGTACAGCTTAGGAAATACAAAAACAGATCAGTCAAACTATTATTCCTTTGTGAGAGACTGGTGTCTGTGTTAGGAAAAACCTGTGTTACAGATCACCAGGCTCTCATCTCCTGGACGAACCATAGTTACATTAATTGCATTGCATGTACCAGTTTACAATAAATGTATGGAATATAATTTCAGCTAAATGGCCGGCGCGACTGTAATGTAGACTTAAATTATAACACCACTCTCTTTGCGTCAGGTTAAATATTAAGAGCTGTACAGTACCACGAAACGAGTCGGCGTGCTATAGAGTCCAGTACTGAACACTCGCAGCATCTTACTCTGGCCAGAACATTGAAACATTGCAGACCTGCGTTAGGTAATTCAAATCAGCACGCTCCGAGTGAATGGCTTAGCTTTAGACAACATGTCTCAACGCCCACAGCGTCTCGCTAGCAACAATATAAGAACATCGCAGAGCCTTGTCACAGAAATTTCTCTGGCATGACCCTGCAGGGACAGTCGGAACGTTCACAGCTTGATAACCGTAAACTGATTTTTTTATGGGTGAATAGGTATCATATTTTCCTTAACATTACCAAAGCGATGAAAATCTAAATCGATCGAACTGTGACTTTTGTAAACATATATGATATAGTACGTAACTTGCCCCCGCGCGAAGCCGGGGCGGTTTGCCAGGTACTAGTGACTACTAAAATTATTCGTACTCATACCACTGTCAGTATGGGCTACTCTTTGACCGCCGGAGCGCAAATGCACCGGCGTGTCGTCTACACCTAGCTATAATTTCACCTCGAATACCTACAAAAATCAAAGGTATTACAAGATCATATCCCAACCAATTGACTGGCCTGTTGGTCTAGTGGTTAGTGACCCTGACTGCTAAGCCAGAGGTCGTGGGTTCGATTCCCACCCAGGACAAATAATTGTGTGATGAGCACAATAATTTGTTCTGTGTCTGGGTGTAATGTATCTATAATGTGTATGTATTAAGAAATATATAAGTATGTTTATCAGCAGTCTGGTTACCATAGCACAGGCTCTGCCTAGTTTGGGATCAGACGGGCGTGTGTGGAGCTATCATTAATTATAGCTGTTTATCCCCTACTTTTTTACAAATATTAGGTACCGCTTATTAATGTTAGATCATACCTTTATCTTTATAGCCTTTAAGATGCATCTTGATATGGAATAATAATTTATATGTTTTACTCATTCGGCATTTCTTTGTCCGTAGTTCGCTTTCGAGGAGTTTCCATCAATGGGCCGGTGCCATGTATCATAATGGAATTTTGTCAGTATGGACCGCTCTTCAATTTCCTTCATAGTGCAGCAAGTATTTCGGCCTCGCAGATATTTAATTGGGCCAGAGATATAGCCCAGGGGATGGCTTACCTACACAGCAACAATATTATCCATCGTGATTTGAAGAGCCCAAAGTAAGTGCAAAATAACTTTCCATCATCAGATTTATTTGTTAAAGATGTGATTTTTTACTTATATTTTGACCGACTTTGAAATAATTAACAAACTATAGAAATAACTACGCATTTCAACGGTCAGAATGAAATCTCGCGATGTCAGATTATAATTATTATTAATAGCCAACCTTATCAACTAAAGCCTGGCAATTTTCTTCTACAACACGATAACGTGCTTTTGATAGTGTTATATGTTAATAATAATAAATTAATGTGTTATTAAGTACACGTCAGCGAATAAATATTGCTGTATCATTTCCCCAGCTTCTTAATCTACTGTAGTAATTATATAAGCGACTAAGAAATGATATACAAGATGGCGCAAAGGATATAGCTTTAAATTATATACACTGGATTTTTACTAATGTTAACCGATGTACATTGAGAACATCGGTTAACATCTGGTTAACATCAGTATAAATAACTCTTTTAGCACAAAACTAAAAAAAAAATGCATCAAACATGGAAAAAAATTAAATAAATACAATAAAATAGACCCGAACGTTCATTCACTTTCAGCAAATAAAGCTGCAAGTTTATATTCGTATTCCAGTGAAATTCACGTATCGTGCTGCAGCTTTAAAATATCTCTCAAATTCCCCTTAATTTAGAAAACATTTTACAGTTTTTGATTTTTACATTTTTATGTAGATATTCAGTTGAACTTTAGTTTTAAATAGCAGGTAATATAATAGTGAAAGGGTAGGCAGAGGTGTATTTATTACACAGCCTTTTCTCTGTTGGCGAGTAGGATCACCAGACATAAGACAAGCGGACATAAGAGAGGATATCGAGGTGGTACCGGGAAGAGACGCTACTGGTGTTGCGAGCTTTGCAGGCTCTGGTACCCTCTCACCATCAGTAGTTCCCAATTGCCCACCTTAATATCCCAAAGTGCCTTGGCGGCAATATATATAGGTTTGCCCCTATTACGTGTGTAGAACCCAAATCATAGTTGCTAAAATGTGAATGGTTTAATACACCTCTGCCTACCTCTTCACTATCCTATTTCACAATTATTTAATCTCAATAATAATTTCTTACAACGATAAGGAAAACGGACTGTTTCGTTACCACTGACACCATTTTGTCCACTGGCCGCCATATTTTTTCTTCTAGACGTGACGGCGGCGGCGTTTTTACTACACTTTTGATATAAGCCGAAAATAATAATAATAAAAGTATTACTCGTTCCAAAGCATCTAATAAACATATTCATAGGCTGCTCATACTTTATAGGTAGTGAAATGATTTACGTGTCATGTTGTTAAGTGTCAGTACCTATGTCGTGTACTGCAGATTTGAGTAAACAAGAGTATTGTTTGTGTACTACACAGATAGTTGTCCTATCGTGACTTTGTGTCTGTCCCCTTACATCCATACTTGAGTCAACTTTAGTGTACTTTAGTACGAAAGCGGTCTTGAATAGTATATGTTTGTGCTTTATGTTTACTAAGTATCTTACCCGCTCTGGCGAATTTATTTCTGTTATTTAAGCTCAAGAATCAACATTATCAGGGTGACAAATAAGCAACCCCGAAATGCGGTTACCGATACCTACGTATAAACTCTTGCCACACTACCACAAACAATATTATGATAGTGCTGCTGCTTAACCACAATCCCATGTAGGTGGAGGTCTTCAATTGAATTTTAATGGATACGACCCAACGGAACTGTGTCCCACAGCAGAACGTTCTGTTAGATCGTATAGACAACTTGCATCTTGCAAGTCTTCTCTCAATAATTAGAATTGGAAATTCTTATTTGTTTTAATAAATAAGAAAGTACTGTCATACTATATCTATTTAATACCTTTAAACTAGCAATACCTGTATATATATATATATATATATAATCTGAATCTAGGAAACGGCTCCAACGATTTTGATGAAATTTTGTATACAGATAGAGTTTTGCATTTTCAGTTCAACTGCATAGTTGTATTTCCTGTAAAAATGCAATATTACAAAAAAAAAATAATGATTTTCAAAAAGCCACCGAGCAACCCGGTCTCCCAAGTACTATAAATCATGTATAGATTCTGAGTTGAAATGTAGAGATTCCGTTAAAGAGAAGTGCAGCTTTTAAAAAAGAAAAAACATCATAAAAATAATAGTAACAGCATGAAAACTGTTGGGAAGGGAAGAAAATATAGCTCAACCAAAAGGAAAAATAAATTAGTATTATAAAATAGTATCGCTGGAATTCGTGACAAACCATGTTCCACCCCTAAAAGTTCACCCCGTTTTATCCTCGTAACTCGGATCGACTTTCATTTTTTTTTCCTGCTGGTTGCGCTATATGTTCTTCCCTTTCCAATAGTTCTCATGCTGTTACTTTTCTTATTACCAGAAATTTGGACACTGGTCTATTATATATCAAATCGACAACGTTTTGTATATAAATGTTCAGTATAAGCTCCGCGAATTTATCTTCTAAATAGTCAGGCTGATAATCTTTCTTCAGCCTCCTTTGATTGTCTTGCCTGACTTGACTAGTCTAGTTGCCTATTATAACTGTAAAGACAATAACAAAAAATTAAACCGACGGAAAGAACTAAAAAGCAAAAAATAAATCTTAAGTCTTAAGTATTGAGGTTATTTACATAACCTATCAAATTTGTTATAAACTTATTTTGAGTCGGCGCCAAACAACAAACTGATTAATTTTCAAAATTTTATATGTACCTACGTAAGTAATTAATCATTTTATTATTTGGCGCCGACTCAAAATAAGTTTATAACAAATTTGATAGGTTATGTAAATAAGCTCAATACTTAAGACTTAAGGTTAATTTATTTTTTGCTATTTAATTCTTTTCGTCGGTTTAATTTTTTGTTAAAAAGATTTTTATGTTATGATTTTTTTTCATCATCACCTCAGGTACATGATGTGATGATTTCTAATCGCGAATACCTGATAAAGTAATGAAAAGTAAACAGAAACACTATTCGTTCCTACAATTTTCGAGGGTTTCTCTCAATTTTATCAGGATCCCATCATCAGATCCTGACTTCCTTGACATAGGACCACCCTGGAGGTCTACCCTATCTAACAAAAAAAGAATCATCAAAATCGGTTCATAAATAACGGAGTGAGGGCTGAACAGACATAAAAAAAATATATATATAATACGGTCGAATTGAGAACCTCCTTTTTTTTCGTCGGTTAAAAAAACATGGGTAAAACTTTAAGATATATAAAAAGCTTACACGTAACATGTAGCATAGGCGATCTGCAATTTGGCGATTGTGTATTTATAAAATAGTGCATCGCGCTTCCGGTAGTTTTTAATCACTGCTTCGGCTTCTCAAGAAGAGATGGCATAAACTTTAGTTCTGGGGTTGCCAAGTAACCCTACGTTTTGTGGCCATTCATCGTCGCTAATTGTTGGTTATTTACCTATCTGCATTTTAGACATAGTATGACATATTAAGAACTACAGTTCCAAAGAGAGTGGAATACTCATGCAATCATTTTAACAAGCTACCGAATGTTTTGCCAACGTACCACATGGTTCGTTGTGAGTTGAGTCAAACCGCGTAGGTTTGCCATCGTCGTCGTCGTCGTCGTCGTTCGTCGGGTAAAATTAGCAGCGCGACACGTTGTACATAGCACTACCTACTTTTAAAATGATTAAAAATATAAATAGGGTCACGGATAATATATTTAATATCTGTATACATGTTAGAGTTTCCAAACTAATAAAATATTTTATTGCGTAATACAATTTTACTCGTCTTAACTTTCGCTATCTGAATCGTTATAGATGACGATGACTTCAAAAAAAGGAGGAGATTCTCAGTTAGTCGAGATCTTTGTTTTTATGTATGTATCCGATTACCTACTCGAAGATGGCTGGACCGATTTGGAAAATTAATATTTTTTGGACTGAACTAAGCATTCGCTGTCCGTCTGTCTGTCATCGGGCTGTATTAGTTCTGGAATAGGTAGACAGTAAAATTTTCACAGAGTGTGTATTTCTATTGCCGCTATATCAACTAGTAATAAAATTAAATTAAAAATTTAAGTATGCTCCAATACAAGAAACATGATTTTTTCTAAGTTCTTGAACTGATAACAGTTCATAACATCAACATATCAAGACACATGAAATTTTAAAAAGTGGGTAATACCATAGCTGTTATAATAACAAATAATGTTTAACTTTAAAATTAAAAGAACTAATAAACTTTTGTTTATGCTCTACCTTAATACATACGTAAAATTTTCACATAGTGGGTATAACGAAGTAACTATTATTTTATCTGTAATATTACTATTTATTTTAGTCACTATAACTAAAATTAAAAATGAAAGGTTAACACAAAATACGTATTTTTTGTTCAATCTTAGTAATGGCAATAGATAAACGCTTGAAACGTTAACAGAGTGTACAAAAGCACTTCTCTTGGTGTCTCCTGTTCAGGGCCTTTGGGCCTCGGACTCTAAGGCCGGGGCCTATTGTTACTGTAGGTGTTTATGTATTAATATTATATAGCCGAAAAAATTGTTTCTTGAAATGCGCGATTTGGTTCTTTCAGTCCGAAAACTTCTTTTGCGTCAGATATCTACGCAATGTTACGCTACATGAAGTTAAGTTATTATTAGTTATTATGATACGGCTCCTACCTGAGTACCAACACTGCAATTTATCACTAGCTTAAGTTTCTTGTTATTAATCCGGTCGCAATTGCAAGGCGTGTAAATTGAACATTTTGTAGCGTAATTAGCGAGAAATAATATTCATCATGTAACATCAATGTAATATTATTGTTACTAGATATTTCAAAAAACTTTTTCTTAAAATCGCAATCTGGCTTTCTTAATTATTTTTTTAAACCCTCACGTAAACAATCATCGCATCGCATCATCACGGCTACTGGTGAAGTGGTAAGTCGGAATCGAACCGACTAAAACCTCTGTCACAAGTGAGTCTATTGCAAGAGACTCGGGTATACCCTAGGAAGGAAGTCGCCGAAAAACCCCGGCAGACTTTTCCGCTTCTTAAACAGAAGGCTGATTTTAAGAGGCGCGCGGAACTCGTTTCGCCACCTTCTCAGGCCTGCTTCTGCTAGGGTAACGGGCAACCTCACCTGTTACCCCAGGCCAGCGCTTACAGAGGTCAGAGATCATTCTGCGCTCTCTGGTACCTAGTGCCTCTTCTTGACGGGAGAGTACTAGCCCGGTGTTCAATTGAATACCTAGGTGGTGGATTCCCACGCACTTTCACTTTGGACCATGGTCTTTAGTGAGAAGCTTCCCACACCGATAGCCGCTGCGGGGTCGCGGCGAGGTTGCATCCACGCTCAGCACTCCATATCGGTGTGGAGTGCAGTATCCTCGTGATCCGCAATGATGGCACGCAGGCGTAGGCTCCCGGCCCATCCGACACAACTTTCCCAAACAGCCGTGGTCGGTCAGTACCTGTCCAGTCAGCCGGCAAATAACAACAAAGCTGACACTCATGCCAATCCTCCATGATGGGTGTTACCGCCACAAGTGTGGCGTGCCCTTTCTTTAAAATATACTCAGCACTATAGTAAGACATTATCCGACATTAAAACTATGTGACTACTTAGTCACTGTGTTTGCACATTATAATATTTAGGCAGATTTGAAGATGAACTTCTTTCATTATCTGACCAGTACCGCGGCAGCTATAATTATCAAACAGTAACTAATAACTAACTAGCTTGTAACTAACGTCGTGTAATCCGCTGTTATAATCTCTTTTTATTATATTTTACTTTTATATATTCCGGTGTTTTTTTCTTCAAGACTATAATGTGATATCTTTATAATAGATTTAGACGAGTAATACAAAACGTGACCATAAAACAAAGTGCACTTTCTCAGTGCTCTTCATCATGCGATGCCGATTTACGCACAAATGTACTAAGAGCAATGCAGCGTCGTCGGTTAGAGTCAATTGTCTATCCGTCAAATCAGCGCCTCCGAGATGATCACATTGCTACGGAGCTAAATTTACACGTACGGTGCCATGTATTGACGATTAGAGGAAGTCTTAAAGGGTGACGATTACTACGACTAAATTGAAATACACACCATCTTTTGTCAATGAACGGAACTAATAGTCGATTTATAGAATGTCCCAGATTACATTAGCAAATCCTAGAGTGGTTTCGAGTTTTCGGGAATGTTACGAACTCTATGAAATAAAGTTAGGCATATAAAAGAGCAGTTGCATTGCAGCATTAATTGAGTTCTAGTTGAGAAATCAACGAATTGTTTACTCTGTAGTGCGATAAGTGCGAAGTGCACGTGGATAAGGAAATGGAAATAGTGAGAAATTGTAATTATGTTAATTGCAAATTATTAAAATATATTGTGTATATTTTAGTAGTAAATTGGTGTACCGTTCTCAGCTCATTACAATATTATATCCGTGTGCAGAACTGCCGGCTTCAAATTTTGAAGTTTCAAGGCTATTTATCTGACTAATACGATTTCATCTGACTGTCTGAGATTTTGTCCGGGATGAGTAAATGCAACACCTACTGGGCCAGATATTAACAGACTACTTTCATTTGCTCAAATCCTAGGACTGAAGATAAAAGCTTAGTTCAGTTTGCAATAATTCAGAAACAAGTAGATGTTGCTAACTCTCTTGAAATAAATTGAGCTTTATATTATATTATAGTACCTCGGAGACCGAGCTTTGGTCGATAGCTTTTTGTAAAATCGTTTTTTTTAGTAAAATTGCATTTTTACTAGATATACAACTATGCAATTGAGCTTAAAATGCAAATCTCTATCTGTATACAAAATTTCATCAAAATCTTTGGAGCCGTTTCCTAGATTCAGATTATATACACATATATACAAGAATTACTCGTTTAAACTTATTATATTCTTTTTGATGGATATTTATTTTTACAACTAAACTAATATTGTCAAATACATGTATACTTTTTGTTTTTTGCCCGATACTCGAACGTTTTATTATAATTTGTACAACGATATGTCATAAAGACATACACGCTTCACAAAAGCAAAATGAAACGAATATTCATTCGGTCAATCAATCATTCAAAACAGCCACGACTTAAGTTCTTTATTTCAAGATCGAGTCATTATCAGCTAAGATTGCTCTTAAAGCCGGTTGTGAGTACGATTTATAAAATAAATATACATTCTACTATCAACACCCCTTAGACTGACTATATAATCAAAACTAAATCAATAAAATATTACAATGCGTTAAACGATATTATTTATTGTATACCTAATAAAACCTCTGTATAAAAATAATGATGATTATCTTGTAAATTAATAAAAATGTATATATTTAAAAAAAATAACAGCGTCTCCATTAAATTTAGAACAAAGTCAACGTCGAATAACCCGAACCAATGAAGTGGTCACATATTAGTATGATCAAAACGTAAAGTAAGTGTTTATTGAATTTACCTAAAATATTATTTTACGATGTCTTTTAGACGTAATTATTAGTAATATAATACAGCGATGACAATTAAATTTTAGGTTACCCAAAATATTAAACTCCGTCCTTGTTTAGCGTCCTTTACATGTAATTTTTGCAATTTTTAAACAAGCAGTGGCGTGTTGACTCAAACGCGACTATATCAAAAGCACACCCAAACAGCTTGGTGGGTGCTCATTTGGTAAGGACGTTTTTTGGCGTTGATTGTGTCTCTAAGGTTTTTATATATCAATGAACTTGATAATCAAAAACTTACCTACACGTAAGTTTTTTTTTGATTTGATGTTTTTTTTTTAAAGAACATTATAAAAATGTGGTGTCAGTGCTTTTCGTTTAGTTAGTGGGAGAACGTTTTGATATAATATTCAGTAGTTTAGCAACTGGACAATCTATGTGTTTTCATAAGTTACAACATCATCATCATCGTATATTTACGTTAAAATAACTTCAGTGTCAAAAATCTTACCCGAGAAATGGTTCCAATGGTGACCGAAATCGAAATAAAATCTTAAACAATTTTTTCAAATCAAAATCAAACATTGCAAAAAGAAACCAAAAACACGAGTTGTCGAATACATATTTTTGGTTTGAGATTAATATTTTCAAATATTTGGTTATGAACAACACTTAAACTGCTGCTAATAAATCAACAGTTTAAATTAAACATACTATTTTTGTTACAATAGACATATTTAAAGAATCAATCACGGATAAATTGTGAAAAAGGCAGTTAATTAGACATTTCGAAATGCTATTTTGTCTTTAGATTACAGACATGGGGCATCCTATTGTGTTGTGAGATGGTAATATAAACTTTTTGAATTGTAACAAATCTTCCAATTTCAAAGTGTTCACTAAATTGGTTTAAACAAGTTAAATAAAAGTTAAAAGGAGTTTATTAAAGACTACAAAAAATCTTAAAAATACTTTTTACAACACAACGTTTAGCAACGTAAAGTTTTAGTAGGCAAGTGACATTGTTTAGCCGGGCATAGGTAGGACCATGTGGCCGGATTTAAGAGCCGGCATCAAACTTCGCCCGGTTTATTTGTTTATTTTGGATGTTGGCAATGCTGTATAGCCGAGCCACTGTCTACTACGGCCAGCTATGTCCTGCTGTGAAATCTAATTGAATCAGTATGGGCATAATTAAAATCACATATTAGACAGATTAGCAAAAATTTTACAATGGCTGAAGTCAACAGTTAATTAAAGAAGGCTTAAGCAAATCAGTACAGCGTCTTGGAGAAATTTTATTGAACACATACAATAAGAAGAAGATAAAATTATGCAGCTTAATAGATCCTGAACCTGCTCCGAGTTTCACAATGCATGAGAGAGTCCAGTAGCGATGATGTTATAAAAATATTAAACATAGCTTGTCGTATTATTTCTAACCAAACTCTTTGGTTGTGATCACCATAAAAAATATTCAGTTCAGCTATTAATTATTCCATATCCAATGTTTGTTTACTAAATGTTATCAGGCTATGTGTAAATTTTATGTCTTAGTGCTTTTATTTGATAAAGTAAAGACTAAGCCACGAATGACAAATTCAATTGAATATGGTAGAAAGATGTGAACGGTATATTAAAGTAAACGGCGGACATATCCAAAACCTAAATATTTAAAGAGAATTGTTACAGTTGTTTTCTTAACTAAACATTAAATTTAAACCAAAGTAAACAATCTAGTGATTTTTAAAAATAGGTGAAGTGATTGAATTAGTCTGTACGCGTATGTTCGGCGGCTCGTTTCCGTCATACTTTTGCTACGTTGCCGTGTTTTAATACGAGTCTATATTTATTGCGGTTATTTTGTTTCAAAAATGCATTTATATTTTTGTGCTAAAATATTTTCTTTATGTTAACCAATGCATATTGAACAGTATAATTCTGTTAATAATTAAAGTGATTTTTTTTGTGCCACTTTCGTAATAAATTAATTTATGGTGATCCAAATACTGGAATGTACCAGTAGTAAATACTACATGGTAAACAAATTCCTCTAGAATCCTAAAATTAACCAAAGAGAAAGCAGAGGAATATATTTGTATGAAGTAAGTTGTGTTACTTACCTTCCCACGGTTACATTGTAAAATTTCACTATGTATTACGTCCTCGTGTGTTCCTTGTGGCAGTTTCATAGCCGTGAGCTCATTAAATTTAAACAATGTACTTGCACGTGCCGTTTGCTCTAACACTTTGTCTATGAACGTAATTTCCTTACTTTAAAAGAGCATTCAGGTATCCCTTGCGGTTTCTCGTACCTCCTGCTTCATTTTTGGAAATAAATGAGTTGGGCTGAATCGATTTATAGTGATCGGATTTCAAGGTTTGCGGGCACATTATGGGACAATTTTCGTTAAATACCGGTTTCCCACGTTTTCTTCTTGACAATGTCGGTGTCAATCAATAAACAGAATTTCAGCCGCCAGAACTCTTTTTAATGTGGTGTACTTTTATAACGTTTCTATTCAAAGTGCGTAAAGCATGCACACTGCTTAAGCTCTGATTTGAAGGACTCTGAACTCATTGTTTGCTCCCCTTTTGAGAATCGTAATTACTGCTATTCTATTGTCTTTGTTGCCTCATTTTATTTTGTAATTTAACAATAACCCTAAAAAGTATTACTTGATAGGGTATTGATAGAGCTTTCTTACATCATAAAAAATTTAATTCAGAAAAAAAGGTTACTTTTTTTATTAAAATTTTATACTTATAACATGTAAAAAGGCGATCTTAGAACGAGATATAACGTTTTTTCTCATTACCTCCCATATTGTCTCTCAAAAGATAACTTGTGATTTGCTGGCAAGACACCGAACTACGGAGTAGTTTCTAATCCTGTATCGCGCTGTGAAAGTTCTCGCGCCGATTAGTATATATTTTGTTTATTATTAGGTTATCTAATAGGAACGGGTCGATGTTGAAATGGAATAAAACAAGCTGTGTGTGAGGCATTAACAAAATTCTTTTTTTATTTGAAAGTCCCATGTATGCGATTATGTGTGGAATATGATATCGTTCAAATGTCCGCGGCGGCTTCTTACTGTGGCACGGATCCGAGAGGTCCAATTTTCAATGTCTCTGGTGCATAGATCCGGCTGAATTTGAGCGATGGCCTGGGTTATGTTCACTTCAAGGCCGTCGGTCGATTGCGGCCTATTGGCATAGACCGTACCCTCAAATCGTTCATTCAGCATGTTAGACCGGTTTATTCCGCTGCGCTTGAGATCGGACGCTCCACCGACACATTGGTGGAGCAGAGGAACGTGCCCGTTCTCTGCAGCTAACCACAAACCACCACGAATTCAACTCCAAAACCGGTATCAGACGGCTTTCGCCGTCAGAGGGCTCAAGAACCGGTTTCCGTGGTACCCTGATCTAACAGCCGGACCCGTAGTTAGGCAGAATAAAAAAACCCAAAATCTGGTGTCAAAGTCGCTAAAACGGTAACACTGCGTTTGATTAATGAACGCAGCCCAAACTAATAGTAAATAGAATTCATTAAAAATCCGTATGTGAGTGAAATCTGTTTAGGGGGTCATTGAGATCTTGAGAATGTAAAGACTTAAGAAAGGTGGTTAAAATTTTTAATGCGAGACAATGAAGTCAAATTGGAACTATCAAACGAAAGGGTTCCATTTCTACATTAGAAAACTGTTTCTTATTTTAGGCTTCATAGCCTGTAAGATAAAATGTGAAATGTCGTGAAATCTCGTGGACTCAGTTCGAGAGGAACTACATACCTAGGTAGTTCACCTACTAGGTGTATATGTATACTTACATTCGAAGAGCCTTTGCTCATCATTTGATAATCATGTAGATATAAATAAAAATGCATTTATCTTATAATTGTTTTTAATAATATTGGATCAGATGAATAATATTGTAGAGGAACGCGTATCGTTGTCTCTCCAACACACAGGGAGGATCCTCCGAGCGGGCTAGGTGATAGTCCTGGCGGGACCGCGGCCCAACGGTTGATGTTTCTTCACGATAAGAAGCAGGCTCGAAGTGCAGTGAACACAACCGAGCAAAATTAGAAGGATTCCACCTCGTCGCATATTTCTAACCCATTTTTCTTTTAATTCTACGTCTTTTGGAAACCTATAACATGAAAAGTTTTTTTCATACTAGCTGAGCCTTCAGCCTTCAGGAGTGGAGCAAAGCTTACAATACAATTGAAGCTTACAATTACAAAAATTACTTTAAATTATGTACAATGTATATTCTACAGAATTGTAGTAATTCACTCATAACCTCGAAGTGTTAATATTGTAGAAGATTTTCAATTTACAAACACAAAAACATTCAGACGTTCCCTTTGACTTATTCTAGTACCATTAATTGCTACATTTACTACCTCATTATTATTGGCGCTGTTGCAAATATATAATCATACGTATTGATAAGTAAGTACCCTTTCAGAAATCGATATGTTAACGTGATCTAAGTTCCAACACTATACGGGTACATAAAACATCTAAATTTCAATTCTTCTAGCAATTTGCAGTAGTAATTAACAGAATTAATCGGTGTCATCATTGAACATAACGATCAGTTACATTTTGGCATGCTTTACAAATCCTAAAAGTAAAACGTAATGTGGCTGATAATGATCAATTTACTGAGTATGACTTACCGATGGAAGGATATTTTTTGACCGCATTCGGTCAAAACGCCCATCCGGGTTCTGCAGCCGGTAGCCGCACAAAATATTATCATTTTCTTTCATCTTAAACACAAACAATAAACCTCAAAATAAGTTTCTGCAATATTCTTTACGAAAAATACTCGACACCTCAACCTCCAGCTGGATAACAGAAATTCAAGTAACGGCGCGCGACATTTGAAACTGACGCAAGACATCTATTGCTATCTCACTTTGTGTTACGGGCTTGACGATTTAGTGAGAACTAAACCGTCGACATGTTTTGTGCTCTTACTTAAAATGTCCCTCTATAGAATTATTGCTCTGAGAGGAATTGATTTGATTTGACAGTATAAAACCGTATTTGAATAATTAAATTTATTATGTACCTACGGATTATGTTATGGACATTTACACTGTTAGTATTACTACACTCTTATTATTACTTTTTTGGGTGGGTAATATTTAAATAATAAATTATATGTACCTATATTACAGTTGAAATTAAATTGTTATGTATCAGGATTGCAAACTTGAAGTAGTGTCGATAGTAGAATGAAGTGATAAAGATCATTACTTGAATAAAATATTTTTAACCACTTTTCAATCAGTCAGAAAAAGTTCAGCTGGATTCTGCTACTCATCTTAGTCGCTTATAACATCATCCACTCACAGTTCTTTAGAAAACAATGAATCTTTTGTTACTACATCTACTGCTTATTAATATACGGACATGCAAATGACACCTATATTTTTCTTCCACAGTATACTTATCGCGGACCATCTGACAGTAAAGGTGAGTGACTTCGGAACGGCTCGAGAATGGGATAACGTGTCTGCTATAATGAGTTTTACCGGTACGGTGGCCTGGATGGCCCCAGAAGTTATCCGTCATGAGCCCTGTTCTGAACGAGTTGACGTTTGGTCTTATGGTGTCGTTATCTGGGAATTACTAACCCAAGAGGTCCCGTACAAGGATTTGGAGACTCATGCCATTATGTGGGGTGTTGGAACGGATACCCTCTCGCTACCCATTCCGCCGTCTTGTCCAAACAATCTTCAGCTATTGCTGCAGCAATGTTGGCAACGAATTCCCAGGCATCGGTAAGTATTTATACTCATTTATCGTAGTTCTTGGAAAAGTTAACTAGTTGCTAGTGACATCCAATTATCTGATGTCGTTAAAGTCTCATGTTGTCACTGTCACTTAACGACGCCTTATTTTTGGCTAGCGTTTGAGTATTGGGCCCCAAATCTTACTCAAGTTGGCTCTTACTTTTGAGAGCCGTAGCAATTTCATTTTCTATACATATCATTTCCATACTATTTAAATACTAATTGTCCATATTTTTTTTTGAAAAGTTTTTTGTTCATACATTGGTAATCCTAAAAAGATCTTTCAAAAAAAAACTTAGTGCTATGTTACAAATAATAGTTTGGCAGTATTCATTTCAAATAAGTGAATTAAGCTACTGTAACCGAACTAGGCAATGCCTGTATTTCGGTTCGTAAGTGAAGGGCTTATGAGTGTATGTGGACTGGTTGGTGTGAAGTTTGTGTGATGTGTGCGGGTTTGTGTGAGGGTGTGTGCAGTGGAGTGTGAATGTGGGGATGAGTGTGTGTAGGTGTGAGTGCATGAGCGTGATTTTATTTGAAAGTCGTTCGAATTAATGTACAACTTCTAATAATAAGTCTGTTTCGTCATAATTACTTATTATAGATACTTTATTCCTTTCAATAATAAATCATGTAAATATTCATCAACACTGTAGTGTATTTTATTTGACTGGCCTGTTGGTCTAGTATTTAGTGACCCTGACTGCTAAGCCAGAAGTCGTGGGTCCGATTCCCACCCAGGACAAATAATTGTGTGCTGAGCACGATAATTTGTTCTGTGTCTGGGTGTAATTTATCTATAATATGTTTATGTATATATGTTTATCATCAGTCTGGTTAACATAGTACGGGATCTGCCTAGTTTGGGATCAGACGGCCCGGTGTGAGATGTGTGGACTTATTATTATTATTTAACAGCATTAACAAACATGTCGGTTAAAAACACAATGCGAAACAAATCAACACACTAAACAGAAAATCGTACGTCGATTACATTAACATTGCGATGTCGAATTAACTATAATGATAATGAGTATATTACTATCGCAACAAAGTTGGCATCTTGACATTTACCAAATGTTTTTGTGCACAATTTAACGCAATATTCATCTAAACAATGCAGTTCATTGCGTGCTCTCGTAGTTCCAACATAGTGTTACGGGAGCCTAACTATACGTTTCAGGAAAGTTCACGTAGTTTCTATGAGATGTTTTTCGAACCATAAATGGTATGGACATTCAGTTCTAGTTGAGCGACAGTATGAGTTAACAAAGTGCGAAGTTTTTTTCTTTATGGTATAGAGGCCAAACGAGCAGACGGATCACCTGATGGTAAATGACTACCGCCGCCCATGGGCACCTGTAACTCAAGAGTTACAAGTGCGTTACCGCCCTTTAAGGTGGGAGTAGGAGAAGAGGGGGAGAGGTTAAAGAAGGCAATAGGTGGAAGGGGTAGGGCCTCCGGTAACCTCTCTCACCTGGCGAAATGCAATGCTATCATTGCTTCACTGCCGGTTTTCTGTGAGGCCGTAGTATCGAGCGGAGTCAAGCCGGCCCATACGTGTCGAAGCATGGCTCTCCCATGTTAGAAGTATAGTGAATTGTAGAAATGAATAGTGCGAATTTTAACTTTGATTTGTAATTGCGTTAATTGCTAATAATTTAAATAAGTTGTGTCTTCTATCTTAAATTACATAATACATCGCACACATCGCACTTCTTACTAATTCTCAGTTCTGTGAGATTTACATAACTTCTGCCTTTAATCATACTGACCAGTATTCTCCTTTTTACATTACACAGGCCATCATTCCGGCTTATCGTCGATAAATTAACAAATAGCAGCGACACCTTCGACTTGTACGACCCAAGTTCGCCTAGCTACGCTCCTTCGGAAGGGTATATCTTGAAATACTATTTTTTGTGTTTCCCCAGTCCCCCCTTCAAGATCATATCCGCCAATCTGGAGTTTACAGGCGAGCAGTTCGCAGAGTCGCACGGCGATTGTTTTAGTGCGACACAGATCACGTGGCGCAAAGAGATCAAAGAGGGATTGAAATTCATCGTGCGGTAACTATTTAGATATAGTTTGGTTTTTTACTCATTGCAACCGGGGAGCAGTTCTACAGTTGGCGAGCATCACACACCATCCACCTATAGGTAATCTGTACACAACACGTTGAGGGCACCAGCATAATGGTCTCGTCGCCTTTGTTACTGATGCCCCGCGTGTAGTGGGTTCGATCCCCACGCGGACCAATTACTTGTGTGACGAAAGAAAGAAATAAATTCTAACAAAAGTTGTATAGTCACACAGATAGTTGCGACGGGTCTTGGTGTTCTAAGTGTCGTTATTTGCATGTTTGTAGATTTGTGTTACACCCTCAGATCAAAGAAACGAGGAGATTTGCCTATTAACGTGTAAATAATAGCATTTATTTAGATTTATAGTCCGACTTACACACTTCCATAGATATCAATAATTATCGTTGAACTGTGCAAAAGCAATTTAAATTACATATACGCTAGTGATTTCAATTACGAAACTAAAGTGTAAAGTTATCGATTTTCAATCTTATGAATGGCCTATGGAACTTCTTTATTCTTTATATTTTTTTTTAATGAGAATGTTTTACTTGTGCTTGTTAGTTAAGATGAAAAACGAAAAAATTAAACGACACATTTAGTGAAAAAACAAATATATTTGTGAAATCGGGGCATTTCTGTTTACGGACACCTACTAGTAAGCAAATAATTTTACTGATCAGTTTCTTTTAACTTGGGATCTTTTGGAAAAATAAAAGTAACACTTAATACTACATACAAGTATATCTGCATAATTTGTTCATCTATATCATGTATTTTAAAATTCATAGATAAGAATAAGCTAAAATATGTACTTTACTCAACTTTCAGGAGTAACAAATAATTATTTGGTCGAATCGTGTAAAACAAAAGATAGCAGAACGTATTGTGTGCATCATCCCTAGTTTACTCGAGCCAGCTGCGGCCGCGTTACGAACTTATCGCGCTAGTGAGAGAATTGTTAAAAAACTAATCCATTGCGTCGTCAAAAGTACTATTTATTATTTAAGCCCTACTATACCAGCAATGGTTTTTGTTCTAAAAAATTGCGGATTTATTATTTCATCAAGTAAATATCAGCGTAATACATTTCGTTTTTGATTATTATGTAAAATATAATACAATTCCTGTACTTACATGAAATGAGATGCCATTCTTCATATAATTCGCATACAACCACTGAACAACACGGCATTTCGTAATATTTTACAAAATGTAAGAGGAATGACACGGTTTCTGGTTGAACTCGACTGAAGACAGAAACGAATAACAAGTGTCATTTAAGCCAGATACGGGCGCACGCGCCACGCTTACTTAACAAATCTAGTCCTTTATATGATCTGTAGTTACACCTTTCCGGTGAGGCTCTTCTCCATTTATTCTTGTACCGTTCGGAAGCCTGTCAAATGAAAAAGTACTTGCTGGATAGATTATAGTGCAGTGTTAGCACTTGTGCTGTGTTTATGTGTACCAATGTAATGAAATTATAACGAATGAAAAATTATATAGTACACAAAATGTAGTTGTGCCAGCTTTTTAGAGTTAAGTACGTAGTAAGGGATTGTTTTGCGATTTACGAATAAGCTTGCACGTGTGCGTTGTTAACTTGTAAAGGTTGTAAGCTGTAATTTGAAATTCGTAAATAGCAAGAACTTTATAAAAAATCATTTACATACGAGTAGCTCCGTCTGTATATGATTTTTTGGGCAAATGTTGGGTAGTAACTTATACTTTTCTTTCCCTAGTCCTATCCCGAGAAGTGAGACGGTCGCTGCCCAAGAAGCAATTCGTAAGGAGGAACTAAAGCATGCTCGAGACGTTCGGCACGTTTATGAGCAGCAGCTCAGCAGAGCTAATGATCTTTATATGGAAGTTTGCGCTGTTCGACTCCAACTGGAGCAACGTGAAAAAGAAGTTTCTGAGTGAGTACCTCAAATAAAGAATGCAAAGTTTTATCTTTCAGTGTTTTAGAAGTGCAAAACTCCTTTAGGCGTGTTGGACACTTTTGGTATGGGGAAAAAGCACTGAACTCGCGTGACCGTCACGCTCATAATATACTGGGTGTTAGTGAACGCTCCCGAAAACGAAGACACGATAGTGCTAATGATACATTTGATGATGGGTCAGAAAAAAAATCAATCCTGATGAAAAAAAAAACTGTCTTTTTAATAGCATTTTTCACGCTCCATCATGTTAGTACAGCTAAATTAAACGATAATTTCATAAAAAATAAATCAAAAACAGCAGACGCTCGAGTTAACGGACGCGCGGGCCCCGAACTCGCGCGGTCTTCTGCTCCGTTTTTCAAAAAAGTGGGTGGAATGTGTAAAGTTAAAGATTTTAAATCGTACCTACATATTTTTTACTTTGGAATGTTTCATTCTGTTACTAAGAAAATCCATAAAAACTGACTTCGAAGTTTTTTTAAGTTGGTTTTTATGGATTTTCTCAATAACTGAGTGAATAGTTCAAAAATAGAAATATATAAGTACGATTTAAATTATTATTAAATATTTACACGTTCCACCAGCTTTTACGGTGCCCTTTCTAAGTCTATACGTATGTGTGTATATGTATATACAGAGTCAAGTTATGTTTCTACTTCTGACGTGCAGTCCTACTGACAGTTTTTTTACAAGCTTTTATTTACTGTGTCTAATTTTTTTACCAATTCCCTTATCTCGTTTTTCCTTAGTTGTTCTATTTAGTAAACAAACATGGCGTACTCGTAACAATTGACAAAAGACAGGGAATGGAAATCTTCGAACGAATGACTGAACTTAATGATTTTTATAATAATCACAATCAAAGTATGTGGGTAGAAATATTTTTTGGGGTAAATGATATCGCACCATTTTTTATTTGATAAAAGTTGTGTTAGCTATTTTTGAGTGTTTTTCTCTGCTAGACACAGTCCTTGCCACTTCAACAGCATATTTTGCGTACTGATTTTTAAGTACTAAAATTAAAAAGTCTACAATTAACTGAAAAATATTCAGATGTTAGTACATTTATTTCAAAAACCTACAAACACCTGAATATGTTTTAATTATTTGTAGATTTTTTTAAACAATATTCAAATTTAAATAATTTGTTTACATAGTCTTTTAGAGAATGAAAACGTATGTCTATGTGTTTCTTCCTAGGCTTATAACTGTCAGTCAAAGAGAGCTTGATTGCGCTTTGCTTGTCATTTAAAATCACAAGAGGTTCCTCAGTCTCTTCACGCAACTCCGTCTGCAGTTGTTTCATCCACAGAGGCCCCTCTTGAGCTGCTGACGCCACTGCTGCCCTCCTTATTGCAAACGCAGTACTTGCAAAATGGCGATTTCGAGATAAACGCGGTAAACATATTTCTTCATATCTAATGGAGAATATCCGTGGTATAACTTTTAAAATGTAACTTAAAAATAGTAAAAAAATCGAGCTTTCTATTGATATATATTTTCTTTACTTTATTGTCTTATTTAGATAAAATGCTCAGTACTGCGTTTTCATTAACTTTCTGGACTTGCGAGCATTACAGTATCACTAAGACTAAATGCAGTAACAGTGTTTATTACTGCAAACTTACCTAGCACATGCTTAGTTAGTACTGCGTTTGTAATTAGCAATCATTTTATATTTTCATGCATGGTACTAGCTAAACTGTAGGTAAATTCAATGTCAAATATTTAAATGACTATGAAACGAAATAAAACAGAAATAGGTAGGTATTAGGATTTTTTTTTTTTTTTTTACTTATCTTAAATATCACAATAAAATTTTTGTTGTTTAGTCTATATTAAATTTATAATCAGTCTAGAAAACTCGTTTCAGAAACATTTTTATTATAGTCTTTAAGTATACCTTTTTTGACGTCGACGCACTGATTTGCTAGAGCGAAACACGGCACTATACCGTGCGGCATTCGTACATGCATAGCTCCCTCTCACTCTTGCTTCTCTTAAACGCAGTACTGTAGAATACTGCGTTTAGGCTTACCATCGCAAGCGTAGGCTTTTCTTATTTTCGATACGTTCAAATGCAGTAATGGTGACTACTGTGTTTGGCTTTAGTTAGTATTCGTTGCAAAAAAGTTATATGCTAAAAGCATATACAGTAAACGTAGCAAGTACTGCATAAACTTCTAGCATATGCTTAATGCTTCAAATCTTTTTAGTAAAAGAAACATTTAGGTGCAAGTACTGCGTTTCATGTTAAATAAAAAACACGTTTTTAATAAGAAAAAACTTGTAAATATATTTTTTACGTCCTACTTCCTACTAATATTATAAACGTGAAAGTTTGTGAGGATGTATGGATGTATGGATGTGTGGATGTATAGATGACATGTCAATCTGCCTAATTGTACTTACAGTAATCGACATTTTTGAGATTTTCACTTTTTTGCAAAAATGACATCCTAATGATATATTTTATTCTAGCAGCGCTCCGCGGTTTCACACGCGTAAGTCCCGATCCCGTGGGAATATCGGGATAAAAAGTAGCCTATATGTTAATCCAGGTCTCCAGCTATCTACATACCAAGTTTCATCGCAATCGGTTCTGTAGTTTTGGCGTGAAAGAGTAACAAACATCCATACATCCACACATCCATACATCCATACATCCTCACAAACTTTCACGTTTATAATATACTAGCAGCTCCCCGCGGTTTCACCCACGTAAGTCCCGATCCCGTAGGAATATCGGGATAAAAAGTAGCCTATATGTTAATCCAGGTCAACAGCTATCTACATACCAAGTTTCATTGCAATCGGTTCAGTAGTTTTGGCGTGAAAGAGTAACAAACATCCATACATCCTCACAAACTTTCAAGTTTATAATATTAGTAGGATTAATACAAAAAAAAAAGGTTTTTCTTGGGCGTCAAAATACGCCGAAATCGCTGGCTTGACGTCATAATCGTCGTTAATTATTTTTTTCCACGCAGCTCTTTATTCATCTTTCGAAGTCTGGGGGCCCAGTTCTGGACTGTAGAATGGGTGGCGCAGTTGTTCAAAGTCGCAGCGGTGAATGGCAGCCGTCGCAACATCTCGAACGAAACAGCTGCAAGCTGTTTCTTTTTCAACCATCCATCCAACTATCTTCCAGGACAAATTTTTCAAGTTTTGCAATGATTTCTGGCGTAGTGACCTCAATCGGCCGTCCAGGTCGAGGGTCATCTTCAATTGACTCCCTCCCTCATTTGAAAAGGCTGTGCTATTTATAAATCATAGTTTTACCAGAAACAGAGTCCCCGTAAACAGCTAACATCTCTTAAAAATTGTTTGATGTGTCTGTCCTTGCGTGGTGAGGAACTTAATGACGATATGACGACGCGATATCCAATTTTCTCCATAGTGGCTAGTTTCTTCCCGATTGACTTGTTTGCTCGTTCATAACTCGAAAGCTAATGACCCGATTAGGCTGGAATTCGGTATTTATAGTGTGCAATGAGTTACTCAATAAGCGCCTGCCTGCATGAGGAATCCTCCCACGCCAAACTCCCATTCCGCGAACTTTTTGAGCTCCCCTTGTACAAGAAGCGCAAAGAATAGAATAGTATACAAATATCTTTACTGTCTCTTCGTTTCTCCAAGCTGTATAGTCAATGTCGTGAGTCGAGAGTAACGTTTTATTTACCATAATCTTCTTCAATAAACAGGCTTTCTAATGTCAAAAGAATTTTACGAGTTCGACTCGTAGGAACTGAGATTATCGTGTCAAACATACAACAGCTTTGTAATATTTTCTACATTAAAGTATTATCTACTTTTCAGGCGCGAGGAAGCTCTCAAGACTTGCCGTTGTAGCATTCGCAAGAGTCTGAAGTATCTCCAACGCCAGACCAGTTCCTCCTCTGACAACGTGATTGTCAATCCCATTCAGAATGATCAGCGACTAAAGAAGAAAGAAGCGGCACAGGTTGTTGTCAATTATGTACACAAGGGAAAGAAGACTGTATCCGTTGCTGTCTCTAAGAACGACGTAAAGAATGTCATGAAAGACGTCGCTGAGTGCGCCTGCCCCGACAGTGTGGAAAACAACAACATCTCTACTGTGAAGATGAAAGCCCCGATCAAGATGAAAGAAACAAGTATCAAATTTAAAGATGTCCAAAACGGTAACTTTGTCAAGAGGGTTGGAAAGAAATTGGCCCGTAATGACAATTATATTCCGGACATAGCTCAAGTTTAAAGTTTAAATTAAGATTTAGCATTTTCAGGGTGCTCATTGCCCCTTTGATTAAGTGGTTCCGTGAAGCACTTTTTTTGTTAGAAATAGGAAAGGATCTCTAATAGTAATTCTCTTAGATTTATCTCTGATTTTCAGTCATGTATTTTCTCATTTTTGAAATGGACGATTAACATAGAGAAGATAAACTTTTAATAATCTTATACTTTAATGTTGGTTTGTGTTGTTATCAATGTGAAATGTGAAAACGCGTGAAATGTGACAAGAAATGTAAAAAAAAAACATTGAAATGAAATTGTTTTTTTGTAACTTTTTACTTATTCCACTTAAGGGTTATGCTATCTCATAAAGATATATTAAAAATATAAGAAAAATAATCAATGAAATTGAGTGGCTCAATTATGTATTTACAGTAATCATTCCGCAATATACATGACGAGGTTTTAACACCTAGGGATGTATTTTTAACACAATTTGTCTGCATGTAGGCATTATTTATTTATTTATTATTAATATAGACGCATTTTCTCCAATATAAGAACACGTTTACTAACTACTTACAAAGATTTCGCTCTTGGCTAGAAGTGCCAGATTAAGTTACCAAAGTTAGTTTCCAAAGATGAATTTACGACCATATCTGGATTTACGTAAATTCAGGATGGATTTATATGGATGATTATTATTGATCTGGACAGCCTGATGACTGATCTTGATTTTATGAGAGGCCTGTCAAATCAGTTAGGCCTGAACTGTCCTGAGAGGAAATTCGTCCAGTTAAGGTCCATCATGCCTATCAAGAAATACGTGTTAAGGTTCTTTACTAACTAGAATTAACATTGATGTTCAATAAATGTTTATTGGTCCTTTCCTTGTGCAACGGACTGAAAGCTTGCCCGCTTTTGGTGTAAACGGCTGAAGTAGTATAAATAATGTCATCATAAGTGTAACCTAAGCCTAATAACCCATTTTGTATGCATTTAGGCCTGGCGTGTTCTATCCCGACAACTTAGTAAAACAAATGTTTCGTCACGCTTTCAGTCCGTTAATTGCATTGTACAATATATTTAGATTAGTAACAATAAACTGAATCGAATTGAAGCTCTGTAATTTTCTCGAATGTGATTTCTACGCTATTCTGGAAAAAAAACTCTTATTGTCTCTGCAGTCTACTATGAGTAGTGCTCACTTAGTTTTTAAACACTTTGGTTTGAATGTAGAAGCTAGTCCAGCACGAACATTTTTTCTCGAATATTTGACTTTATGGAACTAAGTATGATTTACAAAAAACTTTTTATTATTTAAGTAAGGTTAGTGTAAGTTTATGGAATAGGTTTTTTGTTTTAGCTGGCCTAAAACTATATTTTATAGTTCATTTGTTTTATGTTAGACGCTATACATATATTATTTAGTTGAATGAATATTATTTCGTTTGGTGGTATGGTGATATGTATTATAATATATCGTCATACGGAAATCTGAACATATTATATTACAGTTTGTTCATGACGTTGGCGACCGTAGCGTCTTTATTAGCATTTGTACCCTATTTTTGTACAGAAAATATCGTATTTTTATAACATATTTTTTGCTAAGTGGATCGTGATTACGTCTCAGAATAACAGATGCAGAATAAATTTAAACGCAATTTTGGTTCAATCATTAATTTTACACACCAATATTTAATAAGAAAGTCGTAATCCTCAGATTAATATTTTTTATGTTAACTATACAACATCACTGTCTTGTATGCCGCCTATACATTTATTACTGCACCTGCAGGTGTTATTCCGAACGCGTTTTGCGAAGTTTTGGAAATAAAACTTTAGCTTTGAATTAGTATGAATATAAAAATTAAAATAAATTTATCTTTAAAGAGAGTGTATCACTCTTCTGTTAAAATAGGAAAGCGGTTATTTATGCATCGCCGATTCACCGATGGCGATAACTGCCTCACTAATAATACAGGCTTATTTTGCACTTAATCAAAATTAACTTAGTAACTTCCAATCTCTAAAGAAAAAAAGTTTATCTATTGATTGAAACATCAATAAGTACAAACTACACACTCATCGTGTTAATAATGCTTTTGTACCCTGTATAAATATAAGTCCTAAATTACTAGCAGTGGAAGTGGAATTTATTGAAGTTTAATCAAAAAATCAAATCAAATTAAACAATGAAATCAGTTTTAACAATATCGAAAAGTGACCATTTTTGTCAGCAAGGCAGATTAAAAAATAAACCCGCTTGCTCGTTGGTCTTAGCAATCTTCGAACGAGTTAATTGAGTATGTTTTTTTTACTGTTTGATAAGCAGCAACTTTGCAAAGAAGTATTGGCCAGACGAGAGTGAGGCTAATGTCGCACAAAATATTTTAGCGTATGAAAATAATAAATTAATTACCTAACGCAAAACATTTTGCCTGCTCAATTCTAAATTCAAAAGCAGTAAGCGTTACAAGTAAATAAAAATCGTGAGTTGTGCATTGTCTTGCCAAAGCAAAAAATATGTTACCATATGAGACATAATTTTTTTTTTTCAACATTAAACTTTTATACTGTGATCTTTTTTTTTTTAATAATTAAGGCTCCGTACGTTTAGTATTTTTTTAAAAGATACTTTATTTTTAATTATTAAGGAGTATAAGGGTCCAAAATTAGATATTACATTTCATTAGGAGTGTTATTGATCTCATTTGTGGATGAATCTATTTGCTTCTGAGATTTTTTATCATTTTGTGATTAGTACGGGGTCTTTGTGTAAGTTAGACTCGTAAACCTAAGCGGGTCTATTTATTTATTTAGATATCGTGTTCATTGTCAGACTTTTAGCGATCCAGTGACTATAATTAATTGATTTTATTGTTATTGATATTGCGACCATTTATTGACTTTTTTCTACTTAGAACATTCCCATTATTTTTTGTGTTTGTACACTCTACAATAAAACAATTCGTTTAAGTGTGGCTGAATAATTAAATTAAGTCTATTGTTATTATTATTTTCTCAGATAATTACAGCAGAGTCGTGCAACTTTATTTTGTATGGCTTGTAAATTGTAATAGTTCTTAAGAATAGAAGCAGATTTGTTTGTTTGTCATTGATAGAGAAAGTTGATAATGATTTGTTTTAAGTGTACTTTTTCTGTATTAACAGTGGATTTGTAGTACAATCGGAACATCTATTATTACGAAAGTCAACTTGACATTAAGATGCCAGTTGTATCTAACCTTGATTGTTCACCGTACTACTGGATCAGCTAGAGGTCTCGTACTCAACGACTGGCGAAGGCGACTGTATACTTACGACTATACGAACAAAACATTGAATAGACTGCACTTTGTCTTATCTCGTATACACTCTCACGTGGTGCCGTGGCACTGTTTCTTCATATGCAATTATTGAAGTATATTATAAACTATTTTACATGCTATATAACTTAAAATTAACTTCTATAATATGGCAGTTTCATGTTTGACTAAAAATCAAATATTAAAACCTACCACCGCTTGCACCAGGCGAGCCATTGCTTTTGCTACGCGTGTTTATGTGTATGAGAATATCATAATTGATATTTCAGGAAAATCTTAAGACTATTTCTTGAATTTTTTTCGGAAAGTACCCTATTTACGAAGACATTTATACAATATTAGTACAAAGTTATATTTATATGTGTTTACAATTATATTTATATGTGTTTACAATTATATTTATATGTGTTTACAATTATGAAATACTTCGCAAATTTACTGTAAGAGTCACGGTATAACTTTTGTGTTCCTATTATTTTTTTCAACAGTGCCACCACACTAGACCTACTGAATCTCTTCGAAATAGCTTATTGTACACGTAAGGCCCTGCAGCCGCTGTAAACATTGTTTTCTTAACGAAAACCCCACAACCCTATTTAACTAGCGAGGAAGAGATTAACACAGTTTTCTACTTCTTCTCCCGACTCGAAACACCTTGGTGAACAATGTTTAAAACGGGATGCAATTTGTGTTAATTGTAACGTTGTAACGGAAGAGTACCTTACGTAGTTACCCATAATATATAGTCAGGTATTGATAAGACGCAACGACTAGCGTTGTAGAATGCAAAGTGATAGCAGGCGACACTTGCATAGTGTTGCCATTTTCGAGCAGGTTAGACATAATTTAACAGGTACTCTTCTTTAAATTATTACGAATTTTCAGCCACAGACCGGGTTGCAATTGATATTTAATTTTTAGGTTTTTATACACCCGGTCTGACTCTAAGGTAAATCTAGTCTTGACTTAATCTAAGTGTATTCAACAATGAAATATGAAAATACTGAATAAATAAAAAAATATCTTCAAAAGCAAGTTGTTTTTTTAACGATGACATATCACAAACTCAATCCTGAGTACACCACAATATAATAGGTAATAAATATACAGTTCAGAATGCCCACAGTTTATGGCACAGGAAGATAATAATGGCTAAGGCGTCGGACTTGCGATCAAGTGGTGGTCGTGAACCCACTCCTAACACAAGCGTTAAGCTTAGCTGGAGGGGTTAACAATGTTGTAAAGAATACTAGTAATGTGTGACCCACGTAACTAGTAATATTTTTTCTTAAATAAAAAAAAATGGCCGTGTCAAACTAAATAGACTGAGAGCCAGCGATCGGCAGACTTGCGGCGGAGAGGGAAGGGTTAAGGCCTCCGGTAACCTCACTCACTCGGCGAAAAGCAATGCAATTATTGCTTCACTGCCAGTTTTCTGTGAGGCCGTGGTATCACTCCGGTCGAGCCGGCCCATACGTGCCGAAGCATGGCTCTTCACGTAAGCTTTTAAAAAGAAATGTGTTTAAACAAGAATTGTATAAGTACGTGTATATAACCGGCTTGCATTTGACCACAAGGAGTGATCAAAGCAAAACAATCTATCGATATGTCGATATTTTTTGGTGTTGTTTAAAAAAAAAATCGGTTGTCTGTAAAGTCGGTTTACTGACGATAGTTGAACGTGACAACGTCATACGGACGCCTCATAGCGGGGTAACGCCGCATGAGTCATGTTTTTTGCAGCCGGCTCCATCGAATTATAAGACGTTGTCACGTCAAAAAGTTATATTATATTATAGCAGCGTTCATTTCACAACTTCATTATTTTTAACCGACTTCAAAAGGTAGGAAGGAAGTTCTCAGTTCGGCGTAATCTTTTTTGTAATATGTTTATATTGTATTTGTATATTTACAAATATATTTGAAAAAAAAAAGGTTTGATAGGGTATACATTCTAGTTGTTACCATTATTAGGTATCTGGTCAGGACTTAATTAGGTATCGGTTCATGGAGAAATCAAAGCAAACCTTTACGGGAAGAAGAGAAAAGATATTTTGGTATTTTTGTGAAATTGCTCTCGGAAAGCACGATTTGGTGATGATGAAAACACACAGATGACTGCCGGAACTATAATAAGTATTTCACGGGTAGCGATTCGATTACTTGAATGTTGCTAACTTTAATGCTAAGCAATTTATTGGCGTGATAATGCACATAGCGAAGTGGAGCTGATGGTGAAGTACCAGGAGAACTGTTCAACAATTAATGCTCCTGCATCGGGAGAAAAGCAAAATTTTTTAAAAGGTGATCAGCAGTTGAAATTACAAACTGACTTATTCTGAATGACTTTTCTACTTACTTTTAGGTAGATTTCGAAGAAAAGTCTACCTAATGGTTTTGTACCAGTTATCGAGTTTTCCAAAAAAAATCTTCACAGGAGGTCTAGTTATGATCCCTAGACCCAAAACAACCGCCAGTTAATAAGTTTATATTATATATATATTGTTACGAATAACCCGCCATCTATTGGCGACTGTAGGAAGTCGTATAGAGCTACAAAATAAAGATATACGCCATCTGTTGAGACAACACGATACTAAGTACTAACCCATTCATGGAAAATACGAGTTTGTTTTAGAGGCTTCTATTGTTTTGTAGGATTTGCCAGAGGTGTCGCGATTTTTCTGGAAGTACCGTTTCACTATATAAAGCGTGGCATTGCGGAGTTGTTAGTTTAGTTTCAAGTGAGTATCAAGTGAATTAACAGCGAGCAAAGTGTAAGTGAATTAAGAAGTTTAGTGTAATAGTGATAATAAATTATTGTAATTGTGTTGTTGCTAGTTTCCCTGTGTATTTTGTGATCTATTAAAATAAATTGTGTTTATTTCGGTAACAATCTGGTATAATTCTCTAATCCCGAACCTCAGCTCGTAACAAATTGGTGTTAGAAGTGTAATTAGATGATAACTAGATGAAGCTCGTCCGGAAGGCATATCAGTCAGCGCCTACATTGATCGAGGGCAATATAATAAATAATAACAAATAACTTTTATTTCAAAAAGCAATTGTAGAACATAATAAGTTAAAATAGAAATAAATTACATAATAGTTACATAATAGTACAATCTGTGGTTGAAGCGCTGTCCTCCTAGCTAGGTTATGGAATAACCTGTATTAAGGAGTAACAGTCCCGAACCCCTTTCGGTGGTAGGTATTATAATATACTATCTTAAAATATTATATGCTTTTGCTTGTTCTACAATAATACATAGTTAAAACTTTACATATATTTGATAATAACAGTGTGCTTGTGTATGTATGTGTTTGTTTGTGTGTGTGTGTGGTGTGTGTGTGTGGTGTTTGTTTGTGAGCATGTTCGCGTCTGCACGTTAGCGGGTGTTTTATGTGTCCGTATGAAGATAGTTTTCCGTTTCTTCGTAGGTTTTATCTTGCAGGAATGAATTTAGCGCCTTTTTGCAGTTCTAATATGTTAGGTTGTTAATTGTACATTTTTGACTAATTTTATTGTATAGAGCTGGGCCCAGAAAATAAAAGAATCTTTTAGTGAATGACGCCCTAGGATGTGGTACTGCACAAACTTTGTCTTTTCGTCGTTTGCTTATTTCTTTATGCGGCGTTTTATAATGCTGGAGAAGAACAACTTGTTTAATAAAATGTTGCCGAACGTTTAGTACCTTACATTGGCTGTATAATTTGTCAGTGGGGAACATAATGGAACGGAAAGTTGCTACCTTTAAAATGGCTCTATGAGCAATTTCTAGGGGTTTCATGATGGTTTTAGCAGCACCCCCCCAACATGAAATACAGTATGTGAGAATGGAAACACACAATGCAAAGTATATGTTGCGGATTATTGTAGGGTTAGTTATTGATCTATTTAGATTATTTAAAAATATATATTAATTTACGCACTCTACCAGTAAGGAAATTGATGTGGGTTCTGAAATTGAGGTTTTTATCCAAGATTATACCCAGATATTTAATATGATCCACACGATCTAGGTTGGGACAATTGCATAAAGTTTTTGTTTTTGGAAAGCAATTGTGTGCTTTTATAGTAATTGGAACGTTAGGTTGAGATGCAGAGCTGATAGAATATACTTATTAACAATTTCGTTTTTAGAAGTATTTACTGTTAGAGTATGAGAACATAGCCAATTTAAAGCTGTATCAAGTCCACTCTGAGCATAGTGCTCAAGCTTTGACCAAGTGTCAGCCTGGAACGTAATAGCTGTATCATCTGCGAATGATACTATTTTGGCATTAGGGATGTTCAGATCACAGAGGTCATTTATGAACACTAGGAAAAGAGTAGGGCCTAGAATACTGCCTTGCGGCACGCCGTAATATATAGGAAGCTCATCGCTATTATAACTATCGATCGTTACAGTTTGGGTTCGATTCGTTAGATAGCTCCGAAAAAGATCTAGCTGTTTTCCCCTAATTCCCACACTTTCAAGCTTGTTTACGAGAGTAGAGACAGGAACGGTGTCGAATGCCTTGGCAAGGTCCAGGAATATGGTAAGTATTTTCTTATTAGAGCTTAGGCTTCGTACGACGTTATTAGTTAGGTCCTGTACAGCATCACAGGTGGATCTATTCTTACGAAATCCAAACTGTTGTGGTGACAATAACTTGTGATGCTCAAGGTAATACACCAATCTTTTGTTAATCAGCCTTTCAAGTACCTTGGAAAGTGCACTAAGAACAGCGATAGGTCGGTAATTGTTAGGCAAATTTCTATCTCCACCCTTATGGATAGGATTAATAATCGCTTTTTTTTAAAGAAGTGGGGAATACAGCGGTGTAATGTAGAAGAGTATAGGAAAATGTAGGAGGTAAAAAATGTAGGAGAGTATAGGAGCTAGTAAAACGGAGTATCTCTTTAGAATTAAAGGCGAGATGCCATCCCAACCGGTAGCAGCGTTCAACCTGAGAGATTTGATTACAAGGATAATTTCGTCAGGGTCTGTATAGTCCAGAACAAAAGATGATGCAGTTTTGGAATTATGTGTCATTTGCGAAGGTGAGATTGGCCTATTGTGCAAGATACTGTCAGCTAGGTTTTTGCCGATATTGGCAAAGAAGGAATTTACATTATTGCACGATTCGATAGGAGATAGAGAGGAATTGAGTAATTGAGTAGATGGATTTGTAGGTTTGTTAGTATATGTGAGCCTTTTAATAGTGTCCCATAGTGTTTTTGAATTATTACTAGCTTGTGCTAATTCTTGTTTGTCAAATGCCCTTTTTTGTTTTTTTTTAAATAGTAGTACAGAAGTTTCTATATCGTTTATATATGGTTTTAAGTATATCGTTATCCGGTGATTGTTTAAGTTTTCTGTGTAATGCGTCCCTGTTCTTAATACACCGCAATAGACCAGGCGTAATCCAGGGTTTCATTATTTTCTTTCTGGAAGATATTTTCTTGACCACAGTATGTCTACTAATAGCTAATGTTAGTAAATCTATCAGTTCATCGATAGCAACATTTGGATCTGTATTGGCAAATATAGGAGTGAATTTTAGTTCTCTTATAGTTTCGTCCAGCCCTTTGTAGTCGGTCTTAGTAATAGTAAGAGTAGCGGGCGTTCGTCGATGCTCATGGGTTAGACAAAGTAGAGATGGGTGGTGGTCGGTTATTGTAGTGTTATAAACAAAGCAATGGTTAGGGGATTTCGTTCTTAAGATTATGTGATCTAGACAATTGTTGTCTCTTGTAAGAAGATTATGGGCGGGCAAATAACCATGAAACGCTAGAAAATTTAAGTAATCATGAGCACGGGTATCAAGAGCAGTAGGTTTATTATCTATGTTTAGGTCGCCTGTTATAACAACTGTCTTAAAGTGAGATAGAGTTAGAAGTATGGTACTCATGGCTGATAAGAAGTTACTAATATTGTCATTAGATGGAGATCGATAAATGCAAATTATGGCTATATCAGATTTAATCTTTAGTATAAGACCTGAAGCAGTTTGGCGTAAGTCAGGTTCTTCACAAGCGGCAAGTAAGTTGGACTTCATGTATGCCACAACCCCATCGCTTTGGTTGATGTGGTTAGTGGTGGTAAAAATGTGGTATAGTTTTGAAGCACTGGAACAAAAGAGTTACTAGAACACGACAGCCAACACTCGGTCAACACCACTATATCACAATCAAACGAAAATCGGTGTAATAATGTTTGCAGGTTAGAGAAGTTACAATTGATGGACCGGATATTTTGAGATAACATTTTTAGGTAATTAGTGGGATTTATTAAGATATTATGAGTATGTTCTGGGATGCATGTATGTGTGGTTGATATAGAATGTTGATCTATATTGTCAATTAGACCAGCAACGATATTATTCATTTTTATTTAGTTTCGTTATGCTCAAATAGTGGGGACCTCGTTGGGTTAGGAGTAATATAAAAGTTGCTGACAAACATGCATTTTGTGGTTGACTATTTTGAGTGTAGTAATAGACACATATAAACACGTTATCTACAAGCCACTTGTGTATATAATAAATTTGTTTATAGGGGCGCGGAATTATAAGATTAATTTTTGAACGTAAAAGGTGATTGATAAACTGTCTTTGTTGTAAGTGTGAGGAAATGTAGCAATTTGTGATAGTTGCCTTATATAGGGATTTATGTGTGAAGTGTGATAAGGATGAAGGAAAGTTATGTTTGTAGGATTTTTTTGTTGAATAAGTAATGTATAGTAGTTTGTGTAAGGTATTGTGGCATATAATATATAACGGCATTTTAATAATAGTAATCAACGAAATTATAATTAAGCTGGGAATAGTACACTTATAGATAACTAGTCATGCATTGTCACGTGCAGGTAATTGTTTGAGATGGTTTTCGGTTTTTATTATGATAGACTGGCTTTCTGGACCCTTCTTTAGCATAATGCGTCCATTTGACGTCCAGCAGTATTTGTAGTCGTTTTCCTTAGCGAAGTTTCGAGCTAAATAGAATAGTCGCTTGGAATGTGCTGTCAACTGTTCCGCAATATAAATGGGGGTGTTTGGTGACATACCCAGGCTGGCTGAGTTCAACTTGTTGTTGGGATTGTGTTTGTTGTAGTCTTTAACAGCTGCCATAAAAGTACTTTTGATGAGTGTATTATTAAATTCAACTGCTACTGTAGAGTTTGGGTTTTCCTTTTTTGAAGGCTGCCGTAGAATGTCACGAATGTCTGAAGATTGTAAGTTGTGACTCAAATGTTTAGACAGTTCCAACATAGCATTGTACAGCATCTCCTTTGTTCAATTCGGTCGTTTTGGAACATTACGTAGTTCAATGCTGGTTTTTACGAAGGAGCGATCAAAAGACTCTAACTTCTCTTCAAGCGTGGTTAGCTTAGAAGTAATTGCATTCTTTTCTTTCTCGAGACCAGAGATTTTTAAATCGAGTGTCATTAATTGGTCTGTTATGTAAGACATAGATTTTTCAATCTCGGAGTTTGTCGCATCAATCTTGGTGTTTATCCTTTTTATTTCAATGACGTGGTTTTCTAATTTGTCCATACGGGCATTTTGTTGACATATCATATTGTGAAGCATGTCCTTTAAAATCGGATAAGTTGTCAATCGTAATATCGTCATTAGATGGACATCGTCGCTTTGGTCTCTGAGTGATGTTCGTGACCGTATTACTTGTGTTTACATCTTCAGCTGCTAGTAATGTATGTATGTCCGACTCGGATCGTGTAGGAACATTTTGTTTTGGAGGAGTTCTCGATAATTTCGACATATTATGCTTATGAATTACCCTAGTTGATTTAGGAACAGTAGAAATATATCACAAAAAGAGCAACTAGATAATCGCAGGTTTGAACCTACGACGTTTGATATCAATAGTTGGTTGGGGCACGCTCTTATGCCTCGAGGCTACGATGGTCACTGTACAAGGGGCGAAATTAGTGAACAGTTGTTGCTTGCAGAAACATGCACTCGGCGGTCACTGACCGCTCGTTAGTGTTCAAGTGTTCACCAGTCACAGATGCACTTAACGAACTTTTAGAATGGTTATTTGTTCAAATTGTTTTGTTTCACTGATTTTAGAGATTGTTCACTGTTTATTTGCTTTTGTTGTGTTATTAGTATGACATATAGTGCCAAAAATTTTTACAATACGCGACAATCACACTGAATAAGAATTTTAAATACGGAGATCACACGTAACACGTCCGTTCGCTAGCGCGCCGAGCGGGGGGGGGGGGAATATGGTGCAAGCCTTCATCGACGGCATCCGTGACCTGGAGGTTAGGGCTGCTGTTAGGCTGGGGCACCACGACACGCTTAAGGCTGCCCTTGCCCACGCATTGTAGGTGGAAGCGGTGAGGCAAGACCACCGAGCCCACCGCGTTAGGGAAGTAACTACACCCACCGCCCGTGACCGTCCCCAATACAGCCCCCGATGCTACACCTGCGGAGAGAAGGGCCACCGTCGGGCGAATGGCTCAAGGCAAAGAGATGGACGACCACAGGAGAGAAGGGTGGTTGATGCTGCCACCCAACAGCAGGGAAACGAATAGAAGCCAGGACTGCGGGGTGGGTGCTGGCTGGTGGTCAAAGAGCCCCAAGAATTTCGATCTCGCAAGCTCATGACGGGAATAGCCTGATCATCAGAGGCGAGGTCAACGGGATGCCGTGCAGTATGACTCTAGATACGGGAGCCTCTCAGACGGTAGTTAGTTCCAAGCTCGCGAATCGGCTTCTTGGGGACAACATCAGTGACCGCGAGCAAATACAGCTGGTAACAGCTACCGGTCAGCGGATAGCCGTCCGAGGAGAGAAAACGGTGGAGTTGAAGCTGGGTAACGAACTTTACAAGCACAACATCATCGTGGCAGATATTCTTGATGATTGCATTCTAGGCTTGGACTTTTTGCGTAAACATCGTTGTGAGATAGATGTGAATCAGGGATTATTGAGGTGTGGTTTAGAGGAGCTCTTCGTGGAAATAGCGTCACCTGGAAAAGTGTACTGCCTAGAGAAGACTGTGCTTCCTCCTAGATCAGAAGCAGTCGTAGCGGTTGCTCTGCCGCGGTCGTCACCCAGAAAGAATGGTGTGTACTAATAGAAAGCACGAAAGATGACTTTCCGTGGAGGGTAGCCAGGACTCTGGTGAGGACGACTGGTGATCCAGTGGTTCGTGTGATGAATCCTCGTGACAAGGAGCAGGTGATCGGGAAGGGCACTCTGTTAGGCACCTGTGAGGAAGTTACTTGGTTAAGTAGATGCCAGGACGGTTCTACTAGCGTAACGAGCTTTGATGTCTCAATGCTATTAGAGGAATGTCGTAGTGAACTCACGAAGGAAGAGTTCGACATGGCTAAGAAGGTGCTGCTTCGATACGGCGATGTTTTCTCTTCAAGTGATTTGGACATAGGAAAGACCGGACTAGTTCAGCACAAGATTAACACGGCCAACGAACTTCCGATCCGTCAGCGTCCAAGAAAATTACCGGTGGCACGAGAAGGAAAGGTAGACGCTATGATTGAAGGAATGGTAAAGGTTGGAATTATAGAGCCTTCATCCAGTCCGTGGTGTTCTCCTGTGGTCTTTGTGAAGAAGAAGGATATTAGTATGCGGTTTTGTGTTGACTACCGTCGTTTAAATGACATCACGAAGAAGGACAGCTATCCTCTATCACGTATCGACGATACATTGGACACGCTAACGGGAATGAAGTGGTTCACGACGTTAGACCTGAAAAATGGTTACTGGCAAGTAGAAATCGATTCAAGGGATAAGGAGAAAACCGCTTTCTCTACAGGAAAGAGTCTGTGGCAATTTACAGTTATGCCATAGTGGCGGATTTACACATTTGCCGCCTGTAGGCTACTTAAATTTTGCCACCCCTACCTCCTCTTCGATTACAACTTTTTTTTTGTCAATGATTAGTGCACTAACTACTAATAAAAAAGCTCGAATCATGACCTACTGTTAAGATGAGGTAAGGTGTGCTTTAATACTACTTACACATGTACATTCAATAAACGTTCAATTGATCAGCCTATAGCAGTCTACTGCTCTCCTAACGTGCGCCAAAGCACCCGGTTCTTCGTCTTTCCCACACAATCAATCCCAGCTACCTTTCTCAGTTCGTCAGTCCATCTGGCTGGGGGGCGTCCTACCTTCCTTTTACCAGTTTACGGTCTCAACTCTAGGACCCGTTTGCCCAACGACCATGTCAGGCAACATCAGTACTTTAACAAAAAAATTTTACACCAATCAACACGAGTCCGTTTTTGTTCTGAGGTGAGTTCATGAGAAATCCAGCGGCAACAAAGTTTTCTAACTTTTAAACGTTGATGTAAGATTTTTTGAATTTAGCTCATACCAATGCCCTCGAATCTCCTCATAGGTGAATACGCCCGTTTTTTTTCAATTAGTTGCCTGACAGTAGCCACATTTTCCTCAGTGACCGCAGTTGAGGGCCGACCTTCACGAATTTCGTCATGGAGAGAAACACGGCCACGATCAAATTCTGTGTAGAAACGCCTTATGGTGCTCAAATGAGGTGTTTTCCTCCCAAAAGTATTTTGAAGACGAGCAATGCAGTCTTGTGGAGTCAATGAACTTTAAAAATCTAAAAAATCATCGCCCTAAAATCTTTCCGCGTTAATTCCATTTTTAACCGACCAAAAAAAATATTTTTTTTTATGTCTGTTCAGCCCTCACTCCGTTATTTATGAACCGATTTTGATTATTTTTTTTCTTTGTAAGATAGGCTATACCTCAAGGGTGGTCCCATGTCAAGGAAGTCAGGATCTGATGATGGGATCCTGATAAAATTGAGAGAAACCCTCGAAAATTATAGGAACGAATAGTGTTTTTATTTACTTTTCATTACTTTATCAGGTATTTGAGTTTAGAAATCATCACATCATGTAGCTGAGCTGATGAAGAAAATAAATCATAAAATAAAAATCTTTTTAACAAAAAATTAAACCGACGAAAAGAACTAAAAAGCAAAAAATAAATAAACCTTAAGTCTTAAGTATTGAGCTTATTTACATAAACTATCAAATTTTATATAAACTTATTTTGAGTCGGCTCATAATAATAAAATGATTGGCCGCGGGTGGACGGGACTGGTTTTCCCCTTCACCCGCTGTAGTGGCCCCCCGCGAGGAGATGGCGTCCGCGTCGTCTAATTGAGAGGTTTTAAGGTTTTTACCCAGAGGTGGTGCCCGCGCTTTTGTGGGCAGTCGCTAGGGGTGGTCCGGATGTCTTAATAAAAGCTGTTCCCTGATCCCTCCTATTTAAGGTGCAGTACGGCACACGGTGTGGTTTTAGTCGGTTCGATTCCGACACACTGCCCCACCGAAAACCCCGGTGGGGTAACGGCCCGAGGGGGTTTCCACACGATCATAAAAAAAAAGGATGGAACTAAACTACTACCTATTATTATTATTGTTTTTAGTCTCTAGTGCTACCTCAACTATTTTTGGTCTTTTGTAACGCACTTTTGCTTTATAGCTCACTGCTCAGACTTATGGCTTCGAGAAACCTCCAGATCATATCACGGATGCATAATGTGCAACCATAGGTTACTACTTCGGTACCGCATTAGTGGGCCACAAAAGCATAAAATATGCATTGCAGTTTCTTTTGCCTCTCGACAGCTTCTGCATATTGTGTTCTCAGGTCAGATCTCTTGAGCTCTAGAAGTTCTTTTGATACTTTGTTATCATAGCCATTTATTAGGGCTTTCGAGTGTTTTAGACCAGTCGTGGTCTTCCATCTCTTAATTGCCATTGATATGTATTGGGCGTTTATGATTGAATAAGCTCACCGCAGAATGGTTCCGATCCACGCTATTGGTTGTCTACACCAGCTCTGGCGAGTTCATCGACTTTTTCATTGCTACCTAACTTAGACTCTCTAGCTCTTTCAGGAGCTGCATCTGGCCTACCTTTAGAGTTCGGTAGTAATTCCGCCATCTCTATCTTGATGTAAACAATTTCAGGTATGTCCTCCCTCTAATGGCGCGTTAATGGGGCTCTGTGATCATCGTCACTGGGTCTTGTTGGTTCTATCATCCGTGATGCGTACAGCTATAAAACTTCTCGATCTCATCGAGAATCTGGCACTTTGAATTGACTCTCGATCTCAACAAGACCTTGGCACTTTGAATTGACTGCCGCTCTCAGTTTTGAGTTTCGTCAAATGGGGAGACCAAGTGCTGAACGAACACTTAACCCCATGTTCCATTCAATTGCATTCTGTATTGTGTGAATGTTGAAGCTTGGGAGATCGCATCATAACAGTTTTTAGGCTCTCCTATCTGACCAGACGGCTGAGTGGCTGACAGCTGGCGCATTTTACTCATAAGCATTTTACTCATAAACTCTCTCCCAAGACCGATAGTCTTGGGAGAGAGAGAGAGTTTGGATTGTTGCTGTTTGCCTTTCCCGGGGAACAGCTTTCGAGACTTAAACATAATAAAATATTTTTTATTGCGTTTAAAAATTTCTATTTAATTATCTGGTAACAATCCGCCTGATGATGACGATGAAATTAAATTATGAAAGTCCTTGGCTTAAGGGAGATTTTTAGATAACTTTTTAATTGTGTTTTAAGTTAGAAAATCTTCTCTCACCCGAACTGTGTTGGTCAGACACACTAGTGAAGGGTCGTGTCACTCGTTCCCGCCCGCACAATTGTAGAAACATTTAGGTGGTGAAACATTTTACATGTTGAATTGTTTGTGTACCTATTGACATTTAGACTAACTATCTATATATAAGTGTATCTGTATATATGTAAATATGAATCTTTTAATTTTTGTAAGACAAAATAAATATTTTCCTAAATTCGCCGCCGATTAAATCTGCCGCCCTAGGCTTCAGCCTACTGAGCCTATTGGTAAATCCGCCACTGGTTATAACGTTTGGTCTGTGCAATGCCCCAGCGACTTTTGAGAGATGGATGGAGTTAGTGCTCGCCGATCTAATCGGGCTAATCGGGGACGCCTGCCTGGTATATTTAAATGACATCATTATAGTAGGACGTACCCTTAAGGAACACCTGCAGAACCTCGAGCGTGTGCTTTAAAAAATCCGGGGGGCTAACCTTAACCTGAGTCCTAAGAAGTGATCGTCCTTTAGACGGCAAGTACACTTTTTAGGACATGTTGTGTCGAAAAAAGGTGTGCGAACGGACCCAGAGAAGGTAGCTGCTGTCAAGGACTGGCCTGTTCCAAGGGACAAGACGCAAGTAAGAGCATTCCTGGGTTTATGCTCATACTACCGGCGGTTTGTTAAAAGCTTTGCAGACATTGCAAAACCGTTACACCGGCTCACTGAAGAAAAACGAACTTTCTGTTGGGACGAAAGCTGTGACATTGCATTCCGGGAGCTAAAGACGCGTCTGTGTTGTACGCCTGTATTGGGTTATCCTGACACAAAAAATGCATTTATAGTCGACACAGACGCGATTGGCGACACAGACGGTATTGGCGGTGTGTTGTCGCAACGGAAAGGCGATCAAGAAATTGTGATAGCGTACTTCAGCGAGTCTCTATCTAGACCGGAAAGAAATTACTGTGTCACGAGAAGGGAGCTGCTCGCCGTGGTAAAAACATTGCAGCACTTCAATAAGTATTTGCTAGGTCGAAGGTTCCACCTGCGTACTGACCATGCTGCATTGAAGTGGCTGTTACAATTCAAGAACCCGGAAGGACAAGTAGCGAGGTGGATAGAACTTCTGCAGGAGTACGATTTCGAGGTCCAGCATCGTAGCGGCAAATCCCATGGCAACGCTGACGCACTGTCAAGGAGGCCTTGCACAGAAGACTGTGAACACTGCGTCAGGCAAGAGACCAGGGAAGCTGTGCCTGTCCGCATGTTAAGAACGGACCTGAGTGACGAGTGGAAGGAAACCTTACGGAAGGCTCAAGAAGAGGACACAGATGTCAAGTTAATTCTCGAGTGGGTTAAAGCCAATGCTCCGAGGCCCAAGTGGAGCGATGTTGCAGCTATGAGCACAATAACGAAGGGGTATTGGGGGCAGTGGAATAGCTTGGTCGTCCAGGACGGACTATTGTGCCGTGCCACCTCCAAATGGTTGTTCCGAAGGCCAAGGTACCGGAGATTTTACAGCTTTACCACGATGGATTTTCAGGAGGCCATTTGGGTGTGAAAAAGACTTTATTGTAGATTCGAGAGCGGTTTTATTGGATCCACTGCCGCGACGATGTGGAAGACTGGTGTCGAAAATGCATCAGTTGTGCTGCAGTGAAGGGACCTCACACACGCAATGCAGCTGCAATGCACCCCGCATTGCAGCTGTATAATGTGAAAGCTCCGTACGAACGTATTGCCGTGGATGTAGCAGGTCCATTTCCGGAGAGTGAAGATGGCAACAAGTATTTCATGGTTGTCATGGATTATTTTACGCAGTGGCCGGAAGTATTTGCGATACCGAACCAAGAGGCGACCACGGTAGCTGATAAGCTGGTCCATGAAGTCTTCTGTCGTTTTGGGGTACCTTTAGAGATTCACAGCGATCAGGGGAGGAATTTTAAGTCCCAGTTATTCCAGGAAACGTGCCGCGTGATGGGTGCTTTTAAAACCCGAACCACCTCTTACCACCCTCAGTCTGATGGAATGGTGGAACGGTTTAATCAGACATTAGAGAGGTACTTGGCAAAAGTTGTGGAAGGCAGGCAAAGAGACTGGGATAAACACATCCAGCCGTTCCTCCTCTCGTACCGAAGTGCAGTCCACGAGAGCACGTCAGTAACACCAGCCTTTGCAAACTTCGGTCGAGAACTGCGGTTGCCTGCTTATTTAATCACGGGCACTCCGCCTGACACTCCACGCAGTATTACGGATTACGCCAACGATATACGCAGTAAGATGAATAACGTTTACGAGCACATCAGGCAATCAGGACAGCAGACGTCAGAGAGAATGAAAACCCGGTACGACCGAAAGAAAAATGACAGAAGCTTTGAGGAAGGATCACTGGTCTGGCTGCATAACCCGGTTCGCAGTAAAATGAAATCTCCGAAGCTGCAAGTGAAATGGGACGGACTGTACAAAGTAGTGACCAGACTCAATGACGTAACGTACCGCATTCAGAAAGGACCGTGGGGCACTCCCAAGATCGTACATGTGGATCGGTTGGCGCGTTATTATGGGGATAATCATGCTCGGGACGAGCATGTCTAAGAAGGGGGCAGTGTTACGAATAACCCGCCATCTATTGGCGACTGTGGGAAGTCGTATAGAGCTACAAAATAAAGATACACGCCATCTGTTGAGACAACACGATACTAAGTACTAACCCATTCATGGAAAATACGAGTTTGTTTTAGAGGCTTCTATTGTTTTGTAGGATTTGCCAGAGGTGTCGCGATTTTTCTGGTACCGTTTCACTATATAAAGCGTGGCATTGCGGAGTTGTTAGTTTAGTTTCAAGTGAGTATCAAGTGAATTAACAGCGAGTAAAGTGTAAGTGAATTAAGAAGTTTAGTGTAATAGTGATAATAAATTATTGTAATTGTGTTGTTGCTAGTTTTCCTGTGTGTTTTGTGATCTATTAACATAAATTGTATTTATTTCGGTAACAATCTGGTATAATTCTCTTATCCCGAACCTCAGCTCGTATATATGTATGTACCTCAAAGTTTACCGGCACGATAGAGGTCGCAATTATGCACCGAATGCTTTCAAACTAGGATGAAAAATCAACAGGGCAAAAATGAAGATTAAGTTCGTGAATGGGGACAGATTTAAAAACATAAAAAAACACGAAATCTACTCGTACCTCTGCTGGCCTGCTGCGAGCCCGGTTTTGTTTGTTTGGTTTTAACTTTTTTATTTTTGCATAACGTAGGAACATAGTTTTAGAAAGAAAAAGGAATCCGGTAACTATAATAATGTTTTCTAATAGTAAACAATTCCTATTTTTACTTATCTTGACCTGTGTTACTTATATAATCGTTGCTATACATTTTAATCGATCCTTTCCTATCAAAACTTGCCAATCTACTATAGAAACTTCCAATCCCTACTAAGCGCTATCATTTAATTTGTGTGTAGATCAAGAAGTTCTCTTTGAACTTATGAAACAAAGTTAAATTATACTTATTGTTAAATCCTTAGATACAATAGACAGTAAAGATTTAAAAAAAAATGAAGGGCTGTAAACGAACATACCTACTCGTATTATAAACTATATAGATGTTTATGTAGCTGATAAAAATGCTTAGAAAAATGCTCTGAATGCCCAACGCTTGGAACCAGTCAGAAATAGTACCTCCGATGACTCATTTACCCTGTAGATACTGTATGTAAAGAACAATGCATGCACTTATATCAGGTAGCACACTTTCTTACCGAAGTAATAGATTTGGTAAGAGCGTGACAACTCATTGAGTGTACTTCGTTCTTTGATGATGTGGAAAACGGCACTTGATCTTGACTTGTATACCGACCGACATCTGGAATCTTCTTGAGATGACATATTCTGCTTAGATCTAGGGACGTGGACCCAATACATTCTTTATTTATGTATTTTGTCTCGAGAAACGTATTTTCTTGCGATACAGTTCGTAGAACTTTGTACACTGCTACTCAACTCTGCCAAGTCCTAAACAAAGCAATGTATTTTATAATAATGTGAGGGAGCAAACAAGAAGTAGTGGGTACCTACTTATTAATTTTATTATTAATCAGATGGAGAAAAACAATTTAACAAGTTTTAGTAGTATACGAGGTATACATTTTCTAGAACTTCAATGGTACCTACATCTAATAATCACTACTTTAATAATTAATTATTCAATTACGATCACACCGTTATTTTCCGGGAAGAAGGCATGTCCGTTTTAGGCCTCATAATCCAAGAACAACGCAAGTACATACAATCAATCTACCTATTCCGACTCTTGGTTATGGTTCAAAAATTTTGATATTTTTATATTGATTGCCATTTATGTACCTATTAGATTTTAATTATTTACTAGCTGCAACAGGCATGCATTGCAATGCCATTTTTTTCTTTTTATATATATAGATTTTTTGACCAGGAGCCCTCGCCGGCGTTTCAAGAACAACCCTACCAAAGTTTCATCACAATCTGATCAATGGTTTCGGAACGCATAAAGGACAAACATACAAACATTGACTTTTATTTATATAGAGGGGGAGGTTGAACATGGATGCACAATTATAATTATTATAAACATGGAGTTTGAACATTGAGTACCACAATGAAAATACCACAGAGGCAGGTAGGTGCGTTTCATTTTGCGTGCTTATTTGTTCAATATACCAAATTTCAGGTATAGGATGGACTAAACCAATTATGAGAATAAAGTTTATATAATTAATAGTTGTTAAAATTATGTGTACTATTAGTAGCAGTTATGATAGGGTTTTTAATTTGTTGTAAATATAAAACGGCGCGCATTTTTCGGTTAAATAACTTTTATTTATTATTTACTAGGTAAGGACTTGGGTTGTTCCGGAAGTGAGTTTACCAGAAGCGGAGTCGGAGTCAGGGTTTATAAATTTGATGTATGGGAGTCAGCTGAGTACAAAAGAGATATAAATGATATGATCCTTGTGACCGGCCTGGCTACTCGTGGTAGATACATATTGAGTAAATATTTAAAATTTGTATTTACTTCATAAAAAGGAATCGTCATGTACTCATTTAGTAAACTCTTCCAAACGATAAATTGGTCAACAGCTTGGCTGCTTGTTTAGTTGTTAACATCATCATCATGGGTACTCATAAATATGTTTGATAAAATGGACTGAACATTATTGTTAGATACATCAATCATGACAATTCGAACCTTGCTTGATGTTGTACAGA